>CM035841.1:140083830-141315497 GCA_020510985.1 Pholidichthys leucotaenia
TCGACAGAGTCCTGGATGGCGGTGGAGCTCGAGCTCAGGCAAGTTATCTCTCTTATATTTCTAATGTCAGTGTTGGAGAGATCTTGTCTGGCTCTAGATGAAGAGAGTCAGGTGCAGCACGTAGCTGCATCTGAACTCCCTTCGCCGGGCTCTGCCACTGCCAGCGACCCTAACAGCCTTTTTTCTTCTGCTGTTCCTGAGCTTCCTCTTAGGGCCGCCGGAGAGGATCTACCATCTCCAGGGATCTCCATGGACCCGGTCTCGCCACCGGATGACGTTGCGGGTCCAGCCCCCTTCTGCCTGGGGCCGTCATGTGGGTTCCTCCGCAGGCTGTGTCTCCATGAGTGCAGTGCTCTGGTTTGAGACCCTCGTGGGGGCTGCATCCCGGGGTTAGCCCAATGTGGGTGCTGCGCGCCTGCCCGGACCCGTCATGGATGCCATGCTCCAGCGCAGGGTCCACCAAGGGCGCAGCATTGGCCCGGTCGGGGTCCACCAAGGGCGCAGCATTGGCCCGGTCGGGGTCCACCAAGGGTGCAGCATTGGCCCGGTCGGGGTCCACCAAGGGTGCAGCATTGGCCCGGTCGGGGTCCACCAAGGGTGCAGCATTGGCCCGGTCGGGGTCCACCAAGGGTGCAGCATTGGCCCGGTCGGGGTCCACCGAAGGTGCAGCGTTGGCTCGGTCGGGGTCCACCGAGGGTGCAGCGTTGGCCTGGTTGGGGTCCACCGAGGGTGCAGCGTTGGCCTGGTTGGGGTCCACCGAGGGTGCAGCGTTGGCCTGGTTGGGGTCCACCGAAGGTGCAGCGTTGGCTCGGTCGGGGTCCACTGAGGGTGCAGCGTTGGCCCGGGCAAGGTCCACCGCATGTGCAGCGTTGGCCTGGTCGGAGCCCACCGCGGGGGTTGCAAAGCTACAGCGGGAGTCCACCGCGGGTGCTGCAGAGTCCCAGCCGGAGCCCACCGCAGCTGCTGCAGAGCTCCAGCCGGAGGCCACCGCAGCTGCTGCAGAGCTCCAGCCGGAGGCCACCGTGGGTGCTGCAGAGCTCCAGCCAGAGTCCACCATGGGTTCTGCAGAGCTCCAGTTGGGAGCCACCACGGGTGCTGCAGAGCTCCAGTCGGGAGCCACCGCGGGTGCAGCTTTGGCCCGGCCGGGGCCCACCGAGGGTGCATTGTTGGCCTGGTTGGGGCTCGTCATGGGTGCAGCTGTGCCCCTAGCCAGGACCACTGATGGTGCTGCCGGTCAGCCTGAGGACACCGGGGCCTCCACTCCTCAGCCTGATGCCGTCGTGGCCCCCTCCTCCTTTCTGTCTGATGCCATGGGGGTTCCTTTCCTACGGTCTGGTCACCCACCAGTGAGCCTCCCTTTGGGCAGGCCGCCTCCTGCTTCACCCCTCCGGTCCTGGTGGCCGACTGCCGGAAGGATTGAGTCTCTGGGACAGGTGGCCTGTGTTTTCTGCCATGCCACCGGACTGTCTGCTGGGCCTGGGACTCTGGGCGGCCTCCTGACCCTCCACGCCTTTGGACTTGGGAGGGTTTAAGTGTGTTTTCTGTTGTGGGCCCTGGGTGGGGTGTATTTTGTTTCCTCCTTGCCTGTTCCCCCTACCTCCCACTCGGGTTCGTTGGTTGTTGTTCTTGCTGGGGGAGTGGGGGGTGGTTCCTTTCTTTTTTGATGTTGCCGTGGGTGTCTGGACTCCTACCCCTTGAGAGGGGGGCTCTGTCATGAACTGAGCCGGGTTGTTCTTCGGGCTCGGTTCTGACCCACTGTGGCTCAGGTTTATCTGTGTAGTTATGTATTTTGTTATCTTTTGAGTTTCTTGTTGTTTCTATTTTCCCCTTGCTTATTTCCCTACCTGTAGCCACTGCATTCTGGCCGGCAGCTGTGAGGCAGTCTCCTTTGGCCTACATGTCTGACACTTGCCGGTCCGGCCACGCCCCCTCTCTCATGACAGCCAGCTGGTTCCACTCCGGTAATTGTCTTTCCTGCGCTTCGCCCAGGTGCACCTAATCTACTGTGGCCAGCAATGCTTGTACTTAAGCAGCTCTTTGCCAGTCAAGCATTGCTGGACTATTGTATTGTCTAACATTTGTCTTTGCCACCGTTCACTGTGGTCTGCCCGCTGCACGACCCATCGTGTGAGTCAGTAAGTGAACCCTTTCGCCTTTTTGTATGTCTGCCTTGTTTTTGAACTGTTTTTTTTCCTGCCACTGTTCACTGTGATCTGCCTGCTTCACGCCCTGTCATGAAACCATTTAGTGTACCTTGTTACTGTTTTTTGTATGTCTGCTCTTTTGGAACTGTTTGCCTTTTTGTTAATAAATGTGTTTGTGGTGTAACCCTGCGCCTAAATCCGTCATCCTTCTACTCCTCCGTGCGCTGCGTAAAAGTGCATGGGGAGTATCGTGACAAATATCAGTGGTGTCAGACAATCAAAATTTTAAAATTGTGACTAATCCTTTGGAATGTTGAGTTAATTGTCATTAATAACGCGTTAATCGCATGTTTTTCCATTCACATACAGTGTACCTTAAGTTGGGAATTTTTCATGTTTCTCATACTGTTACAAACATGGGAGTGGACAAATATGCTTTCTTTCTTCACCTGCAGGTTTATTAAAACTCTCAGCATATCCAAAATGATAAAAACTATCCAGAATATTCTCCAGAAAATTCTCAAAAGTACTACTGCATGTACAAACAACACAATGCTAGGGCTCAGTAATGTCACTAAACAACAACCAGCCAGCAGTCACAAAAGAAGCTTGCGCTTTCTCCCATAGCAAACATCCACTGCTTTTAAGCAGCTCAACACAAAACAATCGACCTTGTGCATCATAACAGACACAATTTCCCTTTTAGCAGAAAAAATGTAAAAACATAAACAACTCTCTCACCCATGATGTCATCCACCATGCTGCAAAAGCAGGGAGTGGGTAGACATTATGAAAACAGCTTGAGAATTTTAGACTGCTACTCACCTGCCGACAGTTGGACCCAAAGCTATAAGGATGAAACAGGCAGAGTGTCTGTCCATGTCAGCTGCTGGCAGCGAGCTACACCCATAGCACATAGCTGTTTATACTGCTAGTTGGCTTCCAAACCGACATCCAGGCCAAGTTTAGGAGGAGGTTGTGACAGTTATCCAGGTGAGAGCTCCAACAGATAACATTGTAAACCTAAACATGACAAGTGTTTGGGGGATTTCCATGGCTATGATGCAGCTTGCTTGGCTTCACACTGTCTCTATGCTAAGGTCAGTTTCGGCTGCAGAGTGGCTTCCGGTACAGAGGGCAGCTAGGCCAAAAAAGTACTGTTCGTGCTTTCTGCCATTAACTGATCACAAAATTTGCCACCGTTAATGGGGGCGAAGCATTAATGGGCGAGTAACACGATAATGCCAACACCATTAATTTTTTATGTCTCCAATGACTAATACAACTTTGTAATCTCATTTTTATGTAAACAAATTTGTATGATCGAACTGAATCTAAGGCTAGATTAATTAAATTACTTAATGACTTTAGTTTCATTTTTCATCAGATACTTAATGAAAATAACCATCTTAGAGGGGCTGATAAAGAACATCTGAGTGCAGAGGAAAACATGATGAATGAACCAGTGCTTTATTCTTATTTTTCATACATTGGACACAAAGGCAACAAAAAAAAAAAAAAACAATTTCACCATCATGTCTGCTAATTCAGCACAAACACAGACAGTTCATGAGTTTATGGAGACTTCTCATACTGAATTACAAACACATACAAGTTTGAGCGAAGAACTGGAAGGTTTCCAATGCTGCATTTTTATATAATTTTGAATGTTTTATCATATTTTTACGGGGCACTTTGTATCATTTGAAAAACTGCATTTATGGCCCTTTTCCACCAATACCTGTTTGGCCCTACTCACTTCGACTCGGGTTTACTCGACTCAGCTCGCTTTTGTTTCCATTACAGCTGAGCACCTCCTGGGGTGGGTGGGATTTTTTTACAGCAAGGCGACGCCACACTCCCGTGACGTAAAACACGCAGCACAAGCAAAACACAACATGGCGGCTTACAAGGTGGCTGCTCGGTCTCTGGCTTTTTGTCAGAGTAAAGGCCAAAAAGGAGAGCCAGAGAAGGGGGCAGGCAGCGAGACAAAACACTCTGGAAAAGTACTGGAGCGTTTAGGAAACCATAGAGCCGAAGACGTGAGGATATGAACCAGATCACATATGAAGGTAAGCTAATGCTTGCTAATGCTAGTTTGCTTTAAGTCTGCTGTACTACATTGTAAGGTCGGCAAGTTATTGCTATTAGGTACTAAAATATGTATGCTGTGTGTGTGTGTTTCAGATGGCTCTCTTGTGGCAAAATTACCGCTTCAAACCGTGGGTCTGGGTATTCAACACAGCCTCTCACTGATGTCACCCCATCTTCACAAATGCTTAGTGGTTATAGAACTTCAGAATGTCTGTAGAAACGTTTAGCTTCCTGTGCAACAAATTGATCCGTGTGAAAATCATGGAGAGACTGTTGAGACATCATGGGATGCACCTGCTCCAGCAGCACTGAGTCTGTCGTGGTGTCAAGGCAAAAAGTGATCAGCTGCCAAAACTTGATCGCCACGTGCCATATTGTAGTTATGGGGTTATATTAGCTGTAAAATATATATTTCAACAGGTAAACAGTACTGAGTTAGGTATAATGAGATATATTTAACAATTATGACGCATTTTAAGCCAAAACAAACTTGATCTATGATTAAAAGCAATTAAAATAATACAGTCACAAGGTTACGTGGAAAATACTTGATTTACTGGATAGCCAGTAAATCAAGTAACCTGACCTTGATCTACAGACTTTTATAGGATGTTTAAGTAATTAGACTCCGTAATATACTCCAATAAAATTGTCTAGCAACCCTTTTCTAAAACTTTGGAGAAAATTGGTAATGTACTACAGACACATAACCTGATTTACAGCTGAATTTGGTCACAAGAGAGGATGTTTAAGTAATTATTTGACCCCTTAATATACTCCAATAAAATTGTCTAGCAACCCTTTATTTCTAAAACTTTGGAGAAAGCTGGTAATGTACTATAGACACATAACCTGATTTACAGCTGAATTTGGTCAGAAGAGAGGATGAGTATGTAATTACTGACTCTTTTCCCACCAGTGTCATAACAGACAAAACACAATCATGATGCAAACACAGTCACTGGTTTATTACAAGTAGCAGCACAATTACAGACCGTTTTGTTTCGTATGTACACAAATTAAAAAAAACACTGGGGGTGGGAAGACAGGGTCACACATGCCGGCCACATATCGCGTTCACAAGCTTGCCCAGTTCAGCCAGGAAAGCTTGATTGATGGCAGCAGTTTGTGTAATCTCCTCCCTTCGGAAGACGACTTCTTGCTCCCTTGCTTCACGTGCGTCACCGGCAAGCCAGTTGATGGCCTGCATGTGCTGGGCAAGTGCTTCACGGTGCTGTTCAAGCTGCCGTTCATGAAGCCGCACCTTGTCACCATGCATCTGGGCAAACACAGTGGCAAGGTCCGTTGTGGGGTGGCTCCGTTTCCTCTTGCCTAGATGAAAGACAGAAATGGATGGTGGTTAGTTAAAGCAAGTTCAAAACACATATTAGGTAAATATACTTGTGAAAGCCAGTGGTGGGATGTGACAAAAATGCTTCGTTGTTGTATTTAAGCACAATTGTCATGTTGCTGTGCCTCAGTAAGGCAGATTGTGCAGGCACCAGGTTATGTTTAAAATAATTTGTTTTATTGTGGCCTCAGAAATCTGAATGAGTTACTACTGTCAGCTGACTTGAATCATTTCAGTGAAGCACATTGACTGCAAGTACATTCGAAAGTGAGTTCATGTGCTACATCAGTTTTTCAAAAACAAGAATTAGATCAGTACTTCCTCCACCACAGCTAAAAATGGGACCAGGTTGTGGACCCCTGACAAGTGAGCACCCCAGGATCCACTCTGTACATGTACAAGTACATTTTCAATCCAGGGATTTATGGTGGAAAAGAAACAGCACGACAACACTGTTCCAACACCGCTTTTGGAAAATCCACAGAATAGGTATGTGGGTCTATTATGAGGCTTTAGGAAATTATATGAATCACTTTATAAATCACTGGATTGAAAATGCACTTGTATATGTTGAAATTTTGGATCCTGGGGTCCACTTGACCTGTATCCATAAACACAGCAGGGTATTATTTTTTTGTTTATTGTGCCTTACCAGCACTTGAACGTGTCGTGCCAGACGTTGACGAAACTGGACCCCTGGCATGTGGAAACAGATTCTAGAAAGAAAATACAACTTAATGCACAGCACCAAAGTGCAACACGTACACGAAACCTTTTAACCAGGATTAGCATATTTCATCGTTTTGTTCTCACAAGCGAATACTTTCTGACAAAGCAAACGCGAATCAGCAGAGTTGTCTACTAGCTAGCTAGCTAGCGCTCCTCGCAAACACTCGTTAGCCAGGAGAGAACAGCGTTGTTATTGCTCAAAAAAGTGAGCTTGCCACCAATAGGATAAATAAGCAAAAAGATGCACAATATCACAAAACACTCACCATTCATGGTTTGCAACAATGACGTGTCGACCCCAATCTCCCTGCCATTGCTCGCCAGCCGATGGCCGTAAATGGCATCCATTGAACCACTTCCAGTCCCTTCTGTTCGCTCCACTTCAACCGTTGTGATCCTTGATGGCCCGGTAATCACTTTTCATTTTCTTCAGCTTCTCCCTACATTGTTTTAATGTCCGGTTGTATCCGTGGGCTGTCATCTGTTCGGAGACCTCCTGGTAAACTTTTTCGTTGCAGGTTGCTCCATCTAACTCTCTCTGGATTCTATCGTCAGCCACTAAGCACAGAAAAGTCCACACCTCTTCGTTGGACCACGGTGTAGATTTCCGTGAAACCTGCAAAGCCATCTCTAACCGTATTCTCTGAAGCCGTGTTTACTCGTGTTTACTCGCTGAAGAATTTTTTGCAAATGGTGGTTGTATATTCTGCAGAAGATGGTGCTCTCATGACGTTACGCCCTGACCAATCAGTGGCCTGCAGTCTGTTGACGTCACATTTTCAGCTCGACTCAGCACGGTTGGAACCTGACTGGAGTAGGTAAGAAAAAAGTACCTGGTACCAGGTACTAATGGAAAACCCTACAAACCGATCAGAGTCGAGGCGAGGAGGGCTGAGTGGGTACTAGTGGAAAAGGGGCTTAGTGTCCCCTGTGGCCAATAAGGGTGGCAGTTTCCTTACTGGCCACAGGGACAGTAAAACAAGGAATGTCCAAAGTTACATGGAGTGTCTAAGTCAAATTACAATAAAATAAAGCAATTTAACACATTAGAAAACCTTACAGTTCTGAGGTCAGCAAACCGTGATGGTAGTGATTGTTTTAAAAAGCACAAGCAAACATTTTCATTTCAACAATTTATGCTCAGGACAAAAATCAGCAGAAATAAAAAGACATATGACAGAAAATCAGACAAATACACATTCATTTTTTTTTTTTACAAAAGTATGCATGCAAGACAAAAAAAGGAAAAAAAATGAACCCATACATCATTTGTGTTACCGTGTTTGATTAAAATGAATAAAATGGCTTTGAAACGTTCATCTCCCAGTGAAAATTTTCATTGGTTTATGTTTCAATTGTTGCTTGTTTGTACTTTCAAATTTAAATTTATTATTTTTTTCTCACCCATTCTGATTCATTTTAATGATACACGGTGTTACATGGAACCTTTATTTACACAGATAGATCAGGTGATTTCAATGGAAAATTTTGGTAAAACGTATTCAAAAGCCCCACTGTCATGTATTTGTTTGGAATTAATCAGGCTGAAATAAACTGTCTGAAGCAGAACATTGTACATAAAAAGTGATAACAATCTGGGAGGTTATACTCAATTCTGATTGGCTGAAAATCAGCCAGGGATCTTCAACCTGCGGTTCTTGGGGCCCCTTTTCAAATAACCAGTGGGTCTCTGGTTTTGACAACCTCGCCCCCCCCATCAGAAATCTACGAAAAAAAATCAAATTCATGAGAAAAAAGTTGCAAATTTACAGAAAAATATAATCTATTACTAATATTAACAGGCCACTTTGTGCGTTTAACTTGCTTGTTTTCTTTCCCCTCAAAGTGGCTCATCCCATAGCTGAAGTTACAACCCTCAGAATATGACATTTTACATTTGAATAAAGCAGCACAGAAGTAAAAAAAATTGCTCATTGTTAAACAAAAATTCTTCTTCTTAAAGGCATGTTAAAAGTATTAAAGTAAATAAAACTGAAGTGATGGGTCAACCACAATCGGGTTCTGTCAGACAGCAACTACCCCCTCAGTAGAGACTAGGGCATTTAAAAACATTATATATTTATTTATTTAGTTGTTTTGCTCTGGATATTTGCTGCAGGCTTGAATTAAAACGCTCATGTGTCGCTACACTCAGCTCACTGAGGCTGCAGAAAAAAATTGCTAAAAAAGCCAGTGGAGTCCTTCTGTAAGATGAGGTATGCAGCTGTTATTGTCACTAAGAATCCATGTTGTTATTCATCTAAATTTACAGAAGGTGGCTACACACGCTGGCCCATCTACATCATCACTACCACTAATACAAGCAATTCACTGGTAAAACACTGCGGCTGCTTTGATTTAATTGTAGAATGAGAGTAATCCTAAAGCTCAGTAATGGTTCGATTTAAGTTTATTCATATAGTACCAATTCACAACAAAAGTCATCTCAGAGAACTAAACTGAAGGAGAAAGATCCTGCAATCTCAAAAAAAGACCCCAGGGACAGGCACTTGTCTGCTAACAATGACGGAGGTTTTTGAATACGTGGTGCTACACAGGATGATGAGTATGAAACTGATAATGCAAAATCTAAAATTAAAACAAACAAAAAAATCAGAGCAAAGCAAATCGGACGTGACAGCAGTAATAAGACAGTTCCACTCTGGGCTCAACACACACACAAACACATGCCACAATTATACACACTGTGCCACACACACACTCCTGCCTCCTCACACTGAAGCGACACCTAAGGCCTCTGCTGACATGACATTCATGTGCAATTATTTCCATTTCCTGGAGGAGATTTTTGATTAAATCAAGAGTGTCTGACAACTTTGGTCTGCTGCTGAGGGTCACCCCCCCCCCCCCCAATTCTTAAACACACACTGAACACTATATATAGATACACAAACACACACCTGCTGCTACGTACATTCAGAGGTACAGTAAACTGTGTATTTGGAAATAAGATGTCATGTATTCAGACAGCTTCAAACACTTTGAGAACAACTAAAGTAATACTGAATGTCACGCTCAGACATGCCCATATATACAGATAAATCCTTTTTGACACATGGCTTCGAACTACATTTAAGAACATCTAATGTGAGCAATTCAAGTTTGCACCGCTGCAGGTAAATCTGAAAAAGATAAACCTCTCACGTCTGCTGGTAGAGCTGGGTAAGGCTGGTAAAATTTTAACACCAGTTCGATTTGACACATTGGTTTCTGAGACTTAAATCTTACAATAAACAATAATGTAATTTTCATTTTTCAAAGATACACTAGGTCAGGGGTCGACAACCTTGACATCTCATTTTCTGTGGCGTTTGTCAGAAAAATCTGTATGGAGCCACAAAACATTTACTGTATATCAAAGAGAAAAAAGAGAAAAGAAAAAAATCAGTGTATTTAATGTTTTTTAAAAAGCCACAAATTTAAAAGAAAATGAAAGCCCACACTTTAGTGAGTAAAAAGTTTTTTGTTTTTTTTTTAAATTGTCAATTTATGAGAAAGGAATCACAAATTTAACACAAAAAAATTCAGAGTAAAATTGTTACTTCGTACTCAAATAGTTCTTTTAATTGATACTTTCTTTGTCTTAACATAAGTAACTTTTCTGATAACTACTCTTAATATAAGGCAACACTATTTTTAACTCAACAATTTTGGATATTCCACCTACCAGTCACTTTTTAAAATTTTTCATCCATGGTAGCTGCTGTAAAATTAAAATAATCTATGGTTACAAGATGAGGCACAGTTTTGTCAACAGAATTTTAAAGCTTCTTAATTTCAGTGTAAAGGGTACAAATTTTTACAATTTAAGAATTCAAATAATCACTTACAAAAATGGCTCATAATTAAAGCACAAATGTTGGACTAATAATTTAAATGTTGAAAAATTCTGAGGATGTGGATTCCAAAACATTCTGTTGTACAAGGACTACAAGGTCTTTGTATAATGTGTTATAATTCATTAAAATTCATTCTAATTATGGTCACAAGACTCCAGGTTAATCTTAATATGCTAATTATTCTTCTGTATATGAAGATTTTGAGGGAATGAAAAGGAAATTATTTGCTTTATTAAAATGTTATGGATGTAGTACTAAAAGGGCCATTTTAATATGAATTTTTTAAGCTACTAAACGTACATTTCAGGCATCAAAATTATCCAGATACCCAGCTCTGTCTGCAGCAATGACAAGTCAGTTTGATAAAAGTTCACTTTAAATGACTAAGATTGCCCTAGAAAGTAGCCTCAAATCTAAATTGGGGATTGTGTTAGAAGGAGAGCTTATTTTTGTGCACTGTGTAAATGTGCAGAGATGGATTTGGAAGGTAGCCCAGATGAAAATTTAGACTGTATGAGCCCAGTTTTGTCCCCTGAAAGCTCCGGAGACACTTTGCATGAACAAACACCATCACTCCAGCATTACAGGGTGTGAACACCAGCCCTAATCTCAACAAACAGTAAAAACCAGCCTCATTTTTTTTCTGATAAACTACAGACTGAATACCAGTGAAGCCTAATGGACACATTGTTTTAACCTCTCATTCACTCTAAATGGGGTCAACAAGGATCCCAAGGATTGGTGGCACGATTTCACAGATGGATAAAAAAAAAACTACAGGCACTCTGTCTCAGTTGTGGTGCATTCGTCCATCTGTCTTCTCTAGTCTTGTTTTCAAATTTAGAAACTTTCAGACGTACATTACTGAATCACTTTTAGTCTTCTGCATCTTGGACAAGGAGCTTGACAAGGACTGAGAAGAGTCAGTCACAAGTAGGGTGTCGGGATATTTTTAAAAAACATTACGATCCCTATTAGGATCAGTTTTAGGAAGGAAAACTAAAACGTTGTGGTCATGCAGTACATACAGTACACATGTCTACAGAACTAGCACTCTCCATGAAACCAGGAGTCACCTCCTACTGGCCATTACACAGAATGCAGGTAAAAAGGCACTTCCTCATGGGGTTCACTTGTTACATCTATCTCCCATACCCAGTCTGTGGGTGGGACACTCATTTAAATCTTCTCAGACAACCAGCTGGTGTCATCTGACTTCATACATCTGTCCCTGTTGGACATTTGCAACTTCACACGCAGCTTTGGTCAGGTAATATTAAGAGAGGCTGTTGTCTTATATTTCTGAAAATATAAGACAATCTGGGCTCATCGAGTCTAAAAAATAAAAGCTACAGCTTATCCAAATGAGACAAATATGAATTGTCTCTTCCTCGCTTTGTCCTTTCTGCTTATAATTTTTAAAGTTCAGGAATCACTGATCTAGAGAAATGAAACGTTCCAGTGCAAGGACAAATATAAGCTTTCCATTGACTTTTCCATATAGTATGGCTACCATGCACACACGCAGAAATCAGAGCACATTAGGCCAAATACTGCTGCACATCTGCACTCATGGCTATCTGAGATGTAAATGAAATTTTTTAACCAAAGACAGTCTGCAATAACAATAAAAAAAAACATACTGTATCACCATAAAGGCCTTCAAATCACCTTACACTTCAGTATTAATGAATATCAAAGACTGGTAGTCTAAAGGCTGGCTGCACCAAAACTCAACACATACACGCAACCACACACACATATTTAGTTTTCTTTTTCCCCTTTTACAAAGTCAAAAGCCAATCTTTAATCTTGCAGTAGATTATGAACTATTTTCAGCAAAAGAGGGTTCATTCAGCCTGTACACTGTACATCAGATTACAGACTATGTTGCAAAAAGCAACAAGCAGCAGGTGGAGGCTCAGAGGAAAATTAAATATGAACTCATCCCACTTCACCAGCAAACAAACATGGATTCCCCAGTCAGCCCACACAGTAACCGCTTCAATAAATATCCCTCTACATATTCTATATATAAATATTCAAGGATGAGGATGAAGTGCGTCGAGATGCCAGCAGAGACTGTTTTTGGGTTTCACTCGTGTTGTTCGACATTGTCCATCCTATAGACTACAGTGGTGGAGCTGTCCTGGTTTGACTCGGTGGGAGACACTTTTTTCCAAAGAGGAGCTTTCAGAGCCAGCTCCTGTTGGAGGCTCTCATAATCCATCGGTCCGAAGCATTGTTGCTGCTGTTTCAATCAACACGGATAACACATTAGTCTCACGCTTCTCTGTGTTTTTGTGTGTGTGTGCTGCAACATAGCTTGTAAAACTGAACCAAAACCTCTTCTTTCTCTAGTGCAAAACACACAAAATTATCATAAACTACTGCATGTCCTTTGTAAAAGGTGACTGAAAAATAACTGTAGCACTTCAGCAGAACAATGAGTCAACACACCCAGACAACAAAGTGGAGGTCAAACATAAATACAGGTAAGATGGTGTAATGAGCTGTCAGCTACAGCAGGGAGATGGTGCTATATCTTACCCGCTGGTCACCTGCTTCTCTGCGAGGGTCGTGCTTCTTGGCGAAGTGTCTCAGGTTGTCATAGTTGTGGAAGTTGAAAAGCTCCACCAGGTCCTGAAACACAAAGATGAATGAATCAATCAGAAATACATTAGAGGTGAACCTTTATTCTCATTATAGCGCAAGTACAAAAGCAGAAGCAGGTTGTTGAACCCCATAATCAATCATTCCCTAACTTATTTAACAGGTTTATTCATAGTGATGTTGTGTAAAACATCTTCTTTCGGCTGCTCCCTTTAGGGGTCACCACAGCAGACCATCTGCCTCCATCTCACCCTATCCCTTGCATCTTCTTCTGTAACACCAACTCTCTCCATACCCACTATCCCTCCTCTGCACATGTCCAAACCATCTCAGCCTTGCCTCTCTTACTTCATCTCCAGACCGCTTAACCTGAGCTGTCCCTCTGATATACTGATTTCTAATTCTGTCCCTCCTAGTCACTCCCAATGAAAATCTTAGCATCTTCAACTCTACCACCTCCAGCTCTGCCTCCTATCTTTTTGTCAGTGCCACTGTCTCCAAACCATACATTATAGCAGGTCTCACTAGTCTTGTAAATGTTCTCTTTCACTCTAGCTCCTACCCCGTCGCAAATCACCCCTGATACTCATCTCCACCCACTCCACCCTGCTTGCACTCTCTTCCTCACCTCTCGTGCATTTTACATTGCATTGGATGGTTGACCCCAAGTATTTAAACTCATCTACTTTCACTACCTCTACTCCTTCCATCTTCACCAATACATCTGCCTCCCTCTCATTCACACACATGTATTCTGTCTTATTTCCAGGGCTTGACATTAACACCTGCCCATCCGCCACTGACGGTTATATTTCGGCTGTGGCGGGTAAGACAGTGACTCCCACTAGCCACTTTGGCGGGCTGTAGTTTTCTCAAACGACATCTAAATAATAAACCTATCGCAGAGTGAGACTACAAAACTACAACTCCCATAAGCACTATCTGCACACACACACAGTGTATTCTCATTGGTCCACTGTCAGCCAGCTGCAGGCCAGGAGTCTGGCTCTGCAGGTCGGCTCATTTTCTTTCCAGTCTGGAGAAAGGCGATGAACAGACAGCAGCCGCTCTCAGTGGTCAGATCACGGGGACAACTGTCCCTGATCTCCTGTTGTCCCAGCAGTGAGAATAACCTGTGCTCTCCCCTCACATTAGCTCCTACCTCTGGTTAAATATGATTATTTTTAGAGCAGGAAGTTCCCGTTTACTGTCTGCAATTGTGCAAATGTGACTTTTCATATGATGGAGAGAAAAACTGACTAAACTTTATGTTGCTGTAAAGAGCAAATGAAGCTCCTTCTGAGGTGAACTTTTGTTTATCTGTGATTCTCTATGACATCTGTGATTTTCAACTATTTCATGGAAGTAAAACCTCTAATTATGCATTTTTAACGTGCTGGTCCAGGGGTGTCAAGACATGTGGCCCGTGGGCAAAAAAACGGCCCACCAGAGGGTCCAAGTTTTGCTCTGAATTTACAGCTTTCTTTCTAGTAAATTTCTGACTTTTTCTACTGATTAGAATTGTTCACGTAAATTTGAGATATTTTTCTCCTTAAAATGAGAATTTTTTCTCATCGGTTTTCTTTTTCATCTTTTTTTTCTGGTGAAATCAGGTAGGGTAGATTTAGATTAAATCCATCAGCAATTACTAATGACATCGTGCAGCCCTAAAGGGGTGTCCTAATTCAAAGGGGTCATTTTCAAACCCTACCCCTTGGCCTTTGATTTCAAGGACCAAGGGGTGGGGGTAGGCAAAGGAGAAGAGGTACAAATGAGAATTTGGACAGACCCCACATCTTTCTGTACTTCACTCTCATATTGCAAATATTTTTCTCGACTGCTTTACAGTATTTACTGTTGTTTATAATTAAACGGTAGTTCTCTTGGTATTTTCATGTATGTATAAGGGTCATTTACATTTAAAACAGCTGTAAATTTAGTTCAAGTAAAATTTAGCATGCGAGAGTCAAATTAGATCATATTAAACATAATTTTCCAACCACAAAATTGTGGCTAGTGAAAAGGCTGAGTGGCTAGTAATTTTGGAAAATCACTAGTCACAGTGGCCGGTGAGCAAAAAAGTTAATGTCAAGCCCTGCTTGTTTCCATTGACTTTCATTCATCTTCTCTCCAGATCATACCTCCACCTCTCCAGGTTCTCTCCCACCTGCTCGCTCTTCTCACTATAGATCACAATGTCGTCTGCAAACATCATGGTCCACAGAGACTCCTGCCTGACCTTGTCTGTCAGCCTATCCATCACCATGGCAAACAAGAAGGGGCTTAGTGATCCCTGATGTAATCCAACCCCCACCTCGAATCCACCTGTCACTCCTACAGCACACCTCACCACTATTTCGCTGTCCTCATACATGTATTGCACCACTCTCACATACTCCTGTGGCACTCCTGACTCTCTCATATAGTACCACACTTCCTCTCTTGGCACCCTATCATACTCTTTCTCTAGATCCACAAAGATAGTACAACTCCTTCTGACCTTCTCTATACTTCTCCATCAATACTCTTAAAGCAAACACTGCATCTGTAGTACTCTGTCGGCATGAAACCGCACTGCTGCTCACTGACCATCAACTTTATGCCTCTGTAGTTACTACAGCTCTGAGCATCACCCCTGTTCCTGAAATTTGGTACCAAAACACTTCTCCACTCCTGAGGCATCCTCTCACTCTCCATGACTTTGTTAAACAATCTGGTTAAAAAGTCCACTGCCATCTCTCCTAAACATCTCCATACCTTCACAGGTATGTCATCTGGACCAACCGCCTTTCCATTCTTCATCCTCTTCAAAGCTGCCCTCACTTCTGCCTTGCTAATCCTTGGGACTTCTTGATTCGCCACCTTTCCATTCTCCTCTCTCTCTCTCTTGCTCATTTTCTTCATTCACCAGCTCCTCAAAGTACTCCTTCCATCTTTTCAACACACTCATCACTTGTTAGTACATTGCCATCTCTGTCTTTAATCAACCTAACCTGCTGCACATCTCTTCTAGCTCAATCTGTCTAGCCAGTTGAAACAAGTCCTCTTCTCCTTCTTTAGTGTCCAGCCTCTCATACAACTCACTATTTGCCTTTTCCTTTGCCTTTCCCACTTTCCACGTACCGCATGTCTAGACTCCAAGTACTCCTGTGCACTTTCATCTCCCTGACTATCCCACTTTTTCTTTGGAACCGCTTCCTTTGAATACTTTCCTGCACTTCCTCATTCCACCACCAAGTCTCCTTGTCTTCTTTCCTCTGTCCAGAGGATTCACAAATTACCTTTCTAGCTGTCTCCCCTCAATACTTCAACTGTACTTTTCCCGTCCTCTGATAATTCTGTGTAAAACAAGTTACAGTAAACCTGTGCCTGACTGACAACAATTAATCATTCATTAATAAACAGGGGACAACCCAAATGCTTCAGCGCTTTTCGTGTCATTTTCATGAGGAAATTTTGATGAAACAAAAAAATTAAAACATTTTAAAAACAATAAATCGATCAGAGATAATTAGGTGCCTAAGAGAAAAACAATAATGCTGAATCATCCTCAGGCACAGATGAAAATAAATTCACAAAAACCACAAAGATGGTTTAACTCGACAGTGTAGAAGGGTGGAAGACAGTAAATAAACCGACTATGTAAATTAAATACATTTACATCAATAACACTTAAAATTCCCCAAAACAGACCAGCATTGTGGTTTCAAGGAAATGTTTAAGTTGCTGATAGAGTATGCAATGAACATGATGATGCCGTGTTATTTCTTCTTGAACACTGCAGTGAGTCACCGTCTCCAGACTCTACGTACTGTGCAGAACTGAATCCCCCTGACTGAGTTGCCCAGCTTGTCCAGTGGAGGCGACCAGCACACGATTCCCATCACGTTAGGAACAACCAGCAGGATTGCCCCCGATACTCCAGACTTGGCTGGCAGGCCCACCTGCAGCAGAGACAACAGAGATGTTACATAAAAGAATCAGCCAAGTGTGTCCGCTGTAGCAGCATGACAATGGCATGGTGCTAAAACTGGAATATACAGTATAAGAGGACTACAACAGCTTTAGTAAATGCTGTATTTGCTTCTGTACTTGACGCGTATCAGAATTATTTTTTGAAATGATGAATAAATGTAAAAGTACAGTAAATACTGAATATTCTTTGCAGAAGAATAAATGGAAAAACTAATTTTAAACAACAAGAGGGATAAAGTCGTGGGTGATTTAGAAATCGGGATGCATAGCACACGTTATAAAACTGGAACATAAGGCAGACAGACTGAGAAAATGTCATTCCTCTAGAGGGAGCAGTACACCACCTCAGCGTGGTCTCAAGTAGCTACAGATAAAGAAGAAAACACAGACTGTTGTTTTTGATTGGATGAAAATTCAAGGTTAGAAACTTCAGGAGCCACAGAGCACATCTGAGTATTAAAATGAAGGTAAACAGCTGAGTTACAAGAATATTTGGTTGCTCAATTTTAGTTATACACAAGGGGTTTTTTGAATATGAAACTCTAATCTCATTAATTTATAACTGTTTTCTGGTAAATTTGTGACCTTATTCTGGTAAATCAGCAGGGTTTTTTTTTTTTTTACAAATACACAAATCTGAGACATTTTTCATAATGTCTTACTTTTCTAACAATTTTTTGATTGTAAATTAGTAATATTTTTCTTAAATTATAAGTATTTTCTACCTTGTAAAAAATATTAAACTTTAGGACCACATATGAAAGTGGCCCAGGTCTGATTTGAAAAGTCAGATTTCATGGCATTTTGTGGTTTTCAGACAGTCAAAAAAAAAAGAAAAAAGAAAAAAGACAGTTGTCCAGTTTTGGGAAGAAGACACAGACTCATTTTACTCACATGGAAAGCAAACTGTCCTGAGAAGTCATACATGCCGCAGGAGTGCATCAGACTTAGGGTGTTCCTCACCGCCTCTGGGCTCAGTACACGCTCGCCCGTGATTGGACAGATGCCACCGTTGGCCAGAGTGGCCGCCATGACGCTGGCGCTCTCACAGGTCACCTCAATGGAGCACAGCTGGAGGTGGACAACAGAGGACATTTAGGGGCATTTTTCTGGAACACTGCAGCACATCACAAACACAAGTGTGCAAATATCATTTGTAAGGCTGTTTAGGGGATCTGAATATTAGGGGGCAATCCAGAGTGAAGATCAGAATATTCTATGTTTGTCTACATTATGTCTTATAAGAAAGCTGTGACTTTTCTTACAAAGTTGGAACTTTTATGTAAATTTGCAACTTTTTTTCTTGCAAATTTCTTTTTTCTTTCAAATTTAATACTTTTTTCTTTGTAATTTGTGCTTTCTCCCTTTAAATATTATTATTATTATCCCTTGTAAATTATACCTTATACAGTGGCAAGAAAAGTATGTCAACCTTTTGGAATTTCGTGGTTTTCTGCATTCATTTGTCATAAAATGTGATCTGATCTTCATCTAAGTCAAGGGTAATGTCAAATATAATGTGTCTAAAATAATAACAAAAAAAATCTGATCTTTTATGTCTACTAAGAACAAGTATAAAAACCTCAGTGCTGGTGGAAACAATATGTGAAGTTAATGACCTCAAAAAAGCTAGTTGGAGTCGGGTGTTGGCATACCTGGACTCTTGCTAAGAAAATGAGTTTGGAGGTGTGGACTAGAGCTACTCTGACTGATAAAAACCACTCAAGACTTTTTGAGTTTGCTCCGTACAAGAAGAATACGCTTATGTGTGCCATGGCTCATCAAAAAGAGCTTTCAGACGATCTAGCTATATGGAAACATACGGTACTGAAAAGCCATCCTACCGGGGAAAAAAAAAAACACTTTATCAATAGAAATATACTGATGTGTCTACAGCTGTTTAAAGAGAAAGTACAAAACGGATCTCTGACACTCCAAGATACAATCGATAATGGAAGAGAAGTGGCAACACACCATGGAAACAATAGTCTCTCATTAAAAATGTACGGATAACAATTCAAGCTGTACTCACTTGAAAGTACAGGTCCAGTATGGACGTCATGTCTGTCCCCTCTGGGAAACACTGAAGAGAGAAAAAAAATGGCTGTTAACAAGTAATTAAAATGATCAATTAACACCATAAGAAAACTTTTGACTTTTTCTTGTTTTTGGGCAGAAAATACATATTTTTTTCATTTGCCAGAGGTTGATAGTAACTACTAACATTTAAGCCAGTAGCTCACTGGGTTGTGACTGAAATTGTGAATGGAATTCCCGAGGGAGTTTACAAAATTCCTGGAAACGTTCTCAATTTCCTGGCATGAGTCACGCAGCCTTGCTGTCATGTCCCTGGAACTCTGAACATGTTCAAAAAACTTGTGCAGCAAATTTTTTCTCAAAATAGACACAGAGTCATTGCAGGTATCTTGAATCTGTCTTCTTTCAGTTTGTTTTTCTGTTTATGACAAGCAACACAGCATTACAAGGACAAAGGAATGAAGATTAGAACTTATGCAGGAGTTGATTCAGCAAACGTGTGAGGACTGGGAGAGGATCCACAGCCCCCTGAGAACTGGTAAGATAGAAATTGTGCATTGTTATTGTACAATTTTAGCTTGAAATTAAATCTGGCAAGAAATCAAATCTTTAGGCAAGTAATTTTCTCTGAGAGTGAGTGGGCAAAGAGTGAATTCCCCCCCCCCATTTATGAAATTTATTTTTTTTCTCTCATTTAGTACACTGATATTATCTGTGGAAGATAGGCCATGTTCAGCAAAACTTACACATACGCAAATGATTCATAAGTACTAATTCCGTGTGATTCCTAGTGAAAATTGGCCCTAATTGCAGCATTTTCTCACAGTTTTGTATCTTCAACTAGTACCAGTGAGATAAAGGATTCACTCAAGTACAGCACAAGTACAGTACTCAAGTAACTAACAAAATTGTGCTTTTGCCAAGTACAACTGCTCATACTCTGTCTGTGCATTTGTGAAATAAAATTGTACTAATGACAATATTATTCCAATTAATTGTGGAAAACCCAGCCATTGTGTTTAAAAAAAATCTGTGGCACGTCATAATAGAACAAAACAGACTGTAAAGTGTTTAGTAAAAAGACAAAGAAAACTCATAAAAGTCAGTTTTATATTATTTTAGTCAGAGAAACAAAATAAAGGGTAGACATGTATGTAAAATGTGTGTAACATTGGTGGACTTCTCTAAGGTCAAACCTTTTTTTCCTTCAGGTAGTAGCCAATGGCGAAGTTCCTGTCTCCTGACTCACGCTCCGACTGGAATCTGTCGCACAAAGAGCAGAGCACCCCCATTACTCACAGGAAGGAAGCGTACGTGTGTGTGTGCACGCACGTGCTAAACCTCCACCCTACCCTCATACAGCTCCTACAGCACTATATGTGAAGACTGTGTAACATGAACCCCGGCTGCCGAGCTTTTCTGGAGAATGTCGTTAGCATGTTATAAATCATGCAGTGACCTCTACAACCCAAGAGTTATTCTCAGTAGTCCATTTTTAATAAGCGTTATCATCACTCAAATGTAAAAGTACTTTTAACCAGTCACTAGTTCTGCTAATCTGAAGAAGGCTGCATTGTAAAAGTTCTCATTTATCAGGCACTGTATACACGACACACACACACACACACACACACACACACACACACACACACACACACACACACACACACACACACACACACACACACACACACACACATTTTAATGGTAAATATTTGTTCTAAAGTGTGACAGAAATTCATGAGCAGCCTCGGTGTTGTTTCTCCTCTTGCTGCTTCTGCTATATGCAGAGAATGCGTAATGAATGCATAACTTTGTTATTAAAGACTTTAACTCTCTTTTAACATCAAAAATCTTCTTGTAGGGAAATGAAAAAAATGCTTAAGGGAAAAGGGCTAGGGTTTGAAGCTAAATGACGGGTGTTGCTGCTCAGTAAAAGTCACTACTTCACAGCTGGAAGAACAGAAGTCAAAACTGGAGACAAATGAAATGTGCAAGCTTTTTCATGTGTTTTTTTTCCCCTGGAGTCATACAATGGGCACATTGATGCCTGTGTTGACTAACCTTCTCCAACACTGCTATTTCCCATCTAGCCGTGCAAGATTCAGGAAGTATGACAAACTACAAACTACACCAATGAGTGAAAAACTTTGGCCTTCACAGCTTTGCACTAGTCTCTCACTATATTTTTAAAAAGATAAAATCTCATGCCTTAGTTCAGTTTTCCTGCAGAATCTCCAGCCTTGATCCAAACTAAAAAAAATCAAGGCCTGATTTCAGTTTTAGAGCTGTTTATGACGCACCAAGGTTGAGCCTTTTAGTTTGAATTATATCTTGCTTCTGGTTTTACACATTACTGATAAGTCTGAAAGTCTGGATTAAAGTCGGGTGTTAAAGGGCTTTTAAATGATCAAGCCGGCACACAAACATTACCACGGTGTACGTCCAGACCGGTCTCGCCCAACAATCACCCATCAATAACACCTGAGTGGATCTTTATTATCGTTTCAGTCTGGCCAGTTTTCAGCTGATAGTGATGTCGGGATTGGCCTCAGATTTGATTAAGTCATTTAAGAAGTAGCTCTTTACGCTGTTAGAATTCAGATTAATGTTGTGAAGCATTGGTTTGGAGCTCATTAATAAATACACACATCTGAATTAACTGTGGAGTTAAAAAAGATGGCGAAACAAAACATGACGCAGTGACTTACGTGGCATTGCTGAAACCCACGTACTCATTTCCTGCCATCTTTTTCAGAAAGTTCATGGCCTGAAAAGAAAGCAGATGAACCAAATGATTACAAAGGATTACTGAATGAGATGTGAATGCAACTAATACTATTTTAGTTCAATATTGTCAAAATTCAAAAAGGTTGGTCTCTAAGCTGATTTACCCTGCTCACAGTTGTCATGCACTGCAAACCTCTTTACAACCCACACTCACTACTACAAATTCTGACTGTGTTTTATCAGTGACCTCTATATAAATACAGACAATGTGCTGCCACTTAAGTCCAATGTGGAAAAGTAAAGCTCTACTTCCTGATTTAGGGTGCTGCCATGTTGTCCATTACTGTGTATACAACAGCCCATAAGCAGCTTCTTCATACAAAACCTGACAACACTCAACTGTGACCACACTCCCATTTTTTTAATAACATCAAATCACTAATCAATAGTGAACTGATGTGAAAGACGAACATGTGAACATGGATCAGCAGAAACCATCTTTTGGGGGTAAAAATCATTTGAGCAGTATGTTTAGTTTTCAGTTTGGCAAAATGTTTCACACAATAATGGGGTAAAATGGGGCTTAAAGTCTTACTGTAGGCAGCCACCAGAGAGTGATCCCAGTGGGCGGGCTTCACTTTTACAGAGTTCACGTGTCTTCCATATTTATTTGCAGTCTACAGTGGTGTGAAAAAGTGTTTTCCCCCTTCATGATTTCTCATTTTTTTGTATGTTTGTCACACTTAAATGTTTCAGATCATCTAACAAATTTAAATATTAGACAAAGATAACACAAGTAAACACAAAATGCAGTTTTTTAAATGAAGGTGTTTATTATTAAGAGAAAGAAAATCCAAACCTACATGTCCCTGTGTGATTGCTCCCTAAACCCCAATAACTGGTTGGGCCACTCTTAGCAGCAACAACTACAATCAAGCATTTGCGATAACTGGCAATGAGTCTTTTACAGCACTGTGGAGGAATTTTGGCCCACTCATCTTTGCAGAATTGTTGTAATTCAGCCACATTGGAGGGTTTTCAAGCATGAACCGCCTTTTTAAGGTCATGCCACAGCATCTCAATCAGATTTAGGTCAGGACTTTGACAAGGCCACTCCAAAGTCTTCATTTTGTTTTTCTTAAGCCATTCAGAGGTGGACTTACTGGTGTGTTTTGAATCATTGTCCTGCTGCAGAACCCAAGTGTGCTTCAGCTTGAGGTCACTGTCACGCCGCGCCATTCATCAGCGGCGCCACCTGCCCACGCACCTGCTACTCGTCAGCGGCGAAGGATAAAAGCCGCCTCGCCCTGAGCGTCGGCCTGAAGCCGTAGACTTCATTTCCCTTGCATGGACTTCTACCACATTCTCTTCAGCATCCTCTTTACCGGTAAGAAGATCACTTACCTCATCTCTCCAGTTTGCTCCCCTGTGCACAGGTGGATTCCTCGGCGGCGGACAATCCCGTCCCTCGTCTCTCCTCGCTGCTGCACCGAGCCCTGCAGGTGGCTGTCTCCCGGGCTTCCATCCTTGAAGCGCCAGTCATCTGCCCAAACAAGTAAGCTTCTCTCCCTCGCCTATTCTCCTCCTGTGTTGGTGTGTGCCCATCACCCTGTGTCCAATTTCTCCCATAGGGTTGCCGGCTGAACGGTCTCCTGCCTCTGGGTCCGAAGCAGACGCCACCACCAACACATTAACATTCCGCAGACACGCACCCAAACATCCCTGTTGTTAATAAACAGTTTGAACTACTCTGAGCCTGTGTGTGTGCGTCTCCTGAGCCGAACGTTATGTCAGTACGGCTTCAGCCGAGCGGCTCGGCGGACGGCGGGCTCGCACACCGGTTTACCATCCTCGAGGCTCGGGTGGATCAGATTGTTTATCAGCAACAGGTGGTTCTTAATCAATTATTAGAACTGACTAACCGATTGAACCGCTTGGACCCCCAACAGCCGTTCCTCCCGACTCGCCAGGGTGGCGCGGCTCCTGCTGTTCCAGCGGCCGTCCAGCCGGCTCCAGTGGCACCGGTTCGGCTCACGCCGATTCCGACCCCCGCCCGCTTTAGCGGTAAGCTCGGCGGAGCGCGGGGGTTTATTATGCAGTGTGAGTCCGTGTTCCACCGTGTGCCCGGAGATTTTCCCTCGGATCACAGCCGAATTGGTTACATAGGGAATCTTCTGGAGGGGCGTGCGTTAACCTGGACCTACGCCGTAATGGCGAGGCCCAGTTATGCCACCCTCACCTATGACCAATTCGTGAGGCGCTTTCTGGAGGTCTTTGACCACTCACAAACCGAAACGGTCCAGGTCGATCGGCTTCTCGCTCTCCAGCAGGGAAGCCGGTCGGCAGCGGACCACTCGGTCGACTTCCGGGTAGCGGCGGAGGAATTGGGCTGGGAGGAACGCTCCCTCTGTGGCCTGTTCCTCCGCAGCCTCAATAGTGATCTGAGGGATGAACTGGCTGGTCGGGATATCCCTGGGACGCTAGCGGAGCTGACATCCTTAGCGATAAGTTTGGATAACAGGCTGCGCGAGCGCTCCTCGGGGCGGAGGTCTTCTTCTTCTCGCCCTCGTGGAGCCTCGCCGCACCTGTTCCAAGCTCGCCCCCTGGCGGCGCCGCCAGCATCGCGCCCCGAGGAGTCGGAGCCGATGGTGACGGGCTGGACTAAACTTTCCCCTGTGGAGAAACAACGCCGCCGTGAGTTGGGCCTCTGCATGTATTGCGGAGGCGACCAACACACCGTGGAGCGTTGTCCACGGAAAGCCAGTCGGTGGGGTCCGCGAGTCACTGTTGGAAGCCTCGCGGATGTCAATCGGTTAGGATCACTTACTCAATTGAAGCTGCCCATCCGTTTCTGCCATAACCCTACTGGGCACCTCACCCACGCACTGGTGGATTCGGGCGCAGAAGGCAGCTTCATTTCACAAAGCCTGGCAACCCGATTGGGCATCCGCTGCCAGGCACTCAACACTCCCATCTCCCTGATCCACCTCTCCCGTGCCACCCTCGGGAGAGTGACACATCAAACTGTTCCCCTACCGGTCATCATCTCGGGAAACCACCGGGAGGAGATGACCTTTTACGTCCTTCCCAACTCTGTGTCGCCCGTCATCCTGGGGTATCCCTGGCTCCGCCTTCACAATCCGGTCCTGGATTGGAAATCAGCTGGGATCTCGGCATGGAGTACGTTCTGTATGGGCACCTGCCTTCAGTCCGCTGCCTGCTCTCCGTCCGCTCCTCCCCCTGCGACGGACGCTGCACCCCCGGACCTGTCTCTGGTGCCCCCAGAATTTCACGACCTGGGTATGGTGTTCAGCAAAGCGAAAGCTATGTCTCTTCCCCCTCATCGGCCCTATGACTGCGCCATCAACCTCCGCCAGGGGGCTCCCTTACCTTCTGGTCGCCTTTACAGCCTGTCTGCGCCGGAGAAGGAGACGATGAACGCCTACCTGAAGGAATCATTAAGTGCTGGGATTATCCGCCCATCATCGTCACCCGTGGGGGCAGGGTTCTTCTTCGTGGGGAAAAAGGATGGGTCCCTCCGCCCTTGTATCGACTACCGGGCCCTCAATAATATCACGGAGAGGGACCGTTACACCCTGCCTCTCATGGACACTGCTTTCCACTCCCTCCAGGGGGCGACCTGGTTCACCAAGCTGGACCTACGCAGCGCTTACCACCTCGTCCGGATCCGGGAGGGAGATGAGTGGAAAACGGCCTTCCGTACCCCGAACGGCCACTTTGAATATCTGGTGATGCCGTTCGGGTTGACCAACGCTCCTGCAGTCTTCCAGCGCCTCATTAATGACGTCCTCCGGGACTTCATTGGCCTTTTCGTGTTCGTCTACCTGGACGATATCCTCATCTTCTCCAAGTCCAGGGATGAGCACCAGGTCCACGTGAGGCGGGTCCTCCAAAGGCTGCTGGAGAACCGTCTGTACGTTAAGGCAGAAAAGTGTGAATTTTACGGCAGGAGTACGTCCTTCCTGGGGTTCATCATCGCCCACGATAAGGTGCTCCCCGACCCAGAGAAGGTAAAGGCGGTGGTGGAATGGCCTACACCTGCATCCCGGAAGCAGGTGCAGCAATTTGTTGGCTTCGCCAATTTCTACCGCCGCTTTGTTCCCAACTTCAGTGCCATCGTTGGACCACTGACCCGCCTCACGTCCCCGAAGGTCCCGTTCCGGTGGACCGAAGAGGTCGCTGCCGCCTTTGAGGCGCTGAAGGCGGAATTCTCCTCCTCCCGGGTCCTTCGCCAGGTCGACCCCGCGTTGCAGTGCATTGTAGAGGTAGACGCCTCGGACACGGGAGTGGGAGCAGTGCTGTCCCAGCGGTCACCGGACGATGGCGCCAAGCGACCGTGCGCCTTCTTCTCCCGGCGCTTGTCCCCGGCGGAGAGAAACTACGATGTGGGGGACAGAGAGCTCTTGGCCATCAAGCTCGCCCTGCAGGAGTGGCGCCACTGGTTGGAGGGGGCAAGCCTGCCGTTTGTGGTCCTCACGGACCACAAGAACCTGGAATACTTACGGTCTGCCAAGCGCCTGAACGCCCGCCAGGCGCGCTGGTCCCTGTTCTTCGCCAGGTTCCAATTTTCCATCACCTTCAGGCCTGGCTCTAAGAACGTCCTGCCTGACGCCCTCTCCAGGCAGTTCGCCCCCGTGGAGTCGGAGGAGGCGCCCCACTCCATCCTGCCCAGGTCGTGCGTCGTGGGAGCCATCTCGTGGGACATTGAGAGCAAGATCCGGAAGGCACAGGAGGTGGAACCTGACCCTGGCGGCGGACCGGAGGGGAGGCTGTTCGTGCCATCCGCGGTCCGAGGAGAGGTCATCCACTGGCTCCACACCTCCAAGCTCACCTGTCACCCTGGCACCTCCCGGATGATAGATCTCCTCCAACGGTCCTTTTGGTGGCCAGGCCTGCGGAGGGATGCAGCCCGCTACGCCCGGGCTTGCCCAATCTGTGCCACCTGCAAGTCGGGAAATGCCCCTCCAGCGGGTCTGCTCCAGCCCCTGCCCGTCCCTGGCAGGCCCTGGTCGCACATCGCTCTGGATTTCGTCACCGGACTCCCCATCTCCAACTCCTATGACACCATCCTGACCATCGTGGACCGCTTCTCCAAGGCCGTGCACTTCGTCCCCCTGCGAGGCCTCCCTACTGCCCTGGAGACGGCGGACCTCCTCGTCCAACACGTGGTCAGGCTGCATGGGATTCCGGTGGACGTGGTCTCGGACCGGGGCCCTCAGTTTTCATCTGAGGTTTGGAGGTCTTTCTGCAACGCCATCGGAGCCAAGGTGAGCCTCTCCTCTGGCCATCACCCCCAATCCAACGGGCAGTGTGAGAGGACCAACCAGGAGCTGGAGGCTGCGCTCCGCTGTGTGTCCAGATCCAAACCCGCGTCCTGGAGCAACCATCTTGCCTGGGTTGAATATGCCCACAACACCGCTCGCTCTTCTGCTACAGGGATGTCCCCCTTCAAAGCGTCCCTGGGTTACGACCCCCCGCTGTTTCCGGAGCAGGAGAGTGAAGTAACTGTCCCGTCAGTCAGGGCCCATCTCAGGCAGTTCCGCTCCACCTGGGCTGCCGCGCGCCATGCGCTATTGCGCACAGCGGAGCGCAACAGGACTGTGGCGGACCGGCGTAGGAGACCTGCCCCGGCGTACAGAGTTGGGCAGCTTGTTTACATTTCCACCCAGGACGTCACTCTAAAAGGCGAGAGGAGAAAGCTGGCACAGCGCTTCATGGGTCCCTACCCCATCACCCGGATCATCAACCCGGTGGCTGTGCGCGTGGCTATTCCCCCCTCCCTCCGCATTCATCCTACTTTCCACGTGTCGAAGGTGAAACTGGCGGTTACTGACCCCCTTTGCCCACCTCCTGCAGCGCAACCCGCGCCCCGGATGATTGGTGGCCATCCGGCCTGGTCCGCCTCCTCCATCCTGGACTCCCGGCGCCGGGGTCGTGGGTTGCAATACTTGGTGGACTGGGAGGGCTATGGGCCCGAGCATCGACAGTGGGTGCCCCCGTCGTTTGTGTTGGACCCATCGCTCATCGCGGACTTCCACCGAGCGCACCCGGATAAGCCATCGCCAGGAGGCGCTGCTAGAGGGGGGAGTACTGTCACGCCGCGCCATTCATCAGCGGCGCCACCTGCCCACGCACCTGCTACTCGTCAGCGGTGAAGGATAAAAGCCGCCTCGCCCTGAGCGTCGGCCTGAAGCCGTAGACTTCATTTCCCTTGCATGGACTTCTACCACATTCTCTTCAGCATCCTCTTTACCGGTAAGAAGATCACTTACCTCATCTCTCCAGTTTGCTCCCCTGTGCACAGGTGGATTCCTCGGCGGCGGACAATCCCGTCCCTCGTCTCTCCTCGCTGCTGCACCGAGCCCTGCAGGTGGCTGTCTCCCGGGCTTCCATCCTTGAAGCGCCAGTCATCTGCCCAAACAAGTAAGCTTCTCTCCCTCGCCTATTCTCCTCCTGTGTTGGTGTGTGCCCATCACCCTGTGTCCAATTTCTCCCATAGGGTTGCCGGCTGAACGGTCTCCTGCCTCTGGGTCCGAAGCAGACGCCACCACCAACACATTAACATTCCGCAGACACGCACCCAAACATCCCTGTTGTTAATAAACAGTTTGAACTACTCTGAGCCTGTGTGTGTGCGTCTCCTGAGCCGAACGTTATGTCAGTCACGAACAGATGGCCAGACATTCTCCTTCAGGATGTTTTGGTAGACAGCAGAATTCATGGTTCCATTTACCACACCAAGTCTTCCAGGTCCTGAAGCAGCAAAACAGCCCCAGACCATCACACTACCACCACCATATTTTACTGTTGATGTGATGTTCCTTTTCTAAAATGCTGTGTTACTTTTACACCAGATGTAATGGGACACACACACCTTCAAAAAAGTTCAACTTTTGTCTCATCAGTCCACATAGTATTTTCCCAAAAGTCTTGGGGATCATCAAGATGTTTTCTGGCAAAACTGAGACGAGACTTTATGTTCTTTTTGCTCAGCAGTGGTTTTCGTCTTGGAGCTCTGCCATGCAGGCCATTTTTGCCCAGTCTCCTTCTTATGGTGGAGTCATGAACACTGACCTTAACTGAGGCAAGTGAGGCCTGCAGTTCTTTGGATGTTGTTGTGGGGTGTTTTGTGACCTCTTGGATGAGTCGTTGCTGCGCTCTTGGGGTAATTTTGGTCGGCCGGCCACTCCTGGGAAGGTTCACTACTGTTCCATGTTTTCACCATTTGTGGATAATGGCTCTCACTGTGGTTCGCCGGAGTCCCTAAGCTTTAGAAATGGCTTTATAACCTTTTCCAGACTGATAGAGCTCAATTACTTTGTTTCTCACTTGTTCCTGAATTATTTGGATGATGTCTAGCTTTTGAGGATCTTTTCGTCTACTTCACTTTGTCAGGCAGTGTCATGAGCCGAGTCTGGAGATCTCGCCAGACTTGGTCTCATGGCTTCTTCTGCTCATTTACTTATCTGCTGCATTTTATGCTTTTTGGGTTTATGTATTATTGTCTACTTGCCATTTTTCTGTTTGTGTTTATGTTTTAATTTTATGTTTTGTACTTATTTATAATTATACTTTGACATGTCCCACCCAGCATGATCCTTTTTACTGTTGACAGCTGTCAGGGGCCTGAAGCTTCATATGGGTGCGTCCTGTCAGCTGTCAGTGTGGGTTTGCCTCCCTCTCACTGCCTCAGCTGATCCCAATCATGTACCATCGCTTTCTCCTGCCCGTTCAGGGACCCACACCTGCTGTTTGTTGAGTTAATGAGTTCTGGTCACTATTTAAGGGGCTGAGCTCCTTTGCCTAGTGCAGCACCCTACTTTCAACTACTCACTAACAACTTGCAACTCGCAGTTCCTTGCAGCTTCTTCCACGAGCTGTAAGTGTTTTTCTCTCATTGTATTTTTTCCTCCTTGCATGTGTCCCAACCTGTTCCAAGTTAGCCGACGATATCCCTCGCCTTCGCTTCAGCTATGTTACTTGTCTGTTCATGAGTTGTGTTAGCTCCAGGTTTAGCCAGCGACATCCCTCGCCTTAGCTTTAGCTATTTTGCTACCTGTTTCTTTCTCTCCATGAGTTTTTGTAACTCAGTGTTGTTTCTTTCAATAAATTTGCAAACTCATAGCCTGCGCATGGAGCCTTTTTTTCCCCTGCCCTGAAGGGAGATTATGACAGAAGGGTGCTACCAACGCAGGCACCAGCAGCAGTTTTTGTTTGTTTCTCCTTACTCACCAATTTTTTGGAGCTAATCATGTCCCCAGCGCGCCGGCCTCCATCAAATAAAGGAAGATCGGCAGCAGGGTCCCTGAGCCTGGAGGAGGAGTGGGCGGCCGACTTTATTCAAAATTTTGTGGATGAAGCTCTCGCCACCCACGGACCTAAAAAGACCTGGGAGAGCTTAAATGGAGCAGTGGGGATTCTGGAGGCACACCCTGGCCTATGGAAATACCCCCAGTATGCATGATTGCTGTCCATGGTCTCCTCGCTCTAGCGGTCCTTTCCCGGGTTGATGACAGGACCGCCCCCAGCAAGACCGAAGCCATCGCAGAAGTGCTCACCGCAGCAGACATCCTTGTCCTCTCCCGGGTCACTAGCTCCACCAATTCAGCGTCATCCAGCTATTGACCGCCGGAGGAATACTCCCGCCTCCCAGGCACCTTCTTCTGCTGCCGAGGTCAACGGTGCTTCCCCCGATCCCATCAGCCTCCATGTCTCTTGGGGCTGCTCTTCCACAATCCTCTGAGGGGCCCATCTCCACCGTAGCTATGGAGAGGGATGATGCTATGCCCATTGCAGCAGGAAACATCGAACTCCGGGATAACAGGCAAGTGTCATTTTATTCCGCTTCATTTCATGATGATATGCCTTGCCTGATTCCCGATAGTGACGCTCTCACCACCTGCTGCAATTATCAGTTTTTCCCCTGCCCTCTCTGTGTCTCCTCCTGCTGTCCCTGAGTGCCCACCAACCCCGGAACAGAGCCGCCGGACATTGGAGGAGCCTGCTGTGCTGGTGGATGCGAGTACAGCCTCGCAGCCATGCTACAGATAGAGGGAGAGCGCTGTCTGTGACCCGAAGCCTGCAGCAACGACAGAGCGTCCCCTGGCTTCGGCTACGCAGAATCCAGTGCCTACGGTGAACCGAACCCCAGCTGCCACACCAGACGAGTCTCCTGAGTGGGTCACTTCGGCTGGGACCATAAAGACTGTATCCACCACCAAGCCTGGTGCAGGGGCTGCCGCAGCAGCATCAGAGCTGGACCTCCAAAGGGCCAAGCCCGGAGTACAATCGCCTGGATCAACAGAGTCCTGGACGGCGGTGAAGCTCGAGCTCAGGCAAGTGCTCTCCTTTATTTACCTTGTATCCGTTTTAGAGATAAGCTTGTCTGGCTCTTGGTGAGGAGAGCCAGGTGCAGCCGTCAGCTGCACCTGAGCTCACCTCGCTGGGCTCCGCTGCTGCCGGTGACCCTGACCCTATCTCTTTGCCTGTGTTGTCTGAGCTTTCTCCCAGGGTCACCGAGAATAATCCACTTGTGCCAGACGTCTCTGTGGATCCAGAGTCGCTGCCCAAGATTGCCGTGGGTCCAGCTCCTCCTGCTGTGGTCATCGCGGGTACTCCGTCCCAGCCCAGGACCTCCATGGGTACAGCCCTTCTCTCGTCCAGGTCTCTGTGGGTGCTGCATCCCAGCCGGGGACCATCGTGGGTGCTGCAGTCCAGAGGGGCCACCGAGGGTGCGGCTCCGCTCCTGCCCGGAGCCACCATGGGTGCGGCTCCGCTCCTGCCCGGAGCCACCGAGGGTGCGGCTCCGCTCCTGCCCGGAGCCACCGAGGGTGTGGCTCCGCTCCTGATCGGAGCAACCGAGGGTGCGGCTCCGCTCCTGCCCAGAGCCACCATGGGTGCGGCTCCGCTCCTGCCCGGAGCCACCAAGGGTGCAACTTCGCTCCTGCCCGGAGCCACCATGGGTGCGGCTCCGCTCCTGCCCGGAGCCACCATGGGTGCGGCTCCGCTCCATCCCGGCGTCACCGCGGGTGTTTCTCTGTTCCAGCCCAGAGCCACCACGGATGCAACTTTGTTCCAATCTGGGACCCCCGAGGGTGCCACTGGCCAGACCCAGGGCGTCGTGTTTCCCCCTCCTTCGCCAGATACCGTTGTGGATTCACCTCCTGTACCTGACGTCGCCCTGGCTCCTCCGACTCATCCATCCTGCCCACCTTTGACTCCTCCAGATGGGCAGCTGCCCCCTGGACCACCCTTACTGTTCAGGTGGCTTAAAAACTCTGGTCAGCCGCCTGACAAACTGAGCCGTCCGCCAGGTCTGGGACTTTGGTCACCCTTCGGAACTTTTTTCTAGCTCTTTGGTCCGGAAGGGGGGGGTAATCATTGACTTTGACTGGTGTGGGCCCTGAGCGTGGTCTTGGTTCATTCCCTCCTAGCCTGTTCCCCCTACCACCCACCCTGGGTAGGTTATTGCTGTGCTTCTGCCCGGGGTGGGGGTGGGGGGCAGTTATTTTTCTTTTTGCGTTACCTTGGGGTGTCTGGGAACCACCACTTGAGAGGGGGGCTCTGTCATGAGCTGAGTCTGGAGACCTCGCCAGACTTGGCCTCATGGCTTCTTCTGCTCATTTACTCATCTGTTCCATTTTATGCTTTTTGGGTTTATGTATTATTGTCTACTTGCCATTTTTCTGTTTGTGTTTGCTATAATTTTATTTTTTGTACTTATTTATAATTATACTTTGACATGTCCCAGCATGATCCTTTTTACTGTTGACAGCTGTCAGGGGTGTGAAGCTTCGTATGGGCATGCCCTGTCAGCTGTCAGGGTGGGTTTGCCTCCCTCTCACTGCCTCAGCTGATCCCAATCATGTATCATCGCTTTCCCCTGCCTGTTCAGGGACCCACACCTGCTGTTTGTTGTGTTAATGGGTTCTGGTCGCTATTTAAGGGACTGAGCTCCTTTACCTAGTGCAGCACCCTACTTTCAACTACTCACTAACAACTTGCAACTCGCAGCTCCTTGCAGCTTCTTCCACAAGCCGTAAGTGTTTTTCTCTCATTGTATTTTTTCCTCCTTGCATGTGTCCCAACCTGTTCCAAGTTAGCCGACGATATCCCTCGCCTTCGCTTCAGCTATGTTACTTGTCTGTTCATGAGTTGTGTTAGCTCCAGGTTTAGCCAGCGACATCCCTCGCCTTAGCTTTAGCTATTTTGCTACCTGTTTCTTTCTCTCCATGAGTTTTTGTAACTCAGTGTTGTTTCTTTCAATAAATTTGCAAACTCATAGCCTGCGCATGGAGCCTTTTTTTCCCCTGCCCTGAAGGGAGATTATGACAGAAGGGTGCTACCAACGCAGGCACCAGCAGCAGTTTTTGTTTGTTTCTCCTTACTCACCAATTTTTTGGAGCTAATCATGTCCCCAGCGCGCCGGCCTCCATCAAATAAAGGAAGATCGGCAGCAGGGTCCCCGAGCCTGGAGGAGGAGTGGGCGGCCGACTTTATTCAAAATTTTGTGGATGAAGCTCTCGCCACCCACGGACCTAAAAAGACCTGGGAGAGCTTAAATGGAGCAGTGGGGATTCTGGAGGCACACCCTGGCCTATGGAAATACCCCCAGTATGCATGATTGCTGTCCATGGTCTCCTCGCTCTAGCGGTCCTTTCCCGGGTTGATGACAGGACCGCCCCCAGCAAGACCGAAGCCATCGCAGAAGTGCTCACCGCAGCAGACGTCCTTGTCCTCTCCCGGGTCACTAGCTCCACCAATTCAGCGTCATCCAGCTATTGACCGCCGGAGGAATACTCCCGCCTCCCAGGCACCTTCTTCTGCTGCCGAGGTCAACGGTGCTTCCCCCGATCCCATCAGCCTCCATGTCTCTTGGGGCTGCTCTTCCACAATCCTCTGAGGGGCCCATCTCCACCGTAGCTATGGAGAGGGATGATGCTATGCCCATTGCAGCAGGAAACATCGAACTCCGGGATAACAGGCAAGTGTCATTTTATTCCGCTTCATTTCATGATGATATGCCTTGCCTGATTCCCGATAGTGACGCTCTCACCACCTGCTGCAATTATCAGTTTTTCCCCTGCCCTCTCTGTGTCTCCTCCTGCTGTCCCTGAGTGCCCACCAACCCCGGAACAGAGCCGCCGGACATTGGAGGAGCCTGCTGTGCTGGTGGATGCGAGTACAGCCTCGCAGCCATGCTACAGATAGAGGGAGAGCGCTGTCTGTGACCCGAAGCCTGCAGCAACGACAGAGCGTCCCCTGGCTTCGGCTACGCAGAATCCAGTGCCTACGGTGAACCGAACCCCAGCTGCCACACCAGACGAGTCTCCTGAGTGGGTCACTTCGGCTGGGACCATAAAGACTGTATCCACCACCAAGCCTGGTGCAGGGGCTGCCGCAGCAGCATCAGAGCTGGACCTCCAAAGGGCCAAGCCCGGAGTACAATCGCCTGGATCAACAGAGTCCTGGACGGCGGTGAAGCTCGAGCTCAGGCAAGTGCTCTCCTTTATTTACCTTGTATCCGTTTTAGAGATAAGCTTGTCTGGCTCTTGGTGAGGAGAGCCAGGTGCAGCCGTCAGCTGCACCTGAGCTCACCTCGCTGGGCTCCGCTGCTGCCGGTGACCCTGACCCTATCTCTTTGCCTGTGTTGTCTGAGCTTTCTCCCAGGGTCACCGAGAATAATAATCCAACTTGCAACTCGCAGCTCCTTGCAGCTTCTTCCACAAGCCGTAAGTGTTTTTCTCTCATTGTATTTTTTCCTCCTTGCATGTGTCCCAACCTGTTCCAAGTTAGCCGGCGATATCCCTCGCCTTCGCTTCAGCTATGTTACTTGTCTGTTCATGAGTTGTGTTAGCTCCAGGTTTAGCCAGCGACATCCCTTGCCTTAGCTTTAGCTATTTTGCTACCCGTTTCTTTCTCTCCACGAGTTTTTGTAACTCAGTGTTTCTTTCAATGAATGAATGAATGAAATCTTTATTTCGGATAGATTAAAAGTAAAGATTAAAAAAAGAAACAGAATAATATAACAAAGGGGGAAAGAAAATCCAACAAGGTCAAATTAGACAATAACTCCTCTGATTATACAGTTCAACATAAGTTATCCGAAATGGGTGATGGCTGAAGCCGCAGCTTATATTGCCCACCCATATTCCATCCAAGAATTCAAAAGAAAAACAAAACAAGAGCGATTACAATTCAGAACAAAGCTAAGACAAAATGTGACAAAAAAACTAAGCAACAACACAACACAGACTGGATATGACAATCCTTATGTGATTTTACATGTCATCTTGTATATATGTTTGGAGTGTTTCTTCCTTTAGTTTTTGTTTAAATTGTCCAAGCGTTGTACATGATTTTAATTCAGGTCCAAAATCGTTCCATAATCTGACTCCTTGCACTGAAACACAGTGTTGCTTGGTGGTTGTTCTCACTGAGGGTTTTTGAAATATACATGTTCCTCTGAAATGATATTGTTTCTTCCTTATTTGGAACAACTTTTGGATATTTGCGGGCAGTGATAGATTCTTCACTTTAAACATTATTACTGCAGTTTTAAAGTAAAACTTAAATAAATAAATAAATTTGCAAACTCACAGCCTGTGCGTGGATCCTTTTTTTTCCCTGCCCTGAAGGGCGATTATGACAGGCAGGTCCTATTTAAGTGATTTCTTGATTGAGAACAGGTGTGGCAGTAATCAGGCCTGGGTATGGCTGGAGAAATTAAACTCAGCTTTCCAAAGATATGATAAACCACAGTTACCGTAATTTATGTTTTAACAGGGGGCAATCACTTTTTCACGCAGGGCCATGTGGGTTTGGATTTTTCTACCCTCAATAATAAACACCTTCATTTAAAAACTACATTTTGAGTTTACTTGTATTATCTTTGTCTAATATTTAAATTTGTTTGATGACTTGAAACATTTAAGAGTGACAAACATACAAAAAAATGAGAAATCACGAAGGGGGCAAACACTTTCACACCACTGTATAAGTATGCAGTGCTGTATGTTAGACAATTGGCAAGCTATGGGCCAACCTAAAAAGCATGTAGATTCGATTTTTTAAAATTATCATTACCATATCTTTAATCACTGCATGCCCCTTTGATTACTCATCTAAGTTGGTATGGACCCTTTGGAAAAATATTGCCCGCCCTTGCTCTGAACAGATATTTAATGGAGGTCTAAACACTTACATAGTCAAACTTTTCTGCATTGCTGGCAGCTTGCTGTGAAGAGAACAAAAGAAGCAGCAGTTAGTACAGTTCACTTACAAAGAGAAACTGCAGAGGGGGCAAGCACAGCATCACAAAACTGTAATATTAAAATGATAAATGAAACTGCTGACAAATAAGACTACATTATTAGCAAATATGAAGAGATTTTTATTACAAATATAATGTCAAATCATATGAACTTTACCAAGAGTTGCACAAAATATTAACAAGACTGATTTGGTTACAAAGAGAGAAGAGAGATTTAGTAGAGGTGTATGTTAAGTCTCACTCTTTGCAAACTGGGACTTGTTTGCCAACTTAAGAGAAACATGTAGGAGCCCTGACTGTGTGTGCATGTTTCTACAAAAATGTCCTGTATGTCAGAGATAATGGATGTGTGCAGGCAAGTCTGTCTTGTGGGTTAACATTACACACTTGCTGAGAGGCTGTGGGCCAAAACAGAAGGAAGGGGGAAGGCCTTCATTTGACAATAATACTCTGTGGTTTTTGCTCTTATCTAATCATAAAGTTCAGTTTGAAACTGCATGGTCCCACAGAGAAAACACAGCAAAAGAAAGATGGACACACATGCACATTCAGAGTGCTGTAGTATTTACTGTATTAACCTTACATCTACTGATTGAAGTCCATTTTAAAACTGTACAGAAGAAAAATACATGACACAGATGGAGGTGTTAAACAATCACTACATGGGGAGGTTTCTAAGGAACTGAGTAGACGAGAAAGAGAAGAGGAGGAGAAGGAGGAGGGGACAAAGAAGAAGAGGAGGGGCGAGAGCAAGGAGATAGATATGGAAAAGGAAGAAAAAATTACCAACGTCATTTGACCTGCAGCAGCGGTCATTATTTCCCACAGTTCCTAAGTCTGGAAAATATGCAACATACAAAAACAGCAACAACATGTAGCCTTCAAGCACCATGTAACAACAGTTTGGGGCACACAGCCGTAGAGAAGGGGGGCAACCATCTCATAGCGAGCTTCATCACCAGGGTTAAAACGACAAGCTGTGTAGTCCAACCAACAGCTTAACATTTAAAAATAAAACAAAGTAAAACATTTAAAAAGACACTGATGGTGGTGAGTGGATGTGGACACAGACACATACGATGTTCTCAGCAAATGAGGTGACCTGGGTCATGTTTACATTTTGTTTCCATGGAGATTAACAGACGGTTTAGATGTTGGTTGAGTAAAAGAATGAAATAAATCGGTCTGAAAGCTGTTGGTGAACTTGTCTGACTTGACTTCTTAAACTTTATCCATCATAAGCTTCCAGAGAGGACATGAATTATGTGATTTGTATCGTGTGAGAATTTTTTGATTCACTTATTTCATCCACAAACACAGATCATTGTTAATTCATCCACGTGGAAACTAATTTTAATTTTTTTAAACTTATTTACAGTTTATGACTTAGAAAAATACATTATTCCGTCATTATGTAGAGATGCTTAGCACTGTTTTTAGCCATTAGCCTTTTTGCCATTGCGTGGCTACATTAAACTTTAATTTTGGTGATGTTTAACAACTCCATTTATATATGACAGATGTCTCTATTAGAGAGACATGTTTGCTATTAGAAGTGTACAGTTAAAGGCTAATATTACTTTATCTTTCAATCCCACCTACAGTCGCTTGTCGGTAAGTCTGTTAGCACACTCGCTAGCAGTAGCATTAGCAATTAGCCTTCCTTAAAGCTAAAGTTGGTAGCTTTTATAAAACCTACTTTTTGCTAATTTGCTGAGACTGTTAGTATATACTGACAGCAGTACACGAGACAAATTTGTGCAGGTTACTCTGGCTCCTCATAGTGGCAGCAGAAGTGTGTGCTCTCTGTAGATCACGCACTGTGGCAGCCTGGCAGGGCTTGGGATGTGCCATAGGGCTGTGCCTAAGATCGTCTATTGCTGTATTACTCAAAATTCAGTCAACACAGCATTAGTATGCCTTGATGCTTGATTATTAACATTCTGCATTGATGCAGAAGTCAGCATCGAGATGAATGAGCTTATTCTGATGGGTTATCTTTGTCAGATGAGAATGAACAACAAGCACAGATAAAAAAAAATTACAAACATATTAAATAAAGCTGATCAACAAAAAGTGGACAATGAAAACTGACACAAGCTTTTCGGTTGCATAGAGATGTCCAAAATTTTGTCTGAATCACATGCTTCATCATGCCTCGCCACACACAGAGGATGGACGATTTTGGCATCATCAAAAGTTAAATTACTTCCTCTTTGCGCAATTAAACAACTAAAATCACATCTTTCTTGCCACATTGCTTTTGCAACATCACTTGCAGCAGGGATGAATCACCTCATCAGTCATGCTGGTCAAAGTCAAAGGGCTTAGGACAAAAACAAAAGGTGTCATCTAAAAAAAGCTGCCAACAGCAGTCCTTTAAGTTAAACATTAGGAAGAGATATGTAAAAAAACACTTAATAAAAGATATTAATAATCGTCTTCCAGCTGTGATAAAACCAAAGGCACAATTGGACCAAACAGTTCCAAGAACTATCTGAGCCATAAACTCCCCTGAGAATGACAGACCCTTTTTAATAGCAGGAGCACTAAAGTGATCCACCACCACTGATGCAACAATTCACAACAGACAGTTGTACCATCTACAAACAAACAAATAAAAATAATTTTAAAAAATACAGTATTTTCTGTTATACTACATCTGTGATGAATTTTCCTCAAATGTTTATTATGGCTTAAATTAATAAGTTAGATATGTTTGGCTAAACTGTCAGAAGAGACGATCCCTAACAGAGGCCCAGGCCCAAGGTTGTGAATCAGCGCAACAGAGTTTTATACAACAGTTAGCTGTGAGCAATCTGATTAGACTTTAGGAGTTATTATAGGTAATTCACCAGATATGCTTCACTCCACTTCAGCACTGTTGTAATAACTGTTAAATATAGTAATTGTCTGTGGCTTGGTATAAAATTTGTAATGCTGTGCTGTGTACCTTAGTTTTTAATGTGAGGCACTGTTTGAAAAGAGACAGCCCTTATAACCTGGAAACTGCATTACTGTGTTTCAGGTTCGTGCTGATAGTTAGCCCAGTTAGCTTTACTTTTAAAACTACTTATTCCAAAGTCAAGATTAAAACCTCAGAATGTAATACATGCTTCACACTTTCTGCTTCATCTGAAGAGCCCGATAAGATGGCAGTAGAGAGAATGTAAACAAAAGCGGGAGACATCATTCGAGCTCTTGCTAACTTATGAGCTGCTGCTCGACTGAAACGACGAGACCAATGGACTCTGGTAAAGTGTGTATGCAAACAATGAATGGTGGCCAATAACAAATTTTGTTGAGCATGTGTAAAAGCACATAAAAATAAAGCTATTATATTCTACATTGTGGTCGTTTGTGCTAGCATCACAAACAATAGCAGTTGGGCACTACGTGTTTTCACACGGCACTACTAGTCTTAGTAGAATGATATAATGGGCGGTACGGTGGCGCAGTGGTTAGCACTGCGGCAGCACAGCAACTCACCCTTGGCCATGGGATCCCTCGTTCGATCCCAGCCCCTGACCAACAGTGATCTGTGTGGAGTTTGCATGTTCTCCCCGTATCTGCGTGGGTTTACTCCGGGATTTCTCCAGTTTCCTCCCACAGGCCAAAAACATGCAGGTTAGGTTAATTGGAGACTCTAAAGTGGCCCTAGGTGTGAATGTGTGTGTGAATGGTTAAGGGATAGCGCCGTACCGTGGCTGCTTCTTCCATCCAGGTGGATGCCCTCAATTTCCCCTCTGGGGATCAATAAAGTATACAAAATCAAAAAATAATAATAATATTAAATGAAAAAAATCCCAATCTGTCATTGCTTATTATTGCCAACTTACAAATTGCCTTTACGGAAATGCTGTATAAAAGTAATATTACACTCAAGGTTGTGTGTTATCATAAATATAGAACTCTGACGTCTTCAGTTCAATGCTGTGCGTCAGGTCTATGACAGAATCCCCGTGGCGTTATATTCACAATGCCACACTCAATCCCTTGTAATATTACCTACTTCAAAACTAAACAATCTAAAATCTTGTTGTATGTTTGATAAACAGTCTCTGGTAGTTCTAGGAACCATGGGAAGCTTCCTGTGGTCCAAATGTGCCTTTAAGAATGTTGTATGCAACTAATTAAAATTTACTATCAAAAAACAATATTGTTGTAATACTTACAGTATCTCACAAAAGTGAGTACACCCCTCACATTTTTGTAAATATTTTATTATATCTTTTCATGGGACAACACTGAAGATATGATACTTTGATACAATGTAAAGTCACTGACCAGACATTGTCACTTAGGGGTGTACTCACTTTTGTTGCCAGCGGTTTAGACATCAATGGCTGTGTGTTGAGTTATTTTGAGGGGACAGCAAATTTACACTGTTATACAAGCTGTGGTCTGACTACTTTACATTGTATCAAAGTGTCATATCTTCAGTGTTGTCCCATGAAAAGATATGATAAAATATTTACAAAAATGTGAGGGGTGTACTCACTTTTGTGAGCTACTGTAAATAAGTGATTAAATCTAACACTGCCAGAGCAAAAAAGCCATTAGATTAATGATGTAATTCCTGCCGATATATTCTCTAATTTCAGGGTCAAATTGTGAGCTGCAGCTGATTTATGTCTCACTAGGAAAAGTCAATTCTGACAATCTGTCTTCAAGACATGACGATATAAAATAGCTTAAAAAACAACACTCAGCTATGGTGTCTGTCTGTTTTAGTACACCTGCTTTGGACTCCCTCTCTGTGCAGGTTTATTTTCAGCTGGGTGTGTAAGAGTGCGTGAGCTGAGAGTCCTTCAAGACAGATTAGCCGGAAGTCTTAATCACTACAACAAGACAGGCAGCGGACTCAGGTGGTAACCTAGAAATACCTGGAGCTGAGTCAACAGTCATAAAAACTGAATATGGTCAAGTCTGTGGTTGATACAAACAATACTGAAAAAACCCCAAAACAAACTAAAAGTATTTTTTAAAGTGGGCAAAAATAATTAAGTGTGCATTATTATGAGTAATTGGATTTCTTTACAATTAAACAAAAGTAGGTTATTAAGGTCAGTGAAAAGTCAAGTCTCACCTGCTACCTTTATGTACATTAACCCTTATTGCATCTAATCTTAATCAGCTCAGTGACACCCACCACAGAAGGAATTTTCTAGCTAAGGAAGTGGCACGCCAACACGCTGTGTACACATACATAAAGATACGGAGAGAAAAAAGTATGACTGCCTTTACCTTTATCAGTGAAGTACAAACAATAGCGCCGGCATTCACCATGGGGTTGTGGGGCTTATCTGCAAAACAACAAGTGTGTGGTTAGTGTGCTATAGATGATCAAAGTGCAAACATTCGATCTGAGAGCTGTGTATATTCACATATCAAACAGACAATAAAAGCCAAGTACACACAAAACACACACTGACTCAAAATATTAAAGGCTTGGAACACAGTCAAGGGTGTGTGCTGACTTTAAAAAAGTGCAGTGTGTAATGCTAAATGTAGTTTAAAGAGGTCACTGACTGAAGAATTGTGTTTTTATAAGTTTTAAACTTCTGAAATGGAACTATTGGTCAGGCGATTATCAAAAAATTATCAAGACTCACTTCTCTTAAAAAAACCCCCACATAGCCTTTATATAGTTTTTGTCTCTGAGGAGCCGTTTTAACTCTTCCAGGTTTGCTACGTCATAAATATCGTAAACCCAGCCTTGATACCTGCCTGCTGCTCTGTTATTAGCCAGCCTAGGTGTTTGTTATGTAGATGAGCGGGGAGCTAAAGGAGCTACCTTTAGAGCTTACAGTGCTACTACGGAGTTAGCTTACCCAGCATGGTTACCTCCGCCAGGCCGCAGGAGGTTATGTTTTTGCCCGCGTTTGTTTGTCTGTCTGTCTGTCTGGTTAGCAAGATAACTCAAAAAGTTTTGGACGGATTTCGATGAAACTTTCAGGCGTTGTTGGAAATGGTACAAGGAAGAACTGATTAAATTTTGGGGATGATCCGGATCACCGTCTGGATCCAGGAATTTTTTAAAGGATTCTTTAACATTGTGAGATAGGGCCATTTTCAACATGTCTGCAGGCGCAATGGAGGGCGCTGGTCGTCGTGTCTGACGAACACGAACTCCGCGTTCTTCAAAGTTTTAGGCACAAAAGCACGCGGAAAACGGTGGTGGGCCGGGCCCGGCAGCGTGCCTGTGTTTCCGCTACGCTGCAAAAGCTGAGACGGGCAGCTGACCCGCGCGGGATTATTTGGCAGAAATTCCCCGGGCAGCCATAGGGGCTGCGCAAAAATGAGCTCTCTGCCGGGGAAGCTTCCAAATCCTCTTTTGGCGCGGAGCGCAACCCCAATAAAACCCACGGCAACCTGTCTACCCAATTTGCATCCGTCAGTGAACCCCTGAGTGCTGCTTTCAGTGATCTATGAAAACGCTCGCATAACCCATTGGCTTGTGGGTTGTACGCGGTTGTGCGATGAATTGCAACGCCCGCAGCCTGGGAGTTTGGAGATGGACACAACAGCAACACTTGAGTTTATTACCTCCGCCAAGGAGGTAATGCTTTTACTGGCATTTGTCTGTTTGTCTGTCTGTTTCACCAGAGGTGGTTCTTGGCCTAGAGAGGAACCCATTACATTTTGGGGATGATCTGGGAATGCATACCTCAGCCAAGGCTCATATGCCTACACACAAGCCCATTACATTTTGGAGGTGATCCATGAGAAACGGAAGGAGCCTTGGCGGAGGTATGCGCTCTATGAGTGCTTTTCTAGTTTATATTGTTATTTTTAGGATTTCAGCCACCCTAGCAGACGTCCCTTTTTCCACCTGGTTCACTAATCCACAGTGGATAATATAGCTTGTGTCATTTTAGCTTAATTTGTTATATTTGCACCATGATGCTACATTGAACCATTAGCATTAGCTTGGCTAGGGAGTCGGACTTGGTTTGTCTAGCCGCATTAGCATTCGGCTTAGTGGGGAGAGGCTGACAGATAGGCTGTGTAGTATTAGCTTAACTACAGATCTGGCTGGGTTTGTGCGCTGTTTTCTATAAAGTTTATTCACTCCCACTGGAATCCTTGTTCATCTATTAACGCTTGACCATATATGTTGTTCTTGGACGTTATTTTAGCTTAGTTATTTTCTCTAGCCAAGACCCATGGTGGGGTAGCTGAAGCTAGCAGTTTAACCACTCATTCATGAATGTTTCTGTGCTTATTGTACTCCAGGGACTGGCATATCCTATCAACCACTGAAACCACACACCCCTGTCCAACAATGATGCATTATTTCATTAATTCTTAAAGACAAATCTACATTAGCTGGCTCAGGTTCACTATCTGAGCTAGAAACTAGCCAACTAAGATTAGCAGTAGTGACATAAGAGGGAGTGTGGAGTTAAATGTGGCTCTTAAGCATTTTAAGAGAAATGCATTGAAACAAGGTGTTCTAAGAAAGGCTGTAAAAGATGATTTACAATGACCTAGTAATAATTAAATAAATAAAGGCAATTTGATCAAAATATGTCACAAATATTTCATTAAGACCTGTGAGAACTGTCAACATATGGGAATAGTGCAGTCAATGACCTCTTTAAATCACTGTTTCTAATGACACCTGCGGTCAGTAGGTAAGCTGCAGCAAACTCTGATAAAACACAACCTTGTCCTTTTGTTAGGGTCTGCCTTGATCTCAGTATGTTCCATTCATTTGTACCCCCTTTACACAGGTGTGGAGATCATTGAGAGATAGATCCTTGAGCGAGCTGGCCAATTTTTGATCCACCAATGATCTTCAGTGATCTCCACAGTCGCCATGGTCTCATCAAAGTTTTGACTCAGTCCAAATCACACAAGGATCTCCCAAACGATCCCAAAGATCAAAAATTGGCCCAATCTCTCAATGATCTCTATGCTGTGTAAAGGGACCCTTAGCAGTTTACATTTTCCCTCAGTCGTAACATAATGGGCTCACTGCATAACATGGTTATCAACTTCGGAATAAAAGGGTGAGCTCTAGCACTTCCTGGTCAAAGCATTTCTGCACCAGTAAAACTGTTTTCAGAGCAGTAAGAAGAGTAAGAAAACAAGTAAATTTTCCTGAATTCAAAATTAAAAAGAGACAACTTATCTTACGCTAAGTTAAAAAGTCAGCCTTACATAACATTGTTGGGCGCCCTGACTAGAGGACAACCTACTATGCAAACTACAGGAGACAATGTACGTATGCAACAGCAAAACAACAGTGATCACACTGAGACTTACAGTAAGTCTGTGAACACGTTTCCTCTGAAAAGGGGAGGGTCACCGTGATGAACAGAAGCCATTATTGTGAAGTAACAAGTTTTCAGTTTTCAGAGTTTAATTTTCTAGCCATTTCTTAAGCTTTGGGACTCCAGTGAACCACAGTGAGAGCCATTATCCACAAATGGCGAAAACATGGAACAGTAGTGAACCTTCCCAGGAGTGACCGGCTGACCAAAATTACCCCAAGAGCACAGCAACAACTCATCCAAGAGGTCACAAAAGACCCCACAACAACATCCAAAGAACTGCAGGTGGAGCCTGGAACACAGGCCTCACTTACCTCAGTTAAGGTCAGTGTTCATGACTCCACCATAAGAAAGAGACTGGGCAAAAATGGCCTGCATGGCAGAGTTCCAAGACAAAAACCACTGCTGAGCAAAAAGAACATAAAGGGTTGTCTCAGTTTTGCTAGAAAACATCTTGATGATCCTCAAGACTTTTGGGAAAATACTCTGTGGACTGATGAGACAAAAGTTGACCTTTTTGGGAGGTGTGTGTCCCGTTACATCCGGCGTAAAAGTAACACATCATTTCAGAAAAGGAACATCATACCAACAGTAAAATATGGTGGTGGTAGTGTGATGGTCTGGGGCTGTTTTGCCACTTCAGGACCTGGAAGACTTGCTGTGGTAAATGGAACCATGAATTCTGCTGTCTACCAAAAAATCCTGAAGAAGAATGTCCAGCCATCTGTTCATGACCTCAAGCTAAAGCGCACTTGGGTTCTGCAGCAGGACAATGATCCAAAACACACCAGCAAGTCCAGCTCTGAATAGCTCAGGAAAAACAAAATGAAGACTTTGGAGTGGCCTAGTCAAAGTCCTGACCTGAATCTGATTAAAATGTTGTGGCAAGACCTTAAAAAGGTGGTTCATGCTTGAAAACTCTCCATTGTGGCTGAATTATAACAATTCTGCAAAGATGAGAGGGCCAAAATTCCTCCACAGTGCTATAAAAGACTCACTGCCAGTTATCGCAAATGCTTGATTGCAGCTGTTGCTGCTAAGGGTGGCCCAACCAGTTAATAGGTTTAGGGGGCAATCACTTTTTCACACAGGGCCATGCAGGTTTGGATTTTTTTTTTTTTTTACCCTTAATAACAAACACCTTCATTTAAAAACTGCCTTTTGTGTTTACTTGTGTTACCTTTGTCTAATATTTAAATTTGTTTGACAATCTGAAACATTTAAGTGTGACAAATATACAAAAAAAATGAGAAATCAGGAAGGGGACAAACACTTTTTCACTTTTTCCACACTACTGCATGTCAAAATGTCTCCATGTGAAGGTCAGCTTAACCCGACCATATTTATTTGAAAAGAAACCTCCAGGATTCTTCTAATGCCAATATCTGACTCATGCACAGCTCAGCCTCTCAATCCTCTCCGTGATAGTGATAGTCAGCAGAACTGAGGAGGATCTACTGTATGTGGGAACGTTAATGGCAGTCTGCCTGAGAGGGATCACTGAGTTCATTCAGCTGTCTATAAGAAATGGATGCAGCAGGAGAACAAGGTGTTAACATAATACAGTAACTGAACTAATATATACAGTGGATCCAGAAAGTATTCACAGCGCTTCACTTTTTCCACATTTTGTTATGTTGCAGCCTTATTCTAAAATGGATTAAATTCATTTTTTTTCCTCAAAATTCTCCACACAATACCCCATAATGACAACATGAAAAAAGTTTTTTCGAGATTTTTGCAAATTTATTAAAAATATAAAACTAAGAATCATGTGTACATAAGTATTCATAGCCTTTGCCATGAAGCTCAGAATTGAGCTCAGGTGCATCCTGTTTCCACTGATCATCCTTGAGATGTTTCTACAGCTTAATTGGAGTTCACCTGTGGTGAATTCAGTTGATTGGACATGATTTGGAAAGGAACATACCTGTCTATATAAGGTCCCACAGTTTATAGTACATGTCAGAGCACAAACCAAGCATGAAGTCAAAGGAATCGTCTGTAGGCCTCAAAGACAGGATTGTCTCGAGGCACAAATCTGGGGAAGGGTACAGAAAAATTTCTGCTGCTTTGAAGGTCCTAATGACCACAGTGGCCTCCATCATCCATAAATGGAAGAAGTTTGGAACCACCAGGACTCTTCCTATAGCTGGCTGTCTGTCTAAACTGAGCGATCCGGGGAGAAGGGCCTTAGTCAGGGAGGTGACCAAGAACCCAATGGTCACTCTGTCAGAGCTCCAGCATTCCTCTGTGAAGAGAGGAGAACCTTCCAGAAGGACAACCATCTCTTTAGCAATCCACCAATCAGGCCTGTATGGTAGAGTGGCCAGACGGAAGCCACTCCTTAGTAAAAGGCACATGACAGCCCACCTAGAGTTTGCCAAAAGGCACCTGAAGGGCTCAGACCATCCATCCATCCATCCATCCATCTTCTACCGCTTTTCCGGAGGTCCGGGTCGCGGAGGCAGCAGTTCAAGCAGAGAAGCCCAGACTTCCCTCTCCCCAGCCACCTGCTCCAGCTCTTCAGAGGGGATACCAAGGCGTTCCCAGACCAGCTGGGAGACATAGTCTCTCCACCGAGTCCTGGGTCTGCCCCGGGGTCTCCTCCCAGTGGGACGTGCCTGAAACACCTCAAGTGGAAGGCGTCCAGGAGGCATCCTAATCAGATGCCCATACCACCTCAACTGACTCCTTTCAATGTGGAGGAGCAGCGGTTCTCCCTCATGGATCGTCACCTTATCTCCCTCATGGATCGTCACCTTATCGTGGTGGGGGGGTTTGCGTGCCCCAGTGATCCCAGGAGCTATGTTGTCCGGGGCAATTTGCCTCTGATAGGGTCTCCCAAGACAAACTGGTCCTGGGTGAAGGGCCAGACTAAGAACGATCCAACAGACTCTCATGATAAATTGTATATCAAGGATTCAGTGTACCCCGCCCGGTATGGGGTTACCGGGGCCCCACCCTGGAGCCAGGCCTGGGGGAGGGGCTTGAAGGCTAGCGTCTGGTGGCCGGGTTTCCACCCATGGGACCCAGCCGGGCTCAGCCCGAAGGAGTTACATGGGTCCGCCCTCCAGTGGGTTCACCACCTGCAGGAGGGATCATGGGGGTCCGGTGCTATGTGGATTAGGTGGCGGTCAAAGGCGGAGACCTTGGCGGACTGATCCCAAGCTTTCTAAACTGGCTTTTGGTACGTGGCTCAGACCATGAGAAACAAAATTCTCTGGTTTGATGAGACAAAGACTGAACTCTTTGGTGTGAATGCCAGGCATCATGTTTGGAGGAAACCACGCTAATGGTGGTGGCAGCATAATGTTGTGGGGAGGTTTTTCAGCAGCAGGAACTGTGAGATTAGTCAAGATAGAGGGAAAGATGAATGCAGCAATGTACAGAGACATGCTGGATGAAAACCTGCTCCAGAACGCTGTTGACCTCAGACGGGGGCGACGGTTCATTGTTCAGCAGGATAACAACCCTAAGCACACAGTCAAGATATCAAAGGAGTGGCTTCAGGACAACTCTGTGAATGTCCTTGAGTGGCCCAGCCAGAGTCCAGACTTGAATCCAATTGAACATCTCTGGAGAGATCTGAAAATGGCTGTGCACCGACACTTCCTATCCAACCGAAGCTTGAGAAGTGTTGCAAAGGGGAATAGACCAAACTGCCCAAAGACAGGTGTGACAAGCTTGTGGCATCACATTCAAAAAGACTTGAAGCTGTAATTGCTGCCAAAGGTGCATCAACAAAGTATTGAGCAAAGGCTGTGAATACTTATGTACATGAGATTTCTTAGTGTAGTGTGATTTAGTTTCAAGAGCTGCCTCAGGGGTAGGCGTGTCTACTTTTAAGTTTGCATCACTTTATTACAACAAACTGGAAGTCTGAGCAGAACAGGTTGGTGCAGCTTGCTGGTTACACAGTAGATGCTACTAATAACCATTCTATATGTAATCAAGTCAATTTGGCACATATAGTGGTGTGTACAGCAGCACACTACATGGCATATACAGTAAGACAATGTATACTTGTCAGTTTTCTAAATGGTATGTTAGCACTTCATTAATCATAAATGTGTGGATTCATCTTTGCTTGGTCAAACCTTCATTTAAAAAAAAGGTTTAGTTTGGTTAAAGCCAAGCTTGAACTTTATTCCCAAAAGGGAATCATGTTTATTTGAAATGATTCCTTGTCCCCACCCTTCTTTTGGCTGCTCCCTTTCAGGGTCGCTACAGCACATCATCATCTGATATTGCGATGATCTGCATGTTGATTTGGCAATGATGTTTTTTTAATGTCGGATGCTCTTCCTGACACCGCCCTCCCCATTTGCCTGGGCTTGGGGCTCTACTACTAGGCCACCACTCCAGTACATATTTGAAATATTTCCTTGTCTTAAACCAAAAACATTCACCAAAATCAAAACTCGACTGTGGCACAAAAAAACAATTATATTTTTATGCCATAATGCCCAGCTGTAGTTTGAACTGTGCAAAATGATGTTTCCCTAAATAGACAAGACTCTCCCTGATGAAAATGATTGGTATTGATCCTAAACTGGACTATGTCATACCATAAATAAGATGATCTGTTCTTTTCATCCTTGAATTTGAGCAATTTTTCCCACTTAATTTCATCTGAATGAGCTCAGGGGTGACACTGTTTCTAAGCTCTGGTTTACACATTTTCAAACAAAGCTGTTTTTCTGCTACAATGGGAAATGGCTACTTCCCGAAGCCTTCCGTTAAGACCATGTGAGCCTCTGTTGAGCACCCATCAGTTCTGCACTGCATCAGTCTGAGGAGCAAACACTGAGTATGTGAGCTGTTAATTCCCCTAGTAAAAAAAACACACAAAAAACACAAACATAAAAACAGAGAAAATAAAACTCTGAGGTCTCACCATCTTCATTGAGGAAGAGCTTGTTAAACCGAAGACCACTGGGCTCCTTCCCAATGAAACTGTGCACATACTCCGTGCCGTGGTCGTGAACAGCCACGGCGTACTTCAGAGGCTTCACGCAGGACTGCATGCAGAAGGGGACCTTGGTGTCTCCCACTGTGTGTCTACAACAGATAAAAGAGACACGTTATCTGTGCAGGCAGAACAGCAGCAACTTCAACCATTACACACAGAAGATCTCAGAACCAAACAGGAGACATGAAAGCAGAATCTGATTATAAGATTGTAATAGCTAATTCATAACAAAAGTGAAACCATAAACTAAAGTGGCATAGGTTATCATACAAGGTGTGTTTTCTATCTTTAAAACCTCGTCTGTCTTTTGACCACATGTTTGAAGGTTTTACTGTTGGTCTTTTGTTGAGAATTTGAAGGCAGTAAGCTCATTAGGTTTAATCATTAATCAAGGCCTTTTTTTAAACTTCTAGTTAGTTAATTCTGGTAAAGCCTATAGGTACTAATGTGACGGCGCTGTGTCCATCGTCAACCCCTCTGTCCACCCATACACCAAATAATGCTCATCAAACTCCCACCCAAAGATCATCAGGTGGGTTTTTATCCAGGTTGTGATGAAATTCAAAGTTCAGGAGATCTTACTCCCACACTGACGATCTAGTTTTGCCTTTTGACACCTAAATATTTTTTTATGTATAGTTTGCCACATCCCATAACCCTCAGTCAGAAAACTCTATTATAGTAAGAGCCATTCAGAGCACCTTTTGTTAAAAACAACAAATAAAAAAATCTGCAGAGCCACAAAACATATTTAAACCTAAAAGTTTAAAAAAAAATACAAACTGGCCTGTCAGTGGTAGTAACAGGTGACATTTTACCCCTCATAAAATTCCAGCTTTTTCACATTAATTTAAGACATTTTCTCATAAAATTGCTGTTCTTTTCTAGTAAATTTACCACTTTTCTCATTATTTTATTGCATTGTCAGGCAAAGTCATAGCCTGTCTTGTAAAATTTGCTGCCAGGTGTACAAGTTAGGAAGCAGTCGAATGCACTGAAACAGTGGTGTCCAATCATGTGCCATGGAGGGCCAAGACCCTGCAGGCTTTACCTCCAACCAGTGTCTTCAACAGCAGATTCCACTGAATTTCTTCTCACTGATTGCTGATAAACAAAAACACCTGCTGAAGAGACTGGGTAGAAGAGAAAACCTGCAGGGTCTTGGCCCTCCATGGCACATGACTGGACACCCTTGCACTGAAAAGTTAACTCAAATGTCAGGCCTTTTTTAGATTTAAATTGTTATTTTTTTATTTATATTTTTATTATCCCAAAGTTCAATTCAATTCAATTCAACTTTATTTATATAGCGCCATTTCACAACAACAGTCATCTCATAGCACTATCAACTGTAGGGGGAACCCCCACAGTTGCAGAAAGACCCCAGCAATCAGGCGATCCCCTGTGAGCAAGCACTTGGCGACGGTGGAGAGGAAAAACTCCCTTTTAACAGGAAGAAACCTCCAGCAGAACCAGGCTCAGGGAGGGGCAGTCATCTGTTGCGACTGGCTGGGGGGTGAGGGGACAGAGAAGATGAAAAGAACAGACATGTAGAGAGCAAACAGCACGATGGGGACTCAATCTATGGGAGAGAACAAACAGATGTTAATGACCAGCAAAAAAAAAATATTTCATTGAGAGTGAAGAAAGGAGTGAGGCCCAGTGCATTATTGGAGGTCCCCCGGCTGACTAAACCTATTAGCAGCATTACTAAGGGAGGGTTCAGAAACACATGATCCCTCCCTAATTGTAGGCTATATCAAAAAGGTAGGTTTTAGCCCGATTCTTAAAAACAGAGATCGAGTCTGACTCCCGAATCCAGATTGGCAGCTGGTTCCACAGGAGAGGAGCTTGATAACTGAAGGCTCTGCCTCCCATTGTACTTTTGGAGATTCTAGGTATTACAAGTAATCCTGCATTTTGGGAGCGTAGTGCTCTGTTAGGATAATACGGTAGTATCAGATCTTTTAAATAAAAAGGAGCCTGATTGTTTAGAGCTTTGTAAGTAAGAAGAAGGATTTTAAACTTAATTCTAAACTCTATGGGAAGCCAGTGAAGGGAGGCCAGAACCGGAGAGATATGATCTCTCTTTCTAGTACCTGTTAAAACTCTTGCTGCAGCATTTTGGATCAGCTGAAGACTTTTTAAAGATGTTTTAGGACAGCCTGATAATAAAGAATTACAATAATCTAATCTCGAGCTAACAAAAGCGTGGATCAGTTTCTCAGCATCACTCTGAGACAAGATGCTCCGAATCTTGGCAATATTACGCAAATGATAAAAGGCGGTCTTAGAAACAAATTTAATATGTGAACTGAAGGACAGATCTTGACCAAAAATAATTCCAAGGTTCCTCACAGAGCTATTAAGAGAAAGAGTAACCACATCCAAACTGAAAGTTTGATTTGGAAAGGTATTTCTAAGGTTTTTTGGACCAACAAGAATGACTTCAGTCTTATCTGAATTTAATAGCAGGAAATTACAAGTCATCCAAGCTTTGATTTCCTTAAGACAGGCTTCTAACTTAGCTAATTGATTACTATCATCTGGCTCAAGTGATTAAACAAAAAGTTGGTAAAACTCAAATTAAACATGAAGCCTCTAAATTTAATGATTTGGCCTCTCTCCCTCCTCATAATTTAAAAATTAAATGCGGTTTGTTAAATATTAGGTCTCTAACTCCCAAGTCTCTGCTAGTCCATGATCTGTTAATTGATCATCAGATTGATTTAATATCCCTTACAGAGACTTGGTTAGGGCAAGAGGATTATGTTGGTTTAAATGAATCAACTCCTTCTGGTTATTTAAACTGTCAAAATCCCAGAAGTTCTGGTCGTGGAGGAGGAGTAGCAACAACTTACCATTACAAATTACTAGTTAATGTAAAGCAAAAAACATGTTATAATTCCTTTGAGGGCCTGGTCCTCAATATTGGGCATTTTAACAATTTTAGGCTAAACCCAATTTTATTTACCATAGTTTATCGTCCTCCATCAACCTACTCAAGAGTTTTTATCCGAATTTGCTGAATTCTTAGCTGATTTGGTGCTGAAATCAGATAGAATAATTATAGTAGGGGACTTTAATATACATGTAGATGTAGATAGTGATTGTCTCAATATGGCATTTAATTCAATATTAGACTCAATGGGGTTTTCTCAGAAAGTAGGAAATTCTACCCATTATTTCCACCATACGTTGGACCTTGTTCTGACATATGGCATAGAAATAGAAAATCTGGTAGTGTCTCCTCATAACCCTGTACTGTCAGACCATTGTCTGTTAACCTTTGATTTTACTATTTCTGACTATTTGGCTCCTAAAGAAAAATATTGCTACAGTAGATGCCTCTCAGATGATGTTGTTACCAAATTTATGCAGATTGTTTCCTCAATGCCATGTGTCAATACAACGGAAATAAGCTATAGACAGCTTGCTCCTTCTGTAATTGATAGCATGTTAGATAGTGTTACAGCTTCTCTGCATCAGACTCTAGACATGGTGGCCCCTTTAAAAAAGAAAAAGTCTAATCAGAGATTTCGAACTCCTTGGTTCAACACAGAAACTCGTAGCTTAAAACAGAAGACTCGTCAATTAGAAAGAAAATGGCACTCCACTAATATAGATGAAATCTATTTAGCTTGGAGAAATCATCTTTTAATTTATAAAAAAATATCTTAGAAAAGCTAGAACAAGTTATTATTCTGCATTAATAGAAGAGAACAAGAATAATCCCAGGTTTCTTTTCAGCACTGTAGCCACGCTGACAAAGAGTCAGGACTCTGTCAATCCTAGCATTCCCTTAGAGCTTACTAGTCAGGACTTTATGAACTTTTTCAATAATAACATTTCATCTATCAGATAAAATCAGTCAGATTCTTCCCACCGTTAACTTAAATACAGTAACTACTACAACACCTCCAATTGACATCTGTTTGGATGAGTTTACGCCAATTGACCTTTTAGAATTAGACAAAATAATTTCCTCATCCAAGCCTTCAACTTGTCTTTCAGACCTTATTCCTACCAGGTTATTTAAAGAAGTCTTCCCATTTATTGGTAGCTTTATTTCACTCTTTTCTTCACTCTCAATGAAATTTTTTTTTTTGCTGGTCATTAACATCTGTTTGTTCTCTCCCATAGATTGAGTCCCCATCGTGCTGTTTGCTCTCTACATGTCTGTTCTTTTCATCTTCTCTATCCCCTCACCCCCCAGCCAGTCGTAGCAGATGACTTCCCCTCCCTCAGCCTGGTTCTGCTGGAGGTTTCTTCCTGTTAAAAGGGAGTTTTTCCTCTCCACCATTGCCAAGCGCTTGCTCACAGGGGATCGCCTGATTGCTGGGGTCTTTCTGCAATTGTGGGGGTTTCCCCTACAGTTGAAAGTGCTATGAGATGACTGTTGTTGTGAAATGGTGCTATATAAATAAAGTTGAATTGGGCAGCGTGGTTTTTTCAACTTTATTTATATAGCACCATTTCACAACAACAGTCATCTCATAGCACTTTCAACTGTAGGGGAAAATAAAGTTGAATTGGGCAGCGCGGTGGCCAGCGCAGTGGCGGAGTGGTTAGCACTGCGGCAGCACAGCAACTCACCCTTGGCCGGGGGATCCTGGGTTCGATCCCAGCCTCCGACCAACAGTGATCTGTGTGGAGTTTGCATGTTCTCCCTGTGTCTGCATGGGTTTACTCCGGGATTTCTCCAGTTTCCTCCCACATGCCAAAAACATGCAAAGTTAGGTTAATTGGCATAAAAAAACTGGGGATTCTAAATTGTCCTTAGGTATGGACGTGAGAGTGAATGGTTGTCTGTCTCTCTGTGTTGGCCCTGTGATGGACTGGCAATCTGTCTAGGGTGTACCCTGCCTCTCGCCCAAAGATGCTGGGATAGGCTCCAGCCTCCCCACAACCTGAAAAGGATTAAGCGGAAGAAGATGGATGGATGGATGAACTGAATTTTATAAAAAAGAAAAAAAAAGTTTGAACACGTAGAGCATTACACTCTTCTCTGACCCATCTAGCAACAGCAACGTGAGAAGATGACAGCTAAACTTAAAACACTCCAAAAGTAGCACCGACCATGGCGACGGTCAAGCCAAAATAGTGTCCGGACACCCCCCACGCAACAAAGCCCCCTCCAAACTCAGAGCAAGCCAAGAAGACAACAAAGTCCACCATCCTCCCTGTGTGTAGATACCCGCGTCACTACAGAAAACAAAGCCCGCCCTGGAACATGAGTTGCTGGAGACCTGGCATGTGATCCCATCCTGCTGCCACGGTGGTCCCGAAACTGCACCAAGAAGTGAAGCCCAAAGCTGAGAAATCCCGGAGTGCAGCAGAAAGGGACACACAACAGCACACCATCCCACAGAAGACTGTGAGCCTCCAGCCACTGAAACAAAAGCAAAAGCGGTGAGACAAAAAGACTGAAAGCTTATATGAAACAGATATCGACAGTCATACTTTAGGGACACAATTTGATGTTGACTTATGGGGGTATATGGTATTTCAATACTTAAGGAGTTGTAGTATCGCAATAGTTTTACATCGTGACTCAGGTATTGCGATGGGTATCATATCGTGAGGTCTGTCATGATTCCCACCCCTACAACTGCTTCCCAAGATTACCCTAATTAAGGATAAATAAATAGTAATAATAGTATTTTATTGTAAGCACTTGATAAATCACTAATAAGCTGTTATAATGCATGAGACGAAAAGGGAAATAGGGCCTGTTTCTTGCCAAACAGTGAGCCTAGACTTATCTGTTCTTGATTAATTATTCATAAATCCTTTATTAGGGCAGTCTTATTATAAAACGGTACTGCAACTTTTTCCCTAATAAAATTTGTGGGCTTTTTTAAAATTATCATAGTTCTTGTACCCACAGGAACCTAAAAGAGCTCCAGGTGGCATATCTCTGCCTCCAATTAACTGCAGAAGCTAAAAATATGATAATGGCTAACTCCCAAAGAATCTGAAACTATTTAAAACACCATAAACTTAACTAACAGCGCAATAATGAAACAGTGTTATCTTTATGGACGTTTTCTGTTCCACAAACATACTTGTATGGAATTTCACAGCCACTTATCAGAAGAACAGGCTGATCAGAACACCTGCTCACATCACGGTGTTACAGGTCAGGTAAACATTCCTAAACTGTTTTTGTCTTTACTGGGAAGTGAAGTCACTTCTTCATGAAATGTAACACACTTGCATGGCTATGTTCATGTAAATAAATTATCACATCTCTGATATGATCTGGACACTGCACAGGAGCTGTAGGGATATGAATTTCTGAGTTAGCCCATATACAATACAACCAATCATAATAATGCTATGACAGATTGAACACAACCAATAACAGGGGATAAAATAGGAAATGTGCAACCTTTTTCTCTGGTATGTTTTGACATTTTCTTATGAATTTGTGGGTTTTTTCCCCTCATAATGTTGCAATTTTTTTCTGTAGTAAGGCTGTCCCAAATAATAGAGAAAATATCCAAAATATCCTGTACAGTCTTTTTTTCTCTCAGTCTTTTCCCTTAGAAAAACTACATCGAGTGTTTTTCAGAAATGGGCCCTTTCTTACACATCTAAAGTTTTTCATGTAAAAACTTTTTTCCATAACTTTGCAGCTATTCTTGTACATTTGAAACCATGTTTTCCTCTTATAAACTTACTTTTTTATTATAAATATACAACTTTTTCCTATACAACAGTTTTTCCCTTTAGTTTTGTAGCTTTTCTTGAACATTTTAAAGACTTTTTTTTCCTCACAAATGTATGACATGCCACATGAAACAGAATCTTTTTTCTTATACATGCAAATTTATTACATTTTGAATTTATGCGATTTTTTTGGCCCTAAATTGGCATTTTTGTAAGGTAAATCCAACTAAGTTTGGAACAAAAAAAAAAATAATTGAAAACCGCATACCAGTGTAACAAAAGAATATGTGCATATCCAAGTATTCGGGCACAGCCCAAATTTTTATTTATTTACTCTTACACTCCAGTTTCCTCACCTCTGTCCGTCCACTGTGCACAGGGAGACCGCCCATATGTTCGGGCTGAATTTGGCAAGCTGGGGAATATAGTCGGCAACCTGGAAGACAGGTGAGACAGGTAAGACAAAGTGTTGATGCTGCAGAGGTTTACCTGGCACCGCTGACATGTGCCGAGGGTCGGGCTTCAGTGAAACACACACATGCACACACCACCGATAAAGCACAATAACAGCAGAGTGAAGCGGTCAAACCCTCATCTGCAATGATAGGAATAATCCACCCGTGCAGAAAGGAGTTAAGCCAGCACAATGAGCCATCGTTATCACTGCAGCCAGTCGTTTCCTCTGCTTATCATTCAAGCTAATGATGACCTTACTTGAAAATGTTTTTCTCCTCTGTTTTGTCCTTCAGCAAACTAATCTTGAAATACTAGGTATGCAAAATAAAAGGGGAAAACAACCCCAAGAGTATTTAGTTGCCTTTTCACTTCCAATACAATTGTTTTACTATGTGACAGAAAAGCATTTCTGCTCTTATTTCACGGTGGATAAAAAAAGAACGGCAAAAACAAACTAAAAACAAATTAGCCGACTTCAATTTTTAAAAGCAGAGATAACAGCTTCTTAAATCCTGAGTTTAGGCGATTGTACAGTATAGCCTCACAGCTGGGAGGTTGTTGGTTTGAATCCCTGGGTCAGAAAACAGCCAAAGCACAACCAGATTAAACTGTCAGCATGACAGTTCCTCTTCTAATCTGTTTGGAAAATTGAAATGTTGTAAACATGTAAATCACTGCATATATTAACGCCCATCATTTTGCTGTTAATTTATATTTTTTTATATCTCCCAAAGAGCGCTTTGCTCATTTTAAAGGTCAATTTGCTGCTAAGTAGCTACCTGTGATCCGTCCACTCTGGTGTTTGCTGCAGGGCTGAGTTTACCAGACAGATGTTGTGACGGTACAAAGACACACTGCAGTGGCTATAAATCTTCTTAAAAACAACTCTACATTGTCTAAAATGATATCTTATGCCCCTTTCCCCCACAAAAAAATGTTCATGGTCTTACGATTCCTTGTGAAAATCTTTTTCCTTTCCCTCCTCCTACAAACACCAGGATCTATGAATATTCTAAGTAGGCCCACCCATAGCCCATAGGCCCATAGTCAGTGCTTAGTCCTGACTGGCTCACCTATTATTGTGACATCACAAAAACTTGCCTTTTTTCTGAGGGGAGGGGCTTAACTGAACTTTAACAGCAGAAAAACACAAACAAGACACGTAAGAATGATTTAGCTCTTGAAATGTGTTGCAAGTCATAAAAAAATGTTATAGTGATGTTCATCATCATCATCATAGCAGTCTGTCGGGGGCGACAATGACTGTTTCATTTAGGTCTGATCAGATTCCTCCACACAGCTCTGTCCGTCACCTTCCACTGCCAGGAACTCCTGACCTTGTTAACCCGGGCGGCGTCCAAGCCGGTATGAGTTGCTTTTTGCCTCTTGGGCTGCACGGTGGCGCAGTGGTTTAGCACTGTGGCAGCACAGTTTTACCCTCGGCCGGGGGACCGCGGGGATCGTGGGTTCGATCCCAGCCCCCGACCAACAGTGAGCTGTGTGGAGTTTGCATGTTCTCCCCGTGTTGCGCGGGTTTACTCCGGGATTTCTCCGGTTTCCTCCCGCATACCAAAAACATGTAGGTTTAGGGCGCTCGCGCACGCAGCGACCAGCAGCCGGTGGCTTGTCACCAGACTGCAAACCAAATCTACCTACGGGTACAAATAAGTAACAAAAAAAAAAAAAAAAAAAAGTATTTGACTACCACTAGCTTTTGCTGGACTACAAGAAAAAAAACGTTGATTTTGACTGGCGTTTCACTTTAAGCAGTATTTAAGCTGAAATACTGTGACTTTACTCTTAACAGCTTTTTTAAATGCACATAAACTTGCTTCCCCAGAGTATCTGCAGCAAAAAAGGAACTTATTTTTAAAGCACTATTTATTAACTTTACATTTGCAAACAAAAATATGTGACCACATTACAATCAAAAGCCTCATCCATTTTTATAGGAAGATTACTGCAAATTTACAGTCATCAAAATTTGCATTTCCCTGAGATCAAGGTTAAGAACTGCATTATTATAGAAAAATTTTGTACATTTACAAAAAAAATTACACATTTACAAGAACGAAGTAGAAAAGGTACAACAAAAAGTTGCAAATTTAGAAAAAAGTTGCAAATTTTCCTGAAATGGTAACTGCAAATTCACCAGATTTAATCAAGGATTTCACCCAAATCAGGGAAAAAGCTATGGCGGTGATCATATGTGTGGTGTTTTTAAGACCTTTGAAAACCAAATGTAAGGATTAACTGTCATTATTAAGGCTAATTAAAGCCTTAATTATGAATAAACTTATTTAAGGCAATACTCATACTAATGTCCATACAATTGTTGATAATTATACTTTCTGATTTGAAGTCAGATGTTGCTTCAGAAGAGTAAACTACCATTTAGCAGATTATCTCAATTAAATTCTGGGTTACATAATCTTGAAGTCATTGCAAACAAATTTGCTGTCTATGACTTGGCTGCTCTGGCTTATCTAAGCACCTTAACATTTCTGCCGCCAGCACCAGATGACTCAATAAACAGAAATGTGCTGCCAAGCACAATCCTCCACTAATGTGTGAAAGTAGTAGATAGTTCACCACGGCTGGCAATGCCACAGTGGTTCTTTTAAAATGTTCCAGCAGGGCCGTTTCTAGCTTTTTGGAGTTCATATGCAAGATTGGGCTTGGGGACCCTTTTTTGTTATGGAGAAGCATTCAAACGCTTCAAAGCTGGAAACAAAATCCCTCCACACACAAAAAAAAAACCTCTGGAAAATAAACTTGGGTCTTTGTTTTGATGAACAGGAAAAAAATTAAAGCATTACAGAGAATAAAAATTTAACCAGCACACTACATATGAACATTGCAGCTTTAGAAGAAGCAGGTCATAAATTTATGAGAGAAAAGCTACAAATTTAGAAAAGCAAGTCACGGATTTATGAGAAAAAAAGAAACAAGAAAAAAGTACTAAATTTACTGTATGAGAAAGAAGTTGTTGATTTATGAGAACAATTTTACAAGAAAAAAGTTGGAATTTTATTTAAAAAAAAGTAGCAAATGTTTGAGAAAAAAGTTGAATTTGGTGGCCCCTTAGTAGTTTCGGGTTCCCACTGCATTTGTGTACTCTGCTTTATAGTCAGAAACAACTCTGGGTTCAGGGGTGGATTTTCCTTTTCAGAGCAGATGGTGGTTTGCTGGTTCAGATCACCGTTTAGTCACACCACTAGTCACGACTAGATGAAAACTGAGATGCACAGAGGAAACAGAGAGTCATGAATGAAAGGACACACCTGTCCTTCGGAGAGGGTTTTGGCATTCTCATACAGCTCATCGATATGGGAGGTGAAGGACTGGAAGTCTGGGATGACGAACTTCTTGCGGAAGGCCTGAGTGAGCAGGACAATGTTGCTCTGGACACACCTGATGAACAGACCACAAACAGCATGCTAAAACACCCAGACTGCATGCAACCGAAGGGAACGTTTGCCAACCACGTCTGTGCCACTCCAGTCTGACAAACTTCCGTGAGGTGTTTGATGAAGAAGCTTCATCATAACAGACCCATCAGCTGCTCATTCCTCCCCCCACGTGGTGTGATCCAACATGAAACCATACAGCAATGAATGATTAGAGCTTTTTATGAACTAGGCCACTAGAGCTCTGCAGCAGCTGAACATAGCTGACTAAAAACACACAAGCAAACCCAAAATCCCCCTTACCGTCATATTTTCCCCCAGACAGGCACAACACAGAAAACAAAACTAAGTACTCCCTGACTTTTATGATTATATTTTAAAGAAGAGAAGTTGTGCTTTCTGATCAATTTTCTGTCAGCATGTTTTGGATTATTACATTTCCTCCACCACTCATGCACAATTTACTGTATATCACTTGTAAACCTAATATGCTTCATTCATTTATCTCTTCAAAGATAACTGCAATTAAACAAATACCTTAACTAGGGATAGTTTTTTTTAATAGATGATGTTATTTACATGTAGCATCAAAAGAGGGTAGAGAAACCAGAAATTGTACTTAAATAAAATTAGCATTACATCATAGGGATGGGAATCATCAATATTTTCCAGAATCGATTCAATTCCAATTCAGGAGGTACTGATTCAATTCAATATCAATTGTGTCAGGGATTTTGTCATTATGACTATTTTCCTTGCATATGAACAAATTTCTTAGAGACCCAATGCAGTAAATGTAGAATACATGAATATTAGAGTTCAGCCACACAAGAGATCTCCTGTTAATCTCTTATAAGTTTCACACAGGAAAAGGCATTCTCGATACTGAATCAATTTTATTTGAATGATCCCACCCCTACTCATGATATTAATTACTCAAGTATGAGTAGACACCAAAAAAATTGAATGAGCCTAAGAAAGTATCTACTAAGAAGTTATTTGAGCAGCAAATAGGGGTGGTGCGGTGGGGCAGTGGTTAGCACTGCAGCAGCACAGCAACTCACCCTTGGCCATGGGATCCCTCGTTCGATCCCAGCCCCTGACCAACAGTGATCTGTGTGGAGTTTGCATGTTCTCCCCGTATCTGCGTGGGTTTACTCCGGGATTTCTCTGGTTTCCTCCCACAGGCCAAAAACATGCAGGTTAGGTTAATTGGAGACTCTAAAGTGGCCCTAGGTGTGAATGTGTGTGTGAATGGTTAAGGGATAGCGCCGTACCGTGGCTGCTTCATCCATCCAGGTGGATGCCCTCAATTTCCCCTCTGGGGATCAATAAAGTATACAAAATCAAAAAAAAAATCAAAAATAAGGGATCTCACAGAGATCTCACAGAGCTGCCAATGCTGACGAGCATGGCGATTTTTGGATTTGCCAACTTTTCAGATGAATTTCAACGAAAATCAAGCTACTATCTCACGGAGCAGTGAAGGCCAGAGGCCATAAAAGATTGCAGAACAGTTTGCACACAGTTTTGAAAGTCGCTGGTGTAGGCTCCACAGCAGCCAAAGACGGTCAGAGAGCCACTGCACACTCTGTGGGAGTGAGTGAAAAAATGTTCTTAAAGGAAACCACTCACTCTCAGCTGCGGTGATATTTATGTAATTGTGGCACGCACAATTGTCTGTTGCAGCTTCGAAATTAATATAACCTGTCAGTATAATGACAGACCGCCTTCTGATTCATTTCCACTCTCTGTCACTGTGCTGTGACATGGTGGCACGCATTTATCCACAGTGTCCTATTCAAATGTCCGCTGAGTTAAGTTGGCCAACGACCCATGTCGCTTGCAGGGTCATTTAGCCTGCGTCAAGCAGCGCAAGGTTTGCCCAGATTGCCGGGGTACTTAAAGGGGCTACTAGTGCTTCTCAGTAAATTAGAACATTGTGAAAGTTAAAAAAAATTGTAATATAACAGTTTGATATATTCATTACACAAAGTGAAATATTTCAAACCTTTTCAAACACATTTGATAATATTGGTTATAGTTTTTAAAATAAATGATAAATTATGACATTTTAATTTACTGAGATGCACCAGCACATAGTAGTACATAGTACTATACAATACAGAATTTGATAAACCAAAAAAAAAAAAAAAAAGCCATTGTCTGTAGTTTTAAAAAATGCAAATGGTATAATAAATGATTAAGGAATATGATGTGCATGTTTTATTCAGTATATCAAAAACAGTAATTAGCTTTTTATGTTATAGATAGACAGACCACATTGTACTGAGAGAAATTCAGATTCTGAGGAAAATTGCCGCTTATGTATTCATCATTAATCGATCGATAAGATGGATCAACTAATGATTAATGAATTAATCGATAACTTGCATCCCTAGTAGGAACAAATTATTATGAGCATATTCCTCATCATTTTTCTAACCAGTGTAATCAGAAGTAACTCAGAGTACAAGCAAATTTACTTGAGCACATTTTTTTTAAATAGATGTAATCAAGTTGGAGTAAAAAAGTATGCAATAAAATTACTCACAAGAGTACAATTTTGTAAAAGCCACTTAAGTAACTAGTTACTACCCACCTTTGTGTAGCTTTAATAGTTTATTTTTGTGGGGTATTGTCATAGCAACAACACATATCAGCAAATAAAGCTTTGAGTAGCTATAAGCACAAAGTCCTCCTATGAACTTTGGTTATTCTGCAAAAATATGCAATTACACAACACCTGAATGACTAACTACTGTGACATAATTTAATGTCTTATATCCCAAACACCTTTTATCTTTACAGTGTTTTCTTTTTACCTCTTAACTACATTTACTTTAAACAGTGACCATATTAATGCCAACATAAACAAGCAGCCTCATGCTAACTGCCACCATAAACAAAGAGCACTTCAATAACCACACATCACAGCTGTTGATAAAATTCTTCCTACGTTGAGAAATACAAGACTCCAGCACATTCACAAATGCAGTTTGATGGATATACTTTTCTATTTATGTAATATGCAAATTCTGCCTTTAGAATTTGCTTATTAAGAAAATATATGATCATCAAAATGTGCGGAATGCTCTCTGAGGCTGAAGTGAGCAAAGGTTCTTGCAAAAAGGGGTTATGAAATAAAAAATTTAAAAAACGAGTCACTGTGATATATGGAGGTAAAACAACAAAACAAGACTCGACAAGACTCACTTCTTGAACAAGTGCCTGTCCAGTGTGACACCATCTGGAGTCGTCTTCAGCGTTTCTTTGAGGGTTTCCATGCACTCCTTCAGCCGTGGATCTCCGGTGCGAAGCCCAGTGGCTTTAAGTGCCTAAAATAAAATAACAACACAACATAAATTAGCATGAATAAGGATGCTGCTTTGAATGCAAAATCACAATGATGAGAAGTGTAAAACCCCTGCAATGGCATTAGTGGACTTCCTGTTCTCACCACAAACCACCAGCCTTTTTCTAAATGGCTTACTGTGAGAAACTTGTGAGCACGAATCTTTTCTTGTCCTTCTGCCACAGTGTAGAAGAGCAAATCCTCCAAACTAGGAAGCATGCCTGCGTTTCTTCTCCTGGGAAGAAATACAGGAATAGATGTATAAGACACAGGACTTACAACAATAGAGATGAGGTGGGAAACATTTAAAAAAGAGCTCCTGTTCTGCAAAGTAACCTCGGTCCCACACAGGCTTGTTCATATACAGCAGAACAGCCTTTTAGCACACCACCAATGGACCATATTCCCACCAGCTCTACCAGTGATAACACTAAGCTTACCTGTAGATGATCACACACTCTTAGCACTATAGAGATTTCAGTGACAACTACAAGAAAGCATTAGCTATAGAGGTGTGAGTCTGTTCTAAACCATGTTATCAAGGGTTTCTTTTGCATAAAATGTCAAAGTTACTGAAGATTTCATGGTTTATCTTCAGTTCAGTTCCAGTAAATTACAGGCAAGGTTCTTACTTTCCTGCAGAGATAACCCAGACTGTCAATAACAGAGTAGCTCATTCTGGCCTGACAGAATCACCCGGGGGTGCTCAGATCTCCTGACCACTGACCTTGACCTTAACCACAGCCTAGATACAGACCCATCTTGGATGTGCATAAGGTCAAGGTCAATGGCCTAAGAGGAATCACATTTTTTGGGAGATCATAAATAATTGGATCTTCTGACCTTCTGGCCCTTGGCCTCAACCTGGATACAGACCTACCTGAGGGTCACTGTGAGCAAGTTTCATGAGAATCAAGGTAATTACCTAGGAGGAGTAGTGATGGAAGTGCCCAGATCTCCTGACCTTTGACTTTGACAGGGACTTGACAGCATGGATGCAGACCAACCTGAGGATCATTATGAGTGAGTCTGGTCACCACTGGGGCAATTGCCTAGAAGGAGTAGTGATTTTTCTGAAATCACATAAGTGCCCTGATCTCCTGACCTTAGATCTTGACCTTGACATTGAGCACAACTTGGATGCAGACCCACCTGAGGATCCTTGTGAGTGAGTGTGGTGATCATCGGGGCAAATGCCTAGGAGTTCCCGTGAAATGTGGGCTGATGGACGCCACATCATCGCATTAGCTCTTTTTGGCAGTGCCGGAATGAGCTAATGGCTTTGTTTTCAAATCTCACAGCCCACGAAGCACATGAACACACACCACGTTAACCAGAGGTTGTGCAAACTACACACTGTTCTTCAGTTCACGTAATAAATAAATCAATTCCCCAATAACTTCATGATTAAAACTGAAAATGTGAATGAAGACAAATGAAAATCTAACACAACCAGTGGTAACACAGGCAGTTTGCATTTGGTTCAACAGCTTTCATGAATGCAGAATCAGTGTGTATGTCAGTGGCACATATATAAGCAACCGGTTATATATGATAGGTATACATATTGATAGGCCGGTGGACCAATTGCTTGGAATGATCCGTCTCAGGCGATTGGTCAAAGGTTTCTCAACATCCTGCCCTCCTAAGACAATTAATTTTATCATTTTCTTATTTAATATTATTATTTTGATATTATATTATTATTATTTATATTATATTATGTTGTTATTATTATTATTTTTTATTCACTGCCACACTCCTAGCACTTAGCCACAACGAGGAGACTTCCTGGGCGGGTTAGTGTTAGTAAAATAATTTCAATTAGAAGTCTCACAATCCATTTTGAAAGACCTTCAGACAGTTTTGGGGAAAAATTGGAACTTAAATTTTCTATACCTAAAGTCAACAACTCTGCTCTTGTTTTTCTTTGCGCTCCAGACACCCAGTAGGTGGGGCAACCCAGTATTTCCAGTCTAGGAAGCTGCTGTTGGCATACCTCTCCCTCGCACCCTGACCTGTCTTTTAGTTATTCATTAGTTCTTGAATGGCATTCTGCACCACTGACTCTGCTGACTTCGTTAGGCACTCCTTGGGTTTGTGTTCAGAATATACATATACTGGTATTTATTTCTGTTTTCTTAATAAATCATTCAATGAAAATGCTGCTAATTAGTGCCTGTCTTCATTTTGTGAATGTCTTACAAGCCAGTCAGTGAAGAGCAGAATGACCTCCACTTCTGCAGTCAAATTGTCCCATAGGTTTCTAATTTGGAAATTTATGAGCACAAAATTGTTTTTTGGAAATATCTGCTACAGGTTTTTATAAAAGAAATTCAGATTTTTCATTGTGAGCGAGTGACAGTGTTATAGGCTGCTGGAGGACTTAAAACAGTTTGAGTGAAGTCTTCAGTTCTCCACCTTAGCAAAATACAAAAACAAAAAGATCATGACTGCCTTCTCACTTGCGATAAGTCCACTTAAACCAGACTGTCAATGATGGAGTAGCTCATTCCGGCCTGATGGAATCACCCTGAGAGTGTGCAGATCTCCTGACTGTTGACCTTGACTTTAAGCACAAACTGGACGCAGAACCACATCAAAATCATTTTGTGTGAATTTCTTGAGCATTGGGGCAATTGCCTAGAAGGAATAGCGATTTTTGTGAAATTATATGAGTGCCCAGATCTCCTGACCTTTGACAATGAGCACAACCTGGAAGCAGACCTACCTAAAGATCGCTGTGTACGAGTTTGGTGACCACTGGGGAAATTGCCTTCGGAGGAGTATGAGTCCCATGAAATGTGGACAGACGGATGGACGCCACACAAATCCATGAGCTCCTTTCGACTTCACCGGATCATAAATATTAATGCAGGCTGAAAATGGACCGTCTCAGATGGGGCTTTACAGCTCTTTGATGAGCTGTAAAACAACACAGAAATAAATTTTGGTCTTTAAAAACTACAAATACATGTCCTTGAGGATGTCAAAACTTACAATTATACTTTGGAAAATGCACAAAATGGAACCCTTACCAGAAAGCAACACATTCTGAGTAGTTTATTTCTGTGGTTCCACTCCAAAATACTCAGCCCTTTTGTCATTTTTCTGCGTCTTCCTCTCTTTTCTGTTCGAGTTAACTTTTCAGTTTGATAAGAGTGATGCCAAATACCAAACTATATTTCAGCTTGCTCACAGGTTTGGCTGTGATGACTGGAGCTGAACAAACAAGGTCTAAATTCCAGGAATTCCCTTGTCTTTGGTCCTGAGCCAATCCTCTGTGGCTTTTGAATTCATAAAGCCAACGCTGTGGACCGTTCACACGCCTGTCGTGATGCAGCAATGTGGCCTGCAGACTCAGCTTAGCACAGAGGAGAGGTCAAAATTCAGATTTAAACTCAAGCTGCACTTAGACTTAATTCATGGGTGACTTTGACATTTAAGATTTCAGAATGTGCACCTTCTCCACTCCTTCATTTCTTCTATCTGTGCTCCCTTCAGAATAAACACTCCACACACACCCAAGGAAACTGAGACTGAAGCAGCACAAACAAACTGGGATTGGCTGAAATGCTGTCCGACAGGCATGCATAATTCAGAAAGGAGATTTATTGACCTGACATCTGCCACTGCATTTGAGCCCTTTCAGAGAGCTCGATCAATAGGTGCAGCAGAGTTGCAAGGGAACTGATCCACAGGTGTGTCCATGCATGATCCATGCATGACTGGTAAAGATGATAAATCTCCCTTCATGACATGTTTATGAGTACACTGAACTGAAGAATAGGCAGACTAGACTGAGAAATAATGTGCAAAACCTGTGCAACTACTCAGAAACTATACAAGATGGTGGTTAATGAGCTTTTCACAAGCTCATACTTTATGCTATTTATTGCAGCAACAGCAGAAAAATGAGGGAAATCTGGGATAAATCGATCGATAAATGCACAAAATCTCTGTGTGTGTGTGTCTGTCTGTCTGTCTGTTCCATGCATATCTCTTGAACCGTTGGTCAGACTGGCCTCAGATTTTGTAAGTGCTTTGCTGAGGTTACGAAGCTGTGCATCTCTGAGTATGGAGTTGCTCAGTCAAAATATGCAATTTTTATCAATAAAAGTTTAGCCACCGCTCTGCCACTTTATGCCCTTCAGTCTGTGCGGGGTTTCAGATTGACTCTGTGCTGATTGGATAATACGCGGCATCACAACCAGTCAGTCACCACAGCGCGTAGTTTAGTTTATCGGTTTATTTGTTAGGGACCATGTACAGAAAAAAAACATTAAACACTGGGTAAAGATGCTCTGTACCAGATTATAGCATTCTCACTAATTTCCATCTATAGTCCCTGAGGCAGGCAAGAAGATATTAAAAGAAAAACAACATGTATAGAAAGCAATTCAGGTCGGGTTTCAGAAATTGCTGACCCTGAAACAAGCAGGGAGTAAGTTTAAGAGGTAAAAAGATAAAGAGAAACGGCACACATAGAAACAATTTAAGAGTACAATTTCAAATCCCATTTAAGGAAGAGCCAATGCTTCGCAAACAAAAAAAGGAAGGGAAAAGTGACAAATTTGACAAGAGAGAATAGAGAAAGATGTAATGCTTACAAAATTATGCTATAATGTTGCCACGATTGCGTACATCTAAAGGATAATTCGGGGAATGCCAGTGCGAACCCGGGGTCTGCCTAAAGAACACCGGTGTTGGAGAAGCAGCGGGCGGAACATGGTCCTTTGCAGGGAAGCAAGCCCAGCCCGCCTGGTCAGCGGTAGACGGGAGTCCCTTTGTAGAACCACAACTTGCCGTCGCCGATGGCGCTCCTCTCGGTGTACTTGCACAGCTATCTAAAAATTAAAAGTTCATAATAATCCCACCATGATTGTGGAGCAGAATGCCCAGATCAACTGCATAACATAAGCAGTCACATGCACAGTTTGACTAAACAACGACTGTCACCAAACTGGACATAAAAACACTCAAATAACGAAATAAATAATTTTCATTTAAATATATATTGACAAATGGGCAACACTGATGCAACAGTTGCAGCCAAACAGGTCATTCTGCTGTGTATAATATTAATGTTTTGTACTTATAATATTCCTAAAATATAAAAGGATGCACTACAATGGGTCTCAAATATTTGTAAACGTGTCCTGTTATAGTACTGCATGAGTTTATTGACGATAGACTATAAACTACACATATAAACTAAAACAATTATAATGGTGACTGAACAACTCCCATTCCCCAAAGTGCAAGATATAACACCTATGAATTTAAGTCATAATAGATGAGACAAATAAGTGATCTAACAAAAAATAAGGTTTTCTTAAATAGTCGCTAATATTGAATGTCCCATTCATTTTCAATAATTCTGTAGTTAATATTCACACAATCAAATAAATCTTAGTGCCATTCAGTCCCTTTTATATTTGTCAAAGTCTAACGTGTGATTGCCTACATACTGTATAGGCTATACCTCTTTGTCTTCCACTTTCAAACACAGCCTACATTTGGGCCTGTAAAGCCTAATTGGGAAACCTGTTTTGAGACAAGAATACTTGCTTTCTACGGGCATGCACTAGTTCATATAAATTAGAGAAGTTCTACTTAGTCTTTGAACTCCACTGAAAAATATTTCCCATGGATATGAAAGAGCTTTGTTAAGTCTGGTTTTGCAGGGACCATCTTGTTTTTGACTGATGACAACTACATTAAATGAGACATATTATGCAATTTTTTTCACATGATGAAAGTTCACAGAAGTCCGAGTGAAATGTCTGTGACATGCTTTGGTCAAAATACCTCAGGGATTAAAAAACAAAATGCAATTTTTCACTCAGATTAAACAACCCTCCTCACAACAACTTCTGAGGTCTGTGGTTGAGGCTAATGGTAGCAGGCTAGCTCTGGTAGTTGGACACACACTGAGCAAATTAATGTAAAATTGGCTGAAGATGAAAGGATAAAAGCCCAAATAAAGCACTGTTGGGGAGAGGAGAGTGTGTTTTGAATGGTCATCACAATACCACAACAAAGGGCAGCTAAGCTAGGTTAATTCCAAAACCTTGTCTGCCAGTAATTACAGGGTCATCATGGCCAAAACGCAACATAAACCAGAATGACACCTAGTGTGGATTAGGGAAGCGCGATATACTGTATATTGGTATGCTATCGGTATCGGTCAGTAAAACATTAAAATTATTTAACAACCATCGGCAAAAATTAATATAGATACAGTATTACAGTAGACAATCTCAAATGATGCTCTGCTGGTGATGTTACATTTTCCCTCTGTGCGAGAGACTGACGTCATTACGTCAGGTGAACGAATCAACTAACATAGCTGCCCCCACATACCTGACATGCTGCAGCGCCGTACTCCCTCAAACAATGCTGCATGTGGTTGTTATTTGTGGTTGAACGCTGTTTAAGTATATCAAACATCTTCTACAGTAAACAAGAACTATTACACATCGGGAGAATATTCCAAGTTCCCATAATGACACTGCCGTTTATGTACGACTGCATAAACAGAAGCAGGTTAGTCAGTCTGGCTACTTGGCTCGGCTAAGAGGGCCTGGAACAGACCAATGCTGCCTGGCCTTTTTGCTGTAAACGCCCAGTCCCTTGGAAACAAAATTGACATATTAAAACTGGATATATAACCCGACCAACCATAGGAGACAGCTCTGTAATGATTATCATTCAAAGCTGGCTGCACCCCAAGATCATAGATGCTGCGGTTGAGCTAGGTTGCTGCTAACTACACTAAAATGAAACAACAGAGGAGTCTGGTAGGAGCTGTGGAAGTGGAATTTGCAAAAAGGGATATGCAATTTAAAAAATGGGATTTGTAGGTTTTTAGTACCTGATATAAACCAACACAAGAGGTTCTGTTTTGTATTTATTGTCCATCCCCTTGCCTAAGGTACTTGATCTTTAACAAGAAGTTTAAGAGGCAAATGACAGAAAATGCATCGTTTTTAATGTTATCAGACACAATTTAAAATCTTTCCAGAGTCGAACAGATGGTTGTATCAATGTATCACACAATGTTCTGAGGTTGGACTGTTTGATTTTCTCAGCTGTCACCAGCCAACATGTGCACTGAACTACATGAGTGAGTACAGCAGAATGTATTTAGACTGCAAACAGCTCAGGAGTGGATACTACCAAAAAACAACCTGTTTGTCTCCATTTGTAGAGAAACAGGCAGATGGCCCAGTCCATTTACAATTGGACAGATGTTCATTGGTGTATGAAGAAACACTTTCTGAGCGTCCTGGAAACAAAGTAGAGAAGGTGGTTTGCTTTAACCAGGATGAGTTACAGTTCAGCTCACCTGGATCCCTTTTCCCCTATAAATAGAGGGATATTATTAGGGATGGGCATATCGATACTCTAGTATTGATACTTTGATACCAGCTGGTCGATATTTTGGAGTAGATGCTTTTTAAAATATCGCGCTACCACTATGTTAATACAAAACGTGCAATTTGTTTTCACTTCTGAGCGTTTTAGGCATTAAATTTATGTGTGAAAACCGGTGAAAAACCAGCCCAGGCATGTTTCAGAAAGATGGTCTGCTGTGTCACATGATTATGGCAGCCTATCAGATGTCAGAGCCAAAGACTCACTGCGCACTGCGCAGCCTCAGTCAAGCACTCACTGACCCCTGCGCATAGTGAGTTGCTGTTGTACATTATCTAGCAACTAAAATAAGACAAATGAGCATTAGCTGTTTTCACTGAAAAAACACTGGTCCTTGCTTAGTGACAGGAGGTGTTGTTCACAGTTCACACAATGGTTGAAGAGAAGTTATAATAAGGTCAACATCCAAATTCTTTCATTGTAATAAAAAGTGAAATTATCATTTAGCACTTTATTGCTCTGAATATGATGTTGCTGCTGACGTTGGGATGATGCTGCTGCTAGTGATGGCAATGATGGTTTAATGCAAGCTGATCTTTCAATTTAAGAAATTGAGTACTGTATGAAAGCTCAGTCAAGTCAACTGAATTCATGTATTTTTTACTTCTGAAATGTTAACACCATTTATCCAAATTCTATGGTGATACCAAGCAGCATAATTTTGAAAAATAAACACTATTTAAGTTTGTAAAATAACAGTGTAAAAATAAAATAAATAATAAAATTAAATTTAAAAAAACCAAAACACTGCATTGTGAAAAAAAAATTACACATATATGCTGCTTGGTATTACCATAGAATTTGGATGAATGGTGAAACATTTCAGAAGTAAAAAAAATACTTGAATCCAGCTGACTTGACTGAGCTTTCATACAGCATACTTACCTGTCTGGATGACTGAGAATCTTCACCAAATTAAGAAACTGAATTAATTTTGCATTCATTTTAAGTCTTAATTATTTTTATTAGAATTGAAAAAAAAAATCATTTTATTTTTATTTACTTTGCTCATTGTTATATTTTATTATCATTTTATAAGCATTTCTTTCAAGTATTTAAGCTCATGAGTTTTATTCATATTGCAATAAAGTTGTTAATGAAACTGCAATCGTGATTTTCCTTTAAGGGGCAAAAAGTATCAGTGGCCACGGTTACATGGGCAAAATTTCTTCAATCTGATTACAATTCAGATCAGAATTTTACTGTTTACATGGATCCTGAAAAAGCTGATCTGATTAGGACGTACGTTTCCATGTATCACACGTCTGAACGGAATAAATCATTTTGACATGCGCACGTCGACATTCCGAAAATAGTAGAAGAAGCAACTTCCGGTGTTAGCAAGCCCCGCTTCGTGTCGAAATGGACCTGTATTGTGTTATTCAGACTGTACTTTTGCTTCTGCTGGTCTCTGTAATGAAGCTACAAGTACATACTTCTGCATATGACGAACAGAGGGAGACAGCAGGACGATACAGACCAGTTTTGTTTTACTCCCGCTATGTTTTCCGCTAGCTGCTGCTAAGGCGGAAATACGTCACGTCGACGTGCGGCTGGTGTACAAACATGCGCAGTAAACATATTTTCTGCCCTACGTTCGGAATAAGTGTTTTCATGCGCACCATTCCAATTAACAATCGGCATAACCCACCCCTCTCGGAATGAAATTTTGATCCGAATGAGCGTGATCAGGTTAGAATATTCAGATTGCCATGTTTACATGAAGCATTTTTATTCCGATCAGGCTTTTAATCCGGTTACTTGTGTCCATGTACAGTGTTGAAGAAAAAGTCCTATAAATTAATGGTATCGTATTGAAAGGAAAAATGCTGGTATCGCCCATCCCTAGATATTATTGTTTAATATTTAATGGACTCAAGGGGTGAGTGACTATCCAAATATTCTGTATGGTCTTTTTTATCGTCTGCGTGGTGGACTGCATCAGCACCGGTGTCATATCAGAAAATAGAGATTTTTCCTACACATTTGCAGTGTTTTCCCCTGCAAATTTGCACCGTTTTCTCAACAACAACAACAACAAAAAAAGACTTCTATTATAAATGTGTCACATCTACTTCTAAAAGTACTATTTTTTTTCTTATGAATATGCACCTCTTCTTTTTCAGTGTTTTCATTAACTTATTTATCTCATGAATTTTTAATTTCTTTAGGTAATTCTAATTTTTTTTTCTGTTGTATTTGAAAATATATTCAGGTAAGTCTGTGGCTTTTAATATTATATTTAACTTTATTTGAAAAATGAACAGTATGCTGAAAACTGAATTCAGATAATCTGATATCAGGGTACAGCCCTAGAATTAGAAAGTTTATTTTTTCTTTTACAATCCATTTATTAATTAGTTCCTTTTAACCCTCAAGCGACCAAGCTATTTTACGGACTGAAATGACCAAGTGGGGTCATTTATGACCCCATTGTGCTCTGTACAGGGATCCTTATTATAAATGGCTAGTTGGAGGTTTATCATACCAAAGCTACTCCCTGTATTTAAGACAGGTATTTTATAATGATCTAATGTAAAATGTGTTTGCTAATAATACTTTTATTGCAAGAAATAACCAAAACGCAGACTGTAAGAACAACATTACATTTATTTAGACAGTCCTTGTCAGTTCACTCTTGGAACATCATCATCATCATCATTGTCATCATATCATCATCACGATGATGATGATACCTATTATTGTAGTTACGATGATGATCATGATACCTATTATGGCATTTTGCGTAATGGCGGTTTTCTTGTGGACGGTGATCCGGATCACCACCAAAATCTAATCATCTGTAGGATACCCCATTTCTGACAATCTGTGAAAATTTCATGAAAATCCGTCCATAACTTTTTGAGTTATCTTGCTAACAAACAGACAAACAAACAGACAAATCCAGACAAACAGACAAATGTAAATCTTGCTATCCTAGGTCTGTTAGCCATGGTTCACTGCAATACAATATAAAGTACTGATTCGAAGTGGAAACCGGAGTGGTGGCTCAGTTGGTAGAGCATCCGCCCCACACCCGGGAGGCAGGGGTTCAAATCCCAGGCAGGTCATACCAAAGACCATATAAAAATGGTGCTTTCTGCCTTCTAGCGTGGTGCTCCGCATAATGGAGTGGGGAAAGTAAAGTTACACACAGAGCTACCAGAGGACTGACCCACCGCTGTAGCTTTCACTACTTACAGTAGCTGTGTGGCCTAGGGTCAGAGAAACGGAGATAGGCGCCGCCCATATACACCTTCAGGTGTGAAGGGATTAACTAACTAACTATTAGAAGTAGAACATTTGAATAGAATTTATAAAACCAATGTTTAAAAACCAGTGCTTCTCTTCGGGGTCATAAATGACCCCACAAGAGTTTGTGATGTCTACGCCACACCAATTGGTTGATCCCTGCAAAAAACTATGAAAGTGTGTAGGATTAGTAGACTGACAAATTCATGCTAGGAAAGAAAATTTGGATAAAAAATAAAGAGATGGCACATTAAATTATATGGCTGGGGTCGTAAATGACCCCACTCGGTCGCTTGAGGGTTAAAATCAGATATTAAATTTATAAATCTTTGTGTTTTCAGACCATATATTTCACCAAACTCATTTACGAATTTTCATTTAACATTTATCTCCGAGTCTATTTGAACTGCTGCTGTTGTATTTTGGTTGTAATATTTCAAAATTACACAACTGGTACTATGACATTTGTGTCAAACAGAACCACAACTAATGCCACATCACATAAAATAATGCATTTGATAATAACATTTATTTATTAAATAATTTACATATTGTAATTTTGGCAGTTTTGGTTCCTTCTGCAGTAGCTTTAAGAAATACTAAAGATGACTACAGTGTGTGCAGCCTTCTAATCTAACGCTGTAGTAAGCTTATTATAATATGTTAAACCCTGAGTGAAGGGAAACCCCCGGGCAGGATCACAGCAGCGACTTAACACGTGGCTTAGTTTCACTTTGTAACAGGTCAGAGATCAGCTCCAAGCATGGCCTCACTTTCAGTTCAGCTATGTTTGTGTGCAACAACACACATCCGTCCGTTTTTGATATCCACCTTCTCCCACAAGCTGTAACTGATCTTACAAATTATTCTGGGTAGATGGCAGCAATTCAACAAACCTGTCACATGTGCAGCATGAAGCTTCAAGATAACAACCATCTACTGGCTAAACTGTCATCTCTGCTGGAGTCCGAGTCCCACCCCATGCAGGACATACTGAATGCACTGAGGAGCTCATTTAGCAGTAGACTACATCATCCTAGGTGCGCAACCGAGAGGTTTCGCAGGTCCTTCCTACCTACGGCTGTCAGACTGTATAACCTAAGCAGGGCTGCTCGCAGAGGTAGCAAAAAAAAAAAAGTGACTACCTAATAGTATTGAATGCAAAAGACGCAACAGATTTACACAATGGTCCCCTCCAGTATACAACTAGGACAATATCAGTCACTGTGGAAGGTGACAATATGTATGGGTACATATTCATACCATGCAGGGTAACTAAATAGACGGTTATGCTGTTTATTCCATCTAGCTACAATGCTCCACACTGTGTACATATATTTATATATTTATGTGTACATATGTATATTCACTGCTCTTATTTTCTTATCTTCTAAATTATTGCTCTGAGTGTTGCTATCCCTGTGCTGTTGAAATCCTGGAATTTCCCCATTGTGGGTCTAATAAAGGCTTATCTTATCTTATCTTATTGGTGCACTGATACTGGTAATCAGACCAAGCATACAGTAGCTATGGTTTCCTTTTTGGCATAATTTGCTTACACTTTGTTTTTAATTTGCTCAGAAAACTAACTACAGGGAACACGCTATGTCTCTTTTTCACACATTGACACAGTTCCCAGAGGTCGTAATGAATTGTCTGTTCAATGCTTTGGTCAGAATACCTCAGGGATTATATCCAAAAGTTCCACTTTCCACTAGGATTAAACACCCTTCTTCACAGCAACCTGTTACAGTGTGTTTCTTTAAATGCTAATGAGCCAAAGTAGACCCCCACCCTCCCTCCTTTTTTTGTCACTTGTGAGATCTGTGGTTGAGGCTTACACTAACCTTGGCTAGCAGCATGATTACAGAACTATCCTGGCCAAAATATAACAAAATAATCTAGAATAACGCCTGGAAGGGAGATCAATGAATCAGGTAGGATCACAAATGTCCAGTGGGGTGAATGGAATATAAACAAAGTAGCTATAGTAACTAATGTTAGCTTAGCTTGTTAGTAACATTAGCAACAGTAGTGTTTTTCACTTATATTTGAGGTGAAGTGACTTATGGGTAATCTTATTGTCATTTTTGGTGAAGTTGTTGGTAAGTCATTTTTTTTTTGGTCCACTCTCTCTGGATACGTCTTGAGAGTAGTGCTCTGGCGCTGTATCTTGTACCATATCTCAGCTTCAGTAAAATAAGTGAAACTATACTTCACCTCTCTGTCTGGTTATTTGGCCTTCATATAAAAGAACTGGAGGTTAAGATATTTTAGTGCAACAAGTGAGGAATAGTTGTTCACTTCATCCCTGCTCAGTTCACAGTTCCTGTCAAGCTTAACATCTTTTGCTCCCCACGGTTTAGAATCTCACATAAAATGATTGAATACCTTATTTAGACCATTTCAAAGGACATTACTAGTAGATCGACGCACAACCCTAGTGAAAGCAAGGCGGACCCTAACAAAGTGATAAGGTTGTGTGTTTTTTTACCCCCCAGATTTTACATTGGTAGCCATTCTGGATAACCAAAATAGGTGCACAGAAAGTCCCGAAAAAGTGAAATTTTCCACATATGTCCCCTTTATATAGAATCCCTACAGAGATTACACTGATTGTCTGATTGCTGATCTATGAAAAGCATAGCATGCAAGTCATTAATCACATTTCCTGTTGTGGTTCAAGGTGTGAATCATCAGCAGCAGCAACCTGGCCTACATCCACATCACGTGCATTAACACTCCTCCTGACCATAAACTATGAATCACAGAACTAATTCTAATGCACAATGGGCAGTACATTTCCATGGCCAGAGTTATCTGGAGCACACATTCAAGTGTTTGTGTTCGACATACCAACAGTTTGATGTAAAGAAGCTTTCTGTGCTCCGATTATAGCTCAGTGACACACCTTCTGCTACGGCTGCACGGTCAGACATTCCTACGTAAGGACATTTTCTCCTTCAAACCTAAAAACTGGAGTCTTTGCTACATAATTTTTGTGTGTGTTAGTGCAACCTTGCCTTCTGACAGAATACACCTCCTAGAATTTGCATTTTGGCATTGCCCCCAGGAAAGCACAAAAGTTTTGTTCCAGGAACTTGCCTTCAAGAGTGGAAAAAGATGCATTACTATGTGCTATGTCACCTATAATTCACATCTAATTAGAGGATTATTACATACAGGATATCTACTCATCAAGAAAGATTATGTGAAACTGATCCTGGGAGTCCTGTAAGTGCATTAGCAGAGCAAAACTGGCATTGCATATCTTGTGATGATGATGCTGTGCACATGTGCATCTTCATTTCTGGGTCAGAAAATATTCCAGTAATTTCTGCTGCACTGCGATACCTCAAAAAATGCCCCAGTTTAAAGTGAAATTCTCAAACTACAGTTGGGGCACAGGCCAAGGGCTGACTGTGGAATTGCAGACGTGGCTCATTTAAAAGGAAGAATGCCGCACAGTATTTAGTAAAATTGACCAAAGACGTTGCAATTTCTTTTGAGAACAAGTTACTACATATTAAGCAAGAACCTTTCTTACCAGTTTTCAACTCAGTGAAAATCAAAAGTAACTCCAAGAGTATGACCAAATCTACTTGAATTAAAAGTGGTTTTCTCATCAAACTATGTACTCGAGTAAAAGTAAAAAAGTACCCTGAAATGAAACTACTTATGTAAGCACATTTTTTAAAAATAAAAAAGTTACTTGAGTACATGTACATGATTAAAAGTGTTACTATCCACCTCTGGTGGCATATAACCTAAAACAATCAAATAAAACTAAAAACAGTGGACTGTCACATATCTAAGTTGCAATAAAAAAAACCCTTTTTTTTAAATGAATTGAACACAAATATGACAGGGGTGGAGAGGTCAGAACATGCATGTGCAATTCATCTGAAAACTTGCAGTACAAAAGACTTGTCTATTGACATGAATGACCACTCCACGAATAACTGGTTAGCACTGCGGCAGCACAGCAACTCACCCTTGGCTGGGGGATCCTGGGTTCGATCCCAGCCCCCGACCAACAGTGATCTGTGTGGAGTTTGCATGTTCTCCCCGTGTCTGCGTGGGTTTACTCCAGGATTTCTCCGGCTTCCTCCCACATGCCAAAAACATGCAAGTTAGGTTAATTGGCATCAAACTGGGGATTCTAAATTGTCCTTAGGTATGACTGTGAGAGTGAATGGTTGTCTGTCTCTCTGTGTCGGCCCTGCGATGGACTAGCGATCTGTCCAGGGTGTACCCTGCCTCTCGCCCAAAAGATGCTGGGATAGGCTCCAGCCCCCCCCCCCCCGCGACCCGAAAAGGATTAAGCGGAAGAAGATGGATGGATGGATGGACTTCATGTCAAGCCCTCACACAGCAGACCCGCTGCTCCCCAGACTGCCGTGGTAGTCTGGAGGAAACCATCCAGCTGTGACCTGCAGCCTGACGGCGAGACCGGTGGGAAGGTCGCGTCACCGCGGAAACTACCAGAACCCAAACTGGGTGACTTCCAGGAAGAGAGAGACAAATACTGATGACCTCTGCTCATCACTGGCCCCTAACTGGAGATGTCTGAACGGTGTCTAATGGTGTAATTAATATTCGAGATTTTTCGGACCTTTAAATAAGGCTTTTAACAATAGTTACCCTGATTACTGGTACATTCTACACCAATTTAAAAAGAACAAAAGCCATCTCAATAAATTTTAGGACCTGAAGGACTGGCAGATATTCTTTTTTCGTATTAAACACCTGCTACTACTCTTAAACGTCAACGTGTTATCTTCACATGAGCACATAACCTTCGCCTAACGAGGTACAAGTAAGTGCTGTTAGGTTATGTGCGAATCGCAGGCGCTGTTATTTAAAGAAGACTTATGTCAGCTGGCTGGCACAAAGCCACCGGAGGCTACACCCGGTGTGAACGACGGTACGGAGGGCTCCTGATACAGGCCATCCGTTAGCTTGATAAAAAAAATAAATAAATTTAAAAGCCATCCTTTATATTGCGTATTTGGGGTGTTTATTTTAAATATGAGCAATATTTATAGTTGGGTGGTATCGTTTGTGGCAATTTCTTTTTTTTCCCCACATTTTTCATCGTTTCTGAAGGTTATCGACCGTTATCCGCTCGCGCCGGTATGTTCGCGACGTCGCGCAACAGTTCGCTCAGGAAAGAAAAAAAAAGTGCCGCAAACCTACTTGTCGCATGCCGCTTCCTCGCCATCCTTCTTCGGCTGCTCGTCATGCTTCGCGCAGTAGGAGCGACACGGGGCGGCAGAGAGCGTGGCGCTGCGCCCAGCAGCAGCCACATGGAGGACCTTCAGATGAGCGGGTACAGCCCGGGCATCAAAGCAGGCGGCGCCGAAGCAGCTGCGGCTGCGGCGCGTCGGCAGCCAGGTCTTCTGTCCGGAGCCGGGAAGCGAGCGCTTGTTGAGGGTGGTTTTAAACAGCTCCTTCAACACTGTCGAGCACCTAAAATGTAACATCTCAATCCTGTCCGGCAATCAGGGAGAAAATTGTGGTGCCAAATAAATTTAGAGGCTGATGAAAAAGATTTCGTAGGCTGTCTGAGCGGCGGTGACTCAGACACCGCTTCCTCTTCGTTTAGAGTTGATTGGCGGATGGCAACTAGCTTATAGGTGCATTACCGCCACGCACTTCCCTCTGTATGACTCACAGACACGGGCGACTGATAACAAATAGAAGAACATAGCCACGCCCACCCGCGCCGTTGGTGGAAATTTTATGATGTCACGTCTGACGCTATTGAGGCTCTATTGGAGGACGTTCCTGTCAATCTCATCCTGTTCTTTTAATACAGGCATTTCTTCTGATAAAGGACGTAATATGACCGATTAATTAAAGTCCTTTTACAACATGTTTAATCCTGTTTTCTCTGTAAGAATGTTGTTATACAACTCAAGATATCTCTGTCTGTGTGTCACTCAAGAAATGAATGAATGAATGAATGAATGAATTTTATTTATTTCGGATAGTACATTACAGGTTAAAAGAAACTGTATAATATAACAACAAGGTCAAATTAGACAAAGACTCCTTCTACTATACAATTCCACGTGAGTTATCCGAAATGGGTGATGGCTGAAGCCGCAGCTTATATTGCCCACCCATATTCCATCCAAGAATTCAAAGGAGAAAAAAGAGAAAACAAGACAAGAGCGATTACAATTTAAAACAAGGCTAAGACAAAATGTGACTGAGAGAAAAAGAAAACTGAGCTAGTCTAAGTTAAGCGGTTACTATTCAAAAACAAATCTAAGACATAGTGTCACAGAGAAAAAAAGAAAAAAAGAAAAAACTAAGCTACAACACAACACAGGCTGGAAATGTCAATCCTTATGTGAGTTTACATGTCGTCTTGTAAATATGTTTGGAGTATTTCTTCCTTTAGTTTTTGTTTAAATTGTCCAAGCGTTGTACATGATTTTAATTCAGGTCCAAAATCGTTCCATAATCTGACTCCTTGCACTGAAATACAGTGTTGCTTGGTGGTTGTTCTCACTGTAGGCTTTTGAAATATACATGTTCCTCTGAAGTGATATCGTTTCTCCCTTGTTTGGAACAACTTTTGGATATTTGCGGGCAGTGATAGATTCTTCACTTTGAACATTATTATTGCGGTTTTAAAGTCAATCAGATCTTTCAACTTGAGAGTTTTTTGTTTAAGAAAAAGTGGGTTTGTTGGTTCCCTGTAAGCTGCTTTGTTGATTATTCTAATAGCTCTCTTTTGAAGCATAAAGAGTGGATATATGTTTGTTTTATATGTATTTCCCCATACTTCATTACAATATGTCATGTATGGGAGTATTAATGAATGGTACAAGGTGTATAGTGTGGGTTGATTCAGCAAATATTTCACTCTGTGTAATATTGCAATTGATTTGGATACTTTACCTTTTATATAATTAATATGTGGCTTCCAACACAGTTTGTTATCAATTATTACTCCAAGGAATTTAGTTTCGGATACCCTTTCAATCTCTACACCATTTACACTGAGTTTGGGTACTGGGTAGTTGTGATGGTTGTTAAAGACTATAAATTTTGTTTTTCTTAAATTGAGCGTTAATTTGTTTGAATCAAACCACAGTTTCAGCTTTCCTAATTCCTTTCCGAGTGTATCCAGAAGTTGTTCCAAATTGTTTCCACTGCATAGCAGATTAGTGTCATCAGCAAACAATATTAAGTCCATTTTTTCTGAAACTTTGCATATATCATTTATATACATATTGAATAATAATGGTCCCAAAACTGAACCCTGTGGGACTCCACAGGTGACCTTCAGTAACTCTGAGTTTTTGCTGTTAACACATGCAAACTGATATCTATTCTTTAAGTAACTACTTAACCAGGACAGTGCTACCCCTCTAATACCACAATTTTGTAGTTTCTTTAATAATAGATTGTGATCTACTGTATCAAATGCTTTTTTAAGATCCAGGAATACTCCAACTGAATACTCTTTATTTTCAATGGCTGTTGATATTTTTTCTGTAAATTCCATTAAGGCATATGCTGTTGTCCTTTTGTGTCTGAACCCATATTGCTGCTCACACAATAAATCATTCTTCAGTATGAAGTTGTCAATTCTCTCATAGAATATTTTTTCAAGTATCTTGGAAAATTGCGGTAATAGTGAAATTGGTCTGTAGTTGGAGAGTTCCCCTCCGTCGCCTGTCTTGTAAATCGGAATTACTTTAGCTATTTTCATTGCATTGGGAAATATACCTGATTGGAGAGACAGGTTACAGATATACGTCAGTGGTTTCACTATGCATTCTATAACAGTTTTGACTAGTAGCATGTCAATACCATCGCAGTCAGTAGATGTTTTACTTTTGAACGATTTAACAATTTCAATGACCTCTCTTTCGTCTGTGTTCTTTATGAAGATGGTGTCTTTTACAGCAGTGTTATTGCATATTGTATCACCTGTAGGCGCCGTAGTGGGTATTTCTCGGGCCAGTTTAGGTCCAATGTTAACAAAAAAATTATTAAATTCATCTGCAGGTGAAGCTATATTCACATTCGGAGTCGATTTATTATTTTTTGGAATATTAGTTGGGTAGCTAGTATTTCTGCTTTTATTTCCAAGGATACTGTTGATTATTGTCCATGTATTTTTAATATTGTCTTTGTTTTTTTCCAGTTCTTTACTGTAATAGTCTCTTTTACTGCATCTTATTATATATGTTAACTTATTTTTGTATGTTTTATACCGTTGTTCTGCTTCTTTTGTCCTTTTCTTTATGAAAGCTTTATATAATAAATTTTTCTTTTTACACGCCTTCTCTGTCTTCTTCTTCTTTTAGAAAGGTGCACAATTATGGGAGTGATGCACACCAATGAAGAGAGAGGGAATTATATATAGAGTGAAGTAAAAGAATTGAATAATAGAGTGATTGCGAGGCAGGAGAGAAGTAAGAAGAAGGCGGCGGACGGACTTCGACAGGTGGAAGGCTGAGACGGCGTTTACGTCTGTGTTCGGTTGGCAGTAGGAGTGACTTGTATCGAATAGCATAAACTGTGCTCTGTAACATTATGGCATACGTTGCAGGAGATATATTGAGGAAAGAAGGATTTTTATGGCTAGGCTCCAGAGGATGGGAAAGGTGGTGAACAGTACAAAAGATGTAATTAGGGTTGCAGAATGGGAGGAGGGCAGGAAAATGTTAATGGACTTCCTGAAAGATACAGGACTATTTAACAGGATCTAAATGGTTGTGGGGTAGTGGGGTTTAAAGGGCAGTAGGAGGCAGTAATGCAACATTTTGGATGCCAGCTGCCTTAAAAATCCAAAGAAGAAGAAGAACATTATGGCATCTAGCTCTGACGCATCGCGGGGTACTGGAGTCTATCCCAGCATCTTTGGGTGAGAGGCAGGGTACACCCTGGACAGATCGCCAGTCCATCGCAGGGCCAGCACAGAGAGACAGACAACCATTCACTCTCACAGTCATACCTAAGGACAATTTAGAATCCCCAGTTTGATGCACTTAACCTAACTTGCATGTTTTTGGCATGTGGGAGGAAACCGGAGAAATCCCGGAGTAAACCTACACAGACACGGGAAGAACATGCAAACTCCACACAGATCACTGTTGGTCAGGGGCTGGGATCGAACCTAGGATCCCCCGGCCAAGGGTGAGTTGTTGTGCTGCCGCAGTGCTAACCACTCCGCCACCGCACTGCTGGGCTCAATAAAAATGAGATGGAGTGGATGGTACCCAGGTCTACGAGGCAGAAAAGAGCAGCTAGGGAGGCAGAAAGAAAAGCAAGAGCTAGAAGCTGGTCGGATGAGAGTGACGCGGGAAGAAGTAACAATGCTAAGAAAACACGAACTAGCCAACATGGATGGCAGTTTGGTGATGTAGGAAATGAGTGGAAGGTTGTCATTGAGTTCAATCAGGGTGGGGGGCACTATCACCCTGTTAAGCTAACAAAAGCACTTGAGAAAGAAATTGGGAGAGTTAAGTTTGCAAAATTCTTGAATAATAACCGGCTGTTAATACATGCATCAAGTAAACAACAGCAAGAGAATATACTGACAATGACATGTCTAAAAGGAGAACAAATGAAGGCTCATGTTTCTGGCGCAACAGCAAACTTGAGGGGAGTTATATCAGGTGTCCCTTTGAGCATGTCTATGGAAGAAATGAAAAACGAGATACAAGGAGGAAAGGTGAAGGATGTGAAAAGGCTAAAGAGTAAAAGAGAAGGTTCACTGAAGGATACACTGTAATGATTCAGTTTGAGGAAACACTCCCTAAATCAGTTCAAATAGGATATCTGTATTACAGTATCAGAGAATATGTCCCAAAGCCACTCAGGTGCTACAAATGTCAAAGGATGGGTCACACTGCTCAGCAATGTAAGGGAAAGTTAAGATGTGCTAGGTGTGGAGGGGAGCACGAATATGGTAATGTCATGGATGTCCCTTGCGGGACACCATTGACATGCTGTAGGCCAGGGGTCACCAACGCGGTGCCTGCGGGCACCATGTCGCCCGCAGGGACCACATGAGTCGCCCGCAGGCCTGTTCTAAAAATAGCACAACTCGCAAGTGAGCTGCGTCTAAGATGTAATTTTTTCTGCCGCTATTTTTTAAAATCACACTTGCATTTATATAGATTTTAAAATGACAATGTCTTAAAAATAAAAAAAATGAAAATATGTTTATTATACGTAAAGTTAATGTGAACTCTGACCTAGTTCAAAGGTCAGTATTGTGCATTGTGCGCATGACAAAACCTTCGCGCTTGTGGAGCGTAAGCTAGCGGCAGTGAAGATGTGAGTGGAGTGCAGTTTCCTACACAGTTCTTTTTCCAAAAAAAAAAGACAGAAAATTTATCATTTTCAAAGTGAGCGGGAGGAAGAGTTCTTTTTTACTACCGTGAAAGGAAGCTGCGTGTGTTTCATTTGCGGGGCGACTGTGGCCCACTGCTGCCCACTCTTTTTTTTTTTTTTGACGGAAGGTAGATTTCTTCTGCAGTCCGGTGACAAGCCACTAGCTGCCGATGGCTGTGTGCGCAAGTGTCCCTTAACTCCCTAACCTGCATGTTTTTGGCATGTGGAAGGAAATCGGAGAAATCTCGGAGTAAACCCACGCAAACACGGGGTGAACATGCAAACTCCACACAGATCACTGTTGGCTGGGGGCAAGGATCGAACCCACAATCCCCCGGCCGAGGGTAAATTGTGCTGCCGCGGTGCCACCGTGCATATAAGCACTCTCAGTGCTGTTTAGCTTCTTCTCAAGCATGATTCTTGGCAAGAACTGTATGGATATAATTCCAGTGAAGAAGAACACACAAAAGTGTGTTTATTAAATGTAACAGATTTTGAGCAGAATTGCAGCAGATTTGTTCAGTTAAAAATGTGATAAGATTTATTTAATATGAAAGTTGATTTTTCTTAAATGTTGCATAACTTTTTCAAACATGGTTCAACATAGTTCATGAATTAACAGGGTTTAGTTTTTTATGGTTAAAAGGGACTGGTGAAAACTGGACATTTTTTTAATGTAGAAGTGATCATCTGAACAATTGCTGAGATTAATAAAAATAAAGTGTTGAATATTGATCTTGTCTGTTACCCACTCTAAGTTATTGATGATTATATATATAGTGTAACGTCGGGGCCATTTTAAGGGAGCCAGGGATTTCCCAGCATGCTTTGCCAGTTTGAAACGTTACTGTGTGTGTTAAATGTGTTATTTCTGGGTTATACTGCTGTGTCATTATAACTGCATTATAATGACCCAGCAGTGTTTAGCAGGATTAGGGCAAGATGTATCATGTGTGTGTAACCGTAATGTAAACAGAGGTCTGTGGGAATGACCTCCACTGCTCTGCGTACTAAGTGTAGGTTGGGGGGTCGGGGTGTGTGAAAAATAAATCAGGTCACAATTGTTATCTTAGAGGAGTGTGTCAAGCTGGTGCCCTTCACATGACTCGATACCCATGAAGTAGCTCTTGGTTTCAAAAAGGTTGGTGACCCCTGCTGTAGGCCAACCAGTGAGTTTGCATGTTTTATTAACACAAGATAAGATGACAAAATAAACAGCCACGTGGGGCAAAAATACTGACTTTGACTCTGGCTAAGGCTATAGACACAGGGTAACAGACTATGAGCAAAAACACTTACTGAGATGATAAATCCAAGGAAGACTGGAGTCGGGTTAGGGACTCCAGCCGAACGTTGTGTGGGTCCAACGTTGTGTGTGAGGTCGCAGCCTGGAATGAGCCTCAGCTGCTCCCTTAAATGAAAACTAAGTGTAATGTTCTCCTGGAACCTTGTAATGTTCTCCTGGAACATGTAATGACGAGGCGCACACACCGGGTGTCAGTTAGGACTTTTTACTTGTCACTTCAACTGCAACCAACAACTAACCACACAGTGGCTCTAGTACATCTCCTTTTATAGTCAGGTCATGGCCGGGGTCATACTGCCCTCTAGTGGTGACTCTATAGGAACTTCACATATCAATACATCTCCCTTTTTTTTCTAGTAAAGGTCATGTCCAACTATAAACTTTTTCTCAAATTTCAATATACAAAATAAACTCCATTTCTATTTACATTTCTTTCAACCTTGTACACTGAATCACAAGTTCAAATTTTTTTTTCTCTGTTTACAATTCAACATCAACACATTTTTTTTCTCTGTTTACAATTCAACATCAACACATTTTTTTTTTTTTTTTCATTCATCTCAGTACTCCTTACATTTCCTCAATCAATCTTTTCGGTTTCACAATTTGCCTTTGTGAGCATCTCCTTTGTGTCACCTCAGTCTGTTCGTTAGTGTCTGTCTCTATGTTCTGGTTCTCAGCCATTTCTAATTGTTCGGTTTGGCTGGAAATTGGCATGTCGCTTGTTTCACTGTCTGTGACTCTCATTTTTGTCTGAGGCACTTTCAGTAAGTGACGTCGGTTTCGCCTCATTGTTTTCCCATGCTCTGTGATGACTTCATATGATCTGGGAGTTGTTTCTTTGACCACTTTTGCCAGCGGTCCCCATTCTCCATCACATCTCACTCGCACAATGTCCTCATGTGCAAGTGGTCTCAGAGGTCGTGCTGTTCTGTTGTACAGTTCAGTTTGCCTCTCATCGCGCCTCACATCTCTCTTTTCCATCACCTGAGATGCTGATGGGAGTCGCGTTCTGAGTTTTCTGTTCATGAGCATTTCTGCTGGGGACAGTCCATTCTCCAGTGGTGATGCTCGGTAATTCAGGATCGCCAGATGTGGGTCTTCTGCATTGTCTGCAGCTTTTTTCAGTATGCGCTTCACAATTTGCACCCCTTTCTCTGCTAACCCATTCGACTGTGGGTACAGAGGGCTTGAGGTCACGTGCTTGAACCCATATGTGTCTGCAAAGTCTTTGAAGCACTGACTCGTGAATTGTGGTCAGTTATCACTTACAACAGTCATTGGAATTCCATGGCGTGCGAACATTACCTTTGTATGTGCAATCACCTTTTCTGCTGTTGTGTCACTCAACCCTGCAAACTCTGGGTAGGTGGAATGATAGTCCATGACTAACAGATAGTCCTTGCCCTTAAGCTGAAATAGATCCATGCCCACTTTTCTCCATGGCCCTTGAGGCTTCTCATGGGGCCTCATAGGCTCCTTTGGCTGTTGATACCTGTGGCGCTGGCAAATCTCACAGCGCTGCACATATGCCTCAATGTCCTTGTGCATGTTGGGCCAATACAAAACATCACGTGCACGTCTTTTGCACTTTTCAATACCCAAGTGCCCCTCATGCACTAATTTAACCATTTCTGATCTCATGGAGGTAGGTATGACTATCCTTGTACCCTTTAACAGAACCCCATCTAACACAGACAGTTCACCTTTAAAGTGTTGGTAAGGCTTGTCAATCATAACCTGTCCTGGCTGATGTATCTGTTCCATTACTCTTTTTAGTTTCTCATCTTTTTGTGTTTCTTTCACTATCTTCATCCATTTTGCATCTGACACTGGCATGTGTGCCTTAATAGAGTCTACATGTATTTGCACAGCTTCCTCTGTTGTGCTGCTGGTGTTGCTCAAGCTAGCCCTACTCAGCGCATCGGCTACAATTAGTTGCTTGCCTGGTGTAAACTCAAATTTCAAATCATATTTCTGTAATCTTAACATTAGACGCTGGATGCGCGGTGGTGCGTCACCCAGTGGCTTCTGTGAGATCGCAATCAGTGGTTTGTGGTCTGTTTCTAGTATTACTGACCTTCCATACACATATTCGTGAAACTTCTCACATCCAAACACTGCACCTAGAGTCTCTTTCTCTATTTGCGCGTAATTTTTTTCTGCGCTTGTCATGGTGCGCGATGCGTATGCGACTGGATACCACTCTGTATCATGTTTTTGCAATAGCACAGCTCCTAGGCCGGCTTTGGACGCATCTGTGGACACTTTTAGCAGTTTGTCCTGATCATAGAATTTTAACACTGGCTCCTTTATTAGACTGCTTTTGAGCCACTCCCATTCTCTGGCATGCTCTGCCATCCACTGCCACATTGTATTGGTCTCTAACAAGCTTCTAAGAGCTATTGTGTTAGCTGATAAATTTGGGATAAATTTTCCCATGTAATTGACTAGCCCTAAGGCTCTTTGCAAGTCATTTTTGTCCTGCGGTACTGGCAGCTCTGCTATGGCCCGCACTTTTTCCGGATCTGGTTGCACGCCTGCCCCAGATAATTTCTCTCCCAGGTACACTACCGTTCAAAAGTTTGGGGTCACCCAGACAATTATTTTGTGTTTTCCATGAAAAGTCACACTTATTTACCACCATGAGTTGTAAAATGAATAGAAAATATAGTCAAGACATTGACAAGGTTAGAAATAATGATTTGTATTTGAAATAATAATTTTTTCCTTCAAACTTTGCTTTCGTCAAAGAATCCTCCATTTGCAGTAATTACAGCATTGCAGACCTAACATGATTGCACAAGGGTTTTCTAATCATCCATTAGCCTTCTGATGCAATGAGCAAACACATTGTACCATTAGAACACTGGAGTGATAGTTGCTGGAAATGGGCCTCTATACACCTATGTAGATATTGCACCAAAAACCAGACATTTGCAGCTAGAATAGTCATTTACCACATTAGCAATGTATGGAGTGTATTTCTGATTAGTTTAAAGTTATCTTCATTGAAAAAAAGTGCTTTTCTTTCAAAAATAAGGAAATTTCTAAGTGACCCCAAACTTTTGAACGGTAGTGTATGTAATCTCCCGTACCCTGAATTGGCACTTACTCTTATTCAGTTTCATACCTGACTTTTGCGCCTGTGTGAGAACTCTTGCCAACCTTTCGTCGTGCTCCTCTTTTGTTTTTCCCCAGACTACCACATCATCAAGAAAAACTCCCACCCCTTCTATTCCGTCAAACAATTGCTGCACAGTTCTATGGAAAATTTCAGGGGCTGAGCTAATCCCGAACGGCATTCGTAGAAAGCAATGCCTTCCGAATGGCGTATTAAATGTGCACAATTTAGCGCTTTCCTCGTCGAGCACTATTTGGTAAAACCCAGATTTGGCATCTAATTTTGTGAAGTAACTTGCTCCACTCATTGTGCTGGTTATGTCAGATTTTGTTGGTAGCCTGTAGTGCTCCCGCTGTATTACTTTATTTAGATCTTTTGGATCTATGCACAATCTCAAATCTCCATTTGGCTTCTCCACTATAACTAGTGAGTTAACCCATTCAGTTGGTTCTTCTATTTTTCTGACCACTCCGTCTGCTATCAGTGAGTCTAGTGTTTCTCTCAGCCTCTTTTTAAGAGCTATTGGCACTTTTCTTGCTGCATGTATGACTGGCTCTGCATTCTCTTTCAGCCTAATTTTTTGTTTGCCTGGTAGGCGGCCTATTCCTTTGAACACCTCTTTGTATTCTTTCACCCAGTCAGTGTGTTTGTGCTTACTTGTTGTAGCCTCTGTATTTTCTCGTGCTGTCACCTTGTCTGTATCAATGACATTCACTCTTTTGATCAGACCTAGCTGATCGCATGTTTTTAAACCCAAAATTGCTTGTCTATTTCCATCAACAAGTACAAACAATGCATTCACTGTCTTATCTTTGTTTGACAGTGTAACCCTGCACATTCCTTTAGTGGGTATTGGCTTATGGTCATATGTTCTCAGATTAATCTTTTTATCTCTTATTTTTGGTTTGTTTTTCAGTCTTTTAAATTCTTTCATTGGCAGGATGTTTACCTGCGCACCTGTGTCGAGCTTCAGTGACATGTCCGTGCCATTCATCTCCAGGCACACTATCCATTCGTCAGCGCTCGTCTCTCCCTCGATGGCGTCCACGTAAAACTGATCCTCTTCGCTGTCGCTCTTTTTCTCCACGAGTTGCACCCTCTTCTTCGAGAAGCAGGTCTTTGCGAAGTGATTTTTTCCGCCACACTTGCGACATTCCTTCCCGAATGCTGGACACTGTTTCAGCGCATGTTGCCTTCCACACCGCTCACAGTTCCCGCGCGCGCGCTCTGGGTTTGCCTCCCTTTTTCTTGCATGCAACGTTCCTTTCGGCTTCGCGCGCCGCACTGCATCGACCTCAGCAGTCTCTTTTTCCTTGCTGCTAAAAGTCTTTAATTGTGCCTTTGTACTCTCAGACGCTTGGCAAATCTGTATCGCTTTCTCCAGCGTTAAGTTAGTCTCTTTCAGTAATTGCATCCGCAATTTGTTGTCTTGGACCCCAATTACAATTTGGTCCCGTATCATTGACTCACTCAATGTTCCAAAGTTGCATGACTGACATTTCAACCGTAGGTCTGTGACATACAGCTCGATGGACTCTGACTCTTTCTGAAGTCTTTTTCTGAACACATACCTCTCGTACGTTTCATTCTTTCTCGGTGTGCAATAATCGTCAAATTTCTTCATCACGGCGTCGAAGTTGCCTTTTTCTTCTTCCGTGAAGATGAATGTGTTGAACACATTTAGCGCCGCTCGCCCTGCTACTGTTAGCAGTAATGCTATTTTCCTCTCCTCGTCACGGAGACCGATAGCGAGCGAATAAAGTTCAAAACTTTGTTTGAATGCTTTCCAGTTCTCGTTGACGTTACCGGTCAACGGATTGAGTGAGGGATCGTCACTTCCTTGTGGTAACGTATCGTCACTTCCTGTTTTGCTGTCTGCCTGTGTGGTTTGCTCTCCAGCTCTCTAGCCACTAGCTATGGCTACTACCTCTCTTTCCTCTCCTCTGGTGTGCTCTCTCTGTCAGATGTTTAGCTACACCTCTGCCTCTTTTAGCGATAACGGTAAATGTAATAAATGTTGTCTTTTTGAGGCGCTCGAGGCGAAGTTGTCTGATTTGGAATCCCGGCTCCGCTGCATTGAAACACCATCTGCGCCAGTTAATCTCGACGGACGCCCATTAGCTGCAGCGGAGCTAGCTAGCTTAGGCCCCCTTGTCAGCGGTTCCCCGGCTCTCCTCAGCAGCGAGGAGACTGGGTGGGTGACGGTGAGAAGGAAGCCTAGTCGCAAAGCCCCGGTACACCACCAACCTGTTCACGTTTCTAATCGTTTTTCCCCGCTCAGCGACACACCCGCTGAGGAAAAAACTCTGATCATTGGCGACTCTGTAGTCAGAAACGTGAACCTAGAGACTCCAGCGGCCATAGTCACATGCATTCCTGGGGCCAGAGCAGGCGACATCGAGTCAAATTTGAAAATGCTGGCTAAAAGTAACTGTAAATATTCCACAATTGTTATTCACGCCGGCATTAATGACATCCGTCTCCGGCAGTCGGAAGTCACGAAACTTAATGTAGAATCGGTGTGTGAGTTTGCCAAAACGATGTCTGCCACTGTAGTATTCTCTGGGCCCCTCCCCAATCTGACCAGTGATGACATGTTTAGCCGCTCGTCATCCTTGAACCGCTGGCTGTCTGTGTGGTGTCCTAAAAATGACGTGGGCTACATTGACAATTGGAGCTCTTTTTGGGGAAAACCTGGTCTTATGAGACGAGACAGCATTCATCCCACTTTGGATGGTGCTTCTCATTTATCTAACAATCTGGCATCTTTTTTATCCAAATTTCCAAAACCGTGACTACTCAGAGTTGGGACCAGGAAGCAGAGTCGCAGTCTTACACGCCTCTCTGCAGCTCCTCTTCATCCGCCACCCCTCAGCTTAGCCCCTGTCTTCCCCATCAGAGAATCGTTGTCTGCTCCCTCCAAAGTGAATAAAAATATAATGCATAAGCATCCCAAAGTGATAAAGCAAAATATTGGTAAAACTCAAATTAAACATAAAGCCTCTAAATTGAATGATTTGGCCTCTGTTCCTCCTCATAATTTAAAAATTAAATGTGGTTTGTTAAATATTAGGTCTCTAACTCCCAAGTCTCTGTTAGTCCATGATCTGTTAATTGATCATCAGATTGATTTAATTTCCCTTACAGAGACTTGGTTAGGACAAGAGGATTATGTTGGTTTAAATGAATCAACCCCCTCTGGTTATTTAAACTGTCAAAATCCCAGAAGTTCTGGTCGTGGAGGAGGAGTAGTAACAATTTACCATTCCAAATTACTAGTTAATGTAAAGCAAAAAACATGTTATAATTCCTTTGAGGGCCTGGTCCTCAGTATTGGGCACTTTAGCAATTTCAGGTTAAACCCAATTTTTATTTGCCATTGTTTATCGTCCCCCATCAACCTATTCAGAATTTTTATCCGAATTTGCTGATTTCTTAGCTGATTTAGTGTTGAAATCTGATAGAATAATTATAGTAGGGGACTTTAATATACATGTGGATGTAGATAGTGACTGCCTTAATGTGGCTTTTAATTCAATATTAGACTCGATTGGGTTTTCTCAGAAAGTAGGAAATTCTACTCATTACCTCCACCATACATTGGACCTTGTTCTGACATATGGCATAGAAATAGAAAATCTTGTAGTGTCTCCTCATAACCCTGTACTGTCAGACCATTGTCTGTTAACCTTTGATTTTACTATTTCTGACTATTTGGCTCCTAAAGAAAAATATTATCACAGTAGATGCCTCTCAGATGATGCTGTTTCCAAATTTATGCAGATTGTTTCCTCTATGCCATGTGTCAACACAACAGAAATAAGCTATAGACAGCTTGCTCCTTCTGTAATTGATAACATGGTGGATAGTGTTTCAGCTTCTCTGCATCAGGCTCTAGACTTGGTGGCCCCCTTAAAAAAGAAAAAGTCTAATCAGAGATTTTTAACTCCTTGGTTCAACACAGAAACTCGTAGCTTAAAACAGAAGACTCGTCAATTAGAAAGAAAATGGCGCTCTACTAATTTAGATGAAATCTATTTAGCTTGGAGAAATCATCTTTTAATTTATAAAAAATCTCTTAGAAAAGCTAGAACGAGTTATTACTCTGCATTAATAGAAGAGAACAAGAATAATCCCAGGTTTCTTTTCAGTACTGTAGCCAGGTTGACAAAGAGTCAGGACTCTGTCAATCCTAGCATCCCCTTAGAGCTTACTAGTCTGGACTTTATGAACTTTTTCAATAATAAAATTTCATCCATCAGAGATAAAATCAATCAGATTCTTCCCACAGTTAACTTAAATACTGTAACTACTACAACTCCTTCTATTGATGTCTGTCTTGATGAGTTTACTCCAATCGACCTTTGTGAGTTAGACAAAGTAGTTTCCTCATCCAAACCTTCAACTTGTCTTTTAGATCCTATTCCTACCAGGTTATTTAAAGAAGTCTTCCCACTTATTGGTAGCTTTATTCTTCATATAATCAATTCTTCATTAACTTTAGGCCATGTACCGCAGGCTTTTAAAACGGCTGTAATTAAACCCTTACTCAAAAAGCCAACGCTAGATCCAGGAGCTTTAGCTAACTATAGACCAATCTCTAATCTCCCTTTCATTTCAAAAATCTTAGAAAGAGTTGTTGCTACGCAATTATTTGACCACCTGCAGGGAAATGGTTTACTTGAAGAGTTTCAATCTGGGTTTAGAATCCATCATAGTACTGAAACAGCCTTAGCGAAGGTCACTAACGACCTCCTCATTGCATCTGATAATGGACTAGTTTCTGTACTTGTCCTTTTAGATCTTAGTGCAGCTTTTGATACTATTGATCATAATATTCTACTTGATAGATTAGAACACTATGTTGGACTTAATGGAACTTTGTTGCAGTGGTTTAGATCTTATTTATCTGATAGGTTCCAGTTTGTTCATGTAAATGATGAGTTTTCTTTCAGCTCAAAGCTTAGTCATGGAGTTCCACAGGGATCTGTGCTAGGCCCTACTCTTTTTAGTTTATATATGCTTCCGTTCGGCAACATTATTAGAAAGCACTGTATACATTTTCATTGTTATGCAGATGACACACAATTATACCTGTCAATGAAGCCAGATGATACTAATCAATTAGCCAAGTTAGAAGCCTGTCTTAAGGAAATCAAAGCTTGGATGACTTGTAATTTCCTGCTATTAAATTCAGATAAGACTGAAGTCATTCTTGTTGGTCCAAAAAACCTTAGAAATTCCTTTCCAAATCAAACTTTCAGTTTGGACGCAGTTACTCTTTCTCTTAATAGCTCTGTGAGGAACCTTGGAGTTATTTTTGATCAGGATTTGTCCTTCAATTCACATATTAAATTTGTTTCTAAGACTGCCTTCTATCATTTGCGTAATATTGCCAAGATTAGGAGCATCTTGTCTCAGAGTGATGCTGAGAAGCTGATCCACGCTTTTGTTAGCTCGAGATTAGATTATTGTAATTCTTTATTATCAGGCTGTCCTAAAACATCTTTAAAAAGTCTTCAGCTGATCCAAAATGCTGCAGCAAGAGTTTTAACAGGTACTAGAAAGAGAGATCATATCTCTCTGGTTCTGGCCTCCCTTCATTGGCTTCCCATAGAGTTTAGAATTAAGTTTAAAATCCTTCTTCTCACTTACAAAGCTCTAAACAATCAGGCTCCTTTTTATTTAAAAGATCTGATACTACTGTATTATCCTAACAGAGCACTACGCTCCCAAAATGCAGGATTACTTGTAATACCTAGAATCTCCAAAAGTACAATGGGAGGCAGAGCCTTCAGTTATCAAGCTCCTCTCCTGTGGAATCAGCTGCCAATCTGGATTCGGGAGTCAGACTCGATCTCTGTTTTTAAGAATAGGGCTAAAACCTACCTTTTTGATCTAGCCTACAATTAGGGAGGGATCATGTGTTTCTGAACCCTCCCTTAGTTATGCTGCTAATAGGTTTAGTCAGCCGGGGGACCTCCAGTAATGCACTGGGCCTCACTCCTTTCCTCACTCTCTATGAAATATTTTTTTTTTGCTGGTCATTAACATTTGTTTGTTCTCTCCCATAGATTGAGTCCCCATCGTGCTGTTTGCTCTCTACATGTCTGTTCTTTTCTTCTTCTCTATCCCCTCACCCCCCAGCCAGTCGCAGCAGATGACTGCCCCTCCCTGAGCCTGGTTCTGCTGGAGGTTTCTTCCTGTTAAAAGGGAGTTTTTCCTCTCCACCGTCGCCAAGTGCTTGCTCACAGGGGATCGCCTGATTGCTGGGGTCTTTCTGCAACTGTGGGGGTCCCCCCTACAGTTGATAGTGCTATGAGATGACTGTTGTTGTGAAATGGCGCTATATAAATAAAGTTGAATTGAATTGAATTGAATTGAACTTTAACTCGTCCGGCTGTCGAAGAGCGTTCATCTTCGTCGTCGGTTCGTAGTTTTATCCTGGTACCATGTAATGTTCTCCTGGAACCTTGTAATGTTCTCCTGGAACATGTAATGACAAGGCGCACACACCGGGTGTCAGTTAGGACTTTTTACTTGTCACTTCAACTGCAACCAACAACTAACCACACAGTGGCTCTAGTACATCTCCTTTTATAGTCAGGTCATGGCCAGGGTCATACTGCCCTCTAGTGGTGACTCTATAGGAACTTCACATATCAATACACTAAGGACCAGTCAAAGAGGGGGAATGTAATTAAATGAAATGACGAGCAGCTGCCACAACAAGACTCGGCTTTGACAGCCGGAAGCCCCATAGTGACGCTGTCAAAATAAAAGCCTTGAACGGCCATATGAAAACTCAGAGATAAGAACGGGGAAAATACCGGACAACCCGAGCGCGGACAGAATCAGCGCCCAGGCTATCACAGGTAAATGTGAAAAGGATGCCAAAATAAAGTGTTGCAACTGCAGGGGTGAGCACAGTGCTGCATATGGAGGATGTGATGTGCAGAGGGAAGTTGGACAAGCTCAAGAAATTAGAATAAGTAAGAAAATCTCATATGCAGAAGCTCTAAAGACAGAGAGGAAGGAATGGTCAGAAACACAACAGGCCTTCCTCAAAGAAGTTCATTTCAAAGGGAAGCACAGTCATCAAGAAATCCCACACAAACACAAAATCATGCCACTGCAAGGAATTTTTGTGTTCACAAATACAAAATAGATGATGACATATTGATAGTTAAAAGGACAAATTTTGTAGCTTTTATCTGCCACACCATTAATGTTGCAGCACAGCTAAAGAAGAAAAGTGAAAGAATCAAAACCATTGTGGAAGCAGCAGGAAGATTTCTAGATGTGAATTCAACTTTATTTCAATTCAACTTTATTTATATAGCGCCATTTCACAACAACAGTCATCTCATAGCACGATATCAAAGCCGACCAGATTCATGTTTTATTGACAGTTGAAACTGGGGAGAATGCACATGTTGGAACTTAAGATCTTAATTATGGTACTACACATACTACAGTGGAATGCGAGGAGTCTTATAGCAAACGGACAAGAACTCAAGAAGTATCTTTACAAGCTAGAAGCTGTTCTCAGAGGTAGTGTGTGTACAGGAGGCATGGCTTCAACCTCATTTAGATTTTGTTATTCCAGGATATAGTTCAATCAGACAGGATAGAATTAACAGTGTAAATGGAACTTCCGGTTATGGCGGCCACGTAGGAAGACGTGTTTCACACTGCTCTGCTCTTGAAAATAAAAAAAAATTACTAAAACTCTCTTAATTGGAACAAAAACCCATCCTAGCGTTTTGGCGCGGATATGGTAAAGACTAAGGCTGGAAAATTAGGTGGAGGAAAAGGTAACTCGACAAAAGCTAACAGACTTCCACGCTCTAGGCGAAACAGAGAAAATTCCAGAGGCGATGGCGAAGGAGAGAGCCAGCGGCGGAGCGGGAACAGTTGAAGAGGGGACAAACGTAGTGCTCACTGCCATCAACTCCATGAGAACAGAGTTTTCGTCTAAATTTGACGGGATTATAACAGTGATAGAAGGAATGAGAAAAGAAATAAACGACTGCATGGAGCGAGTGTCACAGGCGGAGCTCCGAATTTCAAACGCTGAAGATGACGTCACCAGCCTGCAAACTAATCTGCAAACACTGGAATTAAAATGTAAACGTCTGGAAGATAACGTTCTAGACTAGGAATCCCGCTCACGAATAATTTGAGGCTGGTGGGCCTCCTGGAGGGAGCGGAGGGACGGGACCCATGTTCCTTTTTGGAAAAGTGGATTCCAGAAGCGCTGAACAACGCGGATCTGCAGTCATCGGTTGTTTTAGAGAGAGCTCACCGAATCGGCCCACCGAGAGATAATAAGACACCACCGAGGACGCTGATTATGAAGTTCCTCAACTACAGAGACAAGATGACGGTCACCAATGCGGCGTGAGCTAAAGGGGAAGTTAAATACCAGGACTAACAGGTGCGGTTCTATCCGGATTTTGCTGCAGGAATACAACAATTAAGGAGGCAGTTCGACCCGGCCCGCAAAGAGCTAGCTGCGCAACCTAGGGATTCGTCACGGAGTAATTCATCCGGCAAGACTGCTGGTCACATATAAGGGGAGAACCCACACCTTCAAGACCCCTCAAGAGGTGCAGGAGCTCATTAAGCAGATCCAAAAGGAGACTGACGGGAGCTAAGCATGAACATGACAAAGGTAGAACATTTCAACATATGTACAGACATCTGATTGATCTGAAACATAAACATGTCTACAAAATACAGACTGTAATAAAAAAAAAGTTATGATGTACAACGTTGCTATAAAACTTTGAAGTTATGTTGAAAAAACTACAGAAGAGAGTTAATGTCATAAGAATAGTAGTAGAGTCAGGGTGATTGAGAGGTGAAAGAGAGAGTGGTTTGACTGATCCTCGCAGGTGTGGAACAGTCACTAGCTATAACGGGAGAAGGAATTTTTTGATTTTGGGGGGATTACCACGAATGTGGGGAAAGGTAATCTGTTTTTGTTTAGTTTGTAGGATGAATGTTCCATCATCCATGTTTTTGCTTCTCTGTAAGAGTATGTTCATATTGCAAGGTAATCTTAAACTCCTTATTGATCATAGATCAAAGCGTTAATTTAACTTCATGGAATTGCAGAGGTCTACAAAATCTAAAAAAACTTAAAACAAGTCATGAATAAAATAAAAGACATGGATTCAAAAATTGTATTTTTACAAGAAACTCATCTATTAGAGGAGGATGTAAAAAGAATTAGGAGAAGATGGCAAGGTAACGTGTTCACCTCATCATTTTCATCCCGAGCTAGGGGAGTTATGATTCTCATACATAAAACAGTCCCATTTCAAACGAAAAATGTAATTAGAGACAAATTTGGAAGATATCTAATTATCAAAGGATCTTTGTTATTAGAAAATATAAATCTGGTGAACTTATATGGCCCCAATATTGATGATCAAAGCTTCTTTGTTAATTTATTCCTTACTTTATCGTCACTTACAGGGCAACATATAATAGCAGGGGATTTTAATTGTACATTGAATAGATATAGATAGATCAACAGGACTGGACTGTACGCACAATGGATGTAGGATGACCATTAATCATTTTATGAAAGAATTGAGATTGCTAGATATATGGAGAGAAATTAAACCACAAGTCAAAGCCTATTCTTGTTATTCTAATACCTATAAGACATTCTCACATATAGACTACTTTTTGATCTCTACAGAATTAAGGTCCAAGATTCAAAACTGTTTCTATGATAACATTGTGATCTCTGATCATGCACCCTGCTGTCTAGTATATGTAGATAAGAAATTGACCAAGAGCCCAGTTAGGTGGCACTTTCAACATAAATGGCTTCAGGATGAGGAATTTGTTAAGTACATAGAAAAACAGATAGATGAGTTCTTTGATATCAATACTACACAAACAACGGCATGTATAAAGTGGGAGGCTTTCAAAGCTTTTATTAGGGGGCATATTATTAGTTATACAGGTTCAAAATCTAAGAAGACCCGAGAGGAGAGAGTCGAATTGGAACGTAAAATAAAAATTCTTCAAGAAAAGGTGTATGCAGGAAGTAACCCACAGTTAGAGAACGAATTACTGATTCTGAGAGCTGAATATGACAAAAAATCAGCGAACAGAGCTGCCTCGAGTCTTCTAAGATTGAAGCAAACTTTTTATGAAAAAGGTGAAAAATCAGGAAAATTATTGGCATGGCAGATTAAACAATTAGAATCTAAAACACCAATTACCAGTGTTATAAGTAACGGACAGGTAGTTATAGATCCTTTAGAAATTAATAGTGCCTTTAGAGATTATTATGAAAAACTATATGATACAAAAAATGAAACTGACTTAACAAAACTAAATGGTTTTTTTTTCCACAATATTTTTTATTGAACCTTTTTTTAACAAACATAACTGTCATGGCGGCCTCTGGGCCGTCATTAGTGTCATTAGCCCCAGCTGCGCACAGACCAACAGGTGTGAATCAACGGCTGTTAAAGGCCAGTGTTGCTGACAGCCCGGCACGGAGTCGTCTGTCTTCCTCAACGGAGAATGAACCTGCACTCCGCTCTCTGGTCTCGTCAAGAACATCTCTTGTCTCGTCTGGAACTTTGTCTCGTCAAGAACTTTGTCTGTCTCGTCAGGAACTTTGTCTCGTCAGGAACTTTGTCTGTCTCGTCTGGAACCTCGTTTGTCTCGTCAAGAGCTTCACTTGCTGCATCCAGGAACTCTTCCCAGCGTCAAGCAAGTAAGCGCACCATTTGCTACTCAACGCCAAACCTTTACCCCTGTGCACAGGTGGACCACCTTGGCGGCGGACCTGCGTCCCCAGCTGACGGGGTAACGCCATCACGTCTTCGTAGCGGCTCGCTACCACCACGCCTACCGGTACGTCTTGCTCCTCAATTACCAGAACTGTTATTGTATCAGTTACAGGAGTATTGGCCAATGTTATCGGTGGAATCACTGTCATCAGCATCAGCTGTGTCATCATTGCCACTGTCTGTGGAGTCACTAACCTTGTCTTTGTCTGCATCATCATCTGTATCATCGTTATTCCGGTCTGTGGAGTCACAGCCGGCGTCATCGTCAGGATCATCGTCATCCCGGTCTGTGGAGTCACAGCCGGTGTCATCGTCAGGACTGTCATTGTCACAGCCACGGGTTGTAACCCCAGCACGGTCACGGACGCCTTCACCTCCACGCTGCCCGGCCGCTGGAACTCAGCAGAGCGAAGCCAGTGCTGCTCTCAAGTAAGCCTTGTTATCTGCAGCTCTCTGCTAGTGTGGAGCATTAGTAATTTGTCTCTGCTTATCTGTTCCAGGGTTGCCGGGTCTCCGTCCAGGTCGCTCAGCTCCAGTGACCAGAACGACATTCTCGCACTCACACTCGCATTACACTCACTCACTATTAAATAAAGATTATTGTCACTATCTGCTCGTGTCAGTGTCTGTCTCCTGGGTCTCGAAACATGTCAGTACGACTCCGTCCCGAAGACCCAGCGGACAGTTCACTGTCGCGCCAAATCAACACTCTTAGCGCCCGGGTAGATTTATTTGCACACCAACAGACAGTAATCTTTAATCAGCTATCTGTAATAATTGGTCGGCTGGATCGTCTGGAGGGACACCAGACGTTTCCCCCCACCGCAGACAGTTCTGCCCCTGTGGGCTTAGCATCTGGACAAACTAACATCTCCTCGTCTTCTCGCCTCACCCCTATTCCCACCCCTGCCCGGTTCAGCGGAAAACTCGGGGAAGCTCGTGGATTCATATTACAGTGTGAGTCAGTTTTTCTTCGTGTTCCGGGGGACTTTACTCTTGATTCAAGCCGGATTGGCTACGTTATAAATTTGTTAGCAGGAAGAGCTTTGGACTGGGCGTATTCCATTAGGGCGAAACCAAGCTATTCCCTGCTCACTTACCAGGAGTTTGTGAATGAATTTTTGTCTGTTTTTGATCATACGGATAGAGGTGAGGTGTTGACAGAACGATTGCTGAGCTTACAACAGGGAAAGAGATCAGCTGCTGATTACGCCATTGACTTCCGGGTCCTGGCTGCAGAGATTGGGTGGGGGGAGCCATCATTATGTGGTATCTTTCTACGTAGTCTTAATGATGAGTTGAAGGATGAGTTAGCGACACGGGACAAACCGGATAATTTACGGGATTTGATTGCCCTAGCGGTTAGTCTTGATAGCAGATTAAGGGAGCGGGCGGCTGAACGGCGTTCTACTTCCCGTTCGGTTAAACCCCACCCTCGCCTCCCCAACTCTCCTCCTCTCGCTCTATCTGCGTCAGAGGAACTTCCGGTTCAGCAAGCTATAATCAGTGGCCGGTCTAAAGTGTCAGCAGCAGAGAAACAACGCCGCAGGGATCAGGGCCTTTGTTTCTGCTGTGGGAAAGAGTCACATGGGGTTTTTGAATGTCCCAATAAGTTAAAAAGGGAGGGCCCGTGGATCAGAGTAGGGGGATTCACGGGCAATAACTCTAAAGAGCCCCTTACTTGTTGTCGATTACCTCTTAGGCTCATCCATTTACATACAGAACACTCCACATTGGCGTTAGTAGATTCTGGAGCTGAGCAAAATTTTATTTCTAGAGACCTGGCAACCCGGATGGGTCTTAGCTGTCAGACTCTAGATCCCCCTGTCAAACTGATCACCTTGTCTAAAGCGTCGTTGACTACTATTGCTCATCAGACGGTTCCTGTGTCAGTTATTGTATCAGGAAATCACAGGGAGGAAATTCAGTTTTTTGTTCTGCCTGTTTCTTCTTCGCCCGTTATTCTGGGGTACCCCTGGCTGCGCCTACATAACCCCACTATTGATTGGCAAGCTGGGAGAATAACGGCATGGAGTACGTTCTGCCTCAGTGCCTGCCTTCAATCGGCGGCATGCGCCCCATCCGTCAAGGTGCCTCTGCCTGATTCATCGCCACCGGACTTGTCCAAGGTGCCAGAGGTCTATCACGATTTGGGGCTAGTATTTAGCAAGTCTCGGGCATTGTCCTTACCCCCTCATCGCCCTTATGACTGCGCGATCAACTTGAAGGCTGGGGCCCCTCTACCTGCTAGCCGCCTGTACAGCCTGTCAGTCCCGGAGCGCGAGGCTATGGACACATATATTAAGGAGTCCTTGGCTTTTGGTATCATCCGCCCGTCGTCTTCGGCAGTAGGTGCTGGATTTTTTTTTGTTGAAAAGAAAGACGGTTCTCTACGCCCCTGTATCGATTTCCGGGGATTGAATGAAATATCTGTGAAAGACAAATATACCCTGCCTTTGATGAACACTGCTTTTGACTCCCTCCAGGGGGCGTCCTGGTTTACTAAATTGGACCTTAGGAATGCCTACCATCTAGTGCGCATAAGGGAAGGAGATGAGTGGAAGACGGCTTTTCGGACCCCCAGCAGACATTTTGAGTACCTGGTAATGCCGTTTGGGTTAACTAACGCTCCAGCCGTGTTCCAACGTCTGATAAATGATGTACTACGGGATTTCCTGAACTCGTTTGTTTTTGTTTGTCTCGACAATGTTCTCATTTTCTCCCGCACACTAGAGGAGCATCGAGTGCATGTGCGCAGGGTACTGCAGCGCCTCCTGGAGAATCAACTGTTCGTGAAGGCTGGAAAATGTGAGTTCCACACTGATCAAACCTCCTTCCTTGGGTTTATTTTAGCTCGGAACCAGGTGTTTCCTGACCCGGCCAAGGTCAAGGCAGTTGTGGATTGGCCTGCACCCACCTCCAGAAAGCAGCTTCAGGGGTTCCTGGGGTTTGCTAATTTCTATAGGAGGTTCGTGCCTAATTTTGGCAATATTGCCCGTCCCCTGTCTGCTCTTACTTCCCCTAAGATCCCGTTTTGTTGGAGTAAGGAGGCAGCTGAAGCATTTGAAAGACTCAAGAGGGAGTTCGCCTCGGCCCGAGACCTTACTCAGGTGGATCCAAAGCTGCAGTGCTTGGTGGAGGTGGACGCTTCTGATTCAGGAGTTGGAGCGGTACTCTCCCAACGGTCTCCCGAGGACGGTAAGATTCGCCCTTGTGCTTATTTCTCTCACCGTCTCACTTCTGCAGAGAGGAATTACTGCATCGGAGACAGGGAGTTACTGGCAGTAAAACTCGCCTTGGAGGAGTGGAGACATTGGCTGGAGGGGGCTGCTCAGCCGTTCGTGGTTTGGACGGATCATCGTAACCTGGAGTACCTCAGGACGGCGAAGCGCCTGAATGCCCGCCAGGCTCGCTGGTCCCTCTTCTTCGGCCGTTTTAACTTCTCTATCAGGTATCGGCCGGGAAGTAAGAACGGTAAGCCGGATGCTCTCTCTCGGCAGTTTGACACTCCATCCTCTGAGGACCAGGAGACCCCTATCCTGCCGCCTTCCTGCGTCGTGGGCGCCCTGTCCTGGGGAATCTGCAAGACGGTTCGCCAGGCTCAGAAGACAGAGCCGGACCCCGAGGGGGGGGTGGGTGGGCCCGGGCCGCTTGTTTGTTCCACGCGCTATCCGGGGCAAGGTGATTGAGTGGGGTCACGCTTCCAAGTGGGCCTGTCATCCTGGAGTGGGTCGGACGGTGGATCTCCTTCAAAGGACCTTCTGGTGGCCAGGGTTACGGAAGGACGTTGTTAATCACATCTGGGCCTGCGCTCAGTGCGCCACCAGGAGGACTACCCAGTGTAATATCCAGGTGGCCAACCGGCATAGGAGACCCGCCCCGGACTTTAAGGTGGGTCAGAAGGTCTGGTTGTCGACCCGGAATATTTGTGTACCGGCCGAGGAACGGAAGCTCACGAAGCGCTTCATTGGCCCTGACACTATTAATCGTATTATTAACCCTGTGTCTGTGCGCTTGTCTCTCCCCTCTTCGATGCGTATCTGCCCCATTTTTCATGTCTCCCAGGTCAAACCATACGTCTTGGACCCCCTGTGTCCTGTTCCAGCGGTTCCCGCGCCCCCGAGGATGATCGATGGCCATCCGGCCTGGGGGGTGACTGCTGTCCTTGATGTCTGCAGGCGGGGTCATGGTCTTCAGTATTTGGTGGACTGGGAGGGCTTTGGACCGGAGGATCGCTCTTGGATTCGCCCAGCGTTGATCTTGGATAAACAGCTGATTCGCGATTTTCATCGGGCAAATCCAGGTAGGATTGGGCAGATGCCTGGAGGCACTGCTAGAGGGGGGAGTACTGTCATGGCGGCCTCTGGGCCGTCATTAGTGTCATTAGCCCCAGCTGCGCACAGACCAACAGGTGTGAATCAACGGCTGTTAAAGGCCAGTGTTGCTGACAGCCCGGCACAGAGTCGTCTGTCTTCCTCAACGGAGAATGAACCTGCACTCCGCTCTCTGGTCTCGTCAAGAACATCTCTTGTCTCGTCTGGAACTTTGTCTGTCTCGTCTGGAACTTTGTCTGTCTCGTCAGGAACTTTGTCTGTCTCGTCAGGAACTTTGTCTGTCTCGTCTGGAACCTCGTTTGTCTTGTCTGGAACCTCGTTTGTCTCGTCAAGAGCTTCACTTGCTGCATCCAGGAACTCTTCCTAGCGTCAAGCAAGTAAGCGCACCATTTGCTACTCAACGCCAAACCTTTACCCCTGTGCACAGGTGGACCACCTTGGCGGCGGACCTGCGTCCCCAGCTGACGGGGTAACGCCATCACGTCTTCGTAGCGGCTCGCTACCACCACGCCTACCGGTACGTCTTGCTCCTCAATTACCAGAATTGTTATTGTATCAGTTACAGGAGTATTGGCCAACGTTATCGGTGGAATCACTGTCATCAGCATCAGCTGTGTCATCATTGCCACTGTCTGTGGAGTCACTAACCTCGTCTTTGTCTGCATCATCATCTGTATCATCGTTATTCCGGTCTGTGGAGTCACAGCCGGCGTCATCGTCAGGATCATCGTCATCCCGGTCTGTGGAGTCACAGCCGGCGTCATCGTCAGGATCATCGTCATCCCGGTCTGTGGAGTCACAGCCGGTGTCATCGTCAGGACTGTCATTGTCACAGCCACGGGTTGTAACCCCAGCATGGTCACGGACGCCTTCACCTCCACGCTGCCCGGCCGCTGGAACTCAGCAGAGCGAAGCCAGTGCTGCTCTCAAGTAAGCCTTGTTATCTGCAGCTCTCTGCTAGTGTGGAGCATTAGTAATTTGTCTCTGCTTATCTGTTCCAGGGTTGCCGGGTCTCCGTCCAGGTCGCTCAGCTCCAGTGACCAGAACGATATCCTCGCACTCACACTCGCATTACACTTACTCACTATTAAATAAAGATTATTGTCACTATCTGCTCGTGTCAGTGTCTGTCTCCTGGGTCCCGAAACATGTCAATAACACAAACAATCAAACACTAACACTAAAGTAATTTAAAAATAAAAAATAAAAAAAATGTACTAAAAACGCCAACAACCACTAACAAAAGCAAGTCATCAACGATGCTCCTCTGTTTAGTCTAGGTAATCCATTACATAAGTATACATATTATACATTCACCAATTTGGAATTTACAAGGTCCACACACATCATTCACCTTCTTCAGAAGTTATGTTTAAATTCTTTACATAATCAATGAAAGGTCTCCATATATTCTCAAACACATTTTCCTTTGATTTCAGTATGTATGTTATTCTTTCTAATGGAAGGTTTGTTAACATCTGTCTTAACCACTGAGTCACATCTGGTCTATGAGTCTTTTTCCACAGTAGTGCAATACATTTTTTGGCATTAAGCAAACTGAGGTCTAGGAATGCTGTTTCACTCTTATTAAAGTTATGCTTTTCTGGATACAGACCCAACAAAAACAGTTTAGGGTTCAATATGAATTGTTTTGAAATATTTTTTTCAATTGTTACCCTCACCTCTTCCCAAAACATTCTGATTTTTCTACATTCCCATAAACAATGAAATAGGGTTCCTTTACTTTCCATACATTTTATGCACGTATCTGGTATGTTTTTGTTATATCTATTTAACTCCACCGGTGTAACATACATCCGCATTAACCATTTAAAATGTATCAATTTAAGACGTACATTTATTGATTTGGTTTGAGCTTCTGTACAAGCCAATTCCCATTGTTCCTCTGAAATTTCAGTTTGCAGGTCTTCTTTCCAATAATTCAGTCTTTTCTGTGAGTTTTTACTTGAGGATAGTGTCAATGAGTTATAAAACTCTGAAATAATACCCTTTCTCTTACTATCTTTCGTCAAAATTTTTCCAAGGATGAATAAGTAGGTCGGGTGAGAGCATTATTTTGATTTGATCGAATAAAATTCCTAAGCTGATGATATTTTAAAAAATGTGTTCTATTAAGATTAAATTTGATCCTCAGTTCTTCAAAAGACATTGTTATCTGAACGTGACAAATATAAGTCTTGAATCTTTTGAATCCCTTTTAAATTCCATACCTTAAATACAGCATCTGCTCTCCCTGGTGTAAAATATTGAATGAATGAATGAATTTATTTCGGATAGTACAGTACAGGTTAAAAGAAACTGTATAATATAACAACAAGGTCAAATTAGACAAGGACTCCTTCTACTATACAATTCCACGTGAGTTATCCGAAATGGGTGATGGCTGAAGCCGCAGCTTATGTTGCCCAACCATATTCCATCCAAGAATTCAAAGGAGAAAAAAGAGAAAACAAGACAAGAGCGATTATAATTTAAAACAAAGCTAAGACAAAATGTGACTGAGAGAAGAAAAAAAAAATAAAAGAAAACTAAGCTAAGCTAAGTTAAGCGGTTATTATTCAAAACAAATCTAAGACAAAATGTCACAGAGAGAGAAAAAAAAAAAAACTAACCTACAACACAACACAGGCTGGATATGTCAATCCTTATGTGAGTTTACATGTCGTCTTGTAAATATGTTTGGAGTATTTCTTCCTTTAGTTTTTGTTTAAATTGTCCAAGCGTTGTACATGATTTTAATTCAGGTCCAAAATCGTTCCATAATCTGACTCCTTGCACTGAAATACAGTGTTGCTTGGTGGTTGTTCTCACTGTAGGCTTTTGAAATATACATGTTCCTCTGAAGTGATATCGTTTCTCCCTTGTTTGGAACAACTTTTGGATATTTGCGGGCAGTGATAAATTCTTCACTTTGAACATTATTATTGCGGTTTTAAAGTCAACCAGATCTTTCAACTTGAGAGTTTTTTGTTTAAGAAAAAGTGGGTTTGTTGGTTCCCTGTAAGCTGCTTTATTTATTATTCTAATAGCTCTCTTTTGAAGCATAAAGAGTGGATATATGTTTGTTTTATATGTATTTCCCCATACTTCATTACAATATGTCATGTATGGGAGTATTAATGAATGATACAAGGTGTATAGTGTGGGTTGATTCAGCAAATATTTCACTCTGTGTAATATTGCAATTGATTTGGATACTTTACCTTTAATATAATTAATATGTGACTTCCAACACAGTTTGTTACCAATTATTACTCCAAGGAATTTAGTTTCAGATACCCTTTCAATCTCTACACCATTTACACTGAGTTTGGGTACTGGGTTGTTGTGATGGTTGTTAAAAACTATAAATTTTGTCTTACTTAAATTGAGCGTTAATTTGTTTGAATCAAACCACAGTTTAAGCTTTCCTAATTCCTTTCCGAGTGTATCCAGAAGTTGTTCCAAATTGTTTCCACTGCATAGCAGATTAGTGTCATCGGCAAACAATATTAAGTCCATTTTTTCTGAAACTTTACATATATCGTTTATATACATATTGAATAATAATGGTCCCAAAACTGAACCCTGTGGGACTCCACAGGTGACCTTCAGCAACTCTGAGTTTTTGTTGCTAACACATACATACTGATAAAATATGTAAAAATATTGATTACCCCATATTGGGCTAAATCGTGACAATAAGTGTGGTTCTTTTAAATATTTTTTGGTTTCACACCATATTTTGATCATATGCTTTACAATTGGATTTTTAACTTGTTTCTGTAATTTTTTAGCCGAGTCTGAGTATATGAATAAGGGAAGAGGTAAAGGTAAATTGTATGATTCCATTTCAGTCCAGTGAGGGAGATCATTTGATGAAAAATAATATGTCATAGACCTCAGTTGTGCTGACCAGTAATACAACATAAAGTTTGGACATTTCAGACCTCCACGATCAAATGGTAAATATAGTAAAGACAGACGTAATCTAGCCTTCCTATTGTTCCATATAAATTCCACTAACTTTTTTTTAATTCTTGAGAATAGATCTGAAGGTGGTGGTAAAGGAATGTATTGAAATAAATAAAGTATTTTGGGTAAGATATTACTTTTAAGTATATTAATTCGCCTGATCATCGACATTAGTAGTGACATCCATCTCTGAAGTAACTCATTAATATCTGTCATTAAGGCTTCATAGTTGGCACTGGCGACTGATTCTAGCTTAGGCACAATTTGAATTCCTAAATATTTAAACTGATTTACAACATTGAATTGATTTACCTCAGGAGCTGGGTGATTTCTCTGGGTCTCATTTAGCATTAATATTGAAGATTTAGTTTTATTTATTTTATATCCTGATATTTCCCCAAATTTCTTTTTTAAATTTAACAAGGTCGGAATTGATTTTTTAAGATTCGACATAAACAAAATTATGTTATCGGCATACAGGGAGATTTTATGTTCCATTGGTCCTACTTTAATTCCATATATTTGTGGATGTAAACATACTGCCATCGCTAAAGGTTCAATTGCCATAGTAAACAGTAAAGGTGAAAGTGGACAGCCTTGTTGACATCCTCTATTGATTTTTATTGATTTTGAGATAATGCTGTTTGTTAGGATTTCTGCTGTAGCATTATTGTATATTATCTGAGCCCATTTTGTGAAATTATTTCCAAGTCCAAACCTTTGTAGGACTTCAAAAAGAAAGGGCCATTCGACCCTATCAAAGGCCTTTTCGGCGTCCAATGATAGGAGAGCTGTATCCGGTGCTTCTTTATTAGAATAAATAATATTAAATAGTCTTCTTACATTATGGAAGCCTTGTCTTCCCATTATAAAGCCATTCTGATCTCGGTTAATAATATTTGGTAATATTTCTTGTAGTTGTCTTGCTAAAATTTTACAGATTATCTTAAGGTCAGCATTTAATAGGCTTATTGGTCTCATGTTTTCACATTTATTAGAGGGTTTACCTGGTTTTGGCAACAATATAATTAAGGCATTATTCATGTATGGTGGTAAATTACCATTTTGAAATGCTTCTAAAACCATTTCCAAAAGTGGTTTTATTAATTTATTCTTAATTTTTTTTAGAGAGGTCAACTGGAAGACCATATGGTCCTGCACTTTTTCCTGATTTCATATTATCAATGGCTAGCCCAACTTCTTCTTGACTAATTTTAGACTCCAGTATCTCCCTGTTTTCCTAAATGGGTTTTTGGGTGGATTATCCATACCAGGTATTCCAAATGAAAACAGGGAGATACTGGAGTCTAAAATTAGTCAAGAAGAAGTTGGGCAAGCCATTGATGATATGAAATCAGGAAAAAGAGCAGGACCAGATGGTCTTCCAGTCGACCTCTATAAAAAATTTAAGAATAAATTAATAAAACCACTTTTGGAAATGGTTTTAGAAGCATTTCAAAATGGTAATTTACCATCATACATGAATAATGCCTTAATTATACTGTTGCCAAAACCAGGCAAACTCCCTAATAAATGTGAAAATATGAGACCAATAAGCCTATTAAATGCTGATCTTAAAATAATCTGTAAAATTTTAGCAAAACGACTACAAGAAATATTATCAAATATTATTAACCGAGATCAGAATGGCTTTATAATGGGAAGACAAGGCTTCCATAATGTAAGAAGACTATTTAATATTATTTATTCCAATAAAGAAGCACCGGATACAGCTCTCCTATCATTGGACGCCGAAAAGGCCTTTGATAGGGTCGAATGGCCCTTTCTTTTTGAAGTCCTACAAAGGTTTGGACTTGGAAATAATTTCATAAAATGGGTTCAGATAATATACAATAATGCTACAGCAGAAATCCTAACAAACAGCAATATCTCAAAATCAATAAAAATCAATAGAGGATGTCAACAAGGCTGTCCACTTTCACCTTTATTGTTTACTATGGCTATTGAACCTTTAGCGATGGCAGTACGTTTACATCCACAAATATATGGAATTAACGTAGGACCAACAGAACATAAAATCTCCCTGTATGCCGATGACATAATTTTGTTTATGTCGAATTTTAAAAAATCAATTCCGACCTTGTTAAATTTAATAAAGAACTTTGGGGATATATCAGGATATAAAATAAACAAAACAAAATCTTCAATATTAATGCTAAATGAGACCCAGAGATATCATCCAGCTCCTGAGGTAAACCAATTCAATGTTGTAAATCCGTTTAAATATTTAGGAATTCAAATTTTGCCAAAGCTAGAATCAGTCGCCAATGCCAACTATGAAGCCTTAATGACAGATATTAATGAGTTACTTCAGAGATGGATGTCACTACTAATGTCGATGATCAGGAGAATTAATATACTTAAAAGTAATATCTTACCCAAAATACTTTATTTATTTCAATACATTCCTTTACCACCACCTTCAGATCTATTCTCAAGAATTAAAAAAAAAGTTAGTGGAATTTATATGGAACAATAGGAAGGCTAGATTACGTCTGTCTTTACTATATTTACCATTTGATCGTGGAGGTCTGAAATGTCCAAACTTTATGTTGTATTACTGGTCAGCACAACTGAGGTCCATGACATATTATTTTTCATCAAATGATCCTCCTCACTGGACTGAAATGGAATCATACAATTTACCTTTACCTCTTCCCTTATTCATATACTCAGACTCGGCTAAAAAATTACAGAAACAAGTTAAAAATCCAATTGCAAAGCACATGATCAAAATATGGTGTGAATCCAAAAAATATTTAAAAGAACCACACTCACTGTCACAATTAGCCCAATATGGGGTAATCAATATTTTACACCAGGGAGAGCGGATATTGTATTTAAAGTATGGAATTTAAAAGGGATTCAAAAGATTCAAGACTTATATTTGTCACGTTCAGATAACATAATGTCTTTTGAAGAACTGAGGATTAAATTCAATCTTAATAGAACACACTTTTTTAAATATCTTCAGCTTAGAAATTTTATTCGTTCAAATCAAAATAATGCTCTCACCCGACCTACTTATTCAACTTTGCAAAAAATTTTGATGAAAGATAGTAAGAGAAAGGGTATTATTTCAGAGTTCTACAACTCATTGACACTATACTCAAGTGAAAACTCACAGAAAAGACTGAATGACTGGAAAGAAGACCTGCAAATTGAAATTTCAGAGGAACAATGGGAAATGGCTTGTGCAGGAGCTCAAACCAAATCAATAAATGTACGTCTTAAATTGATACATTTTAAATGGTTAATGCGGATGTATGTTACACCAGTGGAATTAAATAGATATAGCAAAAACATACCAGATACATGCACAAAATGTATGGAAAGTAAAGGAACCCTATTTCATTGTTTATGGGAATGTAGAAAAATCAGAATGATTTGGGAAGAGGTGAGGGTAACAATTGAAAAAATAATTTCAAAACAAATCACATTGAACCCTAAACTGTTTTTGTTGGGTCTGTATCAAGAAAAAACATAACTTTAATAAGAGTGAAAGAGCATTCATGGACCTCAGTTTGCTTAATGCCAAAAAATGTATTGCATTATTGTGGAAAAAGACTCATAGACCAGATGCGACTCAGTGGTTAAGACAGATGTTAACAAACCTTCCACTAGAAAGAATAACATATATACTGAAATCAAAGGAAAATGTGTTTGAGAATATATGGAGACCTTTCATTGATTATGTAAAGAAATTAAACATAACTTCTGAAGAAGAAGGTGAATGATATGTGTGGACCTTGCAAATTCCAAGGTGGTGAATGTATATCATGTATTCTTATGTAATAGATTACCTAGACTAAACAGAGGAGCATTGTTGTTGACTTGTTTTTGTTAATGGCTGTTGTTGTTTTTATTACACTTTTTTTTGTTATTTTGTTATTGTTCTTTTTAATTTTTAAATTACTTTTGTGTTAGTGTCTGACTGTGTGTGCTATGTTTGTAAAAAAAAGGTTCAATAAAAAATATTGTGGAAAAAAAAAACAGTGTAAATGGAGGAGGATGTGCCACTTTCATTAAAGATGACCTGGCATATAGGGTGATTCCCTTCCCTGAGGATATAGAGTGTAATATTATTGAAATATGTAGGCCAAATGGAAAAGGATGTCACGCAGTGACCCTTGCGGGCCACCATAAGACGCCAAGAGTCGCCAGTGAGTTTTGCATTGATGTTTAATATACAAGACAATAACACAAACTATGAGTCGCTGTGGCAAAAACACTCACTACAAAGGGCATGGGATCGTAGGGCTACACCCAGCCACCTACGATCTAAACGAGAACAAGGACAAGACTATAAACACGAACCTTGATGCGAATGCTGATGTCTTACAAGAAATCTCTCAGGATGTTTTGACGATACTGCTGCATCAACTTGCTGTCAGCGCCCACTAATAAAGCCGGCCATTAACGAGCAGTGATGCAGAACAGCTGATCGGCTTTGACAGCAGGAAGCCCCACCGAGCGCTGTCACAATAAGAGCCCGGGGAGCCAGAATGTAATCCGCTGCTGTCAAAGCCGGCAGAGATTATGCATGGCCCGAGCGCGGATGAGATCGGTGCTCGGGTCATAACAGTACCCTCCCTCCGAGGGCGGGCTCAGAACGCCCATAGACATCCAAGCCCCCCCCCCACCACCACCCCCTCCAGGGTGGGCGGAAGGCAGGCCCAGCGGGAGAGGACCAAATCACAGACTGTGAACCAGGGCACAGACAATCAGGGAAAAAAAAACTACTCCAAAATACATGAAACACAGTTACACAGGCACGATACCAGAAAAATACAACACTCCTTAAAGCACAAATCAAGATCAAGACAAGGCAAGAAAAAAAAATAATACAAAGCACGATGACAAGAATACCACTCCCAAATCCACAAATCAAATACACACAGGACAGCAAAAAAAAACAAAAAACAGAACAATTACAGGGCCAGACTACCACCACGAATGACCTCTACCCCCAACAGTTCATGACGACCGGCGGAGACCAAACACCACGGGAACAGTTCAGGCGATCTCCCCGCGTCCAACGGCCAACGGGTGGTCATGGGGAGCGGAACATGACCGGGCGGCTTACCACAGTCCCAGGCCCGGAAAGTCCACTCCTCCGGTGGCCGAACCAGATCGCCCAGTAATACACACAACCAGTCGGGTGGCCGACCCAAGGCGCCGAATCGGCGAAGCAGTTCCTCGGGCGGCCGACCCGCGTCCCTCAGCCACCAGAACCGGGGGAAAACAGCAGGCGGTGGCCTCCCTGGCGAGGACAAAACATGGGAGAGCCGGGGCGAGCGAAGAAGGACCCCCACGGCCACCGGCGATGATGAGCAGGGGCGATGACTCCAAAGAGGAAAATGATGGCGAAGATGAGTCCGTACTAAGTCAGGCGGCGAAGGGTCTGCAGCTCCTTCACCGTCCTCAGACCACACTGGCGCTGTACCACCACTGGACCCCGATTGGGTCCCGGCTGCACCCACGTCAGACCCTGATTGGGCCAAAACAGCACCTGCGGTGGACCCCGTTTGGGCCTTGGGCTCACCCACGTCGGACCCCGATTGGGCCAAAGCAGCTCCCGCGATGGACCCTGATTGGGCCTCGGGCGTACCCACGTCGGACCCCGATTGGGCCACAGCAGCTTCCACAAAGGACCCCGACTGGATCGGCGCAGCACCGCTGATGACCTCCGCCCCCGAACCTGGAACCTCCAACACAGCGACCACAACTGGCTCCACGCCGGTGACACTGCAACAAAGCTCAGAGGACAGAGAAGAACTGGGATCAGCATCACCGGCAGCGACAGAGCCCAGTGAGACGAGCTCGGGCGCAGCAGGCGGCTGCCCCTGACTCGCCTCCCCGAGAGGCAGGCAAAAGTGCTCCAAGACAGGAGAAAGAGACACAAGAGAGAGCACTTGCCTGCACTCAGGTTCTGTCGCCGTCCAGGACTTCGTTGATCCAGGTTCAGGGCAAAGACGTTCGTCCGCAGGCTCCCACTCAGCTACGTCAGGCTCCGCAGCTGGCATGATGGTTTCCCCAGCCCGGGGTTCCTCTGATGCTGACATCCACGCTGATGACCCGTATGGCGTGGGGGCAGGGGACCCTTGACCCACTGGCTCGGACTGCTTCGGCGAGGAGACCCGGGGACGCTTCACCGTTGGCACAGGCTCCAGGCCGCAGTCCGCTCTTCTCTTTCGTCCACGGCGTGGCTGCGGGGCTGGATCCAGGCTCTCCAGCACCGCAGGCCCCCTTCTCATCTGGCGACGTAGGCCTGGCGTCGTGGACCGCTCAGCAGAGGGAGACACAGAGGCAGTAGGTTTGGTTATCACAACTACAGCAGGTGGTAGGAACTCGGGGGACTGCGAACCCCGAACTCCGCCCCCTGGAGTCAGACAAGGCAGATCACAATTATCATGTAAAGAATGAACTTGCATTTGCCTTTCTCCCGGAGGGAGGATGGTGCCTGCTGTAGGGGGCATAGTTCCTCCCTCTCCCTGCTGGATGGTGACAGAGGGCCCCCTGGAAGGACGAGGAGGAGCCGCTTTCAAAGGTCCACTGACGGGCTTCGCTGGCAACGGGTCCAGCCGGGGATTCTGCTGAGGTTCGCCTTGGCCGTGGCACCGACATCCACTGGCTGATGTTGAGGCGAAGGTGAGGTCCGGAAAATGCCGCTCTTGTGCCGAAACGGAGGCGAGCAAGGCAGTGAATTCAGGATAATCACTCAGCTCGGGGTTCCTCTCGACTAACCTGACAGCCGCCGTCATGTGCTTGATAATCTGTGAAGGGTGAGTGGCAGAGCGAGCAGCTGCTACACAGTCTCTGATGGACACAGCTGTCAAATGTAGCGTCTCCGGGGGAATCCTGGCTGATGTCACGTTCACTTGGGGCTCACCCCTGGATGGTGCGAACTCCTGGGCCGGATCGGGGACAGGAACGGGATCCCAAAGCGGGGAGCGAGGATGCCTCCTCCTCTGCTTCCGGCCGTAATCCTCCTCCACCATACGGAGTATCTCGCGCTGTGCGGCGATGTCATCCCTCCTCGCGCCGACTTCAGGGTGGTCGGCGTAGCGGGGGAGATGATTTAGGACATCCTCAGCGCAGTCCAGGTACCAGCGTACGTCGCTTTGATAGTCAAGGAGGGAGGCAGCGAAGAGCGTTTCGTCCACATAGTCCAAAGCCTCCGCCAGCTCGTAGTCCCGACTCCGAGCGTGGCCCCTCCGCGCCGGCATTCTCCCAGCACGCAATTACCCAGACAGGGAAGAACAATCGTCCAATTAAAGCAAACACTCACCGGGACGGCGTCTCGGTGTGGCGTCTCCGTTTAGACGTCTGGCAGCAGTATACTGTCACGCGGTGACCCTCGCGGGCCACCATAAGACGTCAAGAGTCGCCAGTGAGTTTTGCATTGATGTTTAATATACAAGACACAAGACAATAACACAAACTATGAGTCGCTGTGGCAAAAACACTCACTACAAAGGGCATGGGATCGTATGGCTACACCCAGCCACCTACGATCTAAACAAGAACAAGGACAAGACTATAAACACGAACCTTGATGCGAATGTTGATGTCTCACAAGAAATCTCTCAGGATGTTTTGACGATGCTGCTGCATCAACCTGCTGTCAGCGCCCGCTAATAAAGCCGGCCGCTAACGAGCAGTGATGCAGAACAGCTGATCGGCTTTGACAGCAGGAAGCCCCACCGAGCGCTGTCACAATAACAGCCCGGGGAGCCAGAATGTAATCCGCTGCTGTCAAAGCCGGCAGAGATGATGCATGGCCCGAGCGCGGACGAGATCGGCGCTCGGGTCATAACAAAGGAAATATTAAGGTGATTAATTTTTACAACCTATGTAGGAAGTTAACAGCAGATATTTTCAGTATTAGGGCAAGGGAAGGGCATATGAAAAAGATATGGTGTGGAGACTTTAATGCCCATAATAGCTCGTGGGGAAGCACACATACAGATAACAATGGAAATGTTGTGGAAAAGATGTGAGATGAAAGATCATTAATTTGTCCTAACAGTCGTGAAGGTATAGTCCATGGGCCGAGTCAGATATTGGTACCACTAAAAGGGACAAAACCTCTATGGTGCCATTTTGTTTGTAGGACCTATATATGTGTATTAAGGCATGATAGCATTTCCAAATGAGTAGCTTAGTCATGATACACGGCACCTCCTTTTTTTAAGTAAAATTATCATGACGCCTAATATCACATGCTGGTATTTCTGAATTATTCTCCCTTTTACTGTACAAAATGCTAATAGAAATTGACCTTGGATAGTTCCCAATATTAATTTTTATTCAGTTTCTACTTTTCAGGGGTTTTTTTGAGGGAGAAGGTACGATTTATTTTTGATTTCAGCACATTTTCGCATTCCAGTGGAGCGCCACGAGGCAAGTCAATATAAATGTTTATTTAAGACTTATTTTGGTTATCACTTAGTTAAAGAAAATTAATTAAATGATATCTTTTAGGACTTCCGGTTATGGCTGCCACGTAGGACGGACGTGTCTCGCTCTGCTCTGCTCCTGGAGAAAAAAATCGGCAAATAACTCTCTCATTTGGGACAGAACGTATCCCAGCGTTTGGGCGAGGATATGTCGGCGAAGCCTAAGGCTGGAAAACCAGGTAAAGGAAAAAGCGAGCCGCCGAAACAGTCCAAATTAACGGACTTTCAGGTCTGTGACGCAGCAAATAAAACTCCATATATGGCGGAGGAGGCTGGCAACGGTGCGATGTCTGCGGGGGGAGGCGCAGATGCGCTGATGGCTGCCATGAGTTCAATGAGAGCGGACTTTTCCTCTAGATTTGATGGGATTATGACAGCGTTGGAAGGAATAAGAAAGGAATTGGGTGACTGTGTAGAACGAACGGCGCAGATGGAGCTCCGTCTCGCTAGTGCTGAAGATGACGTCACCCGTCTTCAATTAAAGGTGCGCACTTTGGAAAAAAAAAAAAATCTCTGGAAAATAATATTCTGGATTTGGAATCTCGGTCGAGACAGAATAACTTGAGGCTGGTGGGTCTTCCAGAGGAATCAGAAGGTCGGGACGTATGTTCCTTTCTGGAAAAGTGGATTCCGGAGGTGCTGGGCAGCGAGGAGTTGCAATCAGCAGTGGTTCTGGAAAATGCACATCGTATTGGCCCACAGAGAGATAAGGGACCGCCGAGGACCTTAATTATGAAGTTTCTTAGCAACAGAGACAGGATGAAGATCTTCAACGCTGCACGAGCTAAAGGAGAGATTAAACACCAGGACCAGCAGGTGCGGTTCTACCCAGATTTGGCCACAGGAATCCAGCAATTGAGGAAGCAGTTTGATCCCGTACGTAAGGAGCTGCGCAACCTTGGGATTCGTCATGGTGTAATCTATCCTGCGAGACTGCTGACCACGTATGAGGGTAGAACCCACATCTTCAAGACCCCAGAGGAGGCGCAGGAGTTCATCAAGAAGATCAAAGAAGAAGAAGAGACTGGTGGGAGCTAAGCATGAACAAAATATAAGGTAGAATAATTAAGCATTTGCACAGGCATCTGACTGACTTGAAGTAAATAGTAAGTTTACAAAATATAGATTGTATTATATATTAAAAAAACAAAACAAAAACAAAACAAACAAAAAAAACTATGATGTACAAAGTTGTTAAAAATTTTGGAGTTAAGTTGGAAAACTACAGAGGAGAGTTAATGTTACGTCATTAAAAGCAGTAGAGTTAGGGTGATTGGGAGGATGAAGAAGGAGTGGCTTAGGCTGTTCCCCGTGGGTGTGGAGCGGTCGATGGCTATATCGGGAGACAGAATTTTTCTTTTGATTTTGGGGGGTTTGCCACAAGTGTGGGAAGGGGAAATTTGTTTGTGTGTAGTTTGTAGGATGAATGTTCAACCACTCATGTTTTTGCTTCTCTGTATGAGCATGTTTACACTGCAAGGTAATCCCAAACTCTCTATTGATCATAAACCAAAGTGTTAATCTTAATTTAACTTCATGGAATTGCAGAGGTCTACAAAATTTAAAAAAACTTAAACAAGTTATGAATAAAATAAAAGACATGGGTTCAAAAATTGTGTTTTTACAAGAAACTCATCTAATAGAGGAGGATGTTAAAAGAATTAGGAGTAGATGGCAAGGAAGTGTATTCACCTCTTCATTTTCATCCCGAGCCAGGGGAGTTATGACTCTCATACATAAATCAGTTCCTTTTCAAGTGAAAAATGTAATTGGAGACAAATTTGGAAGATATGTAATCATTCAAGGTTCTTTGCTATTAGAAAATATAAATCTTGTGAACTTATATGGTCCCAATATAGATGATCAGAAGTTCTTTGCTAATTTATTTCTTATCTTATCATCACTTACAGGGCAACATATAATAGCAGGGGATTTTAATTGTACATTGAATCCAGGTATAGATAGATCAACAGGACTGGATTGTACGCACATTGGATGTAGGATGACTATTAATCATTTTATGAAAGAATTGAGATTGTTAGATATATGGAGAGAAATGAAACCACAAGTTAAAGCCTATTCTTGTTATTCCAGTACCTACAAGACATTCTCACGTATTGATTATTTTTTGATTTCCACAGAATTAAGGTCCAAGATTCAAAACTGCTTTTATGATAACATCGTGATCTCTGATCATGCACCCTGTTGTCTAATATATGTAGATAAAAAATTGACAAAGGAATCAGGTAGATGGCAATTTCAGCATAAATGGCTTCAGGATGAGGAATTTGTCAAGTATATAGAAAAACAGATAGACGAGTTCTTTGACATCAATACTACACAAACAGCATGTGTAAAGTGGGAGGCTTTCAAAGCTTTTATTAGGGGACATATTATTAGTTATACAGGATCAAAATCTAAGAAGACTCGAGAGGAGAGAGCTAAATTGGAACATAAAATAAAAAGTCTTCAGGAAAAAGTGTATGCAGGAAGTGACCCAAGGTTGGAGAATGAATTACTGATGTTGAGAGCTGAATACGACAAAAAATCAGCGAATAGAGCTGCCTCGAGTCTTCTAAGATTGAAACAATCTTTTTATGAACAAGGTGAAAAATCAGGAAAATTATTAGCATGGCAGATTAAACAATTAGAAATTAAAACACCAATTACCAGTATTATAAGTAATGGACAGGTAGTTATAGATCCTTTAGAAATTAATAGAGCCTTTAGAGATTACTATGAAAAATTATATGATACCAAAAATGAACCTGATTTAACAAAACTAAATGGGTTTTTGAACGAACTATCTATACCGTGTATTCCAAATGAAAACAGGGAGATATTGGAGTCTAAAATTAGTCAAGAAGAAGTTGGGCTAGCCATTGATAATAAGAAATCAGGAAAAAGTGCAGGACCAGATGGTCTTCCAGTTGACCTTTATAAAAAATTTAAGAATAAATTAATAAAACCTTTTTTGGAAATGGTTTTAGAAGCATTTCAAAATAATAATTTACCATCATACATAAATAATGCCTTAATTATACTGCTGCCAAAACCAGGTAAGCCCTCTAATAAATGTGAAAATATGAGACCAATAAGCCTATTAAACGCCGACCTTAAGATAATCTGTAAAATTTTAGCAAGACGAATACAAGAAATTTTACCAAATATTATTAATCGAGATCAGAATGGCTTTATAAAGGGTAGACAAGGCTTCCATAATGTAAGAAGACTATTTAATATTATTTATTTTAATAAAGAAGCACCGGATACAGCTCTCCTATCACTGGACGCCGAAAAGGCCTTTGATAGAGTTGAATGGCCCTTTCTTTTTGAAGTCCTACAAAGGTTTGGACTTGGAAATAATTTCATAAAATGGGTTCAAATAATATACAATAATGCTACAGCAGAAATCCTAACAAATAACAATATTTCAAAACCAATAAAAATCAATAGAGGATGTCGACAAGGCTGTCCACTTTCACCTTTACTGTTTACTATGGCAATTGAACCTTTAGCGATAGCGATACGTTTACATTCACAAATATATGGAATTAAAGTTGGACCAACAGAACATAAAATCTCCCTGTACGCCGATGACATAATTTTGTTTATGTCGAATCTAAAAAAATCAATTCCAACCTTGTTGAATTTAATAAAGAATTTTGGGGAAATATCAGGATATAAAATAAATAAAACTAAATCTTCAATATTAATGCTAAATGAGACCCAGAGAAATTACCCAGCCCCTGAGGTAAATCAATTCAATGTTGTAAATCAGTTTAAATATTTAGGAATCCAAATTGTGCCTAAGCTAGAATCAGTCGCCAGTGTCAACTATGAAGCCTTAATGTCAGATATCAATGAGTTAACTCAGAGATGGATGTCACTACCAATGTCGATGATCGGGAGAATCAATATACTTAAAAGTAATATTTTACCTAAAATACTTTATTTATTTCAATACATTCCCTTATCACCACCTTTAGATCTATTCTCAGGAATAAAAAAAAAGTTAGTGGAATTTATATGGAACAACAGGAGGGCTAGATTACGTTTGTCTTTATTATATTTACCATTTGATCGTGGAGGTCTGAAATGTCCAAATTTTATGTTGTATTATTGGTCGGCACAACTGAGGTCTATGACATATTATTTTTCATCAAATGATCTCCCTCACTGGACTGAAATGGAATCATACAATTTACCTTTACCTCTTCCCATATTCATATACTCAGATTCGGCAAAAAAATTACAAAAGCAAGTTAAAAATCCATTTGTAAAGCATATGATCAAAATATGGTGTGAAGCTAAAAACTATTTAAAAGAACCACAGTTATTGTCACAATTTAGTCCAATATGGGGTAATCAATATTTTAAACCAGGGAGAGCGGACGCTGTATTTAAAGTATGGAATTTAAAAGGGATACAAAAGATTCAGGATTTATATTTGCCATGTGCAGATAACATAATGTCTTTTGAAGAGCTGAGGATCAAATTTAATCTCAATAGAACACATTTTTTTAAATATCTTCAACTTAGAAACTTTATTCGATCAAATCAAAATAAAGCTCTCACTCGACCTATTTATTCATCCTTGGAAAAAATGATGATGAAAGATAGTAAAAGAAAGGGTATTATTTCAGAGTTTTATAACTCATTGACACTATCTTCAAGTGAAAATTCACTGAAAAGATTAAACTACTGGAAAGAAGATCTGCAAACTGAAATTTCAGAGGAACAATGGGAATTGGCTTGTACAGAAGCTCAAACCAAATCAATAAATGCACGTCTTAAATTGATACATTTCAAATGGTTAATGCGGATGTATGTTACACCAGAGGAGTTAAATAGATATAACAAAAATATACCAGATACATGCACAAAATGCATGGAAAGTAAAGGAACCCTATTTCATTGTTTATGGGAATGTAGATTAATAAGAATGTTTTGGGAAGAGGTGAGGGTAACAATTGAAAAAATAATCTCAAAACAAATCATATTGAATCCTAAACTGTTTTTGTTGGGTCTGTACCCAGAAAAGCATAATTTTAATAAAAGTGAAAGAACATTCATAGACCTCAGTTTGCTTAATGCCAAAAAATGTATTGCACTATTATGGAAAAAGACTCATAGACCAGATGTGACTCAGTGGTTAAGACAGATGTTAACAAACCTTCCATTAGAAAGAATAACATATATACTGAAATCAAAGGAAATTGTGTTTGAGAATATATGGAGACCTTTTATTGATTATGTAAAAAATTTAAACATAACTCTTGAAGAAGAAGGTGAATGATGTGTGTGGACCTTGTAAATTCCAAACTGGTGAACATAATATGTATACTTATGTATTGGATTGTCTAGACTAAACAGAGGAGCATTGTTGAAGACTTGATTTTGTTGGTGGTTGTTGGTGTTTTTAGTGCATTTTTTTTTTTGTAGTACTTTAGTGTTAGTGTTTGATTGTTTGTATCATGTTTGTTAAAAAAAAAAAAAAGGTTCAATAAAGATATTGTGGAAAAAAAAAATGTTATCTTTTATAGTGTGCCAAAAGAAACTGGAGTTCTGGAGGATCGCAACATTTTATTAAAAACGAAACCAGAATAATAGTGTACAACTTTATAGACAAGAATGAGTAATTTCAATGCCAATTTCAATTGATGCAATTAATTACATGAGATAATTTACCAATACCTGGTGTCATTGCAGGTCTGGATGAATGTACCTAACTGAAAATGGATTCCACCCAAGAAGCAGGGAGTGGCACGGCACCCAAGCGCGCACGCCTTGATTGCATAATCCATTGCTCATCTTCAGATGAAGAACTAGTATCTCCAAAGGACATCAACTCCTGGAAAACCCTGCTGAGAGCCGCTGAAATAAGACAGCATGCTCCGATCCTGGACCTAGCAAAAGGATTGCCAGATGATGCCATACCAGTTGTGGCTTACCACCGGAAATGCCGAAGCATTTTCACCATGAAAAGGGACCTCGATGCTATAATTTCCAAGCAGAGGCGCACAGAAGAAAACAAAAGCTCAACGGAAAGAAAAAAGTCGCAGAGGCCAGCACCATCTCAGTCAAGGGTTTATGAGGCAGAGTGCATCTTCTGTGAGAAGACCAGCAAGTACTTGAAAGGAAATAGGACTAGAGATCCTCTGGTCAAGTGCACTGAACTGCGTGCCGATGAGAAAGTCCGAAAGGCTGCTGTCAGTAAACTGGACAACAGAATGCTTGCCATCATCAGCAGAGACCTCGTGGCAGCCGAAGGTCATTACCACCGGACTTGCTACCGTGAGTACACACGGGATTCAAGCACCACCACACAGGACAGTTGAAAAGGTGCCAGTGCTGCTCCAACTGATACTGATGCTGAGTATGAAGCTGCAGAGCAACAGTCATACAATGACCTTTTCCCTTACGTAAGAGAAGAACTGTTTGTCAACCCTGATGTGGTGCCAATGACCAACCTCACAGCCAGACTGGTCGAGGGCATGGTAACTCTTGGAGTGGAAACAGTGAAAGCCTCGACCAAGAAACACATCCGACGCAAACTGGTAGCTGAGTTTGGAGAAGCCCTGCAAATCTCTCAAGGTGACAATGGGAAACTACTTGTGTATTCCAACAGCCTTTCTATGCCAGAGCTTGTTAAGGCATACCAAATACTCCAGAGAAAGGTGCAACTCATGGAATCAGACAGGAGTGAGGACATCATCGACAAGGCAGCACTGCAGATGAGAGGTGACATCAAGAAGCAAGACTACAGACAGTCATGGCCACCTCAGATGTCGGAGGATGCGGTCATTCCTTCTTCAGTGACCAGGTTCCTGAACACACTGCTGACAGGCTCAACAGACCGCTCAAACCCATCTGACAGAATAAAGCGTCTCTGCAGCTCATTTGGCCAGGACTTGGTATATGAAGTAGCAGATGATTCGGACACAGACAAATAGATCTACTAGTTACCTGTTACAGTACTGTAATGCAATACTACTCTTTTGCTAGGAGACTACTTTGTAATCATCAGAATCAGAATCAGATTTATTGCCATTGTTCATGTAGTACACAAACTAGGAATTTGTCTCGGTGCAATGCTGCAACATTAAACATGATAAAATAAAAGAAATAAACTATACATGCAATAAAGTGTAGAATAAGAGTGAGTAATACTAGTCAGCAGTTTAAATATATTAGCAAGCAGCAGATAATGTGGAGAACCATATAGTGCAGTCGGTAATGCAGGAAGAAAATAATGATGATTGACATGAGTCTGGTTGAGCTGCTGTACATAGTGCACGAGAGTCAATAAGTCACTTAGTGTTCAGCAGTCTGATGGCAGAGGGGAAGAAGCTGTTTATGTGACGGGAGGTTTTAGTCTGGATGGACCGAAGTCTTCTACCTGAGGGGAGAGGGGCAAACAGTACGTGACCAGGGTGTGAAGGATCGGCTATGATCCGGCCAGCACGCCTCCGGGTCCTGGAGATGTACAGATCCTGGAGAGATGGGAGCTTGCAGCCGATCACCTTCTCAGCAGTGTGCACGACGCGCTGCAGCCTTAGTCTGTCCCTGGCAGTGGCTCCTACGTACCACACGGTTATGGAGGTGGTGAGGATGGACTCGATGATGGCTGTGTAGAACTGCACTAACATCTTGGTGGGTAGCTTGAGCTTCCTCAGCTGCCGCAGGAAGAACATCCTCTGCTGGGCCTTTTTGATGAGGGAGCTGATGGTCGGCTCCCACTTGAGGTCCCTGGTGATGGTGGTGCCTAGGAAGCGGAAGGAATCAGCAGTGGTGATGGGAGAGCCTGTGAGGGTGAGGGGGGGCAGAGGGGTTGTGACTTTCCTGAAGTCCGCAATCATCTCCACTGTCTTCAGAGCGTTCAGCTGCAGGTTGTTGTTGTTGCACCAGGACGCCAGCTGGGCCACCTCACTCCTGTAGGCGGACTCGTCGCCGTTGGAGATGAGCCCGATGAGGGTGGTGTCGTCCGCAAACTTGATCAACTTGACAGACTGGTGGCTGGAGGTGCAGGAGTTGGTGTAAAGGGAGAAGAGTAGGGGGGAAAGTACACAGCCCTGGGGTGATCCGGTGCTGATGCTAGCAGAGTCTGAGACAGTCTTTCCCAGCCGCACATGCTGCCTCCGGTCCGTCAGGAAGTCGACGGACCGGATTATTATCCTACAATAATTATGCATTAATCTACTGTTAAAACTGTTTACTGTGCTTCATTTGTATGTCAGATATCCTCTAATAACATTCACTTCTGCAATTATGAAGAAGCAGCAGTAGATGATTCGGACACAGACTAATACTAGCCGCTATAGTACTCTATTGGAAGTGCTTTGCAATGCCACAGTATTATATTATTATATTATTACATTTAATAGATTATAAAAAGAAAAGGGCAGTAGCTTGAAGGATTATTAAAAACAGGAAAAGGTCAACATGGAGAGAATTTTGTTCCACCCTTGGTAGGAAAACGGAATTAGGTGATGTCTGGAGTATGTTTAAAAAAAGGAGTGGGGAAAAAGGTATCAGTTAAAATTCCAGCTCTAGTGGATGGGGACAAAGATGACTGTATCAGACAAAGAAAAGGCAGAAGTCCTAGGTAGAGCATTTGCAGCAGTGCATAGAGGAGAACAGCTTGGTGCGAGTCATAGACAGCAAAGGGAGCATAAACTCAGAGAAAATGGAAACTTAATAAAGGAAATGAAAGAAGATATGATTGCGTTAGACCTTGAGCTCACAATGTCAGAACTTAAGAGAGCTTTGCAAGATAGTGGATACACAGCTCCAGGATATGATCAGTTAAGCTATGCTATGTTCTGGCAGTTACCAATGCAATCAATGGAACTGGTGCTGAAATTGTTTAACAGAATATGGAAGGAGGGGGTTATCCCAAGTGGGTGGAAAAAGGCTGTAAATTACCATTTACAAAAAAACATTTAATAAGCCAGGGAAAGATCCAGCTCATCCAGACAACTACAGGCCAATAGCATTGACGTCACACTTAGGGAAATGGATGGAGAAGGTGTTAGTTTACAGACTATCATATGTACTAGAGCAAAGACGATTAATAAACAACTATCAGAATGGTTTTAGAAGAGGAAGATCCACAGTGGATGCTCTAGTTAGGGTAAGTAATGATATTGAAAAGACTCTCAAAATGAAAGAAGTAATGGTTATAGTTTATCTGGATATTGAAAAGGCTTATGACTCACTGTGGAGGGATGGACTTCTTATCAAATTGAATAAAATGGGCATTGGTGGTAGGATGTACTGTATAATTGGATCATGGATTTTTTTTTAACAAGCAGGAAAATTAGGGTTAAAGTAGGATCAGAAGTTTGTAATGACTTTGAAATAGAAAATGGTGTTCCTCAGGGGAGTGTGATAAGCCCAGTTTTATTCAACATAATGATTAATGACATGTTTGGGGATCAGGAGGGATACATCAAAACAGCACTATATGCAGATGATGCAGCCATATGGACGAGGGGAAGAAATGAGAAATTTGTGTTCAGAAACATCAGGAAAGCAATGGAGAAAGTGGAAAAGTGGTCATATGAGTGGGGATTTAAATTTTCAAACAATAAAACCTGCTATATAATTTTCACAAAAAAAATAAAAAAAATAATGCAGAACTGGTGTCTGTGTGGGTTTACTCCGGGATTTCTCCAGTTTCCTCCCACATGCCAAAAACATGCAAAGTTAGGTTAATTGGCATCAAAAAACTGGGGATTCTAAATTGTCCTTAGGTATGGATGTGAGAGTGAATGGTTGTCTGTCTCTCTGTGTTGGCCCTGTGATGGACAGGCGATCTGTCCAGGGTGTACCCTGCCTCTCGCCCAAAGATGCTGGGATAGGCTCCAGCCCCCCCGCAACCCAAAAAGGATTAAGCGGAAGAAGATGGATGGATGGATGGTACAGAACCATTAACATTATTTAATCAACCAATAGAGAAAGTGAGTGAGGTCAAATATCTAGGATTGTGGTTTGATAGTGCATACACATGGAGAGTTCATGTTGAAAATCTGGAGACAAAGTGCAAAAAAGTCATTAATCTCATAAAAGCTGTAGCTGGACATGAATTTGGTGCAGATAAACAGGCATTAATTGACATTTACAGAGCACTAATGAGATCGACAATAGACTATGGATGCATGATTTATGGAGCAGCAGCAAAGATGACTCTGGAAAAAATGGAATGCAGCATAGAGCGCTTCGCCTGTACATTGGAGCCATCAAAACAACACCAGACAATGCAGTTTTAATAGAAGCAGGAGAAATGCCAATGGATTTGAGAAGAGATAAACTCGCATTATCGTACTGGGTCAAGCTGAAAGGAAGTGAGGAAGCAAATATTTCAAAAAACAACACTACAAGACTGCTGGGAATACTCTAACTGCCAGCGACAGAGGTTTGGGTGGACAATTGAAAGAAAAGCCAGAATGTATGGACTAGACACTGTTGATATAGCTAACACCAGTCCAGTGAGTAATGTTCCTCCTTGGCTGTTTCCTGGAAAAGAAGTAGACATCAGTCTGCTAATGAGGAAAAAGAATTGGCATATGAGTGAAGTTGGTGTTAAAATAAGCATTTACCTCAGGAATAATTACTATAACTACTTACAGCTCTATACTGACGGTTCAAAGAACAAAGAGGGCTCTGTTGGAATTGGAGTATACATTCCAGAGTTTAAAGCGACCAAAAAGACTCTCCAACAATACATCTGTGTATACAGCAGAGATGGTGGCAATAATTATTGGTTTGCAGTGGGTGGAGGAGGTCAGACCGGACCGGGTGGTGGTGTGCACAGATTCACTTGCAGCTTTAAAAACCATACAGACACTAAAATCTACAAGGGAAGACTTGGTGATTGAGCTATATCACAGTTTATTTAGGGTACACAGGGGTGGTGGAGATGTTCAGTTTTGTTGGGTTCCTGCACATGAAGGGTTGAAAGGGAATGACTGTGCAGACAAATTAGCAAAAAGTGCACTTGGGAAAGAAATAACTATACCATTGTCACTTGGAAAAGGAGAAGGGAAAACAGTAACCAAGAAAAAAGGAATTGAGCTATGACAAAAAAGGTGGGATGAAGATCATAAAGGTAGATTGTATTACAAAATAGAAAAATTTATCGCAATAAAGAATTATAAAAGAACAAACAGGAGGGAAGACATCATTATGGCAAGACTCAAACTGGATCACACAGGTTTAAATAGCACTTTATTCATCATGGGGAAAAGCAAAAGTGACAAATGTAGAGAATGTGGAGTAAAAGAAAATGTAGAGCACATCTTATTGCATTGTCACAAGTATGGAAATGAAAGAGAGAATGGAAAATGAAGTTTGAGAGGCCAGTAGGGAGTGGGATTTAACTGGGATTCTGGGAACAGATGGAGATGGAGAGGCACTAAGCATCACGAGAAGGGCTCTTTTTTGCTTTTTTAAATAACACAGGATTAAGTCATAGAATTTAGGGGTCGGGCTCAAATGACATAATGTTACACACTCTTGTACAGTAGTTGGCGGTATGCACCTTTCATTTGCTTGCTATCCGCCAGTAACCGAGAGAAGAAGAAGAAGAAGGAGAGAAGTACGTGGCAGTAAGGCACCTGTAAGCTGGTTGCCAACCGCCAATCAAATCTAAAAGAAGAAGAAGAAGATCTTTCGACAAATATAGAGTGGTGATGCTCATATAGCTCCTGACCAGACTGAACGAGTCCAAGGACGGATAATTTTTTCACACATAAGGAGTTGTTCAAAACTCCTTATAAGAACTCCTTATACAGGCGATGACGTCCAAGGACGGATGTTTTTTTTCTCTGCTCGCACTCCCTCTTCCAGAGCTCCACAGCAGCTGTCTGAAGCTCATGTCTGGTGAGGATCTGAGGCGAGTCCAATCGCTGTCCCCTCTCCGGGCAGCGTTCCTCCTGTGCACACGGGACGGCTGTACTCTCATCGTCGCCGTTCGCGATAGACGCAGGCTCCCTCTCCTGCAGCTCCGCAGCGGCTCTCCGAAGCTCATGCTGGGCGAGGAACTGAGGCAAGTCTGGTCACTGTTCTCCCTCAGTGTTGTGTTAATTCTCTGTGTCATGTTCACTCACAGTGCTGTGGTCACGGTCTGTGCTGAATTCTCCTTTTTTGCTGTGTTCACTCTCTGTGTTGTGCTCTTCAGTTAGCTTGTCGTGGATTAGCTCTGTGGTGCCCTGCTGTCCCACCAGTCGCAGTGCCACCTGAGCCGTCATTTCTAGCTGAAACACCAATTCCATTGCCTCCGATATCGATAAGGAGTACATCACCAGTGGCAGGTCCTCCTGCAGCTTCTTCACCATGTCTGCCACTGTCTGGTCATCCGGCTGACCCTCCAGTATAGCCTGCATCTCCAAACTTGCCGTGGACCAATTCAACTGCAACATTAATCTGTCCTTCACGTGTCTGAACTCGCACGTGCTAGCCAAACAGCAAAGAGCGTCCACGTACCGTATAAGCAACTCATCCGCTCGCTGTTGGCGCTGGTAAAACACAGACCTCCGGGCCATCACACTCTCTGGAACATCGAAGTGTTTGGTTAGTAAACCAACACACTCATCGTAGTTGCCATCGAGTGAAGAACGGTGGCTAGCTAGCAGCTCGACCACCTCGGCACCTGAAACTGCTGGTCTTATCGCGTCATAAAAACGAGAGCCTTCCACACCCAGCTAGTGATACAGTAGAGCTGACTTCTGTACCTCGTTCATCTCGTCCGGTCCAAACGCTGATAAGCAGGTGGTGAAAGCCTCAAACCAGAGCGGCCAAGGAACATGTGGTTCACCAGGGTAGTCCAGAAATGGTTGTGGTGGCCTCATGCATGCCTCCATGGTTTAACTCTTTTCACCAAATACTATGTCTGGAAACCCAGAGAGACTCACAGAGAGTGGTGCTGTTGTGAACATGAACTTTATTACACACAGTGATAACATATCTGGGACAGATCGGCTGAGCACTGAGCTCCTATACTGTGAATGTCGAGAGAGCCAGCAAAAAGAGACCATAAGATGGCAGACTCCTCTCTTATGTAGGTCAGCGTGATGATGGCACCAGCCGGCTGCGTCATCACACCGCTACTTGTGATTAACCCCTTATATCACAACTATATTAAGGGTCCAACGGCGGGAGACTGTCTCTTAAGATAAGATAAGATAAGATAAGATAAGATAAGCCTTTATTAGTCCCACAATTTTCTTTGGTGCTAAATTACTTCTTCGGCTGCTTTGAAGCACAAAACAGCACATCAGCACGGAAGACCACTCCTCCTCCAGATGAGCAGGCCATAAGTCTGGATCCAGCTAGTATGAAGAGGACCCTCTGCAGGATCAACCCACGCAAGGCAGCTGGACCAGACAACATACTGGGTTGCGTTCTGAAGGACTGTGCAGAGGAGCTCAAGAATGTCCTGGCCGACATCTTCAACATCTCCCTGACTCAAGCTGTTGTCCCTACATGTTTCAAAACTGCCACCATAATACCAGTCCCAAAGAAGCCCGTCCCATCCAGCTACAACGATTGCTGACCCGTAGCACTGACCTCCATCATAATGAAGTGCTTCGAGCGGCTGGTCATGCGCAACATCAAGTCCATCCTCCCTCCCTCCTACGACCCATCTCAGTTTGCATACAGGTCAAACAGATCCACAGAAGATGCCATCGCTGCTGCTCTCTATCCAGCCCTCACCCACCTGGACTCAAAGAACTCCTACATGCGAATGCTGTTCTTGGACTTCAGTTCAGCATTCAACACAATCATCCCCCAGCACCTAATACAAAAACTCAGACACTTGGGACTCAAAACCTCTCTCTGTGACTGGGTGCTGGATTTTCTCACAGGGAGGCCACAGAATGTGCGGGTTGGCAGCAACACCTCCCAGACCATCACACTGAACACAGGGGCCTCACAGGGTGCGTGCTCAGCCCGCTGCTCTTCACCCTGCTGACCCATGACTGTGTACCAGCCTACAACTCCAACCACATCATCAAGTTTGCGGATGACACGATGGTGGTGGGCCTTATCACCAACAATGAGGAAGCCAACTACAGAAATGAGGTGAGCCAACTGGTCCAGTGGTGCAAAGACAACCTCTTCCTCAGCGTGGGAAAACCCAAGGAGATTGTGATCAACTTCATGAGGAGACACACACAGCACTCCCCTGATCATCGATGGTGCAGCTGTGGAGAGGGTGAGCAGCACCAAGTTCCTGGAAGTGCACATCTTTGAGGACCTCTTCTGGTCCAACAACACCACTGGCCAAGAAGGCTCAAACTCGCCTCCATTTCCGCCGCAAACTGAGGAGAGCACAAATCCCACCCCCCATCATGTGCTGATTCTACTGGGGCACCATTGAGAGCATCCTCACCAGCTACATCACTGTGTGGTATGGAAGATGCACCGCCTCCTGCAGAAAGACACTACAACGCACAGTGAAAGTAGCGAGCAAAATCATAGGTGCTCCTCTGCCCCTCGTCTCGGATATCTATCTCACCCGCCTCACCCGCAGAGCCATCAACATTGCAGGCAACACTTCCCACCCCTCACACTCCCTCTTCAGCCCCCTGCCCTCGGGGAAAAGATTCAAGATTCACAGATTTTATTTGTCAATACTACTATATGTACAGGACATACAAAAGAACTGAAATGGTGTTTCTCTCTCTCTTCAGTGGTGTGCACAATATAAAAAAGAAAAGGGAATAAGGATGGAAAAACAACAAGGTAAAGGTACCAGAAAGGTACCGGAGCCTCCGGGCCCACTCCACAAGATTGCTAAACAGCTTTGTTCATCAGGCCATCAAGACCCTGAACTCTGTCCACCCCTACCCCCTTTCCCCTCCGGACCGTAACGCACTCACCTGCACAATAACTACCTCAGCTGTTGGCACAGAAAGACTGGCACACCAACAGTAATACATTTGCTGCTATATGTCTCTGCACTTTACTGCAACCATTTGCACAAATGCCATATCTGCTGCCATCTGTCATTGCAATACTGATCATGTGCAGTCCTATCTGTCACTGCCTGCACCTACACTACTGCACTAAATGTGCAACTACGAGTATTACTCGTAGTTGCACATTATTACTCTACTTTTCTGTATATAGGATTGCTGGGTTTCATCATTTATCGTTTGTCTTATTTGCACTATGGGAGGTCTGGGTCTATATTTTGTTGCCATTTGCACAACGGGTAGCATTACTGTACATAGACTGCTGTTGTTGTTTTTCCAGCCTTATTCTTTTTCTTTTTATATTGTGCACACCACTGAAGTGAGAGAGAAACGCCATTTTCAATTCTCCTGTATGTCCTGTACTAATAGTAGTATTGACAAATACAATCTTTGAATCTTGAATCTTGATCTGGGGGTTTAATAAAACAGCTATAGTCCAAAGATGCCTTTTTGGGTATTTATTATTACATCTTGTACAAGAAGGAAAAAGTCACACAGCACTACACAGAGATAGTACCACGGGAAGAGTCAGAGTCTCAGAGCAGAGTGCAGAGTTTAGACCAAAACAGATAAACATTGTTTTGAGAATGCTGAGTGAGTATTACTCTGAGCCTAGCTGTCTCCCAGAACTGACCTTGATAGGCTAGAGCCACAGAATCACAGGGAAAAAAACATGATATGCTTTGTTTGTTTAGGAACATATGAGAAACAAGTGTAGTATTGAAATATAAAATAAAGAAATCTTTCACAATCCCCAAAAACACAGTGCAACTCCTTCTGACCTTCTCTTCACTTCTCCATCAACACTCTTAATGTCATGAACCTAGGTTTGGTGGTCCAAACCCAGTTCTGACACTGTGACTATTTTGGCCCGTTTCACTATTCATTTTCAATCAGGCGCTTCAGGGAGCCCTTTGGGTCTTCGGCTCCCTAACAGCTTGGGCACGCCCCCTCCTCCTGTCAGTATTGCCAGCTGATCCTCATTATTGGTGTCCCACACACGTACACACACACAATTCATTCACTTCCATTTACAAGCTCAGACACTCACTCATGCACACATGGTATCAATTAGTCCAGTCTTTCTCAGACTGGATTGATCGTCACTTCCTTGTGGTAACGTATCGTCACTTCCTGTTTTGCTGTCTGTCTGTGTGGTTTGCTCTCCTCACTCTCCTGAGCTTTTGGGTTAGCCACTAGCGATGGCTACTAGCTCTCCTTCCTGTCCTCCTCTGGTGTGCTCTCTCTGTCAGATGTTTAGCTACACCTCTGCCTCTTTTAGTGATAACAGTAAATGTAATAAATGTTGTCTTTTTGAGGTGCTCGAGGCGAGGTTGTCTGATTTGGAATCCCGGCTCCGCTGCATTGAAACACCGTCTGCGCCAGTTACTCTTGACGGACGCCCCTTAGCTGCAGTGGAGCTAGCTAGCATAGCTAACCCTGTTAGCGGTCCTCCGGCTCTCCTCAGCAGCGAGGAGACTGGGTGGGTGACGGTGAGAAGGAAGCCTAGTCGCAAAGCCCTGGTACACCACCAACCTGTTCACGTTTCTAATCGTTTTTCCCCACTCAGCGACACACCCGCTGAGGAAAAAACTCTGATCATTGGCGACTCTGTAGTCAGAAACGTGAACCTAGAGACTCCAGCGGCCATAGTCAAATGCATTCCTGGGGCCAGAGCAGGCGACATCGAGTCAAATTTGAAAATGCTGGCTAAAAGTAACTGTAAATACTCCACAATTGTTATTCATGCTGGCATTAATGAGATCCGTCTCCGGCAGTTGGAAGTCACGAAACTTAATGTAGAATCGGTGTGTGACTTTGCAAAAACGATGTCTGCCACTGTAGTATTCTCTGGGCCCCTCCCCAATCTGACCAGTGATGACATGTTTAGCCGCTCGTCATCCTTGAACCGCTGGCTGTCTGTGTGGTGTCCTGCAAATGACGTGGGCTACATTGACAATTGGAGCTCTTTTTTGGGAAAACCTGGTCTTATGAGACGAGACAGCATTCATCCCACTTTGGATGGTGCTTCTCATTTATCTAACAATCTGGCATCTTTTTTATCCAAATTTCCAAAACCTTGACCACTCAGAGTTGGGACCAGGAAGCAGTGTCGCAGTCTTACACGCCTCTCTGCAGCTCCTCTTCATCCGCCACCCCTCAACTTAGCCCCTGTCTTCCCCATCAGAGAATCATTGTCTGCTCCCTCCAAAGTAAATAAAAATATAATATATAAGCATCCCAAAGTGATTAAGCAAAATATTGGTAAAACTCTAATTAAACATAAAGCCTCTAAATTGAATGATTTGGCCTGTGTTCCTCCTAATAATTTAAAAATTAAATGTGGTTTATTAAATATTAGGTCTCTAACTCCCAAGTCTCTGTTAGTCCATGATGCAGAAGAGCTTGAAAGAACGAGGCGGTATGATATATAAACCAAAGTTTATTATCAGCTCTCCTAACAAGTCTCATCTAAGTGCAGAAGCAGCAGAAGGAAAAAGAGACCGAATACCTCCGGCTCTCTGACTTTATACTTGCACATAACAAAAGACATGCATATCAAAGGCTGACATCCCTCATTATCTTAATCCCCCCATTGTCTTGGTACTTCCTCTCTTTGCCCTGGGGGGGTGAGGGTAGCTCCTCCGGTCTCTACCGCAGTGTCTGGGAACGTCTTTGTTCTTCACTGGCGGTTGAGAGTCTTTGTCCTTTCAGAGGTGTGAAGTCGCCTTACATATGTAATCACCAAACATTCCCACATGCTTCAACATATGTAGGTTATGGAATATATGATTAATATAGCCCACACATGATCTGTTAATAGATCATCAGATTGATTTAATTTCCCTTACAGAGACTTGGTTAGGGCAAGAGGATTATGTTGGTTTAAATGAATCAACTCCCTCTGGTTATTTAAACTGTCAAAATCCCAGAAGTTCTGGTCGTGGAGGAGGAGTAGCAACAATTTACCATTCCAAATTACTAGTTAATGTAAAGCAAAAAACATGTTATAATTCCTTTGAGGGCCTGGTCCTCATTATTGGGCACTTAAGCAATTTTAGGTTAAACCCAATTTTATTTGCCATAGTTTATCGTCCCCCATCAACCTACTCAGAATTTTTATCCAAATTTGCTGATTTCTTAGCTGATTTAGTGCTGAAATCTGATAGAATAATTATAGTAGGGGACTTTAATATACATGTGGATGTAGCTAGTGACTGCCTTAATGTGGCATTTAATTCAATATTAGACTTGATTGGGTTTTCTCAGAAAGTAGGAAATTCTACTCATTACCTCCACCATACATTGGACCTTGTTCTGACATATGGCATAGAAATAAAAAATCTTGTAGTGTCTCCTCATAACCCTGTACTGTCAGACCATTGTCTGTTAACCTTTGATTTTACTATTTCTGACTATTTGGCTCCTAAAGAAAAATATTATTACAGTAGATGCCTCTCAGATGATGCTGTTACCAAATTTATGCAGATTGTTTCCTCTATGCCATGTGTCAACACAACGGAAATAAGCTATAGACAGCTTGCTCCTTCTGTAATTGATAACATGGCGGATAGTGTTACAGCTTCTCTGCATCAGACTCTAGACTTGGTGGCCCCCTTAAAAAAGAAAAAGTCTAATCAGAGATTTCTAACTCCTTGGTTCAACACAGAAACTCGTAGCTTAAAACAGAAGACTCGTCAATTAGAAAGAAAATGGCGCTCCACTAATTCAGATGAAATCTATTTAGCTTGGAGAAATCATCTTTTAATTTCTAAAAAATCTCTTAGAAAAGCTAGAACGAGTTATTACTCTGCATTAATAGAAGAGAACAAGAATAATCCCAGGTTTCTTTTCAGCACTGTAGCCAGGTTGACAAAGAGTCAGGACTCTGTCAATCCTAGCATTCCCTTAGAGCTTACTAGTCAGGACTTTATGAACTTTTTCAATAATAAAATTTCATCCATCAGAGATAAAATCAGTCACATTCTTCCCACAGTTAACTTAAATACAGTAACTACTACAACTCCTTCAATTGATGTCTGCCTTGATGAGTTTACTCCAATCGACCTTTGTGAGTTAGACAAAATAGTTTCCTCATCCAAACCTTCAACTTGTCTTTTAGACCCTATTCCTACCAGGTTATTTAAAGAAGTCTTCCCACTTATTGGTAGCTTTATTCTTCATATAATCAATTCTTCATTAACTTTAGGCCATGTACCACAGGCTTTTAAAACGGCTGTAATTAAACCCTTACTCAAAAAGCCAACGCTAGATCCAGGAGCTTTAGCTAACTATAGACCAATCTCTAATCTCCCTTTCATTTCAAAAATCTTAGAAAGAGTTGTTGCTACGCAATTATTTGACCACCTGCAGAGAAATGGTTTACTTGAAGAGTTTCAATCTGGGTTTAGAATCCATCATAGTACTGAAACAGCCTTAGTGAAGGTCACTAACGACCTCCTCATCGCATCTGATAATAGACTGGTTTCTGTATTTGTCCTTTTAGACCTTAGTGCAGCTTTTGATACTATCGATCATCATATTCTACTTGATAGATTAGAACACTATGTTGGACTTTATGGAACTTCGTTGCAGTGGTTTAGATCTTATTTATCTGATAGGTTCCAGTTTGTTCATGTAAATAATGAGTTTTCTTTCAACTCAAACCTTAGTCATGGAGTTCCACAGGGATCTGTGCTAGGCCCTACTCTTTTTAGTTTATATATGCTTCCGTTAGGCAACATTATTAGAAAGCACTGTATACATTTTCATTGTTATGCAGATGACACACAATTATACCTGTCAATGAAGCCAGATGATAGTAATCGATTAGCCAAGTTAGAAGCCTGTCTTAAGGAAATCAAAGCTTGGATGACTTGTAATTTCCTGCTATTAAATTCAGATAAGACTGAAGTCATTCTTGTTGGTCCAAAAAACCTTAGAAATACCTTTCCAAATCAAACTTTCAGTTTGGATGTGGTTACTCTTTCTCTTAATAGCTCTGTGAGGAACCTTGGAATTATTTTTGATCAAGATCTGTCCTTCAATTCACATATTAAATTTGTTTCTAAGACTGCCTTCTATCATTTGCGTAATATTGCCAAGATTAGGAGCATCTTGTCTCAGAGAGATGCTGAGAAACTGATCCACGCTTTTGTTAGCTCGAGATTAGATTATTGTAATTCTTTATTATCAGGCTGTCCTAAAACATCTTTAAAAAGTTTTCAGCTAATCCAAAATGCTGCAGCAAGAGTTTTATCAGGTACTAGAAAGAGAGATCATATCTCTCCGGTTCTGGCCTCCCTTCATTGGCTTCCCATAGAGTTTAGAATTAAGTTTAAAATCCTTCTTCTTACTTACAAAGCTCTAAACAATCAGGCTCCTTTTTATTTAAAAGATCTAATACCACCGTATTATCCTAACAGAGCACTACGCTCCCAAAATGCAGGATTACTTGTAATACCTAGAATCTCCAAAAGTATAACGGGAGGCAGAGCCTTCAGTTATCAAGCTCCTCTCCTGTGGAACCAGCTGTCAATCTGGATTCGGGAGTCAGACTCAATCTCTGTTTTTAAGAATAGGGCTAAAACCTACCTTTTTGATATAGCCTACAATTAGGGAGGGATCATGTGTTTCTGAACCCTCCCTTAGTTATGCTGCTAATAGGTTTAGTCAGCCGGGGGACCTCCAGTAATGCACTGGGCCTCACTCCTTTCCTCACTCTCAATGAAATATTTTTTTTTGCTGGTCATTAACATCTGTTTGTTCTCTCCCATAGATTGAGTCCCCATCATGCTGTTTGCTCTCTACATGTCTGTTCTTTTCACCTTCTCTATCCCCTCACCCCCCAGCCAGTCGCAGCAGATGACTGCCCCTCTCTGAGCCTGGTTCTGCTGGAGGTTTCTTCCTGTTAAAAGGGAGTTTTTCCTCTCCACCGTCGCTAAGTGCTTGCTCACAGGGAATCGCCTGATTGCTGGGGTCTTTCTGCAACTGTGGGGGTTCCCCCTACAGTTGATAGTGCTATGAGATGACTGTTGTTGTGAAATGGCACTATATAAATAAAGTTGAATTGAATTGAATTGAATTGAATTGAATTATGTCCAGATCACGTCCTTCCACACCGGCGGTCTCTTCCCTCATTAATGGCATGCCCAGTTGCACAGTGGCCCAGAATAATGACTGAAACTACATTGGTCTTTAAATGCACTTTAATGGTAAAACCCATCTTAATTTGGGTCAAGTTTTCAAAGCAGCTGCCCAAAAATGCTAACTGGTCCTGGAAATTAACTTCAGTTAGGCCAGATAGTTTTTGGTCCTGATTGGCTCAGCACTATGGATCTATTATAGTTTTGTCACAAAAAAACATTACATCCAAACTCACTTTTTTTTTTTCAAGGGGAGCAGCTTAAATTAAATTTCACAGCAGCAAAAAGAACACAGACATGACACATTTGAGTGATTTCACTCTTGATATATCTTGTAAGTTATAAAAAATATGTTACAGACATGTTAACAAGAAAAAATAGTGTCACTTTAAAGCAGACATCGCATCTGTAGTACTTTTCTGTCAGGAGCCGAGCCGGCTTGGTTTCCCCGGCTCGGTCCTGACCTCCCTGTGGGTTTAGGTGCCGCGGTATACGTGTTTATTATGTATTTCTGTGCTGCTTCCTTTACCATAGTCTCTGCTGTCTGTCCGGCAGCTGTGAGCCAGCTCTCTTTGGCTCACTCTTCTGTGAGTGCTGGTTGATAGTCTGTTGGTCTGGCCACACCCTCTCTGTCATTATCTCCAGCTGTTCCCACTCCTGTGTGCCATCGCTCTGCTCTCGCCCAGGTGCTTGCAATCACATTATCACCAGCAGTGCGTGTACTTAAGTAGCCTTTTGCCAGTCACGCACTGCTGGGTCTTTGAATGAATGTATTGTCTGCTGCTTTGTCTGTAGATAATCCTGTTCATCTGTGTACCACGACGGGTTAGCCCCTCCACCACCTCCTGTGGTTCTCTGGCATCCCCTGAGCGATGTCGGCTCCAGGACGTCATTGGGGCTAATACCGTTTCTCCTCATGTGCTCGCTGGGCAATGCTGGCCCCTGAACGCCAACTGTAAGTCGTCTTTGTATTTTTGTAAGTACTTCACCCTTTTTGAACTGTCAGTCTTTATGTTAATAAATGTGTTGTGATGTACCCTTGCACGTAAATCCTCGTCATTTTTCCCCTCTCCATGTGCTGTGTAAAAGCGCACGGGGAGGTCCATGACACTCTTCCTTGGCATGAAACTGTACCACTGCTCACTGATTGTAGCCTCTCTTCTTAACCTGGCTTCAACAACTCTTTTCCATACCTACATAGTGTGGCTGATCTCTCTAGTTGTTACAGTTCCGTAAATCACCCTTGTTTTTGAAAAATGATACAACTGTAGCGGGTTGATTCAACCCCCCCACAACACACAGGACAGTCAGCTCTCTTCTCTTGGTTTTTCCCGCTGCACTACTGAGATGTAATGTGCCATTCATGTATTGTGATGTAATGTGCCATGCATGTATTGTGATGTAATGTGCCATTCATGTATCGTGATGCAATGTGCCATTCATGTATTGTGATGTAATGTGCCATTCATGTATAGTGTTCATGCGTCCTGTCCTTACTGTGACCTAGAGGCTGAGATCAATATGTAGATGTGCCTTGTAACCTCTTTGTCCTACACCTGGAGCAGAGGCTAGCAAATCTGCCTATTGTTATGTAGGTCTTTCAAATGCAAATATCTCATGCTTGTTCTGCAGTCCCTTTGATCGTACCAACTGCTGTGAATCTGCTCTTTGATGTATTGTTGTAGTTGGGTATATATGCTGCAACTCTGTAACGCAAACTCTCTCAATCTCACTTCTGCAACTGCTGCTGCGGGACACAGACATTGTGTCCTCCTCCTCTGAGAGCTGCTTGGGCTCGCTCCCGGCGCGCATGCACGGCGCCGGGAGCGGAGCTCGTGACGGCGGTATGATATAATAAAACTCTACTTAAAACCTTCAACAACGTTGCTTTTTATATCATTCGCTGCACTGATGACCCCGAAGACGCACACGCTTTGTGCGACGCAGCCTTCTGGTCTGGACATCCACGCTGAACCGGCCGAGGGACACAAAACGTCTCCTCCCTCTCGCCTCCCCAACGCACCATGACCTGAAGGCAGAAAAGAACATGCTGCCAGTGAACGCTGCACTGGTGACCCCGAAGACGCACACGCTTTGTGCGACGCAACCTTCTGATCTGGACAGCTGCGCTGGTGACCCGTTCTTCATGATGAGATCTGCACATCTGAGATCTGCTCATCCACGCTGGACCGGCCGCGCTCGCAGTTCCTCCACACGAGAGCGCAGGCACCTCGTCCCCTCTCCACGACAGCGTCCTCCATGGCCGGCGGAGAATGCAACACGTGGACCTGAACGCACCACGGCCGAGCGGTGCCAAAGATCGTCTATTCCCTCCCACCGCTCCAACGCATCTGCACGAGCCTGAGGGACAAAAGATCGTCTATTTCCTCCCACCGTTCCAACGCACCATGGCCAAGCTGCAGCCACAGCTCAAACCTGGATTTTATCGGCGCCGTCTGCGCCGATCTCCACCAAGATTCTGCACCCTGACTCGCCACTCCAGCGGCCCACCCACGCACGGAACCCCCGCGCGCGCACCGGGGAGTTACGAGGACGGCACACCACGCACGGGACAATAACGGCTTCACTGACCGCCTTCCTTCTGCTGCACACTGGCCCTTCAGGCTTGCTTGTACACCTGAGGCCCGCAGCTTGCTCACTGGATTTTATGGTCTTAGCCACGGCACACAAGGGGAATTCAGCTGTCTGCGGTTCCCGAGGCTTTAGAGTTGCGCCTGCCCTAAAGTCAACACGCCAGTCCCTCTGCTTTTATTTTTTTTTTCTTACAGCCGCTCCTGCTTTTCTTCATGGCCACGAGAGGAGTCAGAGACAAATTTTTCTTCTTGTGATCTCCGCACGCGCAACGGGACAGCCCCTCGAAGTCGCGGAGCAGCAAGCAATTTTTGCACGGCTCGGACGATTTCACCGCCCCTGCCGGCACTTACTACCCCTCCCCTCCCTCCCCCTCCGCCTGCAGCGAGCTTCTCCCACAGCTCGCTCCCATAGATGGATTATCGAGGTCTCGGCCCCCTGCCGTGCCCTCTGGGGGGAAGCGTGTGGCGGGTTGATTCAACCCCCCCCACAACACACAGGACAGTCAGCTCTCTTCTCTTGGTTTTTCCCGCTGCACTACTGAGATGTAATGTGCCATTCATGTATTGTGATGTAATGTGCCATGCATGTATTGTGATGTAATGTGCCATTCATGTATCGTGATGCAATGTGCCATTCATGTATTGTGATGTAATGTGCCATTCATGTATAGTGTTCATGCGTCCTGTCCTTACTGCACATGTACATGTACATGCACGGCGCCGGGAGCGGAGCTCGTGACGGCGGTATGATATAATAAAACCACAGCATCGCTGCTTATTTTTTCATGCCGCCGCACAACTACACTTCTTGTCCATTCCTCAGGCATCTTCTCACTCTCCAAGATTATATTTAACAGTTTGGTCAAAAAGTCCCCCACCATCTCTCCTAAACATCTCCATACAGCCACAGATATGTCATCTGGACCAACCACCTTTCCACTCTTCACCCTTCATCCAAGCTTTTTTCATAAACTGGTGGCTTCCTCATTAACTGGTGGCTTCCTGCGGTAACGTATCGTCACTTCCTGTGTTGCTGTCTGTCTGTGTGGTTTGCTCTGTGATTAGCTCTCATTCTTCTGAGGATTTTTGCCTTTAATTGTATTTTAATCACTTTTTTCCTTCTACCGTTAGCTCTCACTTCTGTTTATCAAGCCTCCTGCACCTGTGTGCGCACTCAGTGTCATTTAATCACCCTCTTTAGCCTTCTGTTCATCTTTCATCGGTGTTTTTGTTAGCTTCGGGTTAGCCACTAGCTATGGCTACGAGCTCTCCTTCCCCTTCTCCTCTGGTGTGCTCTCTGTGTCAGATGTTTAGCTACACCTCTGCCTGTTTTAGTGATAATGGTAAATATAATAAATGTTGTCTTTTTGAGGTGCTCCAGGCGAGGTTGTCTGATTTGGAATCCCGGCTCCACCCCTCAACTTAGCCTCTGTCTTCCCCACCAGAGAATCATTGTCTGCTCCCTCCAAAGTAAATAAAAATATACCTGGTAATGTATAAGCATCAAAAAGTGATTAAACAAAAAGTTGGTAAAACTCAAACATGAAGCCTCTAAATTGAATGATTTGGCCTCTGTTCCTCCTCATAATTTAAAAATTAAATGCGCTTTGTTAAATATTAGGTCTCTAACTCCCAAGTCTCTGCTAGTCCATGATCTGTTAATTGATCATCAGATTGATTTAATATCCCTTACAGAGACTTGGTTAGGACAAGAGGATTATGTTGGTTTAAATGAATCAACTCCCTCTGGTTATTTAAACTGTCAAAATCCCAGAAGTTCTGGTCGTGGAGGAGGAGTAGCAACAATTTACCATTCCAAATTACTTGTTAATGTAAAGCAAAAAACATGTTATAATTCCTTTGAGGGCCTGGTCCTCAGTATTGGTCATTTTAACAATTTTAGGCTAAACCCAATTTTATTTGCCATAGTTTATCGTCCTTCATCAGCCTACTCAGAGTTTTTATCTGAATTTGCTGAATTCTTAGCTGATTTAGTGCTGAAATCAGATAATTATAGTAGGGGACTTTAATATACATGTAGATGTAGATAGTGATTGGGGCTGCACGGTGGCGCAGTGGTTAGCACTGTGGCAGCACAGTTTACCCTCGGCCGGGGGTTCGCGGGGATCGTGAGATCATGGGTTCGATCCCTGCCCCCGACCAACAGTGATCTGTGTGGAGTTTGCATGTTCTCCCCATGTTGCATGGGTTTACTCCGAGATTTCTCCGGTTTCCTCCCACATACCAAAAACATGCAGGTTAGGGATACGGGGCGCTTGCACACACAGCAACCGGCAGCTGGTGGCTTGTCACCAGACTGCAAAACAAATCTACCTACGGGTACAAAATAAGTAATTTAAAAAAAAGGCATTTAATTCAATATTAGACTCAATGAGGTTTTCTTTGAAAGTAGGAAGTTCTACCCATTATCTCCACCATACGTTGGACCTTGTTCTGACATATGGCATAGAAATAGAAAATCTGGTAGTGTCTCCTCATAACCCTGTACTGTCAGACCATTGTCTGTTAACCTTTGATTTTACTATTTCTGACTATTTGGCTCCTAAAGAAAAACATTACTACAGTAGATGCCTCTCAGATGATGTTGTAACCAAATTTATGCAGATTGTTTCCTCAATGTCATGTGTCAACACAATGGAATTAAGCTATAGACAGCTTGCTCCTTCTGTAATTGATAGCATGGTAGATAGTGTTACAGCTTCTCTGCATCAGACTCTAGACTTGGTGGCCCCTTTAAAAAAGAAAAAGTTTAATCAGAGATTTCTAACTCCTTGGTTCAACACAGAAACTTGTAGCTTAAAACAGAAGACTTGTCAATTAGAAAGAAAATGGCGCTCCACTAATTTAGATGAAATCTATTTAGCTTGGAGAAATCATCTTCTAATTTATAAAAAATCTCTTAGAAAAGCTACAACGAGTTATTATTCTGCACTAATAGAAGAGAACAAGAATAATCCCAGATTTCTTTTCAGCACTGTAGCCAGGCTGACAAAGAGTCAGGACTCTGTCAATCCTAGCATTCCCTTAGAGCTTACTAGTCAGGACTTTATGAACTTTTTCAATAATAAAATTTTATCTATCAGAGATAAAGTCAGTCAGATTCTTCCCACCGTTAACTTAAATACAGTAACTACTACAACTCCTTCAATTGATATCTGTTTGGATGAGTTTACTCCAATTGACGTTTTAGAGTTAGACAAGATAATTTCCTCATCCAAGCCTTCAACTTGTCTTTTAGACCCTATTCCTACCAGGTTATTTAAAGAAGTCTTCCCATTTATTGGTAGCTTTATTCTTCAAATAATCAATTCTTCATTAACTTTAGGCCATGTACTGCAGGCTTTTAAAACGGCTGTAATTAAACCCTTACTCAAAAAGCCAACACTGGATCCAGGAGTTTTAGCTAACTATAGACCAATCTCTAATCTGCCTTTCATTTCCAAAATCTTAGAAAGAGTTGTTGCTACGCAATTATTTGACCACTTGCAGGGAAATGGTTTATTTGAAGAGTTTCAATCTGGGTTAGAATCCATCATAGTACTGAAACAGCCTTAGTGAAGATCACTAATGACCTCCTGTCAGAATCTGAAAACTCAGAGTGATCGTATGTCAGTTCGTTACCTCATTTAAGATTCATGACACAGAATATTAGTTCTCATATATATTTACTGCAGGAGTGCATACCTTTAACAGAATTTTCAGCACTGAAGAGTTTTACAATTCAGAGACTTTTTATACATCGTCAGTCATATAATCACAAGAGAACATCTGCTGAATGTCATAATATCATATACAGTCATAAGAGGAATATGCAAAGATCGGCCCGAAAGGAGAACAACATGACCTTGCTATGACCTTGCAGGTGTGCTAAGTCCAGACTCAAAGTTAATCATAGTCACAGCATTTCATAGGAAAACAAGATTAATTTTCCCTTATTTCCAGACCCCTTATCACGTACATAGTTTTATCTAGTGAGACAGTTTTATTTCTCAAACTAAGCACATCTTAGTTTTGCACATGAAGGACACTCAGTAAGTCTTCTCAATATCCAAAAATGAAACAGTGTGTAATGAACTTATGGTTTATAAAAGATGATAATATGCAAACAATATACACTTGAGTATATAAAATGGATATAAAATGATAACATGTATATACAATTTTCTGACATTTCCCTCCTGTTTATCATTTTATCACCTTTTGTATTTTATTTAGGGATGCCTTTATTCATCAGAAACATGTAACTTCTCTCGATTTTCTATATGCCTGTCATTTGCATCATATTCCAATTACACAGGAGATTAATCACAGTCATCACAGTCCTCTTTGTGGTCATAATCATCATCAGTTTTTGAAAAAGCTGAGTGTTGTCCTTTACACTCAAGTTTTAGCATAGCAGTTTGCAACAGAAAAGTATGGTGTGTAATAGCTTGTGTAATTATAGATCTCATGCAGGGAATAACACACATAAAAAGCACACTTAATAAGATTAATATCACAATCAATGGGGTTAACCATTTCAAAAGAATCTGCCACCAAGTTCCACTTTGAAACCAAACCCAGGGACTCCAACCTTTATCTTCATCTAAAGTATGTTGTAAGTGTAAGATGTCATTCAAATGGCTAATAACGTGAGAGATATTCTGATTTAGATCCGGGATAAAGGTGCAGCACTCCTGGCCAATAATATGGCATACTCCTCCTTGTGCAGCTAATGTTAAATCTAGGGCCATTCTATTTTGCAACGTCATCATTCTTGAGAATTTTTGTTTTTCATTTAAAGCTGTGAAACCTTGCTCCATTAGCACAGATTTTCCATTGTCCATGCTAATGCGTTTATGTGATGTGTAGCTAGAGCACTGCCATACATTGGAAAAAGAGTACCCATAACACCTTTAAAATCACTAATCCTCTGTTTTCCAGATAGTTTACCCACCAATTGCTGCATGTCTATTTTTGTGCTTCTTTTTGCCCTGGTGTGTATTTCAGTTTGTTCAGGATGATAATAATGGGAGTATGATGTTTTCATTTCATGTGTAAGATTTGACCTCATGCTAATGTGTGGGAACAATATAGCCATGTAACACCTGCCACACCACCCTGGAGGAAGCAATGAGTAAACATTAGATCCACAAACCCAAACATGATTTTCCAAACATCCATACCCATCATCATTTGGCCAAAAAACAGTAGGATTATTGCTACAGTTAAAAGTACAATTTTTGCTCTTTAAGGTGAAATTTCCAGCAGCAATATAGGGAAAATGAAATGCATTCCTACAAACAGAATCATGATATCGCACTCCACAGGTCACTTCCTTTGTATCATTGCATCTTGGTGAAAAACCCAGGTTGAAATTGTTTTTGCTACAGTTTTTGTGAAAACAGATTGGTGAAGTAAACAGTGTAGGATTTACTTTCATTAAAGGCTTCTTAACTGCAAGCAAAGAAGTTCCAATCCCAGTAGTATTAAATATTCTAATCTTAGACCCAGTGTAATCAGTAACAGTGACATTCAATCTATTAAGATACCTTTCTGACAAATTCCCCACCAACCAATGTCCAACATTATTGCTTGTATTAAGTAGACTGAGACGAGAGTTCATCGCTATTGTCACTCCGGCCGTTTCCTCTTCACTTAGTGGAACAGGGATCATGGGTATTGCAGTCTTGTGTGAATGGGGTAGCAATAAACACACATAGCAAGAAGTATTGATTCCCAGTCCTCTCACAGAAACCACCATTGTCTGGTACCACAGGTTATGCGTATAATCCACGTATTGTCCATTGTCCGTGCTTCGTGGGCTCCTTGTCCTTGAATCAGAAAGGGTCCACCACCCCACTGTCATGAGAAGTGCGGAACACAGAGTCATCAGTACTTTTGGTGCCATGTTTCCACCTTAGAGAGTACCCATCCGGGCCCCTATCTTCACCAGTTTGAGACGACCTCGCTAAACCGAGGGGGCGCCCTAGGCCTCACGCACGGGACGTGCGTATCCCCTTTGTAGCTGGACTTTTGCTCAGGGAAACAAGTCAGTTCACTTACAGGCACCCGTAGTCTTTTAACGTGTGAAAGGTGAATCCAAGATGGTCGTTCAGCAAAGCGTATTGCAGTGGGGGTGGTTAACAGTACCTGGAATGGTCCAAGCCACCTTACTGAGTTCCAGTGTTGACGGTGGTGGTTCTTTATGAAGACATAGTCTCCAGGTTGCAACGGGTTATCTGCTTCTTTCTGTGGAGCAGAGAGAGCTCTGACAGAATCAATGTATTCTTTTGTGTTTAAGCATTCTCTGAGATGTTCACTAAGATTTGTGTATTTGTTAGGCATGATTAGTGGTGAGAGGTCAGGCAATACATAAGGACGGTGGAAAGCACATTCAAAGGGTGATAATCCTGTCTTTGTGTCTGGTATAGAGTTAATCATTAGTTTGATTGTACCATTTTTCTTTTTACAAAGCCTGTACTTTGTGGGTGGTAGGCACTATGAAATTTGATCTTACTTCTTACAGCTTGGATTAAGTCTTGAACTGTTTGTGCTGTAAAATGAGTTCCATTATCTGCATAAATCAGTTCTGGAACCCCCAAAATAGAAAGAGTATCATTCAATAGAGTTTCACACACACAGATGCGGCATTTGCTGAGGATGTGTGATGAATTTCTGTCCATTTTGTAAAGGTGTCAATCAACACCAAGCAATATTGTAGCTTCCCATTGCTATAAACAAGTGATGCACTTTTGGCATGCTTTTGTTACTTCTTTCAAAATATTAGGGCAGTTTTCCAACATCCTCATCATTCCCTCCTGTTGGCACATTGATAGTCCATGTGCCACCAGGGCAGCCCATTTGTATAACGTGGGTGGCAGAACAATTTTCCCATCAGGCAAGCCACATGTAACAGGAGGGAGATCCATATTATGTCAACAGTCTTTTAAAACATCAACATCAACATTATTAATAAAACAGACGGTTCCTAAAAGATCAATAGCAGTACAGTGAGCAGCGATATCAGCCAAGCGATTACTGCAGCTAAACAAGTCAGGGCAGTGAATAACTGCCACATAACGTGGTAGCATCAAAACATTACGTAGCTGCAATAATTGCTATCGATATTTTACTGGTTTTCCTGTGGAGGTGACAAACCCCCGCAGGTTCAAGGTAGCGGTATGCAGGTGGCATGTGTTATAAGCATATTTACTGTCTGTACAGATAGTTACATTCAGGTTAGTAGCTCATGTAAGTGCTGTAATCAAAGCCAATAGTTCAGCCATTGGAGGTGATGCAGGTTGTGGAATTTTTTACACAATTAGGACCCCAGACAATGTTGTTACAGCATAAGCAGTGGATGTTGACCCATCAGGCCTTTTTTTTTTTTTTAAAGATGAGCCATCAGTAAATAGTCACAAGGAATTTGGTACAAGCTTAATGTGTGGCTGTGATAACAAGATTATAGTGTACGACAACAGTCTAGTTGGTGACAATATGGAATGTTTGTCCTGCTGTGAAACCCTCTCCACGGCGTGGGGAATGTGTAGGATAATAGAGGGCATGATCTTATTATTCGTATTATCCCATGAATAATAAGAAAGTGGTCTGTATTGCCCAGCATGTATTTGAGTTATAACTGCAGCCATATGTTTATCCTGGGCACTACAGAAAATGACCTGGTTCCAACCTGGTTCCAAGGTTGTCATAGCCAGGAGCGGCACTGGGGTTAAGCTCCCAGTGTTCATAAAATGCTCCTTACGGTGTGCGTCTCGAAAAGCCTCTGACAACTAAATCCAACTCCTAGCCTGCCCGTGTGGCTTAGTCTCTAAGCCCGGCGGAACTGCTTCTACTAATAGGAGAAGGTGCGAGGGTGGATCTCTGGCGCCTTAAAACCAGATGCTTCGGGTAGATGGTGGCTTGTCAACCTGGTAAGGTAGCCCATCTAGGGGAAGGTAAACCCTGATTTCAAACCTCCGCTGCCTTGCGGCACACCCGGTCACGGGAAAGGCTTCGAGAGTCAACCCTGAGGAAAAATCTGGAGTCAGAGCCCCTAAGGCAGTTCTCTGTTGTGCTCAACATCATTCTGGCAGCTCCTGCGACGGCGCTGGTGCCAAACTGTAGCAGCCCTGCTGTTCCTTTGGATTCATCAGTGACGTGGAGAGGGGGGACATGCTGCATGGGTAACATCTTGTCCTCCATATCTTCCTGCCCAGGCTTGAATCCTACCAACGCCCAACGCTGGAAGGTAGAACATCGGTGCGCATTGGCCTGTTCAGCCACAGGCGGTGCTGTTCCAGCAGAGTAGACGTTTAGGATTCTCTTCCATGGTCATCATAGACCGACGGAGGCCGACGACAACAGAAAATGAAATGAAATGAAAGTCCTATCATAATTTAGCAAGGCTAATGCACATAAGCATCAATAAGCTCTTTATGTTAAGTCCTCAATTCTAAGTTGGAGGCTGGTGGAACGTTTGAATTTTTCAAAATGTCATACAGTGTAGCAGGTTTTTTCCTCTCATTTTTCCTCCTCTTTAGAAAGAAAATGGCATTTCACTTATTTAGATGAAATCTATTTAGCTTGAAGAAATCATCTTTTAATTTAAAAAAATCTTTTGAATGAATGAATGAATGAATTTATTTCGGATAATACAGTACAGGTTGAAGAAACTGTATAATATAACAACAAGGTCAAATTAGACAAAGACTCCTTCTACTAAACAATTCCACGTGAGTTATCCGAAATGGGTGATGGCTGAAGCCGCAGCTTATATTGCCCACCCATATTCCATCCAAGAATTCAAAGAAAAAAGAGTAAACAAGACAAGAGTGATTACAATTTAGAACAAAGCTAAGACAAAGTGTGACTGAGAGAAAAAAAAAAAAAAAAAAAGAAAACTAAGCTAAGCTAAGTTAAGCAGTTACTATTCGAGACAAATCTAAGACAGAATGTCACAGAGAGAAAAAAAAAAAAAAAACTAAGCTACAACACAACACAGGCTGGAAATGTCAATCCTTATGTGAGTTTACATGTCGTCTTGTAAATATGTTTGGAGTATTTCTTCCTTTAGTTTTTGTTTAAATTGTCCAAGCGTTGTACATGATTTTAATTCAGGTCCAAAATCGTTCCATAATCTGACTCCTTGCACTGAAATACAGTGTTGCTTGGTGGTTGTTCTCACTGTAGGCTTTTGAAATATACATGTTCCTCTGAAGTGATATCGTTTCTCCCTTGTTTGGAACAACTTTTGGATATTTGCAGGCAGTGATAAATTCTTCACTTTGAACATTATTATTGTGGTTTTAAAGTCAACCAGATCTTTCAACTTGAGAGTTTTTTGTTTAAGAAAAAGTGGGTTTGTTGGTTCCCTGTAAGCTGCTTTGTTTATTATTCTAATAGCTCTCTTTTGAAGCATAAAGACTGGATATATGTTTGTTTTATATGTATTTCCCCATACTTCATTACAATATGTCATGTATGGGAGTATTAATGAATGATACAAGGTGTATAGTGTGGGTTGATTCAGCAAATATTTCACTCTGTGTAATATTGCAATTGATTTGGAGACTTTACCTTTAATATAATTAATATGTGACTTCCAACACAGTTTGTTATCAATTATTACTCCAAGGAATTTGGTTTCAGATACCCTTTCAATCTCTACACCATTTACACTGAGTTTGGGTACTGGATTGTTGTGATGGTTGTTAAAGACTATAAATTTTGTCTTACTTAAATTGAGCGTTAATTTGTTTGAATCAAACCACAGTTTAAGCTTTCCTAATTCCTTCCCGAGTGTATCCAGAAGTTGTTCCAAATTGTTTCCACTGCATAGCAGATTAGTGTCATCGGCAAACAATATTAAGTCCATTTTTTCTGAAACTTTACATATATCGTTTATATACATATTGAATAATAATGGTCCCAAAACTGAACCCTGTGGGACTCCACAGGTGACCTTCAGCAACTCTGAGTTTTTGTTGCTAACACATACATACTGATATCTTTTCTTTAAGTAACTACTTAACCAGGACAGTGCTACACCTCTAATACCAGAATTTTGTAGTTTCTTTAATAATAAATTATGATCTACTGTATCAAATGCTTTTTTAAGATCTAGGAATACTCCAACTGAATACTCTTTATTTTCAATGGCTGTTGATATTTTTTCTGTAAATTCCATTAGGGCATATGCAGTTGTCCTCTTGTGTCTGAACCCATATTGCTGCTCACATAATAAATCATTCTTCAGTATGAAGTTGTCAATTCTCTCATAGAATATTTTTTCAAGTATCTTGGAAAATTGTGGTAATAGTGAAATTGGTCTATAGTTTGAGAGTTCCCCTCTATCGCCCGTCTTGTATATTGGAATTACTTTAGCTATTTTCATTGCATTGGGAAATATACCTGATTGGAGAGACAGGTTGCAGATATACGTCAGTGGTTTTACTATGCATTCGATAACAGTTTTGACTAGTAGCATGTCGATACCATCACAGTCAGTAGATGTTTTACTTTTGAACGATTTAACAATTTCAATGACCTCTCTTTCGTCTGTGTTCTTTATGAAGATGGAGTCTTTTACAGCAGTGTTATTGCATATTGTATCACCTGTTGGCACCGTAGTGGGTATTTCTCGGGCCAGTTTAGGTCCAATGTTAACAAAAAAATTATTAAATTCATCTGCAGGTGAAGCGATATTCACACTCTGAGTCGTTTTATTATTTTTTGGAATATTAGTTGGGTAGCTTGTATTTCTGCTTTTATTTCCAAGGATACTGTTGAGTATTGTCCATGTATTTTTAATATTGTCTCTGTTTTTCTCCAGTTCTTTACTGTAATAGTCTCTTTTACTACATCTTATTATATATGTTAACTTATTTTTGTATGTTTTATACTGCTGCTCTGCTTCTTTTGTTCTTTTCTTTAGGAAAGCTTTATATAATGAATTTTTCTTTTTACACGCCTTTTGTAGTCCTTTGGTTAACCATGGCTTATTAGCAAATTTGTGTTTAAGCTTTTTTATTACTAATGGGCAGTTTTTTTCATAAAGAGTGGTTACAATGTTTATAAATGTGTCATAGGCTTCATTTACATCTGATACATAGACTTCTGTCCAGTCTTGCTTCAGCAAGTCCTCTTTAAGAGAACTGATTGCATTTGGTGATTTGTGTCTGAACGATTTTGAAGTTTTTTCTGCGTTGGGCCCCGTGTGGCCATGGATAAGTGCAAAGTTTGGCAAGTGGTCACTTATATCATTTATCAATAATCCACTTTCTATTTTCTTATCAAAAACATTGACAAACAGGTTGTCAATAAGTGTAGCAGAGTGAACTGTGATTCTACTGGGATGTGTTATTGTGGGATATAGACTCATGCTGTACATAGAGTTCATGAACTCTGTAACTACATTTTGTTGATGAGGATTCAGTAAGTCAATATTGAAATCTCCACAAATTGCTACCATTTTCTTACTAGTAATATTATTGTACAGCTCGACTAATTTATCTCTGAATGTCTCAATGCAAGTTCCCGGCGTTCTATATATGCAGCTTATGATTAGATTTTTTGTTTTGTCTAGGTCAATCTCAACAGTAACACATTCCAAAATCCCTGGTAGTGCTGAGGACATTTCATTTACAAGCTTACACCTGTACAGGTCATCAATATACAGTGCAACACCACCACCCTTTTTTTGAGTTCTGTTAATATAAAACATCTGATATCCCTCTATTGCCATCAGGGGAGCCTGTTCTTTGTTAAGCCAAGTTTCAGAGACTGCAATAGCTGTGAATTTTCTATCTAGCTGTTTTAAATAGTCCTGAATCTGTGGAAAGTTTTTGTTAAGACTTCTGCTATTGAAGTGTATTATTGACAGTTTACCATCTAATTGCATTTGACTTTTGAATTGTTTTTCAGTGTAATATTCACAGTGGTTATGAATATTGTTGAAAAAGTGGTTATCAGGATCAATATCATTCTCCATCTCATGTGGTTTATGTTCAGCATAATGGTATGTTTTCAGAGTTTGAGTTTCCTCATTCTGTGTCAAATGACTTGCTCCAACTGGGGATAATTGATGTCTACTTGAGTCGGTCATAAGTTTTTGTTTGTTTTGGTTATTTTTATTAAAGTACTTTGGCATGGTGTATCAAAAGAACTATTCTTATCGTGTGTATGAGTATGGATTATCATTGGCTCGTAATTTTCTAATCAGTGTTCATCTGTATTTATCTAAGTCAGTAGCATCTCTGATCATAATACTTTTTGCTTGCTCAGGTGATCCATTTAGTTTAATCCAAATTCTACAGTTTCTTGTCCAGGTTGCTTGTATCTTATCTTGTTTTTTTAGCATCCGTGCCTGTCGTGCTAATTCAGCGTTTTTTTTTGTCAGGTGTTCATTTATGTAAACTTGAGTTTCCTTTAGCTTTTTGGCCTGCCTCAGTATGTTATTCTTTACCCTTCTGTTCACAAAGCGCATCACAATTGATTTCTTTGTTTTGTTATCTTTCTTCGGTAGAGCATAACAGGCTGAGATTGCATTGGCTTCTACCTTAATGTCTTTATCATTAAGGAACTGAATCACTTGATTTTCTAAGGACATTGACTCACTCATGGGTGCATCTTCACCACTCAGTCCTACTGTGGCATGGGCGTATGACTGATATCTGATGTCTAGTCCACTTATAACTAGGTCATCAATGCGAGAACCTTGTTCAAGATCCTCGACGCGTTGCTCCAAAAGACGCCCGTGTTGCTCCAGGTCCATAATTTTTTTGTCTTTTTCTTGAATTTTTAAATTTAGGGCTTGTACCTGTTCTATTAGGCCTATTATTTTGTCCTGTTGGTTAGTCAATTTGGCCAATTCATCTGACATAAAGCTCAGAGCTTTTTTGATTTCTTCCATTTCCTCTTTCTTTGGTGGCATCTTACTGACCTGTAGATAGAAGTAAACAGAGAATCCGGCTAGGCCTCAACTAGCCCGGCCGCTGCTGAACTCGCCGCAACAGCTCCTGCACAGCTCCTCCGCCAAGTAGCGCTGCTCAGCTCTGCAGATCACCCCTGTCATTCGCCACTGCCTGCCGCCGTCTGCCTGGCCGGTTATGCCGCACACTGCCGGCGCAGCCGAACTTCACCGATCACCGCCGCCACTTGAGAAAGGATATTATATTATATATTTTAGAAAGGATAAAACAAGTCATTAGTCTGTATTAATAGAAGAAAACAAAAATAATCTCAGGTTTCTTTTCAGCACTGTAGCCAGGCTGTAAGGGCTCTGCTGGAGTCTTCCTGCAAGTATGGGGGTGAAAATATGGGAGGTGCAAGTATGGGGGGTGCAAGTGTGTGACATAATGTCTGGCTCAGGAGACACACACGCAGGCTCAGGATAGATTTAACAGTTTTATTTAACAAGCAGGGGTGTATGAATGCGTGTGTGAGATATGTGTATGTACTGTGGGAGAACTTCAGTGCGCAGGCAGCAGAGCAGTTCGCCGTACAGCCGGGCAACCCTATAACGAGAGAGCAGAGGGACAAGGTAAAGGGCACCACACCTATACAGGACCGTGACAAAGACTGCTGCTTACTTGGTATAACAGGTGGCTGGCGTTGGCAAGGAGAGCCCAGGAGACAGCGACCTGCAGAGCCTGTGGCGACAGCGAGGATGAAGTGGCGAGACGAGGAGTCCGCCGCCAAGGAATCCACCTGTGCACAGGAGAGAGGACTGAGGAGAAAAGGTAAGGATGCTTACGTAGAGAGTTGTCTTGCTGGCACCGGGGTTCCAATAGTGAAGACGAGCCGAAGGGAACAGACGGCTTCAGGCCGAAGTACAGGGCTGAGTGGGTTAAATACTCTATTGCTGATGAGGCGCAGGTGTGCGCGCAGCAGGAGCCAATGACGAGTGGCGAGTCATGACAGTATTCCCCCCCCTAGCAGCACCTCCTGGTGCTGGTTTATCCGGGTGCGCCCAATGGAACTCCGTGATGAGACCTTTGTCCAGAACCAGGGACGAGCGCACCCATTGCCTCCACTCAGGACCGAAGCCCTCCCAGTCCACCAGATACTGCAGCCCGCGACCTCGGCGCTGAGAGTCTAAGATGGTGGTGACTCTCCAGGCCGGGTGGCCATCAATCATCAGGGGCGCGGGCGGCGCCGCGGGTGGGGGGCAGAGGGGATCGGACACCACAGGTTTGATCTTGGATACGTGGAAGGTGGGGCAAATACGGAGGGGGGGGAATAGCCAAATGCACAGCCACCGGATTAATAATTTTGGTGATGGTGAAGGGTCCAATGAAGCGTTGAGCCAGTTTCCTCTTCTCACCCTTCAGGTTGATGTCGTGAGCAGAAACCCAAACTTTCTGACCCACCTGGTAGGCAGGGGCCGGTCTTCTATGACGATTGGGGGTGGTGCTGTTGCGTCTCGCTGAGCGCAAGAGCGCATCGCGCGCCTTGGACCAAAGACTCCGGCACCGCCTCAGGTGCGCCTGGATGGACGGGACAGCCAACTCACCCTCCTGCACCGGAAATAATGGTGGGTCGTACCCCAGGGAAGCTTTGAAGGGGGACATACCAGTGGCAGACGATCGAGTGGAGTTGTGGCCGTATTCCACCCAGGCCAGATGCGTGCTCCAAGAGGCTGGGTTGGAGGCGGTGACGCAGCGGAGGGCAGCTTCCAGCTCCTGGTTGGCCCGTTCGCATTGCCCGTTGGACTGCGGATGATGGCTGGAGGAGAGGCTTACCGTGGCTCCCAGGGCGTTACAAAAACACCTCCACACCTCAGAGACGAATTGGGGCCCTCGATCCGAGACGACGTCCACCGGTATCCCGTGCAGTCTGACCACGTGTTGGACCAGGAGATCCGCTGTTTCCCGTGCCGTAGGAAGACCCCGCAGTGGCACGAAGTGGGCGGCCTTGGAAAAATGATCGACGATGGTCAGCACTGCGTCGTAGGTGCTGGAGACTGGGAGACCGGTGACGAAGTCGAGGGCTATATGAGACCAGGGCCTGCCTGGGATCGGCAGGGGCTGGAGCAGACCCGCAGGGGGGGCGTTACCTGACTTGCCGGTGGCACATACTAGGCAGGCCCAGACGTAGTTGGCGGTGTCCCTCTGCAGACCAGGCCACCAGAAGGACCGCTGGAGGAGATCGACCAGCCGGGAGACCCCAGGGTGGCATGCAAACTTGGAGGTGTGGATCCAGTGAAGAACCTCCCCCCGAACCGAAGATGGAACGAATAGCCTCCCCTCCGGTCCGCCGCCAAGATCCGGTTCGGTCTCCTGCGCCTTCCGGATCTTGTCCTCTATGGCCCAGGACATTGCCCCCACAATACACGAGCTGGGTAAGATGGTATGCTCCGGCTCCTCGGATGTTTCGGGGGCGAATTGCCTGGACAGGGCATCAGGCAGGCCGTTCTTCGAACCGGGGCGGTACGTGATGGTAAAGCGAAAACGGGCAAAGAACAGGGACCAACGCGCCTGGCGGGTGTTCAGACGTTTGGCAGATCTCAAGTACTCCAAGTTCTTATGGTCCGTTAACACAATGAACGGCAAAGCTGCCCCCTCCAGCCAATGGCGCCACTCCTGCAGGGCGAGCTTGATGACGAGAAGCTCCCTGTCCCCGACGTCATAGTTGCGTTCAGCCGGTGACAGGCGCCGAGAGAAGAAGGCGCAGGGTCGCTTGGTCCCGTTGGCGGGTGACCGCTGGTACAGCACCGCCCCCACTCCCGTATCGGACGCGTCGACCTCCACCAAACACTGCAACGCGGGATCGACCTGGGTTAGGACCCGGGAGGAAGAGAACTCCGTCTTCAGTGCCTGGAATGCCGCAGCAGCCTCTACAGTCCACCGGAAGGGGGTCTTAGGTGAGGTGAGGCGGGTCAAAGGGCTGACGATGGCGCCGAAATTTGGGACAAAGCGGCGGTAAAAGTTGGCGAATCCTATGAACTGTTGTACCTGCTTCCTGGAGGTCGGTGTGGGCCAGTCGACCACCGCTTTGACCTTCGCGGGGTCGGGAAGGACTTGGTCATGCGAGATAACAAACCCCAGGAAGGAGGTGGTCTTGGCGTAGAATTCGCATTTTTCAGCCTTGACGTACAACCTGTTCTCCAACAGTCGCTGCAGGACCCGCCTCACATGGACCCAATGTTCATCCCGAGACCTGGAGAAGATTAGAATGTCGTCCAGGTATACTAACTAACTAACTAACTAACTAACCTGCACTTATATAGCGCTTTTCTAGTCGAAGACAAAGAGGCCCAGGAAGTCCCGGAGGACGTCATTAATGAGGCGCTGGAACACTGCAGAGGCGTTGGTTAATCCGAACGGCATCACCAGGTATTAAAAGTGACCAGTAGGCGTACGGAAGGCTGCCTTCCACTCATCTCCCTCCCGGATCCGGACGAGGTGGTAGGTGCTACGGAGGTCCAACTTGGTGAACCAGGTCGCCCCCTGGAGGGAGTGGAAGGCGGTGTCCATCAACGGCAGGGTGTAGCGGTCCTTCTCCGTGATGTCGTTGAGGGCCCGATAATCGATGCAGGGGCGGAGAGAACTGTCCTTCTTGGACACAAAGAAGAATCCCGCGCCGAGCGGGGATGAAGAGGGGCGGATGATTCCCGCGCTGAGCGACTCCTTCAGGTAGGTGTCCATCGCCTCCTTCTCCGGCGCCGACAGGCTGTATAGCCTCCCTGAGGGTAAGGGAGCCCCCGTGCGGATGTTAATGGCACAATCGTAGGGCCGATGAGGAGGGAGAGACATCGCCTTGGACTTACTGAAGACGAGGCCCAGATCATGGAACTCCGGAGGCACCAGGGTGAGGTCCGGCGGTGCAGCGTCCTTGGCCGAAGAGGGTGAGGACGGGGCGCAGGCTGCGGACTGAAGGCAGGTGCCCATACAAAACGAGCTCCAGGCGGCGATCCTACCGGCCTACTAATCCAGCACTGGGTTGTGTAGGCGCAGCCAGGGATAGCCTAGAATGACTGGCGAGACAGAGGAGGACAGGACATAGAGCACAAGTTCCTCCCGATGGTTACCTGAGATGATTACAGGGATTGGCCTGGTCCGATGAGTCACTCGTCCGAGGGGTGCTTGAGAGAGGGTGATCAGGCTGAGCGGAGTTGGCAGAGGGTGGCAGGGGATGCCCAATTGGGTTGCCAGGCTCTGAGAAATAAAATTCTGCTCTGCTCCTGAGTCCACCAGTGCGTGAGTGAGATGCTCCATGGCGTTGTGACAAAAACGGATGGGCAGAGTAAGATTAGTGAGGGGATTTGACCGGTTATAGTCTGCGAGGCCCCCTACAGTGACTCGCGGACCTCCCCGTTTGGCTTCTCCGGGCAAAACTCCACGGTATGTTGGTTGCCTCCACAATACATGCACAGGCCCAACTGCCGGCGGCGCTGTTTCTCCGCTAGGGGGAGCTTTGACCGGCCAACCACCATTGCCTCCGACTCCTCGGAAGGCTCCGGGGGAGGCAACGCCAGGGGGCGAGCTTGAGGCGTGCGGACTGAGCCTCCTCGCGAGCGGCTGGTCAACTTCCGCTCGGAGGAGCGCTCGTGCAGCCTGTTATCCAAGCTAATAGCTACAGAGATTAGCTCTGAAAGGGTCTCCGGGAGGTCTCGACCGGCCAGTTCATCCCTCAGACTCGGGCTGAGGCTGCGGAGGAAGATGCCACAGAGTGACACCTCTCCCCAGCCTACTTCCTCGGCGGCGACCCGGAAGTCGATAGCGTGGTCTGCCGCTGACCGACCTCCCTGCTGGAGAGCAAGCAGACGGTCAGTTAGGACACTATCGCGCCGGGAATGATCAAACACGTCGAGAAACTGCCACACGAATTGGTCATAGGAAAGGTTCGCGTAACTGGGCTTCACCATTACGGCGTAAGCCCAGGTCAGCGCTCGCCCCTCCAGGAGATTTTCTATATAACCAATCCGGCTGTGGTCTGAGGGAAAGTCCCCGGGAACGCGCAGGAACACTGACTCACACTGCATTATGAAACCCCGAGCTCCGCCAAGTTTCCCGCTGAAGCGGGCAGGAGTCGGGATGGGTGTGAGCCGGGTCGGCGGACCCGCGGCAAACTGGCCAGCCACCGGGGCAGCAGGAGCTAATCCTCCCTGACGAGCTGGGGGGAACGCCTGCTGGGGGTCCAGGCGGTGTAACCGGTGAGTGATTGTAGTCAATTGATTCAAAATCACCTGCTGTTGGTAGACTATTAAATCTACCCGAGCCTCGAGGGTGGAAAGACGGCGTGCGAGCCCGCTGTCTGCCGAGCCGCTCTGCTGAAGCCGTACTGACATAATGTCTGGCTCAGGAGACACACACGCAGGCTCAGGATAGATTTAACAGTTTTATTTAACAAGCAGGGGTGTATGAATGTGTGTGTGAGATATGTGTATGTACTGTGGGAGAACTTCAGTGCGCAGGCAGCAGAGCAGTTCGCTGTACAGCCGGGCAACCCTATAACGAGAGAGCAGAGGGACAAGGTAAAGGGCACCACACCTATACAGGACCGTGACAAAGACTGCTGCTTACTTGGTATAACAGGTGGCTGGCGTTGGCAAGGAGAGAGCCCAGGAGACAGCGACCTGCAGCGCCTGTGGCGACAGCGAGGATGAAGTGGCGAGACGAGGAGTCCGCCGCCAAGGAATCCACCTGTGCACAGGGGAGAGAACTGAGGAGAAAAGGTAAGGATGCTTACGTAGAGAGTTGTCTTGCTGGCAATGGGGGTTCCAATAGCGAAGACGAGCCGAAGGGAACAGACGGCTTCAGGCCGAAGCACAGGGCTGAGTGGGTTAAATAGTCTATTGCTGACGAGGCGCAGGTGTGCGCGTAGCAGGAGCCAATGACGAGTGGCGAGTCATGACAGTGTGGGGGTTGCCCCTATATTTCAAAGTGCAATGAGGTGTTTGTTGTTGTGAAATAGCACTTATGTAAATAAAGTTGAATTGAATTCATTATCAATCATTTATTGATAATTTTTATGCATTATCTATTTTTCTGAGGATTACTAATTATTTGCTAATTAATTTCTTTGATACCCCCTGCTTTGATACATGGAGACGCACATGCAGCAAAGTTACAGGGTATTTGCTTGATTCCTTTACTGAAAGAAAGTGTGCTATCATTTTTAATTTAGATGAAAATGTGTGGGTAGCCCAGTTCCTTCAAAAATAAGATTTCAATAATCATAGCTTCTTTTGTGACTTCTCTTGAACTAGTTTACAGATTCCATTTAAGAAAAACAAAACAACTATCTGTGCATTTTCGATATGCTTCAGCATTGATAAATAAGATCAGTTTGTCCAGTTGAACACAGATGGGTTGAATTTGAATAAATGAATAAAGATTGCATCACACTCTTTCATTCAACAGAAAGGTGGACCTTTTGCCTAATTAGAATTTGATTTAAATTTTTACCAGGAATGCCTCATTTTATATATTCCTTGGTAAATTATGGGGTGAATGTAGTTTACCCTGACCCAGCTTGGCCACCGCCGAATCAGGAAAAACACATTCCTCATTACTGTCACATTTCTGAAATATGATGTTACCACACCATTATGTGGTGAGTAATATCAGTATAAAATCATATAAACATTACATTTGTAAAGTCAAAGTCATTTGAATCAGTACACCTTATGTTATCTACAATGTCATACAAAGTCATACTTGGCTTCAAAAAATGCTTATCAATTTAAGGATCCTTTCTCCAAGACCTTTGTCTGATAATCCATAGCCTCTGGCAGATCATATGCACAGACACATTAATTATCAATCTCTTTTGAACCTCTGTGCTCTAAATCATGTGATATAGGGTAAACATAAAACTTTCAGTGATTAAGCATTATTAAATGACATCATAATATGATCATAGTATGGCCTGTAGTCACGTTGTCACACGTCAGTCCTTCCTATAAAGTGCACTGTCATGTTTCAGTCAAAGAAAAAAAAGGTCAGTAATGTGTCAAAATTACTTTTGAAAATATGTAAACAGTTTATCACGTACGCAACATTAATTAAATCCCCACAAAGTTAAATCGGAAAAAAAAATAAAAACCTAAAATCCTGTAAAAATACCCATATTTAGACCACTTTTTTCACACAGATCAACCACACACAGACAGAGAATTGTTATTATTTCCACAAGGTCGAAGCAGCTCCTTCCATTCTCTCTACACTGCCATAACACAAAACTAGTCAAAACTTTTTTTTTTTTTTAGTCGACTCCTTTTGCTCAAGGCCACTATTTTCAGATACCTATAATTTCAAACATTTCTCAGAAGGATAACAATTAGACAATCAATCCTTATATACCAAAAATTACAACAGTTTAAAAACCTGCTCCTTCCGCCTCCGCAGAGAACTCTCATCCCTTTTCCTCACGCTGGAGCAGTTTACAGAAACAAAAACAATCCAAACTGCAGCTGCCTCTATCTAAGGCTCACACACACAAAAAATAAAATAACTGTTTCTCATTGTCCATTTTAGCGTTATCCGGTTATGTTGCCACTTAACCCGACCGTCTTTAGATCTTATAGTCTAGTATCAATATCTTATAACATAGAGTAAAGTTATTATGATTTTATTTACTTCCTTCTTTTCCCAACCTCTTGGGCTTCTTTTAATAATTTGCTGTATCCTCCTTAGGATCCTCCTTAGGATCGCGGCATTGATAAGCTGGGGGAGGATTATCTTTTTCATTTAATAATGGTTCAATGCTCGGTTGGTTTTGATATTTATCTTATTTGTTTTTATTTTTATTTTAGTTGTAAGTTTTACCGTCGACGCCAAGACTGCACATTCATCCACATCCAGTGTGGGTTTAAAGGAATAATCTTTTTCCCATTTGTTTAAATACTTTTCAGGATCCTTTATCTGGTCTTTTTCTTTTAACCGATCACTGTAATTTTTTACCGTTCGACGGGCCGTCTGTTCTTTTTTCTGTTGTTTGGTTTTTTGTTTATTTTCTTTCTTCCCCACACAGTTACCATTTTTTCCCTTTTTTAAATTTTTTTATCCCTTGATAATTCCACAGGAATTAAAATGTTTTACCAGGAAAAGCGAGGACGCCGCCTCACTACCATTACGTTATAAAACGACCTGATATTCTGTTTTTGTCATAGACCGGGTGTCACAACCCAAATAAACCTTTTTATCTTATTACCAATTCAATTCAATTCAACTTTATTTATATAGCGCCATTTCACAACAACAGTCATCTCATAGCACTATCAACTGTAGGGGGAACCCCCACAGTTGCGGAAAGACCCCAGCAATCAGGCAATCCCCTGTGAGCAAGCACTTGGCGACGGTGGAGAGGAAAAACTCCCTTTTAACAGGAAGAAACCTCCAGCAGAACCAGGCTCACGAGGGGCAGTCATCTGCTGCGACTGGCTGGGGGGTGAGGGGATAGAGAAGATGAAAAGAACAGACATGTAGAGAGCAAACAGCACGATGGGGACTCAATCTATGGGAGAGAACAAACAAATGTTAATGACCAGCAAAAAAAAATATTTCATTGAGAGTGAGGAAAGGAGTGAGGCCCAGTGCATTACTGGAGGTCCCCCGGCTGACTAAACCTATTAGCAGCATAACTAAGGGAGGGTTCAGAAACACATGATCCCTCCCTAATTGTAGGCTATATCAAAAAGGTAGGTTTTAACCCTATTCTTAAAAACAGAGATCGAGTCTGACTCCTGAATCCAGATTGGCAGCTGGTTCCACAGGAGAGGAGCTTGATAACTGAAGGCTCTGCCTCCCATTGTACTTTTGGAGATTCTTAGGTATTACTAGTAATCCTGCATTTTGGGAGTGTAGTGCTCTGTTAGGATAATACGGTAGTATCAGATCTTTTAAATAAAAAGGAGCCTGATTGTTTAGAGCTTTGTAAGTAAGAAGAAGGATTTTAAACTTAATTCTAAACTCTATGGGAAGCCAATGAAGGGAGGCCAGAACCGGAGAGATATGATCTCTCTTTCTAGTACCTGTTAAAACTCTTGCTGCAGCAGTTTGGATCAGCTGAAGACTTTTTAAAGATGTTTTAGGACAGCCTGATAATAAAGAATTACAATAATCTAATCTCGAGCTAACAAAAGCGTGGATCAGTTTCTCAGCATCACTCTGAGACAAGATGCTCCTAATCTTGGCAATATTACGCAAATGATAGAAGGCAGTCTTAGAAACTAATTTAATATGTGAATTGAAGGACAGATCTTGATCAAAAATAATTCCAAGGTGTCATGGTAGCCCTCGCGGGCTACCAATAAGACGCACACAAGTCCACCAGTGAGTTTTAGTGAATTTTATTACGGTGAAAGGGTGTTTACACAAGCTGCTGAGCAGATGACAGAGTCCTTGCAGAACAGGAAGCATAGGCAATACAACACACTACGGGTCCAGGGCAGGAAACAGTCACACACAGACAAGCTAGGTAATAATTGCACCTGGACTGCTAAAGCAGGGACTTACAGCACCAATTACACCGGCGAGAATAAGGCTATACAGCTCACTTACTATGCCGGTGAAACGACGGTCAAGCCCTTAGGCAGCCGAGGTGAAGATAGTCCAGGCATCCGTGACGATGGGGGAACAGAAAATAACGATCAATAATGTGACCATTAGCGATCAGACACTGCTGCGTCGTACTGACGCAGCACACAGCTTAAATAACCCAGGGATTGATGACAGATGACACACAGCTGACCGACCGTTGACAGGCGGAAACCCCTCCGAGCACTTTCACAATAAGAGCCCGGAGAGGCCAAAATACCGCCCGCAGCTGTCAAGCCGGCAGTGAGACATAACTTTAACCCGAGCGCGATCAGAACCGACGCTCGGGTCATAACAGTACCCTCCCTCCACGGGCGGACTCCGGACACCCCAAGGGACCACCCTGCCCCCCCCGCCCCCCCAGGGTGGGAGGTAGGAGGACAGGTACGGAGGGAGAGAAACCAACCAACAAAAACAAGACAAGACCAAAACAAGAAATACATACCAACACATGGCTCAGGGGAAAAAAACAAGACTAAGACCAGACAAAAAACCCCACAAGAAATACATGACTCCGGGGAAAAACAAGACTAAGACCAGACAAAAAAAACCCATACAGGAAATACATGACTCTGGGAAAAAAAAACAAGACTAAGGAAAAGAAAACACATGACAAAACAAGGCTATGACAAGACTGAGACTCACAAGGGAAAAAAAAACAAGAGACAAAAAAATGCTTTAACTTGACTATGGCAAAGACTCACAAGGTAACAAGAGGCAAACAAATTGCTCAGACTAGACAAAGACAATGATTTACAAGGTAACAAAAAATGCTCGAACTTGACTAAGACAAAGATTTACAAGGGAACAAGGGGTAAACAAAAAATAGCTCGGACTAAACTAAGACTATGACGTACCAAGAAACAAGGGGTAAACAAAAATTGCTCGGACTTAACCGTGATCAAGACTGTGACTTTGGCTACAACAAAAAACAAGAGGCAATCTAACATTGCTCAGACCTGACTAAGACTTAGGAAACAAGAAAAAAAAACAAGAGGCAATCTAAAATTGCTCAGACCAGACTAAGACTATGACTTTGGAATCAAGAGGCAATCTAAAATTGCACAGACCTGACTAAAACTATGACTTTGAAAACAAGAAAAAAGAGGCAATCTAAAATTGCTCAAACCAGACTAAGACTATGACTAGGAAACAAAAACAAAAAACAAGAGACAATCTAAAATTGCTCAGACCTGACTAAGACTATGACTTGGAAAACAAGGAAAAAAAAACCAAGAGGCAATCTAAAATTGCTCAGACCTGACTAAGACTATGACTTTGAAACAAGAGGCAATCTAAAATTGCACAGACCTGACTAAGACTATGACAAACAAGAAAAAACAAGAGGCAATCTAAAATTGCTCAGACCTGACTAAGACTATGACAAACAAGAAAAAACAAGAGGCAATCTAAGATTGCTCAGACCAGACTAAGACTATGACTTGGAGACAAGGAAAAAAAAAAACAAGAGGCAATCTAAAATTGCTCAGACCTGACTAAGACTATGACTTTGAAAACAACAAAAAATTACAAGAAGTACAAGACAAGAATTGGCACCATATGGGCCCACAGAAAATCCCACAGTACATGAAACAGTCAGGTGGCCTGCCCCAGTCCCATGCCCCCAGGAAAACGTCCTCTGGTGGCCAAACCAGGTCACCCCGTAACCCACACAGTTTGTTGGGTGGCCAACCCAAGACGCCGAATGCTCCAGGCAGTTCCTCGGGCGGCCGACCCGCATACCACAACCAGCAGGACCGTGGAGGGATTGCGTGCAGCCGCTCACCTGATAACAAAACAGGAGAGCGCCAATCTGTCAAACAAACCCCACTAATGGCCCCCAGCTGGTGGCTCCTGAGAGGGGGACAACCAAAACCCTGGGCCCCCTCGAATCCTGATTGGGTCGCAGCCGCCACTGCGCTGAACCCCCAGTGGACCTCGTCGGACCCCGATTGGGTCAGGACGGACCCAGATTGGGTCACCACTACACCCACGTTGGACCCCGACTGGGTCACCTCGGCCCATACGTCGGACCCCGACTGGGTCAGGACGGGCCCAGATTGGGTCACCGCTGCACCCACGTTGGACCCCGACTGGGTCACCTCGGCCCATGCGTCGGACCCCGACTGGGTCAGGACGGGCCCAGATTGGGTCACCGCTGCACCCACGTTGGACCCCGACTGGGTCTCCTCGGACCACGCGTCAGACCCCGACCGGGTCTCCTCGGCCCACACGTCGGACCACGACTGGTTCAGGACTGCCCCGGCAACGACCTCCATCTCCGAACCTGGAACCCCTGGTCCCGTAACCTTGACTGGCTCCGGACTGGCAACGCTGTGGAGGTGCTCAGAACACAAGGAAGAACCGGGATCAGTTCCACCGGCAGCGCCAGAGCCCAGCGAGACGAGCTCGGGTGCAGCAGCCGGCTGCCCCTCACTCGCCCCCCCATGAGGCAGGCAAAAATGCTCTAATACACCATACAGGAAAACAAGAAAGAGCACTTGCCTGCACTCGGGCTCTGGAGCCGTCCAGGACTTCGCCGATCCAGGTTCATGAAGATGCTCGTCGTCGGGCTCCCACTCAGCTGTGTCGGGTTCCACAGCCGGCCTGATGGTCTCTGCAGCTGGATCCTCAAGCGCAGACGTCCATGCCAATAACCCGTATGGCGTGGAGGCAGAGGACCCTGAACCTGCTGACTCGGGCTGCATCCCTGAAGAACCTTGGGGACGCTCTCTCGTCGGCTCTGGCTCCTCACTGCAGTCCGTTCTCCTCCTCTGTCCAACACAAGGCTGCAAGACCGGGATGTCTCCCAGAGCTGCAGGCCTCCCCCTCGTTCGCCGGCGTGGGACTGACGCCGAGGACCGCTCCACAGGAGGAGACACAGAGGCAGCAGGTTTAATATAATTGGCTACAGCTGGGGAAGGAAACTCAGGGAGCTGCGGACCCTGAGCTTCACCCCCAGGAGTCAGACAAGACAGATCACTATTACTACAAGGAAAGTGAACTTGGACTTGCCTGTCTCCCGGGGGGAGGGTGTTATCAGCTGTAGCAAACGTTGCTCCTTCCCTCGCTCGCTGAATGCTGAAAGACCCAAGAACGGAGCCCACCGGCGCAGGACTCGGCTCACACTCAGCAGCTGGCTGGTTGAGGGGGTCATCCCGGCGGCCCGGAACTGGATCTGGAGCTGGAGCTTGCCGAAGATGCGCCCGGCCGTGACGCCGACGCCTTCGCCGGCCCCCAGATGGTGCGAACTCCCGAAAAGGATCCCTAGGCGAAAAACAGGTGTGCCTCTTCACCTGCTCCATGCCGCGTTCCTCCTCCATTATCAGGAACAGTTCGCGTTGGGCAGCGATGTCCTCCCTCCTAACGTCGACTTCCGGGTGGTTGGCGAAGCAGGGAGAGAGGTTACAGAGCACATCTTTGGCGGCGTCCAGGTACCAATGTATGCCGGGGTCGTAGTCCAACATGGAAGCGGAGATGAGTAACTCATCTACCGCTTCCAAGACATACGTCAGCACGTGACTCCTCGGTGACGGCATTCCTTGCATACACAGAACCAAACCACGGCAACCTAAACCTAAACCACGGCAACAAAGTTCCATTAAGTCCAACATAGTATTCTAATCTATCAAGTAGAATATTATGATCGATAGTATCAAAAGCTGCACTAAGGTCTAAAAGGACAAGTACAGAAACCAGTCCATTATCAGATGCGATGAGGAGGTCGTTAGTGACCTTCGCTAAGGCTGTTTCAGTACTATGATGGATTCTAAACCCAGATTGAAACTCTTCAAGTAAACCATTTCCCTGCAGGTGGTCAAATAATTGCGTAGCAACAACTCTTTCTAAGATTTTTGAAAGGAAAGGGAGATTAGAGATTGGTTTATAGTTAGCTAAAGCTCCTGGATCTAGCGTTGGCTTTTTGAGTAAGGGTTTAATTACAGCCGTTTTAAAAGCCTGCGGTACATGGCCTAAAATTAATGAAGAATTGATTATATGAAGAATAAAGCTACCAATAAGTGGGAAGACTCCTTTAAATAACCTGGTAGGAATAGGGTCTAAAAGACAAGTTGAAGGTTTGGATGAGGAAACTATTTTGTCTAACTCACAAAGGTCGATTGGAGTAAACTCATCAAGACAGACATCAATAGAAGGAGTTGTAGTAGTTACAGTATTTAACTGTGGGAAGAATCTGATTGATTTTATCTCTGATGGATGAAATTTTATTATTGAAAAAGTTCATAAAGTCCTAACTAGTAAGCTCTAAGGGAATGCTAGGATTGACAGAGTCCTGACTCTTTGTCAACCTGGCTACAGTGCTGAAAAGAAACCTGGGATTATTCTTGTTCTCTTCTATTAATGCAGAGTAATAACTCGTTGTAGCTTTTCTAAGAGATTTTTTATAAATTAAAAGATGATTTCTCCAAGCTAAATAGATTTCATCTAAATTAGTGGAGCGCCATTTTCTTTCTAATTGACGAGTCTTCTGTTTTAAGCTACGAGTTTCTGTGTTGAATCAAGAAGTTAGAAATCTCTGATTAAACTTTTTCTTTTTTAAGGGGGCCACCAAGTCTAGAGTCTGATGCAGAGAAGCTGTAACACTATCCACCATGTTATCAATTACAGAAGGAGCAAGCTGTCTAAAGCTTATTTCCATTGTGTTGACACATGGCATAGAGGAAACAATCTGCATGAAGTTGGTAACAGCATCATCTGAGAGGCATCTACTGCAATAATATTTTTCTTTAGGAGCCAAATAGTCAGAAATAGTAAAATCAAAGGTTAACAGACAGTGGTCTGACAGTACAGGGTTATGAGGAGACACTACAAGATTTTCTATTTCTATGCCATATGTCAGAACAAGGTCCAATGTATGGTGGAGGTAATGAGTAGAATTTCCTACTTTCTGAGAAAACCCAATCGAGTCTAATATTGAATTAAATGCCACATTAAGGCAGTCACTATCTACATCCACATGTATATTAAAGTCCCCTACTATAATTATTCTATCTGATTTCAGCACTAAATCAGCTAAGAAATCAGCAAATTTGGATAAAAATTCTGAGTAGGTTGATGGGGGACGATAAACTATGGCAAATAAAATTGGGTTTAACCTAAAATTGCTTAAGTGCCCAATACTGAGGACCAGGCCCTCAAAGGAATTATAACATGTTTTTTGCTTTACATTAACTAGTAATTTGGAATGGTAAATTGTTGCTACTCCTCCTCCACGACCAGAACTTCTGGGATTTTGACAGTTTAAATAACCAGAGGGAGTTGATTCATTTAAACCAACATAATCCTCTTGCCCTAACCAAGTCTCTGTAAGGGAAATTAAATCAATCTGATGATCAATTAACAGATCATGGACTAACAGAGACTTGGGAGTTAGAGACCTAATATTTAATAAACCACATTTAATTTTTAAATTATGAGGAGGAAGAGAGGCCAAATCATTCAATTTAGAGGCTTCATGTTTAATTTGAGTTTTACCAGTATTTTGCTTAATCACTTTGGGATGCTTATATTTTATATTTTTATTTACTTTGGAGGGAGCAGACAACGATTCTCTGATGGGGAAGACAGGAGCTAAGTTGAGGGGTGGTGGATGAAGAGGAGCTGCAGAGAGGCGTGTAAGACTGCGACTCTGCTTCCTGGTCCCAACTCTGAGTAGTCAAGGTTTTGGAAATTTGGATAAAAAAGATGCCAGATTGTTAGATAAATGAGAAGCACCATCCAAAGTGGGATGAATGCTGTCTCGTCTCATAAGACCAGGTTTTCCCCCAAAAGAGCTCCAATTGTCAATGTAGCCCACGTCATTTGCCGGACACCACACAGACAGCCAGCAGTTCAAGGATGACGAGCGGCTAAACATGTCATCACTGGTCAGATTAGGGAGGGGCCCAGAGAATACTACAGTGGCAGACATCGTTTTTGCAAAGTCACACACCGATTCTACATTAAGTTTCGTGACTTCCGACTGCCGGAGACGGATGTCATTAATGCCAGCGTGAATAACAATTGTGGAGTATTTACAGTTACTTTTAGCCAGCATTTTCAAATTTGACTCGATGTCGCCTGCTCTGGCCCCAGGAATGCATTTGACTATGGCCGCTGGAGTCTCTAGGTTCACGTTTCTGACTACAGAGTCGCCAATGATCAGAGTTTTTTCCTCAGCAAGTGTGTTGCTGAGCGGGGAAAAAGGATTAGAAACGTAAACAGGTTGGTGGCGTACCGGGGCTTTGCGACTAGGCTTCCTTCTCACCGTCACCCACCCAGTCTCCTCGCTGCTGAGGAGAGCCGGAGGACCGCTAACAGGGGGGCCTAAGCTAGCTAGCTCCGCTGCAGCTAAGGGGCGTCCGTCAAGAGTAACTGGCGCAGACGGTGTTTCAATGCAGCGGAGCCGGGATTCCAAATCAGACAACCTCGCCTCGAGCACCTCAAAAAGACAACATTTATTACATTTACCGTTATCACTAAAAGAGGCAGAGGTGTAGCTAAACATCTGACAGAGAGAGCACACCAGAGGAGGAGAGGAAGGAGAGCTAGTAGCCATCGCTAGTGGCTAACCCAAAGCTCAGGAGAGTGAGGAGAGCAAACCACACAGACAGACAGCAAAACAGGAAGTGACGATACGTTACCACAAGGAAGTGACGTTCAGACCAGGAAAAGCGTGGATGCCGCCACGCTACCATTTGACATAACGCACGGCTCAGGAGACGCACACACACAGGCTCAGAGTAGTTCAAATAGTTTATTAACAACAGGAGTGTATGAATGTGTGTCTGCGGGATGTAAATGTGTTGATGGCGGCGTCTGCTTCGGGCACAGAGGCAGGAGGCCGTACAGCCGGACAACCCTATGGGAAAGGCACAAGGAGAAGGGTGACGGGCACACACCAACACAGGAGATATAAGAGCGAGAGAGGAGCTTACTTGGAGAGGACAGATGACTGGCACAACAAGGGACAAGGTCCGGTAGACAGCCACCTGGAGAACCCGATGCAGCAGCGAGGAACAGGCGATGGAGAGGCGTTGTCCGCTGCCGGGGAATCCACCTGTGCACAGGGGAGCAGACTGGGAAGGAAAAGGAGGTAAGGTCTTCTTACCAGAGTAATCGGCTGAGGGTGAAGGAACTCACAGCGATGCATGGGGAAGTCTGACGGCTTCAGGCTGAAGCTCAGGGCGAGGCGGCTTATATCCCTCGCCGCTGATGATGTGCAGGTGTGTGTGCAGGTGGCGCCGCTGATGAGCGGCGCGGCGTGACAGTACTCCCCCCTCTAGCAGCGCCTCCTGGCGACGGCTTCTCTGGGTGCGCTCGGTGGAAATCAGCGATGAGCGACGGGTCCAACACAAACGACGAGGGTACCCACTGTCGATGTTCAGGCCCATAGCCCTCCCAGTCCACCAAGTACTGCAACCCACGACCCCGGCGCCAGGAGTCCAGGATGGAGGCGACGGACCAGGCCGGATGGCCACCAATCATCCGGGGCGCGAGTTGCGCAGCAGGAGGAGGGCAAAGGGGATCGGAGACTGCCAGCTTCACCTTGGACACGTGGAAGGTGGGATGGATGCGGAGGGAGGGGGGAATAGCCACACGCACAGCCACCGGGTTGACGATCCTGGTGATGGGGTAAGGACCCATAAAGCGCTGTGCCAGCTTCCTCCTCTCGCCCTTTAAAGTCACGTCCTGGGTCGACACGTAGACTTGCTGACCAACTCTGTATGCCGGTGCAGGTCTTCTGTGCCGGTCCGCCACGGCTCTGTTGCGCTCCGCCGTGCGTAAAAGCGCATTGCGCGCTGACGCCCAGATGGAGCGGAACTGCCTGAGATGCGCCCGTACTGAGGGGACAGTTACCTCACTCTCCTGCGCTGGGAACAGCGGGGGGTCGTAACCCAGGGACGCCTTAAAGGGGGACATCCCTGTAGCAGAAGAGCGAGCGGTGTTATGGGCGTATTCAACCCAGGCGAGGTGGTTACTCCAGGACGTAGGTTTGGACGCCGTTACACAGCGGAGCGCAGCCTTCAGCTCCTGGTTGGTCCGCTCACACTGCCCGTTGGATTGGGGGTGATGGCCGGAGGAGAGGCTCACCTTGGCTCCTAAGGCGTTGCAGAACGACCTCCAAACCTCTGAAGAAAATTGGGGCCCTCGGTCCGAGACCACGTCCACCGGAATCCCATGCAGCCTGACCACGTGTTGGATGAGGAGGTCCGCCGTCTCCAGGGCAGTTGGGAGACCTCGTAGGGGAAGGAAGTGTACCGCCTTGGAGAAGCGGTCCACGATGGTCAGGATGGTGTCGTAGGTGTTCGAGACTGGGAGTCCGGTGACGAAATCCAGGGCGATATGCGACCAGGGCCTGCCAGGGACGGGCAGGGGCTGGAGCAAACCCGCTGGAGGGGCATTACCCGATTTGTTGGTGGCACAAACTGGACAGGCCCGGGCGTAGTGGGCAGCGTCCCTCCGCAGGCCCGGCCACCAAAAGGACCGCTGGAGGAGGTCAATCATCCGGGAGGAGCCAGGGTGACAGGTGAGCTTGGATGTGTGCAACCAGTGGATGACCTCCCCTCGAACCGTGGATGGCACGAACAGCCTCCCCTCCGGTCCGCCGCCAGGATCAGGTTCCACTTCCTGCGCCTTCCGGATCTTGCTCTCGATGTCCCAGGTGACGGCTCCCATGACGCACGACCTGGGTGGGATGGTGTGGACCATGTCCTCCGACTCCTCAGGGGCGAATTGCCTAGAGAGGGCGTCGGGCAGGCCGTTCTTGGAGCCAGGCCTGAAGGTGATGGTAAATTGAAACCTGGCGAAGAACAAGGACCAGCGCACCTGGCGGGTGTTCAAGCGCCTGGCAGATCTAAGGTACTCCAAGTTCTTGTGGTCCGTCAGGACCACGAACGGCAGGTCCGCCCCCTCTAGCCAGTGACGCCACTCCTGTAGCGCGAGCTTGATGGCAAGGAGCTCCCTGTCACCCACGTCGTAATTCCTCTCCGCCGGGGACAAGCGCCGGGAGAAGAAGGCGCAGGGCCGTTTGATACCGTCGTCTGGCGACCGCTGGGATAGCACCGCCCCCACTCCTGTGTCCGAAGCGTCCACTTCCACGATGCACTGCAGTGCAGGGTTGACTTGGCTAAGGACCCGGGAGGAGGAGAACTCCGCCTTCAGTGCCTGAAAAGCAGCTGCGGCCTCTTCGGTCCACCGGAACGGGACCTTAGGGGACGTGAGGCGGGTCAGTGGACCGACGATGGTGCCAAAATTTGGGACGAAGCGGCGGTAGAAGTTCGCAAACCCAACGAACTGTTGCACCTGCTTCCTTGATGCAGGTGTAGGCCATTCCACCACCGCCTTCACCTTCTCTGGGTCCGGAAGCACCTGGTCGTGAGAGATGATGAACCCAAGGAAGGATGTTGTCCTTGCGTAAAATTCACACTTCTCGGCCTTCACGTATAACCGGTTCTCCAGCAGTCTTTGGAGGACCCGCCTCACGTGGACCTGGTGCTCGTCCCTGGACTTGGAGAAGATGAGTATGTCATCCAGGTAGACGAACACAAAAAGGCCGATGAAATCCCGGAGGACGTCGTTGATGAGGCGCTGAAAGACGGCTGGAGCGTTGGTCAACCCGAACGGCATCACCAGGTATTCGAAGTGGCCGTTCGGGGTACGGAAGGCTGTTTTCCACTCGTCTCCCTCCCGGATCCGGACGAGGTGGTATGCACTGCGTAGATCCAGCTTGGTGAACCAAGTCGCCCCCTGGAGGGAGTGGAAAGCGGTGTCCATGAGGGGCAGAGTGTAACGATCCTTCTCCGTTATGTCATTAAGGGCACGATAGTCAATGCAAGGATGGAGGGATCCGTCCTTCTTACCAACGAAGAAGAATCCTGCCCCCACAGGTGATGACGATGGGCGGATAATTCCAGCACTCAGCGACTCCTTGAGGTATGAGTTCATTGTCTCCTTCTCCGGCGCCGATAGACTGTAGAGTCATCCAGAAGGTAAGGGTGCCCCCTGGCGGAGATTGATTGCGCAGTCATAGGGCCGATGAGGAGGGAGAGACATCGCCTTGGATTTGCTGAATACCATACCCAGGTCGTGAAATTCCACTGGCGCCAGGGACAGGTCTGGGGGTGCAGTGTCCGTAGGAGGGGGAGAAGCGGACGGAGAGCAGGCAGCGGACTGAAGACAGGTGCCCATGCAGAACGTACTCCATGCCGACACCCCGGCGGACTTCCAATCCAGAACGGGGTTGTGGAGGCGTAGCCAGGGATACCCCAGGATGACGGGCGACACAGAGTTGGGCAGGACGTAAAAGGTTATCTCCTCCCGGTGGTTTCCAGAGATAATAACCGGGACGGGGATGGTCTGGTGTGTAACTCTCCCAAGGGAGGCACGAGAGAGGTTGACCAGGGAGATGGGGTTCTTTAGTGCCTGACAGCGGATGCCCAATCGGGTTGCCAGGCTTTGAGAAATAAAGCTGCCTTCCGCGCCCGAATCCACCAGTGCATGGGTGAGATGCCCAGTGGAGTTATGACAGAAACGGATGGGCAGCTTCAATTGTGTGAGAGAACTTAACCGATTGACGTCCGCGAGGCCCCCTACAGTGACTCGCGGACCCCGCCGACTGGCTTTCCGTGGGCAAAGCTTCACCGTGTGTTGGTCATCTCTGCAATACATGCAGAGATCCAACTCACGGCGGCATTGTCTCTCCGCAGGTGAAAGCTTTGTCCAGCCCGTCACCATCGGCTCCGACTCCTCGGGGCACGATGGTGGCGGCGCCGCCAGGGGGCGAGCTTGGAACAGGCGCGGCGAGACTCCACGAGGGCGAGAAGAAGACGACTTCCGTCCCGAGGAGCGCTCGCGCAGCCTGTTGTCCAAACTGATCACTAGGGATGTTAGCTCCGCTAGCGTCTCAGGGATATCCCGCCCAGCCAGTTCATCCCTCAGATCATCATTGAGACTGCGGAGGAAAAGGCCACAGAGGGAGCGTTCCTCCCAGCATAATTCCTCCGCCACTACCCGGAAGTCGACCGTGTAGTCCGCTTCCAACCGGCTTCCCTACTGGAGGGCGAGAAGCCGATCGACCTGGACCGTCTCGGTAAGAGAATGGTCAAAGACCTCCAGGAAGCGTCTCACGAATTGGTCATATGTGAGGGTGGCATAACTGGGCCTCGCCATTACGGCGTAGGTCCAGGTTAATGCTCGCCCCTCCAGGAGATTCCCGATATAACCAATTCGGCTATGATCTGAGGGAAAGTCCCCGGGCACACGGTGGAAAACGGACTCACACTGCATTATAAACCCCCGCGCTCCGCCGACCTTACCGCTAAAGCGGGCGGGGGTTGGAATGGGCGTGAGCCGAACCGGTGCACCCGGAGCCTGCTGGACAGCCACTGGAGCAGCAGGAGCCACGCCACCCTGACGAGCCGGGGGGAACGGCTGTTGGGGGTCCAAGCGGCCCAATCGGTTAGTTATGTTTATCAACTGATTAAAAATCACCTGTTGCTGATAAGCTATCTGATCCACTCGAGCCTTGAGAGTGGAAAACCGGTGTGCGAGCCCGCCGTCTGCCGAGCCGCTCTGCTGAAGCCGTACTGACATAACGCACGGCTCAGGAGACGCACACACACAGGCTCAGAGTAGTTCAAATAGTTTATTAACAACAGGAGTGTATGAATGTGTGTCTGCGGGATGTAAATGTGTTGATGGCGGCGTCTGCTTCGGGCACAGAGGCAGGAGGCCGTACAGCCGGACAACCCTATGGGAAAGGCACAAGGAGAAGGGTGACGGGCACACACCAACACAGGAGATATAAGAGCGAGAGAGGAGCTTACTTGGAGAGGACAGATGACTGGCACAACAAGGGACAAGGTCCGGTAGACAGCCACCTGGAGAACCCAATGCAGCAGCGAGGAACAGGCGATGGAGAGGCGTCGTCCGCCGCCGGGGAATCCACCTGTGCACAGGGGAGCAGACTGGGAAGGAAAAGGAGGTAAGGTCTTCTTACCAGAGTAATCGGCTGAGGGTGAAGGAACTCACAGCGATGCATGGGGAAGTCTGACGGCTTCAGGCCGAAGCTCAGGGCGAGGCGGCTTATATCCCTCGCCGCTGATGATGTGCAGGTGTGCGTGCAGGTGGCGCCGCTGATGAGCGGCGCGACGTGACACCATTACGTCCCAGACGACCCAGTATTTAATTTTTCCACTTTTTTTGTCCCAGACCAGGTTATTTCAACCCAAACAAAACTTTTTTTACCTCGTTGCAACTACTCGTGGTCCCGGACCACTTCCGCGCGCTTCACTGTTTACGGTCCCCGACCGGATTGTACAACCAAACTGTTAAAACTCACTTAGTATTATACTTCTCCTCTTTTTTATGAGCAACACTCACTTGTTTATTTTAAAAGATTCTTGTGGCTCTTTATTGTGTTTGTCACTCGTGGTTGGATTATGAGGGTCTTGTAATGCATTTAGGATATATCCTTTTTCTTTTAATCACATTACTCACTCGGAGGTGTATTAGGAGGGCCTTGTAACATATTTAAGAATATATCCTGTTTTACATTACTCACTCAGGCTGGACTAGGAGGGTCTTCTAAATGCATCTGAGAGTATAACTTTTATTCACTTGCGGTCCCAGACCAGGATATAGGAAACTCACTATATCCTTTTCTCTTTAATAATAAAAAAGACGTCACTTACTTTCTTTTTCTTTTATCGAGAATGGGCTTCACTAGACGACGTCCAGAGTCTCGCGCAGTCCAGATTTCCTCAATGGGGAGTCCAAAACTGACTATGCAGTCAGACCATGCGCATGGGTTTCAACCCGGAGCGCGCGTCGCCTCCAGCCGTCCTCCAGATGTTGCCCATCCGGGTCACGGCACCAAGTATATCAGAATCTGAAAACTCAGAGTGATCGTATGTCAGTTCGTTACCTCAATTAAGATTCATGACACAGAATATTAGTTCTCATATATATTTACTGCAGGAGTGCATACCTTTAACAGAATTTTCAGCACTGAAGAGTTTAACAATTCAGAGACTTTTTATACATCGTCAGTCATATAATCACAAGAGAACATCTGCTGAATGTCATAATATCATATACAGTCATAACAGGAATATGATCGGCCCGAAAGGAGAACAACGTGACCTTGCTATGACCTTGCAGGTGTGCTAAGTCCAGACTCCAAGTTAATCATAGTCACAGCATTTCATAGGAAAACAAGATTAATTTTCCCTTATTTCCAGACCCCTTATCACGTACATAGTTTTATCTAGTGAGACAGTTTTATTTCTCAAACTAAGCACATCTTAGTTTTGCACATGAAGGACACTCAGTAAGTCTTCTCAATATCCAAAAATGAAACAGTGTGTAATGAACTTATGGTTTATAAAAGATGATAATATGCATACAATATACACTTGAGTATATAAAATGGATATAAAATGATAACATGTATATACAATTTTCTGACACCTCCTTATTGTATCTAGGCAGCACGGTGGTGCAGTGGTTAGCACTGTTGCCTAACAGCTAGAAGGTTCCGGGTTCGAATCCCCAGGCTGGCAGGGGTTGGAACCTTTCTGTGTGGAGTTTGCATGTTCTCCCTGTGCTGCGTGGGTTTACTCTGGGGGCTCCAGTTTCCTCCCACAATCCAAAGACATGCATGTTAGGTTAATGGTTGTTCTAAATTGTCCCTAGATATCTGTCTCCTATAAGCCCTTAGAATAGAGGGTTAGTGCTAGTGAAGCGCTTTGCATGGTCTTTGAGACTAGAAAAGCGCTATTTAAGTACAGGGCCTTATCTGATAATGGACTTGTTTCTGTACTTGTCCTTTTAGACCTTAGTGCAGCTTTTGATACTATCAATCATAATATTTTACTTGATAGATTAGAACTCTATGATGGACTTAATGGAACTTTGTTGCAGTGGTTTAGATCTTATTTATCTGATAGGTTCCAGTTTGTTCATGTCAGTAATGAGTTTTCTTTCAATTCAAAGCTTAGTCATGGAGTCCCGCAGGGATTTGTGCTAGGCCCTACTCTTTTTAGCTTATATATGCTTCCGTTAGGCAACATTATTAGAAAGCACTGTATACATTTTCATTGTTATGCAGATGACACACAATTATACCTGTCAATGAAGCCAGAATTAGCCAAGTTAGAGGCCTGTCTTAAGGAAATCAAAGCTTGGATGACTTGTAATTTCCTGCTATTAAATTCAGATAAGACTGAAGTCATTCTTGTTGGTCCAAAAAACCTTAGAAATACCTTTCCATATCAAACTCTTGGTTTGGATGCGGTTGCTATTTCTCTTAATAGCTCCGTGAGCAACCTTGGAGTTATTTTTGGTCAAGATCTGTTTTTCAATTCACATATTAAATTCATTTCTAAGACTACCTTCTGTGGCTTATATTAATCATATATTCCATACCTACATATATATAGACATATTAGAATGTTTAGTGATTACATATGTGGAATGACCTCACGCCTCAGAACAGGACAAGAAGTCTCGACCACCGGCGAAGATCAAAGAACAGACTGAGTCGCAGCGGTGGAGACCGGATCGAACTTCCTGACCACCCAGGGTCAGGTGGAGGAGATACAGGACAATGGAGGGGGATTACGTTAATGCATGATGTCAGCTTTGATATGCAATGTCTTTTGTTGAGTGTGGGTATAAGTATGAAGGTCTGACTGCGCTCGACCTCTTGATTCTGCTTCTGCATCAAGATGAGACATGTTAGGGAGGTGAAGCTGATAATAAACCTTGATTTATAAAATCACATCGCTTCTTCATTTCAAGCTCCCCACACTGGTGACCAGACGTGAGGATGGAACAGAGACGTTCTCCCACGACGAATTAATCGGAGGCGACCCAGGCAAGTGCCGTCGCACATGCAGACAGGGGAACGGATGGAAGACATTCCCCCACGGCAGAATCCACAGAGAGGGCTCAACCAAGCACCATCCCCAGCTCCGCCGTGAGGACAAAAGAAAGGCGTTCTCACCCGGCTGACACATCAGAGACGGCCCACACAAGCGCCGTCACCGTCAAGCTGCCAGAGTTCTGGCAAAACGACCCGAGCTCGTGGTTTCAGCAAGCTGAGGCTCAGTTTGCACTGGCGGGCATAACGGCGGACGAGACAAAATTTTACCACATCGTCGCCAAACTCAATGCCGCCACGTCAAGATGCGCGCGGAGCATAATTCAACAACCGCCCGCCCACGACAAATACAGAGAACTAAAGGCGACCATCAGCGAGAACTTCGTCCCCTCAGCCGAGGAGAGAGCAGAGAAGATTCTGGCGATCTACGGCCACAGAGGATGCAGACCAAAGGCCCTCATGGAGGACATGCTGCAGCTTAAGGAAGCAGACAACGACAACTTCCTTTTCCAACATATCTTCCTCAGCACTCTGCCGCCACACATGAGAGGGACACTGGCCAACATGCGGTGCAACACCCAGCAGGACTTCCGTGCGCTGGTCCGGGAAGCGCAGCGGCTCATCAACGCCTGCGGTGAACAGATGGCCACAGCAGCATCTGCAGATCTCAGCCCGGAAGCCCAGAGCAGCGGAGAACCGCAGACAACAGAGCAGAGCCCGCCCACCATGGCAGCAACACGACCAAGGCACAGCAGGCGGAACGACCTCTGCTATTATCACCATCGTTTCGCCGAGAGGGCGTACAAATGCGTGCCCCCCTGCAATTTCAAAAACTCGGGAAACGCCAAAGCCGGAAAACCGTTAACAGCTGCGGCTCTCGGCGAGACGAATAAGCTGCTTTATGTGACTGACGGACACACCGGGAGACAGTTCCTCATCGACACCGGAGCTCAGGTGAGCTTCATCACCCCTTCCAACGCAGACCGGGCCATGGGACCCCGGGGAAACGGAGCGATGGCAGCCAACGGCTCGACCATCGACACCTTCGGTGAAAGGAACCTGCCTCTTTGCATTCACGGCCGCAACTATAGATGGACATTTATTATAGCGGCGGTGAGTTTTAACTTGTTGAGCGCTGATTTTTTGTGTGCACATGGGTTGTTAGTCGATCTTGCAAATAGACGCTTGGTTAATGCACTGTCATTTTCTTCTATCCCCTGCTCAGCTCGAGTTTCTCCACCACCCATGCAGGCCAGCGTCACTACAGCAGGAGATAAGTTTGACCAACTCCTCACCCAATTTCCAGCACTCACAGTTCCAAAATTTTCAGCAACAGTAGCGAAACACGGGGTTGAACACTTCATCCCCACAACAGGCCCACCCGTGTTTGCCAAAGCTCGGCGCTTAGACGCGACCAAGCTCGCCATAGCACGTGACAAGTTTGCCAGCCTGGAAAAATTAGGCATTATTAGGCGCTCAAAAAGCCCTTGGGCATCACCACTACACATGGTCCCGAAAACCGACGGTTCTTGGAGACCTTGCGGCGATTACCGCAGATTAAACAATGCGACAGCCCATGACCGCTACCCAATTCCTCACATCCAAGATTTTTCACTACATCTGGCGGGTGCGCGCATTTTTTCTAAAATAGACCTGGTCCGCGGCTATCACCAAGTCCCTGTTCGAGCGGAAGACATTCCTAAAACGGCTGTAATAACCCCTTTTGGTCTTTTTGAATTTTTGCGAATGCCGTTCGGCCTCAAAGGCGCTGCTCAAACCTTTCAGCGTATGATGGACGCAGTATTACGCAACCTCCCCTTCATGTTCGTCTACCTCGACGATATGCTGGTAGCCAGCCCGTCAGAGGAGGAACACGAACAACACCTCACTACAGTTTTTCAGAGACTAGAAGAGCACGGGTTAATAATCAACCCAGCCAAATGCCAATTCGGCGTGTCACAAATTGATTTTTTGGGACACAGAGTGTCACCAAAGGGGGCAGTCCCATTGCCAGACAAAGTCCGCGCAGTAAAAAATTTTCCACGACCACAAACGGTCAGATCGCTGCAAGAATTTTTGGGAATGGTGAATTTTTACAACCGTTTCCTCCCCCGCGCAGTTCAACTCATGCAGCCCCTGTATGCCGCGCTCAGAAAACAAAAGCCTTTCAACGCGGTCGAATGGACCCCGGAGCGCGAAAGCGCCTTCGCGGAAGTAAAGAGTGCTCTAGCGAATGCCACATTGTTGGTTCACCCTGATCCCTCGGCCCACATAGCGCTAACCACAGACGCTTCAGACCTGGCCATAGGGGCAGTCGTGGAACAACATGTTGGCGGAACCTGGCAACCGTTCGCATTTTTTAGCAAATCTTTAAACCAAACCGAGCGCAAATACAGCACTTTTGACAGGGAGCTGCTAGCGCTTCATTTATCCATCCGCCACTTCCAGTTCTGGCTGGAAGGGCGGCGTTTCACAGCTTTTGTAGACCATAAACCACTCACTTTTGCGATGGCTAAAATTTCAGAACCATGGTCAGGCAGGCAACAAAGACAGCTAGCTGCAATTTCAGAGTTCACCACAGACATTCGACATGTGGCAGGCAAACTTAACGTGGTAGCAGACTGCCTCTCTCGCGCTGTGACATCGCCAGAGCACGAGGAGACAGATTATACTACCTCAGCCGCAGAACTCTTTGCCAATGCGGACGCGTACGCGGCCCCAATTCACGTAGGGATAGATTACGCAGCCATGGCAGAGGAACAAAGCAGTGACACGGACGTGCGCGTGCTCCTGTCTGGACCAACAGGGTTAAGACTGGAGGAAAGGGGTTTACATGACGATGTACCCCCCCTAATCTGCGACGTGTCAACCGGCCGACCTCGCCCGGTAGTTCCAGCTGCATGGCGCCGCCGCATTTTCGACTCGGTTCACTCCCTCGCGCACCCAGCGGTGCGCGCCTCGGTTAAAATGGTCGCGGAAAAGTTTGTTTGGCCGGGCCTGCGCAAAAATGTAAAGGAATGGGCAAAGACTTGCATGTCTTGCCAACGCGCCAAAATACACAAACACACAAAAGCTCCTCTAGAGCCTTTTCGAATCCCAGCCAGGAGGTTTGACCACGTTCACGTCGACCTCGTGGGACCACTACCTCCGTCTCAGGGGTTCACACACCTGTTAACAATGATAGACCGTACTACGCGCTGGCCGGAGGCGGTCCCTTTGGCATCAACCACAGCCGCGGAAGTCGCTTGCATTTTTTTAACAAACTGGGTGGCACGTTTCGGCGTCCCATCGGACATCACGTCCGATAGGGGGCCTCAATTTGTCTCAGAGCTGTGGTCAGCCATGGCCAACAGCTTAGGAGCGACAATTCACCGCACCACCGCGTATCACCCTCAGGCTAATGGGTTATGCGAGCGTTTTCACAGATCTTTAAAGGCCGCCCTCAGGGCCTCACTAACGGATACAGATTGGGTGAATAAACTTCCCTGGGTTTTATTAGGGTTGCGTTCTGCACCTAAAGAGGATCTAGACGCCTCCCCAGCAGAATTAGTTTTTGCACAGCCTCTCAGACTCCCGGGTGAGTTTTTACCAGAACATCCAGAGCCTGGGCATCTTCCAGCCCTGAGGCCCTTAAGCAGCACCGGACCGGACACGCTCCCCGGACCTGCACATCACTCTTTTCCACTGGTTTTTGTCCCCCAAGCTTTGAAAAACGCCGAGTTTGTTTTTGTTAGACACGAAGCTTTAAAATCAACCCTCCGTCCACCATACGATGGACCTTTCAGAGTGCTGGAACCTGGTGATAAGCATTTTGTGCTTGATTTAGGGGACAGAAAAGAAACAGTCAGCACTGACAGACTCAAACCTGCCTTCTTGTTGAGCGACGAGCCTGCACGGGTGGCGAGAGCACCTCGGCGGGGTAGACCCCCCAAGAGAAAAGACTCAGCCCCCCTGCAGGGAACAAATAACCACTCTCTGCCCCAAACTGCAGATTCCTTACAGGATGGTCCCGCCAGGACGCCAAAGCGGACCTACAGCAGATTCGGGAGAAGATTAAAACCCAGACGGCACAGGGACTGATGCAAAATTGACAAAGAGTTGTTAACTATGTTGTCAGATTGTGCCGTGACAGTTTTAAGGCTGATTTGTGACATTACTATACTGTTGTTGTTACCACTGAATTTTTAACAGGATCATGCTGCATAACCTGAGGGGTAACATGACTGCTGGAAAGATTTTTTCCTTGTTTCCCTGTCAAGATGTTTAACAGTATAATATGTCATGGAGATTATCTTAAACTGTAAACTTAATTTGATTGTCCTTTTCTTAGTCGTTTGGTGGGGGGGCTGTGGCTTATATTAATCATATATTCCATACCTACATTTGTATAGACATATTAGAATGTTTAGTGATTACATATGTGGAATGACCTCACGCCTCAGAACAGGACAAGAGGTCTCGACCACCGGCGAAGATCAAAGAACAGACTGAGTTGCAGCGGTGGAGACCGGATCGAACTTCCTGACCACCCAGGGTCAGGTGGAGGAGATACAGGACAATGGAGGGGGATTACGTTAATGCATGATGTCAGCTTTGATATGCAATGTCTTTTGTTGAGTGTGGGTATAAGTATGAAGGTCTGACTGCGCTCGACCTCTTGATTCTGCTTCTGCATCGAGATGAGACATATTAGGGAGGTGAAGCTGATAATAAACCTTGATTTATAAAATCACATCGCTTCTTCATTTCGAGCTCCCTACACCTTCTATCATTTGTGTAATATTGCCAAGATTAGAGCATCTTGTCTCAGAGTGATGCTGAGAAACTGATCCAAGCTTTTGTTAGCTCTAGGTTAGATTATTGTAACTCTTTATTATCAGGTTGTCCTAAAACATCTTTAAAAAGTCTTCAGTTGATCCAAAATGCTGCAGCAAGAGTTTTAACAGGTACTAGAAAGAGAGATCATATCTCTCCGGTTCTGGCCTCCCTTCATTGGCTTCCCATACAGTTTAGAATTAAGTTTAAAATCCTTCTTCTCACTTTCAAAGCTCTAAACAATCAGGCCCCTTTTTATTTAAAAGATCTGATACTACCCTATTATCCTAACAGAGCACTACACTACCAAAATGCAGGATTACTTGTAATACCTAGAATCTCCAAAAGTACAATAAGAGGCAGAGCCTTCAGTTATCAAGCTCCTCTCCTGTGGAACCAGCTGCCAATCTGGATTCGGGAGTCAGACTCGATCTCTGTTTTTAAGAATAGGGTTAAAACCTTCCTTTTTGATATAGCCTACAATTAGGGAGGGATCATGTGTCTCTGAACCCTCCCTTAGCTATGCTGCTAATAGGTTTAGACAGCCGGGGGACCTCCAATAATGCACTGGGCTTCACTCCTTTCTTCACTCTCAATGAAATATTTTTTTTTTTGCTGGTCATTAACATCTGTTTGTTCTCTCCCATAGATTGAGTCCCCATCGTGCTGTTTGCTCTCTACATGTCTGTTCTTCTTATCTTCTCTATCCCCTCACCCTCCAGCCAGTCGCAGATGACTGCCCTTCTCTGCGCCTGGTTCTGCTGGAGGTTTCTTCCTGTTAAAAGGGAGTTTTTCCTCTCCACTGTCACCAAGCGCTTGCTCACAGGGGATCACATGATTGCTGGGGTCTTTCTGCAATTGTGGGGGTTTCCCCTACAGTTAAAAGTGCTATGAGATGACTGTTGTCGTAAAATGGCGTTATTGTGGGGCGTGTGAAATAAGAGGCCGACTCATGGCACACAGTTTGTTACACACTTCACATCTCTCAAGCACAGAACAGACTGAGTCATTTCAGCAGGCACTCTCTTTTTATCCCAAATCTCTCCTCACAAGTTTCATGGCATTTCTCCACACACATGACATTTGCATTACACTGCATTCAACCCCCTATGTCCTTGACTCCTTCCTGCTATCTCACCAGGAACCTCCTGAGCATTGTTCTCCCATGCTTATCCACTGTCTCTTGTCTGAGATACTAAATAATCTGACTCCCCCAAGGTGCTATACTTCCCCCCCCAGCATCTTAGATAGAACAATAGAACATCAGTCCACATGCTGTTTGGGCTTCAGTCTCCTCCCGTATCTGCTGTAACTGGGGTTTACCGCCTCCGTGGCGCTGCTGTGCCGGTGGGGGGCTGCTGGGAGTGTGTCTGACTGCGGGTGGGCCGTGACGGGGGGGGGGGGGGCACTTCGGTCTGTCCGTGTGGCTGCTCTGGTGAATCGTTTCCCTGGGGAGCTCTCCGTGGGGGTCTTACACGCCGAGGGGCCCTAGCCAACAGCACTTGCTTGTCCGCCACAACGAAAGCGGGTTTGAGTCTGTCTATGCCAATTTTTTCCCGCCTACCCCCAAGTCTAGCACAAAATGCTTATCCCCTGTTTCCAACACTCCGAACGATCCATCATAGGGTGGGCGCGGCGCGATGGAGGGCGGTGGGCGTCGTGTCTGACGAACACGAACTCCGCACTCTTCAAAGTTTTAGGCACGAAAACACGCAGAAAACTGTGGTGGGCAGGGCCCGGCAGCGTGCCTGTGTTTGTGCTCCGCTGCAAAAGCTGAGACGGGGAGCTGTCCGGCGTGAGATTATCTGGCAGAAATTCCCCGGGCAGCCGTAGGGGCTGCGCAAAAACCAGCTCTGCCGGGGAAGCTTCCAGATCCTCTTTCGGCGTGGAGCGCAACCCCAATAAAACCCACGGCAGCCTGTCTACCCAATTTGCATCCGTCAGTGAAGCCCTGAGTGCTGCTTTCAGTGATCTATGAAAACGCTCGCATAACCCATTGGCCTGTGGGTTGTATGCGGTTGTGCGATGAATTGTAACCCCCAGGCTGCGGGCCATCACGGACCAGAGTTCGGAAACAAATTGAGGGCCCCTGTCCGATGTAATGTCCGACGGGACTCCAAAACGGGCCACCCATGCTGTCAAAAAAGCGCGTGCTACGTCCGCGGAAGTGGTTGCCGCCAGCGGGACTGCTTCTGGCCAGCGCGTGGTGCGGTCCACCACTGTCAGGAGATGCGTGCACCCCTGTGATGGCGGGAGGGGGCCCACGAGGTCCACGTGAACATGGTCGAACCTCTTAGCCGGGATACGAAACGGCTCCAAGGGAGCCTTCGTGTGTCTGTGTACCTTGGCTCGTTGGCACGCCACGCAGGCTGCAGCCCACTCTTTCACTTGTTTGTGTAGGCTCGGCCACACAAACTTCTCTCCCACCATTTTGACCGACGCGCACACTCCTGGGTGCGCCAGAGTGTGAACCGACTCAAACACGCGGCGGCACCACGCGACCGGGACCACTGGACGCGGGCATCCCGTGGAGACATCGCAGATTGGAGGGGGGCCGCCATCTTGCAGCACCCTGTTCTCCAGCCTTAACCCTGTTGGTCCAGACTGGAGCGCGCGCACGTCTGCATCGCTAATCTGCTCCGCAGCCATGGCTGCATAGTCTATCGCCATGCAGACCGGGGCCACCACGGCGCGCGAGAGGCAGTCCACCACCACATTCAGTTTACCCGACACATGCTGAATATCAGTAGTAAACTCTGAGGTCACGGCCAGCTGTCTCTGCTGCCGGCCTGACCACGGTTCTGAAACCTTGGCCATCGCGAATGTTTGCGGCTTGTGGTCCATGAACGCGGTGAAGCTGCGCCCTTCCAGCCAGAACTGGAAGTGGTGTATGGCCAGGTGGAGGGCCAGTAACTCTCTGTCGAACGCGCTGTATTTACGTTCGCTGTCGCGCAAAGTTCTGCTGAAAAAGGCGAGCGGCTGCCAAGCCCCAGCGACATGCTGCTCTACGACAGCCCCTATGGCCACGTCTGAAGCGTCGGTGGTGAGCGCTATCCGGGCCGTCGGGTCCGGATGCGCTAGCAGTGCGGCGTTTGCCAGGGCTGCTTTAACCTCCGAGAACGCCCGCTCTCGCTCCGGGGTCCATTCGACCCTATCCGCGGGTTTCTGTTTCTTGAGCGCGGTGTACAATGGTTGCATGAGCTGCGCCGCGCGGGGAAGGAAACGGTTATAAAAGTTCACCATCCCCAAAAATTCCTGCAGCGCCCTGACCGTCTGAGGCCTGGGAATATCCGCCACGGTGCGCACTTTGTCGGGCAGCGGGATCGCTCCTTTCGGAGAGACGCGGTGCCCCACAAAATCAATCTCCGTCACGCCGAACTGGCATTTCGCCGGGTTGATTATTAACCCGTGCTCCTCCAACCTCCGGAAAACCGTCCTGAGTTGGGTTTCGTGTTCGTCTTCGGACGCACTGGCTACCAGGATATCGTCCAGGTAGACGAACACGAACGGGAGATCGCGCAGCACTGCATCCATCATGCGCTGGAATGTCTGTGCCGCTCCTTTTAACCCGAATGGCACGCGCAGGAACTCGAATAAACCGAACGGAGTTATTACCGCTGTTGTGGGTATGTCCTCAGCACGCACTGGGACTTGGTGGTAACCGCGGACCAGGTCTATTTTGGAAAAAATGTGTGCTCCGGCGAGGTGAACGGAAAAATCCCGTATGTGGGGAATTGGGTAACGGTCGTGCGCTGTGGCGTTGTTCAACCTGCGGAAATCACCGCACGGTCGCCACGATCCCTCAGCCTTGGGGACCATGTGTAGCGGGGATGCCCATGGGCTGTTTGATCGCCTGATGATGCCCAACCTTTCCAGGTTGGCAAACTCCTCGCGCGCTATGGCCAGTTTAGCTGTGTCCAAGCGCCGAGGTCTTGCAAAAACGGGCGGCCCGGTGGTGGTGATAAAGTGCTCCGCCCTGTGTTTAGCGATGGCCGTCGAAAACGTCGGGACCGTGAGTGCTGGGAACTTAGTGAGCAGTGTGTGGAACTTACCGCCTGTAGCTGTGACATTGGCTTGTGCTGTTGGCTGGGTCACTCGAGCTATACAGGGGAGAGAGTCAAAGGACAGTGCATTAACCAGGCGCCTGTTAGCAACATCAACCAGTAAACCATGTGCACACAGAAAATCAGCCCCCAGGATATGGTAATTCAGTGCTGCTACGACAAAAGTCCACTCATATGTACGGCCGTATAGAGATAAGAGCAGAGTCCTCTCACCAAAGGTCTTAATATCCGAGCCGTTTGCTGCCAACATCTTGGGGCCGCTTGGTCCTGCCAGCCGGTCGGCGTAGGTCGGCAGGATGAAGCTCTTCTGGGCTCCGGTGTCCACGAGAAAACGCCTCCCCGAGCGTGCATCCGTTAAGTAGAGCAGCTTGTTCTCTTCACTGAGGGTAGCAGCTGCTACCGACCGCCGGTCTCGGCGTTTTCCCGAGCGCTTGAATTGGCACAGTGGCACACATCTGCGTGCATTCTCTCCGAAGCGGCGGTGGTAGAAACAGAGCGTGTCTCTCTGGCGCTCCTTGGCCCCCGCTGCTGCTACCGTCGGTGGCTCCTCGCCTCCTCTGGTCATCTCGCTGGGCTCCGCCGCTGCCGTGTTGACTGTGATCGCCCTGGTGGTGATGATGATCTGGTCTGCCTCCTGGGCTAGTGCACGGTAGTCACGCGCGGCCAGCGACGGCGAATTGGCCAGAACCGCTCTCGCCACTGTTGGAAGGTTCCGGAGGAAGAGGTGGGCAAACAGAAAGTGCCCGTCGTCCGTGCCCATTAACGCCAGCATCTTCTCAACCAGGTCTACGGCTGAACCATCTCCTAACTCGGTCCGCGTCAGGAGCCTCTCCGCTCTCTCACAGTCCGAGAGCGTGTAGCGGCGGGTGAGCGCAGCCTTGAGCGCCTCATATTTGTTGCTGGCTGGTGGCTGATCGAGCAGGCTCGCTACCTGCTGGGCTGTGCAGGTGTCCAGCGCTGCTACCACATGGTAGAACTTGGTGTCGTCTGCCGTTACTCCCCGGAGGGCGAACTGGGCCTCAGTGTGGTGGAACCAAGAGCGCGGGTTGTGCTGCCAGAAATCCGGTAGCTTGACTGAAACCGCACACGCGTGGCTGGGGGTTCCAGTCCGGGCTGTCTGTGGGATGGCTGCCGCCTCGCTGGAGCTTCCTGACCGGGCCGGCTCCGGGGTTCTTGCCTCGTGTTCCATAATACGTCTTGGGTCACCAGTGTGGGGTGTGTGAAATAAGAGGCCGACTCATGGCACACAGTTTATTACACGCTTCACATCTCTCAAGCACAGAACAGACTGAGTCATTTCAGCAGGCACTCTCTTTTTATCCCAAATCTCTCCTCACAAGTTTCATGGCATTTCTCCACACACAACATGACATTTGCATTACACTGCATTCAACCCTCGACGTCCTTGACTCCTTCCTGCTATCTCGCCAGGAACCTCCTGAGCATTGTTCTCCCATGCTTATCCACTGTCTCTTGTCTGAGATGCTAAATAATCTGACTCCCCCAAGGTGCTATATTATATAAATAAAGTTGAATTGAATTGAATAAACCTGCAAATATATTTTCTTAAGTTTGCATGGCAAACTTGCAACTATATTTTTGTCAAATCTCTTAAAAAACTTTTATAAATTGCAAATGCAACTTTTTTAGATATGTGACTTTATTCTCTTGAAGTTTAACTTGAACCAGGTCAATACTTTACTCAGACTGAAAAATGTGGCAGCATTTTTTTTCAAGACCACACTGTGGAAAAATATGACAGTACATCTTTGGGGCACCTGTACTCATTTTTTTTCCTAATAAATCAAGATCACCAAGAGACATATTATTTATTTTTGATTATTTTATGATAAATGCACTGTTTGTAATAATTTCAGGAGGGTGCAGATTGCCACTTGCACTTCTGCACAAATTTTATTCATTCATTCTTTCTATATGTTTATGATTGAGTACAATGGTGTACATTTCAAGCAGTCTGTGACTTGTAAAGGAAAATGTTTTTTGAAATCCAATAATTGCCCCCTTCTCCACGGTTTGAAATTGGAGCTATTTTTACTCTGCTCATTGTCTGTCAGGATAAGTATGCGCGGGTTTGGCTGTAGACTGAATCATAGTGAAGAAACAAAACACTGGGCCTCATACAAGAACATGCTAGTATTAGCATGTGTAAATCACGTGTATTTTGTTGGTAAGCCGCATTACTACAAATGAGTCACTCCTGATTCAACAAACACTCTTATGTCCTCCAAACTTGCTTAAACAGCATGTGTAAAAAGGGTGAGTGTGCACGTTCATGAGATTTGCATATGCAAATCAATTGATGCCTCTGAAAGGGCATCAGTTATGGCTTCCGTAATCTGATCAGAAGTTTCATTCACAAAACAGCTTCCAAGTCTAAAGAAAAAAAAAAGTTCTCCAACGAAATTGAAGTTCTCCTGTGTGAGGTTCAAAAAAATAAAAAAATATCATTTTAGTAGTATCTTCAGCACAATCAAATGACCGGCAAAAAATGAAAGAATCCACCAGATGATATGTTTGTGTGTGTTTGCTTAAAATGTTCTGTTAAAAGCGACTGACATGAAAACGGCTGAGCGCACTTTGGTCAGGTGTTCCATCCATGTACACTATACTGAAAATGTCTCACTATGCTGAGCTGGATGAAACAATTCAACAATTTGGGCTTAAAATGTGTGCACAAAAAAACAGTAAAAACTAATTTGTGATAATTGATGATTTATTTAAAAATCACCCTTACAGATCACCATCCCCTTACCTGAGACACTGTAACACTGCAGTTTATATTTTGCACATGATATGACTTGGATGTTGATTGAATGAAACTGCTTTAAATTTTTTTTAAAATTTTTTAAATTTTAATTATAACAAATCAAATCTTGTCAACTAGCCATTAAGTTTATAGGGTTTACATTCTCATGCTTGATTCAGACAAATAAAATATAGAGCCATTTAGTGAAAACTAAAGTTTGAATAACAGCTGTTTACAACTCTAATAACTGGTCTGTGTGGTGTACCAATATGGCGTCTAGTGTACCCTGGATGTAGTGGTGGTGACGGCCCCGTCCTTCCGGTTCCGCTGTCACCAGGGGCATAAAGGGCAGATGCGGAAGAGTTCAGTCTCTTTCGCCGTCGACCCCTTGGCCTGTACGGAGCACCTTGTAGTTTACTATTCTATATAATAAAGTTATGTTCACTGCACCTCCAGCCTGGTTATTCATCATACGAGTTATGGACATAACAGTCTGGACCACTCGTCAGTTTTGTTAGTAGATGTACTAAATTCCAAGACACTAACAGATTTAATCCCAAGGAACTGATTGTATTTCACATTTACAAACAAATCTGTTAATACTAATGGTTCTTGCACAAAGCCCAATGTGTAAGTAAAGGACAAAGGGAGGAATGAGAAGAACAAATAAAATTAAAACATTCAAAATGTTGTGTAAGCCTACATTCACAGGACATATGCTGCATTCTAATAGTTTTTTGTTTGTAAAATTACATTTGGGGAGTGATATTATTTAATCAGGGTAAATGACAAAATGTGTATCATGTCCATTCGATAAATGTTGAAATGGCTTGTCCTACATAAGCGTGTTACTGAAACAAACACCCTGTCAGTCCATACTCAGGTCATAAAACTCCCGTGACTCTTCCCGCTGTGCAGCCTCTTCCCTGCAGATGTTGCCACGAAAGCACAGCAGCTACAGTATGTTGAGTTTGTGGATCTGCTCTCTGAGTCTCTTCTTCTCCTCATGGCCCAGTCTGTGGTCCGTTTGGGCCTCCACGGAGCAGCAGGAGGTAAAAACTGAAGTTTTATTCAAACCTGAGGAGTGTACCCAAATGAGCAAGAAGGGAGACCTTATTAATGCTCATTATGACGGATACCTGGTCGAAGACGGGTCCCAGTTTTACTGCAGGTAAAACAACGCTTCTGTGGTATTTACTCAGATTTTTGAAGCAGTTTTAATAAAGGTTTATAATGTTCAATATTGTGTTATTTAGAGTAGGGTAGGGGTCTGCAGCCTGCAACTCTGGAGCAACAGTCTTCTCACACTCTCCTCTGCCTAGTGGCATCCTGCAATTAGTAAAAAAAACAAAAACAAAAAAACACTAGCGGGCACTCAGAGAGTGCATATCTCCGCCAAGATCAATCTGTCTATTTAATTGTGAGCAGGATTATGCTAAAAGTGTCATGAACGTGCTTTTACGTGGCGCACTGAGGAAAAAACAACCCAGGTGCTGTACTATGAGTTTGTGAGTTTATTGAAAAAAGCACAAAAACAAGTGCAAAGGTGAGCAAAAGATAAATAACGACTGACACTTACAAATGAGGCTCACTAGAGTGGAAGGCTCTGGAGGAGGTGAAGGAGAAACAGTCCTTACAACCACGATTATGACGATGAGCCAGTGACAAAGAATATAAGAAACAAACTATATAGGGAAACAACTGATTACTCATGAGGGGCAGATGCGGGTAACCTGAGCAAGGGATGGAAGATAACACAGCTGGGAATGATGAGGAGGATGAGCGGCTGCTGGTAAACAGGTGAGGGAGGGACAGCTGGCAGTCTGACAAGCGGCAGGGCACGCCGACACAAACTGACAGCCCTGACCTCCGTCAAAGGGGAAACCATTTATTTACCTTTTGTTCTTATTAAAGACGAAAATAGAAAGGAGATGTTTTTACCTTCTTTACATGTTTTGACTGTGCACTGCAGCCTTCGTCAGAAGAGTCAGCTGATTGCTGCCAGGTGTCATTTTATCAGCTGACTTTCGTAGGCGGGGCCAGCCCAGCAGACCTGTCAGATCCAAAGAGCCGACCCCGCTTTCCGCCGTCAGATGGTCTCTGAAGAATGTGGTCCCAGGTGTGGGAAAGCATAAAGGCCCCCTCATCCCAGTTCATGGTATCTTTTCCCCGCTTCCTGATTTCTGTGGCCTCCTTGATCCAGCATTTGTGTCTGTTGCTCTCCGATCTAATAATTTTTGCATTGTCCCAGTCCATGATGTGATTGTTTCTTTTGCAGTGATCTGATATTGCTGATTTTAATGTTTCTTGTTCTGCCTTTTCTTTTTGTGATCTTGTGAGTCGTCCTTGTGTTTTCTTCTCACATTCCTTCTGGTGTTCTTTTTTCCTGGTGGTGAATGAGCTTCCAGTTTCTCCAATGTAGGTTTTGTTGCATGATCTGCATGATATTTCATATATTACATTGCATTTTTTGTTGATGCCAAGAGGGGCCGCTGCGTCCGAGCGCGCTGCCGCCATCTTAATTCGATTAGTGAAATCCAAACTTCACACCCGGACAGTTTTGTGGTGGTTGTGGGGGATTTTAACCACACCAGCCTAAAGACTGTGCTCCCCAAGTTTTAACAATGTGTAGACTTTAAGACCAGAGGAGAGAATATGTTGGACTTAGTGTACACAAACACAGATGCATATAAGGCGATACCCCGCCCCCATCTCGGCCGTTCTGATCACATGTCCGTGATGCTGCTGCCTGCCTACAAACCTTTATTGAAGTGCAGCAGGCCAGCAGTGAAACAAATCAGGATTTGGCCAGAGAGTGCAACCTCTGCACTGAAAGACTGTTTTCTGCACACAGACTGGGAGGTCTTCAAAATAGCAGCCTCCCAGGAAGACAAGACAGATGTGGAGGAGTATGCTGATACAGTCACCAGCTACATCGCGAAGTGCACAGAGGATGTCACTACAGTGAAGACCATCACTATGCGGGGTAACCATAAGCCCTGGATGACTGCAGAGGTGCGCTCACTGCTTACAGCCAGAGATGCAGCCTTCAGAGCGAAGGACAGGATCGCCCTCCGCTCAGCCAGGTCTGCGCTCTCAAAGGGAATCAAGGCGGCAAAGCGCCTATGTGGAGAAAATCCAGGGACACCTCTGTGACACTAGGAACACCAAGCAGATGTGGCAGGGAGTTCGGACACTGACGGGCTATAAGTCTAGGCAGGGGGTCGATGATGACGACGCTTCGCTTCCAAACAGGCTTAACGACTTCTTTGCACGTTTTGAAGCATCAAACTCGACAATCAGAGGGAGGGCTGGCCCACCCCCACCATCGGTCGGACCAGCTTTTACCATCAACACAGCGGACACACGGAGGACCCTAACCAGAGTCAACCCACGCAAAGCTGCAGGTCCGGACAACATTCCGGGACGTGTGCTCCAAGACTGCGCGAGCGAGTTGGCGGATGTCCTGACTGACATTTATAACATCTCCCTGAGTCAGGCCATCGTTCCCAGATGCTTCAAGACCTCTATCATTGTACCGGTGGCAAAGAAACCAGTTGTGTCCTGTTTGAATGACTATCATCCTGTTGCACTGACACCAATTGTGATGAAGTGTTTTGAACGGCTTGTCAAACCACACATTACAGCCTGCCTCCCTGCATCACACGACCCGCTCCAGTTTGCATATCGTTCAAACCGCTCCACAGAGGATGCTATAGTCACCACCCTACACTCTGTCATCACCCACCTGGACCAGAAAGACACCTATGCCAGACTCCTGTACATTGATTTCAGTTCAGCATTCAACACCATTATTCCCCAGAGACTGATGGAGAAATTACTCCTTCTCGGTCTGAACACTGCCACATGTCTCTGGATCCTGGATTTCCTGACTGAGAGACCTCAGTCTGTCCGGGTTGGAAACAACATCTCCAACTCTGTCACGCTGAGCACCGGATCCCCTCAAGGCTGTGTACTCAGTCCACTGTTGTTTACACTTCTAACACATGACTGTGTATCCAGACACGAGGGGAACCAGATTATTAAGTTTGCAGACGACACCACGGTGGTGGGACTTATTCAGAGGGATGAGGAATCAATGTACAGGGAAGAAGTGAGAGACCTGGAGGGCTGGTGCAGGGAGAACAATCTGGTGCTCAATGTGGACAAAACGAAGGAGATGATTATCGACTTCTGGCGGTCACAGCCTGAGCACGTCCCCCTCAGCATCGGCGGCCGTTTAGTGGAGAGAGTAGAGAACATCAAGTTCCTCGGAGTGCAGATCTCGCAGGACCTGACCTGGAGCAAGAATTCCTTGGAGATCAGGAAGCGGGTTCAGCAGAGACTGCACTTCTTGAGGAAACTCAAACAGGCCTCTCTCCCCATCTGCATCCTCAGGACCTTCTACAGAGGTGTGGTGGAGAGTGTTCTGACGTACTGCATTGCAACATAGTACTCCAGCTGCAGTATGTCAGACAAAAAAGCCCTGCAGAGGATAGTCAAGGGGGCTGAGAGGGTAATTGGAGTCTCCCTCCCCTCTGTCCAAGAACTTTTTCAGAACCGTTGTAGGAGCAGGGCACTGAACATTGTCAAGGACCGTTCTCACCCTCTGCATAAACACTTTGAACTTCTTCCATCTGGTAAACGATTCCGGAGCATCAGAGGCAGAACCACCAGACTGATCAACAGCTTCCTTCCACAAGCTGTCAGGATGCTGAACAGTTGACCCGGAATCTCTCATACACACTACTGCACCTACGGACATTTTGTATATTATTTGTATATTATAGTTTGTTAGTTTTTTTTTTTCCCAAGTATGTCTCAGAGATGTGTGAATGGATGGGGGGGTGGGGGTGGGGGGTGGAGCTATGTGGGAGTGTGTCTTAAATCATGCTGCTTCTATTTATATGGATGCCGAGAGAAACGCAATTTCATCTTGCCTGCACTACAGTTGTATGTACAGCAATATGACAATAAAGTTTGATTTGATTTGATTTTTGATTTGATTTGATTTGATTTTGATTTTTTGTCTTGTTCTATTTTGTCCTTGGGGTGTACCAATAACTGTCTTAATTTTTTGTGTGGTTTTACTGCTGTGTTTATTTTGTATTTTGAAAAAATACAAAATATACAGAATTGGTACACCCCAAGGACAAAATAGAACAAGACAGACCAGACACCCAACATGACATCAGAACCCCCCCTTCCCCCGGCAGGAACTACCACAATCTACCCAGGAAGGGTGGTGGGGGAACAGGTCAGGAAGGAACAAAGAACAACCTACTCAGGACCTACACCAGAAAACACACACCTAGCCCCCCACCCCAAGTCCAGAGGTGAGCAGGCTTGGGAGGCTGCTCAGCGTCCCAGGCCCAGCAGATGGAACGGCACGCCCAGTCAGGTGGCCTACCACGGTCCCTGGCCAGCCGGACGGCCCGGAGGAAGGAGTCAGGTGGTTTACCAGGAAAAACTGACCACCCAACCAAACGGCGCAGTTTATTGGGTGGCCGGTCTGAGTCTTTCAGCCACCAACATAGGCAAAGTGGCCTGGGAGGCGGCTGCCCCACAGGGAGATCCACAACCAAGAGGGAGAGCTGAGGATGGGGACCCCCGGCGTTGACTGTCAGTGGGAAGAAAGGAACCATGACGGTGTCTGGTGGCGAGGGGAGAGAACCCATGACGGCGTCAGGTGACGAGAAGAGAGGAACCACGATGGTGTCTGGTGGTGAGGACAGAGGAACCACAACAGCGTTTGGTGGCGAGGACAGAGGAACCACGACGGCATCTGGTGGCGAGGACAGAGGAACCACGACGGTGTCTTGTGGTGAGGACAGAGGAACCACGACAGCGTCTGGTGGTGAGGACAGAGGAACCACGACGGTGTCTGGTGGCGAGCAGGGAGGAACCACAGCGGCGTCTGGCAAAGGAGGAGAAGGACCTACGATGGCATCTGGCCTAGGAGAGGAAGGAACGGCGCCTTCACTGGTCCTGGTAAGGAGGACGGTTGCACCTGTGGTGGTCCCGAGCTGGGACATAACTGCACCCGCAGTGGTCTCAGTTTGGGATTCAGCTGCACCCGTGGTGGACCCCGGCTGGACCTTGGCTGCACCCACGGTGGGACCCGGCTGGGCCATGGCCACACCCGCTGTGGACCCTGGCTGGGCCACTGTTGCCCCCATTAGGGTCCCGGTCTGGGACGTAGCTGCACCTGCGGTGGTCCCGGCTTGGGATTCTGCTTCACCTGCGGTGGTCCCAGCCTGGGACATGGCAGCACCCATGGTGACCTCCACAGCAAGGGAAGCTGGGCCCACGGCGACCTCGAGCGGCAAACTTGGATCTTCGGCGGCCTCAGGTGGTGTTGGCCGCCCTCCGGTGACCCTTGGAGGGAGCTTGGAAGCAGAACAAAGAGAGACAAGGTCAGGGTCTCCGACAGCGGCAGAGCCGGTGAGGTGAGCCCGGGTGCAGCGGCTAGCTGCCCCTGGCTCTCCTCACCCAGAGTCAGGCATGTTAGCTCTAACACAGACAGGAGAGAGACTAAAGAGCGCCCTTGCCTGAAGTCGGGCTCCACCGGCGTCCAGGACTCTGACGATCCAAGTAGCGATGGGTCTTCAGGCTGGAGAGGCGCTGCACCCCCGGAGGTCCCGTGTTGGGATGGAACCCCCGCGTCGACCCCCACCGAGGGAGCTGGACTCTCATCTTCATTGGTGGGTTGGACCGGATCTATGGAGGTCCCAGGCGGTTGTCGATCCTCTCCGGTGACCCTAGGAGAAGGCTCAAGAGTGACAGGAGAGGAATAGTGGTTAGGGTTGCCGGCAGCGGCGGAGCCTGGTGAGGTGAGTTTGGATGCAGCTGAGGGCTGCGCCCAACTCTCCTCACCAAGAGCTAGACAAGATTACTCCAACTTAAAGTAGAACTGAACTGAACGGCATTGAACGGCACTGGGTGATAGTACATACAATTATAAAGATAATTTATCATTGGCACCCCCTCCACAAATCCCGGAATCTTGGAGAAAATCGCGATTTAGAATTTCCCGCCCTGAAAAATCAGACAAATCCGCCGAAGCGCAGCCGGAGTTCCGCGTGACGTCACGAGTGTGACCCAGTCCTCATGTTTACCATTGCGAGCACGTCGACACTGGTTGTTTTTGGTGCATTTTGTCGTGATAGTCGACTACAAAACACTTCCAACACCTGGGAAGATCTGTTCAGTGGCCAAGGAAAGCTGTCATGGCGACGAAAGAAAAGAAAGGGGGAGGAAAAGCGACCGGGAAGCGATGCGTTTCTAGATATACAGTGATCCATCACTTATCGCGTTTAATGGGGACCAGAACCGACCGCGAAAAGTGAAAAACCGCGACGTAGCGTCACCCCCCCCCCCCCAAGGGCGTCACAAGCACTATTTTGCACAAAAAGGCACAAGAGAACAGCGAAAAGTGCCACTAAGCAACACGAGCGATAAAGAAGGCGCTCTGCAGGGAGAGAAGCTGGGTAAAACGTCTCGGCCAATCAGCTTGCGAGGTGAAACATCTCGGCCAATCAGCTTGCGAGATTCCCGAGCGGTGAAGAGGTGGGCGGAGAGGAGTGGAGCGGTGGTCAGAGAGGTAGATTTTGAGCTGTGCGGGCTCTCCGTGTTGATACCTGATGTTCTAATGAGAAGGCAGGGAGACTACATTAGAACATCAGGTATCAACACGGAGAGCCCGCTCTCCCCGGCTCCCCAGCCCGCTCGGGAATCTCGCAAGTTGATTGGCCGAGACGTTTTACCTCGCAAGCTGATTGGCGGAGACGTTTTACCCAGCTTCGCTCCCTGCCGAGCGCCTATACCCAGCGAAGGAAGACCGCATTAAACGCGATAAGTGAGGGATAACTGTAATAAGTTGGAAAAATGCTGATTTTTTTTTTCCCTTTCTTTTTTATTGTTAATTTTCCTTATCCTGACACCCCAAACATGCCAAAGTAAAGACTCAACATTCTGTATTCAATAAGTGACTCTCTTCCCCATCACTGCTGCGGTCTGAGTCGGTGCTGGAATCCCCTGAAAATTCTGGCTCTAATCTGTACGGTTCGATGCCTCTCTCGCTCTCTTCCTGTTCACTTGACACTCCTGCATCCTCCTCTGTCTTGTCACCGATCCTGAATGCCTCTTCACTCTGAAAACTCTGGTGTTCTTGACTGCTGGAACTGCTATCATCTGCCATTGTTGTTTTGATAAGGGTCACACTCGTGACGTCACGCAGCGTCGTCTGCACTACTTCCGGTTTGTTTGGCACTGCCAGCCAGAGGCAAAAGTTTATCGGCTTATAGCTTGGCCATTGCACGGCCTAAAAATTTCTTTTATGTGTTGAAAAATACAATAGGTAATAAGGAATTAATCTGCTATTCTACTTTTTTGGCAAAAAGGTGAGTTCAGTTCTACTTTAAAGGGGAGAGAAACAAATGAGAGCACTTGCCTGGACGCAAGCTCCACCACCGTCCAGGACTCCGGCGATCCGGGTGACGATGGTCCTACGGGCTCGGCCCTCAGGAGGTTCGGCTCAGAAGTCAACTCTGCCGCAGCGGCCTCCGCGGCAGGCATGATGGTTGCGTCAGTCCCTTTGGCCCCAGGCGTAGTGGTCCACGCAGGAGGCTCATCCAGCGTGGCGGCTGGGGTCCAGATCACTGTAGGGGCTGGAACCAGTGTGACGGGCTTGAGTCCAGCGTCCTCCCTCTGCCCATAGGGGACCTGTGGAGCTGGGATGGTGTTTTCTTGCATTGCAGGCTCCTTCATAATCCGGTGGTTGAGCTCCAGGGCCGATGGACACTCAGAAATGGGAGGAGGAGAGATGGAGAGGGTAGGTGAAAACTTGTCTTCTGCAGCAGGCAAAGAGCACTCAGGGGACTGTATAATCTGAGTCTCTTTTCCAGGAGGCAGGCAAGACAATTCATCAACTATTAGCATGGAATGGGTCTGTACTTGCCTGTACTCCTGGAGTTCGGTGTCGCCTGCTGCATCTGGAGCCCACACAGCCTTCTCTGAGTCCATGGCGGGCCTGGGCTCCTCCCACAGTGGAGGGAAGGTTGTAGCCGTGGGAAGCAGCTTTCTCTGGTGGAGCAGTCCAGGACAATGCCGTCTTTGTGGAGTGGGCACCTCAACGACCTCTGGCTCCTCCATCGTCTGGAAACCTCCTCCCAGGACCGGCGGAGATGTGGGGGAGACAGGAGGCACAGGTGGAGAAGCGGTAACGACAGCTGATGATGGAGACTCAGCAAACTGTGAAATCTGAGCCTCCACATCAGGAATCAGGCAAGTAATTTCAGAGGAGAGAGCGAGTGAGTGACTAAGGACTTGCCTGAATTCCTGGGGGGTGATGACATCAGCTGTCGTCCCAAAGTCGTGCTTCGTCTCCCTGGGAGCTAGGAGGGATTCGGCTGCAGAATCTTCTTCCCCCCGTGAGGGAGGGGTTGCAGGGTGAGTTGTGGAGTTCCTCTGTCGAGATTTCCGGGAGCAGTGGCGTGGAGCGGGGGAAGGAGACGTCGGCTCATCTGAGGAGAGAGGCCTCGAAGTCTGGGCACACTTGGTTACCAGCTCCTGCTCTGGCTCACAGGGAAAAAACTCCTCCACTTCATGAATAATGTCGGGGAGTAGCCACGGCTTCATCTCCAAAAGGAGGTCTGCTTCGGTTAATAATACCAGTTTCCGTTCCTCCAGCTCCTCGTCTGATGGAGCAGGCCACAGCACAAGTGGAGGAGGCAGAGCTTCCGCGGAAGAGGCTGACGGCTTAGAAAGGCGTGGGCTCTTCTTCTTCGTGAGAGACGGCTTCGGCGTTGGGACTTCTTCCTCCTGTTCATCACGTGACAGGGAGTATATGGTGCTGAGTACGTCCTTAGCCTCCTGGTTATTCCATAGGTTAAGGAACGCTTCCATTACTCGTGCCGCGCTGTCCCGACCCTCTCGGACCGTCTTAGGGGAAAGGGAAGCCCGCGTCTGTGCCAGGATGCCCTCCAGGAAACACACCGCCCGCTGCTCCACTTCGTCCCGGTGGAACATGGTGCTCCAAAAGACAGGTGGGTGGAAAAACAAAAAAGGTGAAAAATTGCACAAAACTCACAGCAGCTGGGTTGATGACTAGTCACTGGCTACTGTCATGAACGTGCGCTTTTACGTGGCGCATGGAGGAAAAAACAACCCAGGCGCTGTACTGTGAGTTTGTGAGTTTATTGAAAAAACACAGAAACAAGTGCAAAGGTGAGCAAAAGATAAATAACAACTGACACTTACAAATGAGGCTCACCAGAGCGGAAGGCTGTGGCGGAGGCGAAGGAGAAACAGTCCTTACAGCCATGATTATGACGATGAGCCAGTGACAAAGAATATAAGAAACAAACTACTATATATAGGGAAACAACTGATTACTCATGAGGGGCAGATGTGGGTAACCTGAGCAAGGGAAGGCAGATAATAGCACACAGCTGGGAATGATGAGGAGGATGAGCGGCTGCTGGTAAACAGGTGAGGGAGGGGCAGCTGGCAGTTTGACAAACGGCAGGGCACGCCCACACAAACTGACAACCCTGACCGCCGTCAAAGGGGAAACCAAACATAAAGACAACCTGGAGAACACAAAGCATAAACTACAGAAATCAAAACACCAGAGAAATGGTAAACAAGACCCAAATACAGGAAACACATATAAATGATAACAAGGACAATGGAGGCGGCAAGGAGTACATGAAAAATAATAGCATAATAAACCAATATGGACAAACAGGAGAGTCATGGAGCTGAGTTCGGAAGAATCCCAAACTCAGCACATGACAAAAAGTACTGGAGGTGCATCACTTTTTCACTTTTTTTAACCTTGCAAGATAGGGCCTTGGCGGAGGTATGAGCTCTCAGATCACCTCCAAAATCTAATGGGTTCATCTGTAGCTCAAGGGCCTCCCCTGGTGATTTTTTTTTTTTTCCACAATATCTTTATTGAACCTTTTTTTTTAACAAACATAATACAAACAATCAAACACTAACACTAAAGTACTACAAAAAAAAAAATGCACTAAAAAACACCAACAACCACCAACAAAATCAAATCTTCAACAATGCTCCTCTGTTTAGTCTAGACAATCCAATACATAAGTATACATATTATGTTCACCAGTTTGGAATTTACAAGGTCCACACACATCATTCACCTTCTTCTTCAAGAGTTATGTTTAAATTTTTTACATAATCAATAAAAGGTCTTTTTTTTTTTTTTTTTTTTGTTACTTATTTGTACCCGTAGGTAGATTTGGTTTGCAGTCTGGTGACAAGCCACCGGCTGCTGGTCGCTGCGTGCGCGAGCGCCCTAAACCTACATGTTTTTGGTATGCGGGAGGAAACCGGAGAAATCCCGGAGTAAACCCGCGCAACACGGGGAGAACATGCAAACTCCACACAGCTCACTGTTGGACGGGGGCTGGGATCGAACCCACAATCTCATGATCCCCGCGATCCCCCGGCCGAGGGTAAACTGTGCTGCCACAGTGCTAAACCACTGCGCCACCGTGCAGCCATAGGTCTCCATATATTCTCAAACACAATTTCCTTTGATTTCAGTATATATGTTATTCTTTCTAATGGAAGGTTTGTTAACATCTGTCTTAACCACTGAGTCACATCTGGTCTATGAGTCTTTTTCCAAAATAGTGCAATACATTTTTTGGCATTAAGCAAACTGAGGTCTATGAATGTTCTTTCACTTTTATTAAAATTATGCTTTTCTGGGTACAGACCCAACAAAAACAGTTTAGGATTCAATATGATTTGTTTTGAGATTATTTTTTCAATTGTTACCCTCACCTCTTCCCAAAACATTCTTATTAATCTACATTCCCATAAACAATGAAATAGAGTTCCTTTACTTTCCATGCACTTTGTGCATGTATCTGGTATGTTTTTGTTATATCTATTTAACTCCTCCGGTGTAACATACATCCGCATTAACCATTTGAAATGTATCAATTTAAGGCGTACATTTATTGATTTGGTTTGAGCTTCTGTACAAGCCAATTCCCATTGTTCCTCTGAAATTTCAGTTTGCAGATCTTCTTTCCAGTAGTTTAATCTTTTCAGTGAATTTTCACTTGAAAATAGTGTCAATGAGTTATAAAACTCTGAAATAATACCCTTTCTTTTACTATCTTTCATCAACATTTTTTCCAAGGATGAGTAAATAGGTCGAGTGAGAGCTTTATTTTGATTTGATCGAATAAAGTTTCTAAGTTGAAGATATTTAAAAAAATGTGTTCTATTGAGATTAAATTTGATCCTCAGCTCTTCAAAAGACATTATGTTTTCTGCACATGGCAAATATAAATCCTGAATCTTTTGTATCCCTTTTAAATTCCATACTTTAAATACAGCGTCCGCTCTCCCTGGTTTAAAATATTGATTACCCCATATTGGACTAAATTGTGACAATAACTGTGGTTCTTTTAAATAGTTTTTAGCTTCACACCATATTTTGATCATATGCTTTACAAATGGATTTTTAACTTGTTTTTGTAATTTTTTTGCCGAATCTGAGTATATGAATATGGGAAGAGGTAAAGGTAAATTGTACGATTCCATTTCAGTCCAGTGAGGGAGATCATTTGATGAAAAATAATATGTCATAGACCTCAGTTGTGCCGACCAATAATACAACATAAAATTTGGACATTTCAGACCTCCACGATCAAATGGTAAATATAATAAAGACAGACGTAATCTAGCCCTCCTGTTGTTCCATATAAATTCCACTAACTTTTTTTTAATTCTTGAGAATAAATCTAAAGGTGGTGGTAAGGCAATGTATTGAAATAAATAAAGTATTTTAGGTAAGATATTACTTTTAAGTATATTAATTCTCCCGATCATCGACATTGGTAGTGACATCCATCTCTGAAGTAACTCATCAATATCTGTCATTAAGGCTTCATAATTGACACTGGCGATTGATTCTAGCTTAGGCACAATTTGGATTCCTAAATATTTAAACTGATTTACAACATTGAATTGATTTACCTCAGGGGCTGGGTAATTTCTCTGGGTCTCATTTAGCATTAATATTGAAGATTTAGTTTTATTTATTTTATATCCTGATATTTCCCCAAAATTCTTTATTAAATTCAACAAGGTCGGAATTGATTTTTTAAGATTCGACATAAACAAAATTATGTCATCGGCATACAGGGAGATTTTATGTTCTGTTGGTCCAACTTTAATTCCATATATTTGTGACTGTAGACGTATCGCCATCGCTAAAGGTTCAATTGCCATAGTAAACAGTAAAGGTGAAAGTGGACAGCCTTGTCGACATCCTCTATTGATTTTTATTGATTTTGAAATATTGTTATTTGTTAGGATTTCTGCAGTAGCATTATTATATATTATCTGAACCCATTTTATGAAATTATTTCCAAGTCCAAACCTTTGTAAGACTTCAAAAAGAAAGGGCCATTCAACTCTATCAAAGGCTTTTCCGCATCCAGTGATAAGAGAGCTGTATCCGGTGCTTCTTTATTAGAATAAATAATATTAAATAGTCTTCTTACATTATGGAAGCCTTGTCTTCCCTTTATAAAGCCATTCTGATCTCGATTAATAATATTTGGTAAAATTTCTTGTATTCGTCTTGCTAAAATTTTACAGATTATCTTAAGGTTGGCATTTAATAGGCTTATTGGTCTCATATTTTCACATTTATTAGAGGGCTTACCTGGTTTTGGCAACAGTATAATTAAGGCATTATTCATATATGATGGTAAATTACTATTTTGAAATGCTTCTAAAACCATTTCCAAAAAAGGTTTTGTTAATTTATTCTTAAATTTTTTATAAAGGTCAACTGGAAGACCATCTGGTCCTGCACTTTTTCCTGATTTCATATTATCAATAGCTAGTCCAACTTCTTCTTGACTAATTTTAGACTCCAGTATCTCCCTATTTTCATTTGGAATACACGGTATAAATAGTTCGTTCAAAAACCCATGTAGTTTTGTTAAGTCAGATTCATTTTTGGTATCATATAATTTTTCATAGTAATCTCTAAAGGCTCTATTAATTTCTAAAGGATCTATAACTACCTGTCCGTTACTTATAATACTGGTAATTGGTGTTTTAGATTCTAATTGTTTAATCTGCCATGCCAATAACTTTCCTGATTTTTCACCTTGTTCATAAAAAGATTGTTTCAATCTTAGAAGACTCGAGGCAGCTCTATTCGCTGATTTTTTGTCATATTCAGCTCTCAAAATCAGTAATTCGTTCTCCAACCTTGGATCTCTTCCTGCATATACTCTTTCTTGAAGAATTTTTATTTTATGTTCCAATTGGACTCTCTCCTCTCGAGTCTTCTTAGATTTTGAACCTGTATAACTAATAATATGTCCCCTAATAAAAGCTTTGAAAGCCTCCCACTTTACACATGCTGATGTTTGTGTAGTATTGATATCAAAGAACTCATCTATCTGTTTTTCTATGTACTTAACAAATTCCTCATCCTGAAGCCATTTATGCTGAAATTGCCATCTACCTGGTTCCTTTGTCAATTTCTTATCTACATATATTAGACAGCAGGGTGCATGATCAGAGATCACGATGTTATCATAAAAACAGTTTTGAATCTTGGACCTTAATTCTGTGGAGATCAAAAAATAATCTATACGTGAGAATGTCTTGTAGGTATTGGAATAACAAGAGTATGCTTTAACTTGTGGTTTCATTTCTCTCCATATATCTATCAATTTCAATTCTTTCATAAAATGATTAATGGTCATCCTACATCCATTGTGCGTACAGTCCAGTCCTGTTGATCTATCTATACCGGGATTCAATGTACAATTAAAATCCCCTGCTATTATACGTATGTTGCCCTGTAAGTGATGATAAGATAAGAAATAAATTAGCAAAGAACTTTTGATCATCTATATTGGGACCATATAAGTTCACCAAATTTATGTTTTCTAATAGCAAAGATCCTTGAATGATTACATATCTTCCAAATTTGTCTCCAATTACATTTTTCACTTGAAATGGGACTGATTTATGTATGAGAGTCATAACTCCCCTGGCTCGGGATGAAAATGATGAGGTGAAAACATTTCCTTGCCATCGACTCCTAATTCTTTTTACATCTTCCTCTATTAGATGAGTTTCTTGTAAAAACACAATTTTTGAACCCATGTCTTTTATTTTATTCATAACTTGTTTAAGTTTTTTTAAATTTTGTAGACCTCTGCAATTCCATGAAGTTAAATTAAGATTAACGCTTTGATTTATGATCAATAGGGAGTTTGGGATTACCTTGCAGTGTAAACATGCTCAAACAGAAAAGCAAAAAAAATGAGTGGTTGAACATTCACCCTACAAACTACACACAAACAAATTCCCCCTTCCCACATTTGTGGCAATCCCCCCAAAAACAAAAGAAAAATTCTGTCTCCCGATATAGCCATCGACCGTTCCACACCCACGAGGATCAGCCAAAGCCACTCCTTCTTCATCCTCCCAATCACCCTAACTCTACTGCTTTTAATAACGTAACATTAACTCTCTTCTGTAATTTTCCAATTTAACTCCAAAATTTTTTAGCAATTTTGTACTTTTTTTTTTTTTTATAATATGTAATACAATCTATATTTTGTAATCTTGTTATATGCTTCTAATCAGTTAAATATTCAGATATTCTACCCTATATTCTGTTCATGCTTAGCTCCCACCAGTCTCTTCCTGGATCTTCTTGATGAGCTCCTGCGCCTCCTCGGGGGTCTTGAAGATGTGTGTTCTGCCCTCATATGTGACCAGAAGTCTTGCAGGGTGAATCACTCCATGACGAATCTCAAGGTTGCGCAGTTCTTTGCGGATGGGGTCAAACTGCTTCCTTAATTGTTGGATTCCTGAGGCCAAATCTGGGTAGAACCGCACCTGCTGATCTTGGTATTTAATTTCTCCTTTGGCCCGCACCGCGTTGGAGATCGTCATCCTGTCTTTGTAGCTGAGAAACTTCATAATTAACGTCCTCGGTGCTGCCTTGTTACCTCTCGGTGGGCCAATTCGGTGGGAGCTTTCCAAGATGACTGATGATTTTAGCTCCGCGTTGTTCAGCGCCTCCAGGATCCACCCCTCCAAAAAGGAGCATGAATCACGACCTTCGGCTCCCTCCGGTAAACCCACCAGCCTCAGGTTATTCCGTCTGGACCGGGATTCCAAGTCCAGAACGCTATTTTCCAGATCTTTATTTTTTTTTTCCAAAGTGCACACCTTTATTTGAAGTCCGCTGATTTCATCCTCCGCACTTGAAACACGAAGCTCCGCCTGCGTCACTCGCTCCACGCAGTCACCCAACTCCTTTCTCATTGCATCCAACGCTGCCATAATCCCATCAAGTTTAGCGGAAAAGTCTGCTCTCATTGAGCTAATGGCAGCCAGCACTGCACCTGTGCCGCCATCGTCAGCAGTTGCCGCACCACCGCTAGTTTCATCCGCCATATCCGCAGCTTTTTCTACTGCGCCACAAACTTTAAAGTCCGTTAATTTGGACTGCTTCGGCGATTCAATTTTTCCCCCTCCTGATTTCCCAGCCTTAGTCTTCACCGGCATATCCTCACCCAAACGCTGGGAAAAGTTCTGTTCCAAATGAGAGTTATTTGCCGAATCTTTATTTCCAGGAGCAGAGCAGAGTGATACGTGACCTTCTAGGCGGCCGCCATAACCGGAAGTCGTGAATTTTTTTTTAATCAAAAATCCATCCAATAGTTTTTGCATTATCCTGCACACAATCAGACAGACAAACTGACAGGATCACATATACTTCCTAGGCAAAGGTTTAAAAAAAAAAAAAAAAAAAAGTTTTACACAAAATTTAAAAAAAAGAAAATTCCAAAATTTCATCTTTCTTTAATTTTATGTTTAATAAGGCATGCATGTACAAGAAAATGAAACTCATAAGAAAAAGTGAATTTATGAGAAAAAAAAACTTAATATGCAATTTTTAAGAGAGGAATTGCAAATATATGAAAAATTAACAAATTTATGATATAAAATCTGGATGTCTCATAAAAAAACTTTGCAAGTTTGTGAAAAAAAGTCACAAATTTAAGAGGAAAAAAGCAAAAAACATTGAAGCTTATGGAAAAAAAGGTGCAAATTTACCAGAAAAGTTGCAAATGTAGGAGAGGAAGTGTGCATATTTAAAAATGGCCTAATACTAGCATTGACCGACAAGTTTATGTTTATAACACAGCTGTTATACCTTCATTTTAAGGTTTAAATATGTTTTGTGGCTACAGAATTTTTTGATCAAAAATTGTCCAGGATGGCTGTTTTCCATAGGAGTGTTTGCTGACCACAGGTGTTAAGTGATTTTTTTTTTGTTATTCCCTTGATTCCAGCAGCGTTAACCTGTAGACGGGACTTCATAAAGCTTTTGTGTGTTTGTGTTTCAGTCGGTCGGACAAAGCCGGGCATCCTCAGTGGTTCGTTCTCGGAGTGGGACAGGTCATCAAAGGCCTGGACATTGGGATGATGGACATGTGTCCTGGAGAGAAACGAAAAATAACCGTCCCATCTGCCCTGGCCTTTGGAGAGAAAGGCAAAGGTAAAGAAAGGAAGTATTGACCTCAGGAATTTAAAACACACTGACTGAAACCAGAGGTAGGCAAAACTGCACTCAAGTAAAAGTAGTTACCTTATGACATTAATTACTCAAGTATAAGTAAGACTAGACACCAAAAGAATTATTTAAGTAAGAGAAAGAAAACATCTACTTAAAAGTTACTTGAGTAGTAACAACTCCCATCAATTTTGTAAGGTTTTTCCTCTTAAATTTGTGTTTTTCCTTATAAATTTGGAAGTTTTTTCACAAATTTGTGTCTGTTTTCTTTTTCATGTCAATTTTTTCCTTAATTTGAAAGTTTTTTTCCCACCAAAATTTGAAATTTTTCAAATCATAACCTACCAACTTTTTAATAATAACTAATAAATCTGTAGTAGTAGTGCAAGGCTTCTCTTATAAATTTGCAACCTTTTGGGGGTAAATTTACTATTTTTTTCCTTGTAAATTTGAAAGGTTTTTTTTAACATAAATTTGTAACTTTTTACTCATAACTTAATGGGTTTTTTTAAATTGTATATTTGCAGTTTTTTTCCCTTTTGAATTTGTTGCATTTTCTTGTACATTTGAGATCTCATTTGATTTTTTCTTCATAAATTTGCATCATTTTATAATTAATTATTAATCAATTATCTTTTAACAAATGTGAAACCAGTTTGTTGTAAAAATATTCTATTCTCATGTACATTTTCAACTTTTTCCCTCATTCTTTTGCAACTGAGCCAAAGTGATTTCAACACAGATTTCAATTTTAGACAAAAAAAAAAAAAAATCTCTTTTAAGAGGAAAAACCTCGTAAATTTACTGGGGGAAAATTTAAATATATGGGAGGGTCTTAAATTTACAAGGGGGAAGGGTTACAAATTTTGGAGAAAAGTTGCAAATTAACAAATTTAAAAAAAATCCAAAATATATGAGAAATAAATAATACATCTAAGTGGAAAAATGTCACAAATTTCTGAGAGAAAAGCTGCATATTTAGGAGCAAAAGATCCTCAGCGTTTTTAATGTGAAATCAGTGCCTATGTAAGTTTACATTGTTTTAATTTGATTAATATATGGCACTGAAGCCACAGCCTGCTGTTTCCAGTGTGTTGGATTAATTTCAGTCACTGTGATGTCTGATATTGCTCAGTGGTGCAGCATTGCTTTCATACTGTCTTGTCTCCTTTTTGCAGCACTTTAGCTCAAAGTTCCTGTTTGCTGCTCGTCTCCACATGGCATGAACTGTAAGCATGCTCTGATGTTAAAGGTTTTTGTACTTTATCTTTTCTTTGCATGTTTTAAAATCTAACACTAATTTTTCTGTTCAACCAAATGGATGTTTTCTGTGTTCTCTGGTGGTGGCGTGTTTCCTGTGATGCTGGATTTGAAGGTTTTCTCTTCAGGGTGGAAGGAAATGCTTTTGCTGAGCGTGCATGTTTTTAGTTACACCTTGCACCACTTTACTTCATAATTACCTTCAGTTGATGGAAAACAAAGCCACACTCTCCGTGTTATAGAACAGAGTAGGCTTTATTGTCATTGTACAGTTGTACAGTACAACGAAATTGTGGGTGCTCCACCAGGCTACTGCGCAATAAAGTAAGAGAGGAGGATAGATAAAACACGGTTACACACGATTAAACACACGACTGAAATAAAAATGGCCCAAGATTATGGAAATATATACATAGTAGTGGTTTCACAGATGGGTCAATATACATGAAAATGTGGAGTGCAAAGACAGGTGTGTTATTATGATAATTAAAAAGGTCCTCAGTTCTGAGCATGTGAGTGTTCAGAGGGAGGGGGTGGGGCCTTTGACTGTTTGCAGTTTGGATGGCTCAGGGGAAGAAACTGTTTGTCAGTCTGGGGATGTGGGACCTAGTTGATCTGAACCGTCATCCTGAGGGAAGCAGGTCAAACAGGTGGTGGGCGGGATGTGAGGGGTCTCCTATGATGGCCTTGATCTTTCTGAGATAGGAGGATCTGGCAATGTCCTCCAGGGAGGGCAGAGGACCGCCAATGATTTTTGGGGCAGTGCTGATGACCGTCTGCACAGCCTCCCTGTTCTCGGCCGTGGAGCCAGCATACCACACACCCAGACACGCTCTCCACTGAGCAGTGGTAGAAGGCCAGCGACAACTTCTGGTTCAGGTTGTTCTTCCTCAGGTCATGGAGGAAGTGCAGCTGCTGCTAGGCTTTCTTTACCAGGGCCTTGGTGTTGACAGACCAGAAGAAGTCAGAGGAGATGTGGGTGCCCAGGAACTTGAAGATGGGGACGGTTTCCTCGCGGTCTCCATTTATGAGGAAGGAGGGTGGTCCTGTCTGTTCTTTCTGAAGTCCAGCATGAGTTCTTTGGTTTTCTGGACATTCAGTTTGAGGTTGTTTGCTTGGCACTACATCAGCAGATTCTTTACCTCCACCCTGTATGTCTTCTCATCGTCATCGGTGATGAGCCCAACCAAGGTGATGTCATCCACGTACTTCTGGAGGATGGTGGTTGGGTGGGTTAGAATACAGTCAAAGGTGTACAGGGAGTAAGTAGAGGGCTTAGCACGCAGCCCTGGGGGGAGCCAGTGCTGACAGACAGTGTGGAGGAGTGGTGGAGGCTGAGTCTTACTGTTTGTGGGCGGTTGGTGAGAAAGTTTTTTATTCAGGAGCAGGTGTGTGTGTGTGGGGGGGGGGGGTCTGGGGGAGGTGCAGTTTGTTGATCAGGTTGTCCGGGATGATGGTGTTGAAAGCTGAGCTGTAGTCCACAAAGAGCATCCTCACATAGCTCCTTGCATTCTCCAGGTGGCTTCATGCTCTATGGAGTGTGGTGGCAATGGCGTCTTCCGTAGACTGGTTCTCCCTGTAGGCGAACTGATGGGGGTCGAAGGAGGAGGGAAGACAGTCCCTGATGTGCTGGGACACCATTCGCTCAAAACACTTCATGACTACAGACGTGAGTGCTATGGGTCTGTAGTCATTCAGGCTGTCAATTACGGACTTTGTGAGGATGAGGATGATGGTGGAGACCTTGAGGCAGGAGGGGACGATGGCCTGTGTCAGGGAAGAGGTTGAACAGCTTGGTGAAGATCTCTGCCAGCTGGTCAGCACATGCTTTGACCACCGCTCCTGGGATGCTGATGGGCCCAGCAGCTCTGCGGGGGTTCACTGCTCTCAGTTGCCTCCTCACCTCATGCACCTGTAGAGAGAGAGGGGGAGGGGGAGGAGGGGGGAGAGGGGAGGAGGAGTTGGGAGGGGAGGTGAGCTCAAACCGGGCAAAGAAGCTGGTAAGCTCCTCTGTCAGAGTGAGGCTGCTGTCCGATGTTGGGGAGCACAGGCCCCTGTAGTTGGTGAAGGCCTAGATGCCTCTCTACATCTGTCTGGGTTGTTGTCTGTGAGGAAGCCCTCCACCTTCCTCCTGTGGGCGTTCTTAGCGTGTTTTATGCCTCTTCTGAGGTTGGCTCTGGTAGTGCTGTACAAAGAGCTGTCCCTCTGCCTGAAGGCTGAGTTGCGAGCTCTGATCAGAGCCTGGATCTCACTGGTCATCCATGGTTTCTGGTTTGGAAACTCTTTATTCTGTCCTTCTCAGCATTAAAGTTAACAGCAACAGCATGTTGCGCTGATATTCTCTTGCAGGATTAGTATGTTGTCGCATTCTATGGCGGTACATTTGCGCTATTATGCAGAAACGGTTTGCCATTTAAAAAGCAGATTTGTGAGCAGAGTTATAGATATTATAGAGACCAGTGCTGGAGCTAATGTGATGACGTCCATCCGTCCGTCTGTCCATCCACATTTCATGGGAATTGCTACTTCTCGGCGTTTGGTCCGATGACCATCAAACTCACTCACAATGATCCTCTGGTAGGTCTGCATCCTGTTTGTGCTCAAGATCAAGGTCAAGGTTAAAGGTCAGGAGATCAGCTGCACGGTGGCGCAGTGGTTAGCACTGCGGCAGCACAGTTTACCCTTGGCCGGGGGATCGTGGGGATCGTGGGATCGTGGGTTCGATCCCAGCCCCCGACCAACAGTGATCTGTGTGGAGTTTGCATGTTCTGCCCGTGTATGCGTGGGTTTACCCTGGGATTTCTCTGGTTTCCTCCCACATGCCAAAAACATGCAGGTTAGGTTAATTGGAGACTCTAAAGTGGCCCTAGGTGTGAATGTGTGTGTGAATGGTTAAGGGATAGCGCCGTATCATGGCTGCTTCATCCATCCAGGTGGTGGATGACCCTCAATTTCCCCTCTGGGGATCAATAAAGTATACTAAATCTAAATCTAAAAAAAATCTGGGCATTTATGATTTCATAAAAAACATCACTCCTCCTAGGCCACTGATCATGACTTTAGTCTAGCTACAGACCCATCTTGGATGTGCTTAAGGTCAAGGTCAATAGTCAGGAGATCTGAACACTCCTGGGGTGATTTTGTCAGGATGGAATGAGCTATGTTTACATGGACACAAGTAACCGGATTAAAAGCCTGATCAGAATAAAAATGCTTCATATAAACATGGCAATCTGAATATTCTAACCTGACCACGCTCATTCGGATCAAAATTTCATTCCGATTGAGAAGGGTGGCGGCGGTGGCGGAGTGGTTAGCACTGCGGCAGCACAGCAACTCACCCTTGGCCGGGGGATCCTGGGTTCGATCCCAGCCCCCGATCAACAGTGATCTGTGTGGAGTTTGCATGTTCTTCCCGTGTCTACGTGGGTTTACTCCGGGATTTCTCCGGTTTCCTCCCACATGCCAAAAACATGCAAGTTAGGTTAATTGACATCAAACTGGGGGTTCTAAATTGTCCTTGTATGACTGTGAGAGTGAATGGTTGTCTGTCTCTCTGTGTTGGCCCTGCGATGGACTGGCGATCTGTCCAGGGTGTACCCTGCCTCTCGCCCAAAGATGCTGGGATAGGCTCCAGCTCCCCCACGACCCGAAAAGGATTAAGCGGAAGAAGATGAATGAATGAATGAGAGGGGTGGGTTATGCCGATTGTTAATCCGAATGGTGCGCATGAAAACACTTATTCCGAACGTAGAGCAGAAAATATGTTTACTGCGCATGTCTGTACACCAGCCACACATCGACGTGACGTATTTCCGTCTTAGCAGCAGCTAGCGGAAAACATAGCGGGAGTAAAACAAAACTGGTCTGTATCGTTCTGCTGTCTCCCTCTGTTCGTCATATGCAGAAGTATGTACTTGTAGCTTAATTACGGAGACCAGCAGAAGCAAAAGTACAGTCTGAATAACACAATACAGGTCAATTTCCACACGAAGTGGGGCTTGCTAACACCGGAAGTTGCTTCTTCTTCTACTATTTTTTGAATGTCGACATGTCGACGTGGGCATGTCAAAATGATTTATTCCATTCAAATGTGTGACACATGGAAACGCACGTCCTAATCAGATTAGCTTTTTCAGGATCAATGTAAACAGTAAAATTCTGATCTGAATTGTAATCAGATTGAAGAAATTTTGCCCATGTAACTGTAGCCATTGATGTTCTGGTTGTAATAGCAACCAGTGTCTTATATGAAAAGTAAAATGACAAGTAATCGTAGATTGTGATGAAATTTTCTCCTTCTGTTCACTAAAATAATGGACAATGAGAAATTCTAGTACAGCCTCATGTGTTGGAACAGGCAAAGTGCAGATGCTGAAATAGCGATTGATAATGTAGCACTGACTTTAGATGTGGTCTTTGTTGGTCAAAGGCACATTACCAGAAAATACTGTAGCAATGAGCTGACTTTCCACCCAGCTGCACCCCTTTTAAATGAGTTCACTGCTACGAGTGGAAAGTGTGCACAGTGAATCAACAACAAAGGTGCAGAGCATGAAAATGGAAAATGTGCCACCAGAAATTTGGTACAATCTGTGCTTTAGGTCATCATAACAGGGCCCAAAAAAGGGTGAAAGCAAAGTTTAAAAACCAATCTGAACACTTATTTTGTCTTTATGCACTTGATGTAAAATAGGATTTAAACATATTACAGGCTGATTTAAATATGGTAGAAGTGGCAGGATGATCTGTATTGACGTTAATATGTAAATATTTTTTGATAATATGAAAACCGTTGCTGAGAACCAATTTTGTTTGAGTACATAGTAAAGAGACAATAGTAACTCATATACAGTGGTGTGAAAAAGTGTTTGCCCCCTTCCTGACTTCTCATTTTTTTTGTGTTTGTCACACTTAAATGTTTCAGATCATCAAACAAATTTAAATATTAGACAACGATAACACATGTAAACACAAAATGCAGTTTTTAAATGAAGGTGTTTATTATTAAGGGTAAAAAAAATCCAAACCTACATGGCCCTGTGTGAAAAAGTGATTGCCCCCTTAACCTAATAACTGGTTGGGCCACCCTTTGCACCAACAACTGCAATCAAGCATTTGCGATAACTGGCAATGAGTCTTTTACAGCACTGTGGATGAATTTTGGCCCATTCATCTTTGCAGAATTGTTGTAATTCAGCCACATTGAAGGGTTTTTGAGCATGAACCACCTTTTTAAGGTCATGCCACAGTATCTCAATCGGATTCAGGTCAGGACTTTGACTAGGCCACTCCAAAGTCTTCATTTTGTTTTTCGTAAGCCATTCAGAGGTGGACTTGCTGGTGTGTTTTGGATCATTGTCCTGCTGCAGAACCCAAGTGCGCTTCAGCTTGAGGTCACGAACAGATGGCCGGACATTCTCCTTAAGGATTTTTTGGTAGACAGCAGAATTCATGGTTCCATTTACCACAGCAAGTCTTCCAGGTCCTGAAGCAGCAAAACAACCCTAGACCATCACACTGCCACCACCATATTTTACTGTTAGTATGATGTTCCTTTTCTGAAATGCTGTGTTACTTTTACACCAGATGTAATGGGACACACACCTTCCAAAAAGTTCAACTTTTGTCTCGTCAGTCCACAGAGTGTTTTCCCAAAAGTCTTGGGGATCATCAAGATGTTTTCTGGCAAAACTGAGACGGGCCTTTATGTTCTTTTTGCTGAGCAGTGGTTTTTGTCTTGGAACTCTGCCATGCAGGCCATTTTTGCCCAGTGTCTTTCTTATGGTGGTGTCATAAGTGAAGCCTGCAGTTCTTTGGATGTTGTGGGGTCTTTTGTGACCTCTTGGCTGAGTCGTCGCTGCGCTCTTGGGGTAATTTTGGTCGGCCGGCCACTCCTGTTAAGGTTCACTACTGTTCCATGTTTTCGCCATTTGTGGATAATGGCTCTCAGTGTGGTTCGCTGGAGCCCAAAGCTTTAGAAATGGCTTTTTAACCTTTTCCATACTGATAGATCTCAATTACTTTGTTTCTCATTTGTTCCTGAATTTCTTTGGATCGCAACATGATGTCTAGCTTTTGAGGATCTTTTGGTCTACTTCACTTTGTCAGGCAGGTCCTATTTAAGTGATTTCTTGATTGAGAACAGATGTGATAGTAATCAGCCCTGGGTGTGGCTAGAGAAATTGAACTCAGCTTTCCAAAGATGTGATAAACCACAGTTAATTTACTGTATGTTTTAACAAGGGGGGCAATCACTTTTTTACACGGGGCCATGTGAGTTTGGATTTCTTTTTACCCTTAATAATAAACACCTTCATTGAAAAACTGCATTTTGTGTTTACTTGTGTTATCTTTGTCTTGTGGTGGACACAATACACATGGCACTCCACCCAGGACAAGGGGGTTGGTGGGGGAGAAGATAGTTAGGGATGCTAATGGAGAAAGGTGAGAGGAGCCAACCAAAGATGTGCCTTTCACCCCCGCCGTGCCAGGTTGACACCTGAGGACGCAGGGGTGCAAATGTATTGTAGCAAGACCTGCTCTGTGACATGTGTGTCAATGTTATGTAAATGTGCGTACATGTCTTTCAGTCTGAATGTTAATGTGTTAACCCTCTATGCCAGAGGCAGGAATTAAAAGTGTATAAAGGAGTTTGTTCAGGCACTCAGAGGAGAGAAGTTTTCTGTGTTTTATGTTGGGAGGTGAATAAAGTTCGTGTGTCATCCACCTCGCTGTCTCGTCTGCCTTCATCTTTCACATTGGTGACCCTAATACGTGCAATGGAGTACAAGCCGAGCAATGTCCCAGAGACAACCCAGAAGGAGAACACCAGCATGGCATGCGCTGTCACAGTCAAGCTCCTGGACTTCTGGCTCCACAGTCTGACATGTGGAAGCCCAATTCGTACTGCGCGGGATCTCCACGGACGACACCAAATATTATCATGTGGTTGCTGTGCTGGATGTGCGCACTGCACAGCAAGTAACGAGCCTGCTCCAGGAGCTGCCAGCCCAGGGGAAATATGACGCGCTCAAGCAGATGCTGCTTCAACGTTATACCCTGTTGGACAGTGAGAGAGCAGAGAAACTCTTCATGCGCTCACAGTTGGGTGACAGGTCAGCTGTGGAGCTGATGGAGAGCATGTTAGCGCTGAGGAGGAAGGACGACGAACCCTTACTGTTCACCTACCTCTTCCTCAGGAACCTACCAGCTACAGCGAGGTCAATCCTGGCCAACTCACTGCTGCTGGTGGCCAAGAACTACCGCGCCCTGGTGCAAGAAGCGGACTGCATCATCCTGGCGAACAGAGCTGTTAGCGTGCATGCAACAACACCAGCAGTCATGAAAGACTCCACTGAGGTTTAGGAGCCGTTGGGGGTGGCTGGGACGGACGCCAAGAGACACAGAAACGGGACGCTCTGTTGCTGTCACCACCAGTTTGGCTCAAATGCTCAACGCTGCCTGCCACTATGCCAATTCAAAAAGCCAGGGAAACGGCACGGCCAGCAGTCAGTAGCAGCTGTGACCAGACAGGAACAACAGGAATGACAGGCACAAGTTGCTTTTCATCACAGACACATGTTCGGGGAGATGTTTCTTGGTGGACTCCGGCTCCCAGAAGAGCCTCATTCTGCCGGTCAGCGCGGACAGGTTGGCAGAATTCTGGGGCCCTGAGCTTACGGCCGCCAATGGATCCAACATCAGGATGTTTGGCGAACGAACATTGACAGTATGCTTACACAGATGCAGTTACCAGTGGGACTTTGTGGTAACTGCATGTTCTGTCCCCATTTTAGGCGCTGATTTTTTTATGTGCTTATGGATTGTTTGTCGATGTTGCCAACAGACATTTAGTAGATGCTGTTTCTTTTTCCTCCTTGCCCTGCACAGCTCGGGGAGGTGGGCTAACAACACATGCTAACGTTATTCAATTCAGTTCAATTTTATTTATATAGCGCCATTTCACAACAGTCATCTCATAGCACTTTCAACTGTAGGGGAAACCCCCACAATTGCAGAAAGACCCCAGCAATCAGGCGATCCCCTGTGAGCAAGCGCTTGGTGACAGTGGAGAGGAAAAACTCCCTTTTAACAGGAAGAAACCTCCAGTAGAACCAGGCGCAGGGAGGGGCAGTCATCTGCTGCGACTGGCTGGGGGGTGAGGGGATAGAGAAGACGAAAAGAACAGACATGTAGAGAGCAAACAGCACGATGGGGACTCAATCTATGGGAGAGAACAAACAGATGTTAATGACCCGCAAAAATATTTCATTGAGAGTGAAGAAAGGAGTGAAGCCCAGTGCATTATTGGAGGTCCCCCAGCTGTCTAAACCTATTAGCATTATAACTACGGGAGGGTTCAGAGACACATGATCCCTCCCTAATTGTAGGCTATGTCAAAAAGGAAGGTTTTAACCCTATTATCAAAAACAGAGATCAAGTCTGACTGCCGAATCCAGATTGGCAGCTGGTTCCACAGGAGAGGAGCTTGATAAATGAAGGCTCTGCCTCCCATTGTTCTTTTGGAGATTCTTAGGTATTACAAGTAATCCAGCATTTTGGGAGCGTAGTGCTCTGTTAGGATAATAGGGTAGTATCAGATCTTTTAAGTGAAAAGGGGCCTGATTGTTTAGAGCTTTGAAAGTGAGAAGAAGGATCTTAAACTTAATTCTAAACTCTATGGGAAGCCAATGAAGGGAGGCCAGAACCGGAGAGATATGATCTCTCTTTCTAGTACCTGTTAAGACTCTTGCTGCAGCATTTTGGATCAACTGAAGACTTTTTAAAGATGTTTTAGGACAACCTGATAATAAAGAGTTACAATAATCTAATCTAGAGCTAACGAAAGCATGGATCAGTTTCTCAGCATCACTCTGAGACAAGATGCTCCTAATCTTGGCAATATTACGCAAATGATAGAAGGCAGTCTTAGAAACAAATTTAATATGTGAATTGAAAAACAGATCTTGATCAAATATAACTCCAAGGTTCCTCACAGAACTATTCAGAGAAAGAGTAACCTCATCCAAACTGAGAGTTTGATTTGGAAGGGTATTTCTAAGGTTTTTTGGACCAACTAGAATGACTTCAGTCTTATCTGAATTTAATAGCAGGAAATTACAAGTCATCCAAGCTTTGATTTCCTTAAGACAGGCTTCCAACTTCGATAATTGATTACTATCATCTGGCTTCATTGACAGGTATAATTGTGTGTCATCTGCATAACAATGAAAATGTATACAGTGCTTTCTAATAATGTTGTCAATCATAATGTTCTAACGGAAGCATATATAAACTAAAAAGAATAGGGCCTAGCACAGATCCCTGTGGAACTCCATGACTGAGCTTTGAGTTGGAAGAAAACTCATTACTGACATGAACAAACTGGAATCTGTCAGATAATAAGATCTAAACCACTGCAACGAAGTTCCATTAAGTCCAACATAGTGTTCTGATTTATCAAGTAGAATATTATGATTGATAGTATCAAAAGCTGCACTAAGGTCTAAAAGGACAAGTACAGAAACAAGTCCATTATCAGATGCGATAAGGAGGTTATTAGTGACCTTCACTAAGGCTGTTTCAGTACTATGATGGATTCTAAACCCAGTTTGAAACTCTTTAAATAAACCATTTCCCTGCAAATGGTCAAATAATTGCGTAGCAACAACTCTTTCTAAGATTTTTGAAATGAAAGGCAGATTAGAGATTGGTCTATAGTTAGCTAAAACCCCTGGATCCAGCATTGGCTTTTTGAGTAAGGGTTTAATTACGGCAATTTTAAAAAGCTTGCGGTACATGGCCTAATGTTAATGAAGAATTGATTATTTGAAGAATAGAGCAACCAAAAAATGGGAAGACTTCTTTAAATAACCTGGTAGGAATAGGGTCTTAAAGACAAGTTGAAGGCTTGGATGAGAAAATTATTTTATCTAACTCTAAAAGGTCAATTGGAGTAAACTCATCCAAATAGATATCAATTGAAGGAGTTGTCGTAGTTACTGTATTTAAGTTAACGGTGGGAAGAATCTGACTGATTTTATCTCTGATAGATGAAAGTTTATTATTGAAAAAGTTCATAAAGTCCTGATTAGTAAGCTCTAAGGGAATGCTAGGATTGGCAGAGTCCTGGCTCTTTGTCAGCCTGGCTACAGTGCTGAAAAGAAACCTGGGATTATTCTTGTTCTCTTCTATTAATGCAGGATAATAACTCGTTCTAGCTTTTCCAAGAGATTTTTTATAAATTAAAAGATGATTTCTCCAAGCTAAATAGATTTCATCTAATTTAGTGGAGCGCCATTTTCTTTCTAATTGACAAGTCTTCTGTTTTAAGCTACGAGTTTCTGTGTTGAACCAAAGAGTTAAAAAATCTCTGATTAGACTTTTTCCTTTTTAAAGGGGCCAACATTGACATATTGTTCGGCCCAGGAAACACGCACGCAGGCTCAGACAGATTTGAAAGCTTTATTAATCAGCAGTGTTTGTGTATGGATGCGTGTATGTGAGATACGAGTGTGATGTGGGTGGAGGATGCAGTCAGGACAGAGCAGTTCGCTGTACGGCCAGGCAACCCTATAAGAGAGGAGAGCAGGGATTAGCTGGGCAACCACACGGGAGAGTGAGGATGTACTTGTGCTTACTTGTAGCGGCGCGGTGGCTGGCGTTGGCAAAGTTCCAAGCCTGGGAGACAGCGTCCTGCTGTGCGTGCGGGATGATGCAGCGAGGTAGAGGAGCAGCGTGACGAGGGGGAGTGAGTCCGCCACCAAGGAATCCACCTGTGCACAGGGGAAGTCTGAACGGGAGAAGGTAAGGCAAAATAGACAGCTTACGTGTCAGAAGAGTCGTCAGCAGGCCTGAAGAGAAGGAAGTTGCTGAGTTGACTGCGCAGGGAGACAGACGGCTCCAGGCTGCAGCTCAGGGCAGGATGGAATAAATAACTGCGCCTTAACGAGGAGCAGGTCTGCGCGCAGCTGAGGTGGAGGCCCGTGAGCTGCGGGTGATGACAGTACTCCCCCCCCTACCAGCGCCTCCTGGCGCTGGCTTACCTGGGTGTGTCCGGTGGAACTCCGCGATGAGGTCACGATCCAACACCCACGAAGAGCGCACCCAGGATCTCCACTCCGGACCATAACCTTCCCAATCCACCAGATATTGCAGCCCACGACCCCGACGCCGGGAATCCAGGATGGCGGTAACACCCCACGCCGGGTCACCGTCGATCATCCTAGGCGCAGGAGGGGACCTAGGAGGAGGGCAGAGTGAATTGGAAAGGACAGGCTTGATCTTAGAGACGTGGAAAGTGGGACACACACGAAGGGAGGGGGGGAGGGCCAAACGCACAGCTACCGGGTTGATAATCTTGGAGATGGTGAAGGGGCCGAGGAACCTCGGTGCCAACTTCTTCTTCTCACCTTTTAGGCTGATGTCCTGGGAGGAGAGCCAAACCCGTTGACCCACCTGGTAGGCAGGAGCCGGCCTTCTGTGGCGATTGACGGTGGAGCTGTTGCGCGCTACTGTGCATAAAAGCGCGTCTCTGGTCTTGGTCCACACGCTCCGGCAGCGCCTGATGTGCGCCTGGATAGAAGGAACGGCCAGCTCACCCTCCTGCTCAGGGAAAACAGGGGGGTTGTACCCCAAGGACGCTTGAAAAGGCGACACCCCAGTAGCAGTGGACCGGGCCGAGTTATGGGCGTATTCCACCCAGGTCAGGTAGGAGCTCCAGGACGAAGGGTTGGACAATGTTACGCAGCGCAGGGCGGCCTCCAACTCCTGGTTCGTGCGCTCGCACTGCCCGTTAGACTGGGGGTGATAACCAGAAGAGAGACTGACTGTAGCCCGCAAGGCGCTGCAGAAGCTCCTCCAAACCTGGGAGACAAACTGCGGACCCCGGTCCGAGACCACGTCCAGCGGAATCCCATGCAGCCTGACGACATGCTGGACCAGGAGATCGGCCGTCTCACGGGCGGAAGGGAGACCCTGAAGAGGCACAAAATGAGCGGCCTTGGAGAACCTGTCCACAATGGTCAGAACCGTGTCATAGGTGTTAGAGACAGGGAGTCCGGTGACGAAATCAAGGTCGATGTGTGACCAGGGCCTGCCCGGAACCGGCAGGGGCTGGAGTAGACCCGCAGGTGGAGAGTTCTGGGACTTGCCGGTAGCGCACTGGGGACAGGCCTGGACATAGTTGGTAACGTCCTTCTGAAGACCCGGCCACCAAAACGAGCGTTGCAGCCAACTCACCAAGCGGGTGATGCCTGGGTGACAGGAGAGTTTGGAGGTGTGGGCCCAGTGGATCACTTCACCCCGAACTGCCGAAGGAACATAAAGCCTCCTCTCTGGCCCCCCGCCGGGATCCGGCTCCGCCTCCTGAGCCTTCAGAATCTTGTCCTTGATGGACCATGCAATCGCCCCCACGACGTACGAATCGGGCAGGATGGTATGCTCGGACTTCTCCAGACCTTCTGGGGCAAATTGTCTGGACAGGGCGTCAGGCAACCCATTCTTCGAGCCTGGATGGTATGTGATGGTGAAGTTAAAGCGAGTAAAAAATAGGGACCAACGCGCCTGGTGGGCATTCAGGCGCCTCGCTGACCTCAGGTACTCGAGGTTTTTGTGGTCCGTCCAGACCACAAAGGGCTGGGCTGCCCCCTCTAACCAGTGACGCCACTCCTGTAGGGCGAGTTTGACCGCGAGGAGCTCCCTGTCGCCGACGTCATAATTTCGCTCTGCCGCTGATAGCTTCCTGGAGAAGAAGGCGCAGGGCCGCTTGACACCATCCACCGGTGATCGCTGGGAGAGCACCGCTCCCACCCCTGTGTCGGACGCGTCGACCTCCACCAGACACTGAAGTGCGGGATCAACCTGGGTCAGGACCCAGGAGGACGAGAACTCCGCCTGGAGAGTCTTAAAGGCGGTAGACGCCTCCTCAGACCACTGAAAGGGCACCTTCGATGACGTGAGGCGGGTCAGGGGGGAGACGATGGCGCTGTAATTGGGGACAAAGCGCCGGTAGAAATTAGCGAACCCGATGAATTGCTGCACCTGCTTCCTAGAGGTAGGCGTGGGCCACTCGACCACCGCTTTAACCTTAGCAGGGTCGGGGAGGATCTGATTGTGGGAGATCACGAACCCCAGGAAGGAGGTGGTCTGGGCGTAGAATTCACACTTCTCTGCCTTTATGAACAAGCGATTCTCCAGCAGACGTTGCAGGACCCGCCTCACATGGGCCTGGTGCTCCTCCCGTGATCTGGAGAAGATGAGTATGTCGTCAAGATAAACGAAGACGAAAACTCCCAGGAAGTCCCGCAGAACGTCGTTTATAAGGCGCTGGAAGATGGCAGGTGCGTTGGTGAGCCCGAACGGCATCACGAGATATTCGAAGTGGCCGCTGGGTGTCCTAAAGGCCGTCTTCCACTCGTCTCCCTCCCGGATCCTAACGAGATGGTAGGCGCTGCGGAGGTCAAGCTTGGTGAACCAGGTTGTCCCCTGGAGGGAGTGGAAAGCAGTGTCCATGAGCGGCAGAGTGTAGCGGTCCTTTATCGTGATGTCGTTTAATGCTCTGAAGTCAATACAGGGACGTAGGGACCCATCCTTCTTACCCACGAAGAAGAAACCTGCGCCAAGCGGGGACGAGGAGGGGCGGATGATCCCAGCGCTGAGTGACTCCTTAATGTAAGTATCCATTGCCTCGCGTTCTGGTGCAGAGAGACTGTATAGGCGGCCAGATGGCAGGGGGGCCCCCGGGCAGATGTTAATCGCACAGTCGTAGGGTCGATGCGGCAGAAGGGACAAGGCTCTGGACTTACTAAATGCTGCCCCCAAGTCATGGAACTCCTGCGGCACCAGAGTCAGGTCCGGGGGCTCAGAGACTGGAGCCGGCAGGGGGGAAGATGGAGCGCAAGCCGCCGACTGGAGGCAGGTGCCCAGGCAGAAGGTGCTCCAGGACAGGACGCTGCCGGTTCTCCAATCCAGGACAGGGTTATGCAGCCGCAGCCAGGGGTAACCCAGAATGACACGGTCCGACAAGGAGGGCAGGACGTAGAGGGTCAGATCCTCCCGGTGGTTGCCGGAGACGATGATGGGAACTGGCTTAGTGCGATGTGTAACTGTGCCCAGAGAAAAGCGTGAGAGCGTCACCAAGTTCAGGGGGGTAGGCAGCAGCTGGCAAGGTATGCCCAAACGGGTTGCCAGGCTCTTAGAAATAAAATTCTGCTCTGCCCCAGAATCCACCAGTGCGTGAGTGGAATGCCCGGTGGAGTTGTGGCAGAAACGTATGGGCAGTGTGCATGAAGATAGGGGATTGGATCGGTTAGAGTCCACGAGGCCCCCTACAGTGACTCACGGACCTCCCCATTTGGCTTCACCGGGCACAGCTCCACGGGATGCCGGTCATCTCCGAAGTACATGCAGAGACCCCGTTCCCGCCAGCATTGTCTCTTCGCTAGAGGGAGCCTAGTGCGCCCGATGGCCATGTCCTCTGGTTCATCGGCGGACTCCGGAGCTGGTAACGCCAGGGGGCGCGACTGAGCTGGACGGAGGGAAGCTTCGCGCGAGCGGCTGACGGACTTCCGCTCCACAGCCCGCTCACGCAGCCTGTTGTCCAGGCTAATCGTGAGCGAGATCAGCTCAGAGAGTCGCCCTGGGAGATCCCGACCAGCTAGTTCATCCCTCAGACCAGAATTGAGGCTACGGAGGAAAATGCTGCAGAGAGAAGCCTCTCCCCAGCCCACCTCCTCCGCTGCCACCCGGAAGTCGACCGCGTACTCCGCCGCGGACCGGGCTCCCTGTTGGAGACTGAGGAGCCGGTCAGCGAGGACGCTGTTGAGTCGTGAATGATCAAAAACTTCTAAGAAGTCCCGCACGAATCGGTCATACGAGAGATTTGCGTAGCTGGGCTTCGTCATTACAGCGTAAGCCCAAGCTAACGCTCGCCCCTCGAGAAGGTTAGCCATGTACCCGATTCGGCTATGGTCTGAGGGGAAATCCCCGGGAACGCGCAGAAACACCGACTCACACTGCAGGATAAACCCCTTTGCTCCACCGAGTTTCCTGTTGAAGCGAGCAGGAGTTGGGATAGGTGTGAGGCGGGTAGGCGCTCCCGAGCTAGGCTGGCCGGCCGTGGAGGCACCTGGAGCCGCAACGCCAGGAAGACCCGGAGGGAAAGCCCGCGGAGGGTCCAGGCGGTCTAACCGATTGGTAATTGAGGTAAGTTGGTTCAAAATCACCTGCTGCTGATGAGCTATCATATCTACCCGAGCCTTGAGAGTGGAAAAACGGCGTGCGAGCCCGCTGTCCGCTGGGCCCCTTTGCTGGAGCCGTACTGACATATTGTTCAGCCCAGAAAACACACACGCAGGCTCAGACAGATTTGAAAGCTTTATTAATCAGCAGTGTTTGTGTATGGATGCGTGTATGTGAGATACGAGTGTGATGTGGGTGGAGGATGCAGTCAGGACAGAGCAGTTCGCTGTACGGCCAGGCAACCCTATAAGAGAGGAGAGCAGGGATTAGCTGGGCAACCACACGGGAGAGTGAGGATGTACTTGTGCTTACTTGTAGCGGCGCAGTGGCTGGCATTGGCAAAGTTCCAAGCCTGGGAGACAGCGTCCTGCTGTGCGTGCGGGATGATGCAGCGAGGTAGAGGAGCAGCGTGACGAGGGGGAGTGAGTCCGCCGCCAAGGAATCCACCTGTGCACAGGGGAAGTCTGAACTGGAGAAGGTAAGGCAAAATAGACAGCTTACGTGTCAGAAGAGACGTCAGCAGGCCTGAAGAGAAGGAAGTTGCTGAGTTGACTGCGCAGGGAGACAGACGGCTCCAAGCTGCAGCTCAGGGCAGGATGGAATAAATAGCTGCGCCTTAACGAGGAGCAGGTCTGCGCGCAGCTGAGGTGGAGGCCCGTGAGCTGCGGGTGATGACAAACATATAGCCCCTTCTGGGTGTTCGGAGGCGTGTGGGGGGGGAGTGCTGTGTGGTGGGCACAATGCACATGGCACTCCACCCAGGACAAGGGGATTGGTGGGGGACAAGATGGTTAGGGATACTAATGGAGAAAGGTGAGAGGAGCCAACCAAACAAAGGTGTGCCTTTCACCCCCTGCCGCACCAGGTTGACACCTGAGGACGCAAGGGTGCAAATGTATGGTAGCAAGACCTGCTCTGTGACATGTGTGTCAGTGTTATGTTAATGTGTGTACTGGACATGTCTTTCAGTCTGAATGTTAATGTGCTTACTCTGTGTGCCAGAGGTGGGAATTAAAAGTGTATGTTCCCTCAGGCACTCAGAGAAGAGAAGTTTTCTGTGTTTTATGTTGGGAGGTGAATAAAGTTCACGTGTCGCCCAGCTTGCTGTCTCGTCTGCCTTCATCTTCCACAGTCTAATATTTAAATTTGTTTGATGATCTGTGACCCGAAAAGGATTAAGCGGAAGAAGATGAATGAATGAATGGATCTGAAACATTTAAGTGTGTCAAACATACAAAAAAATGAGAAATCAGGAAGGGGCAAACACTTTTTCACACCACTGTATTTAGTTCTTCACATTGCGTTTGTGCTTCAGTCCTTCCTCTATTCTTTGTCTATTTGTTTGTGTGTTTCTCTTTCATTATCTGCTGTTTTCTTTCAACCTGAAAGTGGAGCTTAACCACCAGTACAACCTCTATACAATGAAAATATACAAATTCACAATTATGGAAAATACACAAGGCCATAAAAATTATCACTGACTGTTACTGATTATGTCACTGTAAATATGTTTGTTTAGAATTTTTCTTTCTTTTCCTTCTGCTGATCAAGGTCCCGTCCCTCCCAATGCAACCGTGGTGTTTGAGGTAGAGGTTCTCTCTGTGACCAGGGGCCCACGCAGCATGGAGGCCTTCGGGCGGATCGATGTCGATAAAGACAAGAGCCTCTCGAAGGCCGAGGTAATCATACTTTACAAGGTGGTAGCCATTACAGATAACCCTGTGTTTGTTTTTCTCACAGCAAATCAGATTTAGGAGCATGTTCCTTTAGTATCTGTGGCCATGAAGTCAGTTTTTCCTGTGAAGACCAACTTGAAAAGGCAAGCTGGCTGCACCCATGAACAGTGCATTCACTGTAGTTCAACTGTAGCATTTATTTGCATTATTGTTTTATATGCCTCTTCTACTCATCCTCTGTGGCTCACCACTTTATCATGGTGGAGGGGTTTGTGTGCCCTAATGATGCTAGGAGCTATATTGTCGAGGGCAACTTGCCTCTAGTAGGGTCTTCCGAGACAAATTGATCCTGGGTGAGAGGCCAGAGCAAGAGCAGTCCAGTAGATGAAAAAAGTCAGATCAAGGACCCAGTGTACCCAAAGGAGCCACATGGGTCCGCCCTCCAGTGGGCTCACCACGTGTAAGAGGGATCATAGGGATCATGGTGGTATGTCAACTGGGCAGCAGTCTGGGCTACTCTGTTTGGACCGTTTCCCCCACGACCTGAACCTGCGGCTGAGTGGTAGAATATAGATGGATGGATGGATGGCTCTTTTACTCATTTGTTTTTTGTTGTGGAACAGTGTCAGCTTGGATATGATATCATTTGTCAGATGGATTTCAACTTCAGAAAACAGAGTAACACATTATAATTCAGGCAGGAAAAAACCCACACAGTAAATTAAAGAAAAATATCAAGAATAAATTAAGAAAGAAATTAAGAAAAAAACTGCAAACAGTTGATAAGTTAAATAAATCTTTTTTTCAGACTTCTAAGACATTGTAAGAGGAAGCACAAATAAGCCAATATACTGACCAGGTGGTTTCAAAGTTTTAAAGGTGTTTTTGGCACATCCCACTACGAAGAGACCCAGGGACAGACTCAGGACACACTGGAGAGACTGTGCTTTCCAGCTGGCCTGGAAACACCTCCAGCTCCCTGAAGGGCTGGTGGATGTGTCTGGGGAGAGAGAACTCTGAGCTTCTCTGCTTAGGCTGCTGCCTCCGTGACCCAGACTCTTGGAGAGTGGTAGAAGGTGGATATATGGACATTACAGGTGGCCAACATGCATCCCTGACTAGCTTTAGAAGTGGTTTTTAAGACTGAATTTAAATCCCTCCTAATTGCATTTTCAGTGTATTTGCATGTGTACTTTGCTATATCTGATAGAAATCCAATCATAAAAACAACAACAAAACAAAAAACAATACAAAAAATCAAAATAAGAGATGAGATGACAGTCAAGGTGTATGTTGAGGTTTTGGACACTTTTCTCATTCCATAATTGAAACTAGGTTTGGTCATGATGTCATTTTTTTGGATGAAGATGCATCTTGCCACAGAGCAAAAACTTTTTAACAGCTTTCCATTCCTCTTACAAGAAACAAGACCTTTCCATGTTCTGAATTTAATCCATTGGCATCCACTGTTAAACATCACAAAAGCAATGCCGTAAGTTCATATATTTAACATTAAGGAGTTTAAGAATCATAAATATTAACGATTTGTTAAAAGGGTTGTAATTTTAATGACAGATTCGAGGAAGTTTATTTGCAGTTAAAAAACACGGTAAAAAACATGTAGAAACAGTTACACGATGTTAAGTAAAGTGCATATGTAATGTGAATTCAATGTTAAAGGATATGTACGGAGAAATTATTTGTAAAACAGAGACGTAATGTATATTTGTAATTTCTTGTTACAGTTTTCACCAAATGTTGATGAAGAAGTGTGGAAGTAAATGATGAACCTTGCATCGACTCTGTCTTCATTGACTACGGTTTAGCTTGGTGATTAGTCAGCGTTCCAACACGTTGTTCGAGAACACTAAAGTGAAAAGGCAGCATTTGATGTTTTAAAAGTGGCCAAGATGGCAACAAGTCACAGATCGTCCCGTTCCAGCGTTGGAAGCACAAGGGCCTCAACATCATCGGCAAGTGCAGCCCAGGCCAGAGCCAAAGCGGAAGCTGCAAAGGTGAGAGCATCATATGCTAGCCAAGAAGCTAAACTTAAAATGGAAAAGGCTGCAAGAGAAGCAGATGCAGCTATAGTAGTAGCACAAAGAGAAGCAGATGCAGCTATAGTAGAAGCACAAAATCAGTTGGAAGCAGCAAGAATTGATACAGAACTGGAGGTGCTGACACTGAAACGAGAAGCAGATGCAGCTATAGTAGAAGCACAAGTACTGGAGGAAGCTACAGTTACACAGTCTGTAATCGAAGAAGAAAAAACTGAATCTAAAAATATCAGAATTCAACGAACAAGCGAATATGTCCAGTCACAGATTGACCTCCAGAATCTATCACCCTCCACGTGTTTATCGAACCCACCAGCCATACCCCAGTTGCATGCAGGATCAGGTGATAGCTACATTACATGGCATTCACCCCCTGACGCTCCAGAGCTGCAAGTTTCTACTAAGAGACCAAAGTTTAAAAGGGATGACGTAACTTACTCACATGAATATAACCCAAATAAGCAAATTAATGTAGAAACAAACTTGGAAGCCAAAAGACCAAATCCATCCATGAACGTACATGCTCCATTATATGTTCCCTCACGTGTTCACCCAGTCAGCACACAGTCTCAAACTGAACCATTGGCACAATATTTGGCACGACGAGATCTTGTTACTTCAGGACTGTATCAATTTGATGATAAGCCAGAAAATTTCCGGGCATGGCGGTCTTCTTTCACAAATGCAGCCGCTGAGGTTCAACTCACAGCATCCCAAGAACTGGACCTCATGACCAAGTGGCTCGGAAAGGAGTCAGGTGAACAGGTGAAACGCATTCGCTCTGTCTATATTAACAACCCCAATTTGGCCTTACACAAAGCATGGGACAGATTACATGAGTGCTATGCCGCTCCTGAAATTATTGAGAGGTCACTGTTCCAAAGGTTAGACACCTTTCCCAAGATTTCAGTCAAAGACAATGCCAAGTTACGTGAACTTGGTGACTTGCTCATGGAGATCCAGGGTGCCAAAGAAGATGGATATCTCACTGGCCTCTCTTACTTAGACACATCTCGCGGAGTTGCGTCAATGGTCGATAAGCTTCCATATGGACTGCAGGAGAAATGGGTGTCTTCAGGGTCACACTACAAAGAAGAGAACAATGGTCGCTTCCCTCCCTTTGAATATTTCTGTGATTTTGTGTGTCGTGAAGCAAAGAAACGAAATGACCCTAGCTTCATTTGTCAGAACACTACTACGACAACCGCCAAACACGATAAACCCACTATGAAGAGTTTTAATGCCCATAAGCCCATTACAGTCCATAAAACCAATGTTTCCCCAACCAATACGGCTCCTTATAAAAACTGTCCTTTGCATAACAAACCACACCCTCTTAAAAGATGCAGAACATTCAGAAACAAGTCCCTTGAAGACAGAAAGGCCTTCCTCAAAGAGAAAGGAATATGCTTCAAATGTTGTTCCTCGCCTAGCCACCTAGCCAAAGACTGCAAATTCCCTGTGAAGTGTTCTGAATGCGGAAGCACCAATCACGATGCAGCCATGCATCCTGGCCCTCCACCTCAAACTGAAAGGGCTCCTTCACCGTTGCGAAAGAACGGCGGGGAGGAGGAAGAGTCTAACATATCTGATGTTAGTACAAGTTGCACAGAAGTTTGTGGTCATGGTCAGTGGAGTCGTTCGTGCTCCAAAATATGTCTTACAAAGATATACCAGAAGGGCAACAAGGACAAGGCAATCAAAGCCTATGTAATTCTTGATGACCAGAGCAACCGCTCTTTAGCCAGACCAGAATTCTTTCAACAGTTTGGTGTGGATGGCGAACCACTCTCTTACCAACTCAGAACCTGTGCCGGAATAGTGAAAACATACGGCAAACAAGCAGCAGGATTTCAGATCAAATCATTGGACGGCAAAACCGTCATCTCGCTTCCACCACTCCTCGAGTGCCAAGAGATTCCAAACAATCGGGCTGAGATCCCAACACCCAACTCTGTTTTGCATCACCCCCATCTCCATCACATCTCCAAATGTATTCCTGAGCTAGACCCAGAAGCAGAAATACTCCTGCTACTCGGAAGAGATGTGCTAAGGGTGCATAAGGTCAGACAGCAGATAAATGGACCACACAATGCTCCATTTGCCCAACTTCTAGATCTGGGTTGGGTAGTGGTAGGCGAAGTCTGCTTAGGCAACGCACACAAACCAACAGTTGACACATTCAAGACCAATATATGGGATGGTGGGCGCCATTCCATTTTCAAGCCCTGTTCAAGCTCCATGTCTGTCAAAGAGACACAACAAAACTTTACCAGGCCTACCAAATCACCGGAAAGGATGCTAGGACAGACTGTTTTCGACCGAACTGAGCACGACAACCAACTCGCTCCATCCAGGGAGGACATTCTCTTTCTAAAGATCATGGATGCAAATGTCTACAGGGACAACAGCAACAACTGGGTAGCTCCACTCCCGTTCAAAGAACCACGTCAACGTTTGCCAAATAACAGGGAACAAGCAGCGATGCGGTTTCTCTCTCTCCAGCGAACCCTGCAAAGGAGGCCTGAGATGCAGGAGCAGTATGTTGCATTCATGGAGAAAATTATTGCTAATGGGCACGCAGAGGTAGCGTCACCAATGGAGGAAAATGAGGAATGCTGGTATCTTCCTTCTTTTGGAGTCTATCACCCACAAAAACCCAATCAAATCAGGGTGGTGTTTGATTCCAGTGCCAAGCACTGCGGCCTGTCTCTCAATAATGTGCTTCTTGCGGGACCCGACCTTAATAACTCCCTCATTGGTGTCCTTCTGCGGTTCCGAAAAGAAAGAGTTGCGATCCTGGCGGACATCCAGCAGATGTTCCATTGCTTTTTGGTGCATGAAAACCACCGCAACTTCCTCCGTTTTTTGTGGCACAAGGACAATGATCTCAGTAAGCCTGTCATAGAGTACAGGATGAAGGTGCATGTTTTTGGCAACACGCCATCCCCTGCAGTGGCCATCTATGGGCTGCGAAAGGCCATCAGAGAAGGGGCCCAAGAACATGGTGATGACACAGTCAAGTTTGTAGACAGACACTTTTATGTAGATGATGGCCTAATATCTTTGCCGTCCGAAACAGAGGCCATTGACATTCTCCAACGAACACAGGCTTCACTCGCTGAATCAAACCTTCGGCTGCACAAGTTTGTGTCTAACTCTAAGGTAGTCACTGAAGCCTTCTCACCTGAAGATTGTGCCCCAGTAATCAAAGACTTGGATCTCAATGGAGAAACAGTGCCCACACAGCGGAGCTTGGGTCTACTCTGGGAGATCAAGTCAGACACATTCACCTACTCCACATCAAACACAGACAAGCCATTCACGAGACGTGGAGTTCTTTCTACTGTTAATAGTATCTTCGATCCTTTGGGTTTGCTGGCACCCATTACAATCCATGGAAGAGCCCTTCTCAGGGAGCTTACCTCTGGACTATCCGACTGGGACACGCCAATCCCAGAAGACAAGCTGAAGAGTTGGGAAGCTTGGAGAGATTCCCTCCAAGGTTTGAAAGAGCTTCATGTTCCACGTATGTACACAACAACTTCCCTCACCAAAGCAGTGCACACAGAATTGTGTGTGTTCTCGGATGCCTCAAACAAGGCTATTGGAGCTGTTGCTTATCTGAGAGCAGTTCAAGAAGATGGGAAAGCTGAAGTAGGGTTCGTGATGGGCAAGGCAAAGCTAGCACCTCAGTTAGAACCAACAATTCCTAGGCTTGAACTTTGTGCGGCTGTTCTTGCCGTGGAGATGGCAGATCTCATCCAAAATGAGCTGGATCTCAAGATAGATACTGTACAGTTCTATACGGACAGTAAAGTTGTCCTTGGATATATCTGTAATGAGACCAAACGGTTCTACACATACGTCCACAACAGAGTACAACGTATCCTTCAGTCTTCAGGTCCTGAGCAGTGGAATTATGTGTGTACAGAAGAGAACCCAGCAGACCACGCATCCAGATCCTTGCCTGCTGCTCACCTTGTACAGACATCTTGGTTCACTGGCCCCTCATTCCTGCGTCAGTCATCACCAGCAATATCAAAAGACACTAAAAGGTTTGAGCTCATTGAACCTGAGAAAGACTCTGAAATCCGGCCACAAGTGCAAACTTATGTCACTCACTTGGAGAAGGCAGCTCTTTGTGCTGATCATTTCCAACACTTTTCCACCTTCACCTCGCTGGTAAGAGGAGTCGCTCTCCTTATCCACATGGCAAGAGCCATGTGAAAAAGCCATGTGACTCTATCACTTCAATGTGCACAGCCCTTGAACTGAGACAACTGAACATGATGGCCCACCTCTTACTCTCCGCCTGTCCTCCCCTGGTTCGTCTAGTTGTAACAGGCCAGGGCCTGAAAACATCAAGCCCCACATAAGTAAAGGGGGGACAAACTTTGAGGCGTTCAGGTGGTAAGTTAGCCATGGATTGCTCTTCCGTTTTCCCCCTCAATTTGCGACAGTTGATGCATTTGTGAAGAACTGTGTTGATCAGTGTCTTGCCACCCAAAATCCACAGACCGGAAAAAAAAAAAAAAAAAAAAAAAAGAGCCCACAAACAGTCGAATCAAAACAGCAAGTGCAAAGGTTGGCATAAGTGTCATCTACCTCGTACTGCAGATGAAATGGCCCAAGCAAGAGATGTTATCTTGAAAGCGGCTCAAAGGGCAGCGTTTACAAGAGAACTGTCAGCACTACGATCTAACAAGGTATTGCCAACAAACAGCCCCCTGTTGAACCTGAGCCCGACCCTGGAGGGTGGACTGATACGTGTTGGAGGGCGGCTAAAGCATTCTGAATTGAATTCTGCAGAAAAGAATCCAGTAATTCTTCCCAAAGATAGCCACATTTCTCTGTTGCTTACACGACATCACCACGAGCAGGTAAAGCATCAAGGCCGCCATCTGACGGAAGGAGCAATCAGAGCAGCCGGTCTGTGGATTTTGGGTGGCAAGACACTGATCAACACAGTTCTTCACAAATGCATCAACTGTCGCAAATTGAGGGGGAAAACGGAAGAGCAATCCATGGCTAACTTACCACCTGAACGCCTCAAAGTTTGTCCCCCCTTTACTTATGTGGGGCTTGATGTTTTCAGGCCCTGGCCTGTTACAACTAGACGAACCAGGGGAGGACAGGCGGAGAGTAAGAGGTGGGCCATCATGTTCAGTTGTCTCAGTTCAAGGGCTGTGCACATTGAAGTGATAGAGTCAATGGACACTTCTAGTTGTATAAATGCCCTTAGACGCTTTTTTGCACTCAGAGGCCCTGCAAAGCAACTACACTCTGATTGTGGCACCAACTTCACTGGAGCATGTAAGGAGCTTGGTATGGACAAAACTGTGCAGAAGTACCTGAGTGAACAAGGATGCAGCTGGACATTCAACCCGCCACATGCCTCCCACATGGGAGGTTCTTGGGAGCGTATGATTGGAATTGCCCGGAGAATCCTTGACTCAATGCTGTTGCAACAGAAAACTCGCTTAACCCATGAGGTACTTTGCACGCTAATGGCAGAGGTCACGGCTGTCATCAATGCACGACCACTCTTACCTGTATCCACAGATCCACAACAACCCTTCATTCTTTCACCATCAATGCTCCTCACACAGAAGTCTGGTGTTCCACCTCCACTCGGAGATTTCACAGACAAGGACCTTTATACAAAGCAGTGGAGACAGGTACAGGCCCTTGCAAACCAGTTTTGGAGACGTTGGAGTCACAAGTACCTACCTACCTTGCAGCACAGACAAAAGTGGACTGTGCCATGCAGAAATCTTCAAGTTGGAGATCTTGTTCTTCTCAGAGACAGACTGTTCGCAACTGCTGGCCAATGGCCAGAATCACCGCCACATTCCCTGGAAGGGATGGCCTCGTAAGAAAGGTCGAAGTGAAAACCACTGACCAAGGGACTCCAAAAACCTTTTTGAGGCCAGTTTCAGAAGTTATTCTACTTCTGCGCAAGGACTGATATAAAGTTATATGTTTTAGGCTCTCCAATATTCGAAGTGGCCTCACTGAGGCCAGGCGGGGAGTGTAATGCCCATAAGGCATTTGTTTATTCTTTGCATAGATATTTCTCATTTAATAAATGTTTTGTCCTTTATTTAGTTAAAATATAAAATAACTGTCGATAAGGTTTACTTGTTTGCACAGGTAACTTTGTTTTGAAGTGCCTCATCCGTTTACCTCACATCCTGTCTATTACTTCCTGGCTCTTTCCTGGCTCTCTTCAAGAGTATGGCAGACATGTTTTCCATGTTCTGAATTTAATCCATTGGCATCCACTGTTAAACATCACGAAAGCAATGCCGTAAGTTCATATATTTAACATTAAGGAGTTTAAGAATCATAAATATTAACGATTTGTTAAAAGGGTTGTAATTTTAATGACAGATTCGAGGAAGTTTATTTGCAGTTAAAAAACACGGTAAAAAACATGTAGAAACAGTTACACGATGTTAAGTAAAGTGCATATGTAATGTGAATTCAATGTTAAAGGATATGTACGGAGAAATTATTTGTAAAACAGAGACGTAATGTATATTTGTAATTTCTTGTTACAGTTTTCACCAAATGTTGATGAAGAAGTGTGGAAGTAAATGATGAACCTTGCATCGACTCTGTCTTCATTGACTACGGTTTAGCTTGGTGTTTAGTCAGCGTTCCAACACGTTGTACGAGAACACTAAACCGTGAGGCTGCAGTAAATCAATTTAAATGATCCTTTAAGAAGTAATTGCATACCAAACAAGCAGATAATCTGTCTGCTGTGTTCATTATGAAAGATTGATTGGAGAACTAACTGTCTTGCTTTCAGTATCATTTACAGTCATTACATTTGTGTTATATAAGAGCTGTGTTAATAAAGTTCACTGTTTTCTTTTCAGGTAAAAGAGTATCTGAAGGTGGAGTACGAAAAAGGAGGGAAACTACATGACGACGAGTTCTATGACAAGATTATTGCTGATATATTCCACAAGAACGACCAGGACAAAGACGGAATAATCAGTGCTAATGAGTATAACATCTACAAGCATGATGAACTCTAGCACCGCAGCTGGTCTTTCTTATTTAGTTTATTTAGAAAGGAATCATGCAGTGAAACCAAACACTTTCACCCCTGTTTTTACACCGTTAATGTAAAATGTTTAGGATTTTTAAAGTACACCTATAGGTATAACTCAAGGTTAGAATATCATGGCTCACAGCTTTTTTAACTAAACGATGGATTTTTGAGATGCAGCTATACATCTCTTCTTCAGCTGATGTTATATTTTTAAAAAATATGTTCAGGCTTGTGGATGTGACACATCTTCTGTGGTTATTAATTTTGGAATATCTGTTTCTAATAAAAGACTTACAGCTAAATTAGATTCAGCATGCTGGAGAATCAGACTGACTCAGAAGTATGAAAATAAAAAAAACTATTAATGATAAATATAATTCATTGGCTGTAGACAATATTATATACATGCAATCAGCAATGGCAACTTCTACTGGTGTTGCTGTCATTCACCAAAAAAAACATCAAAATATCCAACATTCCCACCCCTGCAGTCCACTCGTTTGAACATCTTGCCTTCAAACTCTCTGGTCCCACTCCCCTGATCACCACCATTATCTACCCCCCCCCCCCTTCCCAAGCCAAACCCCTCCTTTCTATCTGAACTCTCTGATCTGTTGAACCAGCTCTCTGTCATCTCATCCTCTGTTCTTCTCAGCGACTTCAATCTCCACATTGATGCCACCGACTGCAAACCTGCCACCGACTTCCTGGAACTTCTTCAGTACTTCACCTTCACTCAACACGTTGACTTCCTGACTCACTCACATGGACACATTCTGGATCTGGTTTGCTCAGCTGGACTAACAATACTCCAATTCAGCAGTGTCAACCTCCATATCTCTGACCACCTGGCAATCACCGTGGACATCAGCATTCCCATCCCCTCCCCTAAAGAAACGTGCACAATATCCTTCAGAAATATCAAAACCATCACTCCCCCAGTCCTCTCAGCCTCACTCACCAGCATGATGTCTACCTCCCCTACCCCACTCTCCGACGACCCCACGGATCTTGTGCACTATTACAACACCACCCTCTCCTCCTGCCTGAACCAGGTAGCCCCCATCAAAACTAAAACAGTCTCCTTCACTCGCTCTGCTCCCTGGTACACTCCTGAACTCCACGCCATGAAATCCCATAAGCGACAGCTGGAAAGACTTTACAAGAAAACAAACCTAACAGTTCACCTCCAAGCCTACATGGACCACCTCCAAAAATACAAGACTGTCCTCAACACAGCCCAGTCCAACTTCTACTTTCACCTCATACACGCTGGCTCCAACAACCCCAAAACATTCTTCTCGACAATAAAGAAACTTCTCAAACCCATCAACACCTCCCCATCGTTCACTGCTGAAAAGTGCAACTCATTTCTGTCCTATATTCCAAACAAAGATTACCACCATCCACAGCAACCTGACCACCTCCCCTTCGATCCTGACCCTTTGATCAGCTCCTCCTCCCACCTCTATTCAGCCACTGTCTCATTTCCTCACACTAACCCCTCTATAACTCACTAAAATTATCACAGGCATGAGAAGCCCCACATCCGTACTGGACCTCATTCCCGCCACACTTGTCAAGTCCTGCCTCCCATCTCTCTTCCCACTCATCTGCAGCATCATCAATGCCTCCCTCAGCTACAGCTCAGTCCCTGACCCCCTGAAACTTGCTGTCATCACCCTAATCCTCAAAAAACCTGGACTAAACCCTGACATCATGAATAACTTCCATCCCATCTCCAACCTGCCCTTCCTGTCCAAAATCCTAGAATGTGTTCTGCCACCCATCTCAAAACCCACCTCACCTCCAATAATAATAATAATGCATCGGTTTTATATAGCGCTTTATCATATATACTCAAAGACGCTTTACAATTAGGTACATTATTCATTCACTCCAGACAGACAATGGTAGTGGCAAGCTACTTCTGCAGCCACAGCTGCCCTGGGGCAGGCTGATGGAAACGTGGCAGCCAATCTGCGCCAACGGCCTTTCCGGCCACCACCGAACATTTTATACATTTATACACATTCATACCCAGTGTTATGGGCACTGGAGGCAATGCGGGTGAAGTGTCTTGCCCAGGGACACAGCGGCAGGATATCTGGGGAGAGCGGGATTCGAACCGCCAACCATCGGGTTATTAGACGACCTGCTCTACCTCCTGAGCCACTGCCGCCCCAATGACCTCTTTGAGACATTCCAATCTGGATTCCGTTCACAACATAGCACCACAACAGCCCTGCTCAAAGTGACAAATGACCTCCTCCTCTCAGTCGACTCTGGACTCCTGAACATACTCATCATGCTTGACCTCACTGTTGTGTCTAAGAATTAGGAACAGTGGAGGTGGTGGCTGTGCTGAACGGTGGCTTTATTAAAGGTCAGCTAGTAGCACATGTTACACATAAGCAAGCTAGTAAGCTAACTATAAGGAGGTACAGGTTGATGTGTTGCTAGAAGCGGAGTGCCAAAGAAGCAGTCTCCCGCCGTCAATCTCCAATTATAGGCACAGTGTGATGACGTGATCTGTGCCTACACCATCACGTCCGTGCTGCTTGTTGTTAAGATGGGAATATCTAGCATTCACCCCCCCCCCCCCCCGGGAAAGCCAAAAACATTATGAACATTTGCAGTGTCACATTAAAACTCACAACAGTTGAACTAGAACCTGGGCCCCTGGGTGAACCACCGGTTGACCCTGCACGACTGAGTGGATTATTCTGCCACTGTGAACAATTGTGCTCTACTAGTTTTGAAACACAGTCACTGTTGTGGTTCGAGTTGAGGGGGCCTCTGGCGAGTCCCCGTGGGCGCAGCCCTGGAGGCGCTGGGTGCAGCAGATCTGGGTGTCCTGTTGCAAAGTCCCAGTCCGGGTCCCACACTGGCTGGATCAGCTTCAGCATCGCAGCTTGGTCTGGGGCAGCTGCTGTCATCCTTCGCAGATGGCTAGGGTGCCATCTTGACCCATCGGCCATATGGAAGGCGGCTGGCCCCAACTGCACAGTGATTCTCATCGGGGATGATGGAAGCATTTGTGGGTCCAGGCATTCAGATCATTGGACCCAAACCCAGTCCAGCACTGAGAGCGGCAATTGGCTCGGCTGCACTTGGCACTGCTCTCTCGTTCCCGATGCTGGTTGTTGTTGTGGCGGTATGCCTTTCACACTGGTGGCAGGACATGGCCTAGATTGGCGTTGCTCTGCTGGGTCCTGCTGGGCCACAAACTCTCTATCCTGCAGTGCTGTGGTGGCTTCCTGAGGCTGATGCCGGGCGAGGATTTGAGATGAGTCTGGCTTCTGCCCCCTCTCTCCTGGTGCTGATTATGGTTGCGGCGATGTGTCGCTGTCGCTGGCTTGTCATCATTCACCGAGGTCCCCTTTGGCCATGAACTCTCTCTCCTGCAGCTCTGCGGTGGCTCCTTGAGACTTATGCTGAGTGAGGATCAGAGGCAAGTCAGGTTTGTGCCCTCTCTCCATGCTGTGTTCTCTCTGTGGTGTCAAGCTTGGAGTGGCTGTACCCTTATCCTGGGGTGCTGCGCTTCCATCATCAGCATTCAAACACAGTCCTTGGTTATCATGAATGGTAAAGCCTAACTCATAAAACAGGTCGCACCACAGGATGTTGTCTCTGTGTGTTGCTACCTGGAAGGTGAACGCCCAGGAGGACTCTTGACCTGTAGTGAACTGTCATTGTTATGGTTCCTACGAGGCTGATGCATGTGTGCCCATAGCCATACAGCTACACTGGATTCTTCCCGATAGGATGGTTAGGAAATAATTTTTTGAGTGACCCAGTTCATTATGGACCTCACAGCAGCGGTGTCCAGCAGCAACAGTAAGCTGAGGTTGACTAACCTCACCGTGCACCACTTGTACGCCGCCCTTCTGAAGCCCACTGTGTGAATGGTGGTTGTTGGTGGTTCTGTTGAGCTGAGTAGCGGGCTCGTTGTTAGTCGTGTCGATTGGCACATCTTAGCGAAGTGATTAAGCTTGCCACATCTATGGCATCACTGCCCCCTGGCTGCGCATGATTTCACTCGCTCTCGGTGCGTCGGGGAACCACAGTTACTGCACATTTGGTGTCTTGTGATACTCCGTTGTCCCGTAACGTTCACCTCTGCATCCTCCAAGAAGGTTGTGGTATAGTCGGGTTCTTCTGCTGGGGTAACTGCGTGTGCTAGTGGGGCCCGTTGTTGTGGGTTACCAAGCTGTGATATTAGCTTGTCGGCGGCCTCTAGCTGGAATGCTAACCCCACCGCCTTCGCCAGCAGCAGGTCGTCCGGTGCCATCAGCAGCTTCGCCTGCAGCCATGGGTTATTAGTGTGCTCCGCTAGCTAGTCCCGCACCATTTTGTCCTCTAGTTGCCCAAACCTGCATGTGCTCCCCAGACAGCAGAGGTCCATGACATACTGCTGGGCCGTCTCTCCCGCTTTCTATCAGCGCTGATAGAACCTTTCCTCCTCGCCAGCACACTTTTGGGCACTGTGAAATGTCCAGCTAGCAGCATGATACACTCCTCGTATGTGTCCACTGGTCTCAATGAGCTGAACATCCACTGTTCCTCGGTACCCAGGCTGTGAATCAGGATCGCCCACAGCCACGTCTCATATAAGGTACAGACCCTCCCTTCCATCCATTGTCATGGGGAATGTACGGTCGTGACTGGGAAAGGTAGATGAGCTAGCGGCTATCTCCCGCTACGATAGCATATACCAGGAATGCTCTCTCCTTTTGTTTACCGAGACGCGGCTATCTGAACTAGCAGCAGATGCTAACATTGAGCTGGAGGGTTTCCACGCGATACGGGCAGACCGAACATCAGACAGTGGCAAAGCAAGGGGCGGTGGAGTGATAATGTATGTTAACAACAACTGGTGCAGACCGGGACATATCACTGTTAAACAATGACACTGCAGCAAAGACATTGATTTGCTAGCTGTTAGCATGCGGCCTACATATCTCCCGAGGGAATACTCACACGTGATCTGCATTGTTGTTTATGCAAATCCGACGGCGAACGCTGGGACAGCGCGTGACATCATCCATTCAGTAACCGGCAGGCTGCAGACAGAACACCCAGATGCTCTTCTTCTCATCTCAGGCGATTTCAACCATGTTTCATTGTCTCCCATTCTACCCACGTTTACCCAGTATGTCACATGCCACACTAGAGACAATAAAACACTGGACTTATTCTACGCAAACACTAAGGAGGCGTACACATCATTACAACTCCCCCCACTCGGGAGATCGGATGACAACTTGGTTCATCTCCGGCCGATGTACAAACCCCTAGTGCACAGACAACCTCTGGCCATGCGCACAGTGAAGTTATGGTCTGAGGAGGCAATGGACACTCTAAAGGGCTGTTTTGAAACCACCGCCTGGGAGCAGCTCTGCGATCCACATGGTGAGGACATCGATGGCCTCACTCACACCATCACGGACTACCTCAGCTTCTGTGTGAAGCTGTGAACACCATTCCCACCAAGACCATATGGTGTTGCTCAAACAACAAACCCTGGATCAACCCTGAGATAAAAACACTTCTGAGAGAGAAGAAGGGGATCTTCAGGTCGGGGAACAGGGAGATGCTGAAGTCTGTACAGAGGGAGCTGAGGAGAAAGATCAGAGAAGGCAAGGACAGCTTCAGGAAGAAGATGGAGAACAAGCTGCAACAGAGCGACATCAGCGGGGTCTGGAGAAACCTTAAAACCATCTCTGGGCTCCAGAATACCTCCCCCCAGGCCACGGGGGGCAGGGAGTGGGCGAACAATCTGAATCTGTTTTTCAGTAGGTTTGACCAACCGCCCTCCCCCCTGACTGCACAACAACCACTGCTGCCTCTAAAGACATCAAGTCCTGCTGCTCACTCCCCACTCCACCAACTCCCCCCCACTCCCAACACACAGCCCCCCAACCTGACCCTGACTAAGACCCAGGTGAGGACGGAGCTGAGGAAGATCAAGGCGAGGAAGGCGTCAGGACCGGACGGCATCAGCGCAAAGCTCCTCAAGTCCTGTGCAGACCAGCTGTGTGGGATTGTGGAGTACATCTTCAACCTGAGCCTGAAGCTGGGGAGGGTACCACAGCTGTGGAAAACATCTTGTGTGGTACCTGTACCAAAGACTTCCCACCCCAAAGACCTGAACAGCTACAGACCAGTGGCCTTGACGTCCCACACGATGAAGACCCTGGAGAGACTGCTCCTTGCTCACCTCCGCCCCCTGGTGGGACCAGCGATGGATCCACTGCAGTTCACCTACCAGCATGGCATTGGGGTGGAGGATGCAGTGATCTTCCTCCTTCACCGTTCTCTGTCCCACCTGGAGAAGCCCGGGAATGCGGTGAGGATCATGTTCTTTGACTTCTCCAGTGCTTTCAACACCATCCAACCGATGATCCTGAAGGACAAGCTGCTGTGCGCAGGGGTGAACCAGCACCTGTCATCATGGATCCTGGACTACCTCACTAACCGGCCTCAGTTTGTGAGAACCCGGGACTGTGTGTCCGACACAATCATCGGTAGCACGGGGGCCCCCCAGGGAACGGTTTTGGCTCCCTTCCTGTTCACCCTTTATACTGCGGACTTCTAACTAACTAACTAACTAACTAACCTGCACTTATATAGCGCTTTTCTAGTCACAAAGACCACTCAAAGCGCTTTCATTAATATAACTAACCCTCTATTCTAAGGGCCTATAGGAAACAAATATCTAGGGACAATTTAGAACAGCCAATTAACCTAACATGCATGTTTTTTGGCATGTGGGAGGAAACCGGAGAAATCCCGGAGTAAACCCACGCAACACGGGGAGAACATGCAAACTCCACACAGATCACTGTTGGTCGGGGGCTGGGATCGAACCCACGATCCCACGATCCCCACAATCCCCCGGCCAAGGGTAAACTGTGCTGCCGCAGTGCTAACCACTGCGCCACCGTGCAGCCCCAACACAACACACAACACAACACACTGCCATCTACAGAAGTTCTCTGACGACTCTGCGATCGTTGGCCTCATCTCCAATGGAGATGAAGCTGAGTACAGAGGGCTTATCCAGGACTTCGTGGACTGGTGCCATCGGAACTGCCTCCAGATCAATGCGAGGAAAACAAAGGAGCTGGTGGTGGACTGCCGCAGGCAAGGACAACCCCTCACAGCACCAGTAAATATACAGGGAACAGACATCGAGATGGTGACATCCTATAAGTACCTGGGTGTTCATCTGAACAATAAACTGGACTGGTCACACAATATTGACGCACTCTACAAGAAGGGACAGCGCAAGGTGTTCCTACTGAGGAGACTCAGGTCTTTTGGTGTACAAGGGGCGCTGCTGAAGACATTCTATGACACGGTGGTGGCATCAGCCATCACTTTTGGAGTGGTCTGCTGGGGCAGTGGCATTACGGCAGCCGATAGGAAGAGACTGAACAAACTGATCAAGAAAGCTAGCTCTGTCCTGGGGCAGCGCCTTGACCCAGTGGAGGAGATAGGAGAGAGAAGGACGGTGGCTAAACTGTCATCTCTGCTGGAGGCCGAGTTCCACCCTATGCAGGACATACTGAATGCACTGAGGAGCTCATTTAGCAGCAGACTACATCATCCTAGGTGCACAGCCGAGAGGTTTCGCAGGTCCTTCCTACCAACGGCTGTCAGACTGTACAACCTAAGCAGGGCTCCTCGCAGAGATAGCAAAAAGACGTGACAACCTAATAGTTTTGAATGCAAAAGACACAATAGACTTATACAATGGTCCCCTCCGGCATACAACTAGTAAAATACCGGTCGCTATGGAGGGTGAGAATATGTATGGGTACATAATCATACCATGTAGGATAACTAAGTAGACGGTTGTGCTGTTTCATCCCATCTAGCAACAATGCTCTGCACTGTGTGTGTTTATATATTTACATTTTTTTTTTCCACAATATCTTTATTGAACCTTTTTTTTTTTTTTTTTAACAAACATGATACAAACAATCAAACACTAACACTAAAGTACTACAAAAAAAAAAAATGCACTAAAAACACCAACAACCACCAACAAAATCAAGTCTTCAACAATGCTCCTCTGTTTAGTCTAGACAATCCAATACATAAGTATACATATTATGTTCACCAGTTTGGAATTTACAAGGTCCACACACATCATTCACCTTCTTCTTCAAGAGTTATGTTTAAATTTTTTACATAATCAATAAAAGGTCTCCATATATTCTCAAACACAATTTCCTTTGATTTCAGTATATATGTTATTCTTTCTAATGGAAGGTTTGTTAACATCTGTCTTAACCACTGAGTCACATCTGGTCTATGAGTCTTTTTCCATAATAGTGCAATACATTTTTTGGCATTAAGCAAACTGAGGTCTATGAATGTTCTTTCACTTTTATTAAAATTATGCTTTTCTGGGTACAGACCCAACAAAACCAGTTTAGGATTCAATATGATTTGTTTTGAGATTATTTTTTCAATTGTTACCCTCACCTCTTCCCAAAACATTCTTATTAATCTACATTCCCATAAACAATGAAATAGGGTTCCTTTACTTTCCATGCATTTTGTGCATGTATCTGGTATATTTTTGTTATATCTATTTAACTCCTCCGGTGTAACATACATCCGCATTAACCATTTGAAATGTATCAATTTAAGGCGTGCATTTATTGATTTGGTTTGAGCTTCTGTACAAGCCAATTCCCATTGTTCCTCTGAAATTTCAATTTGCAGATCTTCTTTCCAGTAGTTTAATCTTTTCAGTGAATTTTCACTTGAAGATAGTGTCAATGAGTTATAAAACTCTGAAATAATACCCTTTCTTTTACTATCTTTCATCATCATTTTTTCCAAGGATGAATAAATAGGTCGAGTGAGAGCTTTATTTTGATTTGATCGAATAAAGTTTCTAAGTTGAAGATATTTAAAAAAATGTGTTCTATTGAGATTAAATTTGATCCTCAGCTCTTCAAAAGACATTATGTTGTCTGCACATGGCAAATATAAATCCTGAATCTTTTGTATCCCTTTTAAATTCCATACTTTAAATACAGCGTCCGCTCTCCCTGGTTTAAAATATTGATTACCCCATATTGGACTAAATTGTGACAATAACTGTGGTTCTTTTAAATAGTTTTTAGCTTCACACCATATTTTGATCATATGCTTTACAAATGGATTTTTAACTTGTTTTTGTAATTTTTTTGCCGAATCTGAGTATATGAATATGGGAAGAGGTAAAGGTAAATTGTATGATTCCATTTCAGTCCAGTGAGGGAGATCATTTGATGAAAAATAATATGTCATAGACCTCAGTTGTGCCGACCAATAATACAACATAAAATTTGGACATTTCAGACCTCCACGATCAAATGGTAAATATAATAAAGACAAACGTAATCTAGCCCTCCTGTTGTTCCATATAAATTCCACTAACTTTTTTTTTATTCTTGAGAATAGATCTAAAGGTGGTGATAAGGGAATGTATTGAAATAAATAAAGTATTTTAGGTAAAATATTACTTTTAAGTATATTGATTCTCCCGATCATCGACATTGGTAGTGACATCCATCTCTGAGTTAACTCATTGATATCTGACATTAAGGCTTCATAGTTGACACTGGCGACTGATTCTAGCTTAGGCATAATTTGGATTCCTAAATATTTAAACTGATTTACAACATTGAATTGATTTACCTCAGGGGCTGGGTAATTTCTCTGGGTCTCATTTAGCATTAATATTGAAGATTTAGTTTTATTTATTTTATATCCTGATATTTCCCCAAAATTCATTATTAAATTCAACAAGGTTGGAATTGATTTTTTTAGATTCGACATAAACAAAATTATATCATCGGCGTACAGGGAGATTTTATGTTCTGTTGGTCCAACTTTAATTCCATATATTTGTGAATGTAAATGTATCGCTATCGCTAAAGGTTCAATTGCCATAGTAAACAGTAAAGGTGAAAGTGGACAGCCTTGTCGACATCCTCTATTGATTTTTATTGGTTTTGAAATATTGTTATTTGTTAGGATTTCTGCTGTAGCATTATTGTATATTATTTGAACCCATTTTATGAAATTATTTCCAAGTCCAAACCTTTGTAGGACTTCAAAAAGAAAGGGCCATTCAACTCTATCAAAGGCCTTTTCGGCGTCCAATGATAGGAGAGCTGTATCCGGTGCTTCTTTATTAAAATAAATAATATTAAATAGTCTTCTTACATTATGGAAGCCTTGTCTACCCTTTATAAAGCCATTCTGATCTCGATTAATAATATTTGGTAAAATTTCTTGTATTCGTCTTGCTAAAATTTTACAGATTATCTTAAGGTCGGCGTTTAATAGGCTTATTGGTCTCATATTTTCACATTTATTAGAGGGCTTACCTGGTTTTGGCAGCAGTATAATTAAGGCATTATTTATGTATGATGGTAAATTATTATTTTGAAATGCTTCTAAAACCATTTCCAAAAAAGGTTTTATTAATTTATTCTTAAATTTTTTATAAAGGTCAACTGGAAGACCATCTGGTCCTGCACTTTTTCCTGATTTCATATTATCAATGGCTAGCCCAACTTCTTCTTGACTAATTTTAGACTCCAATATCTCCCTGTTTTCATTTGGAATACACGGTATAGATAGTTCGTTCAAAAACCCATTTAGTTTTGTTAAATCAGGTTCATTTTTGGTATCATATAATTTTTCATAGTAATCTCTAAAGGCTCTATTAATTTCTAAAGGATCTATAACTACCTGTCCGTTACTTATAATACTGGTAATTGGTGTTTTAATTTCCAATTGTTTAATCTGCCATGCTAATAATTTTCCTGATTTTTCACCTTGTTCATAAAAAGATTGTTTCAATCTTAGAAGACTCGAGGCAGCTCTATTCGCTGATTTTTTGTCGTATTCAGCTCTCAAAATCAGTAATTCATTCTCCAACCTTGGGTCACTTCCTGCATACACTTTTTCCTGAAGACTTTTTATTTTATGTTCCAATTTAGCTCTCTCCTCTCGAGTCTTCTTAGATTTTGATCCTGTATAACTAATAATATGTCCCCTAATAAAAGCTTTGAAAGCCTCCCACTTTACACATGCTGATGTTTGTGTAGTATTGATGTCAAAGAACTCGTCTATCTGTTTTTCTATATACTTGACAAATTCCTCATCCTGAAGCCATTTATGCTGAAATTGCCATCTACCTGATTCCTTTGTCAATTTCTTATCTACATACGTATATTAGACAACAGGGTGCATGATCAGAGATCACGATGTTATCATAAAAGCAGTTTTGAATCTTGGACCTTAATTCTGTGGAAATCAAAAAATAGTCAATACGTGAGAATGTCTTGTAGGTACTGGAATAACAAGAATAGGCTTTAACTTGTGGTTTCATTTCTCTCCATATATCTAACAATCTCAATTCTTTCATAAAATGATTAATAGTCATCCTACATCCAATGTGCGTACAATCCAGTCCTGTTGATCTATCCACACCTGGATTCAATGTACAATTAAAATCCCCTGCTATTATATGTTGCCCTGTAAGTGATGATAAGATGAGAAATAAATTAGCAAAGAACTTCTGATCATCTATATTGGGACCATATAAGTTCACAAGATTTATATTTTCTAATAGCAAAGAACCTTGAATGATTACATATCTTCCAAATTTGTCTCCAATTACATTTTTCACTTGAAAAGGAACTGATTTATGTATGAGAGTCATAACTCCCCTGGCTCGGGATGAAAATGAAGAGGTGAATACACTTCCCTGCCATCTACTCCTAATTCTTTTAACATCCTCCTCTATCAGATGAGTTTCTTGTAAAAACACAATTCTTGAACCCATGTCCTTTATTTTATTCATAACTTGTTTAAGTTTTTTTAAATTTTGTAGACCTCTGCAATTCCATGAAGTTAAATTAAGATTAACACTTTGGTCCATGATCAATAGAGAGTTTGGGATTACCTTGCAGTGTAAACATGCTCATACAGAGAAGCAAAAACATGAGTGGTTGAACATTCATCCTACAAACTACACACAAACAAATTTCCCCTTCCCACACTTGTGGCAAACCCCCCAAAATCAAAAGAAAAATTCTGTCTCCCGATATAGCCATCGACCGTTCCACACCCACGGGGAACAGCCTAAGCCACTCCTTCTTCATCCTCCCAATCACCCTAACTCTACTGCTTTTAATGACGTAACATTAACTCTCCTCTGTAGTTTTCCAACTTAACTCCAAAATTTTTAACAACTTTGTACATCATAGTTTTTTTTTTTTTGTTTGTTTTGTTTTTGTTTTGTTTTTTTAATATATAATACAATCTATATTTTGTAAACATACTATTTACTTCAAGTCAGTCAGATGCCTGTGCAAATGCTTAATTATTCTACCTTATATTTTGTTCATGCTTAGCTCCCACCAGTCTCTTCTTCTTCTTTGATCTTCTTGATGAACTCCTGCGCCTCCTCTGGGGTCTTGAAGATGTGGGTTCTGCCCTCATACGTGGTCAGCAGTCTCGCAGGATAGATTACACCATGACGAATCCCAAGGTTGCGCAGCTCCTTACGTACGGGATCAAACTGCTTCCTCAATTGCTGGATTCCTGTGGCCAAATCTGGGTAGAACCGCACCTGCTGGTCCTGGTGTTTAATCTCTCCTTTAGCACGTGCAGCGTTGAAGATCTTCATCCTGTCTCTGTTGCTAAGAAACTTCATAATTAAGGTCCTCGGCGGTCCCTTATCTCTCCGTGGGCCAATACGATGTGCTTTTTCCAGAACCACTGCTGATTGCAACTCCTCGCTGCCCAGCACCTCCGGAATCCACTTTTCCAGAAAGGAACATACGTCCCGACCTTCTGATTCCTCTGGAAGACCCACCAGCCTCAAATTATTCTGTCTCGACCGAGATTCCAAATCCAAAATATTATCTTCCAGAGATTTATTTTTTTTTTCCAAAGTGCGCACCTTTAATTGAAGACGGGTGACGTCATCTTCAGCACTAGCGAGACGGAGCTCCATCTGCGCCGTTCGTTCTACACAGTCACCCAATTCCTTTCTTATTCCTTCCAACGCTGTCATAATCCCATCAAATCTAGAGGAAAAGTCCGCTCTCATTGATCTCATGGCAGCCATCAGCGCATCTGCGCCATTCCCCGCAGATATCGCACCGTTGCCAGCCTCCTCCGCCATATATGGAGTTTTGTTTGCTGCGTCACAGACCTGAAAGTCCGTTAATTTGGACTGTTTCGGCGGCTCGCTTTTTCCTTTTCCTGGTTTTCCAGCCTTAGGCTTCGCCGACATATCCTCGCCCAAATGCTGGGATACGTTCTGTCCCAAATGAGAGAGTTATTTGCCGATTTTTTTCTCCAGGAGCAGAGCAGAGCGAGACACGTCCGTCCTACGTGGCAGCCATAACCGGAAAACTATATTTACATATTTATTCCATCTAGCTACAATGCTCCGCACTGAGTGTTTATATATCTACATATTATTCCATCCAGCTACAACGCTCCGCACTGTGTCTATATATATACACGTATATATATATATATATATATATATATATATATATATATATATATATATATATATATATATATATATATACGTATATATACATATGTATACTTGCTGCTTTTTTTTCTCTTGCCTTCTGATTGTTGCTCTGAGTGTTGCTATCCCTGTGCTGTTGCAATCCTGGAATTTCCCCATTGTGGGACTAATAAAGGCTTATCTTATCTTATCTTACTGACTCTAGCTAGGTCCCTGGCTGAAACATATGTACGGAATGAATCAAACCAGCGAGGCCATGGGATGGACAGCTCACTTGGGGATGCGAGGGACAGTAACAGGGGTGTCAAGCATGGTTCCATGTCGATGTTATAAAGGTTTAACCTCGTCGCCAGTGTTGTGTCTAAGAATGAGGGACAGTGGAGGTGGTGGCTGTGCAGAATGATAGCTTTATTAAAAGTCAGCTAGTACTACATGTTACACACAAGCGAGCTAGTAAGTTAACTATAAGGAGGTACAAGTTGGTGTGTTGCTAGAGGGAGAGCGCCAAAGAGACAGTCTCCCACCGTCAGTCCCCTAATATAGGCACGGCATGATGACGTCATCTGTGCCTCCGCCATCACGTCCGTGCTGCTCGTTGTTAATATTGGAATATCAAACACTCACAGCCGCCTTCGATACAGTCAACCACTCCATTCTCCTCTCTCGTCTGTAAACCTACCTCAACATCATTTGTACAGCCCTCTCCTGGTTCCACTCATATCTCATCAACAGACAGCAATTCATCCATGTCAACAACTGCACCTCCCTCACTGCCCCCCTCTCCCATGGTGTTCCCTAGGGTTCTGTGCTTGGTCCTTTCCACTTCATCATCTATATGCTCCTGCTTGGTAACATCATTCGCCGACATGGCCTTAACTTCCATTGCCGTCGACAACATTCAGATCTACATTTCCACTAATTGCATAACCACAGTAACCTGCTCCATACTGGAAAACTGTCTTTCTGAAATAAAATCCTGGATGCAGAACATAATACAGCTCAACTATGACAAGTCTGATATGATGACCATCGGCCTGGAATCCCTCATCAAAACCACCCACAACTTCAACCTCCCTGTTACCAACTCCACACTTTACCCATCCCCACAGCTGCAAAACTTTAGAGTCATCTCTGACAGCCACCTCACTTTTGAACCCACACATCATGTCACCAAAACTGCTTTCTTCCACTTAAAAAAACATAGCCCAACTCCGTCCCTCACTCACCTTCTCCACTGCAGAGACTCTCATACACACATTTATCATATCCAGACTCGACTATTGTAATAGCATTCTTTATGGCTCATCATCCAAATTCCTCCAGAAACTTAATACATTCAGAACTCAGCCGCCCATCTCCTTACCTAGTCCCACTCCCGTGACCACATCACTCTTGTCCTCCAGAACCTCCACTGGCTCCCAATTTCACAACGCATACAGTTCAATGTCCTTCTCCTCACCTTTAAAGCCCTCCATCACCAGGCTTCCTCCTATCTTACCGACCTGTTGCAACGGCACCCCCCTGCTGCCTCTATTCCTCTGCTACAAATCTCCTCTCTCCACCACACAGAACCAAGCACAGAACCTGGGGGGGACAAAGCCTTTTCCATCGTCGCCCCCTCCCTTTGGAACTGTCTCCCCCAACACATTTGTGACTGCACAGACTTACTCATAAAACTCCTTCAAATTACTACTCAAAACCCACCTGTTCAGACATGCTTTTAATCTTTAATTTTAATAGTGCGTTTTTTTTTCTCTAATGTAAAGTGTCTTTGAGTGCCTTGGAAAGCGCTATATAAACAAAATGTATTATTATTACTGTAGAGTCATTTTGAGTAATTTTTACCCAAAGAAATCTGCATGTCTGAACCTGAAAATGAAGGTAAACAGCCAAGTTAGAAGAAAATAAGCTGAACTGATAAAGTTAGTAATAGGTGAAAGGTTTTTTTCCTAATTTGAAGGTTTTTTTCCTCATAAATTTGTGACTTTTTCTCTTACATCTGCTTTTTAAGACTGCGACATCCATCATCCATCGGTCTACATTTCATCAGAATTGCTACTACTCCTAGGCAACTGCCCTGATGCTCACCAAACTCACTCACAATGATCCTCATGTAGGTCTGCCTCCAGGTGGCGCTCAAGGTCACTGTCAAAGGTCAGAAGATATGGGCCTTTATGATTTCACGAAAAGCCTTACTCCTAAGAAATTGCCCCAATGTTTGGTAAACTCATACACATTGATCCTCAAGTGGGTCTGCATCAAGGCTGTGGTCAAGATCAAAGGTCAGGACATCTGAGCACTCCTGGGGTGATTTCATCAGGCCGGAATGAGCTACTGCATCATTGACAGTCCGGTTTTTATTCTTAAATATGAGAGTTTCTCATTAATATGGAACCCATTTATTGTAAATTTGCAACTGTTCCTTGCAATTTTGTCACTCTTCTAAATTTATGACTTTTCCCCACTCCTAACTTAAAAAAATCTTAAATATGTGACTTGTTTATCTGTGACACCACTTCTTATTCTAGCTGATGGTTTCTTTTTGAAAAGATATTCAGGCTTGTGGAAACAAATCTTCCTCTTTGTAGTTTTTTTCATGAACATTTTGGAAATATCCACCTCTGGCCAGCGGTGACCTTTCTGTGTGGAGTTTACAAGTTCTCCCCGTGTCTGCGTGGGTTTTCCTGATACTTTGGTTTCCTCTCACAGTCCAAAGACATGCACGCTAGGTTAATTGTCATCAACTGGGGATAAATTGTCCTTAGGGATGTTGACATCATGTGAGAGCAAATAGTTGTCCGTCTCTCCACCAAACCCCTCCACCATGATAAGATGGCAATCCACAGAGGAGAGAATCAGACTCTGACTCAAAAAATGCAATGGAAATGTATTTATTAATAAATGCATCTTGTCATATATACACAATAATATTTGTATAGATACAATCCAGACTGAGCAGTGGTATCAGTTGGAGATTTTAATCTTGACTGATGGGAGTCTGATCGCCGCTGCTTTCACCTCTGCCGTGATGTCAACACCCAGTGGAGCCCTGCAACATAACATTTAATCACTGTCATAATCACTGTCAACTAATCCACTGTTTATTCGTGTAGCTTCATACGCTGACTTACTTTGACTGGTAAAAGACATCCACATTTGGATCCATGATTCCTCTCCCTACTTTCAGACGTTCAACTCCATTCCTGGTTTGGGAAAGAAAAAATGAGGTTATTTTAAAATTAGGAGCCACTCTTAAAGATTCTCTTCTGATGATTTTGGCATTATGGTGAGCACACCAAGCAATCATCACTCCGTTATCAGTGCAGAGTTTGGCAGGAGGACAGAGGAGGCATAGTCCTCTTGCCTCGGTGATGATGGTCAAAGCCTTACGGATATACTGGTTGCTTGCAACACCTCCAGAGAGCACCTGGAAAAAAAAAAAAAGATAAGAAAGAAACTTTAAAAATTGTGACGAGCTAAAGAACTTCTTAAATTTTTGTTTTCTTCCGCTGTGGGTCAGACAGGGAAGGTCATACAGATGAGATCAAGGAACATCTTTTTCCACTTTGATCACAGATAAGCCCCCAATCTACTAAATTCTCCTTCCTTTCCTTTGTCCTGGACACAGATATTATTGTTGCTTCCCATCATCCCCTTGTCTGCCTGGGGAATGTAACAATTTCATACTGAAACTCCAAACTAAATAGATGCTTGAGACTTCCGGTTATGGCTGCCACGTAGGACGGACGTGTCTCGCTCTGCTCTGCTCCTGGAGAAAAAAAATCGGCAAATAACTCTCTCATTTGGGACAGAACGTATCTCAGCATTTGGGCGAGGATATGTCGGCGAAGCCTAAGGCTGGAAAACCAGGAAAAGGAAAAAGCGAGCCGCCGAAACAGTCCAAATTAACGGACTTTCAGGTCTGTGACGCAGCAAACAAAACTCCATATATGGCGGAGGAGGCTGGCAACGGTGCGATATCTGCGGGGAATGGCGCAGATGCGCTGATGGCTGCCATGAGTTCAATGAGAGCGGACTTTTCCTCTAGATTTGATGGGATTATGACAGCGTTGGAAGGAATAAGAAAGGAATTGGGTGACTGTGTAGAACGAACGGCGCAGATGGAGCTCCGTCTCGCTAGTGCTGAAGATGACGTCACCCGTCTTCAATTAAAGGTGCGCACTTTGGAAAAAAAAAATAAATCTCTGGAAGATAATATTTTGGATTTGGAATCTCGGTCGAGACAGAATAATTTGAGGCTGGTGGGTCTTCCAGAGGAATCAGAAGGTCGGGACGTATGTTCCTTTCTGGAAAAGTGGATTCCGGAGGTGCTGGGCAGCGAGGAGTTGCAATCAGCAGTGGTTCTGGAAAAAGCACATCGCATTGGCCCACAGAGAGATAAGGGACCGCCGAGGACCTTAATTATGAAGTTTCTTAGCAACAGAGACAGGATGAAGATCTTCAACGCTGCACGAGCTAAAAAAGGAGAGATTAAACACCAGGACCAGCAGGTGCGGTTCTACCCAGATTTGGCCACAGGAATCCAGCAATTGAGGAAGCAGTTTGATCCCATACGTAAGGAGCTGCGCAACCTTGGGATTCGTCATGGTGTAATCTATCCTGCGAGACTGCTGACCACGTATGAGGGCAGAACCCACATCTTCAAGACCCCAGAGGAGGCGCAGGAGTTCATCAAGAAGATCAAAGAAGAAGAAGAGACTGGTGGGAGCTAAGCATGAACAAAATATAAGGTAGAATAATTAAGCATTTGCACAGGCATCTGACTGACTTGAAGTAAATAGTAAGTTTACAAAATATAGATTGTATTATATATTAAAAAAACAAAACAAAAACAAAACAAAAAAAAAACAAACTATGATGTACAAAGTTGTTAAAAATTTTGGAGTTAAGTTGGAAAACTACAGAGGAGAGTTAATGTTACGTCATTAAAAGCAGTAGAGTTAGGGTGATTGGGAGGATGAAGAAGGAGTGGCTTAGGCTGTTCCCCGTGGGTGTGGAACGGTCGATGGCTATATCGGGAGACAGAATTTTTCTTTTGATTTTGGGGGGTTTGCCACAAGTGTGGGAAGGGGAAATTTGTTTGTGTGTAGTTTGTAGGATGAATGTTCAACCACTCATGTTTTTGCTTCTCTGTATGAGCATGTTTACACTGCAAGGTAATCCCAAACTCTCTATTGATCATGGACCAAAGTGTTAATCTTAATTTAACTTCATGGAATTGCAGAGGTCTACAAAATTTAAAAAAACTTAAACAAGTTATGAATAAAATAAAGGACATGGGTTCAAGAATTGTGTTTTTACAAGAAACTCATCTGATAGAGGAGGATGTTAAAAGAATTAGGAGTAGATGGCAGGGAAGTGTATTCACCTCTTCATTTTCATCCCGAGCCAGGGGAGTTATGACTCTCATACATAAATCAGTTCCTTTTCAAGTGAAAAATGTAATTGGAGACAAATTTGGAAGATATGTAATCATTCAAGGTTCTTTGCTATTAGAAAATATAAATCTTGTGAACTTATATGGTCCCAATATAGATGATCAGAAGTTCTTTGCTAATTTATTTCTCATCTTATCATCACTTACAGGGCAACATATAATAGCAGGGGATTTTAATTGTACATTGAATCCAGGTGTGGATAGATCAACAGGACTGGATTGTACGCACATTGGATGTAGGATGACTATTAATCATTTTATGAAAGAATTGAGATTGTTAGATATATGGAGAGAAATGAAACCACAAGTTAAAGCCTATTCTTGTTATTCCAGTACCTACAAGACATTCTCACGTATTGATTATTTTTTGATTTCCACAGAATTAAGGTCCAAGATTCAAAACTGCTTTTATGATAACATCGTGATCTCTGATCATGCACCCTGTTGTCTAATATATGTAGATAAAAAATTGACAAAGGAATCAGGCAGATGGCAATTTCAGCATAAATGGCTTCAGGATGAGGAATTTGTCAAGTATATAGAAAAACAGATAGACGAGTTCTTTGACATCAATACTACACAAACATCAGCATGTGTAAAGTGGGAGGCTTTCAAAGCTTTTATTAGGGGACATATTATTAGTTATACAGGATCAAAATCTAAGAAGACTCGAGAGGAGAGAGCTAAATTGGAACATAAAATAAAAAGTCTTCAGGAAAAAGTGTATGCAGGAAGAGATCCAAGGTTGGAGAATGAATTACTGATTTTGAGAGCTGAATACGACAAAAAATCAGCGAATAGAGCTGCCTCGAGTCTTCTAAGATTGAAACAATCTTTTTATGAACAAGGTGAAAAATCAGGAAAATTATTAGCATGGCAGATTAAACAATTGGAAATTAAAACACCAATAACCAGTATTATAAGTAACGGACAGGTAGTTATAGATCCTTTAGAAATTAATAGAGCCTTTAGAGATTACTATGAAAAATTATATGATACCAAAAATGAACCTGATTTAACAAAACTAAATGGGTTTTTGAACAAACTATCTATACCGTGTATTCCAAATGAAAACAGGGAGATATTGGAGTCTAAAATTAGTCAAGAAGAAGTTGGGCTAGCCATTGATAATATGAAATCAGGAAAAAGTGCAGGACCAGATGGTCTTCCAGTTGACCTTTATAAAAAATTTAAGAATAAATTAATAAAACCTTTTTTGGAAATGGTTTTAGAAGCATTTCAAAATAATAATTTACCATCATACATAAATAATGCCTTAATTATACTGCTGCCAAAACCAGGTAAGCCCTCTAATAAATGTGAAAATATGAGACCAATAAGCCTATTAAACGCCGACCTTAAGATAATCTGTAAAATTTTAGCAAGACAAATACAAGAAATTTTACCAAATATTATTAATCGAGATCAGAATGGCTTTATAAAGGGTAGACAAGGCTTCCATAATGTAAGAAGACTATTTAATATTATTTATTTTAATAAAGAAGCACCGGATACAGCTCTCCTATCATTGGACGCCGAAAAGGCCTTTGATAGAGTTGAATGGCCCTTTCTTTTTGAAGTCCTACAAAGGTTTGGACTTGGAAATAATTTCATAAAATGGGTTCAAATAATATACAATAATGCTACAGCAGAAATCCTAACAAATAACAATATTTCAAAACCAATAAAAATCAATAGAGGATGTCGACAAGGCTGTCCACTTTCACCTTTACTGTTTACTATGGCAATTGAACCTTTAGCGATAGCGATACGTTTACATTCACAAATATATGGAATTAAAGTTGGACCAACAGAACATAAAATCTCCCTGTACGCCGATGATATAATTTTGTTTATGTCGAATCTAAAAAAATCAATTCCAACCTTGTTGAATTTAATAAAGAATTTTGGGGAAATATCAGGATATAAAATAAATAAAACTAAATCTTCAATATTAATGCTAAATGAGACCCAGAGAAATTACCCAGCCCCTGAGGTAAATCAATTCAATGTTGTAAATCAGTTTAAATATTTAAGAATCCAAATTATGCCTAAGCTAGAATCAGTCGCCAGTGTCAACTATGAAGCCTTAATGTCAGATATCAATGAGTTAACTCAGAGATGGATGTCACTACCAATGTCGATGATCGGGAGAATCAATATACTTAAAAGTAATATTTTTTTTTTCCACAATATCTTTATTGAACCTTTTTTTTTTTTTTAACAAACATGATACAAACAATCAAACACTAACACTAAAGTACTACAAAAAAAAAAAATGCACTAAAAACACCAACAACCACCAACAAAATCAAGTCTTCAACAATGCTCCTCTGTTTAGTCTAGACAATCCAATACATAAGTATACATATTATGTTCACCAGTTTGGAATTTACAAGGTCCACACACATCATTCACCTTCTTCTTCAAGAGTTATGTTTAAATTTTTTACATAATCAATAAAAGGTCTCCATATATTCTCAAACACAATTTCCTTTGATTTCAGTATATATGTTATTCTTTCTAATGGAAGGTTTGTTAACATCTGTCTTAACCACTGAGTCACATCTGGTCTATGAGTCTTTTTCCATAATAGTGCAATACATTTTTTGGCATTAAGCAAACTGAGGTCTATGAATGTTCTTTCACTTTTATTGAAATTATGCTTTTCTGGGTACAGACCCAACAAAACCAGTTTAGGATTCAATATGATTTGTTTTGAGATTATTTTTTCAATTGTTACCCTCACCTCTTCCCAAAACATTCTTATTAATCTACATTCCCATAAACAATGAAATAGGGTTCCTTTACTTTCCATGCATTTTGTGCATGTATCTGGTATATTTTTGTTATATCTATTTAACTCCTCCGGTGTAACATACATCCGCATTAACCATTTGAAATGTATCAATTTAAGGCGTGCATTTATTGATTTGGTTTGAGCTTCTGTACAAGCCAATTCCCATTGTTCCTCTGAAATTTCAATTTGCAGATCTTCTTTCCAGTAGTTTAATCTTTTCAGTGAATTTTCACTTGAAGATAGTGTCAATGAGTTATAAAACTCTGAAATAATACCCTTTCTTTTACTATCTTTCATCATCATTTTTTCCAAGGATGAATAAATAGGTCGAGTGAGAGCTTTATTTTGATTTGATCGAATAAAGTTTCTAAGTTGAAGATATTTAAAAAAATGTGTTCTATTGAGATTAAATTTGATCCTCAGCTCTTCAAAAGACATTATGTTGTCTGCACATGGCAAATATAAATCCTGAATCTTTTGTATCCCTTTTAAATTCCATACTTTAAATACAGCGTCCGCTCTCCCTGGTTTAAAATATTGATTACCCCATATTGGACTAAATTGTGACAATAACTGTGGTTCTTTTAAATAGTTTTTAGCTTCACACCATATTTTGATCATATGCTTTACAAATGGATTTTTAACTTGTTTTTGTAATTTTTTTGCCGAATCTGAGTATATGAATATGGGAAGAGGTAAAGGTAAATTGTATGATTCCATTTCAGTCCAGTGAGGGAGATCATTTGATGAAAAATAATATGTCATAGACCTCAGTTGTGCCGACCAATAATACAACATAAAATTTGGACATTTCAGACCTCCACGATCAAATGGTAAATATAATAAAGACAGACGTAATCTAGCCCTCCTGTTGTTCCATATAAATTCCACTAACTTTTTTTTTATTCTTGAGAATAGATCTAAAGGTGGTGATAAGGGAATGTATTGAAATAAATAAAGTATTTTAGGTAAAATATTACTTTTAAGTATATTGATTCTCCCGATCATCGACATTGGTAGTGACATCCATCTCTGAGTTAACTCACTGATATCTGACATTAAGGCTTCATAGTTGACACTGGCGACTGATTCTAGCTTAGGCATAATTTGGATTCCTAAATATTTAAACTGATTTACAACATTGAATTGATTTACCTCAGGGGCTGGGTAATTTCTCTGGGTCTCATTTAGCATTAATATTGAAGATTTAGTTTTATTTATTTTATATCCTGATATTTCCCCAAAATTCTTTATTAAATTCAACAAGGTTGGAATTGATTTTTTTAGATTCGACATAAACAAAATTATATCATCGGCGTACAGGGAGATTTTATGTTCTGTTGGTCCAACTTTAATTCCATATATTTGTGAATGTAAACGTATCGCTATCGCTAAAGGTTCAATTGCCATAGTAAACAGTAAAGGTGAGAGTGGACAGCCTTGTCGACATCCTCTATTGATTTTTATTGGTTTTGAAATATTGTTATTTGTTAGGATTTCTGCTGTAGCATTATTGTATATTATTTGAACCCATTTTATGAAATTATTTCCAAGTCCAAACCTTTGTAGGACTTCAAAAAGAAAGGGCCATTCAACTCTATCAAAGGCCTTTTCGGCGTCCAATGATAGGAGAGCTGTATCCGGTGCTTCTTTATTAAAATAGATAATATTAAATAGTCTTCTTACATTATGGAAGCCTTGTCTACCCTTTATAAAGCCATTCTGATCTCGATTAATAATATTTGGTAAAATTTCTTGTATTCGTCTTGCTAAAATTTTACAGATTATCTTAAGGTCGGCGTTTAATAGGCTTATTGGTCTCATATTTTCACATTTATTAGAGGGCTTACCTGGTTTTGGCAGCAGTATAATTAAGGCATTATTTATGTATGATGGTAAATTATTATTTTGAAATGCTTCTAAAACCATTTCCAAAAAAGGTTTTATTAATTTATTCTTAAATTTTTTATAAAGGTCAACTGGAAGACCATCTGGTCCTGCACTTTTTCCTGATTTCATATTATCAATGGCTAGCCCAACTTCTTCTTGACTAATTTTAGACTCCAATATCTCCCTGTTTTCATTTGGAATACAGGGAGAACGAACTATAGATAGTTCTTGAACGAACTATAGTTAGTTTTTGAACGAACTATAGATAGTTCGTTCAAAAACCCATTTAGTTTTGTTAAATCAGGTTCATTTTTGGTATCATATAATTTTTCATAGTAATCTCTAAAGGCTCTATTAATTTCTAAAGGATCTATAACTACCTGTCCTTTACTTATAATACTGGTAATTGGTGTTTTAATTTCCAATTGTTTAATCTGCCATGCTAATAATTTTCCTGATTTTTCACCTTGTTCATAAAAAGATTGTTTCAATCTTAGAAGACTCGAGGCAGCTCTATTCGCTGATTTTTTGTCGTATTCAGCTCTCAGAATCAGTAATTCATTCTCCAACCTTGGGTCACTTCCTGCATACACTTTTTCCTGAAGATTTTTTATTTTATGTTCCAATTTAGCTCTCTCCTCTCGAGTCTTCTTAGATTTTGATCCTGTATAACTAATAATATGCCCCCTAATAAAAGCTTTGAAAGCCTCCCACTTTACACATGCTGATGTTTGTGTAGTATTGATGTCAAAGAACTCGTCTATCTGTTTTTCTATATACTTGACAAATTCCTCATCCTGAAGCCATTTATGCTGAAATTGCCATCTACCTGATTCCTTTGTCAATTTTTTATCTACATATATTAGACAACAGGGTGCATGATCAGAGATCACGATGTTATCATAAAAGCAGTTTTGAATCTTGGACCTTAATTCTGTGGAAATCAAAAAATAATCAATACGTGAGAATGTCTTGTAGGTACTGGAATAACAAGAATAGGCTTTAACTTGTGGTTTCATTTCTCTCCATATATCTAACAATCTCAATTCTTTCATAAAATGATTAATAGTCATCCTACATCCAATGTGCGTACAATCCAGTCCTGTTGATCTATCCACACCTGGATTCAATGTACAATTAAAATCCCCTGCTATTATATGTTGCCCTGTAAGTGATGATAAGATGAGAAATAAATTAGCAAAGAACTTCTGATCATCTATATTGGGACCATATAAGTTCACAAGATTTATATTTTCTAATAGCAAAGAACCTTGAATGATTACATATCTTCCAAATTTGTCTCCAATTACATTTTTCACTTGAAAAGGAACTGATTTATGTATGAGAGTCATAACTCCCCTGGCTCGGGATGAAAATGAAGAGGTGAATACACTTCCCTGCCATCTACTCCTAATTCTTTTAACATCCTCCTCTATCAGATGAGTTTCTTGTAAAAACACAATTCTTGAACCCATGTCCTTTATTTTATTCATAACTTGTTTAAGTTTTTTTAAATTTTGTAGACCTCTGCAATTCCATGAAGTTAAATTAAGATTAACACTTTGGTCCATGATCAATAGAGAGTTTGGGATTACCTTGCAGTGTAAACATGCTCATACAGAGAAGCAAAAACATGAGTGGTTGAACATTCATCCTACAAACTACACACAAACAAATTTCCCCTTCCCACACTTGTGGCAAACCCCCCAAAATCAAAAGAAAAATTCTGTCTCCCGATATAGCCATCGACCGTTCCACACCCACGGGGAACAGCCTAAGCCACTCCTTCTTCATCCTCCCAATCACCCTAACTCTACTGCTTTTAATGACGTAACATTAACTCTCCTCTGTAGTTTTCCAACTTAACTCCAAAATTTTTAACAACTTTGTACATCATAGTTTTTTTTTTTTGTTTGTTTTGTTTTTGTTTTGTTTTTTTTTAAATATATAATACAATCTATATTTTGTAAACTTACTATTTACTTCAAGTCAGTCAGATGCCTGTGCAAATGCTTAATTATTCTACCTTATATTTTGTTCATGCTTAGCTCCCACCAGTCTCTTCTTCTTCTTTGATCTTCTTGATGAACTCCTGCGCCTCCTCTGGGGTCTTGAAGATGTGGGTTCTGCCCTCATACGTGGTCAGCAGTCTCGCAGGATAGATTACACCATGACGAATCCCAAGGTTGCGCAGCTCCTTACGTACGGGATCAAACTGCTTCCTCAATTGCTGGATTCCTGTGGCCAAATCTGGGTAGAACCGCACCTGCTGGTCCTGGTGTTTAATCTCTCCTTTTTTAGCTCGTGCAGCGTTGAAGATCTTCATCCTGTCTCTGTTGTTAAGAAACTTCATAATTAAGGTCCTCGGCGGTCCCTTATCTCTCCGTGGGCCAATACGATGTGCTTTTTCCAGAACCACTGCTGATTGCAACTCCTCGCTGCCCAGCACCTCCGGAATCCACTTTTCCAGAAAGGAACATACGTCCCGACCTTCTGATTCCTCTGGAAGACCCACCAGCCTCAAATTATTCTGTCTCGACCGAGATTCCAAATCCAAAATATTATCTTCCAGAGATTTATTTTTTTTTTCCAAAGTGCGCACCTTTAATTGAAGACGGGTGACGTCATCTTCAGCACTAGCGAGACGGAGCTCCATCTGCGCCGTTCGTTCTACACAGTCACCCAATTCCTTTCTTATTCCTTCCAACGCTGTCATAATCCCATCAAATCTAGAGGAAAAGTCCGCTCTCATTGAACTCATGGCAGCCATCAGCGCATCTGCGCCATTCCCCGCAGAAATCGCAGCGTTGCCAGCCTCCTCCGCCATATATGGAGCCCTGTTTGCTGCGTCACAGACCTGAAAGTCCGTTAATTTGGACTGTTTCGGCGGCTCGCTTTTTCCTTTTCCTGGTTTTCCAGCCTTAGGCTTCGCCGACATATCCTCGCCCAAACGCTGGGATACGTTCTGTCCCAAATGAGAGAGTTATTTGCCGATTTTTTTTCTCCAGGAGCAGAGCAGAGCGAGACACGTCCGTCCTACGTGGCAGCCATAACCGGAAGTCCCTAAAAGTAATATTTTACCTAAAATACTTTATTTATTTCAATACATTCCCTTATCACCACCTTTAGATCTATTCTCAAGAATAAAAAAAAAGTTAGTGGAATTTATATGGAACAACAGGAGGGCTAGATTACGTTTGTCTTTATTATATTTACCATTTGATCGTGGAGGTCTGAAATGTCCAAATTTTATGTTGTATTATTGGTCGGCACAACTGAGGTCTATGACATATTATTTTTCATCAAATGATCTCCCTCACTGGACTGAAATGGAATCATACAATTTACCTTTACCTCTTCCCATATTCATATACTCAGATTCGGCAAAAAAATTACAAAAACAAGTTAAAAATCCATTTGTAAAGCATATGATCAAAATATGGTGTGAAGCTAAAAACTATTTAAAAGAACCACAGTTATTGTCACAATTTAGTCCAATATGGGGTAATCAATATTTTAAACCAGGGAGAGCGGACGCTGTATTTAAAGTATGGAATTTAAAAGGGATACAAAAGATTCAGGATTTATATTTGCCATGTGCAGACAACATAATGTCTTTTGAAGAGCTGAGGATCAAATTTAATCTCAATAGAACACATTTTTTTAAATATCTTCAACTTAGAAACTTTATTCGATCAAATCAAAATAAAGCTCTCACTCGACCTATTTATTCATCCTTGGAAAAAATGATGATGAAAGATAGTAAAAGAAAGGGTATTATTTCAGAGTTTTATAACTCATTGACACTATCTTCAAGTGAAAATTCACTGAAAAGATTAAACTACTGGAAAGAAGATCTGCAAATTGAAATTTCAGAGGAACAATGGGAATTGGCTTGTACAGAAGCTCAAACCAAATCAATAAATGCACGCCTTAAATTGATACATTTCAAATGGTTAATGCGGATGTATGTTACACCGGAGGAGTTAAATAGATACAACAAAAATATACCAGATACATGCACAAAATGCATGGAAAGTAAAGGAACCCTATTTCATTGTTTATGGGAATGTAGATTAATAAGAATGTTTTGGGAGGAGGTGAGGGTAACAATTGAAAAAATAATCTCAAAACAAATCATATTGAATCCTAAACTGTTTTTGTTGGGTCTGTACCCAGAAAAGCATAATTTTAATAAAAGTGAAAGAACATTCATAGACCTCAGTTTGCTTAATGCCAAAAAATGTATTGCACTATTATGGAAAAAGACTCATAGACCAGATGTGACTCAGTGGTTAAGACAGATGTTAACAAACCTTCCATTAGAAAGAATAACATATATACTGAAATCAAAGGAAATTGTGTTTGAGAATATATGGAGACCTTTTATTGATTATGTAAAAAATTTAAACATAACTCTTGAAGAAGAAGGTGAATGATGTGTGTGGACCTTGTAAATTCCAAACTGGTGAACATAATATGTATACTTATGTATTGGATTGTCTAGACTAAACAGAGGAGCATTGTTGAAGACTTGATTTTGTTGGTGGTTGTTGGTGTTTTTAGTGCATTTTTTTTTTTGTAGTACTTTAGTGTTAGTGTTTGATTGTTTGTATCATGTTTGTTAAAAAAAAAAAAAGGTTCAATAAAGATATTGTGGAAAAAAAAATAGATGCTTGAGATCAATCATCAAGACCATCAAAACATTTTAAAAACATAATAAACGTAATGAAATCACAAAACAGCAAAGAAAGAAAAAACACACAGGTAACACTGCCCTGTAGTATGCTGGGAGATTCAGTTCTGTAATTCCCAGCATGCTACAATATGAAAAATCTTCTAATCAGAACACAGGTGGTAGTAACTAGTTCCATTTACTCAAGTACATGTAGTCAGGTACCTTTTTCACAAAACTGTACTTTTGTGAGCAGCTTTATTGCAGGAAAGTTTTTGCTCTTGAGTACATTTTTGAAGAAATCCTGCACTTTTACTCAAGTAGATTTGGTGTTACTCTGTAACTGGTTAGAAATATGCTTGTTTATAGTGTAATAACAAAAATTGCTGAAAAAGTTAACTCAGCTTTCCAAAAAGGGGTGGGGTGTGGTGGTACAGGTGGGGGATTCTCCACCCAGAGAAGGCATCTGGGGACGGGGGGAACAATGGACCGTAGGAGGAAGTGTCACCGGGGGGTATCAGACGGGACAGTAAGGACTATGCGCCCCCTGGGGAGAGGAGGAACTGCTGGAGCTACTGGAAGAGGAAAGGGTGTGAGAGCGGTGCCGGCGTTATGTCATGTTAATGTGCCACACAGCTCTTTGTTCCAAACATTGTATTATGGTCGGAAGTTCCGGGTCTCAATGCATGGAATTAAAGGTATAAAAGAGGAATGCACAGAGACCCGGGAACTCTTTTACTGTATTTGATGTTGGAGAAAGAATAAAGTTTGTGTGTCGTCCAGCTCGCCGCCTCGCCTGTTCCCTTTCTCACATTGGTGACCCCAAGACGTGCCATAGAAAGCGAGCCGAGCACCACCCCGGAGACTACCTGGAGGGAGAGCACCAGTGCTGCATGTGCTGTCTCAGTCAAGCTCCCAGACTTCTGGCTTCACAACCCGACCGCGTGGTTCTTGCACATAGAAGCCCAGTTCGCACTCTGCGGGATAACAACGGATGATACCAAGTATTACTACGTGGTCGCCATGCTGGATGCGCGTGCTACGCAACAGGTGATGAGCCTGCTCTGGGAGCCGCCGGCCCAGGGAAAATATGAAGCGCTCAAGAGGATGCTACTCCAGCGCTATACTCTTTCTGACAGTGAGCAGGCAGAGAGACTCCTAATGCGTTCGGAGTTAGGTGACAGATCAGCAGTGGAGCTCATGAAGAGCATGTTGGCGCTGAGGGGGAAAGACGATGAATCTTTCTTGTTTGCCCACTTGTTCCTCAGGAACCTACCGGCTACGGCGAGGGCGATCCTGGCCAACTCGCCGCGCTGGTTGCCAAGGACTACTGTGCCCTGGCGCAGGAAGTGAACTGCATCATTTTGGCAACCAGAACTCTCAGCGTGCAGGCAGTGGCACCGGCATCCATGAGGGACTCCAGCATGTCAAGGAGCCATAGATGGCAGCCGGGACGGACACCAGGAGATGAAGGAACAGGGCGATCTGTTTTTATCATCACCGTTTTGGCTCGAATGCCCAGCGCTGCCTGTCGCCATGCCAATTCAAGAAGCCGGGAAGACGGCACGCTCGGCATTCAGTTGCAACTGCAACCGCTGGCGACAGGAACAAACTGCTTTATGTCACAGACATACGTTCAAGGAGATGTTTTTTGGTGGACTCCGGCTCCCAGAAGAGCCTCATCCTGCCAGTCAACGCAGACAGGTTGGCAGGAGGCAGCAGTCCCGAGCTCACGGCCACCAACGGATCCACCATCAGGACGTTTGGCAAACGGATACTGAAGATATGCTTGCACAGACGCAATTTCCAGTGAGACTTTGTGATAGCTGCATGTGCTGCCCCCATTTTAGGCGTAGACTTTCTATGTGCTTATGGGTTGTTAGTCGATGTTGCTAATAGCCGATTAGTGGATGCTGTCTCTTTTCCTTCACTCCCCTGCACAGCTCGGGGAGCTGGGTCAACAACACTGGCTAAAGTTATAGCTCCAGGGGATAAGTACCAACATTTACTCACACAGTTCCCAGCACTCACGGTCCTGACCTTTTCGGCTACAATAACGAAACATGGGGTCGAACATTTCATAACTACAAAAGACCCGTCAGTGTTCACGCGTCCTCGGCACCTGGACGCAGCTAAGCTGGCCAGCGTGCGCAAGGGGTTTGCCAACTTAGAGCAGTTGGGCATCGTCAGGCGTTCCAACAGCTCGTGGGCATCCCCACTTCACATGGTGCCTAAAGCCTACGGATCGTGGCGACTGTGCGGCGATTTCCGGTACTTGAACAACGCCACGGAACACAATTGTTATCCTATTCCGCACGTCCAGGATTTTTCCATGCACCTGGCTGGGGCGCGTGTTTTTTCAAAAGTGGATCTGGTCCGCGGATACCATTAGGTCCTGGTGCGCGCAGAAGATGTTCTGAAAACAACGGTAATAACTCCTTTCGGCCTTTTCGAGTTTACGCATGCCGTTCAGATTAAAAGGTGTGGCACAGACTTTCCAGAGGATGATGGACGCAGTGCTTTGCGAGTTGTCCTTCGTTTTTGTCTACTTAGACGATATTCTGGTAGCTCGCGCGTCCGAGGAGGAGCACATCGGCCATCTCAAGACGGTTTTCCAGAGGTGGGAAGCGCACGGACTTATAGTAAACCCGGCGACGTGCCAGTTCGGTGTGCCAGTGATTGATTTTTTGGGCCACCACATTTCACCGGAGGGCGCGATTCCCGTACCGGATAAGGTGCGCACTGTGTCGGACTTTCCGCGTCTGCATACTGTGAGACCCCTGCAGGACTTTTTGGGAATGGTCAATTTTTATAACTGTTTCCTTCCCCGGGCAGCCCAGCTGATGCAGCTGTTGTATGTCGCGCTGAAAAAACAGAAGCCCGCAGAAAACATCGACTGGACTCCCAAGCGAGTCCAGGCTTTCATGGACGCCAAAACAGCACTGGTGGATGCTGCGTTGCTAGCCCATCCGGATCCGTTGGCACGGATAGCGATCACCATAGGAGCAGTGGTGGGGCAGTACGTCTCCGGTTCATGGCAGCCGCTCACATTTTTTAGTCGAACTTTGTGCAACAACGAACGCAAATACAGCATGTTCGACAGAGAGTTGTTGGCTCTACACCTGGCGACACACCATTTCCAGTTTTGGCTAGAAGGGCACAAGTTCACCGCATTCGTGGACCATAAGCCACTGACGTACGTGATGTCCAAGGTCTCGGAACCGTGGTCGGCCTGGCAGCAATGACATTTGATTGCGATCTCGGAGTTTATGACCGACATTCAATACGTTGCCGGTAAGCTCAACGTCGTAGCTGATTGTCTGTTGTGTGCGTTGGTCTCCCCGGTTTACATGGGAATAGATTTCCCTGCTATGGTCACAGAGCAAGCCGGGGACGCGGACATTTGGGCGCTCCAGTCGGCACCTGCTGGGTTAAAGCTGGAGAGCAGGGTGGTGCAAGAAGGGTGCCCTCCCTTGCTCTGCGATGTCTCCACTGGCCGTTCAGAGCTCTTGGCACTGCCGCATTTTTGAGTCTGTTCAGTCCCTGTCGCATCCGGGAGTGCGTGCTTCGGTGAAGCTAGTAGGGTCAAAATTCGTCTGGCCGAGCTTGCGCAAGGATGTGAAAGAGTGGACTGCAGCTTGCATCGCGTGCCAGTGGGCCAAAGTGCACAAGCACACCAGAGCCCCCCTTGAGCCCTTTCAAATCCCGGCCAGGAGGTTCGACCATGTCCATGTGGATTTGGTGGGACCCCTCCCGCCATCACAATGTTTCATGCACCTTTTGACAGTCGTGGACCTCACCACGCGCTGGCCTGAAGTGGTTCCGTTGGCTTCTAACACGTCTGCGGAAGTAGCTCGCACTTTTTTGTCAGCTTGGGTTGTACGGTTCGGATCCCCGTCGGACATCACTTCAGACAGGGATCTGCAATTCGTTTCGGAACTCTGGTTCGCGATGGCCCAGAGCTTGGGGGGGGGGGGGGGTCAAAATTCACCGCACTACCGCATACAACCCCCAAGCTAACAAGTTATGCGAGCGTTTTCATAGGTTGCTTAAAGTAGCGCTCAGAGTTTCACTCACGGACACAAATTGGGTCGAACGCTTTCCCTGGGCTCTTTTAGGGTTGCGCTCCACGCCTAAGGAGGATTTGGCAGCCTCGCTGGCAGAACTCGTTTTTTTCTCAGCTGCTGCAGATCCCCGGAGAGTTTTTATTGAAAAACCCCACGCCCGAGGCTGATCGCCCGCGCAATTTTTGCACAGCACGGAGGCTTTTAACGTACCGGGCCCGGCTCACCATTGTTTTCCCCGCACTTTCGTCCCCAAGAGTTTACAGAACGTCAGCTTTGTTTTTGTCAGGCTTGATGAGCACCGGACCCCGCTGTGCCCACTGTACGACGGACCATTCAGGATGTTGGAACCTGGAGCGAAACATTTTGTGTTAGACTTGGGGGGGTGGAGGGCGTAGGGAGACCGTCTGCATCGACAGGCTGAAGCCCGCTTTTGTGTTGGCAGACGAGCAGGTGGTGTTGGCCCAAGCTCCCTGGCGCGGACGCCCACCATTGGTGGCTCCGCAAGTTGGTGTTCCCTCGGTAGGGACCTGCGCCTGCGAAGCTGATGTGTTCCCCCGCCACCTCTCTTTTTCCCTCCTCAGACTGACGTGCCCTCCTGTACACCTCACCAGCAGGGTGTTTCAGCTGGATCGGCGACCCCCCGCTACAGCCGCTACGGGCGCCGGCTCAAGCCCAAAGGACGAGGGGGTTAGTGCCCCTTCTGGGTGTCCGGGAAGGGGGGGAGGCTGTGTGGTGGTACAGGTGGGGGATTCTCCACCCAGAGAAGGCAGCTGGGGAAGGGGGGAACAATGGACCGAAGGAGAAGTGTCACCGAGGGGCATCAGACGGGAGAGTAAGGACTATGTGCTCCCCGGGGAGAGGAGGAACTGCCGGAGCCACTGGAAGAGGAAAGGGTGTGAGAGCGGTGCCGGCGTTATGTCATGTTAATGTGCCACACAGTTCTTTGTTCCAAACATTGTATTATGGTCGGAAGTTCCGGGTCTCAATGTATGGAATTAAAGGTATAAAAGAGGAATGCACAGAGACCAGGAAGCTCTTTTACTGTACTTGATGTTGGAGAAAGAATAAAGTTTGTGTGTCGTTCAGCTTGCCGCCTCGTCTGTTTCCTTTCTCCACAGGGGGTCATTACTTTTTTACATACATCCAGGTAGGTTTGGATGGCTTTTTCCCTTAATAAATGAAATCATCATTTAAATACTACATTTTGTATTTGCTCTGGTTATCGTTGTCTAACATTAAAATTTGTTTGATGATTTGAATCATTTAAGTGTGACAAATATGCAAAAGTATAAGACATCAAAAAAGGGGCAAATACTTTTTTCACAGTACTGTACGTGAAAAAAGTTTTAAATTTTATTCAAAAAAGTTTCACATTTATTAAGAAATAGCAGTAATTTTTCAATAAAATAGACACAAGTTTTAGAGAAAAACCTTACACACTGCCAAGAGTGAAGGCGTTACTCACTACTCAAGTTTGTTAGTAGATACTCACTTACTCTTACTCTCGTAATTTTTGGTAGCTAATCTTTCTTGTACTTGAGTAATTAATATAATGTAACACTACTTTTACATGAGTACAATTTCTAGCTACCTACCTCTTCTATAGTTTTCTTACTATTTGGTATTTTAAAATAGACTGAAAGTGATAATATATCATGTAGAATTAAAGAAAAAAAGTTACATTTTGACAGTATGTCACATAGCCAGTAAAAAAACAAAACAAAAAAAAAACTATGCCAGGAAGAGAATTCCAGCACTACAGCATTTTTTTTAGGAGTTCAATATAATATTATTAAAGGCTCTCACCAATGTGGGGTTGGTGGATGGCAGCAGGCCTCTTGTCTTACAGAACAGGATGGCTCGATGCGTACGCTTAGCCAGGTGAGCAGCAACAGCATGTTGTGCAGCAGCTGCGATGTCATTCGCACATTTCAATATTGTCCCTGGTTCAACTCCTACACAGCAACGAGAAGAGAAGAATCTCACTGACTGTCACAGCGTTTTTCAGCAATATTGAGAGTTCTTCTATTTTGTTGTCATACCTTCCTCTGCCTCTTTCTTCTGTATCGCCATCGTAACTTGAGTTCGTAGTCCAGCGAATGAGAAGCAGCAGTCGAGAGTTTGTCCCATGGGTGTCTTGAACGGGAACTTCATCCTGTCGCCTTCCTTTGCCAAAAGTTCAATGGCCTGGCCTCCGCTTAGTGTGGAGCACTGTGGGTGTTTGACAAGGGACAAACGACGAGCGATCTGTCGAAGACAACACTTTTAAAAGGTAGCGTATGGAACTTTTGAAAATTTGGGGCTGCACTTCACCTGGTGACCACAAGGTGTCACTACTTGAATTTTCAGAAGTACCGTACAGGACCACCAAACCAAAATCTGCAACTTTTTCCTCACAAATTTGCAGTGTTTTTTCTCCTTAATTTACTGTACTGTTTTATAGATTTACAAACACTTCCTCATAAGGTAGCAAAATTTTTGGTGAAAATTTCCAACTTTTTTCTCATCAGTTTTAAAATGGTCTTATATATGTACATTTCTTTGCAACCTACACTCCCCCCCCCAAAAAAAAAAAAATCTTAGAAAAAATATCTTTAAATCATGGATATAATTGTTGTTTTTTTGGCTGACAAATATTTTTTTCTTGTGCAGTTTTCTGTAAGAAAATTTTACTTGTTATACATCTTTTTTACTTGTTTTAAGCAATTTAATCTGGTTTTAAGTACAAAATTTCTACCAATGGAGCAGGAAAATTTTACTTATCAAATTGCTTAAAACAAGTAAAAATTTCCTGGCCAAAAAAAAAAATATATATACTTATTTTAAGCAATTTGATAGGTAAAATTTTCTTGCTCATTTGATATGTAAAATTTTCTTGCTCCTTTGGAAGATTTTTTTTTACTTAAAATCAAATTAATTTTCTTAAAACAAGTAAAAATATCTTATAACAAGTAGAATTTTCTTACTGAAAACTGCACAAGAAAAATATCTTTGTCATAAAACTGCCTTCCAGGCAGTTGAAGGTAGTGGAGGGAGGACCCAGGCTGCAGGCAGGACTCTTGGTGCAATAATAATTTATTAACAAAAGCACAAATGAATAAACAAAAAAGGCAGCACAGAGGCTGGAAATAACTCAGGAATATTTACCAAAAACTCACAGAGAAATCACAGGGAGCACAAAGGGAGAGAACCACAAACACACAACAATGACCCGACACAGAGCACAATCACAGACTCACATATATAGTGGGGCAAAAAAGTATTTAGTCAGCCACCAATTGTGCAAGTTCTCCCACTTAAAAGATGAGAGAGGTCTCCAATTTTCATCATAGGTATACCTCAACTATGAGAGACAAAATGAGAAAAAAAAATCCAGAAAATCACAATGAAGGATTTTTAATGAATTAATTGGTAAATTCTTCGGTAAAATAAGTATTTGGTCAATAACAGAAGTTCATCTCAATACTTTGTTATATACCCTTTGTTGGCAATGACAGAGGTCAAACGTTTTCTGTAAGTCTTCACAAGGTTTTCACACACTGTTGCTGGTATTTTGGCCCATTCCTCCATGATCTCCTCTAGAGCAGTGATGTTTTGGGGCTATCGCTGGGCAACACGGACTTTCAACTCCCTCCAAAGATTTTCTGTGGGGTTGAGATCTGGAGACGGGCTAGGCCACTCCAGGACCTTGAAATGCTTCTTACGAAGCCACTCCTTCATTGCCCGGGCGGTGTGTTTGGGATCGTTGTCAGGCTGAAAGACCCAGCCACGTTTCACCTTCAATGCCCTTGCTGATGGAAGGAGGTTTTCACTCAAAATCTCACAATACATGGCCCCATTCATTCTTTCCTTTACACGGATCAGTCATCCTGGTCCCTTTGCAGAAAAACAGCCCCAAAGCATGATGTTTCCACCCCCATGCTTCACAGTAGGTATGGTGTTCTTTCTCCTCCAAACACGACAAGTTGAGTTTTTACCAAAAAGTTCTATTTTGGTTTCATCTGACCATATGACATTCTCCCAATCCTCTTCTGGATCATCCAAATGCTCTCTAGCAAACTTCAGACGGGCCTGGACGTGTACTGACTTAAGCAGGGGGACACGTCTGGCACTGCAGGATTTGAGTCCCTGGCGGCGTAGTGTGTTACTGATGGTAGCCTTTGTTACTTTGGTCCCAGCTCTCTGCAGGTCATTCACTAGGTCCCCCCGTGTGGTTCTGGGATTTTTGCTCACCGTTCTCGTGATCATTTTGACCCTACAGGGTGAGATCTTGCGTGGAGCCCCAGATGGAGGGAGATTATCAGTGGTCTTGTATGTCTTCCATTTTCTAATAATTGCTCCCACAGTTGATTTCTTCACACCAAGCTGCTTACCTATTGCAGATTCAGTCTTCCCAGCCTGGTGCAGGTCTACAATTTTGTTTCTGGTGTCCTTTGACAGCTCTTTGGTCTTGGCCATAGTGGAGTTTGGAGTCTGACTGTTTGAGGTTGTGGACAGGTGTCTTTTATACTGATAATGAGTTCAAACAGGTGCCATTACCGGAGTGGTGGCTCAGTTGGTAGAGCATCCGCCCCACACCCGGGAGGCAGGGGTTCAAATCCCGGCCGGGTCATGCCGAAGACAATATAAAAGTGGAACTTCCTGCCGTCCAGCTTGGTGCTCAGCAATAAATGGAATGGAGGAGGGAACTCTGTGGCGGCGCCTTGCATGGCAGCGGCCCTCTGATTCTGCACTTGGGGTGTGTGTGATTTACACTGTAGATAGGTAAAGCACAATCTTGTTCTGCTGTACATGATTGGCTGTACGGTTGAATGACAATAAGGGTGATTTAATTTAATTAATACAGGTAACGAGTGGAGGACAGAGGAGCCTCTTAAAGAAGAAGTTACATGTCTGTGAGAGCCAGAAACCTTGCTTGTTTGTAGGTGACCAAATATTTATTTTACCGAGGAATTTACCAATTAATTCATTAAAAATCCTTCAATGTGATTTTCTGGATTTTTTTTTTCTCGTTTTGTCTCTCATAGTTGAGGTATACCTATGATGAAAATTGGAGACCTCTCTCATCTTTTAAGTGGGAGAACTTGCACAACTGGTGGCTGACTAAATACTTTTTTGCCCCACTGTATAGGGAGACTAATCATTACAAACCCCAGTCAGATGGGAGCAATCAAGGGCTAAACAGGAGCACACATGAGGAAATGGCTATGGGTACGGAAACATGAGCAGCTGGGGATGCAAAGGGAGACAAGTACACACATCAGACCATAACAAAGACACTGAGGACAGACAAGGGATGACACGACATGACTTAGGACCAGGAAACAAAAGGACAATGAGATTAATAATGAAAATAAACAAAGATAATTGCGAGGGACACAGAGGGCAAAAATCAACAAGGAGAACACAAAAACAATTAAACAAACTCAAAGCATAGGCATGGTCCCCAAACTCTGCCCAGACCACAACAGTACCTCCTCTTTAAGGGGTGGATTCCAGACACTCCTAACACAAAAACAAAGGAACACCCAGATGGGCAGTAGGAGGGGGACAAGGCATAGCGGGGCAAAGCAAGAACAAAAACAAGGGCAAAATATCCATCAGGTGGTCGGCCAAAGTCCCACGACCACCAGCAGGAGGAACATGATGTATCTGGTGGCCTACCAATGTTCCTGGCCCATCAGGCGGAGGAACAGAGTACATCGGGTGGTCTACCAAAGTCCAAGGGCCACCAGATGGATGAACATGGCACGTCGGGCGGCCTGCCACAGCCCATAGGCCACTTGATGAGAGGACAGGGTACTGTAGAGGTGTTAAGCTCAGGAGTCCCCAATACATAGCATAGGAGCCTCCCGCACAGGGGACAACAACACAGAGACATCACAGTCAGGAGATAATGACATGAAAACCTCACCGTCAGAAACTTTAACCTCTGGAGAAGACAAAGAACCTTTAAACTCTGGAGATGACAACATGGAAATCTTGCTCTCAGGAGATGATGACAACATGGAAATTTTATGCTCTGGAGATGATAACATGGAATGCTTAACCCTCCCGAGGTGACAACATGGAACCCCTAACCACAGGAGGTGACAACATGAACACTTTAAACTCAGGAGAAGATAACATGGAACCCTTAAACTCAGGTGGTGACAATATAGAACCTTTAAACTCAGGAGATGACATGGGAGCTCTTTGCTCTGGAGGAAACAACATGAGAATCTTTTGCTCTATAGATAACAACATAGAAGTCTTTTGCTCTGGAGATAACAATATAGGAGCTCTTTGCTCTGGAACAGTACCTGAGGAGCTTTCAGTGCAGGGGCTAATAGCAGCTGAGATGCGGCGACCCCAGGTGGTGAAGTTGGAGCAGACTGCTCGAACGGACCAGGTGAAACATGCACCTCGGGGAGGACTGAAGCTGGGATGTGCACCTCGGGGGAAGCTGGAACAGGCTTGTGCACCTTGGAGACTGCTGTAGCTGCTGCGTGCACCTCAGGGGATGCTGAAGCAGGGGTGTGCACCTTAGGGACAGCTGGAGCTGCTGCATGCACCTTGGGGAGAGCTGGAGCTGTGGTATGCACCTTGGAGACAGCTAGAGCTGTGGTGTGCACCTCGGGGAGAACTGGACCTGGGATGTGCACCTCAGGGGCAGCTGGAGCAGGCTCATGCACCTCGGAGACTGCCGGAGCCACAGCGTGCACCTCAGGGAAAAACAGGGAGACCAGGGATGGTGACAGTGCCAGCACAGGGATGACAACAGAAACAGGTGGTGGAGGCTCAGCAGCAGAAGGGGGCTGCTGCTGAGGCCTCTTACCTGGAATGAGGCAAGACATATCATTAATTGGAAAAAAAGGAATGGACTTGCCTGTTCCATTGTTCTGCTGTCGCAGCTGGAGAAGAGCCCAGAGTGGAGGCGGTGAATGCTGACAGGGCAGCGGGCGTGGGCACCTGCGCAGCAGATATGGGAGCTGGTACTGCAGGTGGAGGATGATGTGGAGCTGGCATTACAGCTGCCATGGAAACTTGTGTTGCAGCTGACATGGAAGCCGGTGTAGCTGAGCTCTGCAGGGCCAGAGTGGAGTGCAATGGTATGCTCTCCTCCAGCTCAGGGCTTGGCTGTGGTGCTGAGGAGAGGCTGACTGGAGCTGGAGCAGCGTGCCAAGAGGTGCAGCGTCTCCCAGAATCCTCCCTGGAATCCTCCCTCCAACCGGGACCGCCAAACGCCAAGCGGGTGCCCCAGTACTGCTCCCTCTCGGCGGCAGACATCTCCCAAGGGGCCCATGGTGCGGTGAGCTGCTGCCTGGGAAGCAGGCAGCAGCACATGGCGCACACTGGAGCTGGTGTGCGGCATGGTGAGAGAGGCGCCAGAGCCAGGAGACACCCCCTTGTAGGCTCAGACTTCGGCGTAGCTGGAATGACTTCCACCATCTCACGAAACATGCGCCAGAGGTTCTGGATGGACATAAGCAGCCCAAGCAGGTCAGGGTAGCTCCGCAGGCTGGGGGTTGTTTTAACTACTGCGGCTGCCAAGTCCAGAAGCCACCAGGCTGCCTCCGGCATGCGGGAGGTGCGAGTGTCCTAAGCATAGTCCTCAGTTGTCTACCCACACCTCAGCCGTGTCCAGTCCTAAACTCCAGAAATCCATGCCTGCTGGGCCCATGTTTGGTCAGGTCATTCTGTCATAAAACTGCCTTCCAGGCAGTTGAAGGTAGTGGAGGGAGGACCCAGGGCACAGGTAGGACTCTTGGTGCAATAATAATTTATTAACAAAAGCACAAATGAACAAACAAAAGTTGCAGCACAGGGGCTGGAAATAACTCAGGAATATTTACCAAAAACTAATGGAGAAATCACAGGGAGCACAAAGGGAGAGAACCACAAACACATGACAATGAGCTGACACAGAGCAATACAATTAAGCAAACTCAAAGCGTGGGCATGGTCCCCAGACCCTGCCCAGACCACAGCAATCTTGCCAGACAAAAACAAGAATTATATCCTTGATTTAGGGTATTTTTTTCTTACTAAGATTTCATTTTTTTGCAGTGTATTTACTGTACAGGTGCATCTCAATAAATTAGAATGTCATTGAAAAGTTGATTTATTTCAATAATTCAGTTCAAAAAGTGAAACTCATATATTATATAGATTCATTACACACACAGTGATATATTTCAAGTGTTTATTTCTTTTAATTTTGAGGGTTATGGCTTGCAGCAAATGAAAACCCCAAATTCAGTTTCTCAAAAAATTAGAATATTACATAAAATTAATTAAAAAAAGATTTTTAATAGAAATGTTGGCCGATTGAAAAGTATGTCCATGTACGCACTCAATACTTGGTCGGGGCTCCTTTTGCATAATTACTGCATCAGTGCAGCATGGCATGAAGGCGATCAGCCTGTATTACTGCTGAGGTGTTATGGAAGCCCAGGTTGCTTTGATAGTGACCTTCAGCTCATCTACATTGTTGGGTCTGGTGCCTCTCATCTTCCTCTTGACAACACACCATATATTCTCTATGGGATTTAGGTCAGGAGAGTTTGCTGGCTAATCAAGCACAGTGATACCATGGTCATTAAACCAGGTATTTGTACTTTTGGCAGAGTAGGCAGGTGTCATGTCCTGCTGGAAAATGAAATCAGCATTTCCATAAAGCTTGTCAGCAGAGGGAAGCATGAAGTTCTCTAAAATTTCCTGTTAGATGGCTGCACTGACATTGGTCTTGATTAAACACAGTGGAAAAACACCAGCAGATGACATGGCTCCACATATCATCGACTGTGGAAACTTCACACTGGACCTCAAGCAACTTGGATTCCGTGCCTGTTCACTCTTCCTCCAAACTCTGGGACCTTGATTTCCAAGTGACAGGACTTGGCACCTGATTTGGGGAGCCATGTCATCTGCTGGTGTTTGTCCACTGTGCTTTATCAAGTCCAAAGTCAATGCAGCTGTCTACCAGGACATTTTAGAGCACTTCATGCTTCCCTCTGCTGACAAGGTTCATGGAGATGCTGAGTTCATTTTCCAGCAGGACTTGGCACCTGCCCACACTGCTGCCAAAAGTACCAAAGCCTGTTTTAATGACATATTTTACTGGCCAGCAAACTCTCCTGACCTAAACGCCATAAAAAATCTATGAAGTATTGTCAACAGGGAGATGAGAGACACCAGACCCAACAATGCAGATGAGCTGAAGGCCGCTATCAAAGCAACCTGGGCCTTCATAACACCTCAGCAGTAACACTGGCTAATCACCTTCATGCCACACCACAGTGATACTGTATTAATTCATGCAAAAGGAGCCCTAACCAAGTATTGAGTGTGTGCATGGAAATACTTTTAGTTGGCAAAAATTTCTATTAAAAAAATCAATTTTTTAAAATTGATCTTATGTAATATTCTAATTTTTTGAGAAACTGATTTTCGGGTTTTCATGAGCTGCAAGCCATAACCATCAAAATTAAAAGAAATAAACACTTGATATATATCACTCTGTAAAGAATCTATATAAAATATGAGTTTCATTTTATGAAATGAATTGCTGAAATAAATCAACTTTTTGATGATATTCTAATTCAGTGAGATGCACCTGTAAATGTATGGTTTTTTTTTAAAGAACTTTAGTCTCATGAATTCAATTTTTTTTCTAAGTAAATGAAGGACTTTTTTTCTTCTAATTTGGCATTATTTTCATTAATTTGTGCCTTTATCCTTCTAAATGTGTGCCCGTTTTATTGTAAATTTCTGCTTTTTTTTCCCCTCATGGATTTGGAACTTTTTCTTAAAACACTTTTGTCAAGGCCATATAAGGAAAAGATCTGCTGGTTGTAGACGCCTGGGACAAGGCCTTCTGCCTCAGACGGTTAAAGTCTCACTTTGTCCAACGCGTCTCCAGGAGCTTCATCCAGCGTGTGACCCAGCAGAAGAAAGTCATCGATTCCCCGAGCCACAGCGAGAAGCGAGTGACCTCCGGACACCAGCAGGACCAGGAAGGGGAAGTGGACGGGCTGCAGCATCCGGACAATCAGAGTATGGGCCTCCATGTGATGAATGGGGATGAACGGCTTCCCGTGCTGCCTCACGAACTGCTGGCTGAACTCGAGGCCGACGGCCAGGCTCAGCGCCATGCCTGGCCTCACCGTGGTGGCTACGGCTGACAACTGGGCCGGGGTCACGCTGCTCCGCTCCAAAGCCTCCCAGACTACCCGCTCAATGTGTTCTCTGTGGAGCTGCTGGGCCACAGTTGGGATGATGCCACCAGTTCTGCAGCGATTGAAGCAAAAATAAAATAAATAAATAAATAATTAAATGCCCCTTCAAGACAACCGTAACTTTAGTTACCCTTATCCTAAGTCAGGGGTCAGCAAACCGTGCTCTGGAAAGAGTCATGTTGAGTAACTTTTGAAAACAAACAAACAAACAAACAAACAATGACATAGAGCCATAAAACATATTTCACCCGTAAAATTTAAGTAAAACAGATGAGTTACAAAAAATAGACTGGGTCGCCAACATTTGCAATTGGAGGGGGTTTTGCACCTAAATATGAACATTTTGAATGTCACACAACTATAGTAAAACTAAGGAGTTAGCTCAGCAGCCTGACTGGGGTTTGTAGAGCTTTTCCTGTCAATTCTAGTCACCCCACTAGACCTCCATGTTCCCAGCTTGTTCATTGCTCCACAGTCGATAATATATATCTTGACTTGCACCATTCTGGTTTATTTTGTTATATTTTGGCCATAATAGCTGGGTAGTGTTAGCTGGGATGAGTGGACACTGCTGAGGTTTCTGACTGAGGTGAGAGTGAACTGGCTAGGACAGACTGAGAGACCAGCCAGCTAGCCTTTACCTTAGCTGGAGATGGAGGTCTGTGTTTGTTTAATTTCTACGCGTTCTATCCAACCCTGATAGATAGCCGTCTTCACAGCTGGATCATCTAACCAATCCTTGATCATTTATTTCTTTCATAGATGTTATTTTAGCTTATTTTTCTATAGTTTATTTCACTCTGAACCAGACAACTTCTCAATTAGCAGCTGTTAGCAATGTTAGCTATTTACTTATTCATGGTTGTTCCTGTGCTTATTACACCCAGGGGACTGGTCATATGCCATCAAACACCCAAACCACACACCCCTGTCTCAGATAATGCTTTATTTGTGCTTTTACACTCTCACATTCAAACAATTTCACATTAGTTCAACAACTAGACTTAATCAGCTAACACTGGCATTGGATACAGCATTGCCATCAACCGCACACATATCTCAGCAGTGGCGAAAAAGGGAGGGTGGCGTGAACTGGGGCTCATTAGCATTTAAAGCCAAATGCCACAAAACAGGCTGTATCAGGAAGGGCTCCTTCAGCTGAGTGGAAAATGGTGCTGCAGTAAATAAACCCTAAGGTGTTCTGACCAAAAGCACCTCAGACATGATAGGGGGACTTTATGGTAAATCAATATATACATTTTCAGTGATGAATTTTGAACTTTCCTGTAAGTCTGGATTTTTTTTGTAACTTTTCTCATAAATTACTTAAATGTACAGGTTCCAGTCAGCAGTGGCTTTAATTTAAACCCACCTGAGATGCACCTCCTTCTGTGAGTGCAGAGATTCTCCCAGGATCCGTCCGCTTTCATCCACCACAGCAGCTCCAGTGTCATCACAGCTGGTCTCGATGCCTAAAACCAATCTGGAGGCTTTTCTGACCGGATGAGGAGGATAAAGCTGCAGCAGCCGGAACAGGCTTTTTACTCTACTTTGGAACATGGTCTCGAAGGTTATAAATCACACGTGCGGCCAGACCTTCAGTCGAACTTACGCTTTAAACCCTCTACATAATAAAAGTCATCGCTCATTTAACAGTGCCGTTACAAAAAGAAAAAGAAAAAAATATCCATGTGAAATGTGGAGCTGCATCTCCAGTGTGTCATGTAAACAATTCCGACTATTGCCAAGTTTGCAACATTTAATAAAACACAATAAAATGTAGAAATTCAAGTATAAAAATGTCCGTTAAACTCATAATTTTTTCTGTAGCTTTACTGATTTTATATTTAGAGAAGTAAAGTATCACCTAGAGACGCTTCTTTTCTTTGACGGACGTTTTAGTGTGTTGCACAGGGAAGTTAGCTGGTAGTTCCGGTTAGCATGGACGCTAGCCTTTCAACCTTTGATTTTTGATAATAAAACTGTTACTAAACCACAGTCTGGACGTCTAAAGAGGTAAACTAGATTATTGTGTTCATGGATTATAACGGATTATTATTCTACGGTTGATTATACGAAATGATGCGAATAATTTTTAACGTAGGCTTTAGCTGTGAAGAAAGTTGATAGAATGTTGATAATCCTCAGATGTGAAACTTAAGAATTTGATTTATTTTGCAATTTTACAGCCCAGGTAGAGTCACAATGCTAACTAAATGTTGCAAAAGTGAGAGCATTTTTGACTTAAAAATCTTAAGCTATTTAATCTTTAAAATGAAACCGTCGTTAATAATAAAACCATTAATAACAGATGGTTACAGGTCAAGTCGGCACCCCAAACCTGCTCTGGGATCTGGTACATTTTCAATTCAGTGATTCACAAACAGATTCACAGTTTTCTACAACCTCATTCAGAGCAAGATAACCCCACCTGCTCCCATAATAGATGGGCATTAATTGAAATACTATTTATGATTATTGGGTACTTTACTTTGTATTTCTATAACAGCAATTCTGTGTCATTGGAGAAATTTTAAGAAGAGGTTTCCAGGGGCTGTGGTAATATTTAGATGAAAAAAGAGATTACATAAGAATGTTTCCTTTTTTTGTGCAAATTTTGTCCCCAAAATAAAACAAAGTAATATTTTTCTGGGACATGTTTACCATATGTAATACATTTAGTGATGTATTTATTTTATGTTAACAAATGTATTCATTGTAGTTGAAGGGCTGTACCCAAATATCTCATTATCTGGATATTCATTATTTACACTGGTATTTGATTTTCACATTTAGTATTTGAATATTTCCTTTTTTTCCCCCACCAAAGTGTTGATTTTAACAAAGATAGATAACAGATATACAAAAAAATGCAAATTTTAAGAGAAATTTTTTGACATATTCTCAAAAAAAAGCAGCAACTTGATGAAGTCACTAAATTTCCCCCAAAAAAGTCACAAATGTACATAGATATATTTGCAATGCTTTATATAATAAAACCCTTGTGTTTCCATGGCAAAAATTTCTAATTTATAAGATAAAAATGTAAAAATTTATGAGAAAAATTACAAGTGTAGGGAAAAATTAAACAAATTTACAAATAAAAATATTTGCATATTTGTACAAAAATCTGAATTTTTGATTTAATGATCTCAAATGATCAAGAATATCTTCAAACGTACGGGGAAAAACATTGCAAATTTACTTGTAATGGTTACAAAATGATAAGAAAATAATGATGGTGACAGTTTGTTAAAGGAGAAAAAAAAGGACTGTACAGAATTCGCTCTCGATTGCTTCCAAATATTCAGACCCCCAAAACTGGTATTCAGGACAATCCTTGACTTTAAAATTTACAAGCATAATTTAGTAATTTTTCATTTAATATTTCAGCCTCAATGGTTATATATTAATGCTGCCAGCAGTTATATGATATTTTGTCATTATCAGCCACATTTTAGTAAAATTTTGTAGTTGTTTAGTAATGGCTGGGCAAAAAATTTTTAGTTTAAATTTGACTTAGATTTTAATCAGGATTTCATGTCTCCTTTTCTGAAGGAGACATGGAGCACCCAGCTTGTATTTTGGAGGAGTTGAAGCAGTTTGTTGTGAGCGGTGCCCCTCCAACAGCTTATTACATCCCAGATTTCATAACGGAGGACGAGGAGTCGTACCTCCTCCAGCAGGTCTACAGGTCTCCAAAGACTAAATGGACTCAACTGTCAGGGAGGAGGCTTCAGAGCTGGGGAGGGTTACCGCACCCTAAAGGCATGCTGGTGGAGAAGATTCCTGACTGGCTTCATACATACTGTGAGAAAATCTCCTCTCTGGGTGCGTTCGGTGGGAAAACGGCCAATCACGTGCTGGTGAACGAGTATAAACCGGGAGAGGGGATCATGCCCCATGAGGACGGCCCTCTGTACCACCCCACCGTCACCACCATCAGCCTGGGCTCCCACACGCTGCTTGACTTCTACGCTCCGCTCGGCAGCCTGGAGGACGATGCCCCCCAGACGGAGGAGAGCCGCTACCTGCTCTCTTTGCTGGTGCAGCCGCGCAGCCTCCTCATCCTGCAGGACCGTATGTACGAGCACCTCCTTCATGGCATCCAGAGCCGCACTGAGGACACGCTGACGGACAAAGTGGCGAACCTGTCAGCAGCCGGGACCCCGCAGGGGGACCCGCTGATCCGGGGAACCAGAGTATCACTGACCATACGGCACGTCCTTAAAGTGATGAAGACGAAGCTGGTGCTGGGAAGGAGATGAGAAAGACGAGTTTGTGGCAGTGACACGGCAGAACGCTACAGACTGCTTTAGGCATTCATGTTTCATTCGACTGTGTGGAAATAAACATTCAGTGATGTGTAAACTGAAGTCGTGGATGAGATGAAAAGTAAGGTGACTGTAGCGACCAGTGTGTGAGCTGCTTTGACCGCAACAGGTTGTTGAGCCATGTTGATCCAAAGATCACACAAGAGCACAACCTCATTGTTAGAAATCAGAAGCTCTTGATTGTTAGGGTGAGGGGACAAAATCAATACAGTGTAGTGTCGCAATACTTGGTGTCAGCAATATTGTATCGATTCAGAGACACTAATATTGCAATATTTAAATAAAAGTATTAATAATGGCTGCAAATACAAACTCAGCTTTTTGTTTACCAGAGTTAAAAAAAGGAAGTTTTAGATCCATTATAAGTTCATTGCTAGTCACAATGTGTGACATGGATCTGATCAACATCACAGAATGTATATAGATATGGACGACGCGCTGCTACTTAGTTCTGCAACAGAAAAGGAAACCTTTTCTTCCTTTGGGGTTCCGCCATCTTGAAGTTTTGACATTAGGTTGTGTGCAGTCGAGACCGTGACGCAGAGCCTTGGTGTTGAACTACGTACAGCCGCCCATTAGTCTGTGCAGCAAACCAAAGGCAGCTCTCTCAAATAATACTAGTAACGGCCATGCTCAATCATGACAACGCCCCGGTTTTGATAGCATTATGTAACTAATTAAAATCAGGCCAGTCCAAAAAAAACCAAAACAAAACACTTGAACATGCTTTAACATGAAGAAAGCACAGAAAACTTGTGGAAACGTTTATTCAAGGACTGTTTTTAGTTTTCAGCTTGGCACAATTCTGCACACATTAATGAAGGGATGTGGGGCTTATCGTCTTGCTTCACCCAGACACCAGAGGGCGATCTGTATGTGCGGGCTTCACTTTTGAGCGCTCTCACGTTGTCCACCTTCACTTACAGTCGTTGATGAACATACAGTGGTCCAGTGGATTTCTGTGAAAAAAGTTACAACAGGAACCCCGTGTACCCTAAGGAGCCATGTCGGTCTGTCCTCCAGTGGGCTCACAACCTGCAGGGGGGGGGTCATGGTGCTGTATGAACTGGGCCGCAGCAGCTGAAGCAAAGTATGCTATGACTTCGCTCAACATGCTGCTTGCTTATATTTTTTTGCCAGGTTAAATGGTAGCAGCTTACAGACTCATCATACAAACTTGTGCCGCAATACTGAGGCCAGGCTTTATTTATTAGGGGTGACCAGAGGCCCCACAATATGATATTATCACAATACTTGGACTACGATGCAATACTGTCACATTCTTGTGATATACTGAGTATTGTGAGGATATATATTGAGATTTCCCATCCCGATCTTTGCCTTGTTCAACTCCCAGGTGGATCTCAGCAGTCACTCCTTGCTGCTCTGACCGAACACAACAGTGAGCATTTAGCGCCATCTAATGGACTGAAAAGTCAATTGTTTTTACCTACCTAAATAGGTAAGTTTGTATTTGCAACATTTATTGTTGATTTTTATATAAAGTATCATGATACTAATGCCTCTGAATGAATACAGTATCGGCATCACAAAGCATCGCGATACTATGATGTATCGGAACCCCCCTCCCCCCATGCGTTGTTTGGTTGGTTAGTAGACAGCAGTCATAGCATCCAAGAAAATGCCAGATACGTTGCCAGAACGTATCACAGATTATCTTTGACTGCAAGACTGTTGAAACTGCCTCCTCACGGTACAACAGTCATGCTACGCCACAGGCAAAGGTGTTCGCCATCATCAACAGCAATTCCGTAGATCAAACCTTCAGTAGATCAAACTTTAATGTCACTTTCCTTTTCCTTTTTTCAACCACAGACCCCATCCCCAGGCCGTCACTCATACTGCAGCTTTTATCAGAGCAGAAAGTAGCTGTTTTTATTTGTGAAGCTGTAAACAAGGTTTGAGAGTTTACTGGAGTGAGACATGTTTCCACACATGCTTCCTTTCTGCAATAAATACTTGAAATAAACACGAGAGTATTAAGTGTAACTTGTTGATCTGTAGTTCCAGTCCATCATTAAATGCGTGGGAAAATAAGCGAAGGTTTCTGTTGACTTGAAAACTTTTGTTGATAATGGGGGGAGAGAGCACAACACATCAGAATAAATGTGAGAGCCATTTTATCCTCATCAAACCACCTGGTGGATTTGTGTTTTGCACATGAGAGCATTGCTAACAGGATAAAATGCTTCGTCTTAGGTTATACGTGATCACTCGGGAATACTTTATTCACTTAATGTTGAAAGGAAAAGTATTTTCTAAGGGCCTCTGCACAGCACAGAGATTGCTGAGAGACTGGGTCAATTTTTTGATCTTTGGGATCGTTTGGGAGATTGTTGTGTGTTCTGGCCTGAGTCAAATCTTTGAGGAGATCGTTGATCGATCAGAAATCATCCAGATCTCTCAGTGATCTCCACCCCTGTGTAAAGGGGGTATAAGGGACAAACTGACTCGAGCTACACCAGCAAAAAGAAAAAAGTGCTAAAAAGTTGCAAAAGTAAGCGAGGCCTCACAAATTTGTGAGAAAATGTAAGTTTTGAAGAAAAGTCCCAAATTCAAATACTTGGAAAACAAATCCTTTACCTCGTGTTGACAGGCCAGTTTATCCTTCCAACTCAGATGTTTTACCTTTATTTTAAGGCACAAATACGTTTTGTGGTTCCATGCTAATTTGTTTTCGGCAAAATTGCTCAGAACAGTCGAGGTTCCTGTCTCCTGACCACGATGGCTTCACCGTTTACTTATTTCTTCTCAAGTTGTCATCTTTTTCCACACATTAGTAACTCGTTTCTTCTCTTTTTCTCATAAATGTTCAAGTTTTCTCCTAAATTAGCAACTTTTTCTTTTGATTTTGCAGTTTTTCTTACAAATTAGCAAATTTATTACACATTTGCAAGCTTTTCTTTTAAATAGTTTTTTCCCCTCCCTTCTGAGTTTGTTTTTCTTAACTTGCAGTTTTTTGCAACTGAAAGGAGCTGATGTGATGGCACAGCGTCCATCTGTATTATTCTGCAAAATGCTGAATATTTCTGAGGTCTTTCTGAAATTATTTGCTTCAGTAGAGAATGTATACCTGCCAATATATAGGTTTTAAAAAGGTGGTGGGGCATTTTTGCATAAAAAACTTATATATTATGTCAAGTCATGATGGGATGCTACACTGAACAGTGCATGCTATGAATAATAATAATAATATTATAACAAAAAGGACTGTATCTTTGATCATTTTAATTCATTTTATGAATTTAATTTTATTATTTTTTGACAATCAGAGTTGAAATCATTGTTCTATTCTGGCTCTGCAAATTAAGTTCAAGATAGGCTATATGTGGAAATTTCACAATTTTACCACAAGCTTTTCAAATTCATTAGGAAAAACATGGCAAATTAATTTTAAAATAGACATAAATTTAGTGAAAAATCCACAGATCGATGTGGGGAAAAGCAATAAATTTACAAGAAAAATGCCTGAAATTTATCAGAAAACCCCTTACAAATTTATGAGAACAAATCTCGCATGTACAACAGTCCTAAATTTACAGCGGCAAAAACAAAATAATGAGGAAAAGTTCACAATTTAAGTGACAAAAATCTTTCAAATTTTCAACAGAAAAGTCCTTAATTTACAAGAAAACTGTCATAAATTCATGAGAAAAACTCCATCCATCCATCCATCTTCTACCGCTTTTCCGGAGGTCCGGGTCGCGGAGGCAGCAGTTCAAGCAGAGAAGCCCAGACTTCCCTCTCCCCAGCCACCTGCTCCAGCTCTTCAGAGGGGATACCAAGGCGTTCCCAGACCAGCTGGGAGACATAGTCTCTCCACCGAGTCCTGGGTCTGCCCCGGGGTCTCCTCCCAGTGGGACGTACCTGAAACACCTCAAGTGGGAGGCGTCCAGGAGGCATCCTAATCAGATGCCCATACCACCTCAACTGACTCCTTTCAATGTGGAGGAGCAGCGGTTCTACTCTGAGCCTCTCCCGGATGACTGAGCTCCTCACCCTATCTCTGAGGGTGAGCCCAGCAATCCTACGGAGAAAGCTCATTTCAGCCGCTTGTATCCGCGATCTCGTTCTTTCGGTCATTACCCAAAGCTCGTGACCATAGGTGAGAGTAGGAACGTAGATTGACTGGTAAATCGACAGCTTTGTCTTAGAACTAAGCTCCCTCTTCACCACAACAGACCGGTACAACGTCCGCATCACTGCAGCTGCTGCTCCAATCCGTCTGTCGATCTCTCGCTCCATTTTCCCCTCACTCGTGAACAAGACCCCAAGATACTTAAACTCCTCCACTTGGGGCAGGAGCCTGTCCCCAACCCGGAGAGGACAATCCACCTTTTTCCGACTGAGGACCATGGACTCGGACTTGGAGGTGCTGATTCTCATCCCAGCCGCTTCACACTCAGCGGCAAACCGTCCCAGCAAGAGCTGTAGGTCATTGCTGGATGAAGCCAACAGGACAACATCATCTGCAAACAACAGAGATGAGATCCTGTGGTCACCAAGCATGACACCCTCCATTCCCTGGCTGCGCCTAGAAATCCTGTCCATAAAAATTATGAACAGGATCGGTGACAAAGGGCAGCCCTGGCGGAGTCCAACTCTCACTGGGAATGACTCCGACCAAGTGTTGGCAATACGAACCAAACTCTCACAACGGTCGTACAGAGACCGAATAGCTCGTAACAACAAGCCCGATACCCCATACTCCCGAAGCACCCCCCACAAAAATCCACGAGGGACGCGGTCAAATGCCTTCTCCAAGTCCACAAAACACATGTAAACTGGTTGGGCAAACTCCCACGAACCCTCAAGAATTCTCGAGAGGGTAAAGAGCTGGTCCGATGTGCCACGGCCAGGACGAAAACCACATTGCTCCTCCTGAATCCGAGGTTCGACCAACGGCCGGACTCTCCTCTCCAGTACCTTGGCATAGACCTTCCCAGGGAGGCTGAGGAGTGTGATCCCTCTAAAGTTGGAGCACACCCTCCGGTCCCCTTTTTTGAAGAGAGGAACCACCACCCCGGTTTGCCATGCCAAAGGCACTGCCCCCGACCTCCACGCAATGTTGCAGAGGCGTGTCAACCATGACAACCCAACAACATCCAGGGCCTTGAGGTACTCAGGGCGAATCTCGTCCACCCCCGGGGCCCGGCCACCAAGGAGATTTTTAACCACCTTGGCGACCTCAGCCCCTGTGATAGGCGAGTCATCCCCCTCGTCCCCAAACCCTGCTTCCTCTGTGGAAGGCGTATCAGTGGGATTGAGGAGATCCTCGAAGTATTCCTTCCACCGCCCGACGATATCCCCAGTTGAAGTCAACAGTGTCCCATCCGCACCATACACAGTGTGGACGGGGAGCTGCTTTCCCCTCCTGAGCCGCCGAACAGTTTGCCAGAATCTCTTTGAAGCCGACCGAAAGTCTTGTTCCATGGCCTCACCGAACTCCTCCCATACCCGGGTTTTTGCTTCAGCAACCACCCGAGCTGCACTCCGCTTGGCCTGCCGGTACACCTCAGCTGCTTTGGGAGTCCCACAAGCCAACCAAGCTTGATAGGACTCCTTCTTCAGCTTAATGGCCCCCCTCACCACTGGTGTCCACCACTTGGTTCGGGGGTTGCCACCACGAGATGCACCGACCACCTTGCGGCCGCAGCTCTGGGCCGCCGCTTCAACAATAGAGGTGGAGAACATGGCCCATTCAGACTCCATGTCTCCAGACGCCCTCGGAATGTGGATGAAGTTCTTCCGGAGGTGGGAGTTGAAGACCTCCCGGACAGGGGCCTCAGCCAGACGCTCCCAGCACACCCTCACTATACGTTTGGGTCTACCAGGTCTGAATGGCTTCCTCCCCTGCCATCGGATCCAACTCACCACCAGGTGGTGATCAGTTGACAGCTCTGCACCTCTCTTTACTCGGGTGTCCAAGACATACGGTCGCAGGTCTGATGATACGATAACAAAATCGATCATCGACCTGCGACCTAGGGTGTCCTGGTGCCAGGTGCACATATGGACACCCTTATGCTTGAACATGGTGTTCGTTATGGACAGACTGTGGTTAGCACAGAAGTCCAATAACTGAACACCACTCGGGTTCAGATCGGGCAGGCCATTCCTCCCAATCACCCCCCTCCAGGTTTCACTGTCGTTGCCCACGTGCGCATTGAAGTCCCCCAGTAGGACAATGGAGTCTCCAGGAGGAGTACCCTCCAGCACCCCAGTCACAGACTCCAAAAAGGGTGGGTACTCTGAAACATCATTTGGTGCATAGGCACAAATGATGGTCAGGACCCGTTTCCCAACCCGAAGGCGCAGGGAAGCAACCCTTTCGTCCACCGGGGAAAACTTCAATATAGAGGCAGCAAGGTGGGGCGATACAAGAATACCCACCCCTGCTCGTCGCCTCTCGCCCGGGGCAACTCCAGAAAAGGCCAAGCTCCAGCCCCTCTCCAGGAGACTGGTTCCGGAACCGGAGCTGTGTGTTGAGGTGAGGCCGACTATATCTAGCCGGTATCGCTCAACCTCGTACACCAGCTCAGGCTCCTTCCCCACCAGAGAGGTGACATTCCACGTACCAAAAGCCAGTTTAGAAAGCTTGGGATCAGTCCGCCAAGGTCTCCGCCTTTGACCGCCACCTAATCCACATAGCACCGGACCCCCATGATCCTTCCTGCAGGTGGTGGACCCACTGGAGGGCGGACCCATGTAACTCCTTCGGGCTGAGCCCGGCCGGGTCCCATGGGTGGAAACCCGGCCACCAGACGCTAGCCTTCGAGCCCCTCCCCCAGGCCTGGCTCCAGGGTGGGGCCCCGGTAACCCCATACCGGGCGGGGTACACTGAATCCTTGATATACAATTTATCATGAGAGTCTGTTGGATCGTTCTTAGTCTGGCCCTTCACCCAGGACCAGTTTGTCTTGGGAGACCCTATCAGAGGCAAATTGCCCCCGGACAACATAGCTCCTGGGATCACTGGGGCACGCAAACCCCCCCACCACGATAAGGTGACGATCCATGAGGAGGGAGAAAAAAAAGAAAAACTCCTCAACTTAATATACGAAATAATAATATATTACCTAGGATACAATATTAGTTTATTTTACTTTACGAGAGCATCTGGCACTCACAGTGTCTGCCGAGAAAAATTCTGGCTCTTGGACAAATGTAGTTGATGACCCCTGACCTCAGCATTTGCCTCAGTGCTCACCAAACTCACAATGATCCTCAGGTGGGTCTGCATCAGAGGTTGTGCTCCAAGTCAAGGTCATAGGTCAGGAGATCGGGACACGTGTGATTTTTAGAAAAATCACTCCGATCGTCACCCAACTTCCACACAATGACCCTCAGGTGGGTCTGCATCCAGGTTGAGTTCAAGGTCAAGGTCAGGGACAAATGTCAGGAGATCTGGCATGTACGATTGTGACAAAATCATGACTCCTTGGGACGATTGCCCCATCATCATCATCAGCAGTCTGTCGGGGGTGACAATGACCGTTTCATTTAGGTCTGATCAGATTCCTCCACGCAGCTCTGTCCTTTGCCTTCTGCTGCCAGGAACTCCTGACCTTGTTAACCTGGGTGATGTCCAAGCCGGTATGAGTTGCTTTCTAACTGACCACTTCATGAAACTGCTTGCAAAGTATTTGAGTACCGCTAGCTTTTGCTGGACTAGCGGCACATTCTTGGCAGATAGAGGTATTATCAGTGGCAAGGTCAGGCCAAGACAAACTGACTCCAGTTTCTGTTGCAGTGACTGACCAGATGATAGGTTTGTTTATCTCTGCTCTTTGGGTAGTACATGTCATGATGCACCGACTGGCAAAAGTCCACTGCAGACCTTGTGACAGATTTGCTTATCTGCCAGGATGTCCAGTCTCACCCCGTGTAAGTGGGAGTGGTCGACCACAGACCTGTGACAGATATTGTTTTTAGTTCTGCCAGGATGCCCAGTTTCACCCTCCATACCCTTGGAAGGGCGGGGTTGCCGGTTGAGTCGCCGACGGCCTGACCCATGAAACAGGTAGTACCGGTTTTCATGGTTATCCGGTAGCAAGCAAACCAATGCCTGACCTGACATTAAAGGCCTAACGGTTTCCCCAATATTTGGTAAACTCATGCCCAATGATCCTCAGGTGGGTCTTCATGCAGGTTGTGCTCAAGGTCCGGATGAGCTACTTTGCCATTGACAGTCTGTTTTTTTTTTCTTTTAACTTGTGGTTTTATTTGCATCTTTTTTCATAAAACTGACTTTTTTGCAAACTTCAGATTTTTTAAAAGCAATTTTCAACTATTTGCTTTTAATTTTGCATCTTTTCCGTAAATTAATAATTTTTTTTTCTTGTAAATGGGCAACTTTGTTCATAAATTACAATCAAAAATGAAGGAGATATCCACCCAAGCTCTAGTGTAGACCATGGATTGTTGAAAACTGAAGGTTTTCTCGTCATGTGCACAGGACGCCGCTGGGACAATGGAGCCACAGACAAAGCGATGGAAAGGGTCAGAGTGCGATGGCCACTCCTGGGTCGCCCTCCCTGTGCTGTCAGACAAGCAGTCTAAAGACGTGGAGCTGGTGGAGGCCTATGCCGCTCCCATCGTCAACAAGAAGGAGACGTCCCGGCTGGTCAGGGAGCTGAACGGCCTCTACCCGTTGAGTGGCCTTCAGCATGTCAAGCGGGTCCGTGCATGCAGGGAGAAGAGCAGCCCTCACCCTCTGGAGGTCCTCCTCTGCCTTGTCAGGGACGCTCCTCACATGAAGGAGGTCCGCCTCGACGCCCTACTGCCCTCAGATGCGGTGAACCGTGATGGGTTAGGTGAGCCTTTTGTGGTTCAGGTTCCTGCGTGTCCCCCTCTGACCCGACCCCAGTTTGAGCTGGCGAGCCACCACTGGCCCACGTCCTTTCATGAGGACAAACAGGTGACGGTGGCGCTGAGAGGGGAGCTCTTCAGTGTCCATCAGAAAGCCAGGATGCACTCGTACATGACGACTGCCGTGAGGGCTGCCAAAGCAGGGAAAGAGATGGGGATGGAGGCAGTTGGAGCTGTAATGGTCGACCCAAAGACAGAGAGTATCATCGCGGTGGGCCATGACTGCAGAGGTGACCACCCCCTCCATCATGCCGTCATGGTCTGCATCGACCTGGTAGCTCGGAGTCAGGGCAGCGGGTGCTACCACTTTGACAATTACCCCTCCTGCACATTTAATCCACCCGTCCCCTCTCAGAGCGAGCCTGACTCTGAATCTGACCCCCAGCCGTACATCTGCACAGGGTATGACCTCTACGTGACCCGGGAACCTTGTGTCATGTGTGCCATGGCGCTGGTGCACTCCCGGATTGGCCGGGTTTTCTACGGCGCTGCCTCTGCGGACGGGGCTCTGGGGACGAAGTTTAAAATCCACTCCCAGAAGGATCTGAACCATCGATTTGAGGTGTACAAAGGAGTCATGAAGAAGCAGTGCGAGGATCTGAGTGGTCTGAGTGACCTCACCAACAAGGACAGTTTAGAGGGAAGAGGTGAAAAATAACGAGATTCTGTTTACTGAGGGATTTGTCTATTAGTTAATTTTAAATAAAGTTTTTATTTTCTGATTTTCACTGTTGTTTTGAATGGATTGTTGATGCTTGAACATGATCTTATAATCCCAGGTTTATTGGAAGAACTAAAGATAAGCAGACGTTGAAGCCTATGGTGGTACATTAGGAATTAAATTTTCTTAGGTAAAGCATTAAATTTAATAAAAATATTGTATAGAACTTTTAGAAACTCTTTTTTGTGGTCCTCAAATGAACTGTAGACCCATTCACTCCATTAATTAAAAAAAAAAAGCGCTGGTGGATTCCCGCTGTAGCGGCTCAGACAAGTGAATGAGGCTGTAGTTCATTTAATAACCACAAGGTGTCAATGAAACTGCAGTTTTCAAAAGTTCCACAATAACACAAAGGACAGCGCTGTGGGAGGGGGTAAAATAGAAGACATTTTAAGGTCAAAGTGGTAAAGTTAAGTTGTATGAAAAGTTAGAATTATTCAACTCAACTCAGACATCATTTATAAAGTGCCAAATGATGACAACAGCCATCTCAAAGTGCTAAAAACACCCCTATCAGGTCAAAATTATTAGGTTGTACAGGGAAAATTTGGTATCGGGTTCATTCTGTTGAGCAGCTCCATAAGAAATTTTTCCTCTGCCAAGGAGGTGATGTTTCATGGTGGTTTGTTCGTTTGTAGGGTTACACAGAATCTGCTAGATGGGTTTTGATGAAATTTTCACCAGTAGTGGCCCTTAGGTGACGGGTGGATTTTGGAGGTGATCTAGCTCAGGATGCAGATTCTGGTTCACTTTATCACTTTCTTAACGTTGCAAGATAGGACCTTGGTGGAGGTATGCACTCTCTGGGTGCCCTCTAGTAGTAGTTGTTTTTTTTCTTAGCATTCTGTATCAAGAATGCAGTAAAGCCTGAATAATATCATTTTGCCATTTGGTAGTGATTTCACCCAGGGTTCCCTGGAGCATTTAGCAATATTACTGCATTAATTGTGGTCTAACAAAACCTGCATGGTCTCCTTGCTCATTTGGCCTCTTCTGCAGGCCCAACAGCGGTGATGTGAAGAGTCCAATCCCACCAAAACGACATCACATCCTTACGTTTTTGTTCCCCTAAGTGTGTTCTGGACCACCTCCTCCCAGGCAAAGTTTCCCAGCTTTACCTGCTGGACGCTGCAGTCATCAGCTGAGTGTGGCCCCAAAATACCTCCAAATTTAGACGCAACCACCTGAAATGGCTCCTTTCGATCCTCCCACTGGTGTGATTCCTTCACAAAAAATAGAGCACAATTTTTTTGTGCATTTTTTTGTCTATAATCTCAAGAACTACCTACTTTGGACACACATTTACCCTCCGTCATGAGTCTGCAACCACAGCATAATTCAGTAAATATTTTAAGAACTTCTATAAGGGAAAAGAATACAGATGAACAGTTGAAATCTCACTTTTGAAAATTCAGTTGCAGGTGTAAACCAAACAATATGTTGTTGCATACTTCAAGAGTTAAGTCAGGGATGTTCATGAGCTCATTAGATTTTGGGGCCGTTCCGGATCAGTATGCTTATTCTGGATCAGGTTTTTCTTTTTAACACTGGCAGCGCGAGCTTCATTATACATTTTTAATACGACAAGATAATGGGCTAATCAACCGGAAAATGCTAGTGATGTCCCAGAGGTGGCCCAACATTTTAAAATTTAAACAAAACACATTTTTTGCATTTATGATTAGCGTGGGTGCTTTATGCATTTTATATCAATTTTGTAAAATCAATTTTTCCAATTGCACCTATGGTTGAAGTATGTGCTCTCTGACTTATAAAAATATATATAATTAAATTCTGTTACTGGTCATCATGACGACAGTTTCATATTTATCAGCAGCACTGTGGTAGTAATTCCATTACAGAATTTTTAAAGTACCGGTAACTAATACTCAAACATCTGTACATTTCACTGAAAAATCGCCAAACAGTCAATAATAAACTTGTAATAAAAGTAATAATTCACAGACAGGACAGCAGGCCATGGAGGACACAGATATTTTAATATGATTAAGAAAAGAACAGTAATACGAGCTATGGCTAAACAAAGCAGGACTAGCTGCCTTGATTATGGCAAAAAAAGAAAGAAAATGATCAAAGAGAACAGCTACATATGTGTGAGTTTATCACAAAGACACTGTAGACCTCCCTCAGTAAACAATTAACCCGACCACAATAATTTGTCTCATTTCTATACACAGGACAACATTCACACGTACAGAAAATACAATGAGAAAAGCCTGCTCTGCTTCAATTAATTTACAAACGATTCACACAGAGGAAGTCATGCAAATAAAATATACAGTTTGATTCTGTTCCTTATTCAGCACGAACACTCATTACAAAACGAGAGCGTACCAATAAACGGCGAGCCACCCTCACAGCATAAACATACTCTGAAAAATACATTTGGAACATCTTTGTGACTGAAAGAAAAAAATTAGTGTCACCAAGGGAACCGAGGGCAAAGAAAGATTAAACTCAACCCAAAAAAAGGCCCATGGATGCCTGGGCCAGCCCAGGTCTATGCAGGCCAAAAATAAGTAATTAAATATTCACATACGTTAGTAATGCTTATGGCATCCCGTCATTTATGAAATTCATCCTGAACCGGAGGGGTGTACTACAATCACAGCTTGACTTAGGACCCGTATCTACCCTGTTCATCAAAATTAATGAGCCCCTTATATGATTAAGTAAAAGTTTTTTGAGAAGCCCGTCACAAGTAAGGAGACAGTCAGGTGTGCTTGTTTTTCTAACAGAGAACTGAAGGCAGGGCTTTTTGGTTTGTGATGTCATAAAAGCCAGGAAGTCCTGTTTTTTTTGTTTTTTTGAGGGGGGTCACTGATTGCTCTTTTTCCACATTTTAACACCTCACATATTAAAGAAATGTTTGTGACATATTGTGGTAACATTTTCTTTAATAATTTAATTATTGCTGCTTCGTTTGTGAATCGTCTTTTGCAGCCTTTCTGAGAATGGCTGGTTTCAGTGCATGTCTCTTTAAATCTCTGAGGCTGCATTTAACTCCTCCCTCCCTCGATTCCAGTCTGGGGGGGGGGGGGGGGGGGTTAACAGAATTTATAGAAAATGGCAATCAAAACCAGCTGGATTAACAGTCAAGATAACACCAGGTGGCCTGTCCGTCACTTCCTCCTTGCTCAGGTGAGCTAACACAATTACTGACTGATGATGCCGACTGCCTGGCCAAGCTAATGCTAACGGTTCAATGTAGAATCACAACGAAAATATAACAAAATATGTCAGAATGACGCGAGATATATTATCCACTGTGGATTATGGAAGCAGGGATGTCTATTAGGGTGACTGAAATCTAAAGAAAATGACTATTACAATGACAAGGCCTATTCCATTCTATTCTATTCTCACTGTTAGCTCTTAAGCTAACACCCTTCTACTTGACAGATAGTGAGGCTGGCCAGTAATGAAGCACTGGGCAGTTATCAAGGCTAGTGACATTTCCCCATTTCTTTACATACAGGAAAAAACCCAGAAGCGTTAAAACGGCTTCTTGGGGAGAAAAATGATATAAAGACTGTGTGTGTGTTTTTTAAGATAGTGAGTGTTTTGATTTTTTTTTTTTTTTGATAACCATGTGGCCAGTGGAAACATTTCAGAATGTTAAAACCTACAAAAACAATTTTTCAGTCAGTGACCCCTTTAAACATTTAACTGAATAAAACCAGTGTGTATTTCATAGTGAAATGAGCATTTTATCATTATGTGTAACCCATGGCTTTATAAGGGTAAACCCCACAAAAACACTATTTGGCAAAACACGGGACCATAAGGCGTCTACAAATGGCTGAGTATAGCTTTTAAATACGAGACAATATTCTTGGCAATGGGCAGAATAGACTAAAGTTTGGTTCATAACAAAAACCTGTCTTCCTCTGCCCTTCAAGTGTCACCTCTAAACAGTCTGTGACTAAATATTAGTGACTCCCAACCCAGTGATGGATGCAGCTTTAAACAAGACTGGTCATGAGAATTTCAGCAGGTGGACTTTGCAAATTCAAGAGAAAAGGCTCCTAAGTTTACTAGAAAAACAGCTGATGTCTAGGGCTGCCCTGAATGCCAACTTTAGGGCAATGGATATTCATGAGCAATCCAGAGAGAATATCCAGATATTCGCTACAGTCTTTTGTCTCCCTCAGAAAAACTGAATCAGGATCAATCGGTTTTAGAAATGTGATTTTTCTTATTAATCTGAAACGTTTTCATTTTAATTTGCAAGTTTTTATGCAGCTTTCCTTGTAAATTTGAGAATCGTTTTCATTGTAAATTTACATTTGTAATAATAAATCTGCATTTTTTTGTCATTTTTTTTTTTGCCTTAGCTTTTTTCTTGTAAATTTTAGGATTTTATTTTCTGATTCATTCGTGATGCATCACATGAATTTGAGTCTTTTCTTATATTTGTAAACTTATTTATACAAATTTGTGATCTTTTTGGTAAATCTGATTTTTTTTCCTCCCAAATGTGCAGGCTTTTTTGGGGGTAAATTTAGCTTTTTTTTTTTTTTTCATTTCAGTTAGTAAAAAAAAAAAATCAACCCGTTTGGGTGGAAAAGCAAATATTTGAATACCAATCAAGTATCCCAATACTATATTTAGGTACAGCCCTACAAACGCTGAAGAAAAAAAAGATTACAACAAAACACTGATAAGATTTTTTTTTTTTTTTTTACAAATTTATGAAAGTAAAGTTACCTGTTAAAGATGAAAAACTCTACTATTACAGAGTTCAGCAAGGCAGTTTATACATATAACTTGCCAGTTTATATTAATTTTAAGACTCAAATATGCTAAATCTTCTGGGGCAAAAATGTTCAGAATGGCTCTTTCCATAGTTGAGGTTGCTGACCTCGAACTAAGAGCCATCATTCCTTTACATGGTAAATTACAAAATATTTTCAAGTCAAAACAATTGTACACACAGATTTAACTGTAGTTGCATTAGTCTGCCCTCTTTTGGATGAGAAGCAATATTTGGCTCATTTTGACATCTAGCATTTTAGAATAAATTCCCACAATGAAACATGATCAATTAACTGTTAACTGCATGTCGAGTTAACATGAAATAATCCTTGGGGGGGAAAAACATTTAAATGCAATATCTAAGAAGTGCAACTAGGTCTGAAACTGTCCTAGAACGATGGAAATAATGGAGGAGACCATACTCTGCAATCTTGACCACATTTAAATCAATTATTTTGGTTGTCCTAAATGCCAACAAATCATTATGAACTTTACTTCCTGGAGCGGAAAGTCGGGGTCAAGTTAAAAAATCACCATCCGAACACATGAAAAAGTGAAACTCAAATTACAACCCGGACCAGACATTTCACACCTCTGATCGTTGAACACCCCTCAGGCGTTACCAACGGCGTCCTTTACACAAACTGTATGACTTAGTACACACGTCAGCGGATCAGACTACACAGGAATTAGCTTCTGCTGCTGATAGGCACAGCATTCACAGCGTATCAATACTTGTTGATTCCAAGAATCCTGACTCCGTGTAGCTGCGGGAGTTTGGGGATCAGGACGCTCAGAAGAGAGGCCGTGTTGATCACAAAGTGTGTTGTGTTGTATTTTGTGTAGAAACTTGCCAGGAAGTATCTGTGGAAGGGGGAAAAATGAAGATGAGTTAACACCAAACTTCTTTAGTAAGGTTTTGTTCTTGGGTCAACAGATTTTTTTCAAAAGAGAATCACCTCTGGACAGTTACTGCCTGTAAATCCAACTATGTTTACTAAAATATTAACAAGAGCACTCTGAGGCGAGTGCAGTATCCCCCACTTTGGTTTTCTTTGAAGATCAATATGTCACTGAAGGAGAGCAGTTTTCAACTTTTCCATGTAATTGCTGGGGTAGAACCAAATTATGATAAGCCAATCATCCATGAATATAAGGCAAAAATAATTGTATACAACCCATAGTTATAGATCAGGATCCCAAAATGAACCTGTGTAGCAAGTTTGGTGACCCTAGCTTTACTCATTCTATAGTAATAAGGTACAGGGAATTGCCAACCTCGACCCCAAACCAGTAGTGAGAGATCACGGTCTAAGGTTGGTGACCGTAGCTTTACTTGTTCTATAGCAATAGTGCAAAGGGAATGTTAACACTGACCTTTGACCTTTTGACTCCAAACCCATAGATGTAGGTCAGGGTCCTAAGGTGGACCTGTGTAGCAAGTTTGGCGACCCTAGCTTTCTTTATTGTTGAGATAGAGTTTATATGGCAGTTTAACCTTGACCTTTGACCTTGCAATCCCAAACCCACAGTCACAGTTAAAGGTCTCAGGATGAACCCATTTACAAAGTTTGGTGACTCTAGTTATACATGTTCTATAGTAATAGGACATAGGGAATGCCAACCTTGACACTTGACCTTTTGCCCCAAAACTCCTGCAAAAATCATACGATCAGAGCCAAATCACAATATGCACCTCATCGGTGCATATCAAACCCTAGTACCAACTTTCAAAACAACTGGAAGAAAACTGTAGGAGGACAGATTTCACAAAAGTGGGCCAGAAGGACAGGCCGACCCATGACATAATTCCCCACGGGTCACAGGCCGCCATCATGCTTGTTTTCAACATGTTGACACAGTTTGCAGAGGTGTGACATGCTTTGGTCAAAATGACTCAAATTTTAACGACTGCAATACCACTTTACAGAGAGGGAAGGAGTTGTCCTCAGAACAGGCTGTTTATAACTGAATACTGCTTTACATGATGATGAGTGCAAGCTCACCTCACACTCCCTCTTTTGTCATTTCTGTGCGTGTTGTGTGTGTTGATGCAAACCTTGAAAAAGTCCCGGACCTGATCAAATCAGTGGTCACATGCTAAAAATATGTGCTGATCAATTTGCCCCTATTTTTAATCTATCACTTTCTCAACAGAGAAAACAGTCCCTGTGGAAGCAATCAATAATTGTGCCTGTTGCCAAAATAAAAAAATTGAGAAACTTGTCAAGACTGAACTCCTAGGAAAAACTGAATATTTATTAGACCCTCTCCAATATGCATAGAGATCTAAGAGAGGACTGCAGGAAACCATCAGTACCTTGCTCAACCTTCTTTTTAAACACCTGGAGGGAAGTAAAAATCACACTAAAATACTCTGTCGATTTAATGTCTTTAATCTGGACAGATCTCTGACAGGATGGATTTTTGATTTTCTTACACATTACAACAAGAGTAAATGGCACGCTGTCTAGGTTTCAGACATCTTCCACCGGCTCCCCTCAGGGATGCGTTTTATCAGCTTTTTTATATATACAGTGTATATATATACAGTGTATATACAGTATATATATATATATATATATATATATATATTTTTTTTTTTATCCAATTATTACTATCTATTTGCATGGCCAGAGTCGCCATGCAAATGGAAAATGCAAGAGCCTTTTTAACGACAACAATGCGCATGGCCAGGTTTTAAGTGATTTTATAGCATGGTGTGATGAATCTTTCCTTAAAATTAATGTCTCCAAAACTAAAGAGGTGTGTATCGATTTTAGAAAATCCTCACCAATTCCTTCAAGTAGCCCTTTCTACGGTCAGTCAGCAGAAACGGTAACCCACTATAAATACCTTGGTACCACAATTGACGACAAACTGAAATCCAACCGGAACTGTGAATTATTATGTAAAAAAGGTCAGCAGCGGCTTTACTGCCTGAGGTGGCTGGCAAAATTTCAGGTTGAAAAGACTCATGAAAATGTTTTATTGTGCTTTTATCGAATCAATCATCACCTTTTCCATCATTTGTGGGTACAGTAATCTTGTTTATCCATTCTCTGGGATCTTACAACTATAAATTATTGTTTGCTAATTTATGTATTTATTGCTTGGGCACTTACTATGACATGCTCCCTATGAATCTTTATGATGATTTGCACTGGGTGTGTTTTTATGTATGTGTGTTTTTATAACCAGGTTATTTTTCTCTGTTTTTATGTATGGTTGTGCTTATTCTGCTGCAAGCCAAATTGCCCTTTTGGGACTTTAAATAAAATCAATCTGAATCTTGATATTTTTTAGTGGCTCCAAACTAGCCATTTGGTGAATGTCGCAGACGTACAGGATGATGGGGGAGATGGTGAAGAATTTTCGGGACGAGGTGAACTGGACGCCATAGTCGAGCTGCTCCCAGTGGGTGAGAAGTCTGGCTTTGCCTTGGTCAGGGGTCTCAAATGGCGTTCCCTTCACGGCATGCATAAAGACGTACATTCCCTGTGGAGACAAAAACAGTCAACTGTATGTGCGCAGTGTCATGGCAGTTATCTTTGAGGCAGGAGTGCAAACACATCCTCTGCATGCTGGAACAAAAATAGGTGTTATTTACTTCCTCATCAATCAGGGTGTATGCAGGTTTAAAGACGTTAATCTTAAGACTTTTTGAGACCGTTTTCAGGCCACATGGTCAAATTTAAGGTGCGACATTCGCCAAATAGCAAAAACGATGTGACCACATTCATCACAATGCTGCTTTCAATCAATTTCAATCAGATATTCAATGGAACTAATACCCTTGGAATTATTAAATTCATACTTCTCCCACATCAAGTTTGCTGTTTTATAATTCAATTATTTAAGACACTGAATGTGCAAAACTCAATCTAAAACCAACCTAAAATTCAATTTAAAAAAAATTATTTATGAAAAAGAAAACAACAAATTAAGAAAACATTTGTTACACATTTGTCTGAAAATACAGAACATGTGTTTATTTTCATATTAAGTTGAGGTAGCTGTCTTATTTTCCTCAGGGAATTGCCTGTATATGCCAGTTAGTCATCACTGTAAGATAAAGAAGATGTATTGGTATATATCAGTATCGGCAAAAACTAGTTTGAAACTATCAGCTGTTGGCAACACTTCTATTGTGCATCCCTATTACAAGTATGAGAAAAAAAGTTTGGAGTTAGGAGGGGAAAAACAATTTTGCAAAAAAAAAAAAAAAAAAAAGAAGAAGCTTACAATATAAATTTACTGGAAATGTTGCAACAAGGAAAATATCCACATTTACAGAATAAGAAGAAAAACTCTAATCTGCATGAAAAACGTAGCAAATTTTCAAGAAAGGCTGCAAATTTTAGACAAAAACATTCTAAGTTTGCAAGAAAACAAAAATGTAAGACCTTATATTTGCCTAATAAGTATGCAACTAAAATTCAGAAATTTATTGGAAATGAAAATGATGCAATTTTGAGTTATCATATTAAATCCACACTTCTCCAGGATTGAAGTTGCAGCTTGATAATTAGGTTATTTAAGTATAAAGCTGGATTTATACACCCGCATCACGTCGACACCATTACCAACGTATGTCGCCAACGCAGTGATTGGCAATTTTTTTCTTGCGTGTAGTGGATGCGTTGTTCCGCTGCCAAAATGGGTTTCAGCTGATGTGTAAACTTAAACTTTATTAATTTATATAGCACCTTTCATGCAACAAAGTGCAGCTCTAAGTGCTTCACAGTAAAAAAACAATTCCAGATAAAACAAAAACAAAACAATAAGACCAAAAGAGAGCCCTCCCCAAGCCCTCCCACCCCATCTCTACTCTCGTCCAAGACGTCCATCCACCCGACCCCTCAACTCATCCCAGACCCCAGGAGCCTACGAAGATCAGAGCTATCATGAGCAAATGAAAAAGATCACATTGTTGTTAATTGATCAGATTCTATGTCCATCACTTGATATTGGTGATGTGGCGTTTTCTACACTTCTCATATGCCACTTCTACACATACTGGTTTTGTCTGTTTTTGTTTGTTGTATTAGCTCCGTTTTTAAATTTTAATCTCTTTTACTGATATTAACTTTTTACTTAGTGTTAGCTCAGTAAATACAACAGCCCATATTGGCTCACAGGTGAATCAGACCCCGATCAGGGCTGTTCACTGGGTTAGGTTAACCCATCCGTTTTAGCTAGCTAGCTAGCCACTTCTGGCCTGGAAAGCCATGGCTCCATCCCCAACCTGTGTCAGCTGTGTTTCCCTCTCTAAGAAGGTTTCTGAGTTGGAATTGAGACTCTCTAACCTCTATAAGATTCGGGAAGCTGAAAACCATCTGGATACTATCATTTTTGGACGGACATCGGCGCCAGCGATGGACTCGCAGCTAGCAGAGACGACTACTTACCTGGGTGAAATTAGCGTATCGCCATCCACCTCCACCCCTGCTCCAGTCACCTCAGCTGTCCAGGACTCCTGCACCAAACACTGGCTTCAGCTCGGAGCTAAACTCAAAGCCCCGGGTGGTTCTTCACAGCCTCAATGCGCGCCCTGGACCATGGTTGGGCCCAATAGCAAACGTTGGGGATTGACCAGACATGGCCACGCCTCCTCCCTTCCCCTTTTGCTGGAAAACAGATTCGACATCCTTTCCCTGGAAGATTTCCCCCACCTGGACGTTGATCTTCCTCCCATGACTGCCCCCCTCCTTCAGCAGCGGCCAACACCTGCAAGCCCTGGATCAAAACTACCTTAGATGTGCCAAATTTCACACCAGCTCCAAAAAGAAGAGAGTGCAACCCCCCCCCCCCCCCCCGCATCAATCCCGCACTGGCACCTCACCACTGCAGCAACAACAATGGCAAAATTATCCACCATTTCAGAAGCCACCGACAAAGTCCCCCCAAATGACGCTGGTAATCAGTGATTCAATAATGAGGAACGTCGGAAGCAGGTACTGTGCTACAAAATTTTTTCATGGGGCTAAAGTGTCAGACATTGAGGCTCTTACCCCGACCTATTAAATGAATACCCCACGCTAAAACTGTCATTGTGCATGTTGGATGCAACAACATCCTAGATGAAGCATCTGAGATCTTAAAGAGACTTCAGGAACCTTCTGTCTACTCTTAAAAACTGTGGTAGACGTATGTTTATTTCTGGGCCACTTGCTCCTTTTAGAAGAGGTTGCAATTATTTTAGCAGAACTCTTAGCCTTAATACCTGGTTGTGTTCAACATGTCCTACGTTTAACATTGGTTTTATAGACAATTTCAACCTGTTCTGGAATTGCCCATCATTTATGAGGCCAGATGGTATCCATCCAAATAGACTCGGCGCACGTGTTCTAAGGGACAATCTGTTTTATTCCATTCAGCATTTTTTAGTACAGTGACTGAAAGCTGGTGTGTTAACTCACCCCAAAGTGCCTGGATTTGCTAACCAGCCCTTCTTTGCTTTCACTTCTCATATTAATCCGATTAATCCAAATAATTCTCGCTGTTTAGATCAGTCTTCAATTCATAACCCCATAGAGATTGTGTCTCCCGTTACCCAAAACATCATAACCCAACACAAATACAACATCGGGTCGCGGGGGGGCTGGAGCCTATCCCAGCATCTTTGGGCGAGAGGCAGGGTACACCCTGGACAGATCGCCAGTCCATCGCAGGGCCAACACAAAGAGACAGACAACCATTCACTCTCACAGTCATACCTAAGGACAATTTAGAATCCCCAGTTTTGATGCCAATTAAACTTGCATGCTTTTGGCATGTGGGAGGAAACCGGAGAAATCCCGGAGTAAACCCACGCAGACACGGGGAGAACATGCAAACTCCACACAGATCACTGTTGGTCGGGGGCTGGGATCGAACCCAGGATCCCCCGGCCAAGGGTGAGTTGCTGTGCTGCCACAGTGCTAACCAGTCTGCCACCGCGCCGCCCCACAACATAACTTGATAAAGATTAAAACCACTAATTTGCCACAGTTAAATAAAATAATTAAATGCGGACTGCTGAATATAAGATCTCTTTCAGATAAAGCGACCTTAATTAATGATATGATCACGGATTACAATATAAATACACTTTGTCTCACAGAAACATGGCTACACCCCGATGACTTTGCTAGTATCAATGAGGCCTCCCCACCCATGGTAATATTCATATTCCTAGAAACACTGGCCGAGGTGGTGGTGTCGGGGTAATGTATGAATCCACATTACCAATGAACCCTAAACCTAAGCTAAACTCAAATTGTAACTCTCTTTGAATGCTTAATTTTTAGCTTAGCAAATCCATCCTGGAGTTCAGAGCAGCCTATTTTATTTACCACAGTATATCGCCCTCCCAGTGCTTCTTTTGCTGAATTTATGTCTTAATTCTTTGAGTTCTTAACAACCTTAGTTCTTAGTTCAGACAAGATTATCATAGCTGGTGACTTTAATATTCATATAGATGTTGATAATGATAGTCATAGTGTAGCATTTCTCTCCCTCTTAAATTCAACTGTTTTTTCTCAGTGTGTTAGTAAACCAACCCATCATCATAATCACACCCTTGACCTGGTCTTGGCCTACGGTGTAGAAACTGATGAGCTGCTTGTCATCCCTCAAAATCCTACACTGACTGACCACTATTTGATAACGTTCAAATTTGTGCTATCCGATTTCACAGCATCAAGCAGAAATATAGTTACCAGATACTGATCTGATAAGATAAGATAAGATAAGATAAGCCTTTATTAGTCCCACAACGGGGAAATTCCAGGATTGCAACAGCACAGGGATAGCAACACTCAGAGCAACAATCAGAAGGCAAGAAAAAAAAAAAAACAAGCAAGCAAGAGCAGCTAATAAACATATGTACGTATTACTATAAAATATATATATATACACACACACACAGACACACAGTGCAGAGCATTGTAGCTGGATGGAATAAATATATGAATATATGAACACACAGTGCAGAGCATTGTAGCTAGATGGAATAAATATGTAAATATATAAACACCCACAGTACGGAGCATTGCAGCTAGGTGGAATAAATATGCAAGTATATAAACATAGTAGTGTTGATACTGATACTACATGATAGTGATACTACATGATAGTGCCATGGCTTACTTTAAAGAATTAATCCCTTCAGCACTTACTGTATTACCATGTCTCAATATAGCAGACAGCACTGACTACTTGAATCCATTAGAATTAGACCTTTTAGTTGGTAGTACTGCAGCCTCACTGCAGTCAACACTTGACTCCATAGCCCCTCTTAAAAAGAAAACTATTAAAAATAGAAGACTAGCTCCATGGTACAACTCCCACACCCGTAAGTTAAAACAGAAAGTTAGATCCTGTGAAAGGCTTTGGCATGCAAATAAGACAGAAAAATCTTGTTCAGCTTGGAATGCCAGCCTTATTACCTATAAGAAATCTCTCCCTAGTGCTAGGCGATAGTACTATTCATCCTTGATAGAAGAAAATAAAAACAACCACAGATTTCTCTTTAACACTGTGGCTCAGCTAACCAAGAGCAAAAATGCCATAGATCCCTACATCCCTCCAACTCTTAGTGCTGATGACTTTTTGAATTTTTTGATGATAAAATTGTCAGTATTAGGAATAATATTCCAAAAAATAGCCCCCCTAAAAATACCAAGCCTCTACCTAACACTGCTGTTCCCACAGGCTCAGAACTCAACTCTTCTAAATTTTCTCATATTAATCATTCTGATCTAGCCCTAGTAGTGTCAGCCTCTAAATCAACTACCTGTCTTTTAGATCCAATTAAATTAAATCACCCTTTATTGTCATTCAACCATACATGTACAGTAGAACGAGACTGTGCTTTATCCTATCTACAGTGTAAATCACACACACCCCATAGTAGAATCAGAAGGGCCGCTGCCATGCAAGGCGCCACCACAGATTTCCCTCCTCCATTCCATTATTGCTGAGGACCAAGCTGGACGGCAGGAAGTTCAGCTTTTATATGGTCTTCGGCATGACCCGGCTGGGATTTGAACTCCTGCCTCCCAGGTGTGGGGCGGATGCTCTACCAACTGAGCCACCACTCCGGTTTACTGAGCCACCACTCCAGTTTATCCCCGCTAGACTAGTGAAGGAATCATTATCTGTGATTAGTTCATCTCTTTTGAACATAATTAAAATGTCCTTATTGACAGGACATGTACCGCAGTCATTTAAAGTGGCAGTAATTAAACCTATACTTAAAAAACCTTCGCTTGATTCTGGGATTTTGGCCAATTATAGACCAATATCTAACCTCCCCTACTTTTCCAAGATCCTCGAAAAAGTAATCGCCAATCAACTATGCACCTTTCTAGAAAAAATTTCTATATTTGAGAAATTTCAGTCAGGTTTTAGGAAACATCACAGCACAGAGACAGCCTTAGTGAAAGTTCCTGATGACATCCTTATGGCATCTGACAAAGGACTGGTCTCTGTCCTTGTTTTATTGGACCTCTGTGCTGCCTTTGATACACTGACCACCATATTCTGCTAGAGAGACTTGAACAGCAAATTGGCTTGAATGGAACAATGCTAAGATGGTTCCAGTCTTATCTATCAGATCGTTCCCAGTTTGTTCATGTCCATAACAAGTCCTCTTCTCAGACCACGGTTAGCTATGGAGTTCCGCAGGGATCAGTACTTGGACCAGTATTGTTTACATTATACATGCTGCCTTTGGAAGACATTATGAGGAAGCATTCTATTCATTTTCATTGTTACACTGATGACACAGTTGTACTTATCCATCAATCCAGATGATCCCAGCCAGTTGAGTTTACTCCAGGAGTGTCTTAAGGATATCAAAACCTAAATGAACTACAACTTTATATTGCTGAATACAGATAAAATGAAGTCATCGTTCTTGGCCCCAAACATACTAGAAATACTCTTTTTAGCAAGATAACAACACTAGATGGCGTTGCACTGGCTTCTTCATATTCTGTTAGGAATCTTGGAGTTGTCTTTGACCAAGATGTCTTTGAACTCTCATATACAGCAAACCATTAAGACCACCTTCTTCCCTCTGTGTAATATTTCTAAAATTAGGTCCATCCTGTCTCATAAAGATGCAGAGAAACTTGTCCATGCCTTTATCACCTCTAGACTTGACTATTGTAACTCACTTTTATCAGGTTGCCCAAATAAGTCCATAAAGTTTCTCCAACTCATTCAGAATGCAGCTGCACGTATCCTTATGAGAACAGGGAGAAGAGATCACATTACTCCAGTTTTAGCTTCTTTACATTGGCTCCCAATAAAATATAGAATTGAATTCAAGATATTGCTCTTAACATATAAAGCTCTTAATGGTATGGCTCCTTCTTACCCGTAAGAACTCTTAGTTCCTTATCATCCAACCAGAGCTCTGCGCTCCCAAAAATCCAAGCTACTAGTGGTCCCCAAGGTACAGAGGGGGAAAAAAGTATTTAGTCAGCCACCAATTGTGCAAGTTCTCCCACTTAAAAGATGAGAGAGGTCTCCAATTTTCATCATAGGTATACCTCAACACTGAGAGACAAAATGAGAAAAAAAAAAAAATCCAGAAAATCACATTGAAGGATTTTTAATGAATTAATTGGTAAATTCCTCGGTAAAATAAGTATTTGGTCAATAACAAAAGTTCATCTCAATACTTTTTTATATACCCTTTGTTGGCAATGACAGAGGTCAAACGTTTTCTGTAAGTCTTCACAAGGTTTTCACACACTGTTGCTGGTATTTTGGCCCATTCCTCCATGCAGATCTCCTCTAGAGCAGTGATGTTTTGGGGCTGTCGCTGGGCAACACGGACTTTCAACTCCCTTCAAAGATTTTCTATGGGGTTGAGATCTGGAGACTGGCTAGGCCACTCCAGGACCTTGAAATGCTTCTTACGAAGCCACTCCTTCGTTGCCTGGGCAGTGTGTTTGGGATCATTGTCATGCTGAAAGACCCAGCCACGTTTCATCTTCAATGCCCTTGCTGATGGAAGGAGGTTTTCACTCAAAATCTCACGATACATGGCCCCATTCATTCTTTCCTTTACACGGATCAGTCGTCCTGGTCCCTTTGCAGAAAAACAGCCCCAAAGTATGATGTTTTCACCCCCATGCTTCACAGTAGGTATGGTGTTCTTTCTCCTCCAAACACGACAAGTTGAGTTTTTACCAAAAAGTTCTATTTTGGTTTCATCTGACCATATGACATTCTCCCAGTCCTCTTCTGGATCATCCAAATGCTCTCTAGCAAACTTCAGACGGGCCTGGACATATACTGGCTTAAGCAGGGGGACACGTCTGGCAATGCAGGATTTGAGTCCCTGGCGGCGTAGTGTGTTACTGATGTAGCCTTTGTTACTTTGGTCCCAGCTCTCTGCAGGTCATTCACTAGGTCCCCCCGTGTGGTTCTGGGATTTTTGCTCACCGTTCTCGTGATCATTTTGACCCCACGGGGTGAGATCTTGCGTGGAGCCCCAGATCGAGTGAGATTATCAGTGGTCTTGTATGTCTTCCATTTTCTAATAATTGCTCCCACAGTTGATTTCTTCACACCAAGCTGCTTACCTATTGCAGATTCAGTCTTCCCAGCCTGGTGCAGGTCTACAATTTTGTTTCTGGTGTCCTTTGACAGCTCTTTGGTCTTGGCCATAGTGGAGTTTGGAGTCTGACTGTTTGAGGTTGTGGACAGGTGTCTTTTATACTGATAATGAGTTCAAACAGGTGCCATTAATACAGGTAACGAGTGGAGGACAGAGGAGCCTCTTAAAGAAGAAGTTACAGGTCTGTGAGAGCCAGAAATCTTGCTTGTTTGTAGGTGACCAAATACTTATTTTACCGAGGAATTTACCAATTAATTCATTAAAAATCCTTCAATGTGATTTTCTGGATTTTTTTTTTTTTTTCCATTTTGTCTCTCATAGTTGAGGTATACCTATGATGAAAAGTGGAGACCTCCCTCATCTTTTAAGTGGTAGAACTTGCACAATTGGTGGCTGACTAAATACTTTTTTGCCCCACTGTATCTAGAAGTAGATTGGGCGGTAGAGCTTTCAGCTATCAAGCTCCCTTCCTGTGGAACCATCTTCCCAGTTCAGTTCGGGAGGCAGACACACTCTCTTTATTCAAAAGCAAGTTGAAATCTTTTCTCTTTGATAAGGCCTTTAGTTAGAAATGCTGCCCTCTCAGGCCTTCGCTTGCATGTGCAGCCTAGCCAGGCTTGGTACTGGACTGTTTGGCTTTGAATGCTGTATTTGTATGTTTGTTTTTGAATGTAGCTACTCAACCCAGCCGGTCGAGGTGGATGGCCGTCCTCTATGAGCTATGGTTCCGCCCGAGGTTTCTGCCCGTTAAAGGGAAAGGAAGTTTTTCCTCACCTGTGTCACTGCAGTGCTTGCTCTTAGGATTCTCTGCTGGGTTCTATACACTAAGAGTGTGGCCTAAACCCACTCTTTTCTGTAAAGTGCCTTGAGATGACCTGTGTTGTGATTTGGCGCTATATAAATAAACTGAATTGAATTTTCATGTGTGGCTGCTGATTGGTCAAATTAACAAGTGCCCCACATGGGTACCAGTAACAATAGCCTACCAGAGGAATTGTTTTGACATGTGACTATGCAATCGCCAGTGAGACGTAAGAAGTAATTAGCTTGGTCAAAATGTCCGGAAAAAAATTTGAAAGTGGCACTCATAAAATTATTGAGAGGAAAAGTGCTTAGGAAAAACGAATTGCTCAAAAAATCCCAAAGTGTAAAGGATTTTTCTAAGCTGGAGGAGGCTGTTAATTACTGTGGAGGAGACAGGTGGGCTGTTAACCTGTGTAGGCTTTTCAATTTGCTGCTGTTATGCACTGAATCAGGAATACTTCACTGATGTAATTTTATGCCGACGTATCTGTCACACTGTAAAAAGGGAAATCTTAGTAAGATAAAATATCCTAAATCAAAGCTTTATGCTTGCTTTTCTCTCACAAGATAATTTTGATAAGAATTTCTTTTTGTTGTGTAGTTTTCTGTAAGATTTTACTTGCTTTATGCAAGCATTTACTTGTTTTAAGCAATTTAATCGTACTTTGTTGACAGATATTTTTTTCTAATTTTAACTAGAATTCTCTATTGCCAGAATTTTTTTTGTTTATTTTAACCCCTTGCACTTCGGTCAATTTCCCTAAAAACGGCAAAAAATAATGTGCCCAAAGTAAATCGAAAGCTGTTCTTCAACCCTTTGCAGCATCTTCATGCGGTTGGTCTCATTTAAAAGAAAACACTTTGAATTTTTTGGCAAAAAAAAAAAAAAAAAGATCTCTCTAAGTGCTCCAGCCACTGAGTTACAGTCATCTAAACATAGTGAACTTGAAGAAAATAAATTTGGCCTGGGTGTTTTTTTTGGATACAAATGCTTGCAAATAACACACAGCTTCAGATCCGGGCTGGAAAATGCAACAGAAATGTAGAACCAAGTGTTATCCAGCTGAGGTCCAAATTTTGTAACAATACCACAAAAAATGAATATATTACACAGCTTTTTCCTCAGGCTGTTCCCAGGCGTTTTGGAACTGTGCCAAATTGTGCCAAATGGCACAGTTTGGAAAAATGTCTCTAACTTTTGAATGATTCAACATAGAAGCTTCATCTTGGGCTCAAATGAAAGGTCACATTCAAGGCTGTGTCTGTGTGTGTGTGTGTGGGGGGGGGTTGTCCCCCCACCCCCCGCTACAGAGGACGGAGATCCGCCCTCGCTACATGACGGATTACACTCGGATAAGGCATGTTTCCACAGCAGCGCTGTCACCGCGCCCCCCCCGCCCCCCCGCCCCCCCCCCGCCGCTACAGAATCGTAGAGGCGGGGGGGGGGGCGTTCACGGTCCGGAGGCGGCGAAGAACCGTGTAATGTGGCGCACGCACTTCGGACATCGTGCGCCGCAGAGTTGGAATTTACCGATCGGTCAAAAGTCATTTTTGATTACAATTTTCAGGGATAAAAAATAATTTGGCTTATAACACCTTACCTCTTCACAGCCACATTGTCCTGGCCAACTTCTCTTCCTTATTGTCAGACGAACGCGACGCTGGTCCGCTCTGGTTCTGGTCTTGCGACCCGGTCAAAACATAATTCCATGATTGCGGTTTTGGCGAATGATTTACGACCTTTGTCGTTGGCCTCCGTCGGTCTATGATGACCATATAAGAGAATCCTAAACACTCTGCTGGAATTAAAAAAAAATAAATAAATAAACCACTGCCTGTGGCTGCTGAAGCAGTCTCTCTTCACCCAGCCTTTGTAGACAAAACAGCTCAGTGAACTTCTGTGCTTCAATTGGCTCGCTGCGTTGGTAGGCGGGTCCTTCTTGCCAAGTTTTCAGTCATTGGTTCTTCAAGGTTTCAGAAACCCAATTCAAGGCTCTTATTAGTCGAATGAGAGGTCAATCAGATGATCTAATCTGTTCGCGGCTGTGTCTGCAGTGGAAGAACGAATATGCAGCTCCCGCAGCTCCATCGTGCGCACGAGGGCGCACGAGAGCGCACGAGAGCGCCCTTGTGCGCTCTGGGAGGCAGAGACTTGCCCGTCCGCGGTACAACGGAGCGCAAGAGGTTAAGTAAAATTATCTGCCAACAGAGCAAGAAAATTTGACTTATCAAATTGTGTAAAACATGTGAAAACTATTGGAAAGCATGTCAAATTTTCTTGCACATAAACTGCACAGCAAGAATAAATATCTTGTCAGACAAAAAACAAGCACAAACAACCTTAATTTATTTCATTTTACTTATATTTGATTTTTTGTAGTGTAGTTGTGTTTTATAGCTCAAAGCTGCATTATTTCTCAAAGAGAAACAAAAATGAGGCGGTAGTGGCCCTGGAGTTAGAGCAGGTTGCCGGTTCAAATCCCACTCCCCCCACCTTGGTGTTGTCTCCTTGGGCAAGACACTCTACTCACCTTGCCTCCAGTGTGTTCATGCTTCATGACACTGATGTATGAATGTGAATTAATGTTCAGTGGTAGTCAAAGAGGGCGTCAGCATGGATTGGCAGCCATGTTTCCGTCAGTCTGCTCCAGGGCAGCTGTGGCTACAGAGATAGCTTACCACCATCATTGTCTGTGGAGTGAATGAATCAGAGACTCATTGTAAAGTTCCTTTGGGTGTTGTGAAAAGTGCTATATAAATGCAATCAATCATTAAAAACATAGCTATTACACATTTTTAAACTGAGATTCTATATTCTGAAAAATCTGAAATTTCTAGGTATACAGTGTAGTATTTTTTTCCCTTGTAGTATTAAACATGACATTGAATATCAGTATTTTTAAGGTATTATCAAGGTAAAAACAATCCCAGTATTATGACACTAATGTCCACAACATTGTGGCACCAAGCAATAGTTAAAACCCTCTGTCCCTTATTTGGCTGTGAGAAAGTTGGAAACCCTACATTCCACAGATGTGGGCCGAAAAACTTGAACAATGCCTCACCGTGGGTTTTTCTCCTAACTTTAGGTATCATTAAAAGGCCAGTACCAGAGGACCTCAATGTCCGTGAGGGTCGATATGGTAAAAGCAGATCAAATAAATAAGAAGGATCAAAACCATTAAGGGTTTTATAAACTAATAATAAGAACTTTAAAATCAATTCTAAAACTCACAGGGAGCCAATGCAGCAATTCTAAAACTGACATAATATGCTCTCTCTTTCCGGTCCTCGTCAGCACACGGGCTGCTGAATTCTGTAATAGTTGTAAGTTACTGATCGTCTTCTTAGGAAGACCAGAAAGGAGAGCATTGCAATAATCAATACAACTGGCAGATAAACACATCTGTCGCAAGGTCTGTGGTGGACTGTGCCAGTCGGTGCATTGTGACATGCACTACACAAAGAGCAGAGATAAACAAACTTAATGTCTAAAATGCAGTTAAAAAGGACATCAACTGGTGCTGGGTCATCAGGAGACATGGAAATGTAAAATCTAGGGCTGCAGCTAATGACCATTTTACGGCTCGAGTAATCACCCACTCTAATTGAAGATTACTCAAGTAATCTGATACTTTTTTTAAAGAAACTTGCATTGACCAACATTTGCGGAACTTCCTTTCCTAAAGAGCAGTAGTAATTGTTCCAAACACTCAATAACACTGGTACACATTTATTGCAATGCTTATTGCAATGTTTATTGCATAGAACGTAACTTTAAACGGTACGTTTCACCATAAAGTTCCTTTCACTAGCCGTTAGCATCCATTAGCATCCCAATGCTAACGGTGAAGGCTATATGTTCTTTGGTCATATAAGCATAATTAGCATAGCTGACTACATTCTGTTCATCTTAATTTTAAATCTCAATCATGTACCTCATTCAGACCTGGTAGACCCAAACGTATAGTGAGGGTGTGCTGGGAGCGTCTGGCTGAGGCCCCTGTCCGGGAGGTCTTCAACTCCCACCTCCGGAAGAACTTCAACCACATTCCGAGGGAGTCTGGAGACATGGAGTCTGAATGGGCCATGTTCTCCACCTCTGTTGTTGAAGCGGCAGCCCAGAGCTGCGGCCGCAAGGTGGTCGGTGCATCTCGTGGTGGCAACCCCCGAACCAAGTGGTGGACACCAGTGGTGAGGGGGGCCATTAAGCTGAAGAAGGAGTCCTATCAAGCTTGGTTGGCTTGTGGGACTCCCGAAGCAGCTGAGGTGTACCGGCAGGCCAAGCGGAGTGCAGCTCGGGTGGTTGCTGAAGCAAAAACCCGGGTATGGGAGGAGTTCGGTGAGGCCATGGAACAAGACTTTCGGTCGGCTTCAAAGAGATTCTGGCAAACTGTTCGGCGGCTCAGGAGGGGAAAGCAGCTCCCCGTCCACACTGTGTATGGTGCGGATGGGACACTGTTGACTTCAACTGGGGATATCGTCGGGCGGTGGAAGGAATACTTCGAGGATCTCCTCAATCCCACTGATACGCCTTCCACAGAGGAAGCAGGGTTTGGGGACGAGGGGGATGACTCGCCTATCACAGGGGCTGAGGTCGCCAAGGTGGTTAAAAATCTCCTTGGTGGCCGGGCCCCGGGGGTGGACGAGATTCGCCCCGAGTACCTCAAGGCCCTGGATGTTGTTGGGTTGTCATGGTTGACACGCCTCTGCAACATTGCGTGGAGGTCGGGGGCAGTGCCTTTGGCATGGCAAACCGGGGTGGTGGTTCCTCTCTTCAAAAAAGGGGACCGGAGGGTGTGCTCCAACTTTAGAGGGATCACACTCCTCAGCCTCCCTGGGAAGGTCTATGCCAAGGTACTGGAGAGGAGAGTCCGGCCGTTGGTCGAACCTCGGATTCAGGAGGAGCAATGTGGTTTTCGTCCTGGCCGTGGCACATCGGACCAGCTCTTTACCCTCTCGAGAATTCTTGAGGGTTCGTGGGAGTTTGCCCAACCAGTTTACATGTGTTTTGTGGACTTGGAGAAGGCATTTGACCGCGTCCCTCGTGGATTTTTGTGGGGGGTGCTTCGGGAGTATGGGGTATCGGGCTTGTTGTTACGAGCTATTCGGTCTCTGTACGACCGTTGTGAGAGTTTAGTTCGCATTGCCAACACTCGGTCGGAGTCATTCCCAGTGAGAGTTGGACTCCGCCAGGGCTGCCCTTTGTCACCGGTCCTGTTCATAATTTTTATGGACAGGATTTCTAGGCGCAGCCAGGGAATGGAGGGTGTCATGCTTGGTGACCACAGGATCTCATCTCTGTTGTTTGCAGATGATGTTGTCCTGTTGGCTTCATCCAGCAATGACCTACAGCTCTTGCTGGGACGGTTTGCCGCTGAGTGTGAAGCGGCTGGGATGAGAATCAGCACCTCCAAGTCCGAGTCCATGGTCCTCAGCCGGAAAAAGGTGGATTGTCCTCTCCGGGTTGGGGACAGGCTCCTGCCCCAAGTGGAGGAGTTTAAGTATCTTGGGGTCTTGTTCACGAGTGAGGGGAAAATGGAGCGAGAGATCGACAGACGGATTGGAGCAGCATCTGCAGTGATGCGGACGTTGTACCGGTCTGTTGTGGTGAAGAGGGAGCTTAGTTCTAAGGCAAAGCTGTCGATTTACCAGTCAATCTACGTTCCTACTCTCACCTATGGTCACGAGCTTTGGGTAATGACCGAAAGAACGAGATCGCGGATACAAGCGGCTGAAATGAGCTTTCTCCGTAGGATTGCTGGACTCACCCTCAGAGATAGGGTGAGGAGCTCAGTCATCCGGGAGAGGCTCAGAGTAGAACCGCTGCTCCTCCACATTGAAAGGAGTCAGTTGAGGTGGTATGGGCATCTGATTAGGATGCCTCCTGGACGCCTCCCATTTGAGGTGTTTCAGGCACGTCCCACTGGGAGGAGACCCCGGGGCAGACCCAGGACTCGGTGGAGAGACTATGTCTCCCAGCTAGTCTGGGAACGCCTTGGTATCCCCTCTGAAGAGCTGGAGCAGGTGGCTGGGGAGAGGGAAGCCTGGGCTTCTCTGCTTGAACTGCTGCCTCCGCGACCCGGACCTCCGGAAAAGCGGTAGAAGATGGATGGATGGAATCATGTACCTTGTCTCGGGTGCACTGGCTGTGCATGATGTGGAATGCTTTCTGCCGAGACACTAACATCCGACGTTGTAGCATGCTAGCTCACCGCTCAGCTTTACCATATACACACTGCACAATGTTTTCCTTCAGTTTGAGCTTGAAATGATTCCAGACTTGAGATACTTTTGTCATTTTCTAAAAAATTTTCTTTATCTTTGCCGGCCGGTCACTATAGGGCCTTTTCCACTAGCACGCTTTAGCGTGACACGGGACGGCTCAGCATGCTTTGTACGCTTTTCCACAAGCCCCAACACGGTTTAACAGCTGCAATTCTCAGCCCCGCTGAAGGGCAGGGTACAGCAGTGCTGAGCTGTGCCGTGTTGTGACGTTAACAGACTGGTCGCCGCTGATTGGTCAGGTCGTAACCGGCGCTGATTGGTCAGGTTGTAACCGCCCCTCTCCTCCTCCTCATCTACCAAATCTTCACGACCTTCTCAATAAAGTTTTTGAAAAAAAAAAAAAAAAAAAGAATCTTCACGACCGCCTTTACTCAGCACGCAACCACTGTTGGCGGTTTCTTTTCAGTGTATTGCTGTGCTATTTTCATTTATTCTCTATCAAAAATGGCTTCGCGTAATAAGGGTGTTCCATGGACCAATAAGGAGCTGCAGTGTCTGCTCACTGCATTGTCAGACGAACGTATGCAGCGCGAGTTAGACGGAGCCGCCCGGAATGAAAAAAATATACCGGGAGGTCTCGACATCGGAGTCCTTTAACGGTGAGTTTTAATTTTTTTTTATTGTGCGTTTTTTCGCAAATATATTCGGTAAGACGCTCAGTTTATTTATGCAATAAAAAAGCTGTTCATTTGTGGATGGATCGCTGCTTTATTGCAGCACACTGCGGACTAAAGCTTTTATTTTAATTATTCATGTGAACAATACGCTGAAATAAGCTTATGTATTCTTGTTAAAAACTATTGTCTTTTCTGTATATATTGCACTTTCGTGCTGTATTTTATTGTGTGCATTTTCCTTGTAGAATCATCCCACGCGTCCGCCGCAACAGCCCGTCCGGATTATTCAACTGAGCCTTCCTGACCCACAGCTGGCAGAGACGCCTTCATTCATCCGAGTTGTGACCCAGTTTGGGAAGCTGGTGTAGACACTCAGTGGTCGGCGTGTATAAAATGTCGATTAACCTTCATGTTGTGTTGCAAAGTTTTTTTTTTCTTTTAATATTTTGTATATAATAAAATGGAATTGTTTTGGAAAGTGTGGTTTGTCTGTTATAACACTGAATTATAAAACAGTATAATTACATAGAAATTCCATTGCCTAATCTGATCAAAATGATACTGATCTTCCTGTCAGGGGTCAACCATTGTAAAGGTAATGTAATTTTTAACTAGACCAAAAAACAAATGTTTTTGTAAGCTTTCTGTTCTTTTTATTGAAATATCATAAAAAAATTAGCCCCACATGATCCAGTTCTAAACTTTGGGTACATTTTTTATGTTAACTTATAAGAAGTTGCACAGTTGGACTTTAAAATGCAGCAGGAGAGACTGATCAAGCTTACAAGTCAAAGTAGGTAAAAAAGTAAGTATACAGTGGGGCAAAAAAGTATTTAGTCAGCCACCAATTGTGCAAGTTCTCCCACTTAAAAGATGAGAGAGGTCTCCAATTTTCATCATAGGTATACCTCAGCTATGAGAGATAAAATGAGAAAAAAAATCCAGAAAATCACATTGAAGGATTTTTAATGAATTAATTGGTAAATTCCTCAGTAAAGTAAGTATTTGGTCACCTACAAACAAGCAAGATTTCTGGCTCTCACAAACCTGTAACTTCTTCTTTAAGAGGCTCCTCTGTCCTCCACTCGTTACCTGTATTAATGGCACCTGTTTGAACTTGTTATCAGTGTAAAAGACACCTGTCCACAACCTCAGTCAGACTCCAAACTCCACTATGGCCAAGACCAAAGAGCTGTCAAAGGACACCAGAAACAAAATTGTAGACCTACACCAGGCTGGGAAGACTGAATCTTCAATAGGTAAGCAGCTTGGTGTGAAGAAATCAATTGTGGGAGCAATTATTAGAAAATGGAAGACATACAAGACCACTGATAATCTCCCTCGATCTGGGGCTCCACGCAAGATCTCACCCCGCGGGGTTAAAATGATCACGAGAACGGTGAGCAAAAATCCCAGAACCACACGGGGGGACCTAGTGAATGACCTGCAGAGAGCTGGGACCAAAGGAACAAAGGCTACCATCAGTAACACACTACGCCGTCAGGGACTCAAATCCTGCAGTGCCAGATGTGTCCCCCTGCTTAACCACTTGCACTCCGGGCAATTTTCCTAAAAATGCCAAAAAATAACGTGCCCAAAGTAAATCGAAAGCTGTTATTCAACCCTTTGCAGCATCTTCATGGGGTTGGTCTCATTTAAAAGAAAACACTTTGAATTTTTTGGCAAAAAAAACATAATCTCTCTTTACACAGCTTTGCAGGCTGTTCCCAGGCGTTTTGGAACTGTGCCAAATTGTGCCAAATGGCACAGTTTGGAAAAACGTCTGTAACTTTTGAATAATTCAATGTAGAATCTTCATTTTAGGCTCTAATGAAAGGTCACACTCAGGGCTGTGTCTGTGTGTGTGTGTGGGTGGGCGGGGGGTCTTTCCCCCCCCCACCCCCCCGCTACCAAGGACCGACTTCGGCCCTCGCTACAGACGGATTACACTCCTTGCATGTTTTCACAGCGGCTCCCCCCCCCCCTCGCTACTGTGTGTGTGGGGGGGAACCGTGAACGCCCCCCCCCTCGCTACAGAAGAGGGCCATCGCTACATGATGGAATAGACTGATATGCTTCCCCCCGCGGACCGGGGGGCGTTCGGACCGTGAACGCCCCCCCCCCGCTCCTCTTCTGCAGCGGGGGGGGGGGGGGGCGTTCACGGTCCGAACACGGCAAATGAACCGTTTATCGCAGCGCACGCACTTCGTAATTCCTGCGCAGTACAGTTGTAATTTACCGATCGGTCAAAAGTCATTTTTGGATTACAGTTTTCAGGGATAAATAATAATTTAGCTTATAACACCTTACCTCTTCAAAGCAGCAGAGTCGTGGCGAACATCTCTTCCCCCAACGTGACGCTGCTCCGCTCGTGGATCCCGATCAACATAATTCCATTATTGCCGTTTTGGCGAATGATTTACGACTTTTGTCGTCGGCCTCCGTCTATTCTGCTGGAATGAGTGCAGGTCCCACTTGTGGGTGTTCTCTATGCTGCTGGGTGAGCCTGGGTCTGTAGTAGATTCGTCCAGAGTCCTTTGTTTTCATCTGCTGCAGCAGTAAATATCGCTTCACCCAGCCTGAATTTCTGTGCTTCAATTGGCTCCTGCGTTCACAGTAGGCGGGTCCTCCTTCCTAGATTTTCATTCATTGGCTCCTCAAGGTTTCAGAAACCCAATTCAAGGCTCTTATTAGTCGAATGAGAGGTCAATCAGATGAACTAATCTGTTCGCGGCTGTCTCTGCAGTTTTTTTTTGAGTGGCGCTTGGACGCCACTACATCACCACCATCATGCGTCATGTGTCCAAGTGCGCACGAGGGCGCTCTCGTGCGCCCTCGTGCGTCATAGGACGCAGAGACTTGCCTGCCCGCGGAACATCGGAGCGCAAGTGGTTAAGCCAGTACATGTCCAGGCCCGTCTGAAGTTTGCTAGAGAGCATTTGGATGATCCAGAAGAGGATTGGGAGAATGTCATATGGTCAGATGAAACCAAAATAGAACTTTTTGGTAAAAACTCAACTTGTCGTGTTTGGAGGAGAAAGAACACCATACCTACTGTGAAGCGTGGGGGTGGAAACATCATGCTTTGGGGCTGTTTTTCTGCAAAGGGACCAGGACGACTGATCCAAGTAAAGGAAAGAATGAATGGGGCCATGTATCGTGAGATTTTGAGTGAAAACCTTCCATCAGCAAGGGCATTGAAGATGAAACGTGGCTGGATCTTTCAGCATGACAATGATCCCAAACACACCACCCGGGCAACGAAGGAGTGGCTTCGTAAGAAGCATTTGAAGGTCCTGGAGTGGCCTAGCCAGTCTCCAGATCTCAACCCCATAGAAAATCTTTGGAGGGAGTTGAAAGTCTGTGTTGCCCAGCAACAGCCCCAAAACATCACTGCTCTAGAGGAGATCTGCATGGAGGAATGGGCCGAAATACCAGCAACAGTGTGTGAAAACCTTGTGAAGACTTACAGAAAACATTTGACCTCTGTCATTGCCAGCAAAGGATATATAACAAACTATTGAGATAAAATTTTGTTATTGACCAAATACTTATTTTACCGAGGAATTTACCAATTAATTCATTAAAAATCATTCAATGTGATTTTCTGGATTTTTTTTTTCTCATTTTGTCTCTCATAGTTGAGGTATACCTATGATGAAAATTGGAGACCTCTCTCATCTTTTAAGTGGGAGAACTTGCACAACTGGTGGCTGACTAAATACTTTTTTGCCCCACTGTATGTAAATTGAATGTTCTATCGGCATTCCAAATTCAGAGAATTACAATACTTTAGAAGGAGTGTAGCATCATCTAAACGGAAAATAATAATACTGTTGTTCCAAACGTTGACCTGAAGGTGAAAAACATGATTTTTTTTAATTCAGTACATCCAAAATGCCCTAGGATGTAAAAAATAATAATTTGGTGTTGGGCAGTGTGCCACCGTCTCATTATTTAATACGAATAAAAACAAGTTTCACCTCATTATTTCTAGGTCATTTGGCAGTTAATTCAAAACAAAAGTGACTTGTGTTGTTGCAGCTTAATTATGAGATAAAATTAATTGTGAGATAAATCCACAGAGCGAGCAAGGCAATAATCCTTGGATCCTTTTTTGTCTCGTGTAAATAAGGACTCAGTCAGGTGCGTAACGTCACGGGAGTGTGGCCCCGCCTCGCTGAGAATCTGCTGCTGCCCCGCTTCTAAAACCTCCTAACACAAACCATCACAGCACAAGCACAACACCGTGCTAATGGAGACAGAAGCATTCCGAGCCGTACTGAAGTGAATCGAGCCGTACCGAGGTGTGCTGGGCTAGTGGAAAACAGGCTTATGCCGCTCTGACATGGCGCTGTTAAACAAATCTGCGTTTTGTTTAGGTAGCATGATCGGAAGGTCGCACTGGAAGAAGGTCACATAGACCAGAAGTGCTACATTAAATGACACGTCAACCCATAAATTTTGAATCAAGAGTTTTCTGTAACCGAATTATTCGAGTAATTGTTGCAGCCCTAGTATCATCAGCATAACTGTGGAAGCTAATTCCGTGTCTCCTGATGACATTGCCTAGTGGCAGCATGTACAAATTAAAAAGGATTGTACCTAAAATCGAACCTTGGGGAACACCACAATCCATATTGTCTCTCTTTGATGAAGAGTGTTCACCCAGGATGACATAAAATTCTCTGCTAGTGAGGTAGGATTTAAACCAGTTAACCACTTGCACTCCGGGCAATTTTCCTAAAAATGCCAAAAAATAACGTGCCCAAAGTAAATCGAAAGCTGTTATTCAACCCTTTGCAGCATCTTCATGGGGTTGGTCTCATTTAAAAGAAAACACTTTGAATTTTTTGGCAAAAAAAACATAATCTCTCTACGTGCTCCGGCCACTGAGTTACAGTCATCTAAACATACTGAACTTGAAGAAAAAAAAATTGGACACTGTTTTTTTGGATACAAATGCTTGTAAATAACACACAGCTGTCCGATCCGGCTGGAAAATGCAACAGAAATGTAGAACCAAGTGTTATCCAGCTGAGATCCAAATTTGGTAACAATACCACAAAAAATGAATATTTTACACAGCTTTGTTCTCAGGCTGTTCTCAGGCGTTTTGGAACTGTGCCAAATTGTGCCAAATGGCACAGTTTGGAAAAACGTCTGTAACTTTTGAATAATTCAATGTAGAATCTTCATTTTAGGCTCTAATGAAAGGTCACACTCAGGGCTGTGTCTGTGTGTGTGTGTGTGGGCGGGGGGTCGTTCCCCCCCCCCGCTACCAAGGACCAAATTCAGCCCTCTACATGACGGATTACACTCCTTGCATGCTTTCACAGCGGCTCCCCCTCCCCCCTCGCTACTGTGTGTGTGTGTGTGTGTGGGGGGGGGAACCGTGAACGGACCGTGAACGTCCCCCCCCTCGCTACAGAAGAGGGCCATTGCTACATGATGGAATAGACTGATACGCTTCCTCCCGCGGACCGGGGGGCGTTCGGACCGTGGCCCCCCCCCCCGCTCCTCTTCTGCAGCGGGGGGGGGGGGCCTTCACGGTCCGAACACGGCAAATGAACCGTTTATCGCGGCGCACGTACTTCGTGCGCAGTACAGTTGTAATTTACCGATCGGTCAAAAGTCATTTTTGGATTACAGTTTTCAGGGATAAATAATAATTTAGCTTATAACACCTTACCTCTTCAAAGCAGCAGAGTCGCGGCGAACAGCTCTTCCCCCATTGTCAGACGAACGCGACACTACTCCGCTTGTGGATCCCGATCAACATAATTCCATTATTGCCGTTTTGGCGAATGATTTACGACTTTTGTCGTCGGCCTCCGTCTATTCTGCTGGAATGAGTGCAGGTCCCACTTGTGGGTGTTCTCCATGCTGCTGGGTGAGCCTGGGTCTGCAGTTGATTCGTACAGCATCCTTTGTTTTCATCTGTTGCAACAGTAAATCTCTCTTCACCCAGCCAGAATTTCTGTGCTTCAATTGGCTCCTGCGTTCACAGTAGGCGGGTCCTCCTTCCTAGATTTTCATTCATTGGTTCTTCAAGGTTTCAGAAACCCAATTCAAGGCTCTTATTAGTCGAATGAGAGGTCAATCAGATGAACTAATCTGTTCGCGGCTGTCTCTGCAGTTTTTTTTGAGTGGCGCTTGGACGCTACTACATCACCATCACCACCATCATGCGTCATGCGCACGAGGGCGCACGAGCGCGCTCGCGTGCGCCCTCGTGCGTCATAGGATGCAGAGACTTGCCCGCCCGCGGAACAACGGAGCGCAAGTGGTTAAAAATAGTGCCTGAGAGGCCAATCATATTGCACAATCTATTTAACCACTTGCACTCCGGGCAATTTTCCTAAAAATGCCAAAAAATAACGTGCCCAAAGTAAATCGAAAGCTGTTCTTCAACCCTTTGCAGCATCTTCATGGGGTTGGTCTCATTTAAAAGAAAACACTTTGAATTTTTTGGCAAAAAAAACATAATCTCTCTACGTGCTCCGGCCACTGAGTTACAGTCATCTAAACATACTGAACTTGAAGAAAAAAAATTTGGACACAGTGTTTTTTTGGATACAAATGCTTGTAAATAACACACAGCTGTCCGATCCGGCTGGAAAATGCAACAGAAATGTAGAACCAAGTGTTATCCAGCTGAGATCCAAATTTGGTAACAATACCACAAAAAATGAATATTTTACACAGCTTTGTTCTCAGGCTGTTCCCAGGCGTTTTGGAACTGTGCCAAATTGTGCCAAAAGGCACAGTTTGGAAAAAACGTCTGTAACTTTTGAATGATTCAATGTAGAAGCTTCATTTTAGGCTCAAAGGAAAGGTTACACTCAGGGCTGTGTCTGTGTGTGTGTGTGTGGGGGGGGGTCGTCCCCCCCCCGCTATCAAGGACAGAGTTCGGCCCTCGCTACATGACAGATTACACTCGTTGCATGTTTCCACAGCAACGTTGTCACAGCGGCTCCTCCCCCCTCGCTACTGTGTGTGTGTGTGGGGGGGGTTGTCCCCCCCCCACTCGCTACAGAGGATGGACTTTAGCCATCGCTACACAACGGATTAGTCTTATGTGGTGATGTAGGACAGCAGTGCAGTCACCGCGGCTCCCCCCCCCTCGCTGCAGAAGAATAGCGGGGGTGGGGGGGCGTTCACAGCCTGTACACTGCGAGCAACCCCTTGTACCATGGCGCACGAACTTCAGACTTCGTGAACCGCACAGCTGTAATTTACTGATCGGTCAAAAGTCATTTTGGATTACAATTTTCAGGGATAGAGAATAATTTAGCTTATAACACCTTACCTCTTCACAGCAGAGTTTTGGCGAACTTGTCTTCCTCATTGTCAGACGAACGCGACGCTGGTCCGCTCTGGTTCTGGTCTCGCGACTCGATCGAAACATAATTCCATTATTGCGGTTTTGTGCTTCCATGATTGCGGTTTTTGGCCAACGATTTTTCAAAACAAATAACAGTAGTAATTAAAAAAAGACTGGCGAAGGCGTGTGTGTCACTCAGCCTTCGTCGTCAGCCTCCGTCTGTCTATAATGACCATGGAAGAAATCATAACGTCTACTCTGCTGGAACCAATACAAAATAAGCACCGCCTGTGGCTGAACATGCCGATCCACGAATGGCACTCCCTGTCACACAGGTTGCATTTGTGGATGGTTTCCATGCTGCTGGGTCTGTGGAGCTCTTCCTGTGTCCTTTTTTGATCCGCTGCAGCAGCCAGTCTTCACCCAGCCTTAAAAAAAAAAAAAACAGCTCACGAACTTCTCTGCTTCAATTGTGTAGCATCATCTCACTTTGGCTCAGCAACAATTATTCTTCTGCTTAAAGACATTTTTGTTTCATCCAGGAATAACGCAAAGAAATGGATTTTCTTCCCCCAGGCCACAGCTGAAATCCCCTTTCTTTTGTTAAAACCAGCCTAAGGAATTTCCCCAATGTCCGGCTTCACTTTTATTGCCCCCATAAAACCTACACAGATCCACGACTCAGCTAATTTCCTTAAACTGTGGACATGCTGGATTTAAACAGTGAACTTTAAAGTACATTATTACAAACTCAATTCTAAACCTTCATTCTTTTCAGAACTATGAAAATGCAGATGGACTCTGATGTTTTTGATGTGGAAAATATGTGTGAAATGCATTAATCTGTGATTTTATATATAAGATAAGATAAGATAAGCCTTTATTAGTCCCACAACGGGGAAATTCCAGGATTGCAACAGCACAGGGATAGCAACACTCAGAGCAACAATCAGAAGGCAAGAAAAAAAACAAAAAACAAAAAAAAAAACAAGCAAGCAAGAGCAGCTAATATACATATGTACATATTACTATAAAATATATATATACACACACACACACACACAGACACACAGTGCAGAGCATTGTAGCTGGATGGAATAAATATATGAATATATGAACACACAGTGCGGAGCATTGTAGCTAGATGGAATAAATATGTAAATATATAAACACCCACAGTACGGAGCATTGCAGCTAGGTGGAATAAATATGCAAGTATATAAACACACACAGTGCGGAGCAATGTAGCTAGATGGAATAATATGTAGATATATAAAAACACAGTGCGGAGCATTGTAGCTAGATGGAATAAATATATAGATATATAAATATAAACACACCCAGTGCAGAGCATTGTAGCTAGATGGAATAAATATGTAAATATATAAACACACACAGTGCAGAGCATTGTTGCTAGGTGGGATGAAACAGCATAACCGTCTATTTAGTTATCCTACATGGTATGATTATGTGCCCATACATATTCTCACCCTCCATAGCGACCGGTATGTTCCTAGTTGTATGCCGGAGAGGACCATTGTGTAAGTCTATTGCATCTTTTGCATTAAAAAAAAACCTATTAGTTTGTTACGTCTTTTTGCTATCTCTGCGAGCAGCCCTGCTTAGGTTGTACAGTCTGACAGCCGTTGGTAGGAAGGACCTACGAAACCTCTCGGTTGTGCACCTGGGATGATGTAGTCTGCTGCTAAATGAGCTCCTCAGTGCATCCAGTATGTCCTGCATAGGGTGGAACTCGGACTCCAGCAGAGATGACAGTTTAGCCACCGTCCTTCTCTCTCCTATCTCCTCCATCGGATCAAGGCGTTGCCCCAGGACAGAGCTAGCTTTCTTAATCAGTTTGTTCAGTCTCTTCCTATCGGCTGCAGTAATGCCACTGCCCCAGCAGACCACTCCAAAAGTGATGGCTGATGCCACCACCGTGTCATAGAATGACTTCAGCAGCGCCCCTTGTACACCAAAAGACCTGAGTCTCCTCAGCAGGAACAGCCTGCGCTGTCCCTTCTTGTAGAGTGCGTCAGTATTGTGTGACCAGTCTAGTTTATTGTTCAGATGAATACCCAGGTACTTGTAGGATGTCACCATCTCGATGTCTGTTCCCTGTATATTTACTGGTGCTGTGAGGGGCTGCCCATGCCTGCGGCAGTCCACCACCAGCTCCTTAGTTTTCCTTGCGTTGATCTGGAGGCAGTTCCGATGGCACCAGTCCACAAAGTCCTGGATAAGCCCTCTGTACTCAGCTTCATCTCCGCTGGAGATGAGACCAACGATCGCAGAGTCATCAGAGAACTTCTGTAGATGGCAATGTGTTGTGTTGTGTGAGAAGTCCGCAGTATAAAGAGTGAACAGGAAGGGAGCCAGCACCGTTCCCTGGGGGGCCCCCGTGCTACTGATGATCGTGTCGGAAACACAGTCCCGGGTTCTCACAAACTGAGGCCGGTTCGTGAGGTAGTCCAGGATCCATGATGACAGGTGCTGGTCCACCCCTGCGCGCAGCAGCTTGTCTTTCAGGACAAGCTGTCCTTCAGGACAAGCTTGTCCTTCAGATATATGCATGCTAATGTTTATATGAATGTTTATTCCTGCATGTTGATTTAGAAGCACTGCTTATAATTTATACTAATCACTAAAGTTATCTTAGTTTAATACATAAAGGGAAATATTAACTTCCAGTATGTATGAGTTTTGCCTCGATATCATATGTGACTCCAACAGCCAATCTCTGCATGACGACTCTTCATTCCAAAGCGCTCCAAACAATAGACTGTTTGTTCATTGGACTAAAAGTTCATCGAGCCCGCCCACGAAGGACGCTCATTGGCTGAGATTCCGGTCAGGCCGGAAACCCGCGAAACTCAACAGAGCTTATATAAAGGAGAGAGACCTCTTTTCATCCCTCTTTTCATCCTCTCTTTTCGCCTGCTCCTTTCGTCACCGCTTTTCGGCTGCTCCATTGTCTACACACAGCAAGGAAGAACAAAGGACCGTCCGACCACATGTCGCTTTTCTGAACACAGAGCAGATAACTCGTAATTTGTTTATGTCACTTTGTATTTTCTTTTCCTCTTAAATACCTAGGAATTCCTATTTCTTTGAGCTCAATTCTTAATCAGAGTTAAACTCCAATTTTTATTCATCACTTTTTCTTTGTTAAACTTTCTGTAAAACCACCGTTTGTTTAATTTTAAGGTAAACTTTAATCTTGACTTTATTTTTATAATATTTTTCTTGACCAAGCACCCACCAGAAACTACTATTTTTATCTAAAGTCCGAAAGTTTCTTTTCTAATTTGAAATCGGATTAGATATCTTTTTTTTTTTCCACAATATCTTTATTGAACCTTTTATTTTTTTTAACAAACATGATACAAACAATCAAACACTAACACTAAAGTACTACAAAAAAAAAATACCCTAAAAACACCAACAACCACCAACAAAATCAAGTCTTCAACAATGCTCCTCTGTTTAGTCTAGACAATCCAATACATTAGTATACATATTATGTTCACCAGTTTGGAATTTACAAGGTCCACACACATCATTCACCTTCTTCTTCAAGAGTTATGTTTAAATTTTTTACATAATCAATAAAAGGTCTCCATATATTCTCAAACACAATTTCCTTTGATTTCAGTATATATGTTATTCTTTCTAATGGAAGGTTTGTTAACATCTGTCTTAACCACTGAGTCACATCTGGTCTATGAGTCTTTTTCCATAATAGTGCAATACATTTTTTGGCATTAAGCAAACTGAGGTCTATGAATGTTCTTTCACTTTTATTGAAATTATGCTTTTCTGGGTACAGACCCAACAAAAACAGTTTAGGATTCAATATGATTTGTTTTGAGATTATTTTTTCAATTGTTACCCTCACCTCCTCCCAAAACATCTACATTCCCATAAACAATGAAATAGGGTTCCTTTACTTTCCATGCATTTTGTGCATGTATCTGGTATATTTTTGTTATATCTATTTAACTCCTCCGGTGTAACATACATCCGCATTAACCATTTGAAATGTATCAATTTAAGGCGTGCATTTATTGATTTGGTTTGAGCTTCTGTACAAGCCAATTCCCATTGTTCCTCTGAAATTTCAATTTGCAGATCTTCTTTCCAGTAGTTTAATCTTTTCAGTGAATTTTCACTTGAAGATAGTGTCAATGAGTTATAAAACTCTGAAATAATACCCTTTCTTTTACTATCTTTCATCATCATTTTTTCCAAGGATGAATAAATAGGTCGAGTGAGAGCTTTATTTTGATTTGATCGAATAAAGTTTCTAAGTTGAAGATATTTAAAAAAATGTGTTCTATTGAGATTAAATTTGATCCTCAGCTCTTCAAAAGACATTATGTTGTCTGCACATGGCAAATATAAATCCTGAATCTTTTGTATCCCTTTTAAATTCCATACTTTAAATACAGCGTCCGCTCTCCCTGGTTTAAAATATTGATTACCCCATATTGGACTAAATTGTGACAATAACTGTGGTTCTTTTAAATAGTTTTTAGCTTCACACCATATTTTGATCATATGCTTTACAAATGGATTTTTAACTTGTTTTTGTAATTTTTTTGCCGAATCTGAGTATATGAATATGGGAAGAGGTAAAGGTAAATTGTATGATTCCATTTCAGTCCAGTGAGGGAGATCATTTGATGAAAAATAATATGTCATAGACCTCAGTTGTGCCGACCAATAATACAACATAAAATTTGGACATTTCAGACCTCCACGATCAAATGGTAAATATAATAAAGACAAACGTAATCTAGCCCTCCTGTTGTTCCATATAAATTCCACTAACTTTTTTTTTATTCTTGAGAATAGATCTAAAGGTGGTGATAAGGGAATGTATTGAAATAAATAAAGTATTTTAGGTAAAATATTACTTTTAAGTATATTGATTCTCCCGATCATCGACATTGGTAGTGACATCCATCTCTGAGTTAACTCATTGATATCTGACATTAAGGCTTCATAGTTGACACTGGCGACTGATTCTAGCTTAGGCATAATTTGGATTCCTAAATATTTAAACTGATTTACAACATTGAATTGATTTACCTCAGGGGCTGGGTAATTTCTCTGGGTCTCATTTAGCATTAATATTGAAGATTTAGTTTTATTTATTTTATATCCTGATATTTCCCCAAAATTCTTTATTAAATTCAACAAGGTTGGAATTGATTTTTTTAGATTCGACATAAACAAAATTATATCATCGGCGTACAGGGAGATTTTATGTTCTGTTGGTCCAACTTTAATTCCATATATTTGTGAATGTAAACGTATCGCTATCGCTAAAGGTTCAATTGCCATAGTAAACAGTAAAGGTGAAAGTGGACAGCCTTGTCGACATCCTCTATTGATTTTTATTGGTTTTGAAATATTGTTATTTGTTAGGATTTCTGCTGTAGCATTATTGTATATTATTTGAACCCATTTTATGAAATTATTTCCAAGTCCAAACCTTTGTAGGACTTCAAAAAGAAAGGGCCATTCAACTCTATCAAAGGCCTTTTCGGCGTCCAATGATAGGAGAGCTGTATCCGGTGCTTCTTTATTAAAATAAATAATATTAAATAGTCTTCTTACATTATGGAAGCCTTGTCTACCCTTTATAAAGCCATTCTGATCTCGATTAATAATATTTGGTAAAATTTCTTGTATTTGTCTTGCTAAAATTTTACAGATTATCTTAAGGTCGGCGTTTAATAGGCTTATTGGTCTCATATTTTCACATTTATTAGAGGGCTTACCTGGTTTTGGCAGCAGTATAATTAAGGCATTATTTATATATGATGGTAAATTATTATTTTGAAATGCTTCTAAAACCATTTCCAAAAAAGGTTTTATTAATTTATTCTTAAATTTTTTATAAAGGTCAACTGGAAGACCATCTGGTCCTGCACTTTTTCCTGATTTCATATTATCAATGGCTAGCCCAACTTCTTCTTGACTAATTTTAGACTCCAATATCTCCCTGTTTTCATTTGGAATACACGGTATAGATAGTTCGTTCAAAAACCCATTTAGTTTTGTTAAATCAGGTTCATTTTTGGTATCATATAATTTTTCATAGTAATCTCTAAAGGCTCTATTAATTTCTAAAGGATCTATAACTACCTGTCCGTTACTTATAATACTGGTAATTGGTGTTTTAATTTCCAATTGTTTAATCTGCCATGCTAATAATTTTCCTGATTTTTCACCTTGTTCATAAAAAGATTGTTTCAATCTTAGAAGACTCGAGGCAGCTCTATTCGCTGATTTTTTGTCGTATTCAGCTCTCAAAATCAGTAATTCATTCTCCAACCTTGGGTCACTTCCTGCATACACTTTTTCCTGAAGACTTTTTATTTTATGTTCCAATTTAGCTCTCTCCTCTCGAGTCTTCTTAGATTTTGATCCTGTATAACTAATAATATGTCCCCTAATAAAAGCTTTGAAAGCCTCCCACTTTACACATGCTGATGTTTGTGTAGTATTGATGTCAAAGAACTCGTCTATCTGTTTTTCTATATACTTGACAAATTCCTCATCCTGAAGCCATTTATGCTGAAATTGCCATCTACCTGATTCCTTTGTCAATTTTTTATCTACATATATTAGACAACAGGGTGCATGATCAGAAATCACGATGTTATCATAAAAGCAGTTTTGAATCTTGGACCTTAATTCTGTGGAAATCAAAAAATAATCAATACGTGAGAATGTCTTGTAGGTACTGGAATAACAAGAATAGGCTTTAACCGGATTAGATATCTTTTAATTATTATCGAAGACCTCTGCAGCCGTTTGTCTACCCGGAAGAAAAGACGCAGCTGAGGAATCAACGCGCAGCTGTCCATCACATGCTGAAGAAGCATCGGCACCATCTGGCTAGAACCCGTTTCAACTGTGGGTCATACGGCCAAGATCCAGCCCCCCTCGACCGCTTGAATTTAAAGGTCGAACTGTGGACCCTGAAATATCTGCGGGCAGATATTTCCCCTAACATCCACGAAATCTTGGGCTGAGGACGATGACCGAACCATCGACCGAGGAGCACGTGAGCTGCAAACTTTAATTCCACTGCTGAATTAACGTCTGAGGTTCGGTAATAATTTGTATATCTAATCAGATGCAAATTAAGAAGCCCTTAACATAACTCTTCTTTTCATTAAAATTCCGTTTTTATTTTCTTAAGATTAATTTAGGACTTTTTCATAATTAGTAAGCTTTCTCCATAAATTTGCGTTTTTTTTTTTATAATCTGTTAACTGAAACTGATAGAAATTCATTTCTCAGTTTAACCCTGGTTCCGAAAATACTGACATTGTTAATCTATCATTTACAAGATTGATTTTATGATTAAGGAAATTACAATGTCTGTTCATCATTTCATTTAATAAATATTTAAAAATGAGAGAAGTTGTTGGGAATTTATTTCATTCTGAGTCTGTTTCAAGCCCAGGTATCGAATTCACGGAAAATTTTTGAGACTGATTATTGATTAATTTATTGAGTGATTAAGATAAGATAAGATAAGCCTTTATTAGTCCCACAACGGGGAAATTCCAGGATTGCAACAGCACAGGGATAGCAACACTCAGAGCAACAATCAGAAGGCAAGAAAAAAAACAAGCAAGCAAGAGCAGCTAATAAACATATGTACGTATTACTATAAAATATATATATATATACACACACACACAGACACACAGTGCAGAGCATTGTAGCTGGATGGAATAAATATATGAATATATGAACACACAGTGCAGAGCATTGTAGCTAGATGGAATAAATATGTAAATATATAAACACCCACAGTACGGAGCATTGCAGCTAGGTGGAATAAATATGCAAGTATATAAACACACACAGTGCGGAGCAATGTAGCTAGATGGAATAATATGTAGATATATAAATATATAAACACACCCAGTGCTGAGCATTGTAGCTAGATGGAATAAATATGCAAATATATAAACACACACAGTGCAGAGCATTGTTGCTAGATGGAATGAAACAGCATAACCGTCTACTTAGTTATCCTACATGGTATGATTATGTGCCCATACATATTCTCACCCTCCATAGCGACCGGTATGTTCCTAGTTGTATGCCGGAGGGGACCATTGTGTAAGTCTATTGCATCTTTTGCATTCAAAAAACTATTAGTTTGTTATGTCTTTTTGCTATCTCTGCGAGCAGCCCTGCTTAGGTTGTACAGTCTGACAGCCGTTGGTAGGAAGGACCTACGAAACCTCTCGGTTGTGCACCTGGGATGATGTAGTCTGCTGCTAAATGAGCTCCTCAGTGCATTCAGTATGTCCTGCATAGGGTGGGACTCGGACTCCAGCAGAGATGACAGTTTAGCCACCGTCCTTCTCTCTCCTATCTCCTCCATCGGATCAAGGCGCTGCCCCAGGACAGAGCTAGCTTTCTTAATCAGTTTGTTCAGTCTCTTCCTATCGGCTGCAGTAATGCCACTGCCCCAGCAGACCACTCCAAAAGTGATGGCTGATGCCACCACCGTGTCATAGATTAAACAGGTATAAAGTGAAATTAAAGATCAAATTGCTTCTTAAAGACAGAAGCTGGTGCCCCTTATGAGTGTTATTAACTTTTCTGATGTATATGAAATGAGATTTGAGCTCAGATTCCAATACATCAATATAAATTAAATAATTCATACCTGATCATATTTATTATTTATTAATATTCCCATTTTCCCTTACATTATATTGGTGCCCCGTGTGAGGCCTGGCTGAACTTGACAGACTCAGAAAGAAATGAATACATAAGCTGTGTGGGATTTTGGTCAATTTTAACTCACAAAGGTGCTTCATTGTCTGCAGCCAGTCTATTGTCTGTCTCTGTGTCACGAGGGGGAGGGGGTGAATTCGCCCCCGATTACTGCTGTGTGTGTGTGTGTCTGCTGACCAAGAGAAGGTGGGGGTGAAGAGACCCCACTCTAGTCAGTTTTTAGTTTTTTTGTTGTTCAATGCATGCTTAAGAAACATGATTACACGCTGAATAATTAAAATAGGCCTGGGAACAAAATAGCAAAGAAATCCTATTTGTTTTCCCCATTATTTCAACACCCCACAGGCGAAGCAAACCCTAAGGGAATTTAATTGAATTAACCATTGTATAAACTTGCTGAATAAAGTTTAGGGAGACTAAAGTTTTCCCGCCTTTGGAAAGCAAGGCGTGGTTTTATGGACTGAAGCTTGAGCTACATCCACGTGGCACGTGCACACTCAGTCGCACACGCGACCGTCAAGCTGTGCATGAAAAAACTGCGCATGTGTAGATCGGCTCAGCGACGCCATCTTAAGTCTAGGTAGAGTTCCCTGTAGCCGCCATTTTGAGTAGAGATCCTTGACTCCTTGTGACGTCATTGGGTTTCCTCTTCTGGAAGTGCAGACGAAAACTGCCTCCATCTTGTGGTGAAACATAGGGACTGCAATTTTTATTTAAACTTATAATCTTTAAAGACGATTTATAACCAAATTAAGTCTTCAAAGTAACTTCAAAGCCATTCATATTATTCGGAATAAACTAAATTTAACACTAATCCAAACCTTTATGCCAAGAATAAAAGGAAAAGGACCTGTTGGCTTCTGAAAGTTTTTTCTCAGTGGTGAAATCCCACTCATTGCATAGATACCTATAGTAGGAACATATACAAACACTCCTATTGTATTTAATCACTTATATAACCACATATTATGATCTTTTAAGCTAAAAGCAAACATATTTACACACTTTTAAGCAAAAAGTTGCAAACTTTGAAGCTACATGTGTGCTTATCTTGCTGTTTTTAAATGTGATATGGTGTGATTCCCTTCCCACAGAAACCCAGTTTTCGCTTAAGGATTCTAATGCTGATGTTTACTCAAGAGTAACATTAAAGTAGGATTAAATCTGTGCATTTTGACAAATTTACAGACTTAGTGAATATTTATAATTTTTCCTCTTTCTCAAATTTAGGAAACCACATCAAGCAATTAACACTTAAGAGAAGCTCTAGGTGTTATTTAAACTCATTGTGTCATTTCTGATTCATGCTTTCTCTACAAGAAAAGAAAAACACTTAACCAACCAGCATAATTTTCAAATTTTTCCCAGGATTTAAAAGAAAAGTCAAAAAGGTGCAAACATTGATTATTCTGTAAATAAGAAATTTATAGATCACAATCAAGAAAGATCACTATTGGCTTCAACCCTAAGAAATCCTTGGATATCAAATACTCAAACAATTCACTTGTTTCTAATTTGTAAATATTTTAAACATTTAATGCTTCAAATGAAAATAGGCTTTAACAAATAAAACCAAAGGAAAGCCTCAACTTTAAAAGAAAGTGGAAACTTATAATCCTAAATCTTTAAAGCATTTAGCCTCTTTTGCTTTTGGATTTCTTTTGTAAATAAAATCCTCACTTTCAAAGTGACATTTTGCAAAATCCCAAAGCTAGTTATTGATGACAAATTCCAATACTAGACTTGAAAATCAAAGGAAGGAAGTCAATCCACACAATTGAAATTCCTGATTTGTTTTGTGAAACAAATTCAATCCAACTTCAATTCAACTTTATCAACATACGGTTTCAACGAACGAATTATTTGAAGCATCACTACATTTCTAAATAATTTCAAAATTCTATTTCCCATCCTGCAAGCCTACAAGTTGAAACAAATTCTAAAGGAACTTGCAACTATCACGGTTGTAAAATAAAACACTCAAGGTTAAACCTTGTTGAACAAATTTAAGAATAATCATCAAGTTGAATTTAAAAAAAAAAAAGGGGCTAAATAACAACAACGGTCAAACATGACGAGTCATCAGACAACCGACCAATTTACCAAACTGGATGACCTTCAAACAACATTGGAAGCATGGACTTCTAATTTAATTTCTAGCTTCACAACACGGGTCAAGGAAACACCGCCCGAAGAATTGGAGCAACTCACTGAAGAACTTCTAAATGAACACACTGAAAAACCACCAGAAGGCAAGGACCTCACCAGTGTGTTAGGTACGTTTGCGCTAACATTAGTCGCAAGATTAAAGGTAGCCGAGAACGAGCTAGCAAATCAACAAACAACGATCTTATCTCTCCAAGAAGAGAATGAAACACTGAAAGAAAATTTGGAACAATCTCAAGAGGAGAATGACAAAACTCAAAATCAACTGGATGAAGCATTACAAGATTTGGACCGTGCAGAGTCACAAAAGGAACGGTTGATGCATAACAATGACACGCTTCATCAAGACAACAATGAACTTGAAGATGCCCTTCAAGACACAAAGAAGGAACTCAGAAGAGTTGAAGGTCAACTTGAAAATGTGAAGAAGGACTACAAGGAATGTCAACTGCTCCTAAAGGAAAGACATGAACACCAGGACACCCACCGCGCTCCCTCGCCCAATTCCCGTTTCAAATATGGACGACCGCGTGGACAGCGTGCGTGTGCCCCTTCAGACCGCGACCTTGACAAGATCGCGCGAAATATCACCAAATTTGATCCAGGACCTACGGGTTCACCTGATGCCAAAGTCTATTTACAGGACATTGATTACTACTAGTAGATTAGTTTATTTGACAGGGACAGTGCAATAAACATAGACAATTAATCAAAGACAATCAATCTGATGTGTTGCACATAGAGTGTATAGCTATTAGCTAATTTGCAACTCTTGTCCCTGGTACCTGCGTAAACACCCTGATGCTACAATTGACGATCGCATCTATCTGATTAAACTAACATCTAACAGGTCAGTATCAAAATTCATAGACAGACAGCCGACAAACATCAAAGCAGATTACATGCTGCTCCGCGAAGCCATCGAAAAGGAGTTCTCCGACGACTGCCTACAGGCAGGGCTAACCGCAGCCCTAGCCGTGAAGCAAGGACGCTCAAAGCCAACACAAGCCTACTACCAGAGACTCCTACTTGCATATTTTGGATCTCAAAATACACCAGGGATGGAAGAAGACCACAATTTCAAGACCCTCTTCATCCAAAACCTCCATCCCACTGTGAGTCACTACCTGGGAGTTACAGCTAACCCAAGGTCAAACTCAATAAGTCAGCTGAGAGAGTTTGCACACTATGCGTTCCAAAAACAGCAACAAAGTCGCAACAAGCACGCTGAGCCTGCCACAGTGCTAGCTATTAGCGATGCATCTAACACCTTGGAATTGGAAGGAGCCCCTCGCTCTACTCCACCTCTTACACCGCGAGTACATCAACAGCCGAAGCATTTTTCCAACCGACCCCATCAAGGTCAAAACCACACTAGGTCCTCAGGATACCACTTTGGACCAACTTTGCGAAAACCCGACTACCGTCGTAGACCATATCCACGGGATAAGTCACGAGAATGCGATACGGACTACCATGATGACAGATACCGATACGAAGACACGCGTAACCGCGACAAATGGTCTCCATCCCATCACAGAAGCTCAGAAGCAGAGACCTATCACAAACCTTGGAAGGAAGAAGAAACTCCTACATTCAGTAGAGAAGCTATTGAAATTGTCCAACACCTCCTAGCAGAGATTCAAAGCAACAAAGAGAATAAAACTGCTAACATTCTAGCTATATCAGCTGTGCCAACTCAAAACAAGCGTTCCAAACGAAGGAAATGCAAAAAGAAAATCCCTCATGCAAATGAGGAAGGACCAAAGGACTCAACACAGTCCAGTGCTGTTATGGCAGCCCAACTACAGGTCACAGACCACTCCTCTAACGTGTCGCAACTCTGCGTCGAACCACCGGTTCCACAATTCCTATGCGATTTAAACGAGAGGGGGGTGGCACGGAAATTCTACCTTCCACTGACCCTTGAAGACATGGTGTGTTAGGACGCTGTTTTAGACACTGCTGCTGACATCACTTTCATGTCACACACCCTTTTTGACAAACTACGTGTAGCCGCCAACCGCGCTAACAAACATTTGAAACTGGAACCCTGTTCATTAGCCGTGCGACCATATGCGCTCACTAAAACAACCCTGTTGGGCGTATCACTACTAAACATGTCCATTGGACCCATGACCTTGACACATCCGGTCTACGTGTCCAAACTTGACGCCATTCCATTACTTGTTGGCAAAGACCTACTGAACCGTTTTGAGCCACTGATTGATTTCAAGAACCTCAAACTATGGGCTCAAACGCAACACCCTCACCCATTTGACCCAAAAAGAACAACTGAATCACAGTGCTTTGTTCTGAACACTTTGGACACCCCAAGTCTCACACAACTAGCACTGTTGGAACAACTGCATCCGATTGAAAGCGACCGCCAAGACCAAGGTGAGTACTGTCCACAAGAAGTCAAAAGTCACCTTCAAATACAAGGTCAAGCCAAACACTCAAATGATCTTGAAAACTCAATGGCCGAGCAGAAAACCCCAAACGGCCCTCTTAAAACCCTTGATACCCATGATTCTATGGTGGTGTCACATTTTGAAACCCACCCACCCGCCCATGAGGCCTGCATGGTCACAAGAGCCACACCAACCGGCTCTCTAGACCCTCTGAAATCTCAAGTTTTTGCAACAATTAAACCAACTTTTGCAAACGCAAGGCGCCCAGTCACTCAACCGTGCAACCAAATGATCCATAAGACCGTCAAACACCGGTTGGATAAAACGGTACATGCGCTACCCGTATCTAAACCCTATAACATACCAAAATTGAAACCACTTCATGCAACACAATCTTCTCTGCAGCTATGCAATGGCACTCCTGTTCATGCTTCCGATGAACCATCATCGCCACCGCTCAGAGTTCCTCGAAACCAGAGGGGGGTGATGACTGCCAATGCCTATAACATTCCAGCTGCAGAACACAAAAGCGTCAAAACGACATACAAAGCTCCCAAGGCTGTATTTCAAAACCATTCGGAGTCGCTAAACAACAGAAAGCGTACAACGATCAAAAACTCTCGCATGACAAACTGCGAAGAGGGGACAAGATCTTCCACCCCACATTTGTACCACAGACACCTGAAATCAATTTACAGGAAAGGAAAATCACTCCTAAATTCCTGCCCAAGTGGATGAATCCACACATTGTCACCAACAAACTTTGGCCACTCAAGTGCCAAACCCAGGACCCCATTTTCAAATGGGCTCACCAAAATCAGAGTAACCTTTACCAAAACCCCATGGGACTTGTTGGGTACAACACTGTCAAAGTAAGTCCATAAATAAGATTAAAATCAAACCTACATCTGAGAAATAACTGTAGCTAACTACTAGCCTCAGGTACACTCAGTCGAATTTCTCCAATCAGTTAACTGCATCCAAACCTCCAGAAAGGAAAGGGTATATTAAAACCAAATTAGCCCTTAAACTAATTTCAAAGACCTCTGTAAAATCTAATAAACTTCAATCAACTTACTATTATCAAATAGTACATGCAAATACATTCAACACCATTAGCTTGAGCTAATAATCTTAAAAACTCCCATCAAAGGTGAAAAACAAGCACAAGGTTTAGAGTTCAATCTCTTAAGCTCTATTCTGTAATTTCCCAGTTTTGGGATCAATAAAGTACATCCATCTAAAAGAAATCATTCCACCTCTAAGAGGAATTTTCATTTGCCAACCAGGTATCTAAAGAAAGATCCACAAGAAGATTAAGATCCAAAACCACTCACTTTTATGTTTGCCAAGATGATGGCCCTCCTGTTTATCAGTTTAGCCATCTGCCTAGCAATCACACCCACTGTTACCCAGTCAGAATTGGGCCAAGCCAAAACGAAAGGTCAAAGATCCTCGGGTGGATTCTTGATAACAGCCTCATCGTTAGAGCCTCTAGTTAACCTTAGCATGCCCACTGTTAACTCGGTCAACACCGCTAAACCGAAACGCCAGGTTGTCGAACCACAAATGGTTACCAAAATCTTACAAGACACTGTGTTGGTTTTGAATGCTTGCTCCGAAGCTTCAGTCAAACTCAACAAGGTCTTGAACTCTTTGCTCTTTGTGTTAAAGGTTGACTATGCTCACACACAGCCAATGTCTATGTTACTCTCAGAAGTAGCTAAAAACATTAGCTTTTCAGTTAACGCTTTAGCAATGAATATGCTCTCTCATCATATCCTTTTTGCAGTAAATCCAAATTTACTTCTCATTGCCATCCAAAGAATGATGACATCCTATGCCCACTCAGTTTTTCTGAACAAAAGCCTCAAACACCCTATGATTTGGACATCTGTGGAACCATGGTTTAGTCTAACTAAACAAATTCAATTTGAACCTCCTTGAGTCACCTCAATATTGATTAGTCTGAATCTACCTCAAATATGAAAGAATTTTATTTTTGCTTTTGACTAAGATTTTTGGATACATGCTTGTGTACATACAAATAATCATTTATACTCTATTTAGATTTTATGCACATTTAAACTGTTTTTGAAATTTTGACTAGATATTTTTCAGCAAACCCAAAACATTTATATCAAGTATGTCAAAATCCACATACTTCTAGTTCACTTTTTTTTTGTACCCAGAATTTTTAAGTCTTTACAGGCTTATACAGAACTTTAGCATATCCTAGACAATTATACAATGTTTATATTTGGTCACGCCAAAATTATTTTTGAAATTTCCAGAAGTTTTTCAGAAAACCAAATTTAAGGACCTACACTTTGGAATACTGTTTACAAGCTTAAGACTTATCGACATCAGAACTTTAGTTCAGCATTTGGATCAAGCCTCGCCAAATTGGGATTTGATGCCTAGGATTGCTATCAACGCTGAATCAACGTCACCATTGATACCAGAGGGGGGACTGTAGCATCATCTCACTTTGGCTCAGCAACAATTATTCTTCTGCTTAAAGACATTTTTGTTTCATCCAGGAATAACGCAAAGAAATGGATTTTCTTCCCCCAGGCCACAGCTGAAATCCCCTTTCTTTTGTTAAAACCAGCCTAAGGAATTTCCCCAATGTCCGGCTTCACTTTTATTGCCCCCATAAAACCTACACAGATCCACGACTCAGCTAATTTCCTTAAACTGTGGACATGCTGGATTTAAACAGTGAACTTTAAAGTACATTATTACAAACTCAATTCTAAACCTTCATTCTTTTCAGAACTATGAAAATGCAGATGGACTCTGATGTTTTTGATGTGGAAAATATGTGTGAAATGCATTAATCTGTGATTTTATATATATGCATGCTAATGTTTATATGAATGTTTATTCCTGCATGTTGATTTAGAAGCACTGCTTATAATTTATACTAATCACTAAAGTTATCTTAGTTTAATACATAAAGGGAAATATTAACTTCCAGTATGTATGAGTTTTGCCTCGATATCACATGTGACTCCAACAGCCAATCTCTGCATGACGACTCTTCATTCCAAAGCGCTCCAAACAATAGACTGTTTGTTCATTGGACTAAAAGTTCATCGAGCCCGCCCACGAAGGACGCTCATTGGCTGAGATTCCGGTCAGGCCGGAAACCCGCGAAACTCAACAGAGCTTATATAAAGGAGAGAGACCTCTTTTCATCCCTCTTTTCATCCTCTCTTTTCGCCTGCTCCTTTCGTCACCGCTTTTCGGCTGCTCCATTGTCTACACACAGCAAGGAAGAACAAAGGACCGTCCGACCACATGTCGCTTTTCTGAACACAGAGCAGATAACTCGTAATTTGTTTATGTCACTTTGTATTTTCTTTTCCTCTTAAATACCTAGGAATTCCTATTTCTTTGAGCTCAATTCTTAATCGGAGTTAAACTCCAATTTTTATTCATCACTTTTTCTTTGTTAAACTTTCTGTAAAACCACCGTTTGTTTAATTTTAAGGTAAACTTTAATCTTGACTTTATTTTTATAATATTTTTCTTGACCAAGCACCCACCAGAAACTACTATTTTTATCTAAAGTCCGAAAGTTTCTTTTCTAATTTGAAATCGGATTAGATATCTTTTAATTATTATCGAAGACCTCTGCAGCCGTTTGTCTACCCGGAAGAAAAGACGCAGCTGAGGAATCAACGCGCAGCTGTCCATCACACACTGAAGAAGCATCGGCACCATCTGGCTAGAACCCGTTTCAACTGTGGGTCATACAGCCAAGATCCAGCCCCCCTCGACCGCTTGAATTTAAAGGTCGAACTGTGGACCCTGAAATATCTGCGGGCAGATATTTCCCCTAACATCCACGAAATCTTGGGCTGAGGACGACGACCGAACCATCGACCGAGGAGCACGTGAGCTGCAAACTTTAATTCCACTGCTGAATTAACGTCTGAGGTTCGGTAATAATTTGTATATCTAATCAGATGCAAATTAAGAAGCCCTTAACATAACTCTTCTTTTCATTAAAATTCCGTTTTTATTTTCTTAAGATTAATTTAGGACTTTTTCATAATTAGTAAGCTTTCTCCATAAATTTGCGTTTTTTTTTTATAATCTGTTAACTCAAACTGATAGAAATTCATTTCTCAGTTTAACCCTGGTTCCGAAAATATTGACATTGTTAATCTATCATTTACAAGATTGATTTTATGATTAAGGAAATTACAATGTCTGTTCATCATTTCATTTAATAAATATTTAAAAATGAGAGAAGTTGTTGGGAATTTATTTCATTCTGAGTCTGTTTCAAGCCCAGGTATCGAATTCACGGAAAATTTTTGAGACTGATTATTGATTAATTTATTGAGTGATTAAACAGGTATAAAGTGAAATTAAAGATCAAATTGCTTCTTAAAGACAGAAGCTGGTGCCCCTTACGAGTGTTATTAACTTTTCTGATGTATATGAAATGAGATTTGAGCTCAGATTCCAATACATCAATATAAATTAAATAATTCATACCTGATCATATTTATTATTTATTAATATTCCCATTTTCCCTTACAATTGGCTCACTGCATTCAAAGCGTTGGGAGGCGGGTCCTCCTTCCTCGGTTTTCATTCATTGGTTCTTCAAGGTTTCAGAAACCCAATTCAAGGCTCTTATTAGTCGAATGAGAGGTCAATTAGATGAACTAATCTGTTCGCGGCTGTGTTTGCAGATTTTTTTTTCAGTGGCGCTTGGAGGCCACACCACCTACACCACCACCATCAATATCCTTATCATGCGTCATGCGCACGAGTGCGCTCTCGTGCGCCCTCGTGCGCCCTAGGACGCAGAGACTTGCCTGCCCGCGGAACAACGGAGTGCAAGCGGTTAAAAGAATATCATGGTCTAATGTGTCAAATACTGCACTTAAATCCAGTAAGACCAGGACCGACAGCATGTTCTTGCCCATGTTAATTCTAAGATCATTTAAAACCTTGATCAGGGCCATCTCAGTACTGTGATCTGACCGAAAACCAGATTGAAATGTTTCATACAAATCATGAATTTTCATAAAATCATTTAAATGGTTAACTGTCCAGGGTGTACCCTGCCTCTCGCCCAAAGATGCTGGGATAGGCTCCAGCCCCCCCCGCAACCCGAGAAGGATTAAGCGGCAGAAGATGAATGAATGAATGGTTAAAAACTACTTTCTCTAAAATTTTACTTAAAAATGGCAGGTTGGACATTAGCCTGTAATTGTTCAGTACTTCAGTGTCTAAATTATTTCTCTTCAGAACAGTCTTGACAATGGCTGTCTTAAAAGCATTAGGAAAAACTCCTGTCTGAAGAGAATAATTTAAAATATTAAGAACATCATCAACTAAAAAGCCACAAATGGATTTAAAAAATGATGTAGGAATTGGATCAAAAAGGCAGGCTGCTGGTTTTAACTGGGAAATAACTTTCTCCAGCACCTTAGCATCAACCAGGTGCAAACTGTCATGTTTCCCCATATAAAAACAAAGGTTCAACTGTATTAAAAGCAGCAGACTGTAATAGATTAATAGCTGACCTTATAGTTTTTATTTTACTGCTGAAGTGAGCTGCAAATTCCTCACATTTGGAGTCTGTAGACATCCTGCTAGATATGTTAAAAACTGGGTTTATTAACTGATCAATTATTGAAAAAGAGTTTTTGGGTTACTGTGATTATTGTTGATGAGTCTGGAGAAATGTGCCTGTCTGGCTTCTTTAATTGCTTCATCTCCCACCATGATCGTGTTTAGTGATGTGGGATGATGGGAGGAGTTGACCACTAATCATTGAAACAAAAAGTAATAAATATTACTCTGTTATGATATGACAGCCGACAACTTTAATTACTTGGAAGATTATCTTTTAAATTGACAAACATCATATGTGTAACTCGTGGCAAAATTTGATCGAGATCAGAAGATAATTTCGTTCTTGTCACTCATTTCAATGGAGAATTTTTTCGATTTAAGATCCATATGCAGAAGTAGAGGGGGCGTGACTTAGGCTCTCTATAAATGTTAAGAAAAAGCAATTTTTCATACCATTGCTGCACAGAGAAAAAGAGAAGAAGTCGAAGAAAACGGTGCATGCGACCACCTCCGCTGCCATTATTTGACAATCTGTGTAATTATTCAGGTTAGGATGAGTCAAAATGGTCTGTATGTGCACACTTCCTCAATATTCTTTTGAATTTGGACCACTGTTCAGCCGACTCGCTGTGGAATTTGTGCCGCCGTGAATGGGCAGAACGAAGCAGTGACAAGAACCAGGAAAGGTGAAGGAGGAGACAAAGTGGACGAATCACAGCTCTTACAGTCTGCGTTGCCGACATACACCTCTCCTTCTCTAGAGAGGTGCACGTTGGGCATTGCAGGGGGATATTGCGTCGACTGCACCGCATCGACGCAGGTGCTAAATCCAGCTTAACATCAATGTGCAAACCTGAAATGACTCCAACCCTCAGCAACCTACAAACAACCTGACAACAAATTCAGAAAATTTAATAAGATTTGACTATACAAGACTAGAAATAGACACAATATGTGTGCTTTTTTTTAAATCAAAGATTTAAGGATTAATTCATTTCCATTTTAAGGATAATCAAAGAACCTAATTATGGATAGACAAATTTAAGACTTTTAAAAACTTTTTAAAGATCCATGAACAGCAAATTCAAAAAGTAAATGATACCTGATAAAGGAAAAAAAACAAACCCAACAACAATAGGAACACATTCTTTCTTTTATAAACCAAGTTATTGGAGGAAATCCCATCTTTGTCCAGAAATGTAATAAAACACAAATGCTGAAGTACAGCCAGGAGCACTGCTGTTGTATTGTGGTAGAAAACAATAGATTACAGTTGACCCTAACATTACTGTTGACAACTTTTCTTATGGGTTGCTATACACAACCCTGGAGCTCACACACAGACTCCCTTTTCTTTATTTGAGGCAAGCCAAAATGAAAGGCCCCTTTTGTCCACAGACTTCATGTGGTGTAAAGAAATCATCATAATAGGGCAAGCATCAGACTGTCACAAGACTGCTCCTAAATTAGAGCTGGAAATAATCTCAAATGGGCTGCAGTTCACTTACTGACCAAAGGTGTCACTAAAACAACAGGTTTGTCTGCACGTTTTAAAGATAAATATTAACTTACAAAGTTGTGAATGACATTTGTTAGGGTCCACACCACGGGCACGCTGAAGAAGGGTATGCTCAAGAGTACGATATGGAGTATTCCGACACCAAGCGCATAGGTCAGCCAGATCCCCCGACTGTTCATCACCCGAGTGTTCGGGTTCACCTCACTGTGAGCCACACCCACATTCATTCTGCTCTGTGGACAGAAAAACACCAAGTTAATAACGTTTCACTTTTGTGCAATGTTTAAATATGCTTTAAAAAAGCATGGTTATTCCAGAGTCATTACTTGATATTGACTAATGTCAAACTTAACAAAAATACAGTAGCTTTATTATTCTAGCTATTCTGTTGTTTGTGTAGCTTATCCAACACTACGTTAAACATTACAAAATCTTCTACTGATTGTACATTTAGACTTCAGGATGAGTAGTTGCTAACAGGGATTCAAATAAACAAAACAGACAACAGGTCTGTTGTTTATCCATTTTTGTTTTTAATTACAGCTTGCTGTGTCCTGTCTCTTGATAGGTTACCAAGAGAGGATGTGTGGTAGTGCATGAGGAAGTCAGGAGTGGCAGAGAAGTATGTGAGGGTCATGCAGGACATTTATGAGGACAGCGAGATGGTAGTGAGGTGCGTTGTAGAAGTGACAGGTGGATTCATGGTGGGGGTGGGATTACATCAGGGATCAGCTCTGAGCCCCTTCTTGTATGCCATGGTGATGGACAGGCTGACAGATGAGGTCAGACAGGAGTCTCCGTGGACCATGATGTTGCAGACAACATTATGATCTGTAGTGAGAGTAGGGAGCGGGTGGAAGAGAACCTAGAGAGGCATAGGTATGCTCTGGAGAGAAGAGGAATGAAAGTCAATAGAAGCAAGACAGAATACATGTGTGTGAATGAGAGGGAGGCAGGTCTAACGGTGAAGATGAAAGGAGTAGAGGTAGTGAAGGTAGATGAGTTTAAATACTTGGGGGTCAACCATTCAAAGAAATGGAAAATGCAGGAGAGGTGAAGAAGAGAGTGCAGACAGGGTGGAGTGGGTGGAGATGAGCATCAGGGGTGATTTGTGACAGAAGGATAGCAGCTAGAGTGAAAGGTAAGATATACAAGACGGTAGTGAAACCTGCTATGATGTATGATTTGGAGATGGTGGCGCCGACAAAAAGACAGGAGGCAGAGACACTTCTGACGAAGGCTGCAGTGAACAGTCGAAACATGTAAAGAAGGTAAAAACATCCCCTTTCTACTTTTGTCTTTAATAAGAACAAAAAGTAAATAAAAGACAGGAGGCAGAGCTTGAGGTGGCAAAGGTGAAGATGCTAAGATTTTCATTGGGAGTGACTAGGAGGGACAAGTTTGGAAATGAGTATATCAGAAGGACAGCTCAGGTTGAGCAGTTTGGAAACAAAGTAAGAGTGTCAAGGTTGAGAAGGTCTGGACATGTGCAGAAGAGGGACAGTGGATATATTAGACAGAGGATGTTGAAGATGGAGCTACCAGACAGGAGGAAAATAGGAGGACCACAAAGAAGATTCATGGATGTAGTAAAGGAGGACATGGAGAGGGTTTGTGTTACAGAGGAAGATGCAAGGGATAGGGTGAGATGGAGGCAGATGATCCGCTGTGGTGACTCCTAACGGGAGCAGCCAAAAGAAGGAGTAGTTTTTAATTACAGCTTACTGAAGAATCTGTCAAAGTGGAATTTAAAGACATCGTTTTTATTCAGATAGATACTGTCATTGGGATTACTAGTATTTGATTGTGAGAGTAGAGAGATGATGGTTTTATGTCATTTTAAACTATTTTTAATTTAATATTCTTACCTGAAATGGCTGCTGCATTCCTTCATCTGTATTTATTCAACATACATAACTAGAATCTCAATCATATCTGGCTACACTTCCTCTAAGATTGGCAAGCAGGGTACATAGTCACGCAGAGGTGGTTATCAGCTCCATAAATCAAACAAGTGTTTCATAATCCGGTGTGAGCCAGCTTTACAATGAAGTGTTTGCCCTCTAAGCAAATAACAGCTTCACAGAATGGAGAAGAGTTTATACAGATGAGTAAACCAAGCTTAAAATATAGCCACAAGTAGCAATCACTGGGTTCCAAGCAGGTGTTGTATTGCTTAGCAACAGCATTTAAAACCTAAGGTCTGCTACACATTAGTTTTTAGAGCAGCACTATGTAACTTTCTTGTTCCTTGTAGGAACACCGAAAAGGTCACAACCACGTCGACCACGACCCCAGTCCTAACAGCCAACCACAGGGCTTTTTGTTGTTGGTTGCTAAAGTCATGCCCTCTGATTCGCCGCTGGGACCGAGGCCACATCTACTCTTTGCTCAGTAATGACACCAAAAAAAAAAAGAGCTGTTGAAGGCAATGTGGGTGCACTCAGGCTGTGGATGAAGTGACATTCACTCGGTCAAATCTTGGTGTACCATCAAAATAATTTTGCAAACATTATCGTGAGGTGAAAATCTAACATAGTGCTGCATTAAAATGGACAGGACAGCCACGCTGTACTTCAGAAGAACAAAACATTCCTGGCAAGATTCAAACCCAGGGCCGCCTGCTTTCCAAGCACACACCATAACCACAACACCACACAACTGCATTAGTTTTTGCTCTTTCTCAAATGGTAGTTCAATTGAAAGGATTCCCAGCAGCAGAAGTACAGCATTTAAAATTTTAACATGCACTATATATTGTTTTCAAATGCACAGAAGAGGTATGTTACACTTTAGAGGAATGACATGTTACCAAACGGATTTGAACCCAGGGCTCCTGCATGACAGACAAGTATCGTAACCCCTACACCACACTACTGCTTTGGGTTACGTGCTCAAAAAACGTTGGCTGGTTGTCTTCTACACCGCCATCATCCAATCTGTCCTCTGCTTTTCCATCACTGTCTGGTTTGGATCTGCCACTAAACAGGACAAGACCAGACTGCAGCGGATCATTAAGTCTGCGGAGAGGATCATTGGTACCGACCTACCCCCCATTGAGAACTTATATCGGTCCATAACCAGGAAACGGGCGGGAAACATCTGTGCTGACCCATCACACCCCGGCCACAAACTGTTTGAACTTCTATCTTCTGGTCGTCGTTACAGATCACTGAAGGTCAAAACCACCCGTCACAGGAACAGTTTCTTTCCTCAAGCCATCACTCTGATGAACTCCTAACATTCACCTAGTCCTACCTGTTGCTGTACTCATGACTTTTCATCCATTATTACATTGCACATAACTCTCACACTGCTTTTTACTTCATTCACATTATATCACTGAATCTGAGTCCACATTGAAATACTGTGTGATTGTATATTTTTTCATATATTTCTGCAAAGTGTGGTTAGTCCGAGTAAATAACTGCATATATTCCTGTATATATTTGCATCCTTTTATAGAAACGTGGACAGACTGTAATTTACTGTACATACTCTGGTTGTCATTGAATCCTTATTTAAATCCTTCACCTGAACAACGAGAGCAAGTTTTTAGCCAAAGTCAAATTCCTTGTATGTGTTGTGCATACTTGGCCAATAAAGCTGATTCTGATTCTGATTCTGATTCTGAAAAAAGTTCCACTGACAAGACAAAATGGCTGACACACATTTCATAAACATGATTTTTTTTTTTTTTTTTACCATTAACAGAATTGCATGAAATTTGCTGATAGCTGAAGAATACTGTTGTGATTGTGAGTCTGAAGTTTCATCAAATTTGAATCAGTATATCTGGAGTTAAACCCAAAACTACATGCCAAAGAGAAACTGTACAACTTGACTGACCTAGAAAATCAAGACGGATCAACATTTTTGGATAATTTTAACAACTTTTCATTATCAGTGTCTGTAGATCTCTGCTTAATTTCAAGCAATCTGGATGAATGGCCTAGGAGGAGTTCATTTTGAGTTCACTTGCACATTTTTGAAAATATGGTGCAGAAAACTTCATTTTCAGAATTTGTCACCATTGAAAAAAGTTGTGGAAGGTTTCAGTGAATAGAATGATGAAAGAATTTTTAGTCTAGGCCAAGCCATTCTCAAGATATCTGCAAAAACATAAAACTGTTAATTACAGTGCCACCTTGTATGCAGTGCCTTGATTTTTTTGTCTCCGAGTAGTGAGGAGAGTTTCTGCTCAGGAAACCGACACACACTGATCAGTATTTGTTATGAACTTCAGAACACCCCACAGCACACAAACTCTCCGTTATTAGAATGTTATACGACCGGACCAACATCATTACTGACATTTTAGAGAAGGCAAGATGGCGCCGCTGTGTGTGGCTGGACATCTGCCTGTGCTATGTCTTATGTGTTTAGTTGTTTTCTTGTTGTTTCTAGCTCACAATGTGTCATTGCTACTGGTTTATGATCACCTGACTCTTCTAAATATTTGCAATTCTGTGGTCAAATTCTTGACCTATGAATTTAATGGTGAGCCTCCTCTGCCTCTGTTGGCGTCTATACCACCCTATCTGAGATGTGCACCCAGTGGACTGTTTCGGAAGAGCCGCCACAAAAGATGCCGCAAAATACGAGGTCGGAGAGACGGGAGTGTCATGCAGACTGAGGGCTTACCTGGCTTCTTCTTCAACTCACAACCCTTGTCAACTGCTGACTGAGCTCTCCAGGAAGCGTATCGGTTTTGACGTATGACAATCTATGGATTATCGCTACCGATGGCTATCGCCGACTGTCCCAGAGGCTGGATACCCATTTACTTCCCTGCCGCCGGCCTGTTTGGATTCGCACAAGGGACTGCGCACCGGAGAATCTTCACCCGATCAGTCGTGCTTCCCAGCAGGCTGATCAATGTTTGATTCGCATGGCTCTGATTAACACCAGATCCATCGCAAATAAGACTTTTATTCTAAATGACTTTTTTACTTCACATTCCTTGGATTTTCTTCTGATGACAGAAACATGGGTTAAACCAGGTGAGACCGCCGCCTTCTCTGAGCTCCTCCCTCCCGGCTGTTCCTTCTTCAGCTCCCCGCGAGCATCTGGTCGGAGTGGGGGTCTGGCTTCTGTTTTTAATGACGGTTTTAAATGTCATCTTCTCTCCACAAATGCTTATTCCTGTTTTGAGCTGCAACTATTTGTGGTGGGTCTCACAAGTCCTGTGTTATTTGCTGTTGTCTATCGTCCTCCAAAATATAATAAGGACTTCGTTAATGAGTTTTCTGAATTTTTGGCAGATGTTATGTCAAAATATGATAAACTTTTGATCTGTGGGGACTTTATTATTCATGTCTGTTGTCCATCTGATCAGCTGGCATCTGATTTTAAAAGACTGTTGGCGACATTTAATTTAAATATTTTAGTGGACAAACCTACACACTGTCTTGGTCATGCTCTGGACCTTGTAATCTCTTTTGGGCTCTCAATCTTTCTCAAAGAAATTTCTGAGTCTGTCATCTCCGATCATTTCCCCATTATTTTTGAATTGTTGACCCCTTCATCACCCAGCAAGCCTGTGGCTCCATCATGTTGGCGTCGCATCATCACTTCTTCAACAACAGAGGAGTTTTCTGCTGCTTTTAGGGATTCACGGTTTTTTGCCTTAAATGGACTTGTTTCCCCTTCCCATCCGGATAATATTCTTTCCTCCTTTCATACCACCTGCTCTGGGATTTTGGACTCTATTGCCCCATTTCGGCTTAAATTGGCTAAACCGAAAACAGATCCCTGGCTAAACGACACTACCCGTGCCATTAGACAGCAGGTCAGGCAGGCTGAACGGAAATGGAAAAAGGACAAATTACATGTGTCTCTGGAAATTTTTAGGGATTGTCTTGCTGATTACCAGAGGACCGTGCAAAAGGCAAAATTTCAGTATCTCTCTGATATTATTTCTAGCAGCAGTCACTGTCCTAGAGTGCTATTTAACACAATTAACTCTTTCATAAACCCATGTACTCTGACTGTTATAGATGATTCATTTACAACATGTGAGACTTTTCTTCACTTTTTTGTTGATAAAGTGGACTCTGTCAGATGAGCTATTAATAACAGTTTTAATGGAAGCTTGTCTATTGTCCTGGGTCACTCTGCTGTGTTTGAACAGTTTGATTTGGTTTCTTTATCATCACTTGCTGATATAGTGAAGTCTCTGAAGCCAACAAATTGCTCACTGGATGTTGCTCCCGCTGGAATACTGAAAAGGGTTTTTAATACTGTAGGGCCTGGTCTTTTGGTTTTTATTAATTCCTGCCTTAGTTCAGGATTTGTCCCACCTGCTTTTAAACATGCTGTGGTTAAGCCCCTTCTTAAAAAAAACTCACCTTGACCCTTCAGTTTTATCTAATTTTAGACCCATTTCTCATTTGCCCTTTTTATCTAAGGTTTTAGAAAAAGCTGTTTTTATACAGTTGCAATCTTTTTTAGAAGACAATTCTATTTTTGAGAAGTTTCAATTTGGGTTTAGATCTCGTCACAGCACTGAGTCTGCCCTGTTTAAGCTGCACAATGATATGATGTCTGTTGATGCCAAATGCCCTGTGGTCTTAGTGCTGCTAGATCTTACAGCAGCCTTTGACACTGTGGACCATACTATCTTTTTGTCACACCTGAATCACCATGTTGGCATCCATGGCACTGCACTTAAGTGGTTTGAATCCTACCTATCTAATAGAACTTTTTCTGTAATGATTGGTGACATGTCTTCTTCTAGTGCCTCTCTCTCCTGTGGGGTCCCACAGGGCTCTATCCTTGGCCCTATTCTGTTTTCATTATATATGTTGCCACTCGGGTCAATAATAGCCAGGCAAAACATGTCTTAACACTGTTATGCGGACGATTTGCAGCTTTATTTACCTTTGAACCCAGAACAAACAAGCTCACAAAGTGTTCTATTGGACTGCATCACTGACATTTAAGTTGTGGTTAAGCCAAAATTTTCTCCACTTAAATGAAGAAAAAACAGAATGTATTGTGTTTGGGGATACTGTTAAAGGCTGGCTTTGGTACCCTCTCTTTAAGGCTCAGTTCAGCTGTCAGAAATTTGGGGGTGATTTTTGACAGCCATTTAAAATTTGATAAACAGATTGACAATGTAGTCAAGATGAGCTTTTATCAATTACGTCTGTTATCCAAAGCCAAACCTTTCCTGAGCCGTCATGATCTTGAGATAGCCATCCATGCTAATAATCATGTCTCGACTTGATTACTGTAATACACTTTGGGATGTTGGCATCTCTCAGTCTTCTCTGAGCCGCATTCAACTTGTGCAAAATGCAGCAGCCCGTCTTTTGACCAACACACCTAGGCGAGAGCACATTACTTCGATCCTTTTTTCACTTCACTGGCTTCCAGTCCATTTTAGAATTAATTTTAAACTTTTGCTTTTTGTTTTTAAAGCTCTTAATGGCCTTGCTCCGGTTTATATGTCTGAGATTTTGACTGTCCGTGACCAAGGCAGGGCTTTGAGGTCATCCAGTCAGCTTTTGCTGGATGTGCCTAGGTCAACGTATAAACACTGGGGTGACCGAGCCTTTTCTGTTGTCGCCCCCAGGCTCTGGAATAATCTCCCCCCTTACCTACGTGCTATCTCTGACCTGGCCCTTTTTAAATCAGAACTTAAAACATATTTGTTTAGGATGGCTTTTAATACCCAGTAGTGGTGATATTTGTCTTGGTATTTGTTTTTACTTTATTCTCATTTTTAGGTATTTATTCTTATTTCTTTATGTTATTTGTTTTTAATGCTGTGTGTGTGTTTTAATGCCGTTTAATTTTCTGTAAAGCACTTTGGTCACCTACGGATTGTTTTAAAGGGCTATATAAATAAAGTACATTACATTACATTACTAATCCACAGGATAAAGAGGAGGAACAGGTACGCATAATGAAGGCTCTGAAACACTGCCACTACCCAAAATAGGCCATAGAGAAGGGAAGGAAGCAAGTGGAGATGAAAACCATAAAACGGAGAGAAGGAAGGACCACACAAAAAGCAAACAACATAGGAACAGTCACACTATCATACCTGAGAGGCATCACTGAAAGAATACAGAGGACAATGAAAAAAATACCACATCAACACCCCAGTAAAACCACACACCACTTTGAGGCAACTCTTAATTCATCCCAAAGACATAATATCCACAGAAAACAAAAGTAATGCAATTTCTGAAATACCATGCTGATCATGCAGCAAAACCTACATAGGAGAAACAGGACAAACCTTTGGAACCAGAAAAAAGAAACAGAAAAGAATGTGAAAAAGAGACAATAGCAAGGTACACACGAGCATAAAAAGCAACAGCTGAACAACAGAACCTGAACTCTGCCATATCCGACCACTGCAAAAGAGAAAATCATATCATGGACTGGGAAGAGACAAACGTCATCCACACAGAAAGCAACAAATATCACCGTTGGATCAGGGAAGCCTTTTTTATGGACAGGATTTCTAGGTGCAACCAAGGCATGGAAGGTGTCATGTTTAGTAACCACAGGATCTCATCTCTGTTGTTTGCAGACGATGTTGTCCTGTTAGCTTCAGCAAGCAATGACCTGCAGGTCTTACTGGGACAGTTTGCTGCTGAGTATGAAGCAGCTGGGATGAGAATCAGCACCTCCAAATCCGAGTCCATGGTTCTCAGCTGGAAAAAGGTGGCCTGCCCTCTCTGGGTTGGGGATGAGCTCCTGCCCCAAGTGGAGGAGTTTAAGTATCTCGGGGTCTTATTCATGAGTGAGGAGAGAATGCAGCGGGACACTGACAGATGGAGCAGCATCTGCAGTGATGTGGACGTTGTATCGGTCTGTCGTGGTGAAGAGGGCACTGAGCTCTCAGGAAAAGCCGTCAATTTACCAGTCAATCGATGTTCCTACCCTCACCTATGGTCATGAGCTTTGGGTAATGACCGAAAGAATGAGATTGTGGATACAAGTGGCTGAAATGAGCTTTGTCAGTAGGATTGCTGGACTCACCCTTAGCGATAGGGTGAAGAGCTCAGTTATCCGGGAGAGGATCTGAGTAGAACTGCTGCTCCTCCGCATCGAAAGGAGCCAGCTGAGGTGGTTTGGGCATCTGACCAGGATGCCTCCTGAATGCCTCCCACTTGAGGTGTTTTGGGCACGTCCCACTAGGAGGAGACCCTGGGGCAGACCCAGGACACGCTGGAGAGACTACGTCTCTCAGCTGTCCTGGGAACACTTTGGTATCCTCTCAGAAGAGCTGGAGCAGGTGGCTGGGGACAGGGAAGTCTGGGCTTCTCTGCTTGAACTGCTGCCTCCGTGACCTGGACCTCTGGAAAAGCGGTAGAAGATGGATGGATGGATGGATGGATGGATCAGGGAAGTCGTTGAGATCAGAAAACAGACCCAAAGAACCATCAACAGGGATGAGGGATCCTATACCCTGTCCCACACCTGGGATGCTGCCTCCACAGGATACCAGACAGCAGGGGGTGTAGTCATCCTCTGTTCAATCAATCAATTAAGGTTTATTGTCAATACTACCGTACGTGCAAGACATACAGGAGAATTGAAATTTGACTTGACATTGGGCGCGCTCTATAAGCGCATCCCAGCGCCGCGGCAGCCTTGAGGCGCCAGTCATACAGTGGGGGTAAAGAGTGAAGGGGTAGGGAATGACACAGTAGGCGAGAAAAAAAAAACCAGTTATCAGAATAGCGCTCAGTGAGCGAGATTATGATTACAAGAAAAAAACCCTCAATGCACATTTAGCAGTCAAACAATACACACGTTGACAAAGAGCGATGAGAGACCAGTGTGTGTGTAATCAGCATATATAATCAGTGTGAGTGCAGTGTTGAATGTATCATTTGTTGATGTACAACAGAGGGGGGCGCCTCCTGGCAACGGATAGTTGTTATAATCATGTTTTTAAAACACAGATAAGCATGTCTCTCTCTCTTCATGCATGCCAGATGGCAAAGTTCTGTATTAGACACATGATAGCGCTGTCCTTGAAGAGTCCAGTCTGCTGAACAACAGCAATTGATGTTAATTGTTTGGGTTAAGAAAGAAGCCAAACTCCCTTGAGCCTTATCTTCCCAGGAGGAATGAATGAAGTCTTCAGGGCGCCGAATCAAGGTCAATAGGCACAGTTCACTTAGAGCATAAAAATTTCACCTCTCATGCGATTCTGTGCATCACAATTTACAGGCTTTAGAATCATTCTCTGGAGAGCACTCAGCGACTCCAGATGTTATCCACCTACCAAAACATAGGTAACATGTCCAAGAGAGTCCATCTCTCTTCCGTGCATGCCAGATGGCAAATTCCATGTTAATCCCATTTGCCGCTATCAGTGCTCCCCCCAGCTGAACGAATTTGTTGAGGGAGCTACGCCGGGTCCGCATTTGATTAGCTCATCCAACTTTAATTTCGATACACCAGGAAAACTCCAAGGCCAAACAGAAAATCCTATGATCATGCCAATCTTCAGTCGAAACACGAGTTCCAATTCTTGGGCTCCCCCCTGGCCCAATTCCTGTTAAAAGTGGTGTCAATAGCATTAAGCCACAATTCCAATTTCCATAATTTCCATTTGGGTCGATGCAGCAGAAGAAGAGCGAGACACAGACAGGACATCGCAAGCAGGGAGACAGTTTCCAGGGAGGAGGAAAGGAGAGGAGAGGAGAGGAGAGGAGAGAAAAGCGTCTGCTCTCTCCGGAAGCCGGAAGTCCAGGTTTACCAGTTGTCTGGTAAACCTGGACAAACAGCTGACAAAAACAGCTGACTGTCACAATAACATCAGGTCACCCTTCTGAGGAAGGCTGCAAGAAGTGGCCAAAACATGTTAAGGTAAAAACAACCTTATTCACTGTCTGATAGAAAAGAAATTATTTCTATAAGTTTCTGATCAGACTGTAAAATTTCAAGTTTCCACATATTGCCGTTTTTGCCTCCCATGCACTTTTAATGGAGAAAAATAAGAAGAAGAGGAAGAAGAATCAGAACAAAAACAATAGGTTTCCCATAGCACAGCTGCTTAGTTAGTTAGTTAATCCCTTCACACCTGAAGGTGTATATGGGCGGTGCCTATCTCCGTTTCTCTGACCCTAGGCCACACAGCTACTGTAAGTAGTGAAAGCTACAGCGGGGGGTCAGTCCTCTGGTAGCTCTGTGTGTAACTTTACTTTCCCCATTCCATTATGCGGAGCACCACGCTAGAAGGCAGAAAGCACCATTTTTATATGGTCTTTGGTATGACCCGGCCGGGATTTGAACCCCTGCCTCCCGGGTGTGGGGCGGATGCTCTACCAACTGAGCCACCACTCCGGTCAGCACCGTCTAGCACAGCTGCTTGGAACACTAAAAATAACACACTTCTACCACATCTTATTATTCTGAGGGAATACTAGGGGTAGGAATCACCAGAGGCCACACAATATGATACTATTACGATACTTGGGCCGTGATGTGATACTACTACAATCTTGTGATATGTCTATAATAATCCTATAATCCTTTTCTTTTTTTTTTTTTATTAGTCCCATAACGGGTAAATTACAGGGCATCCACCTGGATGGATGAGGCAGCCACGATGCGGTGCCAATCCCCTCACCATTCACACACACACATTCACACCTAGGACCACTTTAGAGTCTCCAATTAACCTAACCTGCATGTTTTTGGCCTGTGGGAGGAAAGCGGAGTACCCAGAGTAAACCCACACAGACATGGGGAGAACATGCAAACTCCACACAGAATGGTCACCAATGGTCAGGGGTGGAATCGATCCTGTGACCTTACTGTGCTGCCACAGTGCTAACACCACTGTACCCCCGAGCCGCCCAGCTGTCCAGTATCCTATTATTACAATACTGCGATGTGAATCCCGATCTTTGTCTTGTTCAACTTCTGCTAGCTCTCATGAGTCACTCCTTTGCTGTGCTGACCAGACAGTGAGTGTTTAGTAGCATGTAGTGGACTGAAGCCACTTGGTTTATATAACTAGTACCCAATAGTCCGTGCAGTCCGTACAGAGGGAGGGAGGGAGGGAGCTGAGGAGAAAGATCAGAGAAGGCAAGGACAGCTTCAGGAAGAAGATGGAGGACAAGCTGCAACAGAGCGACATCAGCGGGGTCTGGAGAAACCTCAAAACCATCTCGGGGCTCCAGAATACCTCCCCCCAGGCCACGGGGGGCAGGGAGTGGGCGAACAACCTGAATCTGTTTTTCAATAGATTTGACCAACCGCCCTCCCCCCTGTCTGCACAACAACCACTGCTGCCTCTAAGAAATCAAGTCCTGCTGCCCACTCCCCACTCCACCGACACCCCCCCCACTCCCAACACACAGCCCCCCATCCTGACCCTGACCAAGACCCAGGTGAGGACGGAGCTGAGGAAGATCAAGGCGAGGAAGGCGTCGGGACCGGACGGCATCAGCGCAAAGCTCCTCAAGTCCTGTGCAGACCAGCTGTGTGGGATTGTGACGTATATCTTCAACATGAGCCTGAAACTGGGGAGGGTACCACAGCTGTGGAAAACATCTTGTGTGGTACCTGTACCAAAAACTTCCCACCCCAAAGACCTGAACAGCTACAGACCGGTGGCCTTGACGTCCCACTTGATGAAGACCCTGGAGAGACTGCTCCTTGCTCATCTCCGCCCCCTGGTGGAACCAGCGATGGATCCACTCCAGTTCGCCTACCAGCATGGCATTGGGGTGGAGGATGCGGTGATCTTCCTCCTTCACCGTTCTCTGTCCCACCTGGAGAAGCCCGGGAATATGGTGAGGATCATGTTCTTTGACTTCTCCAGTGCTTTCAACACCATCCAACCGATGATCCTGAAGGACAAGCTGCTGCGCGCAGGGGTGGACCAGCACCTGTCATCATGGATCCTGGACTACCTCACGAACCGGCCTCAGTTTGTGAGAACCCGGGACTGTGTTTCCGACACGATCATCAGTAGCACGGGGGCCCCCCCAGGGAATGGTGCTGGCTCCCTTCCTGTTCACTCTTTATACTGCGGACTTCTCACACAACACAACACATTGCCATCTACAGAAGTTCTCTGATGACTCTGCGATCGTTGGTCTCATCTCCAACGGAGATGAAGCTGAGTACAGAGGGCTTATCCAGGACTTTGTGGACTGGTGCCATCGGAACTGCCTCCAGATCAACGCGAGGAAAACTAAGGAGCTGGTGGTGGACTGCCGCAGGCATGGGCAGCCCCTCACAGCACCAGTAAATATACAGGGAACAGACATCGAGATGGTGACATCCTATAAGTACCTGGGTATTCATCTGAACAATAAACTAGACTGGTCACACAATACTGACGCACTCTACAAGAAGGGACAGCGCAGGCTGTTCCTGCTGAGGAGACTCAGGTCTTTTGGTGTACAAGGGGCGCTGCTGAAGTCATTCTATGACACGGTGGTGGCATCAGCCATCACTTTTGGAGTGGTCTGCTGGGGCAGTGGCATTACTGCAGCCGATAGGAAGAGACTGAACAAACTGATTAAGAAAGCTAGCTCTGTCCTGGGGCAGCGCCTTGATCCGATGGAGGAGATGGGAGAGAGAAGGACGGTGGCTAAACTGTCATCTCTGCTGGAGTCCGAGTTCCACCCTATGCAGGACATACTGGATGCACTGAGGAGCTCATTTAGCAGCAGACTACATCATCCCAGGTGCACAACCGAGAGGTTTCGTAGGTCCTTCCTACCAACGGCTGTCAGACTGTACAACCTAAGCAGGGCTGCTCGCAGAGATAGCAAAAAGACGTAACAAACTAATAGGTTTTTTTTTGAATGCAAAAGATGCAATAGACTTACACAATGGTCCTCTCCGGCATACAACTAGGAACATACCGGTCGCTATGGAGGGTGAGAATATGTATGGGCACATAATCATACCATGTAGGATAACTAAATAGACGGTTATGCTGTTTCATCCCACCTAGCAACAATGCTCTGCACTGTGTGCGTTTATATATTTACATATTTATTCCATCTAGCTACAATGCTCAGCACTGGGTGTGTTTATATTTATATATCTATATATTTATTCCATCTAGCTACAATGCTCAGCACTGGGTGTGTTTATATTTATATATCTATATATTTATTCCATCTAGCTACAATGCTCCGCACTGTGTTTTTATATATCTACATATTATTCCATCTAGCTACATTGCTCCGCACTGTGTGTGTTTATATACTTGCATATTTATTCCACCTAGCTGCAATGCTCCGTACTGTGGGTGTTTATATATTTACATATTTATTCCATCTAGCTACAATGTTCTGCACTGTGTTCATATATTCATATATTTATTCCATCCAGCTACAATGCTCTGCACTGTGTCTGTGTGTGTGTGTGTGTGTGTGTGTGTATATATATATTTTATAGTAATATGTACATATGTATATTAGCTGCTCTTGCTTGCTTGTTTTTTTTTCTTGCCTTCTGATTGTTGCTCTGAGTGTTGCTATCCCTGTGCTGTTGCAATCCTGGAATTTCCCCGTTGTGGGACTAATAAAGGCTTATCTTAATAGGTAAGTTTGTGTTTGCAACATTTATTAATATAATTAACATAATTCTTAAAGTGATATAGATAGTATAGATACAGCATCACCACCACAAAGTATTACGATGCATCATTTTTCTTCCCCACTCATAGGGAATACAGACTCATTAAGACTCATTCTCAGCCCAGCAGAGATATAATCTCTCCCATGTATCCTAGGTCTGTCTGGGGTTTACTCCCATTGGATCTGCCCAAAACACACCACCTAGGAGTAGGAGGCATCCATCCCGATACCCAAACCACCTCAGTTACAGTTGATATAAAAAGTCTACACACCCGTGTTCAGATGCCAGGTTTTTGTGATGTAAAAAAATGAGGCCAAGATAAATAATTTCAAAACTTTTTCCCCCCATTAATGTGACCTATAACCTGTACAACCCAATTGAAAAACAAACTGAAATCTTTTATGGGGAAAAATAAAAAAAAACTTACAATAACCTGGTTTCATAAATATACACACTCTGTTATAAGATAAGATAAGATAAGATAAGCCTTTATTAGTCCCACAATGGGGAAATTCCAGGATTGCAACAGCACAGGGACAGCAACACTCAGAGCAACAATCAGAAGGCAAGAAAAAACAACATCTAGCAAACATATGTCCATATTACTATAAATGTATATATATAGACACACAGTGCAGAGCATTATGGCTGGTGGATGTGCAGCAGAAAGTCTAAGCTCTCTCTCCGCGGATGCGGCGGGCCAGCTGGAAGTCTTTGGGCATGATGGTGACCCCCTTAGCGAAGAAGAGACCACCAGGTGGGTCTCGCTGGTCTCCTGCAGAGCCATGACGGCGAAACTCAGGAAACGCAGGACGGTCTTGAAGTCCTGAGCGATCTCCCTCACCAGGCGCTGGACGGGCAGCTTACGGATGAGCAGCTCCGTGGATTTCTGGTAGCGACGGATCTCTCTCAGAGCCACGGGCCTGTGACGGCGAGGCCTCTTCACTCTGCCGGTGGCCAGAGCGCCTCTCCGAGCAGCCCTGTGGCTAGCTGTCTCCTGGGGGGCTTCTTCCTCCAGTAGATTTTACGGGCGGTCTGCTTGGTTCTTGCCATCGCTCTTTATTATTCTGTCTTATATTTCTTTCACGCCGCCTAAACTCCAGCCCGGCACCCGCTTCGTTTTCGCTACAGCTCCCGGTATGTCGAGTTTCCCATTAGCACCGGGCGGCGGCCAAGTGCTAGCTAGCACTAGCTCCTCCCCGCTGTAACGTCTCCCGCTGCAAACCGTGGCTCCGTCCGCCGACCCGGGAGACCCCCGGGGCGATCCGTGCGTCCGTGATATATATACAGAGTGAAAGGTGTAGAAAGAAGAAGGAAGATAAAAAAAAAAAAAGGCTGTTGCAACAGGCAGCCGACTCGTGTGGCGCCACCGGTCCGGCAGAGCCGGAACCGGAAAACAAATTTATAACTGGAGATGAGGCTGTGTTCAGAATGGGGCTGCAACTAACGATTACTTTGGTAGTTGACGAATCAAAAAACAGTCGTTAAATTAGTTAACTAATCGTGATTATTTCTGTCATGTCCACCAGCTCAGCTTTCTGCTGGCACAGCTCCTGTTCAGGGCTCTAGGTCAGGTTTTACCTCCCCTGTTTAAGCCTACACACCTGTGAAAATCACTTTGTTGTCAGTCTTTGCCTGAATATGATATAGCCTATTATAAAAAGTTCCCATAGCTAAATAAAATAATGGCCTATCAAACATGAGTTGGAAACTTGAACTTGACAGCTTAATCAGAAGTGTTTGTCGAAACACAATTAAATAATAGATGTTTAAGTGTAAAAACTCAAATAGCAGCTCTGCTGCTTCATAAAGGCTGTTGTAACTGTGTTAAAAACAAACGAGTAATATTCAACTCCATTAAAGTAAAAAAAAAAGAAACTAACAAGTTAGCCCATCCTTTTTGAAACCTTGCTGGGTCTAGAAGTTTAAAAATTTAATGAGGCTTCAGATAAAAATTAAAAGAACTTCTTCCAGTCTAAAATAATAATAAAAAAACCCCACTTTAAATATCAGTGCAGGAATGTGAGCCTTCACTACACAGAGTGAAATATTTAAGACATTTTAAATGTATTGTGATGATTATGGTTATCTTTTTGCAATTCAATTACAAATCAAGATTTCTAATTTACCGAGATGCACTAATATTCAGAATGAAGGCTGATATTACAATGACAATAATAGAGAATACAAAAAAGAGCAAGCTGCTTGTGTAATTCACCTATTTACTGCAGCTAACATATAGCTAGCACAACGGAAGCAGCTCAGCTGTCAGCAACCATCGTAAGAGAGATTATTGTCCAACAGCAGGTAAACTATTTAAACGGCATACACTTATAGTGTGGTCAGTTTTCTAAAGCTGAGAGAGTCACTCATTGAAAATAAGAAGCGCTAACGTTATTTGCGAACCTTACTGGTGCAGTCCGCTGACAGGTGGCTGGAGATGGAGGAATGGAGAGGAGGAGGGAATGGATGCATCGCTGTAGTGCAGCTGTGATATGACAACACTGCTTTGCAGTCTACATATAACTTAATTAATTAATTAAATCACCCTTATTGTCATTCAACCGTACAACCAATCATGTACAGTAGAACGAGATTGTGCTTTACCTATCTACAGTGTCAATCACACACACCCCAGTGCAGAATCAGAGGGCCGTTGCCATGGAAGGCGCCGCCACAGATTTCCCTCCTCCATTCCATTATTGCTGAGCACCAAGCTGGATGGCAGGAAGTTCCACTTTTATATGGTCTTCGGCATGACCCGGCTGGGGTTTGAACCCCTGCCTCCCAGGTGTGGGGCGGATGCTCTACCAACTGAGCCACCACTCTGGTAACTTGTTTCATTTATTAATTTTCTGTAAAATCCTCCCATACTTTGGAAACTTTTGGCCTTCTCCGTGATTTTCTCTCCATGTTGCTATGATGCGTTCCTCTTCTTCTTTGCTGGAACAGTTAAACTGAACATTTCTGCGGCATGCATATAAACTTTAAAATTAAACGATTTGTCGACAATAAAAATCTGCATCGACAAATTGATCTACGTTATCAACATCGACTAATCGTTTCAGCCTGGTTCAGAATTAACCAGTCACATTCAAACTCATGTTAAATAGGAGTCAGCACACACCTGCCACCATTCAAAGTGCCTCTGATCAACCCCAAATAAAGTTCAGCTGTTCTAGCAGGCTGTTCCTGACATTTTTGTAGTCACATCTTACAGCACAAGCTATGGTCAGCAGAGAGCTTCCAAAGCATCAGAGGGATCTCATTGTTCAAAGGTATCAGTCAGGAGAAGGGTACAAAGGAATTTCCAAGGCATTAAATATCCCATGGAACACAATGAAGACGGTCATCATCAAGTGGAGAAAATATGGCACAACAGTGACATTACCAAGAACTGGACATCCCTCCAAAACTGATGAAAAGATGAGAAGACTAGAAAAGCACTCGGACAGCGCAAACCTCTGCCAAGCGCCACAGTTCCCCCCGTACAGTGTTTGTGTGTACGTTTTCAGATTCCTTGACCATGAAAACATATGACTAGCAATTGGATTGACAATGATAGGATTAGTGGTTCAGTAGTTATTGACGAAAATGGCATTTTCCGTAATGGCGGTTTTCTTGTGGACGGTGATCCGGATCACCACCAAAATCTAATCATCTGTAGGATACCCCATTTGTGATAATCTGTGAAAATTTCATGAAAATCCGTCCATAACTTTTTGAGTTATGTTGCTAACAAACAAACAGACAGACAGACAGACAAACCAACGCCGATGATCACATAACCTCCTTGGCGGAGGTAAAAACTGGTCAGGGAGGCTGCCAAGAGGCTGACAGCAACACTGAAAGAGCTGCAGGAATTTCTGGCAAGTACTGGCTGTTTAGTGCATGTGACAACAATCTCCCGTCTTCTTCATAGGTCTGGGCTATGGGGTAGGGTGGCAAGTATTACGAAGAAAAACATCCAAGCCCTGCTACATTTTGCAAAAACACATTTGAAATCTCCCAAACGCATGTGGGAAAATGTGTTATGGTCCGATGAAACCAAGATTGAACTTTTTGGCCATAATTCCAAAAGGTATATTTGGCGCAAACGCAACACTGCTCATCACCAAAAGAACACCATACCTACAGTGAAGCATAGTGGTGACACCATCATGCTTTGGGGCCGTTTTTCTTCAGCTGGAACTGGGGCCTTAGTCAAAGTGGAGGGAATTATGAACAGTTCCAAATACCAGTCAGTGTTGGCACAAAACCTTCAGGCTTCTGCTAGAAAGCTGAAGATGAAGAGGAACTTCATCTTTCAGCACGACAATGACCCAAAGCACACATCCAAATCAACAAAAGAATGGCGTCACCAGAAGATTAACACACAATACTGGTCACACAATACTGACGCACTCTACAAGAAGGGACAGCGCAGGCTGTTCCTGCTGAGGAGACTCAGGTCTTTTGGTGTACAAGGGGCGCTGCTGAAGACATTCTATGACACGGTGGTGGCATCAGCCATCACTTTTGGAGTGGTCTGCTGTGGCATTACTGCAGCCGATAGGAAGAGACTGAACAAACTGATCAAGAAAGCTAGCTCTGTCCTGGGGCAGCGCCTTGATCCGGTGGAGGAGATAGGAGAGAGGAGGACGGTGGCTAAACTGTCATCTCTGCTGGAGTCCGAGTTCCACCCTATGCAGGACATACTGAATGCACTGAGGAGCTCATTTAGCAGCAGACTACATCATCCCAGGTGCACAACCGAGAGGTTTCGCAGGTCCTTCCGACCAACGGCTGTCAGACTGTACAACCTAAGCAGGGCTGCTCGCAGAGATAGCAAAAAGACGTAACAAACCAATAGTTTTTTGAATGCAAAACATGCAATAGACTTACACAATGGTCCCCTCCGGCATACAACTAGGAAAATACCGGTCGCTATGGAGGGTGAGAATATGTATGGGCACATAATCATACCATGTAGGATAACTAAGTAGACAGTTATGCTGTTTCATCCCATCTAGCAACAATGCTCTGCACTGTGTGTGTTTATATATTTACATATTTATTCCATCTAGCTACAATGCTCCGCACTGGGTGTGTTTATATTTATATATCTATATATTTATTCCATCTAGCTACAATGCTCCGCACTGTGTGTTTATATATCTACATATTATTCCATCTAGCTACATTGCTCCGCACTGTGTGTTTATATATTTACATATTTATTCCACCTAGCTGCAATGCGCCGTACTGTGGGTGTTTATATATCTACATATTTATTCCATCTAGCTACAATGCTCCGCACTGTGTTTATATATTCATATATTTATTCCATCCAGCTACAATGCTCTGCACTGTGTGTCTCTGTGTGTGTATATATACACTACCGTTCAAAAGTTTGGGGTCACTTAGAAATTTCCTTATTTTTGAAAGAAAAGCACTGTTTTTTCAATGAAGATAACTTTAAACTAATCAGAAATACACTCTAATATCTAATATACATTGTTAATGTGGTAAATGACTATTCTAGCTGCAAATGTCTGGTTTTTGGTGCAATATCTACATAGGTGTATAGAGGCCCATTTCCAGCAACTATCACTCCAGCGTTCTAATGGTACAATGTGTTTGCTCATTGCGTCAGAAGGCTAATGGATGATTAGAAAACCCTTGTGCAATCATATTAGCACAGCTGAAAACAGTTTAGCTGGTTAGAGAAGCTATAAAACTGACCTTCCTTTGAGCAGGTTGAGTATCTGGAAAAAAATATTATTTCAAATACAAATCATTATTTCTAACCTTGTCAATGTCTTGACTATATTTTCTATTCATTTTACAACTCATGGTGGTAAATAAGTGTGACTTTTCATGGAAAACAAAATAATTGTCTGGGTGACCCCAAACTTTTGAACGGTAGTGTATATTTTATAGTAATATGTACATATGTATATTAGCTGCTTTTGCTTGCTTTTTTTTTTTTTTTCTTGCCTTCTGATTGTTGCTCTGAGTGTTGCTATCCCTGTGCTGTTGCAATCCTGGAATTTCCCCGTTGTGGGACTAATAAAGGCTTATCTTATTAAGGTTTTGGAATGGGCCAGCCAGAGTTCAGACCTGAATCCAATTGAACATCTGTGGGGTGATCTGAAGAGGGCTGTGTACAGGAGATGCCCTTGCAATCTGACAGATATGAAACGTTTTTGCAAAGAAGAGTGGGCAAATATTGCCACATGAAGATGTGCTACGCTGATAGACTCCTACCCAAAAAGACTTGAGTGCTGTAATCAAAGCCAAAGGTGCTGCAACAAAGTATTAGTTTAAGGGTGTTCATATTTACGCAACCAGGTTATTGCAAGTTTTTATTTTTTTGTTTTCCCCCTTAAAAGATTTCAGTTTGTTTTTCAATTGGGTTGTACAGGTTATAGGTCACATTAATGGTAGAAAAAGTTTTTAAATGATTTATCTTGGTCTCATTTTTTTATATCACAAAAACCTGGCATTTGAACAGGGGTGTGTACTTTTTATATTCACTAACTTTTTGATGCAGACGCGCAGAGGATCATCTCTGAGCTTCTCCAGAAGAAGCTCACTCCTCGAGGTGTCTTTAATCCAGTGTTTTTCAACCAGGGTGCCCCGGTACATTCAGGTCTCTGTGGGAAATTATCCAATTTCACTTGTCAGTTGGTCAAAAAAAAAAAAATTACAAATAATTTGTCGTTGTTATGCATGGGTTCTGTAGGCACCCATGGACAACAATGGCAAATTATTTGTTAGAAGTGAAATTATATCATTTCCCACAGAAACCTACAGACGTGGATAAAATTGTTGGTACCCCTCTGTTAGTGAAAGAAAAACCCACAATGGTCACAGAAATAACTTAAATCAGACAAAAGTGGTAATAAATAAAAATTCTATGAAAATTAACCAAGAAAATCAGACAATGCTTTTGAATTGTGGTTCAACAGAATTATTTTAAAAAACAAACTCATGAAACAGGCCTGGACAAAAATGATGGTACCCCTAGAAAAGATTGAAAATAATGTGACCATAGGGACATGTTCAACCAAGATGTGTCCTCTAATTAACATCACAGGTGTCTACAAACTTATAATCAGTCAGTCAGCCTATTTAAAGGGTGACAAGTAGTCACTGTGCCGTTTGGTGTCATGGTGTGTACCACACTAAACATGGACCAGAGGAAGCAAAGGAGAGAGTTGTCTCAGGAGATCAGAAAGAAAATTAGAGACAAGCATGTTAAAGGTAAAGGCTATAAGACCATCTCCAAGCAGCTTGATGTTCCTGTGACTACAGTTGCACATATTATTCAGAAATAAGATCCACGGGACTGTAGCCAACCTCCCTGGACGTGGCCGCAGGAGGAAACTTGATGAAGAATGGTAACAAGAGCCCAAAACAACCTCTAAACACATTCATGGTGAACTCCAAGGTCAAGGTATATCAGTGTCAGATCGCACCATCTGTCGTTGTTTGAGCCAAAGTGGACTTCATGGGAGACGACCAAGGAGGACACCACTGTTGAAAACAAATCATAAAAAAGCCAGACTGGATTTGCCAAACTGCATGTTGACAAGCCACAAAGCTTCTGGGGGAATGTCCTATGGACAGACGAGACAAAACTGGAACTTTTTGGCAAGGCACATCAGCTCTATGTTCACAGATGCAAAAATGAAGCATACCAAGAAAAGAACACTGTCCCTACTGTGAAACATGGAGGAGGTTCTGTTATGTTCTGGGGCTGCTTTGCTGCACCTGGCACAGGGTGTCTTGAATCTGTGCAGGGTACAATGAAATCTCAAGACTATCAAGGTATTCTAGAGAGAAATGTGCTGCCCAGTGTCAGACAGCTTGGTCTCAGTCACAGGTCATAGGTCTTGCAACAGGATAATGACCCAAAACACACAGCTAAAAACACCCAAGAATGGCTAAGAGCGAAACATCGGACTATTCTAAAGTGACCTTCTATGAGCCCTGATCTAAATCCTATTGAACATCTGTGGAAGGAGCTGAAACATGCCGTCTGGAGAAGGCACCCTTCAAACCTGAGACAACTGGAGCAGTTTGCTCATGAGGAGTGGGCCAAAATACCTGCTGAGAGGTGCAGAAGTCTCATTGACAGAGAAATCGTTTGATTGCAGTGATTGCCTCAAAAGGTTGTGCAACAAAATATTAAGTTAAGGGAACCATCATTTTTGTCCAGGCCTGTTTCATGAGTTTGTTTTTTAAAATAATTCTGTTGAACCACAATTTAAAAGCATTGTCTGATTTTCATTGGTTAATTATCATAGAATTTTTATTTATTACCACTTTTTCAGATTCAAGTTATTTCTGTGACCATTGTGGGTTTTTCTTTCATTAACAGAGGGGTAACAACAATTTTGTCCATGTCTGTAAATGTATTGGGGCACCCTGGTTGAAAAACTGTCCTAATCTACCCATACACCCTACAGAGAAATCTCATTTCACCTGCTTGTATCCCCAATCTTCTTTTTTCAGCCAGTAACCAAATTATGCGGTTGTACAAGTACATCTCAAAAAATTAGAATATCATGAAAAAGTTCAATATTTTTTGTCACTCATTTCAGAAAGTGAAACCCTTATATTCTATAGATTCATTACACAGAGAGTGAAATATTTCAAGTGTTTAATTATTTTAATTTTGATGGTTATGGCTTACAGCCCATGAAAACCCCAAATTCAGTTTCTCAAAAAAATAGAACTTTACATAAAATTATTTTTAAAAAATATTTTTTTAATAGAAATGTTGATTGACTGAAAAGTATGTTCATGTACACACTCAGTACTTGGTCGGGGCTCCTTTTGGATTAATTACTGTATCAATGTGGCGTGGCATGTAGGTGATCAGCCTATAGCACTGCTGAGGTGTTATGAAGGTCCAGGTTGCTTTGATAGTGACCTTCAGCTTGTCTGCATTGCTGGGTCTGGTGTCTCTCATCTTCTTCTTGCCAATACTCCATAGATTCTGTATGGGGTTTAGGTCAGGAGAGTTTGCTGGCCAATCAAACACAGTGATGCCATGGTCATTAAACCAGGTTTTGATACTTTTGGCAGTGTGGGCAGGTGCCAAGTCCTGCTGGAAAATGAAATCATCTTCTCCATAAAGCTTGTCAGCAGAGGGAAGTATGAAGTGCTCTAAAATTTCCTGGTAGACAACTGCGCTGACTTTGGTCTTGATAAAACACAGTGGACCAACACCAGCAGATGACGTGGTTCCTGAAATCATCACTGACTGTGGAAACTTCATACTAAACCTCAAGCAACTTAGATTCTGTGCCTCTCCACTCTTTCTCCAAACTCTGGGACTTTGATTTACAAATGAAATGCAAAATTTACTTTTATCTGAACAGAGGTCATCTGCTGGTGTTTGACCTCTGTTCAGATAAAAGTAAATTTTGCATTTCATTTGTAAGTCAAAGTCCCAGAGTCTGGACAAAGAGTGGAAAGGCACAGAATCGAAGTTGCTTGAGGTTTAGTGTAAAGTTTCCAGAGTCAGTGATGATTTCAGGAACCACGTCATCTGCTGGTGTTGGTCCACTGTGTTTTTTCAAGACCAAAGTCAGCGCAGTCGTCTACCAGGAAATTTTAGAGCACTTCATGCTTCCCTCTGCTGACAAGCTTTATGGAGAAGCTGATGTCATTTTCCAGCAGGACTTGGCACCTGCCCACACTGCCAAAAGTATCAAAACCTGGTTTAATGACCATGGTATCACTGTGCTTGACTGGCCAGCAAACTCTCCTGACCTAAACCCCATAGAGAATCTATGGAGTATTATTAAGAGGAAGATGAGAGACACCAGACCTAACAATGCAGACGAGCTTAATCCGAAAGGCGACCAAGTACTGAGTGTGTACATGGACATACTTTTCAGTCGGCCAACATTTCTATTTAAAAACTACTTTTTAAAAATAATTTTATGTAATATTCTGATTTTTTGAGAAACTGAATTTGGGGTTTTCATGGGCTGTAAGCCATAATCATCAAAATTAAAATAAATAAACACTTGAAATATTTCACTGTCTGTGTAATGAATCTATATACTATATGGGTTTCACTTTCTGAAATGAGTGACAAAAAATATTGAACTTTTTCATGATATTCTAATTTTTTTAGATGTACCTGTATATAAAAGTGGGTTCATCTTTATTCATAAAGAAAGATAAAGACACAATAGTAGTAGAAAATATGACTTATAATCAATTCTGAATTAATAATATTTCCTCTAGTTATTGCAATGAGCAATTACAATATAATCTAAAGCGAAAGTACAATGTGTTTTGGGTTTTTTTTGTAATTTTGTTTCACTTGTAGTATTTAACTAGTTGGCTTGACGTGTCGGTGTAGTACTTTACCCTCTTATGTCTAAAGTAATAACAAGTGAACACTGTGTAATGTAGAACTTTGCCCTGAGGCATACTTTCAACTGCCAGGCTAGATTAAAGACGAATAAAATAAAGATTAGAGGGCAGACATTACAAATCAACTCTGCGTGTTATCTATTATATAACTATTAAATTTATAATGCATGCATGTAATACTGTGAATAGGGACGAGAAGAACATCATTATCTAATCAAAGTATCATAAACTGATCTGCATAGTAGCCTCCAGACAGATATATCCTAAACTGGTATTAGAAAGGAAATGTGGCAGTACTATACCATATAGCACTTTTTACACGTACAGAAATTCTCACGCAATTTAAACTTATAGAGAAATTATCCACTTTTTCAACGCTCATGTAACTGTCAATGATCTCATCGATTTGCAAATTATCGAGGCTACCATCAACCAGTAACCCTTTAAAAATAACAAAAATACACAATAATATAAGAGACAGACCGATTTTACAGTAATCAACAGACTGCAATTATATAGTCATCCTTTAACGCCAACTTTTACCCGATAACAAGTTGTGTAAACGTGTGACTGCCAGTGTATAGTTATTTTCCAGGATATAGACCGATCCCATTTCGCCAGTATTCTTTAAACAGTTTCCCCCGCGTCATTATGTTGACAACAAACGCTACCTAAAGTGCAATATTAAAAACACAAAACACTAAATATGTCAAACTTACAGGTAGCAACGAGCAGTGGAAGTCTTTAATGAAAACGAACCAGCGGAGAGAAACAGTTTTATCCTGTTATTGTACCACACAGGTCCAACACGCATGCGCACACGGAGGTGGCTGCCAAAGTTTAAAAGGATCTGATGGCTACGTATATTACGATAGAGAAACGACTCGGTTACGTAAATTACGTACGCCGAAAACTGAGTAAAATAAAATAATTTTTTTTTCAAAATTAATAATCAAAATTTGCTTGTCATGAAGTTTGTATTTGTGCTCCTATATGGCCTAACACATAAATAAAATAAAGAACATAACCTAAATTAATATTGTGGACTATTTTACCAGTGTGGAGGCATAAATAGGCATAAAATAGTCCACAATATAAATGATATAAACAAATGTATTAAAATTAATTAAAGTAATATTTTAAATTATGAAAATAAGTATTAACCATGTAGGTACATCTAGGTAGAATCCTTCAATAAATAAAATAAATGCATTTCTAAATAAATTTGGAAATGTGTATGAGAATAAATTAATTACTACAAACAGCAAAAAATGAAACGACTAGACATATAAATGCTAAACAAGTAAATTAATTAAAATGATATAAAGAAAAAAACATTAATTAACAAGATCTGATTAATTCGAGCTGTTGATGAAATGAAAATGAATTTAAAATCAAAATTGAATATGCATAAGCAAAAGCAAGTAGTTAAATAAGCAATATTTTAATAAAACACAATCTAAAAATATCTTAGCAAAGCAAAGAATATGTAAACTAGAAGTGAATAAATTTAATATAAAATAATACGTGAATTTAATAATATGATCAAAACACTCAGAAAACAAATAAATCCTTTCTAAATAAGTGAACGAAAAGAAATGAAAATATATATATATATGTTGCTGCATCAAGGTAGTCTTGGGGAAAATGCAAGCTCCATTTGTAAAATTGGCAAGCCTCGTTCTCTGGCCCCGCCCCAAGTCAGATTTTAACCAATCATCATTTGACGTGGGGGGCGGGAATCCGGTCACTTCCGGGTGTGGTTACGTGCGTTTGTTATGATCGATTCAGCTCAACGGTTGAAGGAGAAAAGCCACAGCAGGTCTGTATGTAACCATCTACTTTGGTCATATTGTAGTTTTATTACATCAACATGTCGGTTTAAACCTAACTTGAGATGTCAAATTAAGTAGCATAGAGTGAGAGAGCAGTTATTGGAGATTGTGTTGGTATTTCACGTGTTATTAATGTTTGCTCTTACTAAAATTAATCACTTTTCAAATGTTATTGTCACACTTATAAGTGTAATCACATTGACTCCTGTCCTGTTTCTAAAGGACATATAGTTTAGAACAAACAGACACAAATCCGTGTTTTTAAGTTAAAATATCCAAAATTAAATCTGCTGTCTTTAAAATAAAACTTGTTTATTCATGCATGATAATTTTTAAACATTTTTTTCTTTCTGTGAAATATCTTCAAACATAGATGGTATAAAATATTTAATGCATGTACAGTTGTGTACTATTTAGTGCTATTTACTATTTAGTGCTCCTCGCCATCGCTGGTAAGATTCTAGCACGTGTGATCACGTGTGATCATAAACCGCCTCAATCACTATGTTGTCGACAACATCATTCCCGAGAGTCAGTGCGGCTTTCGAGCAGAATGAGGCACCATTGACATGATGTTTGCAGCCAGGCAAATACAAGAGAAGTGCCGAGAACAAAATTGTGATTTGTTCATAGTATTCGTAGACCTGACTAAGGCCTTCGATTCTGTTGGGAGAGAGGGCCTGTGGAAGCTACTTGCCAGGGTCGGGTGCCGTCCTAAGATCATCAGTGTCATCCACTCATTCCATGATGGCATGGTCGGGCGGGTGGTTGAGAGTGGTTTAATCTCCGATCCATTCCCTATCATCAATGGCACTAAGCAGGGGTGTGTTATGGCCCCGCTGCTCTTTAGTATCATCTTCGCTGCAATGCTCCTTGATGCCTTCAAGGACTGCGACAGGGGTGTAAGGATCCGGTTTCGCACTGATGGCAATGTTTTCAACTTGCAACGTTTAAAGGCTAAAACAAAGATGTCATGCATGATGCTGTGAGAGCTTCTCTATGCCGACGACTGCGCACTCATTGCTCACACTCTTGAAGACGCACAGTTCATCATTGACCATTTTGCTAGAGCAGCGAATTGTTATGGACTCACTATAAGTATAAAGAAGACAGAGGTTTTACATGAACCTCATCCTGGTGCGCTCCCAATAAATGCTGTTATCACCATCGGTGGCGAACCCCTCAAGGCAGTTGACAAGTTCTGCTACCTGGGGGGCACCATCTCGCAGAACGCTAAGATTGATGATAAAGTTACCCTCCGCATCAGCAAGGGTAGCACATCCTATGGATGCCTACAGCATTGTCTATGGTCGAAGCGTGGCATTTGTCTAAGCACCAAGATCAAGGTCTATCGCACCGTTGTTCTATCTACACTTCTCTATGGGTGTGAGTCATGGACAACCTACTGCCCCCATGTGAAGAAACTTGAACAGTTTCACATGCGGTGTTTAAGGAAGCTGTGTGGAATCACGTGGCGAGACAAAGTTGCCAATACAGAAATCCTCCGCCGGTGCAATATCACCAGCATCGAGTCATTCATCATACGTTCCCAGTTGCGCTGGACCGGCCACATTGTTCAGATGACAGATCAGTGCATTCTTAAAATCCTGTTATTTGGCCAGTTGGGTGAAGGGCGGAGGTCACGGGGCGGTCAGTGGAAGCGGTATAAAGACGTGCTCAAAGCCTCACTCAAGTCGTGTGGGATTGATCCAATGACATGGGAAATGCAGGCCAAGAACCGTCCCCTTTGGCGAAAGATCTGCCATGAAGGTGTTGACCTCTTCGAGAGAGAGAGAACTACCCTTTTGGATGCCCGCCATAAAGCATGTCACGGTGCCGCCCAGCAACAGAGACGTCTACAGCATTCGGTGTCATCCACTCAGCCAATTATGTACAGTACATCTGTCCCGATTGCGATATGCCATGTGCTTCACGCATCGGCCTCATCAGTCATCGCCGTCACACGCACCCCCTTACAATTTAATGCAGCCAGAAGGCGGAAGAACTGGAGTGGTGGCTCAGTTGGTAGAGCATCCGCCCCACACCCGGGAGGCAGGGGTTCAAATCCCGGCCGGGTCATGCCAAAGACCATATAAAAATGGTACTTTCTGCCTTCTAGCGTGGTGCTTCGCATAATGGAACGGGGAAAGTAAAGTTACACTCAGAGCTACCAGAGGAATGACCCCCCGCCGTAGCTTTCACTACTTACAGTAGCTGTGTGGCCTAGGGTCAGAGAAACGGAGATAGGCGCCACCCCATACACCAACATGGTGTGAAGGGAATTAACTAACTAATTAACTAAGAAGGTGGAAGATCCGTTTTTGGCGACGACTCAATCCATCATCATTTAGTGTCTGTTACTGATGTGCAATCTACATTTTCCCTGCTCACTCATATTTAGCAGACTCCATTTATTTATATCATTTCATCCATTAGTCATTTGAATTTTTCTTCCGTATTAATGGAACACCAACTTTTTGACGTTTGTTTTCACAAACAAGAGCAGAAGAGGTTAGACAGAGTATCCAGACAACTTACTCAAGTCAAAGTAGCGTTACCTTACCCTCAGTTAACTTGACTAAAATACAATCTCTTTGTTTGGACTAAACACAAGAAAGAATAAACTAAGATATTTACTGGAGTAGTAATATTTTCTCTTGAAAATAGTTTCTTTTCCTCTTAAATTTGTGACATTTTGCTTATAAATTAAAAAAAAAATCTCATTATTTTAAATTCTTTTAAATAATAAATTTACACTTTTTCCCTATAAAGTTTGACTTTTTCCACACAAATATACAACTTTTTTTTCATGAATTTGGTACTATTTTATTTCTGAATTTGTAAATTTGCACCTTACAGTGGGGAAAAAAGTATTTAGTCAGCCACCAATTGTGCAAGTTCTCCCACTTAAAAGATGAGAGAGGTCTCCAATTTTCATCATAGGTATACCTCAACTATGAGAGACAAAATGAGAAAAAAAAAATCCAGAAAATCACATTGAAGGATTTTTAATGAATTAATTGGTAAATTCCTTTGGTAAAATAAGTATTTGGTCACCTACAAACAAGAAAGATTTCTGGCTCTCACAGACCTGTAACTTCTTCTTTAAGAGGCTCCTCTGTCCTCCACTTGTTACCTGTATTAATGGCACCTGTTTGAACTCGTTATCAGTATAAAAGACAGCTGTCCACAACCTCAAACAGTCAGACTCCAAACTCCACTATGGCCAAGACCAAAGAGCTGTCAAAGGACACCAGAAACAAAATTGTAGACCTGCACCAGGCTGGGAAGACTGAATCTGCAATAGGTAAGCAGCTTAGTGTGAAGAAATCAACTGTGGGAGCAATTATTAGAAAATGGAAGACATACAAGACCACTGATAATCTCCCTCGACCTGGGGCTCCACGCAAGATCTCACCCCGTGGGGTCAAAATGATCACGAGAACGGTGAGCAAAAATCCCAGAACCACACGGGGGGACCTAGTGAATGACCTGCAGAGAGCTGGGACCAAAGTAATAAAGGCTACCATCAGTAACACACTACGCCACCAGGGACTCAAATCCTGCAGTGCCAGACGTGTTCCCCTGCTTAAGCCAGTACATGTCCAGGCCTGTCTGAAGTTTGCTAGAGAGCATTTGGATGATCCAGAAGAGGATTGGGAGAATGTCATATAGTCAGATGAAACCAAAATAGAACTTTATTGTAAAAACTCAACTTGTCGTGTTTGGAGGAGAAAGAACACCATACCTACTGTGAAGCATGAGGGTGAAAACATCATGCTTTGGGGCTGTTTTTCTGCAAAGGGACCAGGACGACTGATCCGTGTAAAGGAAAGAATGAATGGGGCCATGTATCATGAGATTTTGAGTGAAAACCTCCTTCCATCAGCAAGGGCATTGAAGATGAAACGTGGCTGGGTCTTTCAGCATGACAATGATCCCAAACACACCGCCCGGGCAATGAAGGAGTGGCTTCGTAAGAAGCATTTCAAGGTCCTGGAGTGGCCTAGCCAGTCTCCAGATCTCAACCCCATAGAAAATGTTTGGAGGGAGTTGAAAGTCTGTGTTGCCCAGCGACAGCCCCAAAACATCACTGCTCTAGAGGAGATCTGCATGGAGGAATGGGCCAAAATACCAACAACAGTGTGTGAAAACCTTGTGAAGACTTACAGAAAATGTTTGACCTCTGTCATTGCCAACAAAGGGTATATAACAAAGTATTGAGATGAACTTTTGTTATTGACCAAATACTTATTTTACCGAGAAATTTACCAATTAATTCATTAAAAATCCTTCAATGTGATTTTCTGGATTTTTTTTTTCTCATTTTGTCTCTCATAGTTGAGGTATACCTATGATGAAAATTGGAGACCTCTCTCATCTTTTAAGTGGGAGAACTTGCACAATTGGTGGCTGACTAAATACTTTTTTGCCCCACTGTATTTCCTGTAGATTTGCAACTTTACTCTCATCATTTCGTGATGTTTTTCTCTGAGATGTCTTAGTCACATGGATTGTCACCTTATCGTGGTGGGGGGTTTGCGTGCCCTAGTGATCCCAGGAGCTATGTTGTCTGGGGCAATTTGCCTCTGGTAGGGTCACCTAAGATAAACTGGTCCTGGGTGAAGGGCCAGAATAAGAACGATCCAACAGACTCTCATGATGAATGCTCGAACAAGGATTCAGTGTACCCCGTCTGGTATGGGGTTACTGGGTCCCTACCCTGGAGCCAGGCCTGGGGGAGGGGCTTGATGGCTAGCGCCTGGTGGCCGGGTTTCCGCCCATGGGACCCACCCGGGCTCAGCCCGAAGGAGTTACATGGGTCCGCCCTCCAGTGGGCTCACCACCCGCAGGAGGGACCATGGGGGTCCGGTGCTATGTGGATCAGGTGGCGGTCGAAGGCAGAGACCTTGGCGGTCTGATCCCAGGCTTCTTAAACTGGCTTTTGGGACGTGGAATGTCACTCCTCTGGTGGGGAAGGAGCCTGAGCTGGTGCATGACGTTAAGAGATGCTGGCTAGATATAGTCGGCCTCATCTCAACACACAGCTCCGGTTCTGGAACCAGTCTCCTGGAGAGGAGCTGGAGCTTGACCTACTCTGGAGTTGCCCTGGGCGAGAGGCGACAAGCAGGGGTGGGTATTCTTGTATCCCCCCCCACCTTGCTGCGTCTGTATTGGAGTTTTTCCCGGTGGACAAAAGGGTTGTTTCCCTGTGCCTTCGGGTTGGGAAACAGGTCCTGACCATCATTTCTGCCTATGCACCAAATGATGGTTCAGAGTACCCGCCCTTTTTGGAGTCTCTGACTGGGGTGCTGGAGGGTGCTCCTCTTGGAGACTCCATTGTCCTACTGGGGGACTTCCGTGCGCATGTGGGCAACGACAGTGAAACCTGGAGGGGGTTGATTGGGAGGAACGGCCTACCTGATCTGAACCTGAGTGGTGTTCAGTTATTGGACTTCTGTGCTAACCACAGTTTGTCCATAACAAACACCATGTTCAAGCATAAGGGTGTCCATATGTGCACCTGGCACCAGGACACCCTAGGTCGCAGGTCAATGATTGATTTTGTTATCATGTCATCAGACCTGTGACTATACACTACCGTTCAAAAGTTTGGGGTCACCCAGACAATTATTTTATGTTTTCCATGAAAAGTCACACTTATTTACCACCATGAGTTGTAAAATGAATAGAAAATATAGCCAAGACATTGACAATGTTAGAAATAATGATTTGTATTTGAAATAATAATTTTTTCCTTCAAACTTTGTTTTCGTCAAAGAATCCTCCATTTGCAGCAATTACAGCATTGCAGACCTAACATGATTGCACAAGGGTTTTCTAATCATCCATTAGCCTTCTGACACAATGAGCAAACACATTGTACCATTAGAACACCGGAGTGATAGTTGCTGGAAATGGGCCTCTATACACCTATGTAGATATTGCACCAAAAACCAGACATTTGCAGCTAGAATAGTCATTTACCACATTAGCAATGTATAGAGTGTATTTCTGATTAGTTTAAATTTATCTTCATTGAAAAAAAGTGCTTTTCTTTCAAAAATAAGGAAATTTGTAAGTGACCCCAAACTTTTGAACGGTAGTGTATGTCTTTAGCACTCAGGTATAGAGAGGTGCAGAGCTGTCAACTGATCGCCACCTGGTGGTGAGTTGGATCCGATGGCAGGGGAGGACGCCATTCAGACCTGGTAGACCCAAACGCATAGTGAGGATGTGCTGGGAACGTCTGGCTGAGGCCTCTGTCCGGGAGGTCTTCAACTCCCACCTCCGGAAGAACTTCGACCACATTCCGAGGGAGTCTGGAGACATGGAGTCTGAATGTGCCATGTTCTCCACCAACATTGTTGAAGCGGCGGCCCAGAGCTGTGGCCGCAAGGTCGTTGGTGCATCTCATGGTGGCAACCCCCCAAACCAAGTGGTGGACACCAGTGGTGAGAGGGGCCATTAAGCTGAAGAAGGAGTCCTATCGAGCTTGGTTGGCTTGTGGGACTCCCGAAGCAGCTGAGGTGTACCGGCAGGTCAAGTGGAGTGCAGCTCGGGTGGTTCCTGAAGCAAAAACTCAGGTGGGGGAGGAGTTCGGTGAGGCCACGGAACAAGACTTTCAGTCCAGCTCGAAGAGATTCTGCCAAACTGTCCAGCGGCTCAGGAGGGGGAAGCAGCTCCCTGTCCATACTATCTATGATGTGGATGGGACACTGCTGACTTCGACTGGGGATATCATCAGGCAGTGGAAGGACTACTTAGAGGATCTCCTCAATCTCACTGATACACCTTCCACAGAGGAAGCACGGCTTGTGATGAGGGGGACAACTCGCCCATCACAGGGGCTGAGGTTGCCAAGGTGGTTAAAAATCTCCTTGGCGGCTTGGCCCCGGGGGTGGATGGGATTCACCCTGAGTATCTCAAGGACCTGGCTGTTGTAGGGTTGTCATGGTTGACACGTTTTGCAACATTGTGTGGAGGTTGGGGACAGTGCCTTTGGCATGGCAAACTGGGGTGGTGGTTCCTCTTCAAGAAAGGGGACCGGAGGGTGGGCTCCAACTTTAAAGGGATTACACTCCTCAGCCTCCCTGGGAAGGTCTATGCCAAGGTACTGGAAAGGAGAGTCTGGCCGTTGGCTGAACTTTGGATTTAGGAGGGGCAATGTGGTTTTCATCCTGGCCGTGGCACATCAGACCAACTCTTTACCCTCTTGAGAATTCTTGAGGTTTCATGGGAGTTTGCCCAACTAGTTTACATGTGTTTTATGGACTTGGAGAAGGGATTCAACTGCGTCCCTTATGGTTTTTTTGTGGGGGGTGCTTCGGGAGTATGGAGTATCAGGCTTGTTGTTATGAGCTATCCAGTCTCTATACGACCGTTGTGAGAGTTTGGTTCGTATTGCCAACACTCGATCGGACTCATTCCCAGTGAGAGTTGGACTCTGCCAGGGCAGACAAGCTCCTGCCCCAAGTAGAGGAGTTTAAGTATCTTGGGGTCTTATTAACAAGTGAGGGGAGAATGGAGCGAGAGATTGACAGACGGATCGGAGCAGCATCTACAGTGATGCAGACGTTGTTCCGGTCCGTTGTGGTGAAAAGGGAGCTAAGCTCTAAGGCAAAGCTGTCGATTTACCAGTCAAGCTACGTTCTTACCCTCACCTGTGATCACGAGCTTTGGGTAATAACCAAAAGAATGAGATCGCGGATGCAAGCGGCTGAAATGAGCTTTCGCCGTAGGATTGCTGGACTCAGCCTTAGAGAGAGGGTGAGGAACTTAGTCATCCGGGAGAGGCTCAGAGTGGAACCGCTGCTCCTCCACATTGAAAGGAGTCAGTTGAGGTGGTTTGGGCATCTGATCAGGATGCCTCCTGGACGCCTCCCACTTGAGGTGTTTCGAGCACGTCCTGCTGGGAGGAGACCCCGGGGCAGACCCAGGACTCGCTGGAGAGACTGTGTCTCCCAGTTAGTCTGGGAATGCCTTATATCCTCTCTGAAGAGCTGGAGCAGGTAGCTGGGGAGAGGGAAGTCTGGGCTTCTCTGCTTGAACTGCTGCCTCCGCGACCCGGACCTCTGGAAAAGCAGTAGAAGATGGATGGATGGATGTCTTAGTCAGAGGAAGATCAAATATACATGTAAAGTAGCCACTTGCACCCTTTCATGTTATCCAAAAATCCAAATCTGTGAGCCTCCCCCAGTCAATGATAACCCCCAGTAAACAGCAGTAGGCCAAAGTAGTGAAGAACAAAGGCAGCACCCAGAGTTTGTTCATAGTACTTTATGAGCCATTTAGAAGAACTAGAAATCTAGATGAAAAAACATAAATTTGCTATGTGTGCATAGTCCCTATCACTTTTTAGTACTGGGTTTAAAAAATCAAGGGCAAAGCACTGCAAATTATATAAAGGTACAGTGATAAAACTTTTCCTGAGCCAGAAAAGAAGAACAATTATTTAAAATCTGATGAGAGGAAAAGATGATGGGGCGGGTGGGGGGGAGTACTTGCTCTCATTTCAAATCTGAGAACTCAGAACTAAATCACTTTGACAAGTTCTACAGGTACATCTCCAAAAATTAGAATATCATGAAAAAGATCAATATTTTTTGTCACTCATTTCAGAATGTGAAGCCCATATATTATATAGACTCATTACACAGAGAGTGATATATTTCAAGTGTTTATTTATTTTAATTTTGATGATTATGGCTTACAGCCCATGAAAACTCCAAATTCAGTTTCTCAAAAAATTAAAATATTATTTAAAAACTATTTTTTGAAAGTAATTTTATGTAATATTCTAATTTTTTGAGAAATTGAATTTGGGGTTTTCATGAGCTGTAAGCCATAATTATCAAAATTAAAATAAATAAACACTTGAAATATATCACTCTCTGTGTAATGACTCTATATAATATATGGGTTTCACTTTCTGAAATGAGTGACAAAAAATATTGAACTTTTTCATGATATTCTAATTTTTTGAGATGTACCTGTAGTAAACATTACTCAGCAATGTAAAATTTTGTCAGAAATTTACTCGAGTAGTTATACTTGGGTAAATGTAACTTGTTATTCACCTATAAATTGTTTTATTTCTGTGTTTCATACATAACAGAAAAAATTGTCCATATCAGTGAAAGTGAGCAAATTTTAGTGTGGAAGAATATTTCTATACCTGAGGTTGCCTGTTCAAGTTCCAACCTAAAACCTGAGTTTTATTCCTTTTCAGATCCCTGAATGATGAAGCAGCTACCTACAGAGACGGTTCGATTGCTGTCCAGCTCTCAGGTCATCGCGTCTGTGGTGAACGTGGTGAAGGAACTGATGGAAAACTCGCTGGATGCTGGGGCTTCAAGTGTCGACGTTAAACTGGTACAGCTTATAAAATGATGCAAAGTATAATATCTATGTCTCTAGTAGGGATGTACCAATAGAGATTTTTTTGTCTGCTGATGGAAAACAACAGACTTGAATGGAGATAAACCCAGACTGTCCTAAAAGCCTTGAACTGGGCTCCCGGTTCCTTCCTTCCATTATTACATTCCTCGTTTCCTTCCTTCCTTCCTTCCTTCATTACATTCCTCATTTCCTTCCTTCTTTTGTTACGTTCCTTATTTCCTTTGTTACATTCCTTGTTTCCTTCCTTCGTTTCCTCCCTTGATTCATCACATTCCTTGTTTTCTTCCTTCCTTCCTTGTGTTCCTCGTTTCCTTTCTTCCTTCATTACGTTCCTTCTTTCCTTTGTTACATTCCTTGTTTCCTTACTTCATTTCCTCCCTTCCTTCATTACATTCCTTGTTTCCTTCCTTCCTTCCTTTTTTCCGGTTCCGGCTCTGCCGGACCGGCGGCGCCACACGAGTCGGCTGCCTGTTGCAACAGCCTTTTTTTTATCTTCCTTCTTCTTTCTACACCTTTCACTCTGTATATATATCACGGACGCACGGATCGCCCCGGGGGTCTCCCGGGTCGGCGGACGGAGCCACGGTTTGCAGCGGGAGACGTTACAACGAGGAGGAGCTAGTGCTAGCTAGCACTTGGCCGCCGCCCGGTGCTAATGGGAAACTCGACATACCGGGAGCTGTAGCGAAAACGAAGCGGGTGCCGGGCTGGAGTTTAGGCGGCGTGAAAGAAATATAAGACAGAATAATAAAGAGCGATGGCAAGAACCAAGCAGACCGCCCGTAAAATCTACCGGAGGAAGAAGCCCCCCAGGAGACAGCTAGCCACCAGGGCTGCTCGGAGAGGCGCTCTGGCCACCAGCAGAGTGAAGAGGCCTCGCCGTCACAGGTCCGTGGCTCTGAGAGAGATCCGTCGCTACCAGAAATCCACGGAGCTGCTCATCCGTAAGCTGCCCGTCCAGCGCCTGGTGAGGGAGATCGCTCAGGACTTCAAGACCGTCCTGCGTTTCCTGAGTTTCGCCGTCATGGCTCTGCAGGAGACCAGCGAGACCCACCTGGTGGTCTCTTCTTCGCTAAGGGGGTCACCATCATGCCCAAAGACTTCCAGCTGGCCCGCTGCATCCGCGGAGAGAGAGCTTAGACTTTCTGCTGCACATCCACCAGCCATAATGCTCTGCACTGTGTGTCTATATATATACATTTATAGTAATATGGACATATGTTTGCTAGATGTTGTTTTTTCTTGCCTTCTGATTGTTGCTCTGAGTGTTGCTGTCCCTGTGCTGTTGCAATCCTGGAATTTCCCCATTGTGGGACTAATAAAGGCTTATCTTATCTTATCTTATCTTCCTTCGTTACGTTCCTTCTTTCCTTCATTACATTCCTCGTTTCCTTTCTTCGTTTTCTTCCTTCCTTCCTTCATTGCATTCCTTGTTTCCTTCCTTCCTTCATTTCCTTCCTTCCTTCCTTCATTAGGTTCCTTCCTTCCTTACGTTCCTCGTTTCCTTCCTTCCTTCATTACATTCCTTGTTTCCTTCCTTCCTTTGTTACGTTCCTCATTTCCTTCCTTCCTTCATTACATTCCTTTTTTCCTTCCATTGTTACTATACGTTCCTTGTTTCCTCCATTACCTACCTTCCTTCCTTTCTTCGTTTCCTTCCTTCGTTACGTTCCTTCCTTTATTACATTCCTCGTTTCCTTCCTTCCTTCATTATGTTCCTTCTTTCCTTTGTTATATTCCTTGTTTCCTTGCTTTGTTTCCTCCCTTCCTTCCTTCGTTGCATTCCTTGTTTCCTTCCTTCCTTCATTACATTCCTGGTTTCCTTCCTTCATTTTTTCCTTCCTCCCTTCCTTCCTTCATTACATTCCTTCTTTCCTTCCTTGTTACGTTCCTTGCTTCCTTCCTTCGTTAGTTCCTCTTTTCCTTCCTTCCTTCCATCATTACGTTCCTTGTTTCCTTCATTACATTCCTTCCTTCCTTTCTTCGTTACATTCCTCGTTTCCCTCCTTTCTTTGTTACGTTCCTTCCTTCCTTCATTGCATTCCTTGTTTCCTTCCTTCGTTGCATTCCTTGTTTCCTTTCTTAGTTTCCTTCCTTCGTTACATTCCTTGTTTCCTTCCTTCGTTTCCTTCCTTTATTACATTCCTTGTTTCCTTCCTTCATTTCATTCCTTCCTTCCTTCATTACGTTCCTTCCTTCCTTCATTACTTTCCGTCCTTCCTTCATTACTTTCCTTGTTTTCTTCCTTCATTAAACCCCTGTCACACCTTGATGATCTAGGTAGCATATGCCAACGTTTAAAAAATTTAGCGAATACGCTGGTGTGCGTCGAATAAGTTATGGGTAAGTTTTGTATAAGTTAAGAGCACGCTGATGCACGCTGGTATATGTCGTAGTATGGTGAGACCTTCAAAAAAATTTGAGCATGCACAAAATTTTTCGATGTATCCAGCATATGGCTCATTCGTCAGCAACCTTTCTTCAACTATAAATAGTAATGGCTTAATGCTGCCATTTTTCATGATTGGGTTATTTTGGTATTTCAGCTAGCATTTTTGTTAAGTTGTAAGCATAGATTTAGCATCTTTAAGCTAACTTCTGCAACATTAAGCTGTTTCTACTTTTATGCAACTGTTTTTTTATGATTAGGCTATTTTAGCCTTTCAGCTAGCATTATTTTAGGTTTTAAGCTTATATTTAGCATATTTAAGCTAACTTCATGCAACATTAAGCTTCTTCTACATATATGCTTTTAAAGCTACTTTATACCAGCATATTACTGCATTTTTAAGCATTTCAGAAATACATTTTCAGCTAACAGCATTCACACTGCATTTCCGCAATGAAATTCAAGTTTTTCTAGTTAAATTATGCATCAACTATGCATCAATGTTAGTGATGGATAAATCAAAGCTTTTTGAAGCACTGAAGTACTTTGATCCATTTGCCCTGCAAATGAGTCACTGCTTCAAACCGTTCATGCAGTCTTGAACAGTGACATCGACTGGCTGTGACTGAATACTGCAATGATGATTAATAATGCGTACCTCTTCCAAGACTGTTAAAGAAAAGGGGACAAGTAATCCAGAATCTGCACATTGATCTAGATCTGGCCCCAGATTTAATGAGTTCATCCTTGGCCCATTAGGTGAAAATTTTATCAAAGTCCATCCAGTAGTTTTTGCGTAATCTTGTTAAGATTCCCTTTACACAACACAGAGATCGTTGGGTGACCATTGAGAGATCAAAATTTGGTTTCTGTGACCAAAAATTCAATTTTCGGCAACTTTCATGGTGACCTGTTGAGATTTTTGAAAGATCCTGGGGCGATCACTGAGACCAAGCAAGATCATTGAGGGATCATTGAGATATTCTTGGGCAACCAAAGAGGTGTATGTACATATATTTGAGAGGTTTCTAGTACTCTTCTATCCCCTTTACACAGGGGTGGAAGATTGCTGAGCGATCGTTGAAAGATGAAAAATGTATATTTATTACCTTGGCATTTGTTGCGAACAGCAGAGTAAGAATTTCATTGCTCAGGAAATGTTGCATTTCTTATTTGTGCACATGATAGTAAAGCCTTTGAATCCTTGAATCCTTGAAAAACGGTCCAGCTCTCTCAGTGACCTTCCAGTGATCTCCACAGTTGCCACGGTCTCCTCAGTTTTGACTCATTCCAGAATAATCTCTCAAGGATCACTAAAGGGAAGTGATCTCTCAAGGAGCGCTCAACAATCTCATCGATCTGCTGTCATGATCTCTCGGCAATCTTTCAATGATCTCTCAGTGATCTTTCAATGTATGGCAGATGTTTCCACCTGGTGAGCGTTCGGTTAAAGACCAGTAGAGTTCATTGAAAGATCGCTGTGAGATCATCAGGAGATTGATTGAGATCGCTTCCCTTTTGTGTTGGCAGGCCTGTTTATTCTCATAACTCTGCTGTTTTAACTTCATTTTAAGCCTTATGTTTTCTGGCTCCATGTAGATTTTTTTTATGTCAGTATACATACTGTAGATTGCTGATTCCTGGTTTGCAGCGACATGTTGATCCAAAGATAAGCGGTCAAGAAAATGGACAGATGGAGTTTTGTTTTCTGTTTAAATATTCCAGGAGAACTACGGCCTGGACCGTATTGAAGTGCGGGATAATGGTGAGGGAATCAAAGCCGTGGATGCTCCTGTGATGGCCGTCAGACATTTCACCTCAAAGATCTGTAGCCATGACGACCTGGAGCGTCTGGAAACATATGGCTTCAGGGGTGAAGCACTGGGCTCCATCTGCGCTGTGGCCGAGGTTGGAAAATTATTCTACCATATACAGCGGGGAAAATAAGTATTGAACAGGTCAACATTTTTCTCATTAAGCATGTTTCTGATGGGGCCATTGACCTGAGCCTTTCACCAGATATGAGTAACAACCCAAGTAATTCAGACATACAGAGAAATCAAGGCAACTGTGTTCATAAAACAAGTTATATTTAATCAAGTGGAATGATACAGGGAATAAACATTGAACACGCTTGGTGAAATTCATTTAATATTTAGTAGAAAAGCCTTTGTCAGTAATAACAGCTTCCAGACGCCTCCTGTATGGAGAAACTAGGCGCAGGCATTGCTCAGGAGTGATTGTAGCCCATTCTTCCACAAAAATTGTCTTCAGATCTTGAAGGTTCCGTGGGTGTCTTCTATGAACTCTGATCTTCAGTTTGTTCCATAGATTTTCACTTTGATTCAGGTCAAGTGACTAACTGGGCCATTCTAGCAGCTTTATTTTCCTTCTCTGAAGCCATTTGAGAGTTTCCTTGTCTGTGTATTTGGGATCATTGTCTTTCTGAAATGTCCACCCTCATTTCATCTTTAGCATCTTGGCAGATGGCAACAGGTTCTTATTAAGGATGTCTCTGTACATTTGTCCATTCATCTTTCCTTCAGTTATATGAAATCTGCCTGTACCATGCGCTGAAAAACACCCCCACACCATGATGGGATGTGCAGTGCCATTTCTCCTCCAAATATGCTGTGTGTTGTGGCATCCAAAAAGTTCAATTTTGGTCTCATCTGACCAGACTATATTCTCCCAGTATTTTACTGTTTTACCCAAATGTTGTGCAGCAAACTTTAAACGAGCTTCAACAGGCTTTTTCTTCAGCAATGGAGTCTTGCAAGGTGAGCAGGCATAGAGCCCATATTGGTTGAGTGCATTACTTATTGTTTTCTTCGAAACAGCAGTATCTGCTAACTCCAGGTCCAAGCAAGGTGTAGCAAGCTCCAGGTGTTGCAAGGTTGTGTCGTAAAATGGCATGTCTTTACTCTTAAATTTGCAACCTTTTTTCTCCTAAATTTGAGACCATTTTTACCTGTTATCCTAAATTAGCTACTTTTCCTCTTAAATTTGGGATTTTTCTCTTCAAGATTCAAAGGCTTTATTATCATGTGCACAATTAAGAAATGCTACATTTCCTGAGCAATGAAATTCTTACTTTGCTGTCCGAACAAATGCCAAGGAAATAGGTACAGAAACAACAGTTCTAATAAGGTCATGACACACTAACACAGTAACTCAGTCCTAATATTAATGGATGCTAATATCACACACACCAACACACAGTTAGGCAGTTAGGACTCTTCAAGCACACCTTGATAATAAATACTAAAACTAATGAGTACTAATAACACTATGTACAGTGTGCAAATGAGCATTGTGCAACCTGATGTGAGCCTGAGATGGCATAGACCTCTGTACAGTGTGCAAATGAGCATTGTGTAATGAGCAGTGTATAATTACAAGTTAGTACCCGGTGCTAATTTCTGTAACGGTAGTACCAATAGACTGTGCATAATAATTAGCAGGAGAGATGATATGGACATCAGACGGGTGAGACTATATCTACTGTACAGGTGAGCAGTGTGCAAATTTAGCAGCTGGTGTGTGAGTTCCTATATGCAAAGCTGTGTTATGGAGTTTGGGGAGTTGTTTCCTGTTCATGAGTCTGATGGCAGTGGGAAAGAAGGAGTTCTTCAGTCTGGTTGTCCTGCATTTCACACTTCTGTACCTCCGGCCTGAGGGTAGAAGTGTGGAGAGTCTGTGCTGGGGGTGGTTGGAGTCCTGGAGGATGGCGTCAGCTCTCCTTTGGACTCTGTGGTGGTAGATGCTCTGCAGAGAGGGGAGTGGAGTCCTGATGATCTTCTTTGCTGTCTTCACCACTCTCTGCAGGCGTTTGTGGTCCAAGGCAGTGGTGCTGCCGTACCACGCAGTGATGCAGTTGGTCAGGATGCTCTTGATGATGCAGCTGTAGAAACTGTTGAGGATCCTGGAGGACATGCCAAACTTCTTCAGCCTGTTGGGGTGTTGGGGTTGGGGGGTCTCATGCAGCTGAGTTTTTTCTTGTAAATTTTATTTTTTTTTTTCTTGTAAATCTTATTTTTTTTTTCTTGTCAATTTGTAACTTATTTCATAAACTTGAAACTTTTTTAATTGTAAATTTTCCATGTTTCTTCTTTTGTTCCTTTATAAAAAAAAACACTTAATATAAATCGGCCTTTTGTCATGCCTACATTTATTAACATTTTTATAATTCACAAATTAAATGGCAGTGTAAATATTTGCCTAAGAATGACTTTAATATTCAAACCTGAATTATTGTCTCCCTTCAGGTGTCCATAACCACAAAAACAGAGGAGGATAGCATCAGTACTCAGTACACACTCGACTCAACGGGGAAGATAATTTCCCAGAAACCCTCACACTTGGGTCAGGGTAAGACACTGATAACTGACGAAATCATGAGGTCAGAAAAGTGATAAATAGCTGATTGATATGATGATACATACGTACACTGAAATGCTGATGTTTTATTATATCATTCACAATATTGTGTCATTGACAAAGATCCTCAGCAGGGTCTGCCTCCAGGTTGTGCTCAAGGTCCGTGGTCAGGAGATCTCTGGACACTTACAGGGGGTTCAGCATCTATTGCTACATCCCTGTTCATGTGATCAGGCCTACATGTTGCAGCATGTATAAATGTTCTGTGTTTTTTCCCCTCCCAGGTACAACAGTAAGCGTGGTGAAGCTTTTTAAAAACCTTCCAGTGAGGCGGCAGTGCTATTCCTTCTCTAAGAAGTGCAAGGAGGAGCTGAAGAAGGTTCAGGACCTGCTGATGGCCTACGCCATCGTGAAACCTCAGCTCAGACTCATGCTCGTGCACAATAGGGTCAGTAAAATGAACTTTATTTCCATGTATTTGTTTGTTGCATCAAATTTCAGTTGCAGTATTAACACTTTGTGCTAGTATTGTGCAGAATGGTGTTTCCATGAGTTTTGTCTTTATAAAATGTGGCAACAGGTCACATGTGTAAAATATACTGATGGAATTTAAAAACACAACACTTCTTTTTCTCATTGTTTCCAATGTAATTTATTTCAGATCATCACAATATGAATTCACGTTACTGGAATGGTTAATTGCTTATCAGAAAACATTATTAACAGGTTGTAGTGTTGAAGAACGCAGAACACAAAGTGCAGATGCAAGGTTACAGGTAAACATGATGCACCTCGTCATCAACTGCAGATGCACTCTTGTGGAATGTTGTAGTCAAGACTGCATTAACCGAGGCCAAGACCAGAGTGTAACGAGACCAAGACATCCAGTTGTACTTATAAGTTTACATACCTTCAGGGTGTGCTGCAAAACTGATGTTCAGGACAGCCCTAGAAAATGTACATTAAAAACTTAAAGTACATGATAAAAATTGAAATTTGGCTCATTTATGGCTGATTTAACTTCTTGTGAATGTAGTAAGAAAACCACTAGATGTCCTTGTTGTTCTTCACATCAGAATCCCAACACCAGCGGCGCTAAATCTGCCACAGTTTATATTTTGATGTTTTTACAGCCTAGTTTTACTGTATATCTGGTGCAGCTTTAACTAAAATGTATTTTATTGTTTTGATATATTGTTTGATATATTAAAATGTGTTAAAACACTAAAAACTCTCATTGATCTTAAAGTAAAAAACAAAACTCTTACTATTTTTCTCCTGTACAGCAACAAAGTAGTAAATAAATTGTAACGCATGATGTTTATGAAACACTTAAATATGTTTGTCTCCAACAGAATGATATAACAATTGCTTACATACAACATCAGCATAGAAGTGCTTATTTTTGCATATTTACTGAACATTTTGCACTGCATATTAATCACAGGGGACAAGTGGGTACATGCCGACATTCCATAAATAAATAATTATTTTTTAAAATGTCACATCTTAAGTTTCCCTTGTGATAATGAACATTTTCTGCATGATTTTTAAATGAAATATTTTGGTATGCATAGCATCTTCTGAACATCCTCAATCAGACCTGCAAACCAAATATTTCCAAAAACCTATTGAGGAACTTGTGCAGAAATGTATTCATTAAAGAGAGTTACGTTTAATGGAAAATATTAATTTCGCTTTGCAGATACTTTCGAAGCACAAAAACTTAAGATTTAATCGAGCAGACTGACACAGGTTAAAGAACAGCTTTAACTTTTTACAAAATAAAGCAAAATTACGACTACGTATATAATATATAAAACTGCATGTGAGGATTTTAAATATGTACAGTGCATCCGGAAAGTATTCACAGTACTTCACTTTTTCCACATTTTGTTATGTTACAGGCTTATTCCAAAATGGAATAAATTATTTTTTTTTCCAGCCAGTATACATCCAAAACATGTTCGTTGAAAGACAAAGGGGTTATCATTTAAGGTTGCTTCTAAAAACAGTGGCGTATGAACAGCTAAGAGGTTTTTTGTGTTTCGATTTGTGGGGTTAAATTATGTAATGGATTAAATATTGAGTTAAAACAATGTCCAAACATTTTGAGTTTTAAAAAAAGTATAAAAACGAGAAATTAGATAAATATAGGGAGGAAGATGGTTCTGTTAATCACGATGGTTGGTTGGGTGAAAGTCTGAGAGTCACTAGTGGAGTGTATGATTAGTGGGAAGTTGTTTACTTGTTGTGTTTCATGTTTGAATTGCTATTATAAGATTTTGTAATGTATGTTGAGTTTTGTTTATTGGTATCTTTTCTCATTGGGTTTTCATTTGTTGATGTGGCAATGTGTCTATGTATGTGTGTATATACAGACGTGGACAAAATTGTTGGTACCCCTCTGTTAATGAAAGAAAAAACCACAATGGTCACAGAAATAACTTGAATCTGACAAAAATGGTAATAAATAAAAATTCTATGAAAATTAACCAATGAAAATCAGACAATGCTTTTGAATTGTGGTTCAACAGAATTATTTAAAAAAAACAAACTCATGAAACAGGCCTGGACAAAAATGATGGTACCCCTAGAAAAGATTGAAAATAATGTGACCGTAGGGACATGTTCAACCAAGATGTGTTGTCTAATTAACATCACAGGTGTCTACAAACTTGTGATCAGTCAGTCAGCCTATTTAAAGGGTGACAAGTAGTCACTGTGCTGTTTGTTGACATAGTGTGTACCACACTAAACATGGACCAGAGGAAGCAAAGGAGAGAGTTGTCTCAATAGATTAGAAAGAAAATTATAGACAAGCATGTTAAAGGTAAAGGCTATAAGACCATCTCCAAGCATCTTGATGTTCCTGTGACTACAGTTGCACATATTATTCAGAAATTTAAGATCCACGGGACTGTAGCCAACCTCCCTGGACGTGGCCGCGGGAGGAGACGGATAATATGAATGGTAACAAAAGAGCCCAACCATCTCCAAGCACCTTGATGTTCCTGTGACTACAGTTACACATATTATTTAGAAATCTAAGATCCAAGGGACCGTAGCCAACCTCCCTGAACGTGGCCACAGGAGGAGACGGATAATACGAATGGTAACAAAAGAGCCCAAAACAACCTCTAAACACATTCATGGTGAACTCCAAGGTAAAGGTACATCAGTGTCAGATCACACCATCCGTCGTTGTTTGAGCCAAAGTGGACTTCATGGGAGACGACCAAGGAGGACACCACTGTTGAAAACAAATCATAAAAAAGCCAGACTGGAATTTGCCAAACTGCATGTTGATAAGCCACAAAGCTTCTGGGGGAATGTCCTATGGGCAGACGAGACAAAACTGGAACTTTTTGGCAAGGCACATCAGTTCTATGTTCACAGATGCAAAAATGAAGCATACCAAGAAAAGAACGCTGTCCCTACTGTGAAACATGGAGGAGGTTCTGTTATGTTCTGGGGCTGCTTTGCTGCATCTGGCACAGGGTGTCTTTGAATCTGTGCAGGGTACAATGAAATCTCAAGACTATCAAGGTATTCTAGAGAGAAATGTGCTGCCCAGTGTCAGACAGCTTGGTCTCAGTCGCAGGTCATGGGTCTTGCAACAGGATAATGACCCAAAACACACAGCTAAAAACACCCAAGAATAGTTAAGAGCGAAACATTGGACTATTCTAAAGTGGCCTTCTATGAGCCCTGATCTAAATCCTATTGAACATCTGTGGAAGGAGCTGAAACATGCCATCTGGAGAAGGCACCCTTCAAACCTGAGACAACTGGAGCAGTTTGCTCATGAGGAGTGGGCCAAAATACCTGCTGAGAGGTGCAGAAGTCTCATTGACAGTTACAGAAATCGTTTGATTGCAGTGGTTGCCTCAAAAGGTTGTGCAACAAAATATTAAGTTAAGGGTACCATCATTTTTGTCCAGGCCTGTTTCATAAGTTTGTTTTTTAAAATAATTCTGTTGAACCACAATTTAAAAGCATTGTCTGATTTTCATTGGTTAATTTTCATAGAATTTTTATTTTATTACCACTTTTTCAGATTCAAGTTATTTCTGTGACCATTGTGGGTTTTTCTTTCATTAACAGAGGGGTACCAACAATTTTGTCCACGTCTGTATGTGTATATGTGCAAGAAGGGACAGGACAGAATAAGCTTTGGGTTTCAATCCTGTTTTTTTTTTTTGGACTGTTATTTTCAGACTGTGGTTTTGTTTTATTCTTGTTTTTAATTTTGTTCAAAATAAATGGCATCAATCAATCAGTCATTCAATCAATAAAAAAAAGGTCTTTTTGAATATGATGCCACAAGCTTGGCACACCGATCTTTGGGCAGTTTGGCCCATTCCCCTTTGCAGCACCTCTCAAGCTCCATCAGGTTGGATGGGAAGCGTCGGTGCACAGCCATTTTCAGATCTCTTCAGAGATGTTCAGTAGGATTCAAGTCTGGGCTCTGACTGGGCCACTCAAGGACATTCACAGTTATCCCGAAGCCTCTCCTTTGATATCTTGGTTGTGTGCTTAGGGTCGTTGTCTTGGTGAAAGATGAACCGTCGCCCCAGTCTGAGGTCAAGAGCGCTCTGAAGCAGGTTTTCATCCAGGATGTCTCTGTACTTTGCTGCATTCATCTTTCCCTCTATCCTGACTAGTTTCCCAGTTCCTGCTGCTGAAAAACATCCCCACAGCATGATGCTGCCACCACCATGCTTCACTGTAGGGATGGTATTGGCCTGGTGATGAGCAGTGCCTGGTTTCCTCCAAACATGACGCCTGGCATTCCCACCAAAGAGTTCAGTTTTTGTCTCATCAGACCAGAGAATTTTGTTTCTCATTTGTTTCTCATCAGCCATTCAGACCTGGTAGACCCAAACGTATAGTGAGGGTGTGCTGGGAGCGTCTGGCTGAGGCCCCTGTCCGGGAGGTCTTCAACTCCCACCTCCGGAAGAACTTCAACCACATTCCGAGGGAGTCTGGAGACATGGAGTCTGAATGGGCCATGTTCTCCACCTCTGTTGTTGAAGCGGCGGCTCAGAGCTGCGGCCGCAAGGTGGTCGGTGCATCTCGTGGTGGCAACCCCCGAACCAAGTGGTGGACACCAGTGGTGAGGGGGGCCATTAAGCTGAAGAAGGAGTCCTATCAAGCTTGGTTGGCTTGTGGGACTCCCGAAGCAGCTGAGGTGTACCGGCAGGCCAAGCGGAGTGCAGCTCGGGTGGTTGCTGAAGCAAAAACCCGGGTATGGGAGGAGTTCGGTGAGGCCATGGAACAAGACTTTCGGTCGGCTTCAAAGAGATTCTGGCAAACTGTTCGGCGGCTCAGGAGGGGAAAGCAGCTCCCCGTCCACACTGTGTATGGTGCGGATGGGACACTGTTGACTTCAACTGGGGATATTGTCGGGCGGTGGAAGGAATACTTCGAGGATCTCCTCAATCCCACTGACACGCCTTCCACAGAGGAAGCAGGGTTTGGGGACGAGGGGGATGACTCGCCTATCACAGGGGCTGAGGTCGCCAAGGTGGTTAAAAATCTCCTTGGTGGCCGGGCCCCGGGGGTGGACGAAATTCGCCCCGAGTACCTCAAGGCCCTGGATGTTGTTGGGTTGTCATGGTTGACACGCCTCTGCAACATTGCGTGGCGGTCGGGGGCAGTGCCTTTGGCATGGCAAACCGGGGTGGTGGTTCCTCTCTTCAAAAAAGGGGACCGGAGGGTGTGCTCCAACTTTAGAGGGATCACACTCCTCAGCCTCCCTGGGAAGGTTTATGCCAAGGTACTGGAGAGGAGAGTCCGGCCGTTGGTCGAACCTCGGATTCAGGAGGAGCAATGTGGTTTTCGTCCTGGCCGTGGCACATCGGACCAGCTCTTTACCCTCTCGAGAATTCTTGAGGGTTCGTGGGAGTTTGCCCAACCAGTTTACATGTGTTTTGTGGACTTGGAGAAGGCATTTGACCGCGTCCCTCGTGGATTTTTGTGGGGGGTTCTTCGGGAGTATGGGGTATCGGGCTTGTTGTTTCGAGCTATTCGGTCTCTGTACGACCGTTGTGAGAGTTTAGTTCGTATTGCCAACACTCGGTCGGAGTCATTCCCAGTGAGAGTTGGACTCCGCCAGGGCTGCCCTTTGTCACCGGTCCTGTTCATAATTTTTATGGACAGGATTTCTAGGCGCAGCCAGGGAATGGAGGGTGTCATGCTTGGTGACCACAGGATCTCATCTCTGTTGTTTGCAGATGATGTTGTCCTGTTGGCTTCATCCAGCAATGACCTACAGCTCTTGCTGGGACGGTTTGCCGCTGAGTGTGAAGCGGCTGGGATGAGAACCAGCACCTCCAAGTCCGAGTCCATGGTCCTCAGCCGGAAAAAGGTGGATTGTCCTCTCCGGGTTGGGGACAGGCTCCTGCCCCAAGTGGAGGAGTTTAAGTATCTTGGAGTCTTGTTCACGAGTGAGGGGAAAATGGAGCGAGAGATCGACAGACGGATTGGAGCAGCATCTGCAGTGATGCGGACGTTGTACCGGTCTGTTGTGGTGAAGAGGGAGCTTAGTTCTAAGGCAAAGCTGTCGATTTACCAGTCAATCTACGTTCCTACTCTCACCTATGGTCACGAGCTTTGGGTAATGACCGAAAGAACGAGATCGCGGATACAAGCGGCTGAAATGAGCTTTCTCCGTAGGATTGCTGGACTCACCCTCAGAGATAGGGTGAGGAGCTCAGTCATCCGGGAGAGGCTCAGAGTAGAACCGCTGCTCCTCCACATTGAAAGGAGTCAGTTGAGGTGGTATGGGCATCTGATTAGGATGCCTCCTGGACGCCTCCCACTTGAGGTGTTTCAGGCACGTCCCACTGGGAGGAGACCCCGGGGCAGACCCAGGACTCGGTGGAGAGACTATGTCTCCCAGCTGGTCTGGGAACGCCTTGGTATCCCCTCTGAAGAGCTGGAGCAGGTGGCTGGGGAGAGGGAAGTGTGGGCTTCTCTGCTTGAACTGCTGCCTCCGCAACCCGGACCTCCGGAAAAGCGGTAGAAGATGGATGGATGGATGGATGGTCTGAGAGTCCTTCAGGTGCCTTTTGGCAAACTCCAGGCAGGCTGCCATGTGCCTTTTACTGAGGAGTGGCTTCAGTCTGGCCACTCTACCATACAGGCCTGATTGGTAGATTGCTGCAGAGATGGTTGTCCTTCTGGAAGGTTCTCCTCTCTCCACAGAGGAATGCTGCAGCTCTGACAGAGTGACCATCGGGTTCTTGGTCACCTCCCTTACTAAGGCCCTTGTGCCTAATCGCTCAGTTTAGACGGCCGTCCAGCTATAGATGAGATGAGATTGAGATGAGATTCAACTTTATTGTCATTACACATGTATGAATACAAGGTAACGAAATGTGACTTGGCATTTGGGCACGCTCTGCAGAGCGCATCCAAGGCCGGGGCAGCCGCTAGTCCTGGTGGTTCCTGGTGGTTCCGAACTTCTTCCATTTACAGATGATAGAGGCCACTGTGCTCATTGGGACCTTCAAAGCAGCAGACATTTTTCTGTACCCTTCCCCAGATTTGTGCCTTGACACAATCCTGTCTCGGAGGTCTACAGACAATTCCTTTGACTCCATGCTTAGTTTGTGCTCTGACATGCACTGTCAACTGTGGGACCTTATATAGACAGGTGTGTACCTTTCCAAATCATGTCCAATCAACTGAATTTACCACAGGTGGACTCCAGTTAAGCTGTAGAAACATCTCAAGGATGATCAGTGGAAACAGGATCCACCTGAGCAGTTTTGAGCTTCATGGCAAAGGCTGTGAATACTTATGTACAGGTGATTTCTTAGTTTTTATTCTGAATAAATTTGAAAAAATCTAAAAAAAAATGCTTCTTTCACATTGTCATTATCGGGCGTTGTGTGTAGAATTTTGAGGGGAAAATGAATTTAATCCGTTTTGGAATAAGGCTGTAACATAAAATGTGGAAAAAGTGAAGCACTGTGAGTACTTTCCGGATGCACTGTAATGCTACTTTTACTCGAGTACACTTTATGGCCACTCTACTCACCTCTAATTATTGTAACAAGTTTATTCTTTCCCTAGTAAGTTTTTCCTTATAAATGTTATGTTTTTCCATATATTTGTGACTTTTTCTCTTAAAAAAAACTCCCTTTTCTTATAAACTTGCAACATTTTCACATACTTTTTTCTTGAAAAATTTCTCATAACTTTTTCATAAGGCTTTTTCAAATTTGCAACAATTCTCCCGGATGTACTGTATTTTCTTGTAAATTTGATGCTTATATTCCCCATATTTTTTTTCTCTTGCAGATGTGTTTTTTCCTGTTTTTTTAATCATAGCCACTGGCTATTTAAGAGCTGTGTGCAGTTTCATAGACACAAATTGCAGACCCTTTGTATAAGATAACAAAAACAGCTGTATTAGGCCATTCCTTAAAGTTGAATCAAATTTATTTAAAAAAGTATTATTTAATGCATTTGACATTTTTCATCTTTCCCAGCACCGATGATCATCAGGTGCCTCAAACACAAATATGGCTGACTCATTTGGTCGATTATGGCGCCCGAGTAAGTTGCTGAACGCAGCTGCGGACTTGACCCCTGACCGGGTTTCAGGCTGTAGCCCGTTTGTACACAGAAGTGTAAAATGGGAGCAGGTCAGCGAGGAGGGAGCACACGACAGCCGTCTAACTTTCATCAAAGTCATCTAGGAGTCTGCAGAACCCCGCTGTGTACCGTCCTATCATCTATCTCCGAGTCTGCCATTTGGCTTGTGTCGCGCTTCACAACTTCTTCAAGACCTGTTTACAGCAGTTATCCCTTTACATGTGCCAGTTTGTATATTTAATATCTGAGACGTGTCCTGCAGCAGACCGTGTGCTTTTAGAAATCAACACCCGCAAGATATATATTCACCCACTTGACACAAACCAGCTGATAACTTATTCTGGTTGTATCTGATAGAAATATGACCCTTTAAACCCAAAACTCACTCAGTCTTCTTTGCAAATCAGGCTTATTTTCAACGTTTAAAGTGTTTCTTGTTTGATTTGTTTTTGCAGATAGCTCGAAGTTTGTAAGTTTGATGGTTGAATAATTTAAAGTGTAACTGTATTTGTATTAACTTGTAACAGACAAGTTTTTCAATTTAAATATTCTTGCATTGATATCTGTTAAATATTGCATCCATATTGAAATAACCAACATTGACATTTACTATAACCTTGTCCATGTCGGATAATTCTTTTTTTTTTTTTTTCTGTTAATACTCTTCTCACCATGTTTGTTCATGTACTGTCTGTTTATGTGTAAACCAATCCAGTGAAATACCGGAAGTAAACACGCCACCATTAACGCAGTGACTGTTCTCAGAGATATGGGTCTGTTTGAGCACAAGTTGTTCTTACACTACAGTTTCTTTTTTTACCTGGGTGTACAGTGGTTAGAAATGTTTGACAGAAGTAGGTCAAGACAGGAAAGGTTTTGTTCCCAGTAACAACAGCAGAATGACTAGCCTGCAGCCGCCTAGCTTACCATCCAGCGGTAATGTTTTTAGTCACTGCTCAGGTAGCTAACATCCATGGGCTAACATATTCTCCAGGGACTGTGATGGTTAACCTAATGATCACAAAGTACACATCAAGGAACCACAACAATAATGGCAGCAGCCTTACCTCCACAGGACCGATGTAACTGTCAGCGTAGTCGATAATATTCACATTTAATTTTTAAATAAAACATCAACAGCCTTTTCAAAAGATTAATATTACTTATTCACCACTATGGATTGAATATGTAGTTATTTTTTAATTTGATAACACTGTATGACATCTGTGTGGGTAGCAGATTCAGTTGTGATTAAGTGACATACTCGTGAAAAGCAAGGTTTTTTTTTCTTGTTTCATGGCTGTAACATGTTTTTTATGACATACAAGAGCGAAATCACTCTTATGTGCCATCTGTGGCTTTTTTTTTTTTTTTGCCATGAAAGTTCATTTAAGCTCCTCCCCTTGGAAAAAGGCAAGTTCAGACTGGCCATTTTTGTGATGTCACTATAACAGGTGAACCAATCGGGACTTAGCACTGGATGTCAAGCGGTGGCCCTCGCGAGCCACCATAAGACGCCAAAAGTCGCTGGTGAGGTTTGCATTGATGTTTTAATCACAAACACAAGATAACATACAAGTAATAGAAAGTAATGAGCCACGGGGGGCTAAAACACACTGTGACAATAACCATCGAAGACAGGAAATAATGGGAACATAAGATAACGCACTTACAGTCACAGAGGAGGAATGGTCAACGAATGAACAGAGGGATGCTCCAGTAATGTTTGACTGTGAACAGATTCTGACGAGACTGCTGCACATTTTGTTCCCAATTGCCCTCTTAAGTAGGGGGCCGCTGATGAGGCGAAATGTGACACAGCTGACAGCTTTGACAGCCGGAAGCCCCTCCGAGCGCTGTCACAATAAAAGTTTGGAGAGCAAAAGGGGAACACAGCCGCCAAATGGCCAGGAATGGTGCATGGCTCGAGTGCGGACGAGATCGGCGCTCGAACCATAACAGTACCTCCCCCCCGAGGGCGAACTACGAGCGCCCTATGACCCCCCCCCCCCCCCCCCCAGGGTGGACGGATGGGGGCACAGGCCTGGAGGGTGAGAGCCAGCAAGAGCGGAGAAGAAAAGGAAAAAAAAAAACAAGATGGATACAGAGAGCAAATGGGGCAATTACACAGTGGGAGAAAAAAACCCACAAAAATACCCCATAAAATACCCACAGGCGGGATAATACACCCAAAACAAGGGACACTAAGCCCATCGGCCATAAACAGAAACTCGGGTCAACGACCAAGATACATAGTTTCAAAGGAAAAACATATCATCCCCCAACAAAGGAAAGGGGGGAGAGGAAAAAAAAAAACCCACTACAAACGTTGAAACCCTGTAGTTTGACTCATACACACAAACTGTACAGGCAACGAATGCACATTCAAACAGAGGAAAAACAAAACACCCGCTAGGGAGCGGTGACATAAGCAATTACATCCATATACGATTTTGTACATATACCATTTCATACATATACAATCTCGTACACAAGACCCCCGCACATCTCAATTGATACAGGAGAACAGAAATGCAACTCAGGGATGAAGACAGTCTAAACCCCACGGCATGAAGGCCGAAGGTTCGGGGGGCCGCCCTGCGTCTAGCGTCCATATAGCTGGCAGGGGGAAAAGGAACAGTTCGGGCAGCCTACCCCAGTCCCATGCCAGGAAACACAATTCTTCTGGCGGCCGGCCAGGTCGCCGAACGGACATGAAAGATTGTCGAGTGGCCGACCCAGAACGCCAAACTGGCAAAATAGCTCATCGGGCGGCCGACCCGCATCACCCAGCCACCGGAACCGTAGGGGAGAAATTGAAGACGGCCTCCCTGGAGAGGGGGAAGACGAGGGAGAGCCGGGCCAAGCATTAGGAGCCCCAACGGCCCCCGGTGGAGATGAGCTGGGATGAAGATTATGAGGATGATGATGATGAGCCAGTCCAGTGTCAAGTGGCAGAGGATCTGCAGCTCCCTCACCGACCTTGGACCAAACTGGCGCTGCACCCCCGTTGGACCCCTACCGGGTCAGCGCAGCACCCACGATGGACCCCGATTGGGTCTCGTCAGCACCCATGACGGACCCCGACTGGGCCTCGTCAGCACCCACGATGGACCCCGACTGGGTCGGCGCAGCACCAGAAACGACCTCCAACCCCAGACCCGGAACCTCCTGCACGGTGACCGGGAATGACTCCGCACCGGTGACCCTGGGAGATGGCTCAGGAGAGAGAAAAGGACTGGGATCAGGATCACCGGTAGCAACAGAACCCGGCGAGACAGGCTCGGATGCAGCGGGCGGCTGCACCCGGATCGTCTCCCCGAGAGACAGGCAAAAATGCTCCAGAGCAGAAAGAAGGAAAACAAGGTAGAGCACTTGCCTGATCTCGGGTTCTGTTGCCGTCCAGGACTTCGGCGATCCGGGCTCAGGACGAAGAAGGTCGTCATCTGGCTCCCATTCGGCTGTGGCAAACTCCGCAGCCGGCATGATGTCTTTCACAGCCTGAGGACCCTCCAACGCTGACGTCCACGCTGATGACCCCACACGGCGTGGTGGCAGGGGTTCCTCGACCTGCTAGGTTGGACCGCTCCTCCGTGGAGACCCGGGGACACTTTATCGTCGGCGCAGGCTCCAGGCTGCAGTCTTCTTCTCTCCTCTGCCCACGACGTGGCTGCGGGGCCAGAACCAGGCTCTCCAGAACCGCAGGCCCCCTCCTCGTCCGGCGACATAGGCCTGGCGTCGTGGACCACTCAGCGGAGGGAGACACAGAGGCAGCAGGTTTAGTAATTACAGCTACAGCAGGTGGTAGGAGCTCGGGGGACTGCGAACCCCGAACTCCGCCCCCAGGAGTCAGACAAGGCAGATCACAATTATGGTGGAAAGAATGGACTTGCACTTGCCTGTCTCCCGGAGGGAGGATGGTGCCTGCTGTAGGGGACGTTGTTCCTCCCGTTCCCCGCTGGATGGTGACAGAGGGCCCCCTGGAAGGACAAGGAGGAGCCGCTCGCGATGGATCAAGGATGGGGCTCGCCGAAGCAGGACTCTTGGCACACACAGCAGCCAGGGAAGACGTCGAGGAGGAGGGGGCGACGGCCGAGCCGAACCGGGCACGATGAGCTGACGGGACAGCAGGGAAAGGTGACCCGGGGGGAGAGGCTGAGAGACGCAGGAGTGGCAGCTGTCCGAGAGGTGGAGTCCTTGCGACGACCTGGAACTGGATCCGGACGGGGATCTTGCTGAGGTTTACCTTGGCCGTGGCGCCGACGGCTTCGACGGCCCCTGGATGGCGCGAACTCCTGGACTGGATCAAGGACAGGAACGGGATCCCAAAGCGGGGAGCGGGGATGCCTCCTCCTCTGCTTCCTGCCGTAGTCCTCCTCCACCATACGGAGTATCTCGCGCTGTGCAGCGATGTCATCCCTCCTCGCGCCGACTTCAGGGTGGTCGGCGTAGTGCGGGAGATGATTTAGGACATCCTCAGCGCAGTCCAGGTACCAGTGTACATTGCTGTGATAGTCGAGGAGGGAGGCAGCGATGAGCGTTTCGTCCACGTACTCCAAAGCCTCCACCAGCTCATAGTCCTGACTCCGAGCGTGGCCCCTCTGCGACGGCATTCTCCCAGCACACAGTTACCCAGACAGGGAAGAACAATTGTCCAATTAAAGCAAACTCACCGGGAATGGCGTCTCGGTTTGGCGTCTCGGTTTAGGCGCCCTGGCGGCAGTCTACTGTCAAGCGGTGGCCCTCGCGAGCCACCATAAGATGCCAAAAGTCGCTGGTGAGGTTTGCATTGATGTTTTAATCACAAACACAAGATAACATACAAGTAATAGAAAGTAATGAGCCACGGGGGGCTAAAACACACTGTGACAATAACCATTGAAGACAGGAAATAATGGGAACATAAGATAACGCACTTACAGTCACAGAGGAGGAATGGTCAACGAATGAACAGAGGGATGCTCCAGTAACGTTTGACCGTGAACAGATTCTGACGAGACTGCTGCACATTTTGCTCCCAATTGCCCTCTTAAGTAGGGGGCCGCTGATGAGGCGAAATGTGACACAGCTGACAGCTTTGACAGCCGGAAGCCCCTCCGAGCGCTGTCACAATAAAAGCTCGGAGAGCAAAAGGGGAACACAGCTGCCAGATGGCCAGGAATGGTGCATGGCTCAAGCGCGGACGAGATCGGCGTTCGAACCATAACACTGGATGTTCAAATTTGCCGTCTTGCAGACTTCTGTGTCCTGGTGGGCAGGATGTGGGTGGGCCTAAATACATCCTAGTGTTTGAAGGAGGAAAAAAAAGGGAAAATATTGTAAGTGTGGGGGAAAAAGGGCGTAAGATACCATTTTAGACACTGTCGATTTGTTTTTAAGAGGATTTATATCCACCCCAGTGCGTCTTTAAGTGACGTGCAATTATGTAACATAGTTAAACACGGCCATCCCTAAGTGCAGCCTTGGAAATAAATTTAGAATAAGATAGTCTTGTGAAATTTACACAGATGATAATGTTTAGATCTTTTTTTAAACTTTATTGCCATATTTTTAATTTACAGGCAAAAAGGAAAAACAAAACAGAAAAAAGGAAAAAAAACATCTTGAGATTGGGCCTCATTAATCATCCCAGTAACATTAAGAGATGTAGAGCACATACATAAACTGAAGTCAGCTATTGAAACTGTAAATACATATAGAATAAAACAAAATACAAATGGATTAAATAAATGAATCAGATGATGCTGCAAGTTATTTAATTAAAATTTAAATGACAAAGATATGAGTCCTAACCCAGATGTTCAGTAACTGGAGACAATCTTTAAAAAAAACTGGTACTTTTCGCTGTAAATGTGCAGTCATATATCCCATCATATGAACATGTTTTACTTTCTGCAACCCCTGACCAATGCCAGGAGGATCAGGCTTCAGCCAGTTAATTGTAATCACCTTTCTTGCAGTCATTATTAAAGCATGCAGTATATCTGTAATTTCCCAGTTTGGGATCAGTAGAGTACATCTATCTATCTATAACACTGTTCTTTTGTAAACAGGTGGTGAGGAAACATATCTAATAAAAACAATAAAGGGTCCATAAAGGGTCTTTTTTTATGTTTTTCCAAAATATTTGTATTTTTGGGCAGTCCTAAAATATAAGAGCGTGGTCTCCAACCATGCCACAGTTCCTCCAGCATTTGTTACTGGGACTGGTTTTGGAGACAAACGCCTTCAAGATTTTTATGTTTTATTGTTTGTTTTAATCCCCCTTTACTGCCATTAACAAAGAAAGTAAGTGCTCTAAAGTCTTGTGTTTAAATAGCCAATAATTTCTCCAGCTCCATGCCCCATTTCTGTCCTGACAGCTGTGTTTGCCATGTGAATCACTTCATGTGGACTGATGAAAGTGGACCGGTGTGGTATTGTTGCAGGTGGTGGTTTGGCAGAAGGCCAAAGCAGCCGATAACAGAAGCGCCCTCCTCACTACTCTGGGGCCTGGAGCCGTGGCCAACTTGATCCCCTGCCACCATCACCAAGAGCAACCGGAGGTTAGCTGAGGGGAAACGAGGGGGGGCGGGGGGGTTTGGTAACATGAAGTTTGGAGAAGAATTCTTTGTTTTCTAACAGACACTCAAGGCATGTTAAGAAATTTTAAGGTGTTTGATTTTGGCCTGTAGGACTCAAGTTTACATTTTTTAGCGTCATCTAGTTGAGCTCCATCATGTTGGATGTCACAACCTTCAGGGGGTTCAGTAGTTAGAAAATGTACTTAAGTAAAAGTAGCATTACTTCATAGTATCAGTTATTCAACTATAATTATTAAGTGTAGTCACCAAAAAAGGTGTAATGAGATTAGATTTGGGTAGTAACTTGTTAGATTTACTAAAGTACATATACTCAAGTAACTTCACAAATTTGTACTTGTGTGAGTAGTTTGACCACTGGATACTTTTTTTAACTCTTACGTTAGTACATTTTTGATGAAAAACCTGTACTTGTACTCGGATACATTTAGGTGTACTCTTTCATTTACTCTTGATTTCACTGATTTTAAATGAATTGCATTTAAAACCATCGTTCTTCTATTTGTGACTGAGGAAAGATATGAGTCTTTAGTTTTTTTGTATGATTTGGATTGTAGAGGATGCATATTTATCCTTTCCTCGGAGTAACACGTCTACAAAAGCCTTACAATCAATGGAGTAAAGTTGCAAACGTACAAGAAAAAGTCACAAATTGATCAAAAATTTGTGCAGAAAACATTACAGATTAATCACAAAATTCATTTAGGCACCAGAGGAACAGATACACTAGGGAAAAAAAGTAATTTACTTATGAGGAAAAAAAGCACAAATTTATCTGAAAAAAACCCTCGTATTACATGAAAATGTCTGAAGTTTGAAATTTATGAGAAAAAGTCCCAAATTTAGAAGAAAACAATAGTAAATCTATGAGACAAGTTACAATTTAATGAGGGGGGAAAAAAGCAAATTTACAAGAAGAGTCAAACTTAAGAGGAAAATCTCAAAAACTGGTGAGAGTAAAGTCATTACTCATTACTTAAATAACTTTTTAGTAGATACTTTATTACTCATGTATGATTAAGTCAAAAGTTCATCAAAGAGTATGAGCAAATGTGCTTGAATAAAAACCGTTTTTTTCTTGATAAATGTACTCAACTAAGATTAAAACATATTCTGCCATAAATCTACTCCCAAGTACAATTTTTGTGAAAAATTTTAGCTAGTAACTGGTTACATTCACTCAAACACATTTGATTGAATGAATGAATGAATTTATTTCGGATAGTACAGTACAGGTTAAAAGAAACTGAATAATATAACAACAAGGTCAAATTAGACAATGACTCCTCTGATTATACAATTCAACGTAAGTTATCCGAAATGGGTGATGGCTGAAGCTGCAGCTTATATTGCTGATTATATTACTGATATTATATTACTGATTATATTACTGATTATACTCCCGAGTTACTTTTTCACTGGTTTGAAAACTCATTATAAATTGGTCTTTTTATTAAATTTGTAAATATTAATAATTGAAATATATGTTGATATCATTGTGATTTTATTCATGCTCAGTTGCAAAGAAACAAAAAAGTTACAAATTTATACGAGAAGAATAGAAAATTTACTAGTTAAAAAGCCACAATGGGTTTTTTTTAGTGCTGGGGATTGATTAAAAAAATTTAACTAATTAATCACCATTTTTCTATAATTATTGCAATTAATCACAATTAATTTGTTTGACTAATTAATTTGTTAACTATGATTAATTGCTAAAATTATAATAAAAAATAAGTATTTTTAGGCACTTTTATTGCTTTTTATTTGTAATTGCTGTTTTTAACAATACACTAACTGAGCTTCAAATGGTTCCATTTAGCAGCTTTTTAACACTTTGTAGTCTGATTTGTGCAACTTTGGAAATTTAACGTCTGTCACATTGGTGAGGTAAAATGTTACAAGGCCAGAAAGTTAATTACAGAAATAAAACGGTGCCTAAGTGGCGAGAACTTCGGCATTAACAGAATAACAAATAAGAAACTGATGGTGGTTAATGTTGTGTTGCTGACTGTGCACAGTGTCCCGCCTAATATTTTATTTATTAATGTTGCCTAAGTTTATTAAAACAGTGAGTATTCCAAAAGCTTACTAAACTGCTCATGCCCATTTGATTCCTGTGTGCTAATAATATAAAATTGTAAACGTTAAAGGTCTTACCCCTTGAAAGTAGCTCAGTCAGTCCATTCCACTGTAACTCTGGTGATGCTAGCATTTGTTGCTAACTTCCAGGAACTATTTTGTGCTCCATACTCTGCCACTGATGTAAATAATTTAAAAAAGGTCCATTAGAGTGAACTGATTTAACACCTTTGTCTAACTCTAGCACTGCATCCACACCCACAGGCAGTCCAAAAAGTGAACATTTGCAAACACAACAAGGTGAATAATTGGTCTGCTGTGGCTAGCCTCACACTAACTTCCGGCTAGCTGACAGAACTCACTGAAGATTCCTTCCCCACTGTTGTATAATGTATTTAAAGCTCAGTGACGCAAAATATCCTACAGTACATGTAATTACTACTCACCTCTGCTCACATTTTACTCTTCACTCCTATGACCCTTTTGCCCTTAATTATGGAGGTGTGATGTCAACGCATTAAATCAGGTAAAATATTATGTATGCCCAGAATATTCTGATTTATATTCACTCATGACTGATGATTGAGGTCTAATTCTGTCTATGGATGAGACGGACATTTTTCTCAGAGTAAACGAGAGTGTGCACGTTACACCCGACTGTGAGCTAATAACCTCGTCATGAACGGCTGGTCTCAAGCCAGCAAATGTGGTCAGTTGGTGGCGGGCCAACAATTTCTTTGCCCTTTTCTCTCGAGTTCTTTCCTGATGAGGGCTGAGGGATTTTTGTTAGCTAAGCTTTTGCTGTGCTGCTCGTAATTGAATTACCGTTGAGCTGTAACTTTCTGCTTGGTCACGGTAGGTGTCACGCGGCTCCTACCTGCTGTCAGGTTCCCAGCTAATCTAGTCTGACAGATATGGAGCAGCCCTTTTCACCCCGTTTCTCCTTTGTTGTTGTTTTTTTGCTGCTCGGTGCCCAGTTATGAGAACAACCTTTCACCTTTTCCTCTTACTCCCCGTAGCAATGAAAGGGAACTTTTCTCCCCTTGTCCCCAACAACAAAGCCATGCCATCGGGGGGAACGGGTTGACAATTTCACCAGCCTCTCCAGGGGAGAGCTGTAAGAGCTGTTCCTCGGCAGAACAAAATGTGACACTCGTTTTTGGCAGCCTGACTACGCCTAGCCGAGGCCCTTTGGGGCAAGAGGTGCCGTTCGTAGTCTCATAAAGTGACCCTAATGAGCAGAAATGGAGCGAAGCATATGTGCCCTGACCTGAAACAGCAGTTAGTTTATTGTCGGCATGCGTTGCTGCTAATAATGAGCCTGAAGCCATGTGGAGAAAAAATAACATTCACAATCTGCTGAGCGTTAATAGCTTTCCATAATATCTTACCAGCTTAGGTTCTTAATTGAGTTTTAAGTACAGTTGTTCAGTTTTATGATGAGTCATCAGTTTTTGCTCACGAGAATCACCTCTAGTGAAAGTATGTAGCATGATGCTGATCTTAGTAGAAAACTGAAGAGCAGCAGCCAGTAAAACATGTAGAAGGAGAAATTAAATATTATGCATTCAAGTTCAATAATATTTGCACATCAAAATTATTAAAGCCCCTCAAGGCACTATTCATGTATTCTACATATACAAACCCCAAATCCAATGAAGTTGGGACATTGTGTAAAACATAAATAAAAACACAATACAAGGATTTGTAAATCTTTTTCAACTTATATTCAATTGAATACACTACAAAGACAAGATATTTAGTGTTCAGACTAATAAACTTAATTGCCTTTTTTTTTTTTTCAAATATTCACTCATTTTAAATTTGATGCCTGCAACACCTTCGAAAAAAGCTGGAACAAGGGCATATTTACCACTGTTACATCACCTTTCTTTTAACACTTAATAAGTATTTAGGAACTGAGGACACTAATTGTTGAAGCTTTGTAGGTGGAATTCTTTCCCATTCTTGCTTGATGCACAACTTCAGTTGCTCGCCAGTCGTATTTTGTGCTTCATAATGTGCCACACATTTTCAATGGGAAACAGGACTGGACTGCAGCCAGGCCAGTCTACAGTGGGGCAAAAAAGTATTTAGTCAGCCACCAATTGTGCAAGTTCTACCACTTAAAAGATGAGAGAGGTCTCCAATTTTCATCATAGGTATACCTCAACTATGAGAGACAAAATGAGAACAAAAAAAATCCAGAAAATCACATTGTCTGATTTTTAAAGAATTTATTTGCAAATTATGGTGGAAAATAAGTATTTGGTCACCTACAAACAAGCAAGATTTCTGGCTCTCACAGACCTGTAACTTCTTCTTTAAGAGGCTCCTCTTTCCTCCACTCGTTACCTGTATTAATGGCACCTGTTTGAACTCGTTATCCGCATAAAAGACACCTGTCCACAACCTCAAACAGTCAGACTCCAAACTCCACTATGACCAAGACCAAAAAGCTGTCAAAGGACACCAGAAACAAAATTGTAGACCTGCACCAGGCTGGGAAGACTGAATCTGCAATAGGTAAGCAGCTTGGTGTGAAGAAATCAACTGTGGGAGCAATTATTAGAAAATGGAAGACATACAAGACCACTGATAATCTCCCTCAGTCTGGGGCTCCACGCAAGATCTCACCCCATGGGGTCAAAATGATGACGAAAACGGTGAGCAAAAATCCCAGAACCACACGGGGGGACCTAGTGAATGACCTGCAGAGAGCTGGGACCAAAGTAACAAAGGCTACCATCAGTAACACACTACGCCTACAGGGACTCAAATCCTGCAGTGCCAGATGTGTCCCCCTGGTTAAGCCAGTACATGGCCAGGCCCGTCTGAAGTTTGCTAGAGAGCATTTGGATGATCCAGAAGAGGATTGGGAGAATGTCATATGGTCAGATGAAACCAAAATAGAACTTTTTGGTAAAAACTCAACTTGTCGTATTTGGAGGAGAAAGAACACCATACCTACTGTGAAGGATGGGGGTGGAAACATCATGCTTTGGGGCTGTTTTTCTGCAGAGGGACCAGGACAACTGATCCGTGTAAAGGAAAGAATGAATGGGGCCATGCATCGTGAAATTTTGAGTGAAAACCTCCTTCCATCAGCAAGGGCATTGAAGATGAAATGTGGCTGGGTCTTTCAGCATGACAGTGATCCCAAACACACCACCCAGGCAATGAAGGAGTGGCTTCGTAAGAAGCATTTCAAGGTCCTGGAGTGGCCTAGCCAGTCTCCAGATCTCAACCCCATAGAAAATGTTTGGAGGGAGTTGAAAGTCCGTGTTGCCCAGCGACAGCCCCAAAACATCACTGTTCTAGAGGAGATCTGCATGGAGGAATGGGCCAAAATACCAGCAACAGTGTGTGAAAACCTTGTGAAGACTTACAGAAAACGTTTGACCTCTGTCATTGCCAACAAAGGGTATATAACAAAGTATTGAGATGAACTTTTGTTGTTGACCAAATACTTATTTTCCACCATAATTTGCAAATAAATTCTTTTAAAATCAGACAGTGTGATTTTCTGGATTTTTTTTTTCTCATTTTGTCTCTCATAGTTGAGGTATACCTATGATGAAAATTGGAGACCTCTCTCATCTTTTAAGTGGGAGAACTTGCACAAATGGTGGCTGACTAAATACTTTTTTACCCCACTGTAGTACCCCCACTCCTTTACTACAAAGCCACGCTGTTGTGACACGTGGAGAATGTGGCTCGGCATTGTCTTGCTGAAATAAGCTGGGATGTCCCTGAAAAAGACATTGCTTGGATGGCAGCATATGTTGCTCCAAAACCTGTCTGTACCGTTCAACATTAATGGTGCCTTCGCAAATGTGCAAGTTACCCATGCCATGGGCACTAACACACCCCTATACCATCACAGATGCTGGCTTTTGAACTTAACACTGGTAACAATCTGCATGGTCCTTTACCTCTTTAGGCTGGGGGACATGATGTCCATGATTTCCACAAACAATCTGAAATGTGAACTCATCAGACCACAGCACACTTTTCCAACTTTGCGCCAGTCCATCTCAGATGAGCTTGGGCCCAGAGCAACCAGCAGTGTTTCTGGGTGTTGTTGATATATGGCTTTTGCTTTGCATGGTAGAGTTTTAACTTGCACTTGTAGACGTAGCGACCAACTGTGTTAACTGACAGTGGTTTTCCAAAGTGTTCCTGAGCCCACGTGGGGCAACTCAGTGGAGCAGTGTTTAGCACTGTGGCAGCACAATAAGAAGGTCACGGGATCGATTCCACCCCTGACCATCATGGGTTCGATCCCACCCCCTGACCACTGGTGACCCTTCTGTGTGGAGTTTACATGTTCTCCCTGTGTCTGCATGAGTTTACCCTGGGTACTCCGGTTTCCTCCTACAGGCCAAAAACATGTAAGCTAGGTTAACTGGAGACTGTAAAGTGGCCCTAGGTGTGAATGTGTGTGTGTATGGTGAAGGGATTGGCGCCGTACCATGGCTGCCTCATCCATCCAGGTGGATGCCCTGCATTTCCCTCTGGGGATTAATAAAATATACAAAATACAAAAAAAAAAATAGATGTCAGTTTTTAATGCAGTGCCACCAGAGGGATCAAAGGTCATGAGCATTCAATGTTGTTTTTTGGCCTTTCCGCTTACATGCAGAAATTTCTTCAGATTCTGTGAATCTTTTGATGATATTATGGATCGTAGATGATGAAGTCCCTAAATTCCTTGCAGTTGTATGTTGAGAAATGTTGTTCTTAAACTGTTGGACTATTTTCCCATGCAGTTGTACACAAAGTGATGAACCCTGCCACATGACTGCTTCTGAATGACTGAGCCTTTCGGGTGTGCTCCTTTTATATCCAATCATGACCGTCACCCGATTCCAGTCAACCTGTTCACCTGTGGAATGTTCCAAAAAAGAGTTTTTTGGGGGCATTCCTCAACTTTCCCAGTCTTTTCTTGCCCCCCATCCCAGCTTTTTTTGGAATGTGTTACAGGTATCAAATATAAATTGAGTCAATATTTGCAAAAAAACAGTAAAGTTTATCAGTTTGAACATTAAATATCTCGTCTTTGTTGTGTGTTCAATTGAATATAGGTTGAAAAGGATTTTTAAATCATTTATTCTGCTTTTATTTGTGTTTTACACAACATCTCAACTTAATTGGAATTGGGGCTTGTATACAGTGGATATAAAAAGTCTACACACCCCTGTTCAAATGCCAGGTTTTTGTGATGTAAAAAAATGAGAGAAATCATTTCATTTCATTAAATCATAAATCATTGGACCATAACACATTTTCTCACATGTGTTTGGGAGATTTCAAATGTGTTTTTGCAAAATGTAGCCGAGCTTGGATGTTTTTCTTTGTAAGATAAGGCTTCTGTCTTGCCACACTAGATGGGAGATTGTTGTCACATGTACTAAACAGCCAGTACTTGCCAGAAATTCCTGCAGCTCCATTAATGTTGCTGTCGACCTCTTGGCAGCCTCCCTGACCAGTTTTCTTCTTGTCTTTTCATCAATTTTGGAGGGATGGCCAGTTCTTGGTAATGTCACTGTTGTGCCATATTTTCTCCACTTGATGATTACTGTCTTCAATGTGTTCCATGGTATATTTAATGTCGTAGAAATTCTTTTGTACCCTTCTCCTGATTGATACCTTTGAACAACAAAATCCCTCTGATGCTTTGGAAGCTCTCTGCAGACCATGGCTTGTGCTGTAAGATGTGACTACAAAAATGTCAGGAAAAGTCTACTAAGAACAGCTGAACTTTATTTGGGGTTAATCTGAGACACTTTAAATGGTGGCAGGTGTGTGCTGATTCCCATTTAACATGAGTTTGAATGTGATTGGTTAATTCTGAATACAGCCACATCCCCAGTTATAACAGGGTGTGCATATTTATGCAACCAGGTTATTGTAAGTTTTTTTATTTTTCTCCTTAAAAAATTTCAGTTTGTTTTCAGTTGGGTTGTACAGGTTATAGGTCACATTAATAGTGGAAAAAGTTTTGAAATGATTTATCTTGGTCTCATTTTTTACATCACAGAAACCTGGCATTTGAACAGGGGTATGTAGACTTTTTATATCCACTGTATGTAGGCTACATATAGACTAATTTTCTTGACCTCTTACTTCAAGTTCTCTTTGAAGAAATGACACTTCATACTGCCATCTTTAAAAAGACCCACAAATGTGTCCACAACCATTTTTTTGTCCTTTTTTTTTCTTCTGAATAAAAGACCAATAGCATCTCACTTAGACAGTGCTTCATTGGACTTGATGTGACTCATTGCTTGCAGCAGCTGATTGACACTTTCTTGACTCTCCTCCCACCTTCCTGTAAGTCTTGTATAGTTTTGGTGATCATGATGGTGGTATTGCCACTGTCAAAGATCAACACACTACAAGAATTTATCTCGCTAGCCTGACACTGCGATTTTGTGAAAGACCAAAAAAAGCATGTACACTGAACCAGGCTTTCCTGTTGACAGCGGAGTCTTGAAAGAACGTTACATTTTTGTTGCAAGGCAACAGGAAAAACAAATGCCTACTTTGGGACCACTTCAAACAGCTAGGGACACTGGACTAGGAAAAGACCTGGATTCCTTTAAAGGGGTCATTGATTGATAATTTGTGTTTTTGTATATTTTAACCTTCTGACTTGCATTTATTGGTCATGTGATTTCAGAATAATATAAAAAACTCACCTTTCTTAAAAAAAAAAACAGCTTTTATCTTGTTTTCTCTTCAAGAAGCCATTTTGACTCTTCCAGATATTTTCCTGTATGTCAAGAAATGTCAAACATCATTAAATGGTCACTAGCCTTGATGCTTGTCCACTGCTCTATTATTGGCCAGCCTAACTATTTGTCATGTAAATGAGTGGGGAGCCAAAGGTGTTAGCATAAGAGCTGACAGTGGTACTAGGGAGCTCGCGTATGGCTCATTCCATGCCATTTCAACAAATGCCCCACACACCTAAGTCTCAAAAAATTCTGAAAATTTTACCAGCTGTGCCTTATTTATCCAGTAGGCTAGATATAAAATTTTAGTGCATTCGGATGAAGACTTTAATTTTTCATTGAGGTTCAAATGCCAATACCTCAAGAACTATACCACATAGGGAACTGAACTTTTCTACATTGATACATCTTTTCCTGCTGTGTCAGAATATACCAAAAACATCTGTTATTCAACAAAATAGGTAGTCACACTACCCCTTCAAATGGTAAAAACAATATTTGGGTTCCACCCTCAACCATGTTTAGTCCTTCTGAAATCATATTTGTGTATGCACTAGGTTTTTAACCTTTTTATAGTGTTGAGAAACAGATGGGCTGTTCAAAACACTAATTGTTATGGATTGGTTTTTCAGTGGCAGTCTCCACGAATCCCAAAAAATTGTTTCACGTTAGATTTTCATTCAACCATAGTAACTATGTGGGAATATGTGGAAAAAAAAAAATCTGATTTCTTTTTTAATTTGAAGTACAAAGACTCTTCTTTCTTGGAATATAAAACAATTTTTCTTTATGCGACGCCTTCATTTTTTTTTAGTTTCCATCCCAAATATGGGGCTAATTCATCATGTGCGAATAGTGCAACATCAGGCCAGTTTTAACTTGCTTCTGCCCAGAATATTAGCGTAAATTTGTTCTGTTCATTAAATCTTAATTATTTATTAATTAATAATCATCAAATACAGTGAACATATAGTAAATAAAAACATATAATAATGTGCATAAAAATTTTTTATATCTCAAAAAAGAAATTTTGAAATTAAAGAATTTTGAACAAAATATGTCAAACATTTTATTACAGTACAATCAGTGACCCCTTTAAGGAGCGTATCAAATATGACCTTTTACCAGTATACACTAATAATCGTGTGAAAAAGTGTTTGCCCCCTTCCTGATTTCTCATTTTTTTGTATGTCACACTTAAATGTTTCAGATCATCAAACAAATTTAAATATTAGACAAAGATAACACAAGCACTTCCGGTGCTGCACTTGTAATGCTTGATATGAGCCGAGAATTTTAAGCAAAACCATCAAAATAAGGACTTCTGTTGGCTACCAACAAACGTGGGGAATACCCTTACGACCCAATGCTGACCTGGTGAAGGTTCTGGCAGATCTGGCTCCGTTTCGCCCCGTTTCCGACCTCTAAAGGCTCGCCTCTGATGCTAACCCAGATGCTAACCCAGAGTAACTGCAGCAGTGAGAAGGTATTCTTTACATCTGGCCATCTGGAGCCGAGGAGAGAAGGATTTAAAAGGAGGACGAACCAACCGAGGCGGCGATTGGGAGCTCGGGCACGGCGTTGGTGAGAGACGGGGGCCACCTGGATCCAGCAGGACAGTGGTCTGAACCGGTGCCCAATTGCGAGGCCCAGCCGAGGAACGACCAGACTGACGGCGGTCGGTGACGGGGCCTAGACGGGGCCCAGCGGAGGAGCCGCCTAGCCAGACGGCGACGAGTGGCTGTGATCGGTGGATTCCGGCTGCGCCGGCGGTGCACGACATAACTGGCCAGGTAGACGGAGGCAGGCGCCGGCGATAGACGGCGGTGATCTGCGGAGCTGAGCAGCGTCACTCGGCGGAGAAGCTGCGCAGGAGCGGCGGGTCCAGTAGTGACCGAGCTAGTTGAGGCCTAGCCGGATTCTCTGCTTATTTCTATCCACAGGTCAGTAAAATGCCACCCAAAAAAGAGGAAATGGAAGAAATTAAAAAAACTCTGAACTTTGTGTTAGATGAACTGGCCAAAGTGACTAGCCAGCAGGACAAAATATTAGACCTAATACAGGAGGTACAAGCCCTACATTCAATAATAAAAGAAAAAGACAAAAAAATTATGGACCTGGAGCAACACGGGCGTCTTTTGGAGCAACGCGTTGAGGATCTTGAACAAGGTTCTCGCATTGATGACATAGTTATAAGTGGACTAGACATCAGATATCAGTCGTACGCCCATGCTGCTACAAGACTGAGTGGTGAACATGCTTCCATAAGTGAATCAATGTCCTTAGAAAACCAAGTGCTTCAGTTCCTTAATGATAAAGACATTAAGGTAGAAGCCAATGCGATCTCAGCCTGTTATGCTTTACCGAAGAAAGATAACAAAACAAAGAAATCAATTGTGATGCGCTTTGTGAACAGGAGGGTGAAAAATGACATACTGAGGCAGGCCAAAAAACTAAAGGAAACTCAAGTTTACCTAAATGAACACTTGACAAAAAAAAACGCTGAATTAGCACGGCAGGCACGGATGCTAAAGAAACATAATAAGATACAGTCAACCTGGACAAGAAATTGTAGAATTTGGATTAAACTAAATGGAACACCTGAGCAAGCAAAAAGTATAATGATCAGAGATGCTACTGACTTAGATAAATACAAATGAACACTGACTATGAAACACAGAGTGAGGAAACTCAAACTCTAAAAATATGCCACTATGCTGAACATAAACCACAAGAGATGGAGAATGATATTGATCCTGATAACCACTTTTTCAATAATATTCATAACCACTGTGAATATTACACTGAAAAGCAATTCAAAAGTCAAGTGCAATTAGATGGTAAACTGTCAATAATACACTTCAATAGCAGAAGTCTTAACAAAAACTTCTCACAGATTCAGGACTATTTAAAACAGCTAAACAGAAAATTCACAGCTATAGCAGTCTCTGAAACCTGGCTTAATGCAGACCAGGCTCCCCTGATGGCAATAGAGGGATATCAGATGTTTAACATTAACAGATCTCAAAAAAAGGGTGGTGGTGTTGCACTGTATATTGATGACCTATATAGATGTAAGCTTGTAAATGAAATGTCCTCAGCACTACCAGGGATTCTGGAATGTGTTACTGTTGAGATTGACCTAGACAAAACAAAAAATCTAATCATAAGCTGCATATACAGAACGCCGGGAACTTGCATTGAGACATTCAGAGATAAATTAGTCGAGCTGTACAATAATATTACTAGTAAGAAAATGGTAGCAATTTGTGGAGATTTCAATATTGATCTACTTAATCCACATCAACAAAATGTAGTTACAGAGTTCATGAACTCTATGTACAGCATGAGTCTATATCCCACAATAACACATCCCAGTAGAATCACAGCTCACTCTGCTACACTTATTGACAACCTGTTTGTCAATGTTCTCGACAAGAAAATAGAAAGTGGATTATTGATAAATGATATAAGCGACCACTTGCCAATCTTTGCACTTATCCATGGCCACACGGGGCCCAACCCAGAAAAAATCTCAAAATCGTTCAGACACAAATCACCAAACGCAATCAGTTCTTTTAAAGAGGACTTGCTGAAGCAAGACTGGACAGAAGTCTATGTATCAGATGTAAATGAAGCCTATGACACATTTACAAACATTGTAACCACTCTTTATGAAAAAAACTGCCCATTAGTTAAAAAAAAGCTTAAACACAAATTTACTGACAAACCATGGCTAACCAAAGGACTACAAAAGGCGTGTAAAAAGAAAAATTTATTATATAAAGCTTTCATAAAGAAAAGGACAAAAGAAGCAGAGCAGCGGTATAAAACATACAAAAATAAGTTAACATATATAATAAGATGTAGTAAAAGAGACTATTACAGTAAAGAACTGGAAAAAAACAAAGACAATATTAAAAATACATGGACAATAATCAACAGTATCCTTGGAAATAAAAGCAGAAATACCAGCTACCCAACTAACACTCCAAAAAATAATAAATCGACTCCGAATGTGAATATAGCTTCACCTGCAGATGAATTTAATAATTTTTTTGTTAACATTGGACCTAAACTGGCCCGAGAAATACCCACTACGGTGCCAACAGGTGATTCAATATGCAATAACACTGCTGTAAAAGACATCATCTTCATAAAGAACACAGACGAAAGAGAGGTCATTGAAATTGTTAAATCGTTCAAAAGTAAAACATCTACTGACTGCGATGGTATTGATATGCTACTAGTCAAAACTGTTATCGAATGCATAGTGAAACCACTGACGTATATCTGTAACCTGTCTCTCCAATCAGGTATATTTCCCAATGCAATGAAAATAGCTAAAGTAATTCCGATTTACAAGACAGGCGACAGAGGGGAACTCTCCAACTACAGACCAATTTCACTATTACCGCAATTTTCCAAGATACTTGAAAAAATATTCTATGAGAGAATTGACAACTTCATACTGAAGAATGATTTATTGTGTGAGCAGCAATATGGGTTCAGACACAAAAGGACAACAGCATATGCCTTAATGGAATTTACAGAAAAAATATCAACAGCCATTGAAAATAAAGAGTATTCAGTTGGAGTATTCCTGGATCTTAAAAAAGCATTTGATACAGTAGATCACAATCTATTATTAAAGAAACTACAAAATTGTGGTATCAGAGGGGTAGCACTGTCCTGGTTAAGAAGTTACTTAAAGAATAGATATCAGTTTGTATGTGTTAACAACAAAAACTCAGAGCTACTGAAGGTCACCTGTGGAGTCCCACAGGGTTCAGTTTTGGGACCATTATTATTCAATATGTATATAAATGATATATGTAAAGTTTCAGAAAAAAATGGACTTAATATTGTTTGCTGATGACACTAACCTGCTATGCAGTGGAAACAACTTGGAACAACTTCTGGATACACTCGGAAAGGAATTAGGAAAGCTGAAACTGTGGTTTGATTCAAACAAATTAACGCTCAATTTAAGCAAGACAAAATTTATAGTCTTTAACAACCATCACAACTACCCAGTACCCAAACTCAGTGTAAATGGTGTAGAGATTGAAAGGGTATCCGAAACTAAATTCCTTGGAGTAATAATTGATAACAAACTGTGTTGGAAGCCACATATTAATTATATAAAAGGTAAAGTATCCAAATCAATTGCAATATTACACAGAGTGAAAAATTTGCTGAATCAACCCACACTATACACCTTGTATCATTCATTAATACTCCCATACATGACATATTGTAATGAAGTATGGGGAAATACATATAAAACAAACATATATCCACTCTTTATGCTTCAAAAGAGAGCTATTAGAATAATCAACAAAGCAGCTTACAGGGAACCAACAAACCCACTTTTTCTTAAACAAAAAACTCTCAAGTTGAAAGATCTGATCGACTTTAAAACTGCAATAATAATGTTCAAAGTGAAGAATCTATCACTGCCCGCAAATATCCAGAAGTTGTTCCAAACAAGGGAGAAACGATATCACTTCAGAGGAACATGTATATTTCAAAAGCCTACAGTGAGAACAACTACCAAGCAACACTGTATTTCAGTGCAAGGTGTCAGATTATGGAACGATTTTGGACCTGAATTAAAATCATGTACAAAGCTTGGACAATTTAAACAAAAACTAAAGGAAGAAATACTCCAAATATATTTACAAGACGACATGTAAACTCACATAAGGATTGACATTTCCAGCCTGTGTTGTGTTATAGCTTAGTTTTTCTTTTTTCTCTGTGACACTATGTCTTAAATTTGTTTTTGAATAGTAACCGCTTAACTTAGACTAGCTCAGTTTTCTTTTTCTCTCAGTCATATTTTGTCTTAGCCTTGTTTTAAATTGTAATCGCTCTTGTCTTGTTTTCTCTTTTTTCTCCTTTGAATTCTTGGATGGAATATGGGTGGGCAATATAAGCTGCGGCTTCAGCCATCACCCATTTCGGATAACTCACGTGGAATTGTTTAGTAGAAGGAGTCTTTGTCTAATTTGACCTTGTTGTTATATTATACAGTTTCTTTTAACCTGTAATGTACTATCCAAAATAAATAAATTCATTCATAAATTCATTCATTCATTCATTCATTCATTCAATTCATTCATTCATTCAAGTTAACACAAAATGCAGTTTTTAAATGAAGGTGTTTATTATTAAGGGTAAAAAAAATCCAAACCTAAATGGCCCTGTGTGAAAAAGTGATCCCCCCCGCCCCCGTTAAAACATAAATTAACTGTGGTTTATCCCATCTTTGGAAAGATGAGTTCAATTTCTCTAGCCACACCCAGGCCTGATTACTGCCACACCTGTTCTCAATCAAGAAATCACTTAAATTGGACCTGCCTAACAAGGTGAAGCAGACCAAAACATCCTCAAAAGCTGGACATTATGCTGCGATCCAGAGAAATTCAGGAACAAATGAGAAACAAAGTAATTGAGATCTATCAGTCTGGAAAAGGTTATAAAGCCATTTCTAAAGCTTTGAGACTTCAGCGAACCACAGTGAGAGCCATTATCCACAAATGGCGAAACCCTGGAACAGTGGTGAATCTTCCCGGGAATGGCCAGCCGACCAAAATTACCTCAAGAGCGCAGCGACGACTCATCCATCACCATAGCATCATCACAGCAGTCTGTCGGAGTGACAATGACGGTTTCATTTAGGTCTGATCAGATTCCTCCACGCAGCTCTGTCCTTTGCCTTCCGCTGCCAGGAACTCCTGTCTATATCCAACTTCTTCAGGTTGTTTTTTACAGTGTCTTTAAATCTGAGCCTTGGTCTACCCTGATTGCATTTGCCCTCGCATAACTGTGAGTAGAGTAACTGCCAATGGAGACGCTGGTGAGCCATCCTCTCAACATGTCCAAGCCATCTCAGGTTCATCTGTATTAGCATGTCCTCCACTGATTGTAGATCAGCTCGTTTCAGCACTTCTATGTTGGTTATCGCCACCGTGCAGTGCGCCACCGTGCAGTGCTAACCACTGCGGCAGCACAGTTTACCCTTGGCCGGGGGATTGTGGGGATCATGGGATCGTGGGTTCGATCCCAGCCCCCGACCAACAGTGATCTGTGTGGAGTTTGCATGTTCTCCCCGTGTATGCGTGGGTTTACCCCGGGATTTCTCCGGTTTCCTCCCACATGCCAAAAACATGCAAGTTAGGTTAATTGGAGACTCTAAAGTGGCCCTTTGTGTGAATGTGTGTGTGAATGGTTAAAAAAGGGATTGCGCCGTATTGTGGCTGCTTCATCCATCCGGGTGGTGGATGACCCTTAGTTTCTGTAAAGCGTCTTTGAGTGTCTATGATAAAGCGCTATATAAATCTGATGTATTGATTGATATTGATTGATATCTATCACAGCAGTGATAGGACGCATCACTGGTAATGACGAAGCATCCTATAGGAGGGAGGGGGCCAACCTGGTGCCATGGTGTGAGGACAACAACCTCACCCTCAACACGGACAAGACAAAGGAGATGATAGTGGACATGAGGAAAGGGAGGAGGAGACCCCATCGCCCGCTGTTCATCTGGAAGCTTGAGTTGGAGAGGGTGAGCAGCTTTAAATACCTGGGCATCCACATTAACGAGGACCTTAAGTGGACGCACAACACCACAGAGCTGGTTAAGAGAGCTCAACAGCGACTGTACTTTCTGAGGAGGCTGAAGGAGTTTGGCATGTCTTCCAGGATCCTCAACAATTTCTACAGCTGCATCATCAAGAGCATCCTGACCAACTGCATCACTGCGTGGTACGGCAGCACCACTGCCTTGGACCACAAACGCTTGCAGAGAGTGGTGAAGACAGCAGAGAAGATCATCAGGACTCCACTCCCCTCTCTGCAGAGCATCTACCACCGCAGAGTCCAAAGGAGAGCCGACGCCATCCTCCGGGACCCCACCCACCCCCAGCACAGACTCTTCACACTTCTACCCTCAGGCCAGAGGTACATAAGTGTGAAATGCAGGACAACCAGACTGAAGAACTCCTTCTTTCCCACTGCCATCAGACTCCTGAACAGATAACTCCCAAAACTCTGTAACACAGCTTTGCATATAGGAACTCACACACCGGCTGCTAAATCTGCACAATGCTCACCTGTACAGTAGATATAGTCTCACCCGTCTGATGTCCATATCATCTCTGCTACTAATTATCATCTCTGCTGCTACTTATCATGCACAGTCTACTGGTACTACCGTTACAGAAATAATTTGTAATTATACACTGCTTGTTGCACAATGCTCATTTGCACACTGTACATAAACCTATGCCATCTCAGGTTCACATCAAGTTGCACAATGCTCATTTGAACACTGTACATATGTTTATGCCATCTCAGGTTCACATCATCTCTGATATCAATATACCACTATCACCTTAGTCATCCAGTGAATTTTCAGTGTCATTCCTCTGCTGCCTAACTGTGTGTTGGTATGTGTGTTATTAGCATCCATTAGTATTAGGATTGAGTTACTGTGTTAGTGTGTCATGACCTATTAGAATTGTTGTTTCTGTACCCTTTATCTTGGAATTTGTTCGGAGAGCAAAGTAAGAATTTCATTGCTCAGGAAATGTAGCATTTCTTAACTGTGCACATGATAATAGAGCCTTTGAATCCTTGAATCCTTATCTTGTCTTTCCATGAGATGTTCATTATGGCTCGAAGGTGTCTCATCATGTACGCGTGGAGTTTCTTTACCTGCACCCTGTAGACAGTTTCAGCACCATACAATAGAGTAGCCAGTACTGTCACTCTGTACACTTTGCATTTCACACGGATAGACAAATGTTGATTGTTCCCCAGTCTCTCCCTCAAGTTTCCAAACACAGCACTCACTCTTCCCATTCTGAGAGATAGTTCACCCTTCAGCCTAGCATTCTCTGAAACAATACTCCCGAGATACTTGAAAGTCTTACACTTGACTTGTGGCTCTGTACCAATGCTGATCTCTTCTGGTAGTGATGTTGATAACTGGAACTTTGGTGGTTGATAAAGACACTCTGTCTTCTTGATGTTGATTTTGAGGCTGAATTGGCTAGCTGCTCTTGCAAATTTCTCCACTAAAGATTGCATATCTTCCGCACTGTGTGCAACTAGAGCACTGTCATCAGCAAAGAGCATTTCTCTTACTACCTTTGTCGATGTCTTACTCTTGGCTTTAAACTGTGCCACATTGAACAAGTCTTTCCTTGTTTGCATGTACAGTGATCCCTCACTTATCGCGGTTAATGGGTTCCAGAACCGACCGCGAAAAGTGAAAAACCGCGAAGTAGCGTCACCCCAATGACGTCATCCATAAACAATACGTACGTTCATTCTCTCACTCTCTCTCTCTCATATGATACGTGTGTGTGTGTACGTGTACATACATACGTAGATGTAAACAAAGTGTACATAAATATGTTTTTAGAACTCTTTTATTCTTATAACAAGATACGTAACTCAAGATGAAAATGATTTACTGCACAGGTTAATGAGAGCTTTACTGCTCCTCAGGTGACGCCTCATCGTGAGGTGCTGGAGGCGCAGGATCAGCGAGGGCAGCTTCCGATAGAGCTGAAGCTGCAGGAGGCGGCGTAGTGCCTCGACGGGAAGACTATTTCGCACAAAATGGCACAAGAGAACAGCAAAAAGCTCCACGCGGCGAGACTAAGTAACACGAGCGATAAAAAGCAATGAATGCGGTCTTTCTTCCCTTCATGGGTGCTTGGCAGGGAGAGGAGGTGGGTGAGACGTCTCGGCCAATCAGCTTGCGGGGTGAAACGTCTCGGCCAATCAGCTTGCGAGATTTCCGAGCCCAGCCAACACGACAACAGCGAACAGAGAGTTGTGCTGCTCTCAGTGTTGACACGTGATGGTCTAATGTAGTCTCCCTGCCTTCTGCTAGCGCCCGCCCATTATTTCTCAATTTTGAATTTTTGATGAATATTTTTGAAAAATCCGCGATGCACTGAGGGCGCGAAAGGTGAAGCGCGAAGTAGCGAGGGATCACTGTATATTTCTTCTGAACTGTCTTTGAAGGCCACCTCAAGCATGGCTGACAGATATAGCGAGAAGAGTGTAGGCGCCAGCACACCTTTGTTTCACCCCGTTGCTTACTGAAAAGTCTTTAGACACTGAACCACTCATTGCCACGTTTGCTTGCATACCTGTATGGAGTGCCTCGATCAGGTTGACAGACATCTCTGTACAGCCATATTTCTTGAGTATCTTCCAAAGTCCTTGTCACGATACAGTATCAAAGGCTTTACTGAAGTCAATTAAGACTACATAAAGCGGCATGTTCTGTTCGATACACTTTTCTTGAACCTGTTTCAAGCAGAAAATCATGTCCATTGTGCTTTTTCCACTTCTAAAGCCACACTGGGTTTCCGGTAGTACATTCTGCGAGGTGTGTTCATTGAGTCTGTTAAGTAGTACATGTGAGAAAATCTTACCAACAGTGGCTAGCAGTGATATACCTCGGTAATTTCCACAAACTTTCCTGTCACCTTTCTTGAACAAAGGCACAATATTTGCATCCTTCCAGTCTTGAGATACTTTCTGGGCATCCCATATCTCTTGGATGAGCTTGTGCAGGCAGTTGGTCAGCTGAACACCACCAAATTTCCACACTTCTGCTGGAATTCCATCCTGTCCTGGAGCGTTACCATCCTACGTTGTCCTGATAGCTGCCATTAGTTCATCAAGATTTGGTGGTTCATCCAGACTTGATACAGCTGGTCGCTGCACTAGAGCTTCTTTAGCCTCTTCAGCGAGATCTCCAGGGTTGTTTAGTAGTTGGTCAGAGTGGTCTGCAAATCTGTCCGGGATCCAGTCTTTCTCCTGCAAAACTGTTTCACCATCCGTAGCCTGTAGTTGGATCAATCCACTTGGTTTAGGACCGTAGATTTCTCTCAGACCTGTGAAGAATGTTTTCATGTCCTTCATGTCTGCTGCATTTTGAAGGTCCTCCGCTTTTTCATCCCACCAGTTGGACTTCATCTCTCTGGTGTACTTCTGTAGCTCACTCCGAGCCTTTGAGTATTTCTTTTTCTTCGACCTTGTGTTACACTGTAGATTTTCCTGCCTAGCTGTATTTCACACTTCTCGTAGTTTCTTCAGATGTTCATCATGCTCATCAAACCAATCTTGATGTTTCCTCTCAAGGTGGCCTAAAACATCACTTGCAGTCTGATACACCATATCCTTCAGTGTTGCCCATTTCTCTTCTATGTCATTCTCTGAGTTGTTGCTGTCCCAGTCTTTCAAGTTTTCATCCATTTCCTGTGTAAGTTCTTCCTGCTTCATTTGGCCTTTCAGTGCATTAGTGTTTAGCTTTTGTGGTGGCTTCGCACCTGTCCTGCAGTGCTGTTTTCTTCTGCAAATCCTTAATCTAGATCTCAGCAAAACATGATCAGTACCACAGTCCGCACCTCTCATTGCTCTGGTGTCCAATACATCCCTCATGTTTCTCTGTCTTACTATGTTGTAGTCTAACAAGTGCCAGTGCTTGGATCTTGGATGCATCCATGTTTTCTTGTGTGTGTCCTTGTGCTTAAATAGAGTGTTGGTTATCACAAGGTTGTACTCTGAACATAGTGCAAGTAGAAGTTCTCTATTAGCATTACACTTGCCTACTCCATGACAGCTTAGCACTCCTTTCCATTTCTCAGTGTCCGAACCAACTCTAGCATTAAAATCTCCAACGAGTATCAGCCTGTCATCAGACGGTACACTCCTGATAGTCTCACGTAAATCACTGTAGAACTCTTCCTTCACCTCCTCTGTGTTGGTCATTGTTGGGGCATACACGCTGATGAGTGTGGCATACATCTTCTGCTGTAGTGGGAGTCTCATAGTCATTATCCTGTTGTTGATTGGCACCAGTTCCTCATCAAGCATTGCTGCTATCTCTTTTCTAACAGCAAAGCCTACTCCTGCTTCTATCCTTTCTTGAGTTGATTTCCCACTCCAAAAGTAAATGTGCCCATGATCTTCTAAACTGTCATATCCAAGCAATCTTGTTTCACTAAGTGCAGCTATGTCTACATTGTACCTGTTCATTTCCAAGGCCATAAGTGCGGTCTGTCTTTCTGGGTGCTGTGATGTTGATTTGTCCATCAGAGTGCGTACATTCCATTCTGCTACACACAAGGCTGCTGTTTTCCCTCTTCTCTCTTCCTGCTACTAACATACTTTTTGCTGCCTGTTGGAGTGTGAACAGATCAGCGCGGACCTTGTTAACCCGGGCGATGTCCAAGACATCGCCCGGGTTGCTGAGTTGCTTTCTGACTGACCATTTCATGAAACTGCTTGCAAAGTATTTGAGTACCGCTAGCTTTTGCTGGACTAGCAGCACATTCTTGGCAGATAGAGGTATTATCAGTGGCAAGGACAGGCCAAGACAAACTGACTCCAGTATCTGTTGCAGTGACTGACCATATGATAGGTTTGTTTATCTCTGCTCTTTGTGTAGTGCATGTCACGATGCACCGACTGGCAAAAGTCCACCACAGACCTTGCGACAGATGTGTTGTTTATCTACCAAGATGTCCAGTCTCACCCTCCACGCCCTCGGAAGGGCGGGGTTGCCAGTTCAGTCGCAGACGGCCCGACCCATGAGACAGGTAATACCAGTTTTCATGGTTATCTGATAGCAAGCAAGCCAATGCCTGACCAGACCCGGGACGAACGACGACTCATCCGAGAGGTCACAAAAGACCCTACAACAGCATCCAAAGAACTGCAGGCCTCACTTGCCTCAGTTAAGGTCAGTGTTCATGACTCCACCATAAGAAAGAGACTGGGCAAAAATGGCCTGCATGACAGCGTTCCAAGACGAAAACCCCTGCTGAGCAAAAAGAACATAAAGGCTCATCTCAGTTTTGCCAGAAAACATCTTGATGATCCCCAGTACTTTTGGGGAAATATTCTGTGGACTGATGAGACAAAAATTTAACTTTTTGGAAAGTGTGTGTCCCATTACATCTGCCGTAAAAGTAACACAGCATTTCAGCAAAGGAACATCTTACATACAGTAAAATATGGTGGTGGTAGTGTGATAGTCTGGGGCTGTTTTGCTGCGTCAGGACCTGGAAGACTTGCTGTGGTAAATGGAACCATGAATTCTGCTGTCTACCAAAAAATCCTGAAGGAGAATGTCCGGCCATCTGTTCGTGACCTCAAGCTGAAGCACACTTGGGTTCTGCAGCAGGACAATGATCCAAAACACACCAGCAAGTCCACCTCTGAATGGCGTAAGAAAAACAAAATGAAGACTTTGGAGTGACCTAGTCAAAGTCCTGACCTGAATCCGATTGAGATGCTGTGGCATGACCTTAAAAAGGTGGTTCATGCTCAAAAACCCTCCAATGTGCCTGAATTACAACAACTCTGCAAAGGTGAGTGGGCCAGAATTCCTCCACAGCACTGTAAAAGACTCATTGCCAGTTATCGCAAACACTTGATTGCAGTTGTTGCTGCTAAGGGTGACCCACCAGTTATTTGGTTTAGGGGGCAATCACTTTTTCACACAGGGCCATGTAGGTTTGGATTTTTTTTCCCTTAACAATGAACGCCTTCATTTAAAAACTGCATTTTGTGTTTATTTGTGTTATCTTTGTCTAATATTTAAATTTGTTTGATGATCTGAAACATTTAAGTGTGACAAACATACAAAAAAATGAGAAATCAGGAAGGGAGCAAACACTTTTTCACACCACTGTATACACATTTGGACCATTACATAGATTTTTTTATAGTTAATAAAATAAACCAAAACAGAAGAACATAAACCTATAGTTAGAAAAAATGCAGCTCCTTTGGCTGGAAGTAGTAATCAACTTTGGAGAATTTTCTGTGAAGCCGGAAAACAAATGTAATGTTTATCTTATAACTCATGTTCCAGTTACTAAAGTGGGTAGATGTGTCCAAACTTTTGATTGGTCGTGTGTATAAACCAACCCTTTTCTAACATTAATTATTACTCAAAGTGCCTTTTATTACTACTTGCATTCAGACAGATACAGCTGATTTTAGAATCACCATTTAGCTAACAACCTTGTCTGTACTATGAGGAGAAGAAGGTGGAGTACTCATTTTAAATAGAAGCTAAGTTAATTTATAATTTGGTGCATTTTTTCCTTTTCCCTCAGATTGTTTTAGAGGGTTTCTTTCCAAAGCCAGGAGCCGATTACTCCTCTACGAGCTTGTCCAGTCCCGAGAAAACATTTATATTTGTAAACAACCGGCCTGTGCAGCACAAGGAAATAATGAAAGTATGATTATTTCATCTAACTTGATACACAAGTCATTTTTCATATCATAATGTTTTGTATCTGACAGTATCTTTTCTTTTTCATTTATTTTTAAACAATGTGAAATGGCTGTATGACCCATCAGCTGCTGCGTCAACACTACAATGCTCAGTACGCAGAGGATCAAGCCCGGAATCGATACCCCACCCTGACGCTCAAAATTACCGTTTCACCGTCTTCTGTGGATGTTAATCTGACACCTGACAAGACTCAAGTTCTTCTTCATAACAAGGTAGCCCTGAAGTTCCATCTTTGTTAGAATATGTAAAATATGTGTATGTGGCATAACGATTCCGGCAATACTTCAGTTTCTCAGCATTTCTCAGAGTTTATTTCATTATGACCAATGACAACTGTGGACCACTTGAATATCTTAACCTTGCATTAATATTCATGGCTGAATTGCAAATTAAAGTGAGCACATATTCAAAGCTGTTTTCCAACCTTTATTGTTCATTCTTTATTAATAAACACAGCATTAATACGTTAATACAGCATGTTCTTCAAAAACTGTTAAACAGATGCTCTGTTAAATTAGGTTTTATGAATTATCAATTTTTCTGACACCATTAGTGTCTCTGCAGTCACAGTGCTTATAACAAGTTTTTACCCCCTTAAATGTTTTTCCTTTTTGTTTTTATAAATGCTATCGCAATCAGTTAAAAACAACATTTTAAACAATGTCACATTGAAAGCATATTTTATATAAAATAATGTCAATTAAAAAATACATGCATTGTAAAATAAGTGACTATTTTACCCTCTTTAAAGTGACAGACCGAATTATACAGGTCCAGCTATTTGGTCCTAATAGTCTCACAATTAGTGAAACTGAGATCACTGTACTGTGTTTGTTTTCTATGTAGTCAAGCAATTAAAGAGCTCAATACCCTCAGTGCAAAAATGCTCTTGGTGGTCAGAGGTTTTTCTCGCTGCATTGTTGAAAAAAGTTAAAGTTTTGAAATGCTGATTTGTTTGTCAACCAGCCAATCAAAATTTGGCTAAAAGAATACGATGATCAATATGTGAAAGCAAACATTTGGAGGATGCATGTTTTCTCACTAGTTCATTACAGTATAATGTAGTAAGTAGAGAGCCTTGATGGAAAAATGCTGAAGCACGGAGGTTTGAGTGGCAGGTCAAGCTGTTGCTAGGATACAGGTGTGCGCTGGATTACAAAAAAACAAAAACCCTGCTTGTGAGCATGATTTCACTGATGTTTGGACTCATTTCACTGATTTTCAAAACGTCAGTAAACGTCAGTCTAAACGTTGTCGTGTGACTCCACCATTAAGCACTCTGGGGGGGGAAAAAAGGTCCAGAGTGCTTGCAAAGGGAAAAAAAATCTCTATGGACACACAGCCTAATCATTATTCCTGGCTAAGATTACACCACCAAAGGACAACCAAGAAACTCTGAGGAAAGGTTACGGAAAAGTACAAGTCAGGGGATGGAAAAAAAAAATTGAAGTCACTGGCATCCATTGGAGTTCTTGTAAATCCATCATTAAGGAACAGAAGGACTATGGTACATGTCTGAATCTGCCTAGAGCTGGCCATCCTCACAGATAGTGAAAGTGAAGGAGGAGAGTGGTGTGGGAGGCTACCAAAATGCCTGTGACTACTCTGAAAGAGTTAAACGCTTCATCAGCTGATGGGGGAGACTCTACATACCTCTGGTCCACTTCATCTCCAGAAATTGTTCACCATGAGAAATAAATCTGTTGAGCACAGGAGAAATCTTCACTTAAAGGCCAGTTTCTTTAGGCCATCATTAAAACAGTGTATTTCAGTTTATGGTGTTAAGCTGTGGAACAATCTGGACAAAACTTTGCATAACTCCAGGAATATTAGACAGCTTATATTCTTGTTTGCCAAAAAAACATTTGCACAGTGTGATTGCAAAGACCTACATTGTTAGATGTTTTTTAGTTATGATTATTTTCATTTTCTGCCTGAAGTTGTAATTGGTTTCATATTGGTTTTCTTTCTCTGTTTTTTTCCCCATTTGTTTTTCACGTGTATATGAATTTGATGGGGTATGCCAGAATATGTGAATGTTCATGAACAAATGCACTTTTGTTAATGTATTCTCTATCTGTATAATTGCTTGTTTGCACAAAGGGCAGTTTCATAAAATTATCTTCTTCCTGCACCTTTTCATTCATTAATGGAAGCAGTTATTAAGATGTGCTAATTAATGTTGATGTGAACGAAATAAATCAGTCCCCAAAAGTAGGTGAGGTCGAGGGGACCTCATGTTTAACCCCTTTACCAGGTACAGTGATCCTGGTCATAACTAAAATGATCATAAATGTGAAATTCTACTGAGAGGCCATGTAACCTTCATAAATGACCTTTTTACCAAAACTCTAGGTCAGGTCTAGAGCACTTCCAGCTCAACCTTTGCTGTAAATTTGGTGATTGTAATACTAATGCCAACTCTAATGTGAAAAGATGTAGTAAGAGAATATATGACCTTGACCATTAACCGTTTGAATGTAGGAGACTCCAGATTCACCTGGAATAACTGAATAGGAGCTTTCTTCAACAGTGGCTTGCTTTTTGGCACTGTCCCATAAAGAGAGTGTTTTGTGTGTCTAAAAGTAATTGGATATTGCTGTTTTTTGTCTCCTTTCGACATTGTGCTCTTTCTTCTGCTTACCCTCACCCCAACTGGTCACAGAAGGCAGCTGCTCCTCCCTGATCCTGGTTCAGCTGGAGGTTTCTGTTTCCTCCCCACTGTTGCCCAGTGCATGTGTATAAGGAATCACTTGATTTTTTTAAAAATTTATTTAAGTGTCTTATGATGACTGCTGTTGTGATTGCATGTTATACTGTATAAATATTGCTGTTTTGATTTGTTAATTTTTTTAAGCCATCTGTCGTCTGTTTCATATTTAGGAGGACGTGTTGACTGCAGTTGAGGCTTTGCTGGTTTCTCTCTACGGCTTCTGTCAGAGTTCTGATCAAGTAAATGCAAAGCAGCTCGGCCACGTGACAATTCCTTCACCATCTAGTCTTCTACAGACTTCACAACAGGACAGTGATCAAAGCGCAGAGAGGAATAACCGTCTTATCAGCAACCCAAAGGATGCATCTGAGCTCGGAGAAACGGCTCCATCGGCGGCGGCCTTGCTGGACCGTCAAACCTCAAACTGCAGCTCCTCGTCCTCGATAGCAGACGACTGGTTTGTGAACCAGATCTCCAAACCTAACTTTTCCCTTTGTGTTGCTGAAATGGCTCAAACTGATGCCCTGACGACAGAAACAAGCAAATCCCCAAAGACCATTGCAGACACCGCATCATCATCTGCAGTGATAAGCACAGAACAAATATCAGCCGAGGACTGGAGCCGGGGGACGGCCCTGACCGACCCCGTATCAGGAGACCCCCTACAACCCGTCACAATACATCAACCCTCAACGCACAATCACTCTCCCTCCGATGGGGTCAAGGCTCAGAGTGGCTCAGAGAAGAAGACGCTCAACGCCATCACAGAGAAGCGAGCGGCCCTGACGGCCTACGACCTCATCAGCAATCGTGCCATGAGGGCACCGCTGTCTCCCGTCGCTCTGTTTGAGAGGGAAGCCAGAGCCGAGGTCCTCCGGGAGCAGCCGACAGCCAGCCTGCAGGACGTCAGCATCGCCGTTCATGAGAGGTGGAAAAATCTGAGGGAGGAAGACCGTAAGAAGTGAGTTTCCAGACCTTCACCTTTCCCAGTTTCCAGCTCTTGTTATTTGCAAAGCAGAACAGGGGGTGGGGGTGTGGGGCAGTCTGACCTGTCATTTGCATATGAGAAGCCTGCTCTGGAAATTTTATCGATATGAGCTGTGTTTCTAATTTACAGGCAACTGTGCCTAATAGGGAGTTTGGTGAAATATAGTTCCACAGAGTAAGGTATTATTGATGGAAGATCCTCTGTTTCCAAAGTGTGCCATCTATCAGAATATTCACGTCTGTCACTGACTTTAGGTTTATCCCACAACATCAACTCAGGTATTTTATCACTTATCATATAAGAATAATATCATCCAATATGAGCTGGTGTTCAGTCATTTCTATTTACATCCTCCTCTTATGTAAATGTTTACTGACCCGGGCAAGTCTTTTGTCCATTAAAAAGAATAAAAAAAAAAACCCTCACCTGCAGCTATTACACTACTTTATGGGAGAAGTGGCACGAGGGTTGACACATAGTTGGCTTGTCCAGAAAAGATTTGGCGCTGAACACATGCGGGTAATGAGCACTTGTGTTTGACTCCGGCTCCCCCTCCAAGTCAAAAGATCAGCACTAATGGAAGTGAAACAAGGATGGAGTTATGAGGCAGAAATAAACAAATGGGATGATGGGATACACGAGGATGAGACTGGTAGGTTCAAATGTTATTCTCAAGGCCTGGTGTTTGGCAAAAATTAAAAAAAAAAAACACTTTTGGAGGATGTTAATTCAGCTGTTCTGTAGAAATATGAAATCCTCAACAAAAAAAAAAAATCACATTTACTACTTAGCTGACTTCCTCGGTTTTTGTGACAGCTTGAGTTCTTTGCAGCATGGACGTCACTAATGAATAACAAAATTCTTCATCAATCAAGTTCCAACTTTCTTGTATTGCAGTTGACAAATCAAAGCCCCAGAGCCTTGTCATGGTCCGTTTTTAGCTCATTCCGACACAGCAGAAAGGAGATAATGCGAAGGTGCGGCATCCGTCATCCCTCCGCCCGTTTGTCTGTTTGTCCACATTTCACGGGAATCGCTGCTCATCCTAGGCATTAGCCTCAGTGCTCACCAAACTCACTCACAAGAATCCTCAGGTAGGTCTGCATCCAGGCTGAGGTCAAGGTCAGAGGTCAGGACATCAGGGCATTTATGATTTCATGAAAAACCTTACTTCTCCTAAAGGCCATTGACTTTGACCGTCATCTCATCATGGATTGGTCTGTATCTAGGCTGTGCTTAAGATCAAGGCCAACAGTCAGGAGAGCTGATCACTCTCGGGGTGATTTCATCTGGCCAGAATGAGCTACTCTTTTATTGATGGTCTGGATGAGGAGTTTTAGAATCCTTTTTTGGGGGGGGGGAGCGGCGTTTCCTGTCAATCAGAGAGGTGCAACAGCTCGTTAAGGGCTGCAAGCAGTCTGTTTTGTTGGACAACAACAACAACATTGCAACAACATTGCAACTTTCTTTAACAATGTGAGATAGGGTCCTGGCGGAGGTACACACGGACGGAAGAAGGGATGGACGAAGCAGCAGATGGACCAAGCCCTTGCAGAGGCACGCGCTCTTTGAGTGCCCTCTAGTTTTTACATTTAAAGCAGCACAAACATCTTTCTTGTAACAGGTAGGACCACTCAAAAGACTACAACTATGATGACAGAAATGTAGAAAATTCTTAAGGGTTCACAAACTTTCAAGCACCACTGTATCATTTTTTTAATGGTCCTTGGTATGATCAGGCCGGGGCTTGAACCCACGACCCCCACTCCCGGCTGTTGGGGTGGATGCTCTCCCTCAAGACTGCCACTTAATTTTTTATGACGCCAGAATGTTCAGGTGTTGAATCATTTTTTTGTGTCATACCTGTGATTTTTTTTCCCCCCTACAAAATAAAACAGCTGGATGAACATCCTCCAAGAGTGATGGTTCTATAGGCTTGGGTGGGGTTGTATGTGACTTCAGGCACTATGTTCAGCTGTTAAAGAACAAAAAAGAGGGCACATGCAAACCTTTTCCAATCATTTGTCATGTCATTAAAATAAAGAGTAACCTGTACTGCCTTCTGAGCTGTATCGACTGAGCTGCTCTGCTACCATCGTGGAATAACACCATTACACTGCAGTCCAAGCGTTTCAGTCCAATTATATAAGATTACTGCATACCAATTTAGAAAGCACTTATCAGCAGAATTTGGGGCCTTATATAAGGTACGGAAAAAAGCCATCTGTTCAGAGTCCTGCTTGGCCGTGCTGCTGTCTTTAACGTGAAACGAGATGACCTGGCTCCTTTGAGTGGGACGCCACTTCTCAGAATTACACCCACACAAGTTCATGAAACGAGTTATTGGAATATTGGGGTGCTAAAGTGTAACACCAAGGGCTTAAAGGGCTGAACACGTGAAGATGCTGCATATGGGAACATGAGTTGGCAATTAATTTTAGCCGAGGAAAGGACCCAATGAACCCCGGTATCAACTTCTCACCATGTTCTCTGAGAACAAGGTGTTACTCTGCATATTGTTTATTATATTTAAAACTCTGTAATATGATACACAAATAGCAGATGGAAATTAAGCACACATATAATTATTTTGGCAGATACACAAGTTAATAAAACATTAAGGCTGCAAGCACCACTTCATGCACGCTGGGGCTTGCTGCATTGAGATACGCAGCAGTCATTTGCTTTTCTGTTAGTACAGTGTGTAGATGCAACGATGTCTAGACAAGAGGTTTGCAGCTTCTGGCTCCAGAGTAACGTACAGTGCTGTGAAAAGCATTTGCCCCCTTCCTGAGTTCTTACATTTTTGCATATACGTATGTCACACTTAAATGTTTCTGATCATCAAACAAATTTTAATATTAGACAAAGATAACCGAGTAAATACAAAATGCAGTTTTTATCCCAGGCATGTGTTCCTTTGGCTGAAGACCAAACAGGGATGGGGCAGTCCATATGTATGTCTGTCCCACTTTTGTGAATTCAACTCCTCCTGCAGTTTTGTTCTGATTGTTCTAAATTGTCCTTAGGTATGACTGTGAGAGTGAATGGTTGTCTGTCTCTCTGTGTTGGCCCTGTGATGGACTGGCGATCTGTCCAGGGTGTACCCTGCCTCTCGCCCAAAGATGCTGCGATAGGCTCCAGCTCCCCCGTGACCCGAAAAGGATTAAGCGGAAGAAGCTGGATGGATGTTTTGAAACGTGGTACCACAGTTTGAGATACGTGGTACCATGGTTTGAGATACGGTTTGATGATTTTTGCAGGAATTACCGACCTTGAGGTCAAGGTCAGAGGTCAGTTTTTCTCTAAATCTTGCAAACACAATAACTACTGAAAGAAGGTAAAAGGCCAACGCCAAAATGCCATATCAACTATATCACAACAACAAAGAAAGCTAGGGTCACTCAACTTGCTACACAGGTTCATCTTGGGATCCTGACCTACAACTATGGGTTGTATACAACTATTTTTGTTGTATATTCATGGATCGTGGGCTTATTATGATTTGGTTCTGCCACAATGATTATATGGAAAAGCTGGAAACTCCTTCAATGACAGATTGGGATCTTTAAAGAAAACAGGCGGAGGATATTGCACCTGACTACCTGTGGCAAAAAACAAAATAAGACACAAATTTGCATTAAAAAACATTCAAAGATAAGCAAAAATTTAAAAAAAAATATTAAATTTGCAAGATGCCCTTCAAGTTTTAGAGAAACCTCACCTGGCTTCCACCGTCCGACTGGCTCCCACCCTTGGGGGCCTGTCTGAGGCAGATACCAGAAGGGAATGTCCCATAAGACTTTGCGGCATAACGGCACTTGGCTTAAGTTGCCATGCAGCAGAGGTGGGCCAAAGATTTCAAGGGGAGGGCACTAGAAAAGTGGGTGGCTGGGCTGGCAGTGTAAACAATAGTCTGAGAATAAATAGATGGGTGGCTAGGGAGACTCAGCTCTCAGCCACTGCTGAAGATTCGAGTTGTTCATTTAGTTTAATAAGAATGCACAATTTAACTTACTGCACTTTTAATATAGTTTTGACAAATAATAAAAATGTGAGATGTCGTTACAGGCACCCAATCAGCTCAAAATGATCCTAACAACATACTGGCTTCATTTTGTGACAGCACAGCAACTTTGTGGAGTGCATTGTTGCTAAAGCAAAGAGTTTCTGGGTTCAATCCCAGACAGGTCCCCATTGCATGGAGTTTAGGTGGTCCCCTTATGATCTGGAGTTTTTGTTGTTGTTTTTTCTGGGAGTTCCAGTCTTGCTAAAAAAAAAAAAGGGTTGTAGGCTAGTTAAATTAAAAAATTCTAACTTGAACTTTGCATACATTAACTCGTACTCACAGACCAGCAAGGTTCCAGGTTCGGTCCTGGCTTCGTTCTGGAGCCTCAGAACCTTGGTGCTTTCTAGTGAACCATGCTGTGCTCATACCAGATGAAATGGAACCACACTTCCACCACCTTTCATTGACACAGGGATGCTCAAGTCACAAAGCAGACTGAAGTAAATGATAGCAGCAATATGGGCAAGCTGGAGGAAAAAAGAAAGTAATAAAAATTATTGACAGCTCTCCCAGTTCGTCACCAGCGCTTACACAAATGTGGAGTTGCTCCTGGATGACATCTCTCATCACTCATCACTTTCTCTAAAATCTTTAAAATAAGCCATGAAAAGGTGTTACTGAAGACACATGAGGCCAGAAATAAGGTGGTTAGTTGCTGCATCTCTTTTATTTGACATCAACAGCTGCTGGGTTAAAAATTTATCGCAAGATCGCAGTAGCTCGTGCATTGTGCTGGACGGAGTCATTTTTTGGTTTCAGCTGAGAACTAGTGTTTCCAGTTCAGAGCTGATTAATTTTCGGTGTAAACACGCAGGCTGATTCACAATTAGGTTCCAGAACAGGAACAGGTATGGAACACTGTTGGTTTGAAAGGGCCAGCATTAACTAGTACTCACATGAACTTGAATTCATGGTAAATCAGAGGGACAGCTTTTTAAAAATGTCTTTACTCTCAGACTCTTAGATTTGTGTTTTAGTGTGATTAAATAGTCGATAGCAAAGACGACTGTCTCTACTGTTGTGACACTGAATGGTTTGGTGTAACTCTGCAGGTATGAGGAGAAGGCTAAAAAACACCTGGAGCAGCATGACCAAAGGACCAAGTTGGCCTCTGCTGAAGCCCCCAGGGAGGCTAGCGTGAAGAGCCTTGTGCAGGGTCAGAAACGCAAGGCCCCGCTGTCCAACCAGCAGCTGCTGGACGAGCTCTTTGCCGTGCAGCCCCAAAAGAAGATGAAGAACCCTGCACCGAAACCCTCCCAGCCCCTCCCCTGCAGCGTGGCTGCCCTTCGCCTGCAGCTTCAGCGCCTCTCATCCCAGAGCAGCGCAGCACCGCGGGGCCTCCGCCTTGTAAACCGGCTGGCCTCTCAGAGCGCCTGGGTCATTTTATGTGGTCAGAGGCTCATGTTGTTAAATCCATTTCGAGTGGAGGAAGCCTTGCTATTTAAGAGACTTCTAGAGAATAATATAGTTCCAGCAGTGAGTCTGCAGACTCCAATACAGCTAACAGATGGGTAACGTATCACCTCTTCCTCACCAGCTCAATGTCAACCCTGGCAGTTGTTTTACTTGTGGAAAACTGCACACTCATCTTATGCTTTTTTTTTTGCACACATACTGTATATGAAAGGATCAAAATTCTGAGACTGCATTTTCTTATAGGCTTAATAAATGTATAAAATTCAGTTTTTATCTATTAAAATTGTGCTTTTCTGTCCTTTATAGAAATCTGGGAGGAGCAGAATATAACGAGGCTTTGTGCAACATGGAGAAACAAACTCCTGAGCTTAATGGAGAGGCCTTCTTTTCTGACCCCAGGCTCGTGGCAAACGGGTTTAAAATCAAGCTCACTCCAGGTAGAGTTTTAACTAAACTGGAGAATTATGTTAGTGGTCCATAAAACCAACCCCCGTGGTACCACATATTAGTTTATAATGAACCCAGTAAGAAAACTGCTCTTTCTTAAGTTTTAAATGTCTTGCTGATTGATTTATTCAGTTTATGTTGGAGCTGTTTTCAACCATTAATGTCATAGTTCACCAGTTAGAAATGTCAGATGTTTAGTCCCCATAACTGGATTACAGGTGATTAGTTCTGACAGTTTCTGTGTCGGATTAGTTTTGGGTATAAAAATTCTCTTTCCTGCATAAACCAGTCAGTCATGTTTAACAGTAAATGATGATGAAATGGACAAAAGACGATCAAACGACCCGATAGTATTTTGTAAAAAAAAAAAAAAAAAGCTTTTGTTTCCTTTATAATTTAACTATAACTTATCATTTGTATTATGTTGAGCACAAAACTTAGTTGATTTGAGAATTAGTCCACCCCACTGCAAGTTATGTTTATTTTCAAAGTGGAGAAACTTTCATCTGTTTCCAAAAATTATCAGAAAAATGTAAATTGTGAAACATTTGAGTAACTGAAACTGCAATCCTTTTTCACTCTAGTAGCGTGAACACATACTGTATTTATATTTGCTGTTGTGCCCTCCTGCACTACAGAGGCAACTGAGCAAATAATGACCGATCAAAAGCTTAATCATCCATCCATACTTATCCTAGCTGTCTCTGTTTGAGCCATGGTATACCCCAGACCATTGCATCAATTATATTTGTTCAATAAAAGAAAAAAATAATTTTTTTAAGAATATCTACTTGGCATATTTTTAAGGGAGATGTGGCTATGCAAGACCAAGTTGGAGCATGTGTAGGTCAAACTTTTACGTGTTTCTGTCTGTGTATGCTTGGGTTTAGTCCTATTTCCTCCCACAATCCAAAGCCATGGGTTAATACAGTGGATACACAGTGGTGTGAAAAAGTGTTTGCCCCCTTCCTGATTTCTCATTTTTTTGGTATGTTTGTCACACTTAAATGTTTCAGATCATCAAACAAATTTAAATATTAGACAAAGATAACACAAGTAAACACAAAATGCAGTTTTTAAATGAAGGTGTTTATTATTAAGAGTAAAAAAAATCCAAACCTACATGGCCCTGTGTGAAAAAGTGATTGCCCCCCTGTTAAAACATAAATTAACTGTGGTTTATCACATCTTTGGAAAGCTGAGTTCAATTTCTCTAGCCACACCCAGGCCTGATTACTGCCACACCTGTTCTCAGTCAAGAAATCACTTTAATAGGACTTGCCTGACAAAGTGAAGTAGACCAAAAGATCCTCAAAAGCTAGACATCATGCTGCGATCCAAAGAAATTCAGAAACAAATGAGAAACAAAGTAATTGAGATCTATCAGTCTGGAAAAGGTTATAAAGCCATTTCTAAAGCTTTGGGGCTCAAGTGAACCACAGTGAGAGCCATTATCCTCAAATGGCGAAAACATGGAACAGTGGTGAACCTTCCCAGGAGTGGCCGGCTGACCAAAATTACCCCAAGAGGGCAGTGACGACTTATCCAAGAGGTCACAAAAGACTCCACAACAACATCCAAAGAACTGGAACACAGGCCTCACTTGCCTCAGTTAAGGTCAGTGTTCATGACTCCACCATAAGAAAGAGGCTGGGCAAAAATGGCCTGCATGGCAGAGTTCCAAGATGAAAACTACTGCTGAGCAAAAAGGACATAAAGGCTCGTCTCAGTTTTGCCAGAAAGCATCTTGATTATCCCCGTGACTTTTGGGAAAATACTCTGTGGACTGACGAGACAAAAGTTAAAATTTTTGGAAGGCGTGCGTCCCATTACATCCGGCGTAAAAGTAACACAGTATTTCAGAAAAGGAACATCATACCAACAGTAAAATATGGTGGTGGTAGTGTGATGGTCTGGGGCTGTTTTGCTGCTTCAGGATCTGGAAGACTTGCTGTGGTAAATGGAACCATGAATTCTGTTGTCTACCAAAAAATCCTGAAGGAGAATGTCTGGCCATCATGGTGACCTCAAGCTGAAGCACACTTGGTTTTCTGCAGCAGGACAATGATCCAAAACACACCAGCAAGTTCACCTCTGAATGGCTTAAGAAAAACAAAATGAAGAGTTTGGAGTGGCCTAGTCAAAGTCCTAACCTGAATCCGATTGAGATGCTGTGGCATGACCTTAAATAGGCAGTTCATGCTCAAAAACCCTCCAATGTAGCTGAATTACAACAATTCTGCAAAGATGAGTGGGCCAAAATTACTCCACAGCGCTGTAAAAGACTCATTGACAATTATCACAAATGCTTGATTGCAGTTGTTGCTGCTAAGGGTGGTCCAAGCAGTTATTAGGTTTAGGGGGCAAACACTTTTTCACACCACTGTAAAAAGTCTACACACCCCTATTCAAATGCCAGGTTTTTGTGATGTAAAAAAATGAGACCAAGATAAATCATTTCAAAATTTTTTGTCATGGTCCGTGTGCTGACTTTGTCTGCACTCGGATTATCCGGTTGTTCCCCGTTCTCTCCTCAGGCGCACCACTAAGCCTCCGGGCTTTATTATGACAGCGTCTCGGTGGTGCTTCCAGCTGTCAGAAGCCAAGGGCCACGGGACGGCTACATTTCAATCAGCTAATGACCTTCATCAGCTGATTAACCTGTCAAAGCCCTATTTAAGGGAACAGCTCTGTTTGCTTGGGGCTGCGACCTCACTCGGCGTATGGATTACGCTGGCTGGAGTCCCTACGTCTGGCTCCAGTCATCCTCTACTCCTCGCTATGTTCTGTAAGTTAATTCCTTATTTTGTGTGTATCATCAGTGTGCTCTTGCCTTATCCTTACTTGTGTTTTGCCCCTCGTAGCTCATTATTTTGTACCTTTTGTCATTGTTTAATTTATTTAGCGAATGCAAAGTCCTTAAGCCAAGCAGTTGCCTCCTGGTTTGCTGTATGGAGGGTGTGTAATCCTCCTTCCAGTCTTTGGAGCGGGCAAGCCTCTATGATGTGTTCCATTGTTTGCTCCTCTCCACATGCGCACAGTGGGCTAGGGCTACTGCCCCATCTGTGAAGGCTGGCCAAGCAGGGGCCATGTCCAGTCCTGAAGCGATTGAGTGTAGACCACTGTCTCCTTGGGAGGTTGGTGCCCGGGACTGTTGGTTGGGATTTATCACCAGCTGTTTGTTTGGGACCTCCTTGGTCTCCCATTCCTCTTGCCAAGCTGTCTGGATGGTAAAGTCAGCTGGGGGAGGGTTTTTCCAAATCGGCCGTCTGGATGAAAGTCGGGCAGTGGGTGGGGTATAGATATCTGCATGGATTGGTAAGTGAGGAAAATCTTTAACTTTTTGGAGCATCCTTTGAGTTAATGCTGCTCGCCGGATGTGTGGAGGGGCTATGTTTGACAGTACAGAGAGCCAGGGGAGTAGTGTTGAGCGGATTGTTCCAGTTATAGTTCTCATGGTTGAGTTGAGCTGGGTGTCTACATGGTGTGTGTAAGATGACCTGGACCAGACAGGGGCACAATATTCTGCTACAGAGTATGAAAGGGCCAGTGCTGAGGTGCGCAGGGTGGAGACTGCCGCCCCCCATTTTGCACCAGCGAGCTTGCAGAGCAGGTTGTTTCGTACTTTCACCTTAGCAGCCGTACCCTTTAGTTGTTCCTTGAAGGATAAGGTCCTATCAAGGGTCACTCCAAGATAAGTTGGATTTGGGGCATGCTTAAGCTTGAGTCCACTCAGGTGGATGTTTAGTTCTCTGACAGCTTTTGCATTGTGGAGATGGAATACACTGGAGACGGTTTTTGCTGGGCTTGGTTTTAGGCGCCAGATTTTGCAGAACTGGTCCAGTTTGGCAAGATCTTCCGTGAGCACCCGTTCCAGTGGTTCAAAGTCTGGTGCTTGGAATGCCAAACAGATGTCGTCTGCATAGATGAATTTGCGGGATTTTGTAGTAGGCAGGTCGTTTATGTAGAGGTTGAACAGAGTTGGAGCTAGAACTGAGCCTTGTGGGAGTCCGTTTTTCTGCATTCTCCATGCACTTGTGTTCTGACTGATTGTTTAATAAATACGCAACACACGGGCCGCCTATAGCGTCTCATTAGCGGTCTGTGAGGGCCGCACCGTAACACTTTTTCCACCATTAATGTGACCTATAACCTGCACAACCCAAGTGAAAAACAAACTGAAATCCTTTAAGGGGAAAAATTAAAACTTACAATAACCTGGTTGCATAAATATGCACACCCTGTTGTAACTGGGGATGTGGCTGTGTTCAGAATCAACCAATCACATTCAAACTCATGCTAAATGGGAGTCAGCACACACCTGCCACCATTTAAAGTGCCTCTGATTTACCCCAAATAAAGTTCAGCTGTTCTAGTAGGCTTTTCCTTACATTTTTGTTGTCACATCGTACAGCACAAGCCATGGTCCGCAGAGAGCTTCCAAAGCATCAGAGGGATCTCATTGTTCAAAGGTATCAGTCAGGAGAAGGGTACAAAAGAATTTCCAAAGGATTAAATATACCATGGAACACAGTGAAGACAGTCATCAAGTGGACAAAATATGACACAACAGTGACATTACCAAGAACTGGACGTCCCTCCAAAATTGATGAAAAGACGAGAAGAAAACTGGTCAGGGAAGCTCCCAAGAGGCTGACAGCAACAATGAAGAAGCTGCAGGAATTTCTGGCAAGTACTGGCTGTTTAGTACATGTGGCAACAATCTCCCGTCTTCTTCATATGTCTGGGCTATGGAGTAGGGTGGCAAGACGGAAGCCTTACTGTATCTTATGAAGAACAACATCCAAGCCCGGCGACATTTTGCAAAAACACATTTGAAATATCCTAAACACGTGGCAGCATCATGCTTTGGGGCTGTTTTTCTTCAGTTGGAACTGGGGCCTTAGTCAAGGTGGAGGGAATTATGAACAGTTCCAAATACCAGTCAGTGTTGGCACAAAACCTTCAGGCTTCGACCAACCAACCATGTTTATTGTCATTCAGTCCATACAACCAATCATGTACAGTAGAACGAAATTGTGTTTCTCCTATCTACAGTGTTAATCACAGACACCCATATATAGAATCAGAGGGGCTGCTGCCATGCAAGGCGCCGCCACAGATTTCCCTCCTCCATTCCATTATTGCTGAGCACCAAGCTGGACGGCAGGAAGTTCCGCTTTTATGTGGTCTTCGGCATGACCCGGCTGGGATTTGAACCCCTGCCTCCCGGGTGTGGGGCGGATGCTCTACCAACTGAGGAACCACTCCGGTTCTGCTGGAAAGCTGAAGCTGAAGAGGAACTTCATTTTTCAGCACGACAGTGACCCAAAGCACACATCCAAATCAATAAAAGAATGGCTTCACCAGAAGAAGATTAAGGTTTTGGAATGGCCCAGCCAGAGTCCAGACCTGAATCCAATTGAACATCTGTGGGGTGATCTGAAGAGGGCTGTGCACAGGAGATGCCCTCGCAATCTGAAAGATTTGGAGCAATTTTTGCAAAGAAGAGTGGGCAAATATTGCCACATCAAGATGTGCTACACTGATAGACTCCTACCCAAAAAGACTGAGTGCTGTAATAAAAGCCAAAGATGCTGCAACAAAGCATCAGTTCAAGGCTGTGCATATTTATGCAACCAGGTTATTGTAAGTTTTTTATTTTTCCCCTTAAAAGATTTAAGTTTCTTTTTCAATCGGGTTGTACAGGTTATAGGTCACATTAATGGCGGAAAAAGTTTTGAAATGATTTATCTTGGTCTCATTTTATTTACATCACAAAAACCTGGCATTTGAACAGGGGTGTGTAGACTTTTTATATCCACTGTACGGTATGTGATTCATGTCCATCACCATTATTTTGATGGTGCATCAGCCTTTCACCGGATGAATGCCACTTCCCCGACAGACTGAGAGGGCCCACACCATCTGCAGCAGCACTATGTAACTTTGTCGTTTCTGGTAGGAACACTGAAAAGACTACAGCTGGCTCATTTTTCCCATTAATTCAATTCAATTCAATTCAATTCAACTTTATTTATATAGCGCCATTTCACAACAACAGTCATCTCATAGCACTATCAACTGTAGGGGGAACCCCCACAGTTGCAGAAAGACCCCAGCAATCAGGCGATCCCCTGTGAGCAAGCACTTGGCGACGGTGGAGAGGAAAAACTCCCTTTTAACAGGAAGAAACCTCCAGCAGAACCAGGCTCAGGGAGGGGCAGTCATCTGCTGCGACTGGCTGGGGGGTGAGGGGACAGAGAAGATGAAAAGAACAGACATGTAGAGAGCAAACAGCACGATGGGGACTCAATCTATGGGAGAGAACAAACAGATGTTAATGACCAGCAAAAAAAAATATTTCATTGAGAGTGAAGAAAGGAGTGAGGCCCAGTGCATTATTGAAGGTCCCCCGGCTGACTAAACCTATTAGCAGCATAACTAAGGGAGGGTTCAGAAACACATGATCCCTCCCTAATTGTAGGCTATATCAAAAAGGTAGGTTTTAGCCGTATTCTTAAAAACAGAGATCGAGTCTGACTCCCGAATCCCAGATTGGCAGCTGGTTCCACAGGAGAGGAGCTTGATAACTGAAGGCTCTGCCTCCCATTGTACTTTTGGAGATTCTAGGTATTACAAGTGTAGAAGGAAATATGGAATTTTAATAAATATGATCAGGTATGAATTATTTAATTTATATTGATGTATTGGAATCTGAGATCAAATCTCGTTTCATATACATCAGAAAAGTTAATAACACTCGTGGGGCACCAGCTTCTATCTTTAAGAAGCAATTTAATCTTTAATTTCACTTTATACCTGTTTAATCACTCAATAAATTAATCAATAATCAGTCTCAAAAATTTTTCCGTGAATTCGATACCTGTGCTTGAAACAGAATCAGAATCAGAATCAGATTTATTGCCATTGTTCATGTAGTACACAAACTAGGAATTTGTCTCGGTGCAATGCTGCAACATTAAACATGATAAAATAAAAGAAATAAACTATACATGCAATAAAGTGTAGAATAAGAGTGAGTAATACTAGTCAGCAGTTTAAATATATTAGCGAGCAGCAGATAATGTGGAGAACCGTATAGTGCAGTCGGTAATGCAGGAAGAAAACAGTGATGATTGACATGAGTCTGGTTGAGCTGCTGTACATAGTGCACGAGAGTCAATAAGTCACTTAGTGTTCAGCAGTCTGATGGCAGAGGGGAAGAAGCTGTTCATGTGACGGGAGGTTTTAGTCTGGATGGACCGAAGTCTTCTACCTGAGGGGAGAGGGGACAGACTCAGAATGAAATAAATTTTCAACAACTTCTCTCATTTTCACATATTTATTAAACGAAATGATTAACAGACATTGCAGTAATTTCATTAATCATAGAATCAATCTTGTAAATGATAGATTAACAATGTCAATATTTTCGGAACCAGGGTTAACTTGAGAAACCAATTTCTATCAGTTTGATATAACAGATTATGGAAGCAACGCAAATTTATGGAGAAAGTTTACTAATTATATGAAAAGTCCTGGGTTAATCTTAAGAAAATAAAAATGGAATTTTAATGAAAAGAAGAGTTATGTTAATGGCTTCTTAATTTGCATCTGATTAGATACACAAATTATTACCGAACCTCAGACGTTTAATTCAGCAGATGAATTAAAGTTGCAGCTCACGTGATTCCTCGTTCGGCGTCGTCCTCAGCCCAAGATTTCGTGGACGTTAGGGGGAAATATCTGCCCGCAGATATTTCAGGATCCACATTTCGACCTTTAAATTCAAGCGGTCGAAGGGGCTGGATTTTGGGCTGTATGACCCACAGTTGAAACTTCGGAGCCAGATGGTGACGACGTTTCTTCAGCATGTGATGTGGGAGCTGCGCATTTTTTCCTTCGTAGAAAGAGAGGCTCCAGAGGTCTTCGAGAATAATTAGATCTAATCAGATCTCAAATTAGAAAAAAAACTTTTGGACTTTAGATAAAATAATAGCTTCTGGTGTGTGATTGGTCAAGAAAAATATTATAAAAATAAAGTCAAGATTAAAACTTACATTAAAGTTAAACAAACGGTGGTTTTACAGAAAGTTTAACAAAGAAAAAGTGATAAATAAAAATTGGAGTTTAACTCCGATTAAGAATTGAGCTCAAAGAAATAGGAATTCCTAGGCATTTAAGAGAAAAAGGAAAAACATTAAAATACAAAGTTACATAAACAAATTACAAGTTATCTGCTCTGTGTTCGGAAAAGCGGCACGTGGTAGGAGTCTTTGTTCTTCCTTGCTCTTCCTTGCTGTGTGTAGACAATAGAGAGAGACGAACGTCGAAAGAGATAGGTGAAAAGGGATGAATCAGAGGCGAAAAGAGAAGAGAAGAGAAAAAAAAGATGAGCGAAGAGTCTGTCGCCTTTTATAAGTTCTGTTGAGCTTCCGCGGGCTTCCGGGTTGACCGGAATCTCAGCCAGTGAGTGTCCTTCGTGGGCGGGCTCGATGAACTTTTAGTCCAATAACAAACAGTCTATTGTCTGGAGCTTTTGGGGAAAGAGTTGTCATGCAGAGATTGGCTGCTGGAGTCACATGGTTTTAGAGGCAAATTTTTTTGATACATACTGGAATGCACTTTTTCCCCTTATGTATTAAACTAAGATAACTTTAGTGATTAGTATAAATTATAAGCAGTGCTTCTAAATCAACATGCAGGAATAAACATTCATTTTGTGGCGGCATGAGATAATAAGCAGCGAACTGAGGTTTGAAAGTGGGTTTTATTTCATTCCGCCATCACAGAACTCACCCCAGCACTGTATATGCGTGCCAGAGCGAGCCCTCAGGCTCTCAGGCAATGCGTGTGTCAGAAGTAGTGGTCAGAGAGAAAGAAAGAGTTACAGAGCGATATGCAGTTTAAATACCCCACTACAGACAATACATGAAAGGTACATTTGCATCACAGTACAGAACAGGAAGCATGAACACCTGCATTTGAGTCACACATATCAACAGGATACTGGCAGGAAAGAGCCAGACAAAGAGAAGCTGCCTATTGATCTCAATACACACATCTCATTGTTCTGCTAATTGCTCCAGCTGAGCGCTCTGCTTGTCCGTAGGCTGTGGGGGTGACCCACACACTCCCCCCCAGAGGGCTCAGCAGGAAGCTGAGGCCTCGATAGTCTGGCTTTGGTAGCGAGCTGCGGGGAAGGCTCTGTGCCGAGAAGGTGGAGGGAGGGGGGGGGGGGGTAGCAAGTGCCGGCCCGGGACGGCGAAGTTGTTTGGGCCGCGCAAAAATTGCCTGTGGATCCGCGATGTTGAGGGGCTGTCCCGTTGAACGTGCGGAGGTCCACAGCAGCTGTGAGAAGAAAAATTAGTCTCTGACTCGTCTCGCGGCTATGAAGAAAAACAGGAGCTGCAAGGCTGCGTAGCGGCTGTGAGAAAAAAGGAGCTGCAGCTGTGTGAGGGACTTGGCGTGTTGGCTTTAGGTGCGCGCGCGCAGCCCTAAAGCCCTCGGGGACAGCTGACGGCTGAATTCCCTTTGTGCGCCGTGGCTGAGACCCATACAAAATCCTGTGAGCGAGCTGCGTGCGTGCTTCAGGTGTGTGAGCAGCCCTGAAGGTTCTGTGTGCAGCGGCGAAGGACGATGGCGGTCTGTGGAGCCGTTATTGTCCCGTGCGTGGTGTGCCGTCCTCGTAACCCCCCGGTGTGCGCGCGGGGGTTCGGTGCGTGGGTGTCCCGCTGTTGAGAGGCGAGTCAGGGTCAGGGAGGTTGATGGAGATCAGCGTCGTCGGCGCCAATGGTCCTCCCTGGTCAGGCTGTTGCTGTAGTTCAGTCATGGTGCGTTCAGGTCCACGCGCTGCGTTCTCCGTCGGCCCTCGAGGTCGCTGTCGTGGAGAGAGGATGAGGTGCGTGCGCTCTCGTGTGTATGCGGAGGAGCTGTGAGAGCGGCCGGTCCCAGCGTGGATGTCCAGATCTCAGGTGAAGGACGCACCATGAAGCTTTCTGCCGCTTTCCCGGTTGTGGATGATCTCCGGAGAGTTCGCCTGGTGGTGGCTCTGCGTCGAGGTCTCCCTGTAGCAGAAGGGAGGGCAGTCTATTTGCGTCAGGCTGCTGCGTTCGCTCGTCGTCGGAGAATCACCGCCGGGTGCTGCCAGCGTGTTCTTTTCTTGGTCGGGTCACCAGTGTGGCTGTCCAGACCAGAAGGTTGCGTTGCACAAAGCGTGTGCTTTCTCGGGGTCACCAATGTAGATGTCCAGATCAGAAGGTTGCGTTGCACAAAGCGTGTGCTTTCTTTCGGGGTCACCAGTGTGGCAGCATGAGATAATAAGCAGCGAACTGAGGTTTAAAAGTGGGTTTTATTTCATTCCGCCATCACAGAACTCACCCCAGCACTGTATAAGCGTGCCAGAGCGAGCCCTCAGGCTCTCAGGCAATGCGTGTGTCACAAGCAGTGGTCAGAGAGAGAGAAAGAATTACAGAGCGATATGCAGTTTAAATACCCCACTACAGACAATACATGAAAGGCACATTTGCATCACAGTACAGAACAGGAAGCATGAACACCTGCATTTGAGTCACACATATCAACAGGATACTGGCAGGAAAGAGCTAGACAAAGAGAAGCTGCCTATTGATCTCAATACACACATCTCATTGTTCTGCTAATTGCTCCAGCTGAGCGCTCTGCTTGTCCGTAGGCTGTGGGGGTGACCCACAATTTAAACATTTTTAACATGCATATATATATATATAAAATCACAGATTAATGCATTTCACACATATTATTGATTTTCCACATTAAAAACATCAGAGTCCATTTGCTTTTCATAGTCCTGAACAGAAGAGAAGGTTTAGAATTGAGTTTGTAATAATGTACTTTAAAGTTCACTGGTTAAATCCAGCATGTCCCAGAGTTTAAGGAAATTAACTGAGTTGTGGATCTGTGTGGTCAGGTCTCCATGTCTCCATGTTTATGGGGGCAATAAAGGGTCAAAACAGGAAATGCATTAGTTGAATTCTTTAGACTGGTTTTAACAAAGGAATGGGATTTCAGCTGTGGCCTGGAGGATGAAAATCCATTCTTTACTGTTTTACTCCTGGGTGAAACAAAATGTCTTTAAGCAGATGAATAATTATTGCTGAGCCAAAGTGAGATGATGCTACACAAGTAATCCTGCATTTTGGGAGCGTAGTGCTCTGTTAGGATAATACGGTAGTATCAGATCTTTTAAATAAAAAGGAGCCTGATTATTTAGAGCTTTGTAAGTAAGAAGAAGGATTTTAAACTTAATTCTAAACTCTATGGGAAGCCAATGAAGGGAGGCCAGAACCGGAGAGATATGATCTCTCTTTCTAGTACCTGTTAAAACTCTTGCTGCAGCATTTTGGATCAGCTGAAGACTTTTTAAAGATGTTTTAGGACAGCCTGATAATAAAGAATTACAATAATCTAATCTCGAGCTAACAAACGCGTGGATCAGTTTCTCAGCATCACTCTGAGACAAGATGCTCCTAATCTTGGCAATATTACGCAAATGATAGAAGGCAGTCTTAGAAACAAATTTAATATGTGAATTGAAGGCCAGATCTTGATCAAAAATAATTCCAAGGTTCCTCACAGAGCTATTAAGAGAAAGAGTAACCGCATCCAAACTGAAAGTTTGATTTGGAAAGGTATTTCTAAGGTTTTTTGGACCAACAAGAATGACTTCAGTCTTATCTGAATTTAATAGCAGGAAATTACAAGTCATCCAAGCTTTGATTTCCTTAAGACAGGCTTCTAACTTGGCTAATTGATTACTATCATCTGGCTTCATTGACAGGTATAATTGTGTGTCATCTGCATAACAATGAAAATGTATACAGTGCTTTCTAATAATGTTGCCTAACGGAAGCATATATAAACTAAAAAGAATAGGACCTAGCACAGATCCCTGTGGAACTCCATGACTAAGCTTTGAGTTGAAAGAAAACTCATTATTGACATGAACAAACTGGAACCTATCAGATAAATAAGATCTAAACCACTGCAACGAAGTTCCATTAAGTCCAACATAGTGTTCTAATCTATCAAGTAGAATATTATGATTGATAGTATCAAAAGCTGCACTAAGGTCTAAAAGGACAAGTACAAAAACCAGTCCATTATCAGATGCGATGAGGAGGTCGTTGGTGACCTTCGCTAAGGCTGTTTCAGTACTACGATGGATTCTAAACCCGGATTGAAACTCTTCAAGTAAACCATTTCCCTGCAGGTGGTCAAATAATTGCGTAACAACAACTCTTTCTAAGATTTTTGAAATGAAAGGGAGATTAGAGATTGGTCTATAGTTAGCTAAAGCTCTTGGATCTAGCGTTGGTTTTTTGAGTAAGGGTTTAATTACAGCCGTTTTAAAAGCCTGCTGTACATGGCCTAAAGTTAATGAAGAATTGATTATATGAAGAATAAAGCTACCAATAAGTGGGAAGACTTCTTTAAATAACCTGGTAGGAATAGGGTCTAAAAGACAAGTTGAAGGTTTGGATGAGGAAACTATTTTGTCTAACTCACAAAGGTCGATTGGAGTAAACTCATCAAGACAGACATCAATTGAAGGAGTTGTAGTAGTTACAGTATTTAAGTTAACTGTGGGAAGAATCTGATTGATTTTATCTCTGATGGATGAAATTTTATTATTGAAAAAGTTCATAAAGTCCTGACTAGTAAGCTCTAAGGGAAGGCTAGGATTGACAGAGTCCTGACTCTTTGTCAACCTGGCTACAGTGCTGAAAAGAAACCTGGGATTATTCTTGTTCTCTTCTATTAATGCAGAATAATAACTCGTTCTAGCTTTTCTAAGAGATTTTTTATAGATTAAAAGATGATTTCTCCAAGCTAAATAGATTTCATCTAAATTAGTGGAGCGCCATTTTCTTTCTAATTGACGAGTCTTCTGTTTTAAGCTACGAGTTTCTGTGTTGAACCAAGGAGTTAGAAATCTCTGATTAGACTTTTTCTTTTTTAAGGGGGCCACCAAGTCTAGAGTCTGATGCAGAGAAGCTGTAACACTATTCACCATGTTATCAATTACAGAAGGAGCAAGCTGTCTATAGCTTATTTCCGTTGTGTTGACACATGGCATAGAGGAAACAATCTGCATAAATTTGGTAACAGCATCATCTGAGAGGCATCTATTGTAATAATATTTTTCTTTAGGAGCCAAATAGTCAGAAATGGTAAAATCAAAGGTTAACAGACAATGGTCTGACAGTACAGGGTTATGAGGAGACACTACAAGATTTTCTGTTTCTATGCCATATGTCAGAACAAGGTCCAATGTATGGTGGAGGTAATGAGTAGAATTTCCTACTTTCTGAGAAAACCCAATCGAGTCTAATATTGAATTAAATGCCACATTAAGGCAGCCACTATCTACATCCACATGTATATTATCAGATTTCAGCACTAAATCAGCTAAGAAATCAGCAAATTCGGATAAAATTTCTGAGTAGGTTGATGGGGGACGATAAACTATGGCAAATAAAATTGGGTTTAACCTAAAATTGCTAAAGTGCCCAATACTGAGGACCAGGCCCTCAAAGGAATTATAACATGTTTTTTGCTTTACATTAACTAGTAATTTGGAATGGTAAATTGTTGCTACTCCTCCTCCACGACCAGAACTTCTGGGATTTTGACAGTTTAAATAACCAGAGGGAGTTGATTCATTTAAACCAACATAATCCTCATTAGCCAATCATATGACACGACTTTAGCCACCAACTAACAAAGAAATCCATGATTGGTTATTAGGACTCAGGCTGTTCAATGTGCAAGATTTGTTTTCCTACGGGGATCAGTAAAGTTACATAGTGCTGCTGTAAGCACAAGTTATTAATATCGTTAATATCTCGACAACAGAGATGGCACAAATTATTTTGGGTTTTTTTTTTAGCGCAAATGTAGTGTTAACCAGTTAAACAGGTTTTTTTTTTTTTTTATTATTTCAAAAAAGTAGCTGAGCCAGTTTCACTCAGATGACAAGCAATGTCCCCGTTTGTCATTTCTGCTGTTCGCAGCCATCTTATCCTTCTAAAGGTAGCATCTCACTGGGCTGCAACAGCTCACAACTAGTTGGGAAAATGACATTCATGAGGGAGTTTCTAAAATCTCGTTCACGGGGCCTCACAATTTTCTCTCGTGAGGCGCAGGGCTTTGCTCTCGTGTTGCAGAAAATTTGAACATATTCAGGAAATTTGTGTGACAGATTTTCTCGCCAAATAGTCACAGAGTTGTTGCGGGTGTTTCAAAGCAGTCTCAAGCCCTTCTTGATTTAGTTTCAGTGAGTCAGAAAGTGTGACTTTGCAAGGGGTTGGGGACCTATGAAACTAAATCGTGATTGATCAGAGACTAAAAGGACAAGACATTCTCATAGGCATCAATGGCCCGGTCATTTTCAAGCACACACTGACACAACTGCGAATGACCATGTCACCATGGTGCCAAAAGGCAAGAAAGGCAGTGCTAGGGATGGGGGGGCTGCTGTCCCTGCCCCACAGGCCTATACGGAGGAAGCGGAGCCGGTGGCAGGGCCTGCTGTGTCTGATCTGGAAGACTCAATGGCAGCCGCCTCATCCAGCAGTCTCTGCACTTCTTCTCTGCGATCAATCTCACTTGATGTCTGATGATACTATGACTGCTGGAATAGGGAGTATAAGATAAGATAAGATAAGCCTTTATTAGTCCCACAACGGGGAAATTCCAGGATTGCAACAGCACAGGGATAGCAACACTCAGAGCAACAATCAGAAGGCAAGAAAAAAAAACAAGCAAGCAAGAGCAGCTAATAAACATATGTACGTATTACTATAAAATATATATATATACACACACACACAGACACACAGTGCAGAGCATTGTAGCTGGATGGAATAATATATGAATATATGAACACACAGTGCAGAGCATTGTAGCTAGATGGAATAAATATGTAAATATATAAACACCCACAGTACGGAGCATTGCAGCTAGGTGGAATAAATATGCAAGTATATAAACACACACAGTGCGGAGCAATGTAGCTAGATGGAATAACATGTAGATATATAAATATATAAACACCCACAGTACGGAGCATTGCAGCTAGACGGAACAAATATGCAAATATATAAACACACACAGTGCAGAGCATTGCCGCTAGATGGAATGAAACAGCATAACCGTCTACCCAGCTATCCTGCATGGTATGATTATGTGCCCATACACACTCTCACCCTCCATAGCGACCGGCATGCTCCTAGTTGTATGCCGGAGAGGACCACTGTGTAAGTCTATTGCATCTTCTGCATTCAAAAAACTATTAGTTTGTTACGTCTTTTTGGCTATCTCTGCGAGCAGCCCTGCTTAGGTTGTACAGTCTGACAGCCGTTGGTAGGAAGGACCTACGAAACCTCTCGGTTGTGCACCTGGGATGATGTAGTCTGCTGCTAAATGAGCTCCTCAGTGCATTCAGTATGTCCTGCATAGGGTGGAACTCGGACTCCAGCAGAGATGACAGTTTAGCCACCGTCCTTCTCTCTCCTATCTCCTCCATCGGATCAAGGCGCTGCCCCAGGACAGAGCTAGCTTTCTTAATCAGTTTGTTCAGTCTCTTCCTATCGGCTGCAGTAATGCCACTGCCCCAGCAGACCACTCCAAAAGTGATGGCTGATGCCACCACCGTGTCATAGAATGACTTCAGCAGCGCCCCTTGTACACCAAAAGACCTGAGTCTGATGGTCCTGATTTTGCAATTGTCACAAATAACTGTCGTGCGAGTGTTGCACAGGATTTGCACAGCCATCACAGGACAGTCATAAGCGCAAAAAAATGCACAATTTTGTCACTCACGTGCTGCACGACTGTTAGCATGGCATGTATACAAACTCCTTGTGAATTTTGTCCCAAAACTGACTGGAAGTTTGTGCAACATTCGTGCAATATCTGTGCGACATATGCAAATTTACCAGTTCAGTGTGATTCCAAGTGAAAATTGTCGCTAATTTGTTTATTTGTCACAAGTTTTGTTTTTTTGTTTTTTCCAACTAGTTGTGAGCTGTTGCAGCCCAGGGAGATACAGCGGGGAAAATAAATATTGAACACATCAACATTTTTCTTATTAAACATATTTCTGATGGAGCCATTGACCTGACTGGGTCAATGGCTGGGGACAATAACTGACAATAACTGACTGGGGCATGTTTAAACGAGCCACGCATGATCTGGATGAATACACGGACACTGTGAACTCATATATCCACTTTTGTGAAGAGGACATTCTTCCATCACGCACCAGGGTGAGATTCTCTAATGACAAGCCCTGGTTCACAGCTAAGCTCAGACAGATCAGGAAGGAGAAGGAAGCAGCGCTGAAAAGTGGAGACAGGGACTGCTACAGGGAGGTTAAATATCGGTTTAATAGAGAGCTGAAGAGAGCTAAATCTGTGTATTCTGAGAGACTCCAGCAGCAGTTCACTGCTAATGATTCGGCTTCTGTGTGGAGAGGACTGAGGCAGATCACCAACTATCGGCCTCAGGCTCCTAAAGGTCAGGATGACAAAGCCCTTTGTCAAAGACTGTCCCAACACTATGCCCGTTTTGACACCTCGTCATCTGTGTCCAACTCCCCCCCCCTCTCTCCAGCTCCACAGCCTCCACAATCCCTACTTCATCAAAGGCTCCACCCCCCTCCTCCCCCCCTGCCCTTATCATCAGTGAGCAGGACGTGCTCAAACAGTTCTCCAGACTGAACCCGCGCAAGGCCCCCGGTCCGGACGGCGTGTCTCCCTCCACCCTGAGACACTGTGCGAAACAGCTGGCTCCTGTCTTCACAGACATTTTTAATTCCTCCCTTAAGCTATGCCACGTGCCGACCTGCCTCAAATCCTCCACCATCATCCCTGTCCCCAAGAAGCCACGGATCACTGGACTTAATGACTACAGACCTGTAGCTCTCACCTCTGTAGTCATGAAGTCCTTTGAGCGCCTGGTCCTGCCCCACCTCAAGTCCATCACCACCCCTCTCCTGGACCCGCTGCAGTTTGCCTACCGAGCCAACAGGTCTGTAGACGACGCAGTGAACCTGGCCCTCCACTCCATCCTGCAGCACCTGGACTCCCCGGGAACCTACGCCAGGATCCTGTTTGTGGACTTCAGCTCCGCATTCAACACCATCCGCCCCGCTCTGCTCCGGAACAAGCTGTCCCTGCTCAACGTGCCTGACTCCCTCTGCAGGTGGATCACCGACTTCCTGACGGACCGGAGGCAGCATGTGCGGCTGGGAAAGACTGTCTCAGACTCTACTAGCATCAGCACCGGATCACCCCAGGGCTGTGTACTTTCCCCCCTACTCTTCTCCCTTTATACCAACTCCTGCACCTCCAGCCACCAGTCTGTCAAGTTGATCAAGTTTGCGGACGACACCACCCTCATCGGGCTCATCTCCAACGGCGACGAGTCCGCCTACAGGAGAGAGGTGGCCCAGCTGGCGTCCTGGTGCAACAACAACAACCTGCAGCTGAACGCTCTGAAGACAGTGGAGATGATTGTGGACTTCAGGAAAGTCACAACCCCTCTGCCCCCCCTCACCCTCACAGGCTCTCCCATCACCACTGCTGATTCCTTCCGCTTCCTAGGCACCACCATCACCAGGGACCTCAAGTGAGAGCCGACCATCAGCTCACTCATCAAAAAAGCCCAGCAGAGGATGTTCTTCCTGCGGTAGCTGAGGAAGCTCAAGCTACCCACCAAGATGTTAGTGCAGTTCTACACAGCCATCATCGAGTCCATCCTCACCACCTCCATAACCGTGTGGTACGCAGGAGCCACTGCCAGGGACAGACTAGGGCTGCAGCGCGTCGTGTGCACTGCTGAGAAGGTGATCGGCTGCAAGCTCCCATCTCTCCAGGATCTGTACATCTCCAGGACCCGGAGGCGTGCTGGCCGGATCATAGCCGATCCCTCACACCCTGGTCACGTACTGTTTGCCCCCCTCCCCTCAGGTAGAAGACTTCGGTCCATCCAGACTAAAACCTCCCGTCACATGAACAGCTTCTTCCCCTCTGCCATCAGACTGCTGAACACTAAGTGACTTATTGACTCTCGTGCACTATGTACAGCAGCTCAACCAGTCTCATGTCAATCATCACTGTTTTCTTCCTGCATTACCGACTGCACTATATGGTTCTCCACAGTATCTGCTGCTTGCTAATATATTTTAACTGCTGACCAGTATCACTCACTCTTATTCTACACTTTATTGCATGTATAGTTTATTTCTTTTATTTTATCATGTTTAATGTTGCAGCATTGCACCGAGACAAATTCCTAGTTTGTGTACTACATGAACAATGGCAATAAATCTGATTCTGATTCTGATTCTGACCTGAGATTTCCACTAGATATCAGTAACAATCCAAGTATTCCATACATACAAAGAAATCCAGATAACTGTGTTCACAAAACAAGTTATATTTAATAAAGTGGAATGACACAGGGAATAAGTATTGAACACGCTTGGTGAAATTCATTTAATATGTAGTAGAAAAGCCTTTGTTGGTAATAACAGCTTCCAGATGCCTCATGTATGGAGAAACTAGGCACAGGCATTGCTCAGGAGTGATTGTAGCCCATTCTTCCACACAAACTGTCTTCAAACCTTGAAGGGTCCGTGGGTGTCTTCTATGAACTCTGATCTTCAGTTCGTTCCATAGATTTTCAATTGGATTCAGGTCAGGTGACTGACTGGGCCATTCTAGCAGCTTTATTTTCCTTCTCTGGAGCCAGTTGAGAGTTTCCTTGGCTGTGTGTTTGGGATCACTGTCTTGCTGAAATGTCCACCCTCGTTTCATCTTCAGCATCATGGTAGATGGCAACAGGTTCTTATCAAGGATGTCTCTGTACATTTGCCCATTCCCCTTTCCTTCAGTTATATGAAGTCTGCCTGTTCCATGTGCTGAAAAACACCCCCACACCATGATGGGATGTGCAGTGCCATTTCTCCTCCAAAGATACTGTGTGTTGTGGCATCCAAAAAGTTCAATTTTGGTCTCATCTGACCAGACTATATTCTCCCAGTATTTTACTGGCTTGCCCAAATGTTGTGCAGCAAACTTTAAACAAGCTTCAACATGCTTTTTCTTCAGCAATGGAGTCTTGTGAGTTGAGCAGGCATAAAGCCCATATCGGTTGAGTGCATTATGATAAGATAAGATAAGCTAAGCCTTTATTAGTCCCACAGTGGGGAAATTCCAGGATTGCAACAGCACAGGGATAGCAACAAACTGCTTCAAAAGTAGGATGTGTCGATTGAAGCAGCAAATCAATGCAATAGCTCAAGAGGTTAAAAGCTTTGTGACTAAATGGAGCAGAACCAAAGGACTTGCAATGCTATCAATCGAAGGACACACACTCCTGCAAAGGGGGCTCTTTTTCATGATGGACATGCTTTTCTTGGCACAACACCGGCAGTTGTGTCCGCCGTTTGTTTTGATGTTGGGGGCTGCCAACGTTGTCATGTTTACTTTATAGTCAGCCCACGAGCAGAATTCAACACCAGAGAATACACTCACGACACTGAGAATCAAAATCAAATCAAATCAACCTTTATTGTTATGTTGCTGTACATACAACTGTAGTGCAGGCAAGCTGAAATTGTGTTTCTCTCGGCATCCATATAAGTAAGAAGAACATAATTTAAGACACACTCACGCAGCCATTCACCCATCCCTGAGACATACTTGAAAACTAACTAGAACTGTAATATACAAATAATATACATAATGTCCATAAGGTGCAGCAGTGTGTATGAAAGATTCCGGATCAGCTGTTCAGCATCCTAACAGCTTGTGGAAGGAAGCTGTTAATCAGTCTGGTGGTTGTGCCTCTGATGCTCCGGAATCGTTTGCCAGATGGCAGCAGTTCAAAGTGTTTATGCAGAGGGTGAGAGTGGTCCTTGACAATGTTCAGTGCCCTGCTCCTACAACGGTTCTGAAAAAGTTCTTGGACAGAGGGGAGGGAAACTCCAATTACCCTCTCAGCTCCCTTAACTATCCTCTGCAGGACTTTTTTGTCTGACATACTGCAGCTGGAGTACCATGTTGCAATGCAGTACATCAGAACACTCTCCACCACACCTCTGTAGAAGGTCCTGAGGATGCAAATGGGAAGAGAGGCCTGTTTGAGTTTCCTCAAGAAGTGCAGTCTCTGCTGAGCCCGCTTCCTGATCCCCAAGGAATTCTTGATCCAGGCCAGGTCCTGCGAGATCTGCACTCCGAGGAACTTGATGTTCTCCACTCTGTCCACCAAATGGCCGCCGATGCTGAGAGGGATGTGTTCAGGCCGTGACCGCCGGAAGTCGACAATCATCTCCTTCGTTTTGTCCACGTTGAGCACCAGATTGTTCTCCCTGCACCAGCCCTCCAGGTCTCTAACTTCTTCCCTGTACATTGATTCCTCATCCCTCTGCATGTGCATGGAAATAACTGACTGGGGCATGTTTAAAGGAGCCACGCATGATCTGGATGAGTACATGGACACTGTGAACTCATATATCCACTTTTGTGAGGAGAGCATTCTTCCATCGCGCACCAGGGTGAGGTACTCTAATGACAAGCCCTGGTTCACTGCTAAGCTCAGACAGATCAGGAAGGAGAAGGAAGCAGCGTTGAAAAGTGGAGACAGGGACTGCTACAGGGAGGTTAAATATCGGTTTAACAGAGAGCTGAGGAGAGCTAAATCTGTGTATTCTGAGAGACTCCAGCAGCAGTTCACTGCTAACGACTCGGCTTCTGTGTGGAGAGGACTGAGGCAAATCACCAATTATCGGCCTTAGGCTTCTAAAGGTCAGGATGACAAAGCCCTTTGTCAAAGACTGTCCCAACATTACGCCCGTTTTGACACCTCGTCAGCTGTGTCCAACTCCCCCCCTCCCCCCAGCTCCACTGCCTCCTCGGTCCCTACTTCATCAAAAGCGGTCCCCCCCTCCTCCCCCCCTGCCCTTGTCATCAGTGAGCAGGACGTGCACAGACAGTTCTCCAGACTGAACCCGCGCAAGGCCCCCGGTCCGGACGGCATGTCTCCCTCCACCCTGAGACACTGTGCGAAAGAGCTGGCTCCTGTCTTCACAGACATTTTTAACACCTCCCTTAAGCTATGCCACGTGCCGACCTGCCTCAAATCCTCCACCATCATCCCTGTCCCCAAGAAGCCACGGATCACTGGACTTAATGACTACAGACCTGTAGCGCTCACCTCTGTAGTCATGAAGTCCTTTGAGCGCCTGGTCCTGCCCCACCTCAAGTCCATAACCACTCCCCTCCTGGACTCGCTGCAGTTTGCCTACCGAGCCAACAGGTCTGTGGACGACGCAGTCAACCTGGCCCTCCACTCCATCCTGCAGCACCTGGACTCCCCGGGAACCTACGCCAGGATCCTGTTTGTGGACTTCAGCTCTGCATTCAACACCATCCGCCCCGCTCTGCTCCAGGACAAGCTGACCCTGCTCGGCGTGCCTGACTCCCTCTGCAGGTGGATCACTGACTTCCTGACGGACCGGAGGCAGCATGTGCGGCTGGGGAAGACTGTCTCTGACTCTGTCAGCATCAGCACCGGATCACCCCAGGGCTGTGTACTTTCCCCCCTACTCTTCTCCCTTTATACCAACTCCTGCACCTCCAGCCACCAGTCTGTTAAGCTGATCAAGTTTGCGGACGACACCACCCTCATCGGGCTCATCTCCAACGGCGACGAGTCCGTCTACAGGAGAGAGGTGGCCCAGCTGGCGTCCTGGTGCAGCCACAACAACCTGCAGCTGAACGCTCTGAAGACAGTGGAGATTATCGTGGACTTCAGGGAAGTCACAACCCCTCTGCCCCCCCTCACCCTCACAGGCTCTCCCATCACCACTGCAGATTCCTTCCGCTTCTTGGGCACCACCATCACCCGGGACCTCAAATGGGAGCCGACCATCAGCTCCCTCATCAAAAAGGCCCAGCAGAGGATGTTCTTCCTGCGGCAGCTGAGGAAGCTCAAGCTACCCACCAAGATGTTAGTGCAGTTCTACACGGCCATCATCGAGTCCATCCTCACCACCTCCATAACCGTGTGGTACGCAGGAGCCACTGCCAGGGACAGACTAAGGCTGCAGCGCGTCGTGTGCACTGCTGAGAAGGTGATCGGCTGCAAGCTCCCATCTCTCCAGGATCTGTACATTTCCAGGACCCGGAGGCGTGCTGGCCGGATCATAGCCGATCCCTCACACCCTGGTCACGTACTGTTTGCCCCCCTCCCCTCAGGTAGAAGACTTCGGTCCATCCAGACTAAAACCTCCCATCACATGAACAGCTTCTTCCCCTCTGCCATCAGACTGCTGAACACTAAGTGACTTATTGACTCTCGTGCACTAAGTACAGCAGCTCAACCAGACTCATGTCAATCATCACTGTTTCTGTTGCATTACTGTCTGCACTATGTGGTACTCCACAATATCTGCTGCTCGCTAATATATTTAAAAACTGCTTTGACTAGTATTACTCATTCTTATTCTACACTTATTGCATGTATAGTTTTTTATTTCTTTTATCTTATCATGTTTAATGTTGCAGCATTGCACCGAGACAAATTCCTAGTTTGTGTACTACATGAACAATGGCAATAAATCTGATTCTGATTCTGATTCTGAATAAGTCCCACCACTGTGGTGTCGTCTGCAAACTTAATAATCTGGTTCCCCTAGTGTCTGGATACACAGTCATGTGTTAGAAGTGTAAACAACAGTGGACTGAGTACGCAGCCTTGAGGGGATCCGGTGCTCAGCGTGATAGAGTTGGAGATGTTGTTTCCAACCCGGACAGACTGAGGTCTCTCAGTCAGGAAGTCCAGGATCCAGAAGCACAATTAAACTGTTTTTATTGAATTTCAAAAAGTGGAGCACCGCTAGAAAAAATGTCACTCGCCAGGGGAAAACGCAGCCTGCGGAGAGAGACAGAGCTGTTAGTGGGAGAAGGGAGACAGGCAAGTGGAAAACACAAATTGGCCATTTATGTGAGGCAGGTAGAGAGCCCAACAGAATATATCCAGAGACAATAGACAAACCAGCAGGATGACGCTGGTGGGAGATGAAGGGGAATGAACTGGGCAGTCTGACCGGGTGGAGATAACACAGCTGCATCAGGAGTGAGGATAAGATAAGATAAGCCTTTATTAGTCCTACAATGGGGAAATTCCAGGATTGCAAGAGCACAGGGATAGCAACACTCAGAGCAATAATTTAGAAGATAAGAAAATAAGAGCAGTGAATATACATATGTACACATAAATATATATACACAGTGCGGAGCATTGTAGCTAGATGGAATAAACAGCATAACAGTCTATTTAGTTAACCCACATAGTATGAATATGTACCCATACATACTGTCACCCTCCGTAGCGATTGATATTGTCCTAGTTGTATACTGGAGGGGGACCATTTTGTGCAAGTTTGTTGCGTCTTTTGCATTCAATACTATTAGGTCGTCACGTTTTTTTGCTATCTCTGCCAGCAGCCCTGTTTAGGTTGTAAAGTCTGACAGCCGTAGGTAGGAAGGACCTGTGAAACCTCTCGGTCGTGCACCTAGGATGATGTAGCCTACTGCTAAATGAGCTCCTCAGTGCGTTCAGCATGTCCTGCATAGGGTGGGACTCGGACTCCAGCAGAGATGACAGCTTAGCCACCATTCTTCTCTCTCCTATCTCCTCCACTGGGTCAAGGCGCTGCCCCAGGACAGAGCTAGCTTTCTTGATCAGTTTGTTCAGTCTCTTCCTGTCGGCTGCTATGATGCCACTGCCCCAGCAGACCACTCCAAAAGGGATGGCTGATGCCACCACCGAATCGTAGAAGATCTTCAGGAGCACCCCTTGTACACCAAAAGACCTGAGCCTCCTCAGTAGGAACAGCCTGCGCTGTCCCTTCTTAGAGTGCGTCGGTATTGTGTGACCAGTCTAGTTTATTGTTCAGATGAACACCCAGGTACTTGTAGGATGTCATTATCCCAATGTCTGTTCCCTGGATGTTTACTGGTGTTGTGAGGGGTTGTCCTTGCCTGCAGCAGTCCACCACCAGTTCCTTAGTTTTCCTCGCGTTGAACTGGAGGCAGTTCCGATGGCACCAGTCCACGAAGTCCTGGATAAGTCCTCTGTGCTCAGCTTCATCTCCATTGGAGATGAGGCCGACAATCACAGAGTCGTCAGAGAACTTCTGTAGATGGCAGTGTGTTGTGTTGTGTGAGAAATCCACAGTATAAAGGGTGAACAGGAAGGGAGCCAAAACCGTTCCCTGGGGGGCCCCCATACTGCCGATGATTGTGTCGGACACACAATCCTGGGTTCTCACAAACTGTGGCTGGTTAGTGAGGTAGTCCAGGATCCATGATGACAGGTGCTGGTCCACCCCTGTGCACAGCAGCTTGTCCCTCAGGATCACCGGTTGGATGGTGTTGAAAATACTGGTACCACACAAGATGTTTTCCACAGCTGTGGTACCCTCCCCAGCTTCAGGCTCAGGTTGAAGATGTGTTCCACAATCCCACACAGCTGGTCTGCGCAGGACTTGAGGAGCTTTGCACTGATACAAACAATAACATTACTTATTGTTTTCTTTGAAACAGCAGTACCTGCTAACTCCAGGTCTTTCTGGAGCTCTCCACAAGTGGTCTTTGTCTCTTGGATAACTCTTTTGATAATTCTTTTGACTCCTCTGTCAGAAATCTTGCAAGGAGCTCCTGGTCGTGGCTGGTTTATGATAAAATGATGTTCTTTCCACTTCCAAATGATGGCTCCAACAGTGCTCACTAGAACATTCAGCAGTTTAGAAATGTGCCTGTAACCAATGCCGTCATTATGTTTTGCAACAATAAGGTTACAAAGGCCTAGAGAGAGCTCTTTGCTTTTACCCATCATGAGTTCTTTATGATGTGACAATCTGATATTCACAGACCTTTGTAAAGGCTATCAGTCAGGACTTAACCAGCTGAAATTAATTTGTACTGATGTGGACGGGGTGGCTTCCTAAATTCTGATGGATTTCAGGTGGTTTCTTGGCTTTCTATACCTTTTTGCACCTCTTTTTCTTCATGTGTTCAATACTTATTCCCTGTGTCCTTCCACTTTATTAAATATGACTTGTTTTGTGAACACAGTTGCCATGATTTCTTTATATGTATCGATTACTTGAGTTGTTACTGATATCTGGTGAAAACTTCAGGTCAATGGCTCCATCAGAAATATGTTTAATGGGAAAATGTTGACGTGTTCAATACTTATTTTTCCCGCCGTACTACCTTAACTCAAGAGTTTTACCTTTATTTTATGACTTAAATATATTTTATGGCTCAAGTCAGATTTTCTTGGTCAAAATGCCCAAAATCGTACTTTCCATTGTAGAAGTTGTCAACCAACTACAGCAGCCCAACTCAATCTTCTGTTGGGTTAATGGAAGAGGAGATAAAACAACAAAAGTTTTCTGCAATAAGACCCAAGTTAAGCTCAATAGTTATTTTGAATTCTTTTATTTTACCTTTCCTAAGGCTATGCTGAATGGATAGTTTCATCGTGCTGGCACCAGTGTTCTCATGGGGGTGTCTGCCTAAGTCACAGTTGCTTGAGGTTTGGTATATGTGGGGTTGCAAGGACTCCCCTATCACTGCTTGCAACTCTAATGATTTTTTTTTTATTCTTAACCATGCAAAACCACCACAGTGGAACTATATGAAGTTGGAAAATGGATCCACCTTAAAGACAATGTCAGATTAAAGCAAAACAACACTTTTTTGCCGTCTTTATCATTATTTCCCATTTACTTCCACTCAGTCTTAAACAGTGTCCTGTGAGTGTTGGTTGTTTTTGTTTCTCAAACGGTTCACCTCAGTTGACATTGGCTCTCTGCCCAACAGCGTGGTCTCACAGTAGGTTTGTACCCCAGCGGGCAGGTGATGAGAATGGTTGCCCTTTAAGAAAAATTTCAGGAATTTGCATTTGGCATTGCCAGCCTCTGTGGGTGTGCTTGGGACCGAAGGTAGTGGCGCATGTAAGATGGTTTCAGTGCACAAAATCTGCTGAGTTTCTTTTGGCTTTGGTTAGTTCTTTGAAAATCTGCGAACAGCCCTGCAGATACTGTTATTTTCTGATTTAATCAAAAGGAAATTCTTACTTTGAAGATTAGTTTTTTTAAAGGGGGCATATCGTGCCCCTTTTCCACATGTTGACACACTTCCCAGAGGTCTTAAAGAAATGTTTGACATTCTTTGTTTAAAATACCTCAGGGATTAAATACTACAGCACCATGTTCCACCCAGATTAAACACCCTTCTTCACACTAATGAGCCCCAGTTCATCACACCCTCCTTCTTTTGTTGCTTATGAGATCTGAGGTTTAGAGGACATTGGCTGACTAATAGGGGTGGGTTCAAAAGATCGATACAACGATCTGGATCGATCCACGTTTGACTGAGCCGATATCGATCCACAAAATCCACAGATCAATCTTTTAACATAATGCTTTTACGTCTGTGAACCTCTGCTGAGTCTGATTGGATCGAAACTGGGTCAGTGAGCCAGGAACAGCGGCAAAGGACCAGAAACACCCGGAGCGCTAACTGAGCTAACAACTGACAAGCTAACAGATACGCTAGTTCTTCTTCTATGGTGTTAAAACAGTTGTCATCTGGCAAGAGTTCCCTGCGGCGCATGCACACATCTTTACTTCCGTGTTTACATGAGCGGAGTTGTTAACTTGCGTGTCTCTTAATTTATCAACAAAAGTCACCGTAAAGACTGTCCTCAACATCTTCCAAATATTTTTCATAAAGCAGGGATAAACGGTTTTGTACTATGTGCAGTGGTGTGTCGGAACATAAAGTCGACGATTGAAAAGCACTTCAAAACGCACAGAGACTAGCTGAAACTCGTGAACAGAGAGGAAGACTTGGAGCTGCTGAAACTGTAAGTAAAATATCATTTGTTTGCTTTAACATTTGTGTTGTAAATTAATAATTTATCCAGCATGATGGTGTTTTCTTTTACAAACTATGGATAGAGTAGTTAACTGTTTGTTAAGCACTGTGAATAAATGCAGAATAAAAGTATATTTTATGAGATTATGGACTTCTAGATAAGAATAAATCACAATAAAATGAAAATGGCAGAATTAATAAAAGCTGCAGTACGAGCCATTTTTACTCAATAGAACTAAACTGAAATGAACAAATCTTACCAGGAAATTAATTGAAACCCTCTTCAAAAATTGAAAGTTAATTTGTAGTTAAAATATAAACAACACAAAATAAAAGAATCTAAATTATTAAACCCTACTGTGGTGTGGGGATTTAAAAAGATGATTATTCATTTTACTGTGAAATCTATTCTCCTTTTCATCTCCCCTTCAGATCTGTGAAGACTGGGTTTCCACTCCAAGGTCCATCCTGCACTGAGACGTTCTGAAGGGAAGAGGTTGTCAATGGAGGAGCCATCCCTGCTTCCTTGTGGATTTCCGCACAGAAGAAGACCTCAAATTTTTCAGGGGTCTTAGTTTTTAAATTCAAGATTCAAGAAGGTGCTGCCATAATTTTTTCCATACACTAACATGCATCCAATGCAATTGAGTTGTTGTAATGACTAATTCTTTTATTTCTTTTCTTAATTTAAGTTCTCAGCAAGAATACAATATTGGTCATTTTTTGACAACTTTACTGAGCATTTAATTCTACATAAATCATTAACAGGATATTTTTGGCAATCCTGTACTTTTCTTGTGATGTTAAATAGAATAGCATCACTGTAAACTATGGAAAAATCAGCTACTTTAAAATCTATACTTCCTCACACAACTTTCAGTGCAAAAAACCTCTAAAAATGTCACAACTTTTTGGAAAAGCTCCCACAAATTCAGGCTTTTGGGGCCACAACAATCAAAAACAACCGACAAAATCCTGGAGGGACTGAAATACAGTGAGATTATGTATACATGCTTCATTCATTAAGTTTACTAACTCTGGGTTGTTAACTTGACACTACACACCCTTTGCACTAAAGAAAGCACTTGTGTGCACTTTGTGAAATCATAAGTTAAATAATAAAAAGTGCATTATTGTAACTGATTTCGGGTCAGTTCTTTATGTGATAGTTTATGTATTAACAAAGTTAGAATTTGCAGCATTAGGTCTCGAAGATTTTTTTTTTTCCTGGCAAGTAAAATGGCTATTAAAATGGTAACAGCTACAGACCAGTGGCCCTGACGTCTCACATGATGAAGACCCTGGAGAGACTGCTCCTTGCTCACCTCCGCCCCCTGGTGGGGCCAGCGATGGATCCACTCCAGTTCGCCTACCAGCATGGCATTGGGATGGAGGATGCAGTGATCTTCCTCCTTCACCGTTCCCTGTCCCACCTGGAGAAGCTCGGGAATGCAGTGAGGATCATGTTCTTTGATTTCTCCAGTGCTTTCAACACCATCCAACTGATGATCCTGAAGGACAAGCTGCTGTGCGCAGGGGTGGACCAGCACCTGTCGTCATGGATCCTAGACTACCTCACTAACCGGCCACAGTTTGTGAGAACTCGGGATTGTGTGTCGGACACGATCATCGGCAGCATCGGGGCCCCCCAGGGAACGATTTTGGCTCACCTTCCTGTTCACCCTTTATACTGCGGACTTCTCACACAGCACAACACACTGCCATCTACAGAAGTTCTCTGACGACTCTGTGATCGTTGGCCTCATCTCCAACGGAGATGAAGCTGAGTACAGAGGACTTATCCAGGACTTTGTAGACTGGTGCCATCGGAACTGCCTCCAGATCAACGCGAGGAAAACTAAGGAGCTGGTGGTGGACTGCCTCAGGCAAGGACAACCCCTCACAGCACCAGTGAACATCCAGGGAACAGACATTGAGATGGTGACATCCTACAAGTACCTGGGTGTTCATCTGAACAATAAACTAGACTGGTCACACAATACCGACGCACTCTACAAGAAGGGACAGCGCAGGCTGTTCCTACTGAGGAGGCTCAGGTCTTTTGGTGTACAAGGGGTGCTCTTGAAGACATTCTACGACACGGTGGTGGCATCAGCCATCACTTTTGGAGTGGTCTGCTGGGGCAACAGAATTACAGCAGCCGATAGGAAGAGACTGAACAAACTAATCAAGAAAGCTAGCTCTGTCCTGGGGCAGCACCTTGACCCAGTGGAGGAGATAGGAGAGAAGGACGGTGGCTAAACTGTCATCTCTGCTGGAGTCCGAGTCCCACCCTATGCAGGACATACTGAACGCACTGAGGAGCTCATTTAGCAGTAGACTACATCATCCTAGATGCGCAACCGAGAGGTTTCGCAGGTCCTTCCTACCTACGGCTGTCAGACTTTATAACCTAAGCAGGGCTGCTCGCAGAGATAGCAAAAAAACGTGACGACCTAATAGTATTGAATGCAAAAGACACAACAGACTTACACAAATGGTCCCTTCCAGTATACAACTAGGACAATATCAGTTGCTATGGAGGGTGACAATATGTATGGGTGCATATTCATACTATGTGGGGTAACTAAATAGACGGTTATGCTGTTTAGTCCATCTAGCTACAATGCTCCGCACTGTGTATATATATATTTATGTGTACATATGTATATTCACTGCTCTTATTTTCTTATCTTCTAAATCATTGCTCTGAGTGTTGCTATCCCTGTGCTGTTGCAATCCTGGAATTTCCCCATTGTGGGACTAATAAAGGCTTATCTTATCTTAATTTTTCAAATCGAATCGGGATCGAATCGATTCAGACTCTCAAGAATCTGAATCGAATTGATTCTGGAAATTATGGATTGTTCCCAGCCCTACTGACTAGCTCCAGATTTTAGACACAGCCTGACCTAACTAACAAAATTGACTGAATGTGAGAGGGCAACAGTCCAAATAATGCATTACTGGGTACAGGGGCGTGCGGTTTGCGTGGTCGAGAGGATAGAACCAGTCCCTGGAGGTATAAGGCTGAGAAATGACTGAATAACTGGCTCGGCTGACTGGTGGAGGAGCATAAAATAAATTGAAATCACATCTAATGTTGGGATATAGATAGATGTACTTTATTGATCCCAAAATGGGAAATTACAGATTACATTACTGGTATATGTTCAAGTGTTGATTATGGACGTTGGATGGAGGTGGATGAGCTATGTTAAGGGGAGCCACAAGAACTTACTAAAGCCACTTTTCCACTAGCACCTACTCAGCTCGACTTGCCCCGACTCTACTCGGCCGGACATGGTTTAGATCGTTTTCCATTACAACTGATTACCACCTCCAGATGGGTAGGTTCATCATAGGAAGGCAGCCTGTTATCCCGTTATGTTGTTGACATGCTGACGTTTTGCCATCAGAAGCAAATACTTATTACAGCAAGCGCAAAATACAAGCAAAGCACAGAGTTAGCGTTGATGGCTAGTTAGCTCATTGTCTGCCTGCAGGAGACAACAGCGATATCCTTGTTTGTTCAAAGTGAGCTTGCTACCAATGGGATAACTAACATAAAAGATGCTTAAAATCACAAAACACTCACGATCTTCCCCGTGATCAGCCATCAGCTTGGAGACCTCCTGGTATACTTTTTCATTTCAGGTCTCTCCGTCAGCGATGGGGCTGAAAAGTTCAAAGTCTGAAAAGTTCACAGTGGTCAGATTTGACCATACATAGCTTATTTTTCAAGCGCAGGGATCCAAGCGCTGCAACACCGATGGAAGAAGTGTGTGGACCGAAGGGGAAACTGTAAAAAATCCACCACATTTGGTCAAATTTGACCACTACATGAACTTTTCAGCCCCGTAGCTCCCTCTGGATTCTCTCATCAGCCACCAAGCACAGAAGAGTCCGCACCTCGCCGTTGGACCACATTGTTGATTTGTGTGTAGCCATTTATCTCATTGATTACACAGGGTTACAAAAATAATTTTTTTGTAAGTTGTCTGTGTTTTTTCAACTGATTTAAGACAGTTTTGCACCACTAAATCTGAAAATGACATCAGTTTCTCTCAATCAGGTGCTAAGTAAAAACCTGTACTTACTTAGTACTTATTTAGTACTGTGCATGTACTTACTTTTATATAAATTTGAATGTTATGTCATCATTGTTCAAAATTCAGGGAATTTCAAGACATAAAAAAGAATTTTGCGTCATATAAAGCAAAAATACCTGTACATGTAAACACAAATGTATAAAACAACATGTGGCCATAATTCAAAAAGTTGACGTGATTGAGCAAAACCAATGTGATTTTTGGATTTAGCACATCAAAGTTATCCTGAATCAGCTAAAAAAAACTTAGACAATAAATTTGGTGTTGACCAGTGTTATCACAGAAATAACTAGAAAAGCACTCAGAGACCGCAGACCTCCGCCAAGTGCCACAGTTCCCCCCATACAGTGTTTGTGTGTACGTTTTCAGATTCCTTGACCATGAAAACATATGACTAGCAATTGGATTGACAATGATGGGATTAGTGTTTCAGTAGTTATTCAGGAAAATGGCATTTTCCGTAATGGCGGCCACAGTTCCCCCCATACAGTGTTTGTGTGTACGTTTTCAGATTCCTTGACCATGAAAACATATGACTAGCAATTGGATTGACAATGATAGGATTAGTGGTTCAGTAGTTATTCAGGAAAATGGCATTTTCCGTAATGGCAGCCACAGTTCCCCCCATACAGTGTTTGTATGTACGTTTTCAGATTCCTTGACCATGAAAACATATGACTAGCAATTGGATTGACAATGATAGGATTAGTGGTTCAGTAGTTATTCAGGAAAATGGCATTTTCCGTAATGGCGGCCACAGTTCCCCCCATACAGTGTTTGTGTGTACATTTTCAGATTCCTTGACCATGAAAACATATGACTAGCAATTGGATTGACAATGATAGGATTAGTGGTTCAGTAGTTATTCAGGGAAATGGCATTTTCCGTAATGGCGGCCACAGTTCCCCCCATACAGTGTTTGTGTGTACGTTTTCAGATTCCTTGACCATGAAAACATATGACTAGCAATTGGATTGACAATGATAGGATTAGTGGTTCAGTAGTTATTCACGAAAATGGCATTTTCCGTAATGGCGGTTTTCTTCTGGACGGTGATCCGGATCCCCACCAAAATTTAATCAGTTCTTCCTTGTACCATTTCCAACAACGCCTGAAAGTTTCATTGAAATCTGTCCAAAACCTTTTGAGTTATCTTGCTAACCAACAGACAGACAGACAAACAGACAAACCCCGGCAAAAACATTACCTCCTTGGTGGAGGTAATAAAAACTCACGGCTGAATTTACAAATGGTGGTTTTGAATCTTGTGAAGAGTCGCTCTCATCCACTGACGTTACGCCCTGGCCAGTCAGTGGCCTGCAGTCTGTTGATGTCACATTTTCAGCTCAACTTAGCACGCTTGGAACCTTACTGGAGTAGGTACCAAAATAGTAGTGCTGCAATGATTAGTCGACTATTCGATCATCAGAAAATTAATCGACAACTAATTTGATAGTTGGCTAATCGCCTGTGGACCCTTTTCCAGGAAAAATTCTAAAAAAACAAAAATATTTCAGGTTCTAAAACATGAAAAATTGCCACTTTTCTTGTTTGCGCATTAAATATATTATGGTTTTGTAATGTCTGATAATTGTGTTGCTCAAGCTTCAGACTCATGTTTGATGGGTCTGTGGAGAGTGCAAATAACGGAGGCAGACTTATGCAGCAGACGACTTTATTCACTCTCACATCAGACATGCACAGAAAAAGCATGTATCAATACACCAGGGTCTCCTTTTATATCAACCGCCCATCTCACATCTGCATGACATCTTGCATCACAATACATTCAACCCTTCTCCCCCCACTACTTCTTCCTGCTGCCTCACCATAATCTCTCTCATCTCAATACCTCTTGCCCTTCTTTGTTTACCCTCTGCATCCAGTCTGAGATGATTAACCCAGCTTCTACCCCCCCCCCCCCCCGAATCTCAGACAGAGTTTCAGTCCTCACGTCCTTTTGGCTTCAGTCTCCTCCCGTATCTGCTGTAACGGGGGTTTTCCGCCTCTGCGGCGCTGCTGTGCCGGTGGGGGGCTCCTGGGAGTGTGTCTGTCTGCGGGTGGGCAATGGCGAGGGGGGGGGGGCCTTCAACTTGCCCGTGTGGCTGCTCTGATGAATCGTTTACCTGGGGAGTTCTTAGTGGGGGTCTTCCACGCCGAGGGGCCCAAGCCAACATCACTTGCTCGTCCGCCACCACAAAGGCGGGCTTAAGTCTGTCTGTACATATTTTCTCCCTACGACCCCCCCAAGTCTAACAAAAAATGTTTGTCCCCTGTTTCCAGCACTCTGAACAAGCCATCGTAGGGTGGGCGCAATGGGGGGCGGTGGGCATCGTTCCTGACGAACACGAACGCCGCGTTCTTCAAAATTTTTGGCACAAAAGCGTGTGGAAAACAGTGGTGGGACGGGCCTGGCAGCGTGCATGTGTCTGTGCTATGCTGCAAACGCTGAGACGGACAGTTGCCCGGCACGGGATTATCTGGCAAAAATTCCCTGGGCAGCCGCAGTGGCTGAGAAAAAACAAGCTGCACCGGGGAAGCCTCCAAATCCTCTTTTGGTGCAAAACGCAACTCCAATAAAACCCACGGCAACCGGTCTACCCAATTTGCATCCGTCAGCGAAGCCCTGAGCGCTGCTTTCAGTGACCTATGAAAACGCTTGCATAACCCATTGGCCTGCGGGTTGTACGCAGTTGTGCGATGAATTGCAACACCCAGGCTACGGGCCATCGTGGACCAGAGGTCGGACGTGATGTCCGACGGGATGCCAAAACGTGCCACCCATGTCGTCAAAAAAGCACGCGCCACGTCCGCAGACGTGGTTGCCGCCAGCGGGACTGCTTCTGGCCAGCGTGTGGTGCGGTCCACCACTGTCAGAAGGTGCATGCACCCCTGCGATGGCGGGAGGGGGCCCATGAGGTCCACGTGAACATGGTCGAACCTCTTAGCCGGTATACGAAACGGCTCCAAAGGAGTCTTCGTGTGTCTGTGTATTTGGCTCGTTGGCACGCTACGCAGGCTGCCGCCCACTCTTTCACTTGTTTGCGCAGGCCTGGCCATACGAACTTCGCTCCCACCATTTTGACTGATGCGCACACTCCTGGGTGCGCCAGAGCGTGAACTGACTTAAACACTCGGTGGCGCCAAGCAACTGGGACCACCGGGCGCAGGCGTCCCGTGGAGACGTCGGAGATTAGGGGGGGCTGCCATCTTGCAGTACTCTGCTCTCCAGCCTTAACCCTGTTGGTCCAGACTGGAGCGCACACACGTCTGCGTCGCCAATCTGCTCTGCGGCCATGGCTGTGTAATCTATCCCCACGCAGACCAGGGCCACTACTGCGCGTGAGAGGCAGTCCGCTACCACATTCAGTTTACCCGACATATGCTGAATATCGGTCGTAAACTCCGAGATCGCGGCCAGCTGTCTCTGCTGCCGGCCCGACCATGGTTCCGAAACCTTGGCCATCATGAACGTTAGCGGCTTGTGTTCCACGAACGCATTGAAGCTGCACCCTTCCAGCCAGAACTGGAAATGGCGTATGGCCAGGTGGAGAGCCAGCAACTCTCTGTCGAACGCGCTGTATTTACGCTCACTGTCGCACAAAGCACCTGCTGAAAAAAGCAAGCGGCTGGCAAGAACCGGCGACGCGTTGCTCCACGACGGCCCCTATGGCCACGTCCGAGGCGTCGGTAGTGAGCACTATCCGGGCCGCGGGGTCTGGGTGCGCCAACAGTGCGGCATTTGCCAGGGCTGTTTTAACCTCAAAGAACGCCTGCTCCCGCTCCGGAGTCCATTCGACTATGTCCGCCAGTTTCCGTTTCTTGAGCGCGGTGTACAGTGACTGCATGAGCTGAGCTGCGCGGGGGAGGAACCGGTTATAAAAGTTAACCATCCCCAAAAACTCTTGCAGCGCCCTGACCGTCTGAGGCCGGGGAAAATTTGCCACGGCGCGCACCTTGTTGGGCAAGGGTATCGCTCCCTCTGGTGAGACGCAGTGCCCCAAAAAGTCCATCCCCGTCACGCCGAACTGGCATTTCGCCGGGTTGATTATTAACCCGTGCTCCTCCAACCTCCGGAAAACCGTCCTGAGGTGGGTTACATGTTCGTCCTCGGACGCACTGGCCACCAGGATATCATCCAGGTAGACAAACAAAAACGGCAGATCGCGCAACACCACATCCATCATGCGTTGGAATGTCTGTGCCGTGCCTTTTAATCCGAAGGGCATGCGTAAAAACTCAAACAAGCCAAACAGAGTTATTATCGCTGTTTTGAGTATGTCCTCCGCGCGCACTGGGACCTGGTGGTAACCACGGACCAGGTCTATTTTTTTTTTCCACAATATCTTTATTGAACCTTTTTTTTTTTTTAACAAACATGATACAAACAATCAAACACTAACACTAAAGTACTACAAAAAAAAAAAAAAATGCACTAAAAACACCAACAACCACCAACAAAATCAAGTCTTCAACAATGCTCCTCTGTTTAGTCTAGACAATCCAATACATAAGTATACATATTATGTTCACCAGTTTGGAATTTACAAGGTCCACACACATCATTCACCTTCTTCTTCAAGAGTTATGTTTAAATTTTTTACATAATCAATAAAAGGTCTCCATATATTCTCAAACACAATTTCCTTTGATTTCAGTATATATGTTATTCTTTCTAATGGAAGGTTTGTTAACATCTGTCTTAACCACTGAGTCACATCTGGTCTATGAGTCTTTTTCCATAATAGTGCAATACATTTTTTGGCATTAAGCAAACTGAGGTCTATGAATGTTCTTTCACTTTTATTAAAATTATGCTTTTCTGGGTACAGACCCAACAAAAACAGTTTAGGATTCAATATGATTTGTTTTGAGATTATTTTTTCAATTGTTACCCTCACCTCTTCCCAAAACATTCTTATTAATCTACATTCCCATAAACAATGAAATAGGGTTCCTTTACTTTCCATGCATTTTGTGCATGTATCTGGTATATTTTTGTTATATCTATTTAACTCCTCCGGTGTAACATACATCCGCATTAACCATTTGAAATGTATCAATTTAAGGCGTGCATTTATTGATTTGGTTTGAGCTTCTGTACAAGCCAATTCCCATTGTTCCTCTGAAATTTCGATTTGCAGATCTTCTTTCCAGTAGTTTAATCTTTTCAGTGAATTTTCACTTGAAGATAGTGTCAATGAGTTATAAAACTCTGAAATAATACCCTTTCTTTTACTATCTTTCATCATCATTTTTTCCAAGGATGAATAAATAGGTCGAGTGAGAGCTTTATTTTGATTTGATCGAATAAAGTTTCTAAGTTGAAGATATTTAAAAAAATGTGTTCTATTGAGATTAAATTTGATCCTCAGCTCTTCAAAAGACATTATGTTATCTGCACATGGCAAATATAAATCCTGAATCTTTTGTATCCCTTTTAAATTCCATACTTTAAATACAGCGTCCGCTCTCCCTGGTTTAAAATATTGATTACCCCATATTGGACTAAATTGTGACAATAACTGTGGTTCTTTTAAATAGTTTTTAGCTTCACACCATATTTTGATCATATGCTTTACAAATGGATTTTTAACTTGTTTTTGTAATTTTTTTGCCGAATCTGAGTATATGAATATGGGAAGAGGTAAAGGTAAATTGTATGATTCCATTTCAGTCCAGTGAGGGAGATCATTTGATGAAAAATAATATGTCATAGACCTCAGTTGTGCCGACCAATAAAACAACATAAAATTTGGACATTTCAGACCTCCACGATCAAATGGTAAATATAATAAAGACAAACGTAATCTAGCCCTCCTGTTGTTCCATATAAATTCCACTAACTTTTTTTTTATTCTTGAGAATAGATCTAAAGGTGGTGATAAGGGAATGTATTGAAATAAATAAAGTATTTTAGGTAAAATATTACTTTTAAGTATATTGATTCTCCCGATCATCGACATTGGTAGTGACATCCATCTCTGAGTTAACTCATTGATATCTGACATTAAGGCTTCATAGTTGACACTGGCGACTGATTCTAGCTTAGGCACAATTTGGATTCCTAAATATTTAAACTGATTTACAACATTGAATTGATTTACCTCAGGGGCTGGATAATTTCTCTGGGTCTCATTTAGCATTAATATTGAAGATTTAGTTTTATTTATTTTATATCCTGATATTTCCCCAAAATTCTTTATTAAATTCAACAAGGTTGGAATTGATTTTTTTAGATTCGACATAAACAAAATTATATCATCGGCATACAGGGAGATTTTATGTTCTGTTGGTCCAACTTTAATTCCATATATTTGTGAATGTAAACGTATCGCTATCGCTAAAGGTTCAATTGCCATAGTAAACAGTAAAGGTGAAAGTGGACAGCCTTGTCGACATCCTCTATTGATTTTTATTGGTTTTGAAATATTGTTATTTGTTAGGATTTCTGCTGTAGCATTATTGTATATTATTTGAACCCATTTTATGAAATTATTTCCAAGTCCAAACCTTTGTAGGACTTCAAAAAGAAAGGGCCATTCAACTCTATCAAAGGCCTTTTTGGCGTCCAATGATAGGAGAGCTGTATCCGGTGCTTCTTTATTAAAATAGATAATATTAAATAGTCTTCTTACATTATGGAAGCCTTGTCTACCCTTTATAAAGCCATTCTGATCTCGATTAATAATATTTGGTAAAATTTCTTGTATTCGTCTTGCTAAAATTTTACAGATTATCTTAAGGTCGGCGTTTAATAGGCTTATTGGTCTCATATTTTCACATTTATTAGAGGGCTTACCTGGTTTTGGCAGCAGTATAATTAAGGCATTATTTATGTATGATGGTAAATTATTATTTTGAAATGCTTCTAAAACCATTTCCAAAAAAGGTTTTATTAATTTATTCTTAAATTTTTTATAAAGGTCAACTGGGAGACCATCTGGTCCTGCACTTTTTCCTGATTTCATATTATCAATGGCTAGCCCAACTTCTTCTTGACTAATTTTAGACTCCAATATCTCCCTGTTTTCATTTGGAATACACGGTATAGATAGTTCGTTCAAAAACCCATTTAGTTTTGTTAAATCAGGTTCATTTTTGGTATCATATAATTTTTCATAGTAATCTCTAAAGGCTCTATTAATTTCTAAAGGATCTATAACTACCTGTCCGTTACTTATAATACTGGTAATTGGTGTTTTAATTTCTAATTGTTTAATCTGCCATGCTAATAATTTTCCTGATTTTTCACCTTGTTCATAAAAAGACTGTTTCAATCTTAGAAGACTCGAGGCAGCTCTATTCGCTGATTTTTTGTCGTATTCAGCTCTCAAAATCAGTAATTCATTCTCCAACCTTGGGTCACTTCCTGCATACACTTTTTCCTGAAGACTTTTTATTTTATGTTCCAATTGGGCTCTCTCCTCTCGAGTCTTCTTAGATTTTGATCCTGTATAACTAATAATATGTCCCCTAATAAAAGCTTTGAAAGCCTCCCACTTTACACATGCTGATGTTTGTGTAGTATTGATGTCAAAGAACTCGTCTATCTGTTTTTCTATATACTTGACAAATTCCTCATCCTGAAGCCATTTATGCTGAAATTGCCATCTACCTGATTCCTTTGTCAATTTTTTATCTACATATATTAGACAACAGGGTGCATGATCAGAGATCACGATGTTATCATAAAAGCAGTTTTGAATCTTGGACCTTAATTCTGTGGAAATCAAAAAATAATCAATACGTGAGAATGTCTTGTAGGTACTGGAATAACAAGAATAGGCTTTAACTTGTGGTTTCATTTCTCTCCATATATCTAACAATCTCAATTCTTTCATAAAATGATTAATAGTCATCCTACATCCAATGTGCGTACAATCCAGTCCTGTTGATCTATCTATACCTGGATTCAATGTACAATTAAAATCCCCTGCTATTATATGTTGCCCTGTAAGTGATGATAAGATGAGAAATAAATTAGCAAAGAACTTCTGATCATCTATATTGGGACCATATAAGTTCACAAGATTTATATTTTCTAATAGCAAAGAACCTTGAATGATTACATATCTTCCAAATTTGTCTCCAATTACATTTTTCACTTGAAAAGGAACTGATTTATGTATGAGAGTCATAACTCCCCTGGCTCGGGATGAAAATGAAGAGGTGAATACACTTCCTTGCCATCTACTCCTAATTCTTTTAACATCCTCCTCTATTAGATGAGTTTCTTGTAAAAACACAATTTTTGAACCCATGTCTTTTATTTTATTCATAACTTGTTTAATTTTTTTTAAATTTTGTAGACCTCTGCAATTCCATGAAGTTAAATTAAGATTAACACTTTGGTTTATGATCAATAGAGAGTTTGGGATTACCTTGCAGTGTAAACATGCTCATACAGAGAAGCAAAAACATGAGTGGTTGAACATTCATCCTACAAACTACACACAAACAAATTTCCCCTTCCCACACTTGTGGCAAACCCCCCAAAATCAAAAAAAAAAATCTGTCTCCCGATATAGCCATCGACCGTTCCACACCCACGGGGAACAGCCTAAGCCACTCCTTCTTCATCCTCCCAATCACCCTAACTCTACTGCTTTTAATGACGTAACATTAACTCTCCTCTGTAGTTTTCCAACTTAACTCCAAAATTTTTAACAACTTTGTACATCATAGTTTTTTTTTTGTTTGTTTTGTTTTTGTTTTGTTTTTTTTAATATATAATACAATCTATATTTTGTAAACTTACTATTTACTTCAAGTCAGTCAGATGCCTGTGCAAATGCTTAATTATTCTACCTTATATTTTGTTCATGCTTAGCTCCCACCAGTCTCTTCTTCTTCTTTGATCTTCTTGATGAACTCCTGCGCCTCCTCTGGGGTCTTGAAGATGTGGGTTCTGCCCTCATACGTGGTCAGCAGTCTCGCAGGATAGATTACACCATGACGAATCCCAAGGTTGCGCAGCTCCTTACGTACGGGATCAAACTGCTTCCTCAATTGCTGGATTCCTGTGGCCAAATCTGGGTAGAACCGCACCTGCTGGTCCTGGTGTTTAATCTCTCCTTTAGCTCGTGCAGCGTTGAAGATCTTCATCCTGTCTCTGTTGCTAAGAAACTTCATAATTAAGGTCCTCGGCGGTCCCTTATCTCTCCGTGGGCCAATACGATGTGCTTTTTCCAGAACCACTGCTGATTGCAACTCCTCGCTGCCCAGCACCTCCGGAATCCACTTTTCCAGAAAGGAACATACGTCCCGACCTTCTGATTCCTCTGGAAGACCCACCAGCCTCAAGTTATTCTGTCTCGACCGAGATTCCAAATCCAAAATATTATCTTCCAGAGATTTATTTTTTTTTTCCAAAGTGCGCACCTTTAATTGAAGACGGGTGACGTCATCTTCAGCACTAGCGAGACGGAGCTCCATCTGCGCCGTTCGTTCTACACAGTCACCCAATTCCTTTCTTATTCCTTCCAACGCTGTCATAATCTCATCAAATCTAGAGGAAAAGTCCGCTCTCATTGAACTCATGGCAGCCATCAGCGCATCTGCGCCTCCCCCCGCAGACATCGCACCGTTGCCAGCCTCCTCCGCCATATATGGAGTTTTATTTGTTGCGTCACAGACCTGAAAGTCCGTTAATTTGGACTGTTTCGGCGGCTCGCTTTTTCCTTTTCCTGGTTTTCCAGCCTTAGGCTTCGCCGACATATCCTCACCCAAACGCTGGGATACGTTCTGTCCCAAATGAGAGAGTTATTTGCCGATTTTTTTTTTCCAGGAGCAGAGCAGAGCGAGACACGTCCGTCCTACATGGCAGCCATAACCGGAAGTGACCAGGTCTATTTTAGAAAAAATGCGTGCCCCGGCGAGGTGAACGGAAAAATCCTGAATATGGGGAATCGGGTAGCGGTCGTGCACTGTGGCATTATTCAACCTGCGGAAATCTCTGCACGGTCGCCACAATCCCTCGGCCTTAGGGACCATATGTAGCGGGGGTGCCCATGGGCTGTTTGAGTGCCTGATGATGCCCAACCTTTCCAAGTTGGCAAACTCCTCGCGCGCTATGGCCAGTTTAGCTGCATCCAGGCGCCGAGGTTGTACGAAAACGGGCGGCCCAGTGGTGGTGATAAAGTGTTCCACCCTGTGTTTAGTGCTGGCCTCCGAAAATGTTGGGACCGTGAGTGCTGGGAACTGAATGAGCAGAGTGTGGAACTTACCGTCTGGAGCTATGACGTTGGCTTGTGTTATTGGCCCGGCCCCTCGAGCTGTACAGGGGAGAGAATCAAAAGACATTGCATTAACCAGGCGTCTGTTAGCAACATCGACTAGCAACCCGTTTGTGCGGGAAACTCAATGCCGCTATGACAAAAGTCCACTCGAACATACGGCCATGTAGGGATAAAGTCAGGGTTCTCTCACCAAAAGTCTTAATGTCCGAGCCGTTTACGGCTACCAGCTGGGGGCCGCTAGCTCCTGCTAGCCGGTCGGCGTAGGACGGCAGGATGAGGCTCTTTTGGGAGCCGGTGTCTACGAGGAACCATCTCCCCGAGCGCGAGTCCGTCACGTAGAGCAGCTTGTTCTCTTCACCAGCGGTCACAGCTGCTACTGACTGCCGGCCTTGGCGTTTACCGAATGCTTGAATTGGCGCAGTGGCACGCATCTGCATGCATTCTCTCCAAAGCGGCGGGGGTAGAAGCAGAGTGTGTCTCTCTGGTGCCTCCTGGCCCCCGCTGCCGCTACCGTCGCCGGCTCCTCGCCTCCGCTGGTCGTCTCGCTGGGTTCCGATGCCGCCGCGTTCACTGTGAGGGCTCTGATGGTGAGGATGATCCGATCTGCCTCCTGGGCTAGCACACGGTAGTCACGTGCGGCCAGCAACAGCGAATTGGCAAGAACCACTCTTGCCTCTGTTGGGAGGTTCCAGAGGAAAAGGTGGGCAAACAGAAAATGCCCGTCATCTGTGCCCATCAACGCCAACATCTTCTCCATCAGTTTGACCGCCGACCCATCTCCTAACTCAGAGCGCCTCAGGAGCCTCTCTGCTCTCTCACAGTCCGAGAGCGTGTAGCGCCGGGTCAGCGCGGCCTTGAGAGCCCCGTATTTGTCGTGGGCTGGAGGCTGTTGGAGCAGGCTCGCTACTTGCTGAGACGTGCGAGCGTCCAGCGCTGCAACCACATAGTAATATTTGGTGTCATCTGCCGTTATTCCCCGGAGGGCGAACTGAATCTCGGCGTGGTGGAACCAAGACCGCGGGTCGTGCAGCCAAAGGTCCAAAAGTCTCAGCCGTCTCTGGGATGCTTGCCGCGTTGCTGGGGCTTCCTGTCCGGGCCGACTCCAGGGTTCTTGCCTCGTGTTCCATAATTTGTCAAGGGGTCACCAGTGTGGAGAGTGCAAATAACGGAGGCAGACTTATGCAGCAGACTACTTTATTCATTCTCACATCAGACATACACAGAAAAAGCATGTATCAATACACCAGGGTCTCTCCTTTTATATCAACTGCCCATCTCACATCTGCATGACATCTCGCATCACAGTACATTCAACCCTTCTCCCCCCACTACTCTTTCCTGCTACCTCACCATAATCTCTCTCATCTCAGTACCTATTGTCCTTCTCTGTTTACCCTCTGCATCCAGTCTGAGATGATTAACGCAGCTTGTACAGGTCATTATTTTATTTAGCTGTAGGGAACTTTTATAAAATGTTAGAGACGGGGAACAAGGTGATTTTCTCAGGTTTGCAGACTTAAACAGGTGAGATAAAGCATGCACTGGAGCCTTGAACAGGAGCCGTGTCAACAGGAAGCAGAGATAGTGGACATGCCAGAAATAATCGTGATTAGTCGACTAATTGAAAAAATAGTCATTAGATTAGTTGACTACCAAAATAGTTGTTAGTTGCAACCCCACAAAACAGAACCTAGTACCAGGTACTAGGTACTAATGGAAAACCCTACAAACCAAGTAGAGTCGAGGTGAGTCGGGCTGAGTAGATTAGTGGAAAAGGGCCATAGGCTAGGCTAACTCTGCTAGTGTGTCTGTCGGTGATTATCGGGTCCTCCCACCCAAAATATAACTTAATAGGTTAGACTGATATTGTTGATAGCCAGATATTATATATAATCAAGTGTGGATTAATTAATGAGTTGGTTACTCTGATGTCTAATGATAATTAGACTATGTATTAATAGCCATAAAACTGCAGTAGCTAAGCTGGGGTAACTGTGTGGTTTTCCAAAGCTCACGAGAGCATGTCTACTCCCACCGTCACTGAAAGGGTCGGCAATATCATTGCACTGACCTCCAGGCTTTACATCACAACTAGAGTCAAATCCAAATGGCTCATTTAAAAGGGTAATTGATTGCACTTTTTTCCACATTTTAACAGCTCACACGTCTTAATGAAATGTTTGTGACACATTTTGTTCAAATTTCCTTTAATTGTTTAATTATTGCAGCAAATTAGTTTTTAATTGTTTCTAGTCTTTCTGCTAATGTTTCGTTCCAGGGCTTTGTCACGTTAATATCTGAGACCGCATTCAAATCCGCCCTCCCTCTTATGTCACTGCTAACATTAGTTTGCTGGGTCCTAGCCTTTAGCTTCGATCAGTGGTGCTGGCTTGGATGTGTCCTGAGCCGAATACAAGTCATGTCGGCCCGTGACCAATTCGGCCCCCAAAGACTGTTAAAAAGACTTTTCTCTGTCACCAACAAATGTAAGGAATATTGTAAGAAATTGGAGTCTATTAGGGTGACTGAAATCTAAAGAAAATAACAACATAAACTGCACTTGGTGCAAGCTTCCTAGTATTACTGGCAGCTTAGGGGCTAATACTTGTGGCTCCCCGTCCATCTACAGACATACATAGAGACAGCTAGCTGGCTAATAATCCAGAAGAGTCAAAATGGCCTCTTGGAGAGAAAAACTATAGTGCCTGCAGGTTTTTTTTATTATTTTTTTAAGAAAAGTGTTTTGAGATTTTTTGATAATCACGAAAATAGACTACTACAATGAACTACAAACACATCATTTAGTGAGACCGAGGGTGACTAAGGCAGACCTTAACAAAGTGACAAGGTTGTTTTTTTTTTTCTACTGGTAATCTTTCCAGATACCCAAATTTGTATGCAAAACCACTAAAAAAAAGTTGCATTTTCATCAGATTTCCCTTTTATTAGAAAATGTTTTGAATTCTTTTTTATATTCTAAGATCTGTCTGCATCTACTGGTGACGTACCATCCAAACTTGTGTTGGAAAAATAAATTGTTTGCGATTCACAGTATTTCCTCATGAATTAAGAAGCCATCATTCTTCCACCCTACAAGACAGCTTCCTTCCAGTCTGCTGGGGCTTCTATTAGTCATTTAGCACTCCATTTAGCCCTTCGCTTGTTTGACTTGGTCATCACTCCTGCCATAAACCAAAATATTTATTTATTATTCCTTCCTGGAGTTTGTACTGCCGTCTGGAGTATATTAATCCTTGTTTTCTGCTTGTCTTGGCCAGGCCTCTCGTCAGCCGAGAGACATCTGGAAGTGACGGCGATGGCAGACTGCGTGCCATTCCTTGGCTTGGAGGACCTCAGGGAGATCCTGATCGCCGTTCTTCACAGGAAGGCCAAGACTGTGCAAGAGTGCCGACCGCTGAAAGTCACAAACTACCTGCAAGTAAGAGATGCTGTGATTAAAGAGGGGCATCATTAATGTGCTGTGTTTTGTTGAGTTAAATGTTTTTGTTCAAGATTTTTGGGGGGCTGTCTAAGGGCCATTTCTGTTCAAGATTCATCGTTGAAAAGCACCTTATCAAGCTATCGTTAAATAATTTATCATCTGATTGTACCTTTTTTCAACAATTACTGATAAAACACCTTAAAAGTATTATTTCTAAAATATATTATACAGTGGTGTGAAAAAGTGTTTTCCCCCCTTCCTAATTTCTCATTTTTTTGTGTTTGTGACACTTAAATGTTTCAGATCATCAAACAAATTTAAATATCAGACAAAGATGTGGTTTATCACATCTTTGGAAAGCTGAGTTCAATTTCTCTAGCCAAACCCAGGCCTGATTACTGCCATACCTGTTCTCAATCAAGAAATCACTTAAATTGGACCTGCCTGACATAGTGAAGTAGACCAAAAGATCCTCAAAAACTAGACATCATGCTGCGATCCAAAGAAATTCAGAAACAAATGAGAAGCAAAGTAATTGAGATCTATCAGTCTGGAAAAGGTTATAAAGCCATTTCTAAAGCTTTGGGACTCCAGTGAACCACAGTGAGAGCCATTATCCTCAAATGGGGAAAACATGGAACAGTGGTGAACCTTCCCGGGAGTGGCTGGCCGACCAAAATTACCCCAAGAGCGCAGCGACGACTCAGCTGAGAGGCCACAAAAGACCCCACAACAACATCCAAAGAACTGCAGGCCTGACTTTCCTCAGTTAAGGTCAGTGTTCATGACTCCACCATAAGAAAGAGACTGGGCAAAAATGGCCTGCATGGCAGAGTTCCAAGACAAAAACCACTGCTGAGCAAAACAAACATAAAGGCTCGTCTCAGTTTTGCCAGAAAACATCTTGATGATCTCCAAGACTTTTGGGAAAACACTTTGCGGACTGACGAGACAAAAGTTGAATTTTTTGGAAGGTGTGTGTCCCATTACATCCGGTGTAAAAGTAACACAGCATTTCAGAAAAGGAACACCATACCAACAGTAAAATATGGTGGTGGTAGTGTGATGGTCTGGGGCTGTTTTGCTGCTTCAGGATCTGGAAGACTTGCTGTGGTAAATGGAACTATGAATTCTGTTGTCTACCAAAAAATCCTGAAGGAGAATGTCCGGCCATCTGTTCGTGACCTTAAGCTGAAGCGCACTTGGGTTCTGCAGCAGGACAATGATCCAAAATACACCAGCAAGTCCACCTCTAAATGGCTTAAGAAAAACAAAATAAAGACTTTGGAGCGGCCTTTGGAGTGGTCAAATTCTTGACCTGTCCTGACCTGAATCCAACTGAAATACTGTGGCATGACCTTAAAAAGGCGGTTCATGCTTGAAAACCCTCCAATGTGGCTGAATTACAACAATTCTGCAAAGATGAGCAGGCCAGAATTCCTCCGCAGCGCTGTAAAAGACTCATTGCCAAACGCGTGATTGCAGTTGTTGCTGCTAAAGGTGACCCAACCAGTTATTAGATTTAGGGGGCAATCATTTTTTCACACAGGGCCATGTAGGTTTGGATTTTTTTCACCTTAATAATAAACACCTTCATTTAAAAACTGCATTTTTGTGTTTACTTGTGTTATCCTTGCCTAATATTTAAATTTGTTTGATGATCTGAGACATTTAAGTGTGACATACAAAAAAATGAGAAATCAGGAAGAGGGCAAACACTTTCTCACACCACTGTAAATCTGTTTGGCACATTAAGGGAAGCAGATTTCTGTTCTGCTCACCTAGCTGCCTGACAGAACAAGGGAAAAAAACAAAAAACAAAACTGTAATCTTGTGATTTTGACCTTCCCGTGTCAGGGTGAAGCAGTCCGACTGGCCCGTCAGCTGCCTACAAACTTATCCAGAGCAGATGTGAAGGAAACACTTGTACGGATGGAGAACCAGCTTGGTGAGACCAAACAGACCTGCATCCATGGGCGGCCGTTCCTCCAACACCTGTCCAACGTCCCGACTACAGACAAGGAAGCTAAAGCTCTGTTCAGGCCTTTAGAACTCTAACACACTAACTGACAATCTTATGAAATATTTCTCTGATGTATTCAGATATGAGGTGCTTTGTTTGTAGAACATACTGTATTAAATAAATATACTTTCTCTATGCTTAGTTGATAGTACATATTTGTAAATAATTAATTTTCTTAAAAATGCTGGAGCTTTTTTTTGCAAAACATAAATACACAGATGCATCTCAATAAATTAGAATGTCACTGAAAAGTTGAGTTATTTCAGTAATTCAACAAATGAAACTCATTATGTAGATTCATTACACACAAAGTGATATATTTCAATTGTTTATTTCTTTTAATTTTGATGGGTATGGCTTATAGCTCATGAAAACCCCGAATTCAGTTTCTCAAAAAATAGAATATTTCATAAAATTAATTTTTAAAAAAGGATTTTTAATAGAAATGTTGGCCGACTGAAAAGCATGTTCATATACACACTCAGTATTTGGTCAGGGCTTTTTTTTGTATGAATTACTACATTAATGTGGTGTGGCATGGAGGCAATCAGCCTGTGACACTGCTGAGGTGTTATGGAGGCCCAGGTTGCTTTGATAGCAGCCTTCAGCTAGTCTGCATTGTTGAGTCTGGTGTCTTTCATCTTCTTCTTGACAATACGCTTTAGATTATTGAGATTGAGATATTAGAATGTGGTTTAGGTCAGTAGAGTTTGCTGGCCAATCAAGCACAGTGATACCATGGTCATCAAACCAGGTTTTGGTACTTTTGGCAGTGTGGGCAGGTGCAGGTGCCAAGTCCTTCTGGAAAATGAAATCAGCATCTCTATAAAGCTTGTCAGCAGAGGGAAGTATGAAGTTCTCTAAAATTTCCTGGTAGACGACTGCAATGACTTTGTACTTGATAATAACACACAGTGGGCCAACACCAGCAGATGACCTCTTTTCAGATGAAAGTAAAATTTGCATTTCGTTTGGAAATTGAGGTCCCAGAGTCTGGAGGAAGAGTGGAGAGGCACAGAATCCAAGTTGCTTGAGGTCAAGTGTGAAGGTTCCACAGTCAGTGATGATTTGGGGAGCCATAACATCTGCTGGCGTTGGTCCACTGGGTTTATCAAGTCCAAAGTCAGTGCAGAAAAACAATTTTGTGTTACTTTCACAAGTCACAAGTACACCTTTAAACAATTTGGAAAAAGCACAGATGATGGTGATGTTATAGCTTTGGAAGCTTTTTTTGGGGGGGTGGGGGGCTCTCTTTGGCTTTCTTGTCCTTTGACTCCAGTAAAACCATTCATGGTCAGTGTTTTTCATTAAAAGCGACATTGACCCCCCACCACCACCACCACACACACACACACACACATTTTAACCGCATGAAATGTTTGACATACATATTTTGGTTTAATTTCACCTTTATTTAATTATTGCACCATTTGTCAATAACCTCTTGCAGCCTTTCTCAGAACAGCTCATTTCAGTGCATGTCTCTTTAACTGCAAAGAACTGCGGTTGACTCCACCCTCCATCTTACATCACTGTTGCTAATCGTAACTGACTAAGATTAGCTCTTTTAGTGAGCTTGGGCTAACTAATGTAAAATTGTCTCAAAGAATGAAAGAAAGAAAGCGTGACTGCTGGACGGGTGTGTTGTTTCAGTGTTGAAAGGATACGACCGGACCCTGGAGTACAGTAAGTACAGAAACATATGTAGAATAAGTGGCTAAGCTGTTGGCTTCAGCTAGCTGCCTTGCGATCCCAGTTTGAGAAAAGAACACTTTAACTAAGATAAAATAACGTCTAAGAAAGGACTATATGGTTACGTGTTAGATGAACAAGGATTCCAGTGGGGTGGGGGGGGTGAGCAAAGGTTATGGAAAAATATAGGGATGAGACCATACCACTTTTTCAAGTCCGATACAGATACTGTGACTTTGAGTATCGTCCGATACCGATCCAAACTCAATACCATCTCTCTTATTTAAAACAACAAAAGTACAGAACATACTTTACTAATGACTGGTTGCATTTTGCACACATATAAAACCACAAATCTAAAAGTCAAATAATATATTACAAATTTGATTCAGTTCAGCAATGCTGCTGCTTTTTTTTATTTTAAACTTTGCAACATTGGCAGCATTTCACTGGTCAGCACCATGTAAACATGCATTCTGAAGTTTTAAGTGCAAGTTTATGCAAAACTTTGAAGCTGAGTATGTAAACGTTCAGATGAAATTTAAAGTGCCACTTTATGCATGAGATAAAAAAAAATGCTATCGATCTGAAAATAAAGGAACTAACCCTTTAAGTTGTATTTTTGACATTTATTATTATCATAAGTATTTTCCCGGTCCTCATTTTATTTAGTAGTGTTTCTGATATTCTCTGTCCATTCTTAGATTTTAGGTTTGCTCTTATTTTGAAGTCATTCCTGTTCCATTTCATGTAGCCCTCTTGTTCTAGTCCTGCTTCCAGTTCACTGTTATAATTTACCATTTATGTTTCTGTCATCTACCTCTCATCAGCTGTAACTCTCTGTCGAAAGGTAAGCCCATGTTATGGCTTTGTTTCCACGCGCCGGTCTGTTTTTTCTTTCAGTTTCATTCTTTTGCTTAGGTTTTGTTGTGTCCACAATCCTTGTTACAATAACCAGGCTGGAGGTGCAATGAATGTAACTTTATTATAAGAACAGTTAATGATCCAAGATGGCGCCGCGGATGGCAGCCACTGGCTTCTGCTCTCTGATGTTTTTGATAATTTTGTGTGGTTTTTTTGGACTTCTGCTCTTCCGTCCGAGTCACCTTTTCAAGGGAGGAACTACTTTCACTCAGACTATCTCCCAGTGCAACTTCTCCGCCAGTTTCTGCTGCTCATCTGAAGTTTTTTCAGGCGATCTTAGCTGTGGGAGCAGCGGCTATTGGCACTGGCCGGAAACGAAGGCGGCGTGGTAAACGTGCCGGTGCGCTAGTCAGGCTGAAGAAACGAGGATATGGCACGCCGCTCCCATCGATCCATCTGGCGAACGTCCGCTCTTTGGCGAACAAAATGGACGAACTGCTGCTCCTGACTCACAAAAACCCGGATTTTAGCAGATCTGGCGCCCTGTGTTTCACGGAGTCCTGGCTGAGTGAACACATCCCGGACAGCGCGGTTCACCTGGACGGATTCCAACTGTTTTGCGCTGATCGCAGCCGAGAATTCTCTGGAAAGACTAAAGGTGGCGGAATCTGCTTCTACATAAACGAAGGTTGGTGTACTGATGTCACAGTGTTGAAGAAGTTTTGTAGCCCTAACCTGGAGTCACTGTTCATAAACTGTAAACCCTTTTATTCACCGCGAGAGTTCTCCTCGTTTATTCTGGTCGGAATTTATATCCCGCCTGTTGCTTGTACAATGGAGGCATTGCAGCACCTCGCTGACCAGATAGCAGAGGTGGAGGAAAAACATCCAGACTCTCTGCTTATCATTCTTGGTGATTTCAATAGAGCTAATCTCACAAATGAGCTTCCTAAATACAGACAGCATATTAAATGTCCCACCAGGGACACAAATACACTCGACCACTGTTACACAGTTTTAAGAAACACCTATCATGCCGTCCCCCGTGCAGCTCTGGGTTTTTCTGACCACTGTCTGCTCCATCTTATTCCAACATACTGTAACGTGCTGCTCGACATGGCGACGTCCCACCGGGAGATTCGAACTCACGCCTCCCGTTCCGGAGTCCCGCACTCTACCCGTGTCGCCAATAGGGTCAACCCACTTGGCAAGCCAAGTAGGGTGCTCATATTGAGTTCGCTACACTACTCCCCTCTGGTTCTCGACATCGTCCCGATGTCAGCGCCCCATTACTGCTTTGGACAGGAGATCCCACTTCTGACACCAATGTAACGTGCTGCTCGACATGGCGACGTCCCACCGGGAGATTCGAACTCACGCCTCCCGTTCCGGAGTCCCGCACTCTACCTGTGTCGCCAATAGGGTCAACCCACTTGGCAAGCCAAGTAGGGTGCTCATATTGAGTTCGCTACAATACAGAGGGAAACTAAAAACTTCCAAGTCTGTTGTAAGGACTGTGAAGAAACGGACTGAGGAATCAAAGCTGGAGTTACAAGCCTGCTTTGACTGCACAGATTGGAGTGTTTTTGAAGATGCAGCCATTAACCTAAATGAACTCACTGACACTGTGACATCATACATCAGTTTCTGTGAGGACATGTGTGTGCAGACCAAGACCTTCTGCACATCCAACAACAATAAACCCTGGTTCACTCCTAAACTCAAGCAGCTACGTCAGACCAAGGAGGAGGCCTACAGGACTGGTGACTGGACTCTGTACAAGCGGGCCAGAAACATGCTGACGAAGGAGACCAGGCTTGCTAAGAGGAGCTACAGTGAGAAGTTACAACAAAACTTCTCAGCCAACAACTCTGCTTCTGTTTGGAGAGGCCTACGGAATATCACCAACTACAGGAGACCATCCCCCCACCCTGTGGAAAACCTCCAGCTGGCTCACGACCTAAACAGCTTTTACTGTAGGTTTGAAAAGAACCTACAGTTCTCACCTCCCACCCACACAAAAGGATTATCTGCAGCCCCAGGAACTCCATCCCTCCTCCACTCTGACCTCCCACCAGCACTAACGATCTGTGAAGAGGAGGTGCGCCAGGTCTTTCAGAGACAAAAGATCAAGAAGGCTGCAGGACCTGATGGTGTGTCTCCGTCCTGCCTGAGAGTCTGCTCCAACGAGTTGGCCCCCATCTTCACCCGGGTCTTTAATAGATCACTGGAGCTGTGTGAAGTGCCTTCCTGCTTCAAACGCTCCATCATCATTCCAGTTCCCAAGAAACCCTCTGTTACAGGATTAAACGACTACAGACCTGTTGCCTTGACCTCTGTGGTCATGAAATCCTTGGAGAGATTGGTGCTGAACCACCTGAAGGTCGTCACAGGCCCCCTGATGGACCCACTGCAGTTTGCCTACCGGTCAAACAGGTCAGTGGATGATGCAGTGAATATGGGACTACACTACATCCTGCAACACCTCGACTCCCCAGGGACGTACGCCAGGATCCTGTTTGTCGACTTCAGCTCGGCGTTCAACACCATCATCCCAGGCATTCTTCATCAGAAACTCCTCCAGCTCAAGGTGCCCCCCTCCACCTGCCAGTGGATCTCCAGCTTTCTGACTGACAGGTGGCAACAGGTGAAGCTAGGGAGAATTACATCCAGCTCCCGAAAAATTAGTACTGGCGCCCCCCAAGGGTGTGTCCTTTCCCCACTGCTCTTCTCCCTCTACTCCAACGACTGCACCTCAGAGGACCCTTCGGTGAAGCTCCTGAAGTTTGCGGACGACACCACAGTCATCGGTTTGATCCGGGATGGTGATGAGTCTGCATACAGGCGGGAGGTGGAGCAGCTGATCCTCTGGTGCGACCAGAACCATCTTGAACTTAACCCAGCCAAAACGGTGGAGATGACTGTGGATTTCAGGCGACACCCTCCTTCATTCCCCCCACTCACCATCCTCAACAGCACAGTGTCCACTGTGGACTCTTTCAAGTTTCTGGGTACCACAATCTCCCGGAACCTGAAGTGGTCCTCCCATATAGACACTGTCCGGAAAAAGGCCCAGCAGAGGTTGTTTTTTCTGCGTCAGCTCAAGAAGTTTGATTTGCCTCAGGAGCTGCTGGTCGTCTTCTACACCGCCATCATCCAATCTGTCCTCTGCTTTTCCATCACTGTCAGGTTTGGATCTGCCACTAAACAGGACAAGACCAGACTGCAGCGGATCATTAAGTTTGCGGAGAGGATCATTGGTACCGACCTACCCTCCACTGAGAGCTTATATCGGTCCATAACCAGGAAACGGGCGGGAAACATCTGTGCTGACCCGTCACACCCCGGCCACAAACTGTTTGAACTTCTCTCTTCTGGTCGACGTTACAGATCACTGAAGGTCAAAACCACCCATCACAGGAACAGTTTCTTTCCTCAAGCCATCACTCTGATGAACTCCTAACATTCACCTAGTCCTACCTGTTGCTGTACTCATGACTTTTCATCCATTCTTACATTGCACATAACTCTCACACTGCTTTTTACTTCATTCACATTATATCACTGAATCTGAGTTCACATTGAAATACTGTATGATTGTATATTTTTTCATATATTTCTGCAAAGTGTGGTTAGTCTGAGTAAATAACTGCATATATTCTTTTATATATTTGCATCCTTTTATAGAAACATGGACAGACTGTAATTTACTGTACATACTCTGTTGTCATTGAATCCTTATTTAAATCTTATTTAAATCTTACACCTGAACGAGAGCAAGTTTTTAGCCAAAGTCAAATTTCTTGTATGTGTTGTGCATACTTGGCCAGTAAAGCTGATTCTGATTCTGATTATATATACAATGCAGTGCGGCGCTCCTGGTTGCCAAGGGTCAACAGCAAAAAGACAAGTGGCTGCCTTCCACCGTGCCCTTTATATCCCGGGTGGTGTCACCACCGGAAGGCGGGCCACCACCCCTTGCTATTCCCTGGAAGCCCCGACCACCATATTACTAATACTATTTACATACATAACATCCACACACACCCCACAGAAAAACGGCAAACACACCAATCAAGCCATCCCAAAAATTTATAGCCCGACTCATGCATTAAACAATAAAACCATACAGTTAGGTCCAAAAATATTTGGACAGTGACACAAGTTTTGTTATTTTAGCTGTTTACGAAAACATATTCAGGATACAATTATATAATCGATGTGGGCTTAAAGTGCAGACTCTCAGCTGTAATTTGAGAGTATTCACATCCAAATTGGAGCAAGGGTTTAGGAATTACAGCTCTTTAATACGTAGCCGCCTCTTTTTCAAGGGACCAAAAGTAATTGGACAATTGACACAGAAGGCTGCAAAAAAAAAAAAAATAACAAGGCTGCATGGGCTCTTCCCTCTTTAACCTGTCATCAATTAAGCAGTTAAAAGTCTGGAGTTGATTCCAGGTGTGCCGTTTGCATTTGGAAGCTGTTGCTGTGAACACAACATGCGGTCAAAGGAGCTCTCAGTGGAGGTGAAACAGACCATCCTGAGGCTGAAAAAAGAAGAAATCCATCAGAGAGATAGCAGAAATGTTAGGAGTGGCCAAATCAACAGTTTGGTACATTCTGAGAAAAAAAGAGTGCACTGATGAACCTGGGAACTCAAAAAGGCCTGGACGTCCACGGAAGACAACAGTGGTGGATGATCACAGAATCCTTTCCATGGTGAAGAACAACCCCTTCACAACATCCACTCAAGTGAAGAACACTCTCCAGGAAGTAGGTGTATCAGTATCTAAGTCTACCATAAAGAGAAGACTTCATCAGAGTAAATACAAAGGATTCACCACAAGGTGCAAACCATGAATCAGCCTGAAAAATAGAAAGGCCAGAATTGACTTTGCCAAAAAACACCTGAAGAAGCCAGCCCAGTTCTGGAACAGCATTCTTTGGACAGATGAGACTAAGATCAACCTGTACCAGAATGATGGGAAGAAGAAAGTTTGGAGAAGAATTGGAACAGCTCATGATCCAAAGCACTACATCTTCTGTAAAACATGGTGGAGGCAGTGTGATGGCATGGGCATGCATGGCTTCCAGTGGCACTGGGTCACTTGTGTTTATTGATGATGTGACAAAAGACAGAAGCAGCCGGATGAATTCTGAAGTGTATAGGGATATACTTTCTGCTCATATTCAGCCAAATGCAGCAAAGTTGATTGGACGGCGCTTCACCAATGATCCAAAACATACTGCAAAAGCAACCCAGGAGTTTTTTAAAGCAACGAAGTGGAATATTCTGCAATGGCCGAGTCAATCACCAGATCTCAACCCAATCGAGCATGCATTTCACTTGCTCAAGACAAAACTTAAGGCAGAAAGACCCACAAACAAGCAACAACTGAAGACAGCTACAGTAAAGGCCTGGCAAAGCATCACAAAGGAGGAAACCCAGTGTTTGGTGATGTCCATGGGTTCCAGACTTCAGGCAGTCATTGCCTGCAAAGGATTCTCAACAAAATATTGAAAAGTAACATTTTACTTAAAGTTATGTTTATTTGTCTAATTACTTTTGAGCCCCTGAAATGAGGAGCGTTTGTATAAAAATAGCTACAATTCCTACATGTTTAATCATATATTTTTGTTCAACCCCTTGAATTAAACCTTAAAGTCTGCACTTCAATTCCATTGTAGTTGTTTCATTTCAAATCCAATGTGGTGGCATGCAGAGCCCAAATCATGAAGATTGTGTCACTGTCCAAATATTTCTGGGCCTAACTGTATGTACAAAAGGAATAAAAAAACCTATCCATTCATACAACAGAAACTAGAGGGGCCAGGCGGGCTACTGGCATCCCCTACACGGCCAGGCGGGTTATTCTGCCGCCTAATTCTAAATAGTCCAAAATAAAATAGCCGTGTTCCTAAACAAAATAATCCCAGAACAACGACAATACATATACATAGAACAGATAACAATAACATACTCCCTATTGACAGCCCCCACCCCAACACACCCACCCCACACTCGGGCACATCACACAATAAGCAACTTTCGCATCTCAGCTCGCGCAAAGCATCATGGGAACATGGCTACCAAACATGCTGTATCGATACATTTAATTTATGGAAAGTTCCTGATCTACAAGCATATTGTATGCGTAGGGGTCTTCCCGGTTGTACCCGCAAACACAAGGATAAACTAGTTGAGCTTGCATTCGTGGCCACGTTGCAGAAATTGGCCAAAATTGCCCCCCTGTATAGCAGATTTTTTGTTGTCAAAGGACCAAGCACCCTTACTTGCGATACTCCGAAACGACTACAAAGAAGGTAAGCGAGTGGTTTGACAGCTCAACTTTGGTTTTTTTCATTTTGAGTAAATTTCACTACAATAATAATAATAATAATAATAATGCATCAGATTTATATAGTGCTTTATCATAGACACTCAAAGACGCTTTACAAGTAGATACATTATTCATTCACTCCAGACAGACAATGGTAGTGGCAAGCTACTACTGTAGCCACAGCTGCCCTGGGGCAGGCTGACGGAAACGTAGCTGCCAATCCGCGCCAACGGCCTCTCCGGCCACCACCGAACATTTATACACATTCATACCCGGTGTACACTGGAGGCAAGGTGGGTAAAGTGTCTTGCCCAGGGACACAATGGCAGGATATCTGGGGAGAACGAGATTCCAACCGCCAACCATCTGGTTATTGGACGACCCGCTCTACCTCTTGAGCCACTGCCATCCCACTACAAGGCATAGTCTGCTCTACTATAGTTTAAGTACCACACGTTTTCAATGATTTGCAATTTTATTTCATACCAGCCTACTTATCAATGGCCTTAATTACATGTGTGTGTAGATCAAGCTTCATTACCAATATACAAAGAACTATATCCTAGATCCAGGCCTGCCTGTCCGTACCTACTACTTCAGGGTTTAGACTCGTGTCAATTAGGCTAGAACTTGAACAATACACAACACTATTTAATTATGTTATAATATAGACTTACTGCTTTAATCCAACAATTACATCCATCCAGATCCTTCAGCTCCGTGGGGAATGTATATAACATGAATGGTGGCGGACATGTACACACGCTGGTCCTGAAGTTACACGCATGTATGCTGCAAGTTTGCTTTTTCCACCGCTCTAGATGACACATGCCGTTCCCACACTTCACTATGGCACAATGTGTACCTGGCATAATGGCGATTTAAAGCTTGAAGCAGACTTTAAACGGCAGTTGTTCAGGTGTGACAGTACTGTCTCTATACAAAAGCAAGGCGGCTACTGGAATGTTTGGTAGTTGTGAACTTTGAACTCACATACTCCGCACATGCGCACTCATAATGCGAAAGTTGCTAACAAACAGTGTTGGCCATCATAAATCACATATTTTCACATTTCCCTTCACCCGGAATGTCAAAACAACCTTTTCTTTTCTCAGTATACAATTAAGTCAATTCAGACAGTTTTGGTTTTTTTTTTACAATTTAATTCAAAGTTTCAAAACACTCACTTTGTACCAATTCGCTCAATTCCCATTAAAATTTCAAACTATTCATTCTCTTTTCAAATTTACACACAGGGCACAACCCAATAGGTTCATCTAGATTCTAGAACTACATGCAACATGACATGGGGAAACACCAGAAAACAAACATACTTGAACACACCCCAGTCACGTTACCACACCTGTGGAGGACCGCCCCTTGGATTGCCATCTGGTGGTTCCCACCCAGAGCGCCTCTGTCTCCTGTCCTCTGGGGATGGGCTGCACCGCCTTCTTTTCTCCACTACGCGGCGCAGCTCGTTAGGGTGCCTCCACAACTCATCAAGGGGCAGTGGATTGACTCTGCTTGGAGCTTTGCTCAGAGCCGGTCTAGAATGGAGTAGTGAGGCGCCTCCTTCCCTCCACTAGCCTTGGGTGCGCACCTTGGGCAAGTGCTAGTACACCCGCAGCCTCCCTTGCCAGGGTCACGGTACGGCAGTTATGTCATCAACTCGATGGCATCTCTGGCACTACATCATTGGCGCTTCTGAATGTCAACTCGGCTTCAGTTGCGGCAGGCATCTCTGACTGTCTACTCGGCTTCAGTTACGGCAAAATGCAACGAGCTTCTCTGCGACCATCTCAGCTTTGCTGTGTTGTCGACCAACAGAGCACCTCGCCAAGGGACACTGCCTATGCGCCAAGCAGTGTCGTCATCACCATAGGTGCAGCCCCACAGTTTTCAATGGAAGTACAGTTAAGGAGAGAAGATATGGCTACCGCATACGGGGGAACTGATTCGCCACTCAATACAGCAGTGGCGATAAGTGGACAAAGTCCGTATACTGCTACCGCGTCCGGGGTAATCGATGAACAACACCATCGACCTTCTGTTTCGAACTCATGCAAACAATGCCTCAATCTCGGTGCTTGGAATGTCCGTACAACCAACGACAGTGAGTCTTCAATCAGACCTGAAAGAGCAACAGTCCTTATCTGTCGTGAGCTAGAGAAAGCGTCCATTGACATCTGTGCCCTAAGCGAAGTTCGGCGACCTGGCACCGGAAACGTAGTTAAGAGGAGTCACACAATCTTCTGGAGTGGAGGAGAAGAGAAAACAGCTGGCGTTGGCTTTGTTATTTCCAACAGGCTAGCTGCTCAAGGTATCACCCCTACACCAATTAGCGACAGGCTCATGTCAGTGCGCATACAGCTAAAGGGAGGAAACAATCTAACTCTCATTAGTGTATATGGGCCGACCATGCAAAGATCTCAGGAAGAAAAAGAGCAGTTCTATGAAAAGCTTAGCAGCTGCACATCTGCCGCCCAGATGGACATCATCATCATCCTGGGCGACTTTAATGCTCGAGTGGGTAAGGACTGGAAATTGTGGCTGAATGTAATTGGAAAACATGGCATTGGTAAAATGAACTCCAACGGGCTTATGCTCTTAGAATTCTGCACCAGATTCCAGCTCAGTGTCATGGGTACTATGTTCCAACAGAAAAACACCTTAAAGAACACATGGCAACACCTACGTTCAAAGCACTGGCACCAAATTGACCATGTACTATCCAATAAGGCCGCAAAACCATATGTTACAGTGACACGAGTCAATCAAGCAGCAAACTGCTTCACCAATCATAAGCTCCTGGTATCTAAGTGCCTGTTCTTTATTAAAAACAAGAAGAGTGGTACAAGGCCTCCCAAGAAGCTAGACACACATTTGGATGATGACAAAAAAGCATTACTGGAGCTCTTCCTAGACGAAAAGTTGTCTGCCTGTAAGGCAGACTTTGATGAACTCAGAGTTATTCTCCAGAATGCTGCCACACATGTCTTCGGCAAAAAGAAACGAGTGCAGAATGGCTGGTTTGATGATCAGGACCAAGAAATTCAAAAGCTGCTTCAAGACAAGAACTTGGACAGGCATGTTCTAAGAAGGTGGATCAGAGAGCTAAAGAATGACTGGTTTCGGCGCAGAGCTGAGGAGGCAGAGCGGCACTCTCAGGAGAAGAACCACAGAGAGTTTTATGCTACCCTCAATGCCATCTATGGCCCTAGATCCAGAAGCACCCATCCTGTGAAGTCCAAAGATGGTGAGCTCCTGACTGTTCCTGACAAGATAAAGGACAGATGGGTTGAGCACTTCAGCGACTTATTAAACCAACCAACGGATGTTGACTTGAGCATCATCGATGACATAGACCAGCTTCCAGTTATCGAATCAATGAGCCTTCCAATTGAAGACCAAGAACTTGACCAAGCCCTTAGAAACACCCGTTAGGAAAGAGCCCAGGTCCAGACGGTATTCTACCTGAAGTACTTGTGCATGGAGGACGTCGCTTAAGAGCTTTCCTACTTGTCCTATTCAACATCTGCTGGACTACAGAGATTATCCCAACTGACTGGATAGATGCCATCATCGCAATTCTGTTCAAAAAAGGTGACAGAAGCCTCTGTGGCAATTACAGAGGAATCTCACTGCTCAGTGCTGTCGATAAAGTCTTTGCGGGCATTATCTTGCAGAGGCTTTACCTGTTAGCAGAATATATCTACCCCCAGTCGCAGTCAGGGTATCGAAAAGGTAGAAGTACAATAGATGGGATTTTCACCCTTCGCCAGCTGATGGAAAAAACAAGAGAGCAGCGCAGATGCTTGTACATAGCCTTCGTGGATTTTGTGAAGGCGTTTGACATGGTCAATCGCGAGCTCCTCTTCATCATCCTTGGAAAACTTGGCTGTCCTCCAAAGTTTATAAGAATCATCAAGAGACTATACACGGACATGCACGCCCGACTTGCTATCAATGGTGAACTCACCCAATCCCTTGAATACAACAGCAGGGTCAAGCAGGGGTGAAAACTAGCTCCAACACTCTTTGGCATGTACGCAGCAGTCCTACTTTGGCTCGCTTTCAAAGAAATCAAGCACACCTGCAGCGTACAGATCAGACTGCATTACGATGGCGATCTTTTTGACCTCTGCAGATTAAAAGCGAAATCCAGAGTCCTCACAGAATATATTAGAGAAGCTCAGTATGCTGACAATATCGCGATCTTCAGTGATACACCAGAGGGCCTGCAGACGTTATTATCCTCCTACAATGACGTTGCTAAGAGAATGGGTCTCTGCATCAGCACAGTCAAAACAGAGACCATGTGTATTGGCAATACAGCTGAGTTCTTTATTGACGACATCAAATTGGCCAACGTTACTCGCTTCAAGTATCTCGGCAGTTATGTCAGCAGTGACTGCTCTATGAAAGAGGAACTTGCATCTCGCATTCAAGCAGCATTGTGTGCTTTTGGCCGTCTGCGCAAGAGGGTGTTTGATTCGCATGACCTCAGTCTCTACTAAAGTCGCAGTTTACAATCAGTGCCTTATGCCCCTCCTGATGTATGGCAGCGAAACCTGGACCCTATACCAGCACGAAGTCAGGCAGCTTCGCATAATCCAACAGCGTCACCTTCGCCTGATACTAAACATCAAGTGGGACGATTTCATCAGCAATGAGGAGGTGCTGCGGCGGGCACACGTCGAAGACATCGAGATCAAGCTTGTAATGAGTCACCTGCGCTGGTTAGGTCATGTCTGTCGAATGAATGATGATAGGCCAGTGAAGGAACTCCTGTATTGTGAGCTGGCTCATGGTTCTCGCAAAGTAGGTCGACCCAAACTCCGTTTTAAGGACACATGCAAAAATGCATTGAAGTGTGCCGATGTTTTAGATCAATGGCAATTGGTAGTACATGATAGAGCGGAATGGAAGAACCTCATGAGGAAAGTTTGCAGGGCGCATAATACAAAGAGAGTGATAGCTCACGAGAAAAGACGGGCTCGACGTAGAGCGGAGAGAAGTAAGGAAGGAACTGTGGATATACCCGTTTCAGGTGAAAGGCGATAAAAATAATTAACAACTCATCAGACAGGCCTAAGTAGCTGTCACTCCGGGCCACCGTCACCTGTAGCCACCCCTTGTGATCACTCTGCTTGCAACATTCGTGGGTCCCTCTCTGCCAAGCTTCAACCCTTAGGCGGACCTCATTACCAATATGAAGCGGAACTCTGACATTCTTCCTAGGACCACTGTGCTGTGAGCGGGTCTCCCATTTAGGACTGGTTGTCTTTCCAGCCCGGCCTGAGGCCCTTTTTGAAGGCCATCGTTTGGTGTGTTTTAAAACTGCACCAGCTGGTCTCACCCTGGGTTCTTCCAGCGCTCTCACCTCGGTCCTACCCGCCACACCAGGGATCCCATCGTACCATCCAGTTCCCACACCAAAGGTTACCTGGACGCTGGCATCGGGTCCGTCCCAGGATGGCGTACCGTGATCTTCTGTTTGCACTCCACCTGTAATACCAGACCAGTCATAGTCCCGCACTTCACCATCATCCACATACGGAGCAGGTCGGTCCCACAATCCGCAGCCCGACCACTCCTCACTGGTGTCACTGGTGATTGAGAAGCCCAAGCCATAAAACATGTTGCACCCCTTGATATTGGATCCTGCTACAGTCACCACCATCTGGATGTTCGCCATTATTCATGACTTGTACACCACCGACACCACCACAGACCCCACAATGGCCAGCTTGTTCCTCCCATAGCCGTAATAGGGCGCGGACACTCTGCTTATGTGATAGTGGGGGAATAGACTCTTCACCATCGCCAAATTTAACACCGAGGTCACCAATCCTCTGTCGACCAGTAACGACACCTCGGCACCATCCAGCGAAATGGTACAATAAATACATCCATCCATCTCCGGGGAAACTGTGTGGATGACTGTCGGAATCTTCGCTGAGGAGCCCGTTTCCTGTCCCTGGTCTCCTCGCACAAAATTCTTACAGGTTCTGGCAAAGTGGTGCAAGAGGCCACATTTCCACAGCGTCTGCCTTTCGCCGGACACTCTCTGGACTTATAGCAATGCCTGGTGGACCCACAGCTGTAACATTTCGGCGTCCCAGGGGCAGACCTAATGTTGACAACGGAGGTGTATTCCTCTTCCTCAACGTCGTCCTCATTTTCAGGGTCCAATGTCAGTGCCTTTACACAAGGCTCGTCTAGGGTCGGAGTGAACCTCCGGCTGAGGTCCCTTGCTACGACTTCCGCAGCCTTGAACTGCTGTACTACCTTGATAGCTGTGGCTAATGTTAGCTCGCCCAAATACGTCAGGAGTCTTGACCAAGCCGCTGGACAGCGCACGTGCTCTGCTAGCTGGTCTCGGATCATTTCATCCTGCAGGGCTCCATAGGGCACCCACTAGCCAGCTGACGCAAATCTGCACCATATCTCTTAACAGACTCAAACGTCTGCTGGTGGCGCTGTCGAAACTGGATGCGTTGGACAATGATGTTTTCAGGGGTGCGAAAATAGCGCACCATCAGCTCCACCACTTCATCAAAGTTATCCGCACCTCCTACCATCTCGAGGATCCTTTGGCCCTACATGCCCAAATTATGGACCAAAATTGCCCTTGCACGCAACTTCTCGAGCTCACCGAGGTTTAAGGCCACCAGGTAGTTGCTGAAGGTGGTGAACCATCTAGGCCAAGGCACGGGTGGCTCACCCTGAGCCTCCAGAAACGGCCAAAAGATGGTAACAGCTCGCTCCATCACAGTGTTCTCCTTGTCGCCAAATGCTGTGTCCATAATCCTTGTTACAATAACCAAGCCGGAGGTGCAATGACTGTAACTTTATTATAAGAAATATACAATGCAGTGCGGTGCTCTTGCTTGCCAATGGTCGACAACGAAAAGACAGATCGCTGCCTCCCGCCATGCCCTTTATATCCTGGGTGGCGTCACCACCGGAAGGTGGGCCACCACCCCTTGCTATTCCCCGATAACCCCGACCACCATATTACTAATACTATTTACATACATAACAGGTTTCACTTTTAGCATCCAGCCTCTGAGCTGGAAAAGCACTTCCTTCTGCTTGGTTCTTCACAGAATTCAGCATACTCCTTTACCGTGACACTTTTGCAAGTGTTTTATCAAATTGCTGGTGTTGACGTTCCAATGAAGAAAGAAAGAAGAAAATTGTAAACACTGGTACCACACAGCAACATTCTAAGGCGAGTCCCACAGACAAGCTCCAATGACACTTGATGTTGCCATTTGTAGAAGCGGCGTGCAGCGTAGCTGAGAATGTAATTGTGCCTTCATTATATTTTAATACTATTAATGTATCAGATTGGTAAATTACTTTTATTCCTTACCAATACCGATCCAGCCACTTTCCCTGGATTGAACCCAATACTGATATGGCAGATTGAATCGGCTCATCCCTAGAAAAATAGTCATCAAAACTGGCCATATCAACAGTTAAGCTAACTCCAGGCAGCCAGTCTGTCACCCCCCCCCCACTGAGGTGAGCTGTGTACATTGATCAACTCTGACCACTTAGTACACTAATGCTAACAGTTTAATGTAGCATCACGGTGAAAATATAACAAAATGAAAGCACCAAGGTGCTGTGCCTCGGTGCCTATGGCATGGTAGCATGGGCGACTGTAAAAAAGTGGCAGTCTGACCTCTACTGGCTCAGGATAGTTATTACAATACCTTTTTTCACTGCAGCATTGACAGAAATGGTGAGTTAAACTTGTGTTTATTTCAAAAGCAAAGTGTTATTTCGAAATTCTGGCAAATTAAAAGTTGAAAAAATATGGTGATACAATGATACAAGCCTTTAGTTCCACTTAATTTTGACCGGGTGAGCTGAAACAGAGACAGACAGATACACACAGCCACAAACAGATGCTCTAATTGGTTACTGTATGCCTCTATTTCATCGAGTCATAATAAGCCAGAATGACACGAGATATATTATCAACTTTGGATTAGTGAACCAGGTGGAAACAGGGATGTCTGTTACAGTGATGGAAATCAAAAGAAAATAACAATATAAAATCTTAAGCTAATGCGTTTGGCTTCCTGCTCATCTATATTGGCAGACAGCTAGGCGTAGCCTTTCTGTAAAATAAGTTTTAAGAATATTATAGACTCATTTAAATAAGGTAGACTGGGGAAGTTATGTGTTGCTTTCATAGTTCAGTCTCTCTGTAGTGATAAAAATATTTGTTGTTTTACTGAATTTACTGCATGTAGCATCAGGAATTCCCAGTCTGTTCCATATCTAGATTTATCTTTTTTATTTTACAAATATATAATTAACCTTTTGGATTTCTGCATGTATTCTTTACAGCCTGCATTTTCCAAACATCAGTCATTGAACTGCGAAGTGACATCTGACCAACTTGATTTCTGTCCAAAAGCCAGTGTATCTTATTCTCTCTGATCCTCATTGTGGTTCTGTTGGAATGGGCGCTGGCACCACAGAGATGTGCACTGTGCCAGCTACTACCCATAATTCTTTTTCCTCAATTAGTGCTGGCCCCCCGGCCTTTCGTATTGACAGATAGTTGTGTATTATCCCTGGCTGCATTAAATGCTCCAGAGATTTGCACTGTAACTTCAGCCACAAAGTTTAGCAAATCCTTGACACTCTGCTAATGTGTAGCAGTGGTACTTCCTAAAGGCATTTTTTTTTATTATGCAGCTATTCTGGTGTTTAGAAATGGTGGATGGCAGAATTATAATAACATTAAAGTATGTCTTTTTAATCCTATGTATAATAATTAATCACAATATATAAGAACTGGCATACATCCCAACAATGGTGTTATGTCACCTTATAGCGCAGAGGTACATATGTCACATGGACACCGAATGCCACCTCTGGGAAAAGTGCAATCTGATCACCCAGCTTATGATAATATTATAGTTAGGGCTGTGAAAGGTCAAACCACAGCACACGTCTTGTTTTACACGGCCACTGCTGAGAGAACTCACAGATGGCTTCAGCTGCGGGGCCAATACTCTGCTCGGTGCTTCAGGACCCTGCTGGAAAAACCAGCACAGAAAACCCAGCATAGACAAGCATTTTCATGCTGGTCCACCAGTTAAACCAACACCAGACCAGCATAGTATGCTGGTATGACCAGCTTCAAAACACAACAAATCATGCTGGTGACCAGCATGCTGGTCCATGCTGGTTTTTCCAGCAGGGGAGGAAAAAAATATTTGCCTGTGAGGACTCATGCCTCCTTTTTTTCACCACTTGTCACTGTTGGGTGCATGCTTCTCCATCGCTTGCTTCCAGAAGTGCATGCAGCAGCAAAATGTGCTTCATAAATGCTGCCTTCGCAATCCAGGAGGCACATCAGAGTAATTGGGGAGGATTAACTGATCATCGTATTTGAGCATGTGACCACGTGGTCTAAAAGGTCAATGTCAGTTCGTTTTGCCAGATGTCTTGTTAAACCACCTGTTACAGTATTTGTCGATCATTAGCCCAGCACGAGCACAAAAAGAGCACTTTTAGGATAAATGCAAAACATTTAACATTCAACGTCATCTGGATCGCTTTCTGCTCTCCTGTTTCTGCTCTAATGTGCAGAGCTACTGCTTTTCAGGTCGTAATCAGCAGCAGTCGGGGCAACAAGACACCACTCTCAAAACGCTGAAGTAACCATACGCTTTAAGAGAGTCATCAAATCTAAAATAAAATGACATGAACTATATTTAACCCCTTTCCCACTCTATTTTTGACACGGTTATGAGCAGCGTTCACATAGAATATCTTGTCCAGTACTGCAGCACCTGTTTCTATTTAGTAATATGAACCTGGATTTATAGAAAACAACATTTTATGTGTGCCCTTGGGAATGTGCCGTTATATAAACCCAACTGTGCCACACTTAGGTGTATGATCTGATCTTCAGGCCGTACTTCAGACCTTCCAACATTAATGTTTTCTACTTTGTGTGCCCTAAATTCCCGATGAAGAAGCTTAAGACAATTACTTTCATTAAGCTGAAAATATTGCTTGACATCATCTGAAGAATTCTGTTTCGTTTAGTTGCATGATATTCCACTACTGTGAACTTAAGAACCGATGAAGTAGTCAGTTGCCTTCAACTATGAGTGCCCAGTTTTCATTTATACCTTTATGAAAGTTTTTATTCAGCATGTCACCAAATGTGTTGCCTGATCAAAAGTAGGGATCATGGGCTGTAATGAGGATTTGCAAGTGATGTCACTGGTCATGTGCTGTTTGTTTGAGTCACTCTTACAACAATGGGGCTCCGTAGCCAGGGCAGACCTTGCTATTCAGTTTCCCGGTGGCGTTCACATTTTTATTTTTTGACCTTCCCATAACTATATTGTATTTATATTGTGCTGGTAGAATATTTTTTTTCGAGTGAGCAGAGGCAGTCATGGATCATATCAACACCGACTTTCCCTGACAGCCTTAACCAGTGATGAGACTGGAGATGAAGATGGTTGCATCGCGAGGCAATAACATCATGGGCTGTGATTTGTTTTACGGACTGGGTTTCACCATTAAAGACGGTGCTGGGAATGAATAGTCGGGTTGCGGCCGCTGCAACCCCATGGCTCCGGCGGTCAAAGAGGACGTTGTGTGAGATGAGGGACTACCGGACACCACAGCGGTCAAGCAGGACCAGTTTCACTCAGGTTCGGTGCAGGAAAGTCTCAGTGCCGGCGCTCGGGACATGGTAGAGGAGGGTGCAGAGCGTGGCAGCGGGGCACCTACATCGGCGAGTGACACCATGCTAGCCTCAGATGCCTCCGGAGCTTAGCTGCAGGGGGATGGAGGCTCTGCAGCTACGACGGTGACCGCTACGACAGTTTTAGAGGATGGGGCCAGACCGATGAGCATGGAGTTACCGCATGCTCAGCAACACCATATCAGGCCGAGCCAGGCCCCGCTGAGGGTTTTGGACTTGGGTTTGGGGTGATGAACGTCCACGGCGAAGATGGGCCAAATGACAGCCAGCAAAACACCGAGGATGTCTGCGCATTGTGGCAAAGGTGGGCGCAGCATACTTCGGTTGTCCAACGGCTCATCGAGGCATACCAATCAGCTTCGACGTGTACGGGAGTCGGTGTTGGTGGTGAAGAAGTCAGGCTTCGCTGTCCAGAAGATCAGCCATCGTCCCGGGGGCTTGCTGCATCCAGGGGCACACTTGCTGAGGGGCTGCCCTGGGTCCCGCCATGTCGGTTCTACCTCTCCCACCCAAGTGACTGTGCCGTAACAGTTATGTTTATAGATCTGTATTTGTGCATGTTATGTTATGGGGTTGTATATATATTTGTGTTTTAGTTTAGGAGCATGGCAGTGATTTTAGTTTAATGAAGGACTTTTTAGTTTATTTGGTGGCAGAATAATCCACCGTGCCATACGGGCTGTGTGGCAGTCCACCCACCAGTCCTATTTTAGGTTGTTTTGTGTGAGTGTGTTAGGCCAGTTTAGTACATTCGTTTTCGTATTTTAGAGCGTGATTCGGGTCCTAAATTGGGTTGGGTTTCAGTTGTGTGTGTGGTTTTGGACTTTTCTAAGAGGGGGAGGAAATGTGGTATATGGATGAGTGGCACTTTATTGTGAAGTGCAGTTTATTTATTTATTTAGCGAATGCAAAGTCCTTAAGCCAAGCAGTTGCCTCCTGGTTTGCTGTATGGAGGGTGTGTAATCCTCCTTCCAGTCTTTGGAGCGGGCAAGCCTCTATGATGTGTTCCATAGTTTGCTCCTCTCCACATGCGCACAGTGGGCTAGGGCTACTGCCCCATCTGTGAAGGCTGGCCAAGCAGGGGCCATGTCCAGTCCTGAAGCGATTGAGTGTAGACCACTGTCTCCTTGGGAGGTTGGTGCCCGGGACCTGTTGGTTGGGGTTTATCACCAGCTGTTTGTTTGGGACCTCCTTGGTCTCCCATTCCTCTTGCCAAGCTGTCTGGATGGTAAAGTCAGCTGGGGGAGGGTTTTTCCAAATCGGCCGTCTGGATGAAAGTCGGGCAGTGGGTGGGGTGTAGATATCTGCATGGATTGGTAAGTGAGGAAAATCTTTAACTTTTTGGAGCATCCTTTGAGTTAATGCTGCTCGCCGGATGTGTGGAGGGGCTATGTTTGACAGTACAGAGAGCCAGGGGAGTGGTGTTGAGCGGATTGTTCCAGTTATAGTTCTCATGGTTGAGTTGAGCTGGGTGTCTACATGGTGTGTGTAAGATGACCTGGACCAGACAGGGGCACAATATTCTGCTACAGAGTATGAAAGGGCCAGTGCTGAGGTGCGCAGGGTGGAGACTGCCGCCCCCCATTTTGCACCAGCGAGCTTGCAGAGCAGGTTGTTTCGTACTTTCACCTTAGCAGCCGTCCACTTTAGATGTTCCTTGAAGGATAAGGTCCTATCAAGGGTCACTCCAAGATAAGTTGGATTTGGGGCATGCTTAAGCTTGAGTCCGCTCAGGTGGATGTTTAGTTCTCTGGCAGCTTTTGCATTGTGGAGATGAAATACACTAGAGACGGTTTTTGCTGGGCTTGGTTTTAGGCGCCAGATTTTGCAGAACTGGTCCAGTTTAGCAAGATCTTCCGTGAGCACCCGTTCCAGTGGTTCAAAGTCTGGTGCTTGGAATGCCAAACAGATGTCGTCTGCATAGATGAATTTGCGGGATTTTGTAGTAGGCAGGTCGTTTATGTAGAGGTTGAACAGAGTTGGAGCTAGAACTGAGCCTTGTGGGAGTCCGTTTTTCTGCATTCTCCATGCACTTGTGTTCTGACTGAGGTGGACTCTGAACCTTCGGTTGGTCAGCAGCGTTTTTATAATTGCTGTTGCCCAAGCAGGGATCGCCTTTATAAGTTTCAGGAGGAGGCCTTTGTGCCAGACCGTATCATAGGCGGCTGTAAGATCGAGAAACACAGCCCCTGTCTTCAGTCTGCTCTCGAAGCCATTTTCAATGAAGGTGGTTAGGGCCAGTACTTGTTCTCCTGTACTGCGGTCCTTGCGGAAACCTGCTTGATCCACACTTAGAATATCCTCTATTTCTGGGGAAATGCGTTGCAGTATTAGGCGCTCCATGATTTTGTAAGGAACGCTGAGTAGGGAGATTGGGCGGTAGCTTGCTGGTAGTTTGTGGTCTTTGCCAGGTTTTGGGATGGCAATGACCTTTGCTGCCCGCCATTTCTTTGGGATCGAGTTCGTTTGTGTGATCCTTGTGTAGAATTGTGTCAACCAGGTTAGGGCTCGGGGGCCAAGATTTTTCATGAATTCTGGGAAGATGTTATCGTATCCTGCTGCCTTTCCACATTTCAGGCCCTGTAGGACTTTCTCCAGTTCAGCAGCCTCGAAGGGTTCAGGGTTCGTTTCCTCTACAGGCATTTTTTGGTGTTTTTTTAGCTCAGTTGTAACTGCTGTTCTGGTGTCTTTGTCTTGGGGTGCTTTGGCGATAGTCAGTAGGTGGGATGCAACTTGGTTGGGTGTGACGGATGCTCGGCTTTGGCTAGGGGGCTTCTGTGCAGCTCCTAGGCGACGGATGAGGCTCCAACATTTCCTGCTAGAGTGGGTAAAGCTCCGGTCAGCAACTGTCTCCTCCCATTTCTTTCGCCGGGCTGTATTTAGCGATTCAATGAGATGGTCTGCTATCTCTGGGTCCCCTGATGTTTGATAGGATTGTAGGAGGGCAGCACTTTCTCCGTCCAAACATGGGACATAGAGGGGTCGGTAGCCTCGTGGGATTGCAGTATGGGCAGCCTTGAAGATTGCGCTGCAGAAGCGGTTGTATGCTTCATCTACAGTGATGGTGTGGAGTGGGATGGTAACAACGCTCCGGTCCAGAGTTTCACTGAATTTCTTCCAGTTGGCTTTGCGGAAGTTCCAGCGCATCTTCCTTGGGCTGTATATGACTGGAAGTTGTAGGCCAATGTGTACAAGCAGGGGCCGGTGTTGGCTGTGTGGAAAATCATCAAGAATGAGGATCTGTGTAGGATATGGCTCCCCATTCAAAGAGCTGACCCAACACAGGTCAGGAGAATAGTCCTTCTTCCACCTAGCAGAGTGGAAGGTTCCTCTTTGTTTGGGGTCGTATATCAAAGCGAGGTCATTTCTGGATGCCCAGTCTGAAAGTGCCTCCCCATCACTGTCCACTGCTGGGTACCCCCAGTCAGGGTGATGGCTGTTAAAGTCCCCCACATAGATGGCAGGGTGGGGTAGGGTGGGTAAGACCTGCAGATCCCAGTTGGCATTAGGGGGCTTGTACACATTGACAATATGGAAGCCACCAATGATTATGGTGTCTGAGAAATGTGTTGTTATCAGGTGATTTGCTTCAACTATGTCAGAACGCACATAGGTGGCACGTCCATGTTTAGCATGTAGAACATAGCACAGGAGGTCAAAGCCTTTGATGGTGAAGCGGCCAGCTTCCTCTGTGCCAGTATGAGTCTCTTGGAGGCAGATTACATCAATTGAATGTTGGAAGGCGAGGACTTCAATAAGGCTTCGCTTGGCTGCAGATAGGCCTTCAACGTTTAGTTGTAATATGCGAAGGGCAGATCCTACCACAAAGTGCTCTTGGGGCTGTTTGCTTTCGGCTTTAGGACTGTGACTAGGATTCTTCTTTGACTTGGCACAGAGGCGTCGTCTCTTCGAATTTAGTCTGCTGGTGGGATCATTAGCTTCCCCAGGCGAGCCCGGGTACTGGCGGAGGGCGCGACGAGAACGCTGATCCATTGCCCCCCGTGAAGTGCAGTGAGGTGATGTGGACTTCCTGTCACGTCACTGCACTGCCCTATACAGTGGGCCAGGCTGCCATATTGTGGTCTCTTACACCGGTGCCCATGCCAGGAGCCTGCTGTGTTACTGCTGTGTTCCAACCTTCAATAAAGCTGTGCTCGACGCTACCTCATCTTGCCTCATTCATCACCGGGTATTTCCATACATAACATCCATCCATCTTCTTTTCCAGAGGTCCGGGTCGCGAAGGTAGCAGTTCAAGCAGAGAAGCCCAGACTTCCCTCTCCCCAGCCACCTGCTCCAGCTCTTCAGAGAGGATACCAAGGTGTTCCCAGACCAGCTGGGAGACATAGTCTCTCCAGTGAGTCCTGGGTCTGCCCCAGGGTCTCCTCCTGGTGGGACGTGCCCAAAGCACCTCAAGTAGGAGGCGTCCAGGAGGCATCCTGATCAGATGCCCATACCACCTCAACTGGCTCCTTTCAATTCAACTTTATTTATTTATATAGCGCCATTTCACAACAACAGTCATCTCATAGCACTATCAACTGTAGGGGGGACCCCCACAGTTGCAGAAAGACCCCAGCAATCAATCTTTCAATGTGTAGGAGCAGCAGTTCTACTCTGAGCCTCTCCCAGATGACTGAGCTCCTCACCCTATCTCTGAGGGTGAGTCCAGCGATCCTACAGAGAAAGCTCATTTCAGCCGCTTGTATCCGCGATCTTGTTCTTTCGGTCATTACCCAAAGCTCGTGATCACAGGTGAGGGTAGGAACGTAGCTTGACCGGTAAATCGACAGCTTTGCCTTAGAGCTTAGCTCCCTCTTCACCACAACGGACCGGAACAACGTCTGCATCACTGCAGATGCTGCTCCGATCCGTCTGTCAGTCTCTCGCTCCATTCTCCCCCCACTCGTGAATAAGACCCCAAGATACTTAAACTCCTCCACTTGGGGCAGTAGCTTGTCCCCAACCCAGAGAGGACAATCCATAACAGTATGCATCAATATATTGACCTAATATTGGTTCATTACAGTGTTAATATAATTAATACTGAAGATGGCAATAACACTACTCATTCAACTGTGAAATATACTGTCAATACAGGTACACCTCAAAAAATTAGAATATCATGAAAAAGTTCAATATTTTTTGTCACTCATTTCAGAAAGTGAAACCCATATATTATATAGAATCATTACACAGAGGGTGATATATTTCAAGTGTTTATTTATTTAAATTTTGATGATTATTACAGCCCATGAAAACCCTAAATTCAGTTTCTCAAAAAAATTATAATATTACATAAAATTAATTTTAAAAAATAGTTTTAAATAGAAATGTTGGCCGAATGAAAAGTATGTCCATGTACACACTCAATACTTGTTCGGGGCTCCTTTTGGATTAATTACTGTGTCAATGTGGTGTGGCATGGAGGTGATCAGCTTGTGGCACTGCTGAGGTGTTATGAAGGCCCAGGTTGCTTTGATAGTGACCTTCAGCTCGTCTGTATTGTTGGTCTGGTGTCTCTTATCAAAGTTTGATTCCTCGCCATGATCATTCTCTGACCATTCTGACGGCAGTAACTCTGGTATGCATTGTTGGATTTCAACCAAATTCAATATTATGGATATCAGTCTAATTCCAAACAGTTTTATAGAACAATATTCATAGAAATCTACTGCGCCACCTATAGGAGGCAGAAAGTTTTGCATCAGAAAGTTTGCATCATGCTGTTTTTTTAATACCTCGGGAATGAAATGTCGAACTGGCACCAAGATAGGTATGATGTATATGGGTATGCCTCCGAACAATTACAGCTATGAATATTCATGAGTAGCAATAGCACCCTCTCTTGGAGACATGAAGGTTGCACCAAAGGTTTTCTTCAATACCTCTGAAATAAATAGTCTGATTGGTACCATTTATGTTGACAATCATCTATACCCATGTGCCATCAAATGCTGTTGAAAACTTTTCCAAATGCCCGGCAGTTTGGTGGAAGGGGCGTGGCCAAGTTTGCAGTATCGCTATCACCCTTCCAATGGCTTTTACTCTGGCATACATTGACTGATTTCAACCAGATTTTTTGTGGTGAATGGGTAGCCAGTACTGATAACTTCTATAATAAAGAATGACACATAGCGACAGTGCCCCCTACTGCCAATGGACAGGAAATTGCCATAACTCACATGCCATACTCACACGCCGCTTGCCAGAATGACATGGAATTTTCTGAGGTTTATCAGACCACCTGGTTGATCACAACTGCACATCACCTTTTAGCATGGCGTCACTGCTGTTACCATGGACACCCCCCCCCCCCCTCGCTATTCACTCCGTGATCTTGTTGGGAAGCTTGAGAACAACCTGGAGTTATGAAATCTGGAACACAGGTTAAGGTGACTGTCATATACAGTCCTATATGGGTGGGCAACACATAACTGACAGGGAAGTGTTGCCATAGTAACATGAAAAGGTTGACTCCTTGCCATGGAACATCGGAAAGTTGTAACTTGGACAAACTTTGTCTGATTTTCACCAAAGTTTCTACAATGCATATTAATCCCTCTCCACATGCTCCTACATAAAAATATATATTTTTTATTATTCATGCAGCACTTGCTGCGACAACGGGAAATTTTCTGAGCCAGCTAGGTACGATGGGCGCCGGGGACCGCGGTTGTGCAGGGGGCGAGGGCTGCTTGCGGCTTTGATTTTCTTTCTTTTTTCTTCTTTTCCATCTAAGATCTAATTTTTTGGGTAGTGAATGTGCAAGAAAACTCACCATTTTTTGCAGGGACCTCAAGACTGGCAAAAAAAATGTAATATTTTGGAGGAAATATGAATGGCCCTACAAAAATGGCTCTACAATGCCACGTAACATGTGAAGTCAATGGGGAGTGGCACATGCTTACTTGCGCACAGAAAGATGACAATCGGGTGAGATGTTTATCGTGTCAAGACATGCAAAAAACTCCATAGAAGTGATGGTCTACATCCAACAGGAAGTTGGTCATTTTGGCAGGAAGTGGCGGTGACCTGATTTCCACCTCGTGCATTTGATCAAACTTTTCCTAGGGTTTTAGTCCGATTGAGCTCCTTTGTGGTGACAATCATCTATGCCCATGTGCCATTAAAAGTTATTGAAAACTTTTCACGATACTCAACGGTTTGGCCATAGGGGCGTGGCAAAGTTCGATGCCTTGCCATGATCATTCTATGACCATTCTGATTGCAGTAACTCTGGTATGCATTGTTTGATTTCAGCCAAATTCAATATTATGTACAGTGATCCCTCACTTATCGCGGATAATGGGTTCCAGAACCGACCGCGAAAAGTGAAAAACCGTGAAGTAGCGTCACCCCTAATGACGTCACCCATAAATAATACATACGTTCATTCTCTCACTCTCTCTCTCATATGATACGTGTGTGTGTGTGTGTAAGTGTACATACATACCTAGATGTAAATAAAGTGTACATAAATATGTTTTTAGAACTCTTTTATTCTTATAACAAGATACGTAACTCAAGATGAAGATGATTTACTGCACAGGTTAATGAGAGCTTTACTGCTCCTCAGGTGACGCCTCATCGTCAGGTGCTAGAGGCGCAGGATCGTCGAGGGCAGCTTCCGATAGAGCTGGAGAAGCTGCAGGAGGCAGCGTAATGGCTCGACGGGAAGACTATTTTGCACAAAAAGGCACAGGGGAACAGCGAAAAGTTCCATGCGGCGAGACTAAGCAACACGAGCGATAAAGAACAATGAATGCGGTCTTCCTTCGCTGGGTATGGGCGCTCGGCAGGGAGAGAAGCTGGGTAAAACGTCTCGGCCAATCAGCTTGCGAGATTCCCGAGCTGAGCCAACATGAGAACAGCGAACAGAGAGGTGGATTTTGAGTTGTGCAGGCTCTCCGTGTTGATACCTGATGTTGTAATGTAGTCTCCCTGCCTTCTGCTAGCGCCCGTCCATTTTTTCTCAATTTTGAATTTTTGATGAATATTTTTGAAAAATCCGCGATGCACTGAGGGCGCGAAAGGTGAGGCGCGAAGTAGCGAGGGATCACTGTATATTAGTCCAATTCCAAACAGTTCTATAGAAAAATATTCATAGAAATCTACAGCGACACCAGAATGACCTGAAGTCATGAAATCTGGAACATAGGTGTAGGTGACTGTTGTATGTAGTCCTATATTGGTGGGCAACACAAAACTGACAGGGAAGTGTTGCCATGGCGACATGGCAAAGGTTGACTCCTCGCCATGGAATATCGGAAAGTTGTAACTTGGACAGACTTTGTCTGATTTTTACCAAATTTTCTACAAAGGATATTAGTCCCACCCTGCACACTCGTCTATAAAAATAATTAACAAAGTTATAACGCCACCTATTGGTCAGACCAATGGACACTTGTAACTCAGACAAACTTTGTCGGATTTTCACCAAATTTTCTATGATGGATATTTGTCCCACCCTGCATGCTCCTGTGTACAAATAATTTACAAAAGTTATAGTGCCACCTTTTGATTAGAACAATGGACACTTGTAACTTGGACAAACTTTGTATGATTTTCACCAAAATTTCTACGATCGACATTAGTCCCACCGAGAACGCATCTATTTAAAAATAATTAACAAAAGTTATAGTGCCCTCTAGTGATTAAAGGAAGAATTGGTGAAAACTGTTTTTTTTTTATTTTTCTATCACCAGATGCAAAAATGAAATTAAGGAATGACTATAACTCATTGACACCACATGTACATAGTACAGAAATGTTTTCATGGCGACCGGCATGCTTCAGTGGCTTCCTTGCCATGCAAAACATGAGAGTTACAGCTCAGACAATCCTTGTCTGATTTGGACCAAACTTTGCACAAATTATACTAATCCCACTCTGAACATGTGTTTAAGATTCACAAAACTGTCACAGCACCACCTAGTGCTGAAATCAGGTACTGCACAAAATTGTATCAACTTTCGCACAAAGACCAGTAGTCAGAATGACATGACATTTTCAGAGGTTTCTCAGAGCGCATTGTATTACCCTCGGTGGAAGTAACTTTTGTCCTGCGATCATCACAGTTGCCATGGAAACCTACTCCTCACCATTCAGTACGTTTTTTACTTTGGAAGGTTGGGAAAGTCCGAGCATCACGAAATGGGGAACATAAGTCAAGGTGACTCTCTTCTGTAGTCCTATATGGGTCTGCAACACGTACCTAACATATAAGCACTGCCAGGGCCACATGCTGAAGTTTCCCTCCTGGCAATATGTCGGACAGCTGTAACTTGGACAAACTTTGTCCAATTTACCCTATAATTGCAACGATGGATCTTAGGCCCATCCCGCATTCTCCTATATAAAAATGGCTGACAAACGTTATAGTGCCACCTACTGCTCACAAGAAAGTACTTCACCAAACGGTTTTCTTTATTATTAATGCAGGGCTTGCCGCGATGACGGGAAATTTGCTGGGTCTGACAGGCAGCAGGATCCGCAGGTGCGCGGGGTACAAGGGGTCACTTACAGCTGCTTGCAACTTTAATTTTCTATTGTTTTGTCTTGTCTGCAGATATACTGATATATAAATAACACATTTTCTAGTGTATCCCAGTAGTGTTTCATTGATTTTGCCCTAAAACAGACAACAACAGACAGCTGCAAATTCAGAAAACATGCAGGACTGAAACATTTTAAAGTATTTCAGCTCAGTTTTTTTTAATAATGCATATTCTGAGCTGATACCAAAACAGTCAAAAACAATAAACTGGCCATTGGCAAATTTATTAAATAATACCTATATAAGACCTATAGTATTAATGGGCGCATGCACACGCAGCGACCGGCAGCGGGTGAAAAAAGTTCGATGTCTGTGTCTCTGTTTTTATGCACTTTAAGGTGTTTTAATATAATTCTTTGTGCTGTGGAAATGCATATTGTGGGGGAATCTGCAGACAGCATCTCAGTCAGGAGGCAGTGATTAAACATAAGACAATAATAGGCAAGGACGTCCTGGGGAGTTGGCAGGAAGAGGGAGCTGGGGGTTGAAGTGAAATGTATTGTGGAGCTGGATATCATGCAGTGCAATGTGAAATGTCATGCAGATGTGAGATGATCTGTGGAGCTTATAAGGAGAAACCTGGTTTGGCTGATTCATTGCTTTTCTGTGTATGAATGTTGAGAGTGTTAATAAATTTCGTCTGCTCATAAACTGGCCTCCTCATTTCCCACACTCGCCACACTGGTGACCCTAGACGTATTATGGAACACAGGGCAAGAACCCCGGAGTCGGCCGGAACGGGAAGCCCCAGCTACGCGGCAAGCATCCCACAGACGGCCCGGACGGGAACCCCCAGCAACGCGTGCGCTGTTGCAGTCAAGCTACCGGACTTTTGGCAGCACAACCCGCGCTTTTGGTTCCACCACACCGAGGCCCAGTTCGCCCTCCGGGGAATAACGGCAGACGACACCAAGTTTTTCCATGTGGTTGCAGCGCTGGACGCTGGCACAGCTCAGCAGGTAGCGAGCCTGCTCGACCAGCCCCCAGCCCACGACAGATACGAGGCTCTCAAAGCTGCACTGATTCGACGCTACACGCTCTCGGACTGAGAGAGCAGAGAGGCTCCTGAGGCGTTCCGAGTTAGGAGATGGTTCGGCCGTCAATCTGATGGAGAAGATGTTGGCGTTAATGGGCACGGACGATGGGCATTTTCTGTTTGCCCACCTTTTCCTCCGGAACCTTCCAACAGAGGCGAGAGCGGTCCTGGCCAATTCGCCATTGCTGGCCGCACGTGACTACCGTGCGCTAGCCCAGGAGGCAGACCGGATCATCCTCACCACCAGAGCGCTCACGGTGAACGCGGCGGCGTCGGAGCCCAGCGAGACGACCAGAGGAGGCGAGGAGCCACCAATGGTAGCGGCAGTGGGGGCCAAGGAGCGCCAGAGAGACACGCTCTGCTTCTACCACCGCCGCTTCAGAGAGAACACACGCAGATGTGCGCCACCGTGCCAATTCAAGCACTCGGGAAATGCCAGAGCCGGCAGTCGGTAGCAGCTGCGACCGCCTGTGAAGAGAACAAGCTGCCCTACGTGACGGACTCGCGCTCAAGGAGGCGTTTCCTTGTAGTCACCGGAGCCCAGAAGAGCATCATCCTGCCGACCTACGCCGACCGGCTGGCAGGACCTAGCAGCCCCGGGCTGGTAGCAGTAAACGGCTCGGACTTTAAGACCTTTGGTGAGAGAACACTGGCTTTATCTCCACACGGCCGTACATACGAGTGGACTTTTGTCATAGCAGCACTGAGTTTCCCAATCCTGGGAGCTGATTTTCTGTGTGCGCATGGTTTATTAGTTGATGTTGCTAACAGGCGCCTGGTTAATGCACTGTCCTTTGACTCTCTCCCCTGTACAGCTCAAGGGGCCGGGCCAGTAACACAAGCCAACATCACAGCTCCAGGCGGTAAGTTCCACACACTGCTCACTCAGTTCCCAGCATTCACGGTCCCGACGTTTTCAGCGGCCATCGCTAAACACGGGGTGGAGCACTTTATCACCACCACCGGGCCGCCTGTGTTCGCACGACCTCGGCGCTTGGACGCAGCTAAACTGGCTATAGCGTGCGAGGAGTTTGCCAACCTGGAAAGGTTGGGCATCATCAGGCGATCGAACAGCCCATGGGCATCCCCGCTACACATGGTCCCTAAGGCTGAGGGGTCATGGCGACCATGCAGCGATTTCCGCAGGTTGAATAACGCCACAGCACATGACTGCTACCCAATTCCCCACATTCAGGATTTTTCCGTTCACCTCGCCGGAGCATGCATTTTTTCTAAAATAGACCTGGTCCGCAGTTACCACCAGGTCCCAGTGCGCGCGGAGAACATACCCAAAACAGCGGTAATAACTCCGTTCGGCTTGTTCGAGTTTCTGCGCATGCCATTCGGATTAAAAGGAGCGGCACAGATGTTCCAGCGCATGATATACGCGGCGCTGCGCGATCTCCCGTTTGTGTTTGTCTACCTGGATGATATCCTGGTAGCCAGTGCGTCCGAAGACGAACACGTAACCCACCTCAGGACGGTTTTCCAGAGGTTGGAGGGGCACGGGTTAATAATCAACCTGGCGAAGTGCCAGTTCGGCGTGACAAGGATTGATTTTTTGGGGAACCGCGTCTCACCGGAGGGAGCGATACCCTTGCCCGACAAAGTGCGCGCTGTGGCGAACTTTCCCCAGCCTCAGATGGTCAGGGCGCTACAGGAATTTTTGGGGATGGTTAATTTTTATAACCGTTTCCTCCCCCGCGCAGCTCAGCTCATGCAGCCACTGTACGCCGCGATCAAGAGACGGAAACCCGCGGATGGGGTCGAATGGACTCCAGAGCGAGAGCAGGTGTTCTCTGAGGTGAAAGCAGCTCTGGCGAACGCCGCACTGTTGGCGCACCCAGACCTGGCGGCCCAGATAGCGCTCACTACCGACGCCTCGGACGTGGCCATAGGGGCCGTCGTAGAGCAACGTGTCGCTGGTTCTTGGCAGCCGCTCGCCTTTTTCAGCAGGGCTTTGCGCGACAGTGAGCGTAAATACAGTGCGTTCGACAGAGAGTTGCTGGCTCTCCACCTGGCCATACGCCACTTCCAGTTCTGGCTGAAAGGGCGCAGCTTCACCGCATTCGTGGACCACAAGCCACTGACGGTCGCGATGGCCAAGGTTTCGGAACCATGGTCGGGCCGGCAGCAGAGACAGCTGGCCGCAATTTTGGAGTTTACGACCGATACTCAGCATGTGTCGGGTAAACTGAATGTGGTGGCGGACTGCCTCTCGCGCGCGGTAGTGGCCCCGATCTGCGTAGGGATAGATTATACAGCCATGGCCGCAGAGCAGATTAGCGATACGGACGTGCGCGCGCTCCAGTCTGGACCAACAGGGTTAAGGCTGGAGAACAGGGTACTGCAAGACGGCAGCCCTCCCCTAATCTGCGACATCTCCACGGGACGCCTGCGCCCGCTGGTCCCAGTCACGTGGCGCCGCCGCGTGTTTGAGTCAGTTCACGCTTTGGCGCACCCAGGAGTGTGCGCATCAGTCAAAATGGTGGGAGCGAAATTCGTGTGGCCAGGCCTGCGCAAACAAGTGAAAGAGTGGGCGGCAGCCTGTGTTGCGTGCCAACGAGCCAAAGTGCACAGACACATGAAGGCTCCTTTGGAGCTGTTTTGGATACCGGCTAAAAGATTCGACCATGTTCACGTGGACTTCGTGGGCCCCCTCCCGCCGTCGCAGGGGTGCACACACCTTCTGACAGTGGTGGACCGCACCACACGCTGGCCAGAAGCAGTCCCGCTGGCGGCAACCACATCCACGGACGTGGCCGGCACAGAGACCCCAGTTACAGCAGATATGGGAGGAGACTGAAGCCCAAAAGACGTAGTGACTGAAACTCTGTCTGGGGGGGCGGGGGTGATGTGGAAATGCATATTGTGGGGGAATCTGCAGACAGCGTCTCAGTCAGGAGGCAGTGATTAAACATAAGAGAATAATAGGCAAGGACGTCCTGGAGAGTTGGCAGGAAGAGGGAGCTGGGGGTTGAAGTGAAATGTATTGTGGAGCTGGATATCATGCAGTGCGATGTGAAATGTCATGCAGATGTGAGATGATCTGTGGAGCTTATAAGGAGAAACCTGGTTTGGCTGATTCATTGCTTTTCTGTGTATGAATGTTGAGAGTGTTAATAAATTTTGTCTGCTCGTAAACTGGCCTCCTCATTTCCCACACTCTCCACAGTGCAGTTTTTGTCCTTGAATGTTTGTGGACTATACAACGAAGAGCTCCCTTGTTCCATCAGTATGGATTTCCTTCTTGGTTTTGCACTGTCATTTCTTTCCTACCGGCTCTTTGTTTTGGAGGTAAGCGCGATCGGGGTCATGCCGGGAAGAACACAGTATTCCAGAGACATGTTACTGCATTCAAACATGGATAATGCAGCATCTGTGTTTGAGTCTGTGCCGCAACTGCCGGACTTTATTTTAAGAGATTTTCATGGACACAGCGATGGAAAGAGAGACAAGAGGAGGAAATGCAGAAAGCGTGGAGGCGTAAGATTAAACCTGAGGAGGCGTCAGCTTAACCGCATTCCTTTTCCTTCCATTATTATGGGGAACGTACAATCTCTGAAAAACTAAGTGGATGAAATTCAAGGAAATGTACGACATCAGAAGGATTTCAAGAACTGCTGTGTCATGGCTTACACGGAGACGTGGCTTACGGCGCATGACTGGGACCCGGACCTGTGTATTGACGGCTTTGGAGCCCCACTTCGCTCGGATCGGCAGGAAGAGGTAACGGGGAAACGTCAGGGGGGGCGGCGTATGTTTATATATTAATAAACAGTACTGCGGCGGATGATAAATAAGGCAGCGAAGTGAGGTTTTTAAGTAGGTTTATTATCATACCGCCATCACGGAGCTCGCCCCATGGGCGAGCCCGGAGGCTCTCCAGCAAAGTGTGCAGATGAGCAGTCGTCAGAGTGAGAGTGAGAATGAACATGGATTTCAGTCCGCTTATATACTCAGTTACAGAAAATACATGAAAGGCATGGTATCATCAAAGAGACTGCAGACAGGCATGGGACATTTGCATTTGAGAAACACACATAACAATAAGGAGATTGCTGGCCGTAATTCGCCTCCGCTCCGGAGCTGCAAGAGAAAGAGGTTACAAGGCACATCTACATATTGTTATCAGTCTATAGATCACAGTAAGGGCAGGAAGCATGAACAATGCATGAATGGCACATTAACATCACAGTACTGAGCCGGAAAAAGCCAGAAGAAGTGGGGCTGCCTGTTGACATTAATACACACATTTCACTGTTCTGTTAATTGCTCTAGCCGAGCGCTGTGCCTGACCCAGTCTGTTGTGGGGGTTACGCCACACGCTCCCCCCCAGAGGGCTCGGCAGGCGGCCGAGGCCTCGATAGTCCGGCTTTGGCAGCGAGCAGGGAAAGCTCCGTGCAGGCGGAGGTGGAGGGGGGTGGGGGGTAGTAAATGCCGGCTGGGGACGGTGAAATCGTCTGAGCCGTGCAAAAATTGCTTGTGGGTCCGCGATGTTGAGGGGCTGTCCCGTTGAACGTGTGGAGATCCACAAGAAGAAAAATTAGTCACTGACTCCTCTCGCGATTAAGTCCTGCAAGGATTAATAGCGGCCGTGAAGAAAAAAGGAGCGGCGAGGATTAACAGCGGCCATGAAGAAAAACGGGGGCTGCTGTAAGAAAAAAAAAAAACAAAAGCAAAGGGACTTGGCGTGTTGACTTTAGGTGCGGGCACAACCTTAAAGCCTTCGGGGACCGCAGACTGCTGAATTCCAGTTGTGTGCCATGGCTAAGACCATAAGAAAATCCAGTGAGCAAGCTGCGTGCGTGCCTCAGGTGTACGAGCAAGCCTGAAGGGCCTATGTGCAGCGGCGAAGGAGGATGGCGGTCAGTGGGCGCCGTATGTGTCCCGTGCGTGGTGCGCCGTCCTTGTAACTCCCCGGTGCGTGTGCCGGGGTTCTGTGCGTGGGTGGGCCTGCTGGAGAGGGAGAGTCAGGGTCAGGGAGCTTAATCATCCCTGTTGTAGTTGTTGTAGATGGGTCATGGTGCGTTCAGGTCCACGCGCTGCGTTCTCCGTCGGCCATGGAGGTCGCCGTCATGGAGAGAGGACGAGGTGCATGCGCTCTCGTGTGGAGACATAGAATCGTGTGTCAGAAGCCGTGAGAGCGGCCGGTCCAGCGTGGATGTGCCGATCTAGACGTGCAGATCTCACCATGAAGTTTTCCGCAGCTGTCCCGGTCGTGGGTGGTCTCCGGAGAGTTTCGCCTGGTAACTCTGCGTCGAAGTCTCCCTGAAGCAGAAGGGAGGGCAGATAATTTGCGTCAGGCTGCTGCGTTCGCTTGTTGTCGGAGAATCACCGCCGGGTGCTGCGTTCGTTGCCATCAGGACACCAGCATGGCTGTCCAAACCAGAAGGTTGCATTGCACAAAGCGTGTGCATTCTCGGGGTCACCAATGCAGCGGATGATAAAATAAGGCAGCGAAGTGAGGTTTTTAAGTAGGTTTATTATCATACCGCCATCACGGAGCTCGCCCCATGGGCGAGCCCGGAGGCTCTCCAGCAAAGTGTGCAGATGAGCAGTCGTCAGAGTGAGAGTGAGAATGAACATGGATTTCAGTCCGCTTATATACTCAGTCACAGACAATACATGAAAGGCATGGTATCATCAAAGAGACTGCAGACAGGCATGGGACATTTGCATTTGAGAGACACACATAACAATAAGGAGATTGCTGGCCGTAATTCGCCTCCGCTCCGGAGCTGCAAGAGAAAGAGGTTACAAGGCACATCTACATATTGTTATCAGTCTATAGATCACAGTAAGGGCAGGAAGCATGAACAGTGCATGAATGGCACATTAACATCACAGTACTGAGCCGGAAAAAGCCAGAAGAAGTGGGGCTGCCTGTTGACATTAATACACACATTTCACTGTTCTGTTAATTGCTCTAGCCGAGCACTGTGCCTGACCCAGTCTGTTGTGGGGGTTACGCCACAAGTACTGTACATCTGTCACGGTCAGAGAGCGCATCTGTACACCAGGTGTGGAGCTTCTGTCTGTGTCACTACGCCCTTTTTATCTGCCCTGCGAGTTCCCCCAACTTTTCATAACGACTGTGTATATTCACCTGAGAGCGGATGCTGCCTCCGCCTCCAGCACCGTCTTTGATGTGATACAGCGGTTGCAGTCGATTTCCCCAGAGGCTCCAAATTTTATTCTTGGGGATTTTAACCATGTGTCTCTAAAGAAGACACTTAAAAACTTTTATCAGTATGTCTCCTGCCCAACCAGGCGAAAAAAGACATTGAACCTGTGCTATGGATCCATAGAGAGGGCCTATAAATCTCTTTCCCTTCCTCCTTTAGGATCCTCAGATCACAACTGTGTACATTTGCTGCCCACATATAAAACTGCTCTCAGAAGAGACAAGGCAAAGACCAGAGACATAAACGTGTGGACAGAGGATTCAGTGCACTGCCTCCAGGAATGCTTTAACTGTACGGACTGGGAGGTGTTCACACTGTCCTGCAGAGATGATTTGGACTCTTTAGTGGATGTGACATGCTCATACATGGCTTTCTGCAGAGACATGATCGTTCCATGTAAATGTGTCAAAATATATCCCAACAACAAGCCATGGGTTACAAAATCAGTTAAATCCTGCTTACAGAGGAAAGCACTTATCTTTAAACAGGGGTCTGTTTCTGAGCTACACATTGCCACAAAAGAGCTGAAGGCCAAAATTTTAAGAGCAAAACAGAATTATAAATCAGAGTTGGAAAGAAAGATGGTAACAAAGAAACTTGGTTCAGCCTGGGCCAGTATGAAAACTATTGCAGGCCTTCAGAGCACAAAGCACAGTAATCGTGTGTTTTTAGATGGTTTTAATTCAGACACAGAGCTGGCTAATGCTCTTAATTATTTTTATGGTCGTTTTGACTCCTTTGATTTTAGCACAGAAACCCAAGATTTGAAACAGAAACTCAAAGACAATCAGCACTTTAATATTGAGGTGCAGGATGTTAAAAGGGCGTTCTGTGCTGTAAAAGTGAACAAAAGTCAGGGCCCTGATATATGTGGGCGCTTGGTAAAGTCCTGTGCACATGAACTGAGTCCTGTATTTCACTACATTTTCAATAAGTCCTTACAGACACAACATGTGCCTAAGATCTGGAAAGATGCTGTGGTTGTCCCCGTTCCAAAATCCAGCTGTCCTAAAACGATAAATGATTTTAGACCAGTTGCTTTGACTTCAATTTTAATGAAAATTTTTGAAAAACTGGTCAGATTTGAGGTCCTAAAGCAGACTGAGCATGCATTGGATCCTTTGCAGTTTGCCTATAGGCCTCACAGAGGAGTGGAGGATGCCACTGTCACTCTGTTTAACATGCTTTTTGAACATCTGGATTTTAATGGGACACATGCCAGGCTTTTATTTGTGGACTTTTCTTCCGCCTTTAATACAATCCAACCTCATATTTTAGTTGAAAGGCTCCTGCAACAATTTGATTTGAGTAATAATCTGGTTGGTTGGATTCTGGATTTTTTAACCAACAGGACACAGAGAGTAAGGGTCAATGGTACATTGTCTGACCAAAAGTGTTCTTCTACTGGCTCTCCGCAGGGGTGTGTGTTGTCACCACTACTCTTCATCCTGTACACAAACATGTGTCGGAGCAGACATGACAACAGACACATTATAAAGTATGCTGATGATTCAGTTGTTGTCAGTCTCCTCCAGGATGGTGAGAGTGGCCACGGCTCAGTAGTTGATGATTTTGCTCACTGGTGTGAGGATTCCTACCTGCAGCTGAATACAACAAAAACTAAAGATATGATTATTGACTTTAGGAGGAAAACTCCCAGGCACGAAGTCACTGTACTAAAAGGCCAGACCACTGAATGTGTACAATCCTACAAATATCTTGGGACGATTATTGATAGTAATTTAAACTTTGAAGAAAACTGTGAAAGTGTGTGCAAAAAGGGTCAGCAACATTTGCATTGTTTAAGGAAACTTGCACGCTTCCAAATTGACCAAACCATAATGACAATGTTTTATTGGGCTTTAATTGAATCTGTTTTATCCTTTTCTTTAGTGTCATGGTTTGGTCAGATAAAACTGAAACAGAGGAAATCCTTAGACCAAGTAGTTAGATGGTCCAGTCGTTTGCTTGGCGAGTCACAGCTGAGCCTGACATCCCTGTACACCAGACAGGTACAGAGGATTGCTACCTCCATTTTAAATGATGACTCCCACCCTTTGCACTGCCACTTTCAGCTTCTTCCCTCCAGACCGAGGTTTGCTGTCCCAAAAAGTAAAACCCAGCGCTACAAAAACAGCTTTGTTCCTGCTGCTGTCAAAGAGTTGAACAAGATGTAACAATATATTGCACATAATTTAGTTACCTATTTCTTAATTTGATTTTATATTTACTTTTTTTGTAGGTTTTTTATTTGGGTTCTAAATCTTTTATTGGGTTTTAGACTTTTGAGTTTTTAACCTCTTTGACTAGTCTTTAACTTTTTAATATGACCCTTCTCTCTTATCTCCTTGTTTTTTTCTCTTATCTCTTTGTCTTATGTCCTGATTGGTGGAGCCTTGAGTATTTTTATCGTGTTTATAGTCAGCTACATGGGTGCCTGTGTTTGTGTTCATGCTGAATGTAATTGTGGTTTGTAAATATGTGTCTAGAAGGATGTCACCTGACTGCAAAACAAATCTACCTACGGGTACAAATAAAGTAACCTGAACCTGAACTTGAGTATACTACAAGCCTATTAAAATGAGAAAGTTTACAGATCTGTTGAACATCTTACTCAAAAAAATAAGTATTTTCATATTTATTTGAGGTAGTTGTCCTATTTTCCTTAGGCAATGTGCCTGCATCTGCCAGTTAATCATCACAGTAAGACAAAGAAGATGTAAATAGGTGGGAAAAATATGTGCATCTATCGGTATCTGTAACAAATCTAATACCATGCATCCCTAAAATAAATGTGTTTCTCTGGGGGCATCCAGTATAGCCTAATGGTTATTATATCGCACAGAATAATACCATGTTACTCAAACAATTATTGCTGGTTCAATAATTTGGCCCATCCTGTAGCCAAAAACAAATCTTTGAAAATATATTTCTCTAAATTAAAAGTGGCAGATGAGTCACTCAACAAAAAAATCCATCACCAATCCCCCAGCACTGATCATTATCACCACCTATCAGGTTAACTTAATTAAAACCATTAACCATACCTCGATCCATATGGGGACTAACCATAAAACCTTCGCTGCATCTACTTTTCTTTTTTGTCTGGTAATTGGAGGTGGTGCCTTGCTGGGACTGTGCAGTTTTCTGCTCACCACTGAATGTTCACTTAGTTCTTTTTTATGGGCTTCAGGCACTCTTACTAATGTGATGGGTGTTAAAGAGCCACAGGTTTCCAACAGCTGGAGAATTTACAATCACACCACATTCAATTTCATGGGTCAAGGGCACCCCCAATGGGGCCATCAAGTCTACTGTTTCTATTTTTTAATCGCTTCCAATCCCAGAGAGAATCTAGAAGTTATAATCTTTGAAGCACTTCTTAGAAGGAGAGGGTTTTAGTTTGAAGAATTTCTGCTTTCAAGGGAATCTACTAAGACTATAAACCTGTGGTGTTCTCAGAAAATGTAGAAATACTAACTTTATTCTTCACGTAAAAGTTTCTAAATTTTAAATTTGTTCCATATAAATAAAAACCGAGCTCATGTTTAGCCACACTCCTGGGTCTACCTACTTCTGGAAAGTCACATTTCATGCATAAATGTCATTCAGTCGTAAAATTAATTGGTGTGCATGCAGTGATTTATAAAAATTTACTATAAATGTTATTTCTGAGGCGTCTAAACCCATCCAACCCTTGTTGACACATACCTGACACAACTCTACATCCGTCTGTGTCAGGAGCATCATTGGAAGACAGGAGGTTTCCATGATCTGGCCTCCCTTCATCCCCTCAGAGGAACATCTATTCCTCATCACTGTCAAGTGTCCGTCCCCAGGGATATGATCCTCAGCTGCCGTGGAACTTAAAGCCACATTTTTTGCTCGTCACTCGCAAACAAACACTGACACTGAGGAATTTTGTCAACATATCTGGAGAGAATACCAAATTTGAACTTGCTCCAAGCTTCCAGTTGCCCTGCAAAACCATTAATCATTTGATAGCTTCCCAGAGGTGACTGTCAGTCTAGGAGTTGGAATAGTGATTCCTCATCTCTAAGTGAAAAAGCAAGCAAAGTGTAGACGGAAAGGATAAATCACCAGAGGAGTGAAGACAGGTAGCGTTCAGCAGCCGACCATCTGGCCCTCATGTCTTAGACGGGATGATTTTATTGCTTTTCATTGCTATCTGTGAGCCCAAGAGAGACTTTCACAAACAACTTGTCAATCTGGCCCAAGATGCTCATTGTCTGCTGGTTGTGTAAGTGATTACAACCTGGATGTTGAACATCATGCCCTTGTAAGATGAAGTGGCTTCCATTGGGCACATATGGACGTTGGACAAAATGTACTCATACCATAAATGTACAGTCGCAAATTTTTGTCATTTTAAGATTTTTTCCTTCTAAGTTTCTGACTATTTCCAGTTTGCTGCAATTTTCTCATATATCTAATGGAGGCATATAATATGCATGAACATTTTTTTTCTGTATGTATATTTCCATTGAGGATAGTTACATGAAATTGTAGAATATGAAAGCAGATGTGGGTTTACTCCGGGATTTCTCCGGTTTCCTCCCACATGTCAAAAACATGCAAGTTAGGTTAATTGGCATCAAAAAACTGGGGATTCTAAATTGTCCTTAGGTATGACTGTGAGAGAGAATGGTTGTCTGTCTCTCTGTGCTGGCCCTATGATGGACTGGCGATCCGTCCATGGTGTACCCTGCCTCTCACCCAAAGATACTGGGATAGGCTCCAGCCCCCCCGCGACCCGAAAAGGATTAAGCAGAAGAAGATGGATGGATGGATGAAAGCAGACGAGACAGCGAGCTGAACGACACACGAACTTTATTCCTCTTCCAACATAAAACACACAAACTCTCCTCTGAGTGCCTGAGCGAACGCTTTTATACACTTCTATTCCCGCCTCCGGCACACAGGTTAAACACATTAACATACAGACATGAAAGACATGTACACACATTAACATGACATTGACACACACGTCACAGAGCAAGTCTTGCTACCATACATTCGCACCCCTGCATCCTCAGGTGTGAACCTGGCGCGGCAGGGGATGAAAGGCACATCTTTGTTTGTTTAGTTCCTCTCACCTTTCTCCATTAGCATCCATAACTACTATGTTCTTCCCCACCAACCCCGTTGTCCTGGGTGGAGTGCCATATGTATTGTGTCCACCACACAGCGCCCCCCCCCCCCTCGAACACCCAGAAGGCTCTAACCTTCTGGCACCTTGGGCTTGAGTCGACGCCTGTAATGGCTGTAACATGGAGTCGCTGGACCAGCTGAAGTGACTTGCTGTTGAGGTGGGCAGGAGACAAACTCGGCCTCCGGTGCGCAGTCCAGAGGAGGGGGAAAGGGTGGGAAGGGGAAAGACCTAGTCTGCTGCCAACAGTTCTCTACAGGGGGAACACCAACTTGCGGAGGTACTGTAGGTGGGCGTCTGCACCGTGGAGCTTGAGCCAACACCACCTGTTCGTCTGCCAACACATAAGCAGGCTTAAGCCTGTCAATGCAAACAGTGTCCTTATGCCCCCCCAAAGTCTAACACAAAATGCTTTGCCCCGGCTTCCAGCACTCTGAAGGGTCCGTCATACGGTGGGCACAGCGGGGTTCTGTGTGCGTCGTGTCTAAAAAAACAAACTTGGTGCTCTGTAAGCTCTTTGGGATGAAGGTGTGGGGAAAACAATGATGCGCTGGGTCTGGCACATTGGCCGGCCCTGTACCATGAAAAAATCCCGGGTGCGGGTTTTTCCGGTAAAAATTCCCTGGGGATCCGCAGCGGCTGAGAAAAAACGAGTTCTGCCGGGGAGGCTGTCAGATCCTCCTTATGCATGGAGCGCAACCCTAACAGGACCCAGGGCAGGCAGTCGACCCAATTTACATCCGTGAGTGAAGCTCTGAGCGCTGCTTTAAGCAACCTATGAAAATGTTCACATAACCCGTTAACCCGGGGGTTTACGCGGTGGGGCAGTGGATTTTGACCCCCAGGCTCTGGGCCATTGTGGACCAAAGTTCCAAAACGAATTGCGGACCCCTGTCGGAAGTGATGTCCGACGAGGATCCGAACTGTGCAACCGAAGCTGACAAAAAAGCGTGAACCACTTCCACGGACGTGGTGGAAGCCAGGGGGACCACTTCAGGCCAAAGCATGGTGTGGTCCACGATTGTCAAAAGGTGTGTGAAACCTTGTGACGGTGGGAGGGGGCCCACCAAATCCACATGGATGTGGTCGAACCTCCTAGCCGGAATTTGAAACGACTCGAGGGGGCTTTGGTGTGCTTGTGCACTTTGGCCCGCTGGCACACAACGCACCCTCGTAAGTGCGGCCAGACAAATTTTGCCCCCACCTGTTTAACCGAGGCGCGCACACCGTGGAGTGAAAGGGAGTGGACTGACTCATAAATGTGGTGGTGCCAAGATCTTGGTACCACCAGGCGTGGGCGACCAGTGGAGACGTCGCAGAGCGAGGGGGGCATCCTTCTTGAACCACCCTGCTCTCCAGTTTTAACCCAGTGGGCGTGGACTGGAGCACGCAAATGTCCGCGTCCCCCGTTTGCTCCGTGGCCATGGCGGGGAAATCTATTCCCATGTAGACCGGGGAGACTAACGCGCTCGACAGGCAATCGGCCACAACATTAAGCTTACCGGCTATGTGCTGGATGTCGGTTGTAAATTTCGAGATCACAGCCAGATGTCGTTGCTGCCGGGCCGACCACGGTTCCGAAACTTTGGACATTGTGTACGTTTGTGGCTTATGATCAACAAACTCGTGCCATTCCAGCCAAAACTGGAAGTGGCACGTTGCCAGGTGGAGGGCCAACAACTCTGTCAAACGTACTGTATTTGCATTCATCGTAACGCAAAGTACGGCTGAAAAATGCGAGCAGCTGTCACGCACTGGAAATGTACTGGTCCACCACTGCCCCTATGACAACGTCAGTCGCGTCAGTGGTGAGTGCTATCCGCACTGACGGGGCAGGGTGGGCTAGCAAAGCGGCGTTAGCAAGCGCTGTTTTGGTGTCTGTGGAAGCCTGGACTCGCTCGGGGGTCTAGTCGATGTTTTCCGCGGGCTTCTTTTTTTCTGAGCACGGCGTACAATGGCTGCAGCAGTTGGGCTGCTCGGGGGAGGTAACGGTTGTAAAAGTTGACCATGCCCAAAAATTCCTGCAGGGCCTTCATGGTCTGCGGACGTGGAAAATCCGACACAGCACGCACCTTATCAGGCAGCGGAATCACGCCCTCTGACGAAATGCGGTGACCAAAAAAATCAATCACTGGCACAACGAACTGACACTTCACTGGGTTAATGATAAGCCCATGTGCTTCCAACCTCTGGAAAACTAGTTTGAGATGGGCAAGGTGCTCCTCCTTGGACGCGTTAGCCTCCAAAATGTCGTCTAAGTAGACAAAAACAAAAGGCAGGTCACGGAGCACCGCGTCCATCATTCTTTGGAAGGTTTGCACCACGTCCTTTAACCCGAATGGCATTTGTAAAAACTCAAAAAGGCCAAAAGGAGTTTTTACCGCTGTTTTGGGAATGTCCTCCGGTTGCACCGGGACCTGGTTGTAACCACGGACCAGATCAACTTTCGAAAAAACATGCGTCCCAGCCAGGTGCATGGAAAAATCCTGGATGTGTGGGATGGGATACCAATTGTGTTCTGTGGCATTGTTCAAACGCCGGAAATCACCGCATGGTTGCCATAACCCATCGGCTTTACGCACCATGTGTAGTGGGGATGCCCACAGGTTGTTGGAGCGCCTAACGATGCCCAGCTGCTCTAAGTTTGTAAACTCCTCTCACGCGCTGGCTACTTTAACCGCATCCAGGCGCTGAGGTCACATGAACACCAGCGGGCCTTTTGTGGTTATGAAATGTTCAACCCTGTGTTTATGGCCGAAATGTTAACGACCCATCCTATTTTCACATTTTTTTCACTTCTCTTTCCGAACACTTGGACACTACACTCATAATAGGAGGAGTCTTCAACCTGGTATTAAACCCTACAATTGACAGGCTCAGTGCATCGGGGAATTATCGAAAATGGCAGGCTACTGATACTCTCAAACAATACATGAATGATTTTGGTCTTTGCGGCGAATGCTGTTCTCTTCACCCAACTCTTTGGGAATACACTTTTTTTCATCAGTTCATAGTTCACATTCATGTCTAGATTTCTTTTTAGCCAGTAACTCTATTGTGAGGGACATCACAGACACTGAAATATGTTCAAATCAAGCTATTAGTGATCATCATCCAGTATCTCTTACACTAGTAAATGCGAAAGCTACAAGGAAAACTAGGAGCTGGAAATTTAATATATCACTACTAAAAGACGAAGACTTTATTAACTACTTTAATAAAGAGTGGGAATCATATCTGGAATATAATGATGTGCCAGGAATATCCCCATGTGTTCTTTGGGAAGCAGCATGAGAGATAAAATAATCTCTTACTGTTTGTATAAGAATAAAAAAGAAAAAGCACTGGTACTGGAGTTAGAACAGAAAATTAAATCACTGGAGATGACCTGTGCTGTTTCTCCACAGGAACAGACACTTAACAATATGAAAAAATTAAAGCTGGAATTAAAATAAATTATAGACAAAATTATTTATTTAGCGAATGCAAAGTCCTAAAGCCAAGCAGTTGCCTCCTGGTTTGCTGTATGGAGGGTGTGTAATCCTCCTTCCAGTCTTTGGAGTGGGCAAGCCTCTATGATGTGTTCCATTGTTTGCTCCTCTCCACATGCGCACAGTGGGCTAGGGCTACTGCCCCATCTGTGAAGGCTGGCCAAGCAGGGGCCATGTCCAGTCCTGAAGCAATTGAGTGTAGACCACTGTCTCCTTGGGAGATTGGTGCCCGGGACCTTTGTCACCCGGTGTTTGTTTGGGACCTCCTTGGTCTCCCATTCCTCTTGCCAAGCTGTCTGGATGGTGAAGTCAGCTGGGGGAGGGTTTTTCCAAATCGGCCGTCTGGATGGAAGTCGGGCAGTGGGTGGGGTGTAGATATCTGCATGGATTTGTAAGTGAGGAGAGTCTTTGGCTTTTTGAAGCATCCTTTGAGTTAGTGCTGCTCACCAGATGTATGGGGGAGCTATGTTTGACAGTACAGGGAGCCAGGAGAGTGGTGTTGAGCGGATTGTCCCAGTTATGATTTTCATGGTTGTGTTGAGCTGGGTGTCTACGTGGTGTGTATAGGATGACCTGGACCAAACAAGGGCACAATATTCTGCTACAGAGTATGAAAGGGCCAGTGCTGAGGTGCGCAGGGTGGAGGCTGCTGCCCCCCATTTTGCACCAGCGAGCTTGCAGAGCAGATTGTTTCGTGCCTTCACCTTAGCAGCCGTCCCCTTTAAATGTTCCTTGAAGGATAGGGTCCTGTCAAGGGTCACTCCAAGGTAGGTTGGATTCGAGGCATGCTTAAGCTTGAGTCCGCTCAGGTGGATGTTTAGTTCTCTGGCAGCTTTTACATTGTGGAGATGGAATACACTGGAGACGGTTTTTGCTGGGCTTGGTTTTAGGTGCCAGGTTTTGCAGAACTGGTCCAGTTTGGCAAGATCCTCCGTGAGCACCCGTTCCAATGGCTCAAAGTCTGGTGCTTGGAGTGCCAAACAAATGTCGTCTGCATAGATGAATTTGCGGGATTTTGTAGTGGGCAGGTTGTTTATATAGAGGTTGAACAGGGCTGGAGCTAGAACTGAGCCTTGTGGGAGTCCGTTTTTCTGCATTCTCCATGCGCTTATGTTCTGACCGAGGTGGACTCTGAACCTTCGGTTGGTCAGCAGGGTTTTTACAATTGCTGTTGCCCAGGCAGGGATTGCCTTTGTAAGTTTCAGGAGGAGGCCTTTATGCCAGACCGTATCATAGGCGGCTGTAAGATCAAGAAGCACAGCCCCTGTCTTCAGTCTGCTCTCGAAACCATTTTCAATGAAGGTGGTTAGGGTCAGTACTTGTTCTCCTGTGCTGCGGTCCTTACGGAAACCTGCTTGATCCACACTTAGAATTTCCTCTATTCCTGGGGAAATACGTTGCAGTATTAGGCGCTCCATGATTTTATAAGGAACGCTGAGTAGGGAGATTGGGCGGTAGCTTGCTGGTAGTTTGTGGTCTTTGCCAGGTTTTGGTATGGCAATGACCTTTGCTGTCCGCCAGCAAAGGATAGAAAAAAGAACACAGTTTTTAATACTAAGACTGCGTCTTGAGGAGTTTGAACACAGTAATAAATCAGGGCGATATCTTTCGAACCCGCTTAGATTGAATAAAGAAAAAACTATCCATTTTATTAAGGATATGAGTGGAAATATTACCCATGTAGCCTGAAGAAATAAATAACTCCTTCAGAAAGTTTTATGAAAACCTCTACTCATCTCAGATAAACCCATCTGACTCAGAGATAAATAAATTTTTGGACGATATTGGCCGGGGGATCCTGGGTTCGATTCCAGCCCCCGACCAACAGTGATCTGTGTGGAGTTTGCAAGTTCTCCCCGTGTCTGCGTGGGTTTACCCCGGGATTTCTCCGGTTCCCTCCCACATGCCAAAAACATGCAAGTTAGGTTAATTGGCATCAAAACTGGGGATTCTAAATTGTCCTTAGGTATTCTGTGAGAGTGAATGGTTGTCTGTCTCTCTGTGTTGGCCCTGTGATGGACTGGCAATCTGTCCAGGGTGTGCCCTGCCTCTCGCCCAAAGATGCTGGGATAGGCTCCAGCCCCCCCGTGATCTGAAAAGGATTAAGCGGAAGAAGATGGCTGGATAGATGGATGGATGGACGGACGATATTAACTTACCACGATTAAATAATGAACAGATTGCAGCTCTGGATGCACCTCTTCTGGTGTCCAAACCCCAGGAGGCACTTAAGCACATCCCAAACAACAAAGCTCCGGGACCAGATGGTTTTCCAGTAGAATTTTATAAAGAATTCTGGCCTGTGATGGCACCTAGTTTCTTTAAAATGGTGAACCAAATTAAAGAAGATAATGTAATCGCTCCAAATATGAATTTGGCTAGTTCTTCTTCTTTTAGATTTGATTGGTGGTTGGCAACCAGCTTACAGGTGCATTACTGCAACGTACTTCACTCTATATCATCACCCTGTGCTCATGTGTCCAATTTGGCTAGTATTATCCTGCTCCTTAAACCTGGAAAAGAACTTAAGCTTCCATCCAGCTACCGTCCCATCTCACTTATGGGACGGTAAAAAGACTGGAAAGGATAATTCCGTTTATTATACACCCAGATCAAACAGGTTTCATCAAGGGTAGGCACTCGGCTAATAATACAGGCTATTTAATTTAATAGACTACTGCAAGATTAATAACTTAGACACTGTGGAGAGAGAAATAATCAGGCAGAGAGGTCCAGATCATATCAGACTTTATTTAGCTCTCTCTCCATTTCTCTAGAAACACAAGCCACAAAAGAATAACAGCTCTCAGGCACCTCTGCTCTTAAATCATACCACTCGGTCAGCCTTCTCTGTGTGCTGCCTTAACATCAAAACCTTTGTAATTCCCATTCTCTTTGTCACTGTTCACACCAACACACCACCCCCACATCCACACACAAACCCCCCATGACAATTCCTTTTAGTCTTTTACGTCTGAGTGTAAATATACTGAAGTGGATCCCCACAACACAACAATTTTGTCCCTGGATGCAGAGAAAGCCTTTGACCGTGTTAACTGGGAATTTCTTTTTATGGTGTTAAACAAGTTTGGGTTTGGTTCATCTTTCATAAACTGGATTAAAACACTACAAAGCTGTCCAGCTACATTTGTCCAAACAAATGATCAGACTTCTTGAAGCTTTAATCTCCAGAGAAGTACAGTACTAAGCAGGGTTGTTCACTCTCTCCCTCACTTTTTCCCGTGGCCCCGGGCCTGCTGGCCTTGCCTCCCGGGTGGGGCTGGGTTGGGCCAGGGGCCCTTGGTGCTTGGGTGGGGGGCGTTCCCCCCTGAGTTGGGGTTGGGTGTGCACCGCTGGTGCAGGCCGGCAAGGGCGTGCTGGGGTCGTGCCCTCCCCGGGGCCCTGGCAATGCTCTGGGGCGGGTGCCTGCGTCCTGGGGGGGTCGCCCTCCCCGTCCTCCAGGGCTGCGGGTGTGGGTGTGCATGTACTGTACGTGTGTGTGTGTGTGTGCATGTGTGTGAGAGTGGGTGAGAGTGGGTGCATGTGTGTGTGTGTGGAAGTGGGTGCGTGAGTGTGTGTGTGCTGTGTGTGGGCATGTGGAGCTGTGTGTGGGTGTAGGTGGGCATGTGTGATGCTGAGTCTGTGTGTATGCACATGAGGGCAGCTGTGTGTGTGTGTGTGTGTGTGTGTGTGTGTGGGTGGGTGGGTGCGGATACCTGTGGGCAGATGTGTGGGGGTGGAGGATATGTGTATGGGTGGAAGAACCTTGTTGGGTGGCGGGGTGGGACGGACCACCTAGTGGCATGAGGGTTGGTGATTTGAGGTCTGCTTGTCCCAGCCGCCCTGCCGTTGTGTCACGGGGCGGGGCACTTTGTCGCATTGCCCCTGGGGTCTTTGGCGCCAGGTGTGTTTGGGTGCTCGGGGAAGGCCGTTGGTGCGGGTTGGCGGCCGTGTTGCCGTCAAGCCGCTCCGGGGTGGCTGTGGCTGCAGGGGCGGCCTGCTGCTGTCGGTGTGCATCTGGGGTGGGTGGTCGGTGGGCTTCCGGTGGGCGTGTGGGGGTGTTGCTTGGCATGTGGGGTGCTGTATGGGTCCGGCCCATTGTTCACTATTGTGATTATTGTTGTTGTACATGTTTGTGTGTGCAAGATGAGTGGGAATGGGTGTGGCTGCTCCATCATGTTTGAGGTGCTGAGGGCGTGATGCTGGTGGGTCCTGAGCTGCTTGGTCTGGCAGCTCTCACCCTGGCTTGGGATTTGGGGGCAGTGGGTGGCTTCCTGAACCAGTTTGTGAGCTGGTTTCTGGGGGGGAGTGGCCTTGCTTTTGGACCGCCTCCCTCCCAGTCTTACTCCCCCCCCCCCCGATTCTGGGTGGAATATACATATTGGATACACTTAGGGCTTTGGGGTGGGGGGGTGCCGCACTGTGTCTGTGAAGGGGACACTTCTGCTGCGCAGTGGGGCTGCCGTCACCCCAATTTTAACTGCATTTTAGACACTGAGGGCTTGGGGGATGGGGGCCCCACTGCCAAACCCAGTGGCTAGTAGTGCTCCAACCACCATCCCCCCAGTTTTAACTGCACTATGGTGGTTCACACACCACATCATACAACTGACACACACATATTATGCTTTGTGCAAGGGGGAGGGGGTGGGGGGTCTTCCCCCACCCCTGTTGCCGTCCCTCTGCCAGGGGCCTGGGGGCCCGGCCGGGTGGGGGTGGGGGCGCTGGGACCTGTCCTGTTGTCAAAATCCCTGGCTGCTTCTGAATGAATAGATACAAGAAGGGAGTGAGAGAGGAATTGAATAAGAGAGTAAGCGAGAGTAAGGGATTGATGGATTGTTGGTGGGTCAGTTTTGTGTGGCACTTTGCATGTTGGGTGGCATCTTGGGGTGCCTGCGGTGATCTCCTGATCAGTCACTTGGGTGGGCACTGGGGGTGGGGGGCTGCTTCTGTAGTCACGGCTGCGCTGATGTGGGTTGGCAGCGGGGCAGCTGCTGGCCTACGCCGGCGGTCTCCCCGGCCACTGCCAGGAGCTGGTGTGTGTTCAGGTTTGCTGCATCTGCATCGCAGTTGCCCTAAGAAATAGTTGTGAATGTGGGTGGGTGAGTGTGAGGTGGAGAGCATGAATGGATGTGAGTAGGTCGGAGTGGGTGTGGGAGTGGGAGTAAGAATGCGTGCGTGGGTGAACATGAGAGAGTGTGGGTGACCCTGAAGGCAAATTGGAGCGAAATTGAGTGGGTTCAGGAGTGAGAGAGAATGGTGGGTCCGGGAATACGAGAGTGAGACTGTGTGGGGGATTGGGGGAGTGAGAGTGAGTGAGTGCTTGTGGGTGCATAGAGAGCAAAAGGGTGTGGGTGTGGTGTGAGAATGATTTGTTAGTTGTCTGTTAGTTGAGAGGTGCTGGCTTGAGGGGAGCAGTGCCTCTCGGCTATGTGAGCTTCCTTGGGCGGAGGTGGGGGACTTCTTTGGGTGTGGGGGTCCCCGGGGTGTGCGGTGGTGGTTCTGGGGTGGGGGCTGCTGGGGGGAGCCTGGAGGGGCTCATGCCAGGGGCGGGGACCGATCTCTGGCCTGGGGGTGGGGGCGCTGGTCTTCCAGCGCTTGGGGCCCGGAGGCTGGCGTTGGCCCCGTTGGGGGGGGGGGGAGTTGGTGGTCCAGGGGCTGTGGGCCGCTGCACCGGCCACCTGGTGGCCTTGCCTCCCTTGGCCGTCCCGCTGGGGGCAGATGCCTGGCATTCCTGGGGCTTATCGGCCCCAGGCATTTGTGCCCTGTGGGGATTGGTGGCACTGCCTTGCCTGCTCGGGGTTTCCGGGGTGGCGGGGAATTGCTGCAACCGACCCCCTCTTCATATGTTTCCTGACAAACCACTCACATGCACACACTTATTTTGCGCGCGCTCTCATATACATGCACATGGATGCACACACACAAATGTCTCCCCTTTAACAGGTGTGGATACCAGACTTGAGACCTCTTCGGTGGAAAAAGCAGTTTGTCTTCTGTTTGTTTTAGTTGTTGATTTGTTTGCCTTTTTTGTCTGTTCCTCTCTTTTCCTTCCCCCCTCCACACACTTCCTTTCCCCATTCCCTATTGTAGTGCATAACAATTGATTATAAGTGTGATGAGGTACAAGGATTATTTATTTTATGATTAAAAGTGTGTGTGTGTGTGTGTGGGGGGGGGGTTACTCTGTCCCCACAAACACACAAAGCTAGAGAGGAAAACACTCATAAGGGGCACCAGTCCAACTTGGACAATTTATTAATAACTAATTCAATTCAATTCAATTCAATTCAACTTTATTTATATAGCGCCATTTCACAACAACAGTCATCTCATAGCACTATCAACTGTAGGGAGGACCCCCACAGTTGCAGAAAGACCCCAGCAATCAGGCGATCCCCTGTGAGCAAGCACTTGGCGACGGTGGAGAGGAAAAACTCCCTTTTAACAGGAAGAAACCTCCAGCAGAACCAGGCTCAGGGAGGGGCAGTCATCTGCTGCGACTGGCTGGGGGGTGAGGGGACAGAGAAGAAGAAAAGAACAGACATGTAGAGAGCAAACAGCACGATGGGGACTCAATCTATGGGAGAGAACAAACAAATGTTAATGACCAGCAAAAAAAAAAAAATATTTCATAGAGAGTGAGGAAAGGAGTGAGGCCCAGTGCATTACTGAAGGTCCCCCGGCTGACTAAACCTATTAGCAGCATAACTAAGGGAGGGTTCAGAAACACATGATCCCTCCCTAATTGTAGGCTATATCAAAAAGGTTCAATCCTTGAACCTGTCATTAACAAGTCTCAATATTCGTGAGTTCTTCTGTGGTGACCCAGAAAAGCACACGCACAAAAGGAATCAAGCAGAAACTTCTCTCTACTGTTAACAAATTTTAATAATCAGATTCAGGTTAAATGACATTACATTCAAATGGTTTGTAAGCAGGTGAAATGATCAACAAGTGTCAAATATCATATTAACTGTTTATGGATTCCTGAGCATAAAGTCTATATTTAAACCTTTGTGAAAACAAAAGAAAACCAGATTTTGAATTTGTAACTGTGATGCAATGGGAGACTGTGAAATAACTGTAACAGAAATATGTATAAAATTGGATGCAATTTTATGGACAAAATGACAAAAGCTGATTATCTGAAAAAGGAAATTCTGAGTTACTCTACAAAAAGAACAGAGGTTATAGAAAGAGAATATTAATTTTCCTTCAGCTTATAGCTCCTATCGTAGCTTATGGACTAACTTTAACATGAAAAATTGGTCATACTCAATTAGAATTAGACATCACATTTAGCCCAGCAGATAGAAAGTGGAAGTCTGGCTTACAAACAGCTGTGTCTTCAGAATCCAGCGGTGATCTTGAGCGCCAGCAGATGGCAAAGTTTTAGCAGAAATAACTGCCAGCAGTCCTTCCCAGTTGTTACAGCGTTTACAGACTCAGCAGCGGGGTGACCACAGCGTGTAGCCGGCAAGAGCGTGGAAGGCGGCCCTGGGAGAGGTGTGACGTCTTTCTGGACAACCGATCCTTTCCGGGTCCACAAATTTAGATTATCCACCAGCCGATAAGAACGAAGGATGAAGGAAAAATGTATTTAGACAGTGCCACCCACGAAATCCTATTTCTTCTGACTTCATGGGACGTGGATGAGGCAGTCTCTAGAAAAAGTTCAAAATTCTCTATCAGTCCACTTTAACGGTGAGTTACGGTAAATCAATAGAAATATCTCTGTAGAATAAACACGGCTTCTGAGGAGAGGGAAAAAGGTGTTTTGGGAGTTTCACTCCTAGTGAGAAGGTTTTGAGCTCAACAAGAAAGGATGATCTCTTCTCAGATGTCAGAAAAACAGGAAAAAGACTTAACAAAAGACAGCTTTAAGAACTTTAGAAAACTCAACAAAAACAAAGGCTGAACTGAACACAAAACTTAACTGAGCAATGATGAAAATGAAAACTGAAAAATGAGGACAGCTCTCTCTATTTAACTGAGTGCACCCCTCGAATCACAAAATATGACTGGCAGCAGAAAGAACCAATTATCGGCTATCGTGGAAAATTCTAAATGGGCTATGGTCCAATGAGAAAACTGTTCTTTGTCTGTAATCGACCAACAGAAGGAAAGAGGCGTCATCCAACAGAGACGGCCTGGTGATTGGCTGGTACCAGTCAGATGACTGGAACAAGATTGACAAGATATCCACACATTTTCTGTGAGATTCATTATATACTTAATATGAAATCTAAGCTAACTTCAGTGATTCACCACTAATATTCAGTGAGCATGCACTTTTATAAACTTGTCCTTCTATAATTAACATGCATTGGAATAAGGCTGATTTGAACATTTCCAAAAATGCAACACATTTAAAATCAATGATTAATTAAACATTTCAAACCCATCATTGTCCAACACAGAGGCGTTCATCTTCAACAGTATTCTGAGCAGTATTTCCTGGAAAAATAAAGTCTTGAGGAGAAAGGATTATTTCAGCAGATAAAAAAAAAGAAACAAAGTTCCCAGGTTAATTAAATCCAACATGTCTCTGAGCATGGGCGGCACGGTGGCGGAGTGGTTAGCACTGTGGCAGCACAACAACTCACCCTTGGCCGGGGGATCCTGGGTTCAATCCCAGCCCCCGACCAACAGTGATCTGTGTGGAGTTTGCATGTTCTCCCTGTGTCTGCATGGGTTTACTCCGGGATTTCTCCGGTTTTCTCCCACATGCCAAAAACATGCAAGTTAGGTTAATTGGCATCAAACTGGGGATTCTAAATTGTCCTTAGGCATGACTGTGAGAGTGAATGGTTGTCTGTCTCTCTGTGTTAGCCCTGCGATGGACTGGCGATCTGTCCAGGGTGTACCCTGCCTCTCGCCCAAAGATGCTGGGATAGGCTCCAGCCCCCCCCCCCCCCCGCGACCCGAAAAGGATTAAGCGGAAGAAGATGAATGAATGAATGAATGAATGAATGAATGAATGAATGTCTCTGAGCTGACAGAAGGGGGCAATGTTGAGCTGTGGATAATTCCTAGCGACCTGTGGGATGCAGTCAAGGGTATCTGGAATGTCTCAAAGAGTGTTCTCCGCATAAAACTGTCTGATTGGGGAGGAAGCGTGGGGATTTATGACTCTTAAAAGAATCCTTTCCTGGCATGAAATGAGATCCTTATTGGCCCTTTTACCATGGAATGTGTTTTCACTGTGGTCCTTAGATGGAGGAAACAATTCTTGACCAGACTTTTTGGGTGAGACTATTTTTTTGAAGATGAAGAGTAATTTTATAGATTAGAGCCAAAGGGAATGATGCTACACCATCCTGTTGGGTCCTTCATGGGTAAAATAATTTAAATAAAGCATTAAAAGTTATTACAGGAGGAGTTTGCAACAATATACAGTACATAGACAGGTACTGTATAAATCTCTTTTTGGCAAAGTAAATCTATTTTTGCGCAATAAGGGTAACAGATCTCTGTTCTGCTTACCTAGCTGACGGATGGGACAAGGGGGAAAAAAACATACAGACATGAAAGACATGTACACACATTAACATGACATTGACACACACGTCACAGAGCAGGTCTTGCTACCATACATTTGCACCCCTGCATCCTCAGGTGTGAACCTGGCGTGGCAGGGGGTGAAAGGCACATCTTTGTTTGTTTAGCTCCTCTCACCTTTCTCCATTAGCATCCCTAACTATCTTCTCCCCCATCAACTCCGTTGTCCTGGGTGGAGATCCATGTGTATTGTGTCCACCACAAAATGTTCACCAGGCTTTGGTATTAACTCAAAAAATCCACACATTAAAAGAAATAATTTAAAAATATTTGAGTTCAAAGATAAAGCTCTCTGTAATAAAGGGGAAAGGAGGCAGATGAAGTGCAAGGAGTAGAGGTAGTAAAGGTAAATGAGTATAAATACCTTGGGTCAGCCATCAAATGCAATGGAAAATGCACAACTGAGGTGAAGAAGAGCGTATAGGAAGGGTGGAGTGGGTGAAGACTAGTGTCGGGTGATTTGTAACAGAAGGATAGCAGCTAGAGGGAAAGGGAAGATTTACAAGACGGTAGTGAGACCTGCTATGACAGGGATGTTCAATCATGTGCCATGGAGGGCCAAGACCCTGCAGGTTTTCTCTTCTACCCAGTCTCTTCAGCAGGTGTTTTCACTTATCAATTAGTGGGAAGAAATTCAGTAAAATCTGCTGTTGAAGACACTGGTTGGAGGTAAAATCTGCAGGGTCTTGGCCCTTCATGGCACATGATTGGACACCCCTGTGCTATGATGTATAGTTTGGAAACAGTGGCACTGACCAGAAGACAGGAGGCGGAGCTGGAGGTGGCAGAGTTGAAGATGCTAAGATTCTCAGTGGGAGTGACTAGGAGGGACAGGATTTGAAATGAATTTATCAGAGGGACAGCTCAGATTGGGAAGTTTGGAGACAAAGTAAGAGAGGCAAGGCTGAGATGGTTTGGACATGGGAATTTAATTACAGCTGGACTTCTTGGGTGCCTATAAAAAAAGGTTTGGCTCTCCCAAGACCTCCACAGCCTTATTGAAGCAAAACACATTGATGGATTTGGTTGCAGACATACAATATATTGTGGGACACATATATGCACATATGTATGTGACTGTATGATTCATACGTATACCACCTTAGGCTTCACATCTGAGATGGAACAAAGGACTGAGCCGCTCGGTAGATAACACGAGGGTGTGAAAGTTTAGTCTTTGGCATGCAAAGAGACAGCCTTGGGGGATTTCGCCCAGCGGCCAGAGACTGGGAGATGGAGTGTGTTAAGATCGGGGGGAAGTTACATTGTGACTGGGATTAAGTACCATGTGACTGTATGTTTGATGTCCTGGGTATAAAAGGGACAGATGTTGGGAGATTCACTCTCTTTCTGTTTTTGGATGATGTTGGAGAATGTGAATAAATCTGACTTGAGAAATAAACTCAGCCTCGTCTTTCCCATTTTCCACACTGGTGACCCTAAGACGTATCATGAGCAGAAGTAATTCCCCCGAGCCGGACTCGTCAGGAGCCAGCCAGGTGAACGCAGCCACAGTCAAGCTACCAGACTTCTGGCAAGACAACCCGTGCTCCTGGTTCCACTTGGTCGAGGCACAGTTTGCCGTCCGGGGGATAACGGTAGATGACACCAAATTCTACCACGTTATTTCCAAGCTCGACAACCACACGGCTCGATATGTGCAGAGCTTTTTGGAGCGCCCACCGGCCGACGACAAATACGGCGGGTTGAAGGCTGCGCTCATCCAGCGTTTCACTCCCTCAGTCCAGGAGAGAGCGGAGAGACTCCTGGCTCTGAACGACTTGGGAGATAGCACGCCCGTCGACCTGATGGAAGACATGCTGAGGCTGAGGGGCTCAGACGGCGACGACTTCCTTTTCACCCACATTTTCCTGAGAACCCTACTGTCGGCCACGAGAGCGACCCTGGCCGGTACACCGTTGATGGCCCAGCGGGACTTCCGCGCACTGGCCCAGGAGGCACAACAGATTCTCAACGCCAGCAGACAGCACGCGGCCACCGCAGCAGCGACGGAGCTTGGCGCGATGGCCAGAGACGACAGGGGGCCAGAGGCGGTGGTAGCAGACCCACCGACAACGGTGGCGGCGAGGCCCAGGGATCGCGGAGGAGACAACCTCTGTTTCTACCATCGCCGCTTCGCAGACAGGGCACGCAAATGTCTACCACCATGCCAGTTCAGGAGCTCGGGAAACGCCAAGACCGGGGGTCGATAGCAGCCGCGGCCCTCGGGGAGGAGAACAAGCTGCTCTACTTGACGGATGCACGGTCGAGGAGGCAATTCCTTGTGGACACAGGCTCCCAAGTGAGCTTCATCATACCTACATATGCTGACCGGCTGGCTGGTCCCGGAAGTCATGGAGCGTCAGCAGCGAACGGCTCGAGGATTAAGACCTTTGGTGAGAAGACTCTGCTTCTGTCCCTACATGGCCGTACATTTGAGTGGACTTTTGTTATAGCTGCAGTGAACTTCAATATGTTAGGGGCTGATTTTCTGTGCTCACATGGTTTGTTGGTTGATCTTGCTAATAGGCGCCTGGTTAATGCACTTTCTTTTTATTCTATTCCCTGTGCAGCCCGAGTGACCCCACCCACAGCACAAGCCAACATCACAACGGCAGGTGGTAAGTTCCACACACTACTCACTCAGTTCCCAGCACTCACGGTTCCCACATTTTCAGCAGCTGTCGCTAAACACGGAGTGGAACACTTTATTACTACCACCGGACCGCCCGTTTTTGCAAAAGCTCGGCGCTTGGATGCAGCTAAACTGTCCATAGCGCGCGAGGAGTTCGCCAGCCTGGAAAAGTTGGGCATCATCAGGCATTCGAAGAGCCCATGGGCTTCCCCGCTTCACATGGTCCCTAAAGCTGATGGCTCATGGCGTCCTTGCGGAGATTTCCGCAGGCTGAACAACACTACAGCACACGACCGCTACCCAATCCCGCATATCCAAGATTTTTCCATTCATTTGGCGGGGGCGCGCATTTTTTCTAAGATAGACTTGGTCCGCGGGTACTATCAAGTCCCAGTACACGCTGAGGACATCCCCAAAACAGCGGTAATAACTCCGTTTGGCCTTTTCGAGTTTTTGCGCATGCCGTTTGGGCTTAAAGGCGCTGCGCAGACGTTCCAGTGCATGATGGATGCGGTGTTGCGTGATCTCCCCTTCGTGTTCATCTACCTGGACGACATCTTGGTAGCCAGCGCGTCCGAAGACGAACACGAAAATCACCTTATGGCAGTTTTCTGGAGGTTGGGGGAGCACGGGTTAATAATCAACCCGGCGAAGTGTCAGTTCGGAGTGACGCAGATTGATTTTTTGGGGCATCTCGTCTCTCCAGAAGGAGCCATTCCTCTGCCTGACAAAGTGCGCGCAGTAACAAATTTTCCCCAGCCACAAACAGTCAAAGCGTTACAGGAGTTTTTGGGAATGGTAAATTTTTATAACCGTTTCCTCCCCCGCGCAGCGCAGCTCATGCGACCATTGTATGCCGCGCTAAAAAAACAAAAACCCACAAGCAAAATCGAATGGTCTCCTGAGCGAGAGCGAGCATTCGCGGAGGTCAAAACAGCCCTGGCAAACGCTGTGTTGTTAGCACATCCAGACCCAACGGCCCGCATAGCGCTCACTACTGACGCGTCAGATGTGGCCATAGGGGCGGTCGTGGAGCAGCAGGTCGCCGGGGCTTGGCAGCTGCTCGCCTTTTTCAGCAGGACGTTGCGCGATAGTGAGCGAAAATACAGCGCATTCGACAGGGAGTTGTTAGCTCTCCACTTGGCCATTCGCCACTTCCAGTTCTGGCTGGAGGGACGCCGTTTCACCGCGTTCGTTGACCACAAGCCGCTAACTTTCGCGATGGCCAAGGTTTCAGAGCGTTGGTCGGGCCGGCAGCAGAGGCAGCTGGCTGCAATCTCAGAGTTTACTACCGATATTCAGCACGTAGCGGGTAAACTTAATGTGGTGGCAGGCTGTCTCTAGCGCGCTGTAGCAGCCCCAGTCCGCGTAAGGGGAGATTATTCAACCATGGCCGCGGAGCAGGCTAGCGACGCAGAAGTGCGCGCCGCCGCAGTCCGCGCAGGTATAAATTATGCAGCCATGGCCGCGGATCAGGTTAGTGACGCGGACGTGCGCGTGCTCCAGTCTGGACCAACAGGGTTAAGGCTGGAGAACAGGGTGCTACAAGATGGTATGCCCCCCTAATCTGCGATGTCTTCACGGGTCGACCGCGCCCGGTGGTACCGACCGCGTGGCGCCGCCGCGTTTTTGACTCGATTCATTCTCTGACGCACCCGGGGGTGCGCGCGTCGGTGAAAATGGTAGGAGAGAAATTTGTATGGCCGAGCCTGCGCAAGCAAGTTAAAGAGTGGGCAGCAGCCTGCATGGCTTGCCAACGAGCCAAGGTTCGCAAGCACACGAGAGCTCCCCTGGAGCCGTTTCACATCCCGGCTAAGAGGTTCGATCACGTTCACGTGGACCTCGTAGGCCCCCTCCCGCCGTCGCAGGGGTGCACACACCTTCTGACAATGGTAGACCGCACCACGCGCTGGCTGGAAGTGGTCCCACTGTCATCAACCACAGCCGAGGAGGTGGCGCGCGCATTTTTAACGGCATGGGTAGCGCGCTTCGGAGTTCCACAGAGGTCCTCAATTTGTTTCCGAGCTTTGGTCAGCGATGGCCCGCAGCCTGGGGGTAACGATCCACCGCACTACCGCGTACAACCCGCAGGCTAATGGGTTATGCGAACGTTTCCATAGGTCATTGAAGGCGGCCCTCAGAGCGTCGCTTACGGATGCAAATTGGGTGGACAGGCTACCATGGGATTTATTGGGGTTGCGTTCTGCACCTAAAGAGGATTTAGAAGCCTCCCCAGCTGAGTTAGTTTTTGCGCAGCCACTCCGGCTACCCGGGGAATTTCTCCCAGATAATCCTGCGCCAGACTGCTCCCCGGCTCAGCGGTTGCAGAGTGGCGCGGAAGCAGGTTTGCTGCCCGGCCCTGTTCACCACAGTTTTCCGTGCGTTTTTGTGCCCAAGGCTCTAAAAAATGCGGAGTTTGTTTTTGTCAGACACGATGCGCACCGCCCACCGCTGCGACCACCTTATGATGGACCATTTAGAGTGCTGGAAACAGGGGATAAGCATTTTTTGCTAGATTTGGGGGGCAGGAAAGAACAGATTGGCATAAACAGACTCAAACCCGCCTTTGTGTTGGCCGACGAAAATGTGCTGTTGGCTACGGCTCCTCGGCGCGGCAGACCCCCTAAGGAGCATTCATCAGGACACCCACAGGGATTGACTAACAGTTCTAATCCTCAGGCAGCAGCTCACCAGCAGGAGGGCGCCGCGAGAGTGGTAAAGCCCGCTTACAGCAGATATGGGAGGCGACTGAGGCCCAAGCGACATGTGGACTGATGTGTTATAATTTTACCATGACTTGCAGACTGTTATTACGTTTGTTCCATCTTAGACGTTTGGAGGGGGGGGTCATGTGGGACACATATATGCACATATGTATGTGACTGTATGATTCATACGTATACCACCTTAGGCTTCACATCTGAGATGGAACAAAGGACTGAGCCGCTCTGTAGATAACACGAGGGTGTGAAAGTTTAGTCTTTGGCATGCAAAGAGACAGCCTTGGGGGATTTCGCCCAGCGGCCAGAGACTGGGAGGTGGAGTGTGTTAAGATCGGGGGGAAGTTACATTCTGACTGAGATTAAGTACCATGTGACTGTATGTTTGATGTCCTGGGTATAAAAGGGGCAGATGTTGGGAGATTCACTCTCTTTCTCTTTTTGGATGATGTTGGAGAATGTGAATAAATCTGACTTGAGAAATAAACTCAGCCTCGTCTTTCCCATTCTCCACAATATCAGCATTTCTGAATCTCCCAGTAAGCACCACTGGGGAGATTATTTACAAATGAAACTACATCTCAGTTGTTAACACTGCTGCCTCACAGAAAAAGGGTCTGGGATTGAACACAGGTTCGATCCCAGGTCAAGACAATCATGTGCCCATCTATGTGGAGTTTGCATGTTCTCGCCATGCTGCGTGGGTTTCCTGCCACAACACAACTTGAAATGAGTTCAAGAAAGACTTGGAGGCAGGAGGTACAACTGTAAAAGAAAACAATAGGCAATGCACTCCACATTCATAGGCTCCATGATCGCTCACCTTGTAAGAGTCAACTATTAAAGAAAAGGCATAAAGAAGCTCAGGTAAAGTTTGCTAAGCAACATTTGGTCAAGCCTATGAAATACTGAGATAATGTAGTGGTGTCAGCTGAACTTTGTGGCTGTCATATTGCACAGGAGAAATGGCACTGCACATCACCCAAAAAACATTGCTGCAACCTTGAAGTTTGGAGGGAGAAGCATCAATGGCACACTTCAAATAAATAAAGGAGCAATGACTGGAGCCATGCACCAGACTATTCTTCAAAATAACATTGTGACATCAACCAGGATGATGAGCAGGGTGGACTTTCTAGCAGAACAATGTTACTTGGTAACCAAAATCCTTTTTTACTCTCTCATGAAGTACCTACCCAGCTGAGATGACTTTCCATATGTGACCAGGGGAACAGGCGGTTAAGCCCAACTGGTGGTGTCAAACTGGGGGTTTGAACTCACAACCTCTGGAGTCCGGCACTCTACCTGTGTCACCAAGAGAGTTGACCCACTTGGCAAGCCAAGTAGGAATGCTTTTATTGACTCTGTTACACATTCCCCCTCAGATTTTGACATTGTCCCAATGTCAGAGGTGCATTTAAGCTTTAAGGGTGTAGCATCAACTACCTTTGGCTCTAATCTGTAAAATTAATCTTCACCTTAAAGAAACTGTTTCACCCAAAAAGTCTGGTCAAGAATCGTTTCCTTCATCTAAGAACCACAGTTGGAAAACACATTCCATGGTAAAAAGTACGATAAGGATCCCATCTCTGTCATGGTTCGAGCGCCAATCCCGTCTGCCCTCGAGCCATGCACTATCTTCGCCCATCTGACGGCTGTGTGCCCCTTTTGGCCCTCCGAGCTTTTATTGTGACAGCGCTCGGAGGGGCTTCCGGCTGTCAGAGCTGTCAGCTGAGCCACATTTCACCTCATCAGCTGCTCCCTACTTAAGAGGGCAGTTGGGAGCAAAATGCGCGGCAGTCTCGTCAAAAGCTTCCCGTTGGTAAGACGTTATTTGAGCATCCCACTGTTCAGACGTCGACTATCCTTCATCTTTATTCGTAAGTGTGTCTTCTTTTGTATTCATTTTCCCTTGTTATTGACTGAGTTCATTGTAGTGTGTTTTAGCCCCCCGTGGGTTGTTATTTTGTTCCTTTTCACCCTTCCTTTAATAAAACTGTGCAAACTCACCGGCTGAGTGGCGTCTTATGATGGCTCGCGAGGGCCATCCATGACAGTAGACTGCCGCCAGACTGAGACGCCTGTCACCGTGAGTTTTGCCTAATTGGACTTGTTCTTCCCTGTCTGGGTAACTGCGTGCTGAGAGAATGTCACCGCTCAGGGGCCATGCTCGGAGCCTGGGCTACAAGCTGGCGGAGGCCCTGGACTACGTAGATGGAACGCTCATCACCGCTACCCTCTACGACTCTCCCAGCGATGTACGCCAGCACCTGGACCTCGCTGAGGATATCCTCAATCGCCTTCCTCGCTACTCCGACCATCTTGAAGTTGTTGCGAGGAAGGCAGACATTGCCACACAACGTGAGATACTCTGTGGGCTGGAGGGAAACTCCGGCAGGAAGCCGACGAGGAGGCATCCTCGCTCCTTGCTTCGGGATCCCGTTCCTGTCCCCGATCTGGTCCAGGAGTTTGCACCACCCAGGGGTCATCCCCGAACGAGCGTGACGTCAGTCGGGATTCCCCCAGGGAGGTTGCAGCTGACAGCAATCTCCATCTGGGACCGAATGACTGCAGCTCGCTCCGCCGGCCACCCCACACAAATCATGAAGCACGTGACGGCGGCGGTCAGGCTGGTTGAGAGGAATCCCGAGCTGAGTGGTTATCCGGAATGCGCTGACCTGCTCGCCTCAGTTTCCGCTCAGGAATGGCGTTTTCCAAACCTCACCTTCACCTCGCCATCAGCCAGTGAACGTCGTTGCCATGCTCCAAACAAGCCTCAGCGAGAGCCCTGTCTGGATCCTGTTCCGGGTCGTCGCAAGGACTCAACCTCTCTGACAGCTGCCGCTCCTGCATCTCATCAGGAAGGAATTCCCGCAGCCTCTCCCCCCAGGTCATCTTTCCCTGCTGTCCCGTCAGCTCATCGTGCCCATCATCTCGGCTGTCGTCCCCTAATCCTCGATGTCTTCTCCGGCTGCTGTAAGTGTTTTGAGTCCTGCTCCAGCGAAGCCCGTTATTGGACCATCGCGAGCGGCTCCTCCTCGTCCTCCCAGGGGGCCCTCCGTCACCAGCCAGCGGGGAAAGGGAGGAACAACGTCCGCTACAGCAGGCACCATCCATCCTCCGGGAAACAGGCAAGTGCAAGTTCATGTTTCTCTCCATAGTTGTGATTTGCCTTGTCTGACTCCTGGGGGTGGAGTTTGGGGTTCGCAGTCCCCTGAGCTCCCACCACCTGCTGTAGCTTCTGTCATTAAACCTGCTGCCTCTGTGTCTCCCTCCACTGAGCGATCCATGACTCCAGGCCTACGTCGCCAGACAAGGAGGGGGCCTGCGGTTCTGGAGAGCCTGGTTCCAGCCCCGCAGTCACGTCACGGGCAGAGGAGGAGAGCGGACTGCAGTGTGGAGCTTGCACCGACGATGAAGCATCCCCGGGTCTCCACAGATGAGCAATTCGATCCTGCGGGTTGAGGGTCCCCTGCCACCACACCATGCGGGTCATCGGCGTGGACATTAGCGCTGGAGGGTCCTCAGGCTGCGGAGACCATCATGCCGGCTGCGGAACCCACCGTAGCCGAGTGGGATCCAGACGACGACCTTCTTCGTCCTGAGCCTGGATCATCGAAGTCCTGGACGGCGACAGAACCCGAGTACAGGCAAGTGCTCTACCTTGTTTTCCTTCTTTCAATTTTGGTGCATTTTTGCCTGTCTCTCGGGGAGACGAGCCTAGGGCAGCCGTCCGCTGCACCCGAGCTCGTCTCGCTGGGCTCTGTCGCTACTGGTGATTCTGATCCCGGTTCTTTCCTTTCTCCTGAGCCTTCTCCCAGGGTCACCGGTGCAGAGCCAATCCCGGTCGCTGTACTGGAGGTTCCGGATTCGAGGTTGGAGGTCATTACTGGTGGACCCAGCCCAGTCAGGATCCATCACGGGTGCAGCCGAGACCCAATCAGGGTCCATCGCGGGTGCAGCCGTGACCCAATGAGGGTCCGTTGTGGGTGCAGCACCGGTGTGGTTCAAGGTCGGTGAAGGAGCTGCAGACCCTCTGCCACCTGACACTGGACTGGCTCATCGTCATCATCACCCCCTTCGCCATCATCACCATCGTCATCCCAGATCATCTCCACTGGGGGCCGTTGGGGTTCTCAAGATTCGGTCCGGCTCTCCCTCATCTTCCCCCTCTTCAGAGAGGCCGTCTTCAATTTTTCCCCTACAGTCCTGGTGGCTGAGTGATGCGGGTCGGCCGCCTGGTGAGCTGTTTCGCTGGTTCGACGTGCTGGGTCGGCCACCCGACGTACGGTGCTTCCTGCTGGGCGACCTGGTTTGGCCACCAGAGGTTCTGTCTTTCCAGGTCTGGGACTGGGGTCGGCCGCCTGAGCATTCCCTGTTTCCCTCATCGGCAACCTGGACATTGGATGCAGGGAGACCACCAGAACTGTCCCCGTCTCATTGGTCTCTACCTGTCGTCATCCACGTGCGCTTTTCTGTTACACTGACATATAAGGGTCACTCTGTGTTACTCCACTCTGATCTGTGTATTCACCGGTGTTTAGCGTGTTTTTCTTTCTTTTTTTTTGTCTTGTTCTATTTACCATCTGTGTATTATGGAGTATTGTGTTTTTCTTTTACCCGTACTCTGTATTGCCTCATTTGGTTTCCTGTCATCGTCATGGTCATTTTTTTTGCCCTGTTATGTCTCATCTGTGCATTATGGAGTGTTGTGTTTTTCCTTTTTAACCATACTCTGTAATTGCCTCATTTGTTCCCTGTCATCGTCATGGTGTTTTTTCTTTCTTTCTGGTTCTCGCCCTCCAGGCCTTTTGGGGCTTGGGTATCATAGGGTGCTCGTAGTTCGCCCCTCGAGGGGGAGGTACTGTCATGGTTCGAGCGCCGATCCCGTCCGCGCTCGATCCATGCACTATCTTCGCCCATCTGACGGCTGTGTGCCCCTTTTGGCTCTCCGAGCTTTTATTGTGACAGCGCTCGGAGGGGCTTCCGGCTGTCAGAGCTGTCAGCTGAGCCACATTTCGCCTCATCAGCTGCTCCCTACTTAAGAGGGCAGTTGGGAACAAAATGTGCGGCAGTCTCGTCAAAAACTTTCCGTTGGTAAGACGTTATTTGAGCATCCCGCTGTTCAGACGTCGACTATCCTTCATCTTTATTCGTAAGTGTGTCTCCTTTTGTATCCATTTTCCCTTGTTATTGACTGAGTTCATTGTAGTGTGTTTTAGCCCCCCGTGGGTTATTTTGTTCCTTTTCACCATTCCTTTAATAAAACTGTGCAAACTCACCGGCTGAGTGGTGTCTTATGATGGCTCGCGAGGGCCATCCATGACAATCTCGTGCAAGGAATGGATTAGTTGCCATCATAAATAACTGGAACTTCCCCCCAATCAGACAGTTTTATGCTTTAACAACCATTTGAGACATACCCCAGTCTCCTTGAGTGCATTCCATTGCCACTAGGAATTATCCATAGCTCAACATTACCCCCTGGTGGACGACTCTGGAATGTGTTCGCGTTTGCCTCTACAAGCTGGACTCTCAATTCTCAGATTATTTTCTTGTTCAGGACACCCTAGAAAATCAAGTGGGACTCTGACATACCATTCTGTTTTGAAATGTTTCATTAATCATTAATGATTAATGATTTCATTAATGTATTAATGCATTAATGTACTTTCATGGGCCAACCCTCCCTGATGACCGAGCATAGTTGTGACAACGTGGGATCCTGTTCCGACTCTGTCCAGAGCTCCTGGAGCGATACCATATCCCAAAGGGGTCCGGGCAGCATGTTGACCAGACCCGCCTCCATGAGGTCGTCGTCGTTGTCCGGTTGTATGGTGTTGGCCGTGACACAGGACAGGAGATCCGCCACTACATTCTCTTTTCCAGGAGTGAACTGGGTAGTAAAGTTGTAGGCCCTCCGCCGCTCAGTCCACCTGTGGGGCTGTATGGGCGGGTGTCCCAAGCCTGTTGTCTCCACCAGTGTCGTCAGTGCCTGGTGATCCTTTCGCAGGGTGAAATGGCATCTGTAGAGATAGATATGCCACCATTCACACACCCAGACACAAGCGAGCGCCTCCCTCTCCCCCACGGCATATTTCTGTTCAGCCGCTGAAAGGGACCTTGACGCGAACACCACTGGGTGTTCAGTACCATCTTGCACTTGAGACATAACCGCCCCCATCGCCAACCAGACATGTCACAAGTCACAAAAGTCGGCCATTTTGGATCAAAGTGGGCCAACACTGGAGGGAAGGGGAATTGAGACTTCAGCCTAGCGAATGCTGCTGAGCAGGCCGGGGTCTACTGCCACACTGCATCCTGCTTCAGAAGGGCCCGGAGTGGTTCGATAGTCTCTGAATAATGGGGAATAAGATGCCCATAAAAGTTCACCATGCCCAGGAACAAGGAGATTTGTGCGGGTGTCGTGGGATCGGGGAAATGCAGGTGTAACCCAGTGTTAAAAACGCGAATGAAAATATGAATATTGATACAGCTTTTAAAAAGAAAAACACCCATTTAACAATGGGAGTAAATATTTTAAAGATGAATATTTAAATAAATATATATTCATAAAACAGTAGGGTGTGGAAATGTGAAAATGACGAGGCAGAGTTTATCTCACGAGTCAGGTTTATTCACATCTTCCAACATCAGCAAAGCAGAAAGAGAGAAAAAACACAGACATTCGTCCTTTATATATTCAGGACCTTCAAAGCTCACAGTCATATTGCATTTAATCACAAGCAACAATACATCCTTCCTTAAATCCTATAACATCCTGCTCAAAGCTCACAGTCATATTGCATTTAATATTGCATTTAATCACAAGCAACAATACATCTTTCCTTAAATCCTATAACATCCTGCTCATAGTCTCTGGGAGACCAGGAAATCCCCCAAGGTCGTCTCTTGCATACCAAAGACTAAATTTTCACATCCTCCTGTTATCTCACAGGAGGCCCAGTTCTTTGTTCTCTCTGAGTTGTGAAGCTTAAAGTGATACACATGTGGTCCCACATGACCCCCCCCCCAAACATCTAAGATGGAACAACAGAGTACAGTCTACATGTCATGATAAAATCATTACACATTAACCCACGTGCTGCTTGGGCCTCAGTCTCCTCCCGTATCTGCTGTAAGCGGGCTTCGCCACTTCTGCGGCGCCATCCCGCTGGGGCGCTGCTGTCTTGGGGTGAGAACTGTTTGTCACTCTCTGTGGGTGTTCTGGGGAATGTCCCCGGGGGGGTCTGCCGCGCCGAGGAGCCCTGGCCAACAGCACATCCTCGTCCGCCACCACAAAGGCGGGTTTGAGCCTGTTTATCCCAATCTTTTCCTTCCTGCCCCCCAAATCTAGCAAAAAATGTTTGTCCCCTGTTTTCAGCACTCTAAATGGTCCATCATAAGGTGGTCGCAGCAGTGGGCGATGGGCATCGTGTCTGACAAAAACAAATTCTGCGTTTTTCAAAAACTTAGGCACAAAAACGCGCAGAAAACTGTGGTGAACGGGGCCAGGCAGCGTGCCCGATTCCGTGCCACGCTGCAACCGCTGAGACGGGGAGCTATCTGGCGCAGGATTATCTGGGAGAAACTCCCCGGGCAGCCGAAGTGGTTGCGCAAAAACTAGCTCAGCCGGGGAGGCTTCTAAGTCCTCTTTAGGTGCAGAACGCAACCTCAATAAAACCCACGGTAGCCTGTCCACCCAATTTGCATCCGTCAGCGACGCCCTGAGAGCCGCTTTCAATGACCTATGAAAACGTTCGCATAACCCATTAGCCTGCGGATTGTACGCGGTTGTGTGGTGGATCGTTACCCCCAGGCTGCGGGACATTGCTGACCAAAGTTCGGAAACAAATTGAGGACCTCTGTCAGACGTAATGTCCGACGGGACTCCAAAGCGCGCTACCCATGCTGTTAAAAACGTGCGCACCACCTCCTCGGCTGTGGTTGACGCCAGTGGGACCACTTCCGGCCAGCACGTGGTGCGGTCCACCATTGTCAGAAGGTGTGTGCACCCCTGTGATGGCGGGAGGGGCCTACGAGGTCCACGTGAACATGATCGAACCTCTTAGCCGGGATGTGAAACGGCTCCAAGGAAGCTCTCGTGTGTCTGTGTACTTTGGCTCGTTGACAAGCCATGCAGGCTGCTGCCCACTCCTTAACTTGTTTGCGCAGGCTCGGCCATACAAATTTCTCTCCTACCATTTTGACCGACGCGCGTACTCCCGGGTGTGCCCCCTGGGCCAGCGCGCAGAAGTCCCGCTGGTCCAACAACGGCAAACTGGCCAGGGTCGCTCTCGTGGCTGACGGTAGGGTCCTGAGGAAAATGTGGGTGAAGAGGAAGTCGTCGCCTCTCAACCTCAGCATGTTCTCCATCAGGTCAATGGGCGTGCCATCTCAATTGAATTGAATTGAATTGAATTGAATTGAATTGAATTGAATTGAATTGAACCTCAGCATGTTCTCCATCAGGTCAATGGGCGTGCCATCTCCCAAGTCGTTCAGAGCCAGGAGCCTCTCCGCTCTCTCCTCGACTGAGAGAGTGAGACGCTGGATATGCACAGCCTTCAACCCGCCGTATTTGTCGCTGGCAGGTGGCCGCTCCAATAGGCTCTGCACATGCCGAGCCGTGCGGTTGTCGAGCTTTGCGATCACATGGTAGAACTTCGTGTCATCTACCGTTATCCCCCAGAGGGCGAACTGTGCTTCGACCAAGTGGAACCAGGAGCACGGGTTGTCCTGCCAAAAGTCCGGTAGCTGGACAGTAGCGGCATACGCTTGGCTGGGAGCTCCTGACTCGGCTGGCCCGGGGGAATTTCTTTCATCCATGATACGTCTTAGGGTCACCAGTGTGGAAATGTGAAAATGACGAGGCAGAGTTTATCTCACGAGTCAGGTTTATTCACATCTTCCAACATCAGCAAAGCAGAAAGAGAGAAAAAACACAGACATTCATCCTTTATATATTCAGGACCTTCAAAACTCACAGTCATATTGCATTTAATCACAAGCAACAATACATCCTTCCTTAAATCCTATAACATCCTGCTCAAAGCTCACAGTCATATTGCATTTAATCACAAGCAACAATACATTTTTCCTTAAATCCTATAACATCCTGCTCATAGTCTCTGGGAGACCAGGAAATCCCCCAAGGTCGTCTCTTGCATACCAAAGACTAAATTTTCACATCCTCCTGTTATCTCACAGGAGGCCCAGTTCTTTGTTCTCTCTGAGATGTGAAGCTTAAAGTGATACACATATGGTCCCACAATGGGACATTTTCTGGGGAGTTTTGATAAAGTTCCAAATGTTTTTATTTGGTATTTTGAGCAACCAATGGCTGCGCTGTTGTTTGGCAGCGCCAGCCAATGGGTTAAGCGCTCTGTCTCCGGGTCTGGGTATGACTTGCATTTTTTGGCTCAGTCACGCCAGACACCGAAAGACACCGACCAAGAGAGAGAGACGGTCCTTGATGATATGGCGACGCTAACGTGCTAATAGCAGTCTTTGTCTTTTTAAAACTTGAGATTGGTAAGCCTGAACAAACACCTGCAATGAGACATTGCTGTATTATCAAATTCTAATGCCCCGTTTGTTAAATTTTAAGATTTGGATCCAAAGGCTGTAAACGCACGTTGAGAGCGGGAACCCCATGATGCACATGTCACTTAGCTTGGTAAGTGCCATTTAGTGTGTGTGGGAAATGCTAATCGCTAGCTTGAAATGCTAACCGCCAATGCTAATTTCGGCTAGTTTTTTTCATCAGAAAAAGGCATTTTTCAAAGCTGTAACAGTTAGCAAAGGTCCCAATTCCCTGACCATTGATTGCTACTTAATGGTGAATGTTGAACCTGTGGTTTATATGTGTTTTAAAGTACAAATTTGTGATAAATTGTTGTGCTAGCTGATATGCTAACGGTGCAGCACACTGCACAATTATTACTGTGATGTCAAGTGTTCCAAATGCACTTTACTCATTGTTATGGTACCATATTGATAAATGGAGATAGTAGAATGTGGTTATTTTATGCACATTTGGTGATTTAAGGAATTTGAACTATTGTTGTACTATGTAGAATTATTTGACAGTGATGTAACAAGCTATAAATTAAAGCTTAATTCTTGTTCTGACCTATTTTATAGGTCAGGTTTTGTTTTTTGTTTTTTTTTTTGGTTTCCTGATTCCTGGACCAAGAAACCGTGAACTCCAGATCTGGATGGCGAGCCTTGCCTGAACCTAACTGACTGGTAAAAGTGACCCAACTGGTCACCTGGAACTGATACCAAAGAACTGTACATATTGTGAATATATTTTGGATGGATTGTATTTTCTTTTATTATTGAATTATTATTGTGATCAGCGCTCTACCTGTGTTTATGTGTACATAACTTTGAAATATATATAGTTGCAAGTTCCATACACCGTGTGTGTGAGTTTTCTATTGTTGTGTCCTCCAAGCTCCTACGAACCTGGGGTCTGTCTGATCAGGCCCAATTGTCCCCTCCATCCAGGTAGTAGAGTTAAAGGTAACTACACTGCCATAACCCAATACTACCACAAGGGTACAAGATTGTACACCTAAAGTAGTATTACACACCTAAAGTGCTACAAAGAGGCGTTACACACAAGTGGATGTTACACAGGACCGCCTCCACATTTGAATGCAGGGGCCTCAGACCCTCAGACACCAGCCGGAATCCCACAAACTCAATGTAATTCGCCGCGAAAATGCACTTTTCCCCGTTCAATGTGACTCTGTGCCCCAGCAGCACCTCCATCACTCGTCTCAAACGACCATCGTGTTCTTCCCGCGATGTGCCGTGGACCACGATGTCATCCAGGTACACCACTACACCCCTGAGGCTGGCCATAATCGTGGACATGATCTTCTGAAAGCAGCTAGGTGCTGAGCTCAGACCAAAAGGCATGCGGGTGTACCTGAAAACACCAATGTGAGTCACGAACGCTGTCAGGTCCCTGCTGGCTGGGTGATGGGACACATGCAGATAACCCTGGCGGAGATCCAGCTTTGTGAACACCCTTGAACCACTGAACGTTGCAGTGAGTTCCTCCATCGTGGAGAGCGGGTATTTGTCTGGGATAATCGCTTTATTAACCATCTTAAGGTCAATACACGGCCGGAGGCCACCTGTCTTCTTCTTGGCCACCACAATGTTCGAAATCCACAGCGAGGCATCCACTTTCTCGATAATGCCAGCTTAAAGCAGTTTGTTCTGTTCCGCCGTGACATCATCCCGCAGGGCAAGGGGAAGCCGCCGTAATGGTTGGATCATGAGCGTCACACTTGGGTCGATGAGCGGGCGGAGGTAGAACGCTTTAATACATCCTAGGCCCATAAACAACACCAGCCAGCGGACATGCTATTTGGGGGACACTGTCAGCACCGTTGGGCCCGCTGGGTCCGTGATGGAGAATCCTAATTCGCCAAGCAGATCAATTCCCAGCAAGTCAGCCCCCTGGCGCAAAACCTGGAAGGTAAACGCGGGAATAATCCTTGACCCACATTTTACAGAGAAGCTGACGGTGCCCGCCATGTCAATTTTAGCATGACCGTACCCAAACATTTTCACCACCCCTGCTTTGATAGTTTTGCCCAGGAAAAGTCTTTTTAGTGTGGTCATGCTCAGTATTGATTTACCAGCCCCTGAGTCCACCATAAGCAGCACATCGATTCCGTCTAGCTGCAAGGCATACCACTTTAACGGCGCCTTCTTGGTGACTGCCACACATACCTGTGTCATGCATTCGGGCTCCACAGTTGATAGTTTAATAGCAGTGGTGCAGACCCTAGTCCAGTGATTAGAACGACTGCAGTTATGGCACTTTTTCCCTCTGGTGGGGCAGGTGGATGTGCCCGCCTGGTGACCGGGGAAGCCACAGCTGCCATACAGACCTCGAGCTTCTGCTCCTGCCCGTGCCACGGTCTGCCGTCTTTTGGGGGTCCACCCCGAAAGATTAGCTGCGTTGCTAGTGGCCTGATGGGGAGGGGAAACTTGTGTGGCTAAGTTCTCTTTAGCTAGCACTTGTAGACCTAGCTGGGCAGCAGACTCAAACTGGCTGGTCAATTCAGCCACTTTCTCCAGCGTGAAGATGTCCGTGGTTAGCGTTAGCTTTTCTTTGAGCTACTCGTTGCTTGTACCATATGCTAGCTTGTCCCGGACTAGCTCCTCCTCAATCGGTCCGAAGGCGCGCTTTCTTGCTAGGCCACGGAGTTCCATTATGAAACACTGGGTGGACTCACCAGCTTGTTGACGGCGGTCGAAGAATTTATGTATATCTTCGCGCTGTGATGTTGGAATGGTCCATAAAGAAATTGTCTATTATGTCCAGACACTCCTTCAACGAGCCCTTGTCACCCAGCACGTGAAATATTTGTTGGCCCTCCTCACCGAGGCAATGAATGAGTAGGCTCCTCCATCTCTCTTCGTTGGTGCCGCCCATGCCAGCCACAGTAATATACATCTTGAACGCCTCTTGCCAGCGGCACCATGGTGGTGTAGTTGGCACACCTGGAGACTGTAGGAACGGAGGTGGCGGTTTTATGCACGCTCCCATGGTTTAGTCTTCATCGCCAAAATGTTATGTCCTAATAACGGGAGACCGGAGCCATGTTTTTTTTCCACAATATTTTTTATTGAGCCTTTTTTTTTTTTTTTACAAACATAACACAAACAATCAAACACTAACACTAAAGTAATTTTTAAAAAAAGTACTAAAAACACCGACAACCACTAACAAGAACAGGTCTTCAACAATGCTCCTCTGTTTAGTCTAGGCAATCCATTACATAAGTATACATATTATACATTCACCAGTTTGGAATTTACAAGGTCCACACACATCATTCACCTTCTTCGTCAAAAGATATGTTTAAATTCTTTACATAATCAATGAAAGGTCTCCATATATTCTCAAACACAATTTCCTTTGATTTCAGTACGTATGTTATTCTTTCTAGTGAAAGGTTTGTTAACATCTGTCTTAACCACTGAGTCACATCTGGTCTATGAGTCTTTTTCCACAATAGTGCAATACATTTTTTGGCGTTAAGCAAACTGAGGTCTATGAATGCTCTTTCACTTTTATTAGAGTTATGCTTTTCTGGATGCAGACCCAACAAAAACAATTTAGGATTCAATATGATTTCTTTTGAAATTATTTTTTCAATTGTTACCCTCACGTCTTCCCAAAACATTCTAATTTTTCTACATTCCCATAAACAATGAAATAAGGTTCCTTTACTTTCCATACATTTTGTGCACGTATCTGGTATGTTTTTGTTATATCTATTTAACTCCACCGGTGTAACATACATTCGCATTAACCATTTAAAATGTATCAATTTAAGACGTACATTTATTGATTTGGTTTGAGCTTCTGTGCAAGCCAATTCCCATTGTTCCTCTGAAATTTCAGTTTGCAGGTCTTCTTTCCAATAATTCAATCTTTTCTGTGAGTTTTCACTTGAGGATAGTGTCAATGAGTTATAAAACTCTGAAATAATACCCTTTCTCTTACTATCTTTTGTCAAAATTTTTTCCAAGGATGAATAAGTAGGTCGGGTGAGAGCATTATTTTGATTTGATCGAATAAAGTTCCTAAGCTGAAGATATTTAAAAAAATGTGTTCTATTAAGATTAAATTTGATCCTCAGTTCTTCAAAAGACATTATGTTATCTGAACATGACAGATATAAGTCTTGAATCTTTTGAATCCCTTTTAAATTCCATACTGTGGTATATATTACTCATATATTCCATACCTGCATACGTTGGAGCATGTGGAAATGTGTGGGGCAACATATGCAAAGGAATTTCACACCTCTGAAAGGACAAAGGAATCTCACCGCCGTGTGAAGACCAATGACGTCACAGGATGCCATGGCAACAGACTTGACACCTTCACCCCCTTAGGCGAGGAGAGGTTTTCCCATCACATCCCAAGACGGAGGGAGGAGTTAACAGGACTAATGGGGATTTAAATAACGGGGGATTTCAGCTTGTGTTTTGCATGTCTTGGATGTGTGCCTGTATTTAACCAGCGAGCTGGGCAGAATTCTACCTCTTTGCCTTCTGCCAAGCTCTGCACCATGATGAGACAAGATAGAAGAGTTGTTCATTAAAGACTCTGCTTTTGTGATACAAAACCGCCTCGTTATTTCCAGCTCTTCTACACTAGTGACCTTGACGCGAGTATGGACCTGAGGCGTTCTTCAAACGACTCATCCGCGGCGAATCTGACTCACGCCAGCGACAACGCAGACGAGGGAACAAGCAGACAGCTGTTCCCCCCGGCAGAGGGTACCGAGAGAGCTCAACCGAGCTCCAGCACCGCCGTGAGAGCCGAGGCAAGGCACTCTCACCCGGCGGGCACAACAGTGATGATGTGCACAAACGCCGTCGCTGTTAAACTGCCAGATTTCTGGCGAGAAGACCCAGCCTCTTGGTTTCTCCAAGCCGAAGCCCAGTTCATACTGGCGGGCATCACGGCAGACGATACTAAGTTCTACCATATCGTCTCCAAACTCGACTCCGCCACTTCGAGGTGTGTGCGAAGCTTGATCCAGCGACCACCGGCCCGGGACAAGTATGAGACACTCAAGGCGACCATCGTGGTGAATTACGTTCCGTCGGCGGAAGAAAGAGCCGAAAAAATCCTGGCAGTCTACGGCCACAGAGGGGGCAATCCAAAGACCCTCATGGAGGATTTACTGCAGCTCAAGGAGGAGGACAATGATAATTTCCTCTTTCAATTTATTTTCCTCAGCACGCTACCACCACACATGAGAGGGACACTCGCCAGTATGAAGTGCAACAATCATCAGGACTTCCGCACGCTGGCCAACGAGGCTTATCGACTCGTCAACGCCTGCAGAGATTGGACACCCACAGCGGCATCCGCAGACCTCAAAACTGACGTCCCGAACCTTGGAGAGTCACAAACCACGGAGCAGGCTCAACCCACGGTGACAGCAGCGCGGCCCAAGCGCAACAAACAGATGACGTCTGTTATTATCACCACCGCTTTGCCGAGAAAGCCCGGAAATGTGTTCCCCCCCTGCAAGTTTACGATGTCGGGAAACGCCAAAGCCGAGAGCCGTTAACGGCAGCGGTTCTCGGCGAGAAAAATAAGCTGTTATACGTGACGGATGGACACACAGGCAAGCAGTTCCTCATCGACACAGGAGCCCAGCTGAGTTTCATCATGCCCTCCCTCATCATGCAGATCGAGCCATGGGCACCCGGGGCAATGGAGCAGTGGCAGCCAACGGCTCGGACATCGACACGTTCGGGGAAAAGAGCCTGCATCTCCTCATTCACGGCCGCAGCTACAGATGGACATTTGTTGTAGCGGCGGTGAGTTTTAACTTGTTAGGCGCAGATTTTCTGTGTGCACACGGGTTATTAGTTGATCTAGCAAATAGGCGCCTGGTTAATGCACTGTCTTTTGCTTCTATTCCTTGCTCAGCTCGAGTCTCTCCACCACCTGTGCAGGCCAACGTCACCACGGCAGGAGGTAAGTTTGAGCAACTCCTCACCCAATTTCCAGCACTCACAACCCCCAAATTCTCAGCCACTGTAGCCAAACACGGGGTTAAACACTTCATTCCAACAACGGGACCTCCCGTTTTTGCCAAAGCTCGCCGCTTAGACGCGGCCAAGCTCAACATAGCAAGGGACGAATTTGCAGCTCTTGAAAAATTAGGCATTGTCTGACGTTCAAAGAGCCCTTGGGCTTCACCACTTCACATGGTTCCGAAATCCGACGGTTCTTGGAGACCGTGCGGAGATTACCGCAGATTAAACAACGCTACAGCGCATGACCGCTACCCCATTCCTCACATACAGGACTTTTCACTACATTTAGCGGGTGCGCGCATTTTTTTCAAAAATAGACTTAGTCCGCGGTTATCACCAAGTTCCAGTCCGAGCTGAAGACATTCCTAAAACAGCGGTTATAACCCCTTTCGGCCTTTTTGAATTCCTGTGAATGCCTTTCGGCCTCAAAGGTGCTGCTCAGACTTTTCAGCGTATGATGGACGCAGTCTTACGCGACCTCCCCTTTGTTTTCGTCTACCTCGACAACATGCTGGTAGCCAGCTCATCGGAGGAAGAGCACGAGCAGCATCTCACTGCCATTTTTCAGAGGCTAGAAGAGCACGGATTAATAATTAATCCAGCCAAATGCAAATTCGGCGTATTCCAAATTGATTTTTTGGGACACAGAGTCTCCCCGAAAGGGACAGTTCCGCTTCCAGACAAAATTCATGCGATAGAAGGTTTTCCATGGCCCCAAACGGTCAAATCGCTACAGGAATTTTTGGGGATGGTTAATTTTTACAACCGTTTCCTCCCTCATGCAGCTCAGCTCATGCAGCCCCTGTATGACGCGCTCAAAAAGAAGAGAGCTTCCAACGCGGTCGAATGGACCCCGGAATGCGAACGCGCTTTTGCGGAAGTTAAAAACGCCCTAGCTAACGCCACAATGTTAGTCCATCCAGATCCCTCGGCCCGTATTGCTCTAACCACAGATGCTTCAGACTTGGCCATAGGGGCAGTTGTAGAACAACTTGTCAAAGGGGTCTGGCAACCTTTAGCATTTTTTAGCAAATCGCTAAACCCGACGGAACGCAAGTACAGCACTTTTGACAGGGAGCTGCTGGCGCTCCATTTATCCATCCGCCACTTCCAGTTTTGGTTAGAAGGGCAGAGTTTCACGGCTTTTGTGGACCATAAACCGCTCACTTTTGCTATGGCTAAAATTTCAGAACCTTGGTCGGGCAGACAACAAAGATAGCTAGCTGCGATTTCAGAGTTCACCACAGACATTCGACATGTAGCTGGCAAACTTAACGTAGTAGTGGACTGTCTCTCTCGCGCTGTGGCACCGCCAGAGCATGAGGAGACAGATTACACTGCTTCAGCAGCTGAGCTTTTCTCTAACGCAAACACATATGCAGCACCTATCCATGAAGGGATAGATTATGCAGCCATGGCGGAAGAACAAGGTAGTGATGCGGACGTGCGCGCGCTCCTGTCTGGACCAACAGGGTTAAGGCTGGAGGAAAAAGGGTTGCGCGACGGCGTGCCCCCCCTAATATGCGATGTTTCAACCGGCCGACCTCGCCCGTTAGTACCGGCTGCTTGGCGCCGCCGTATTTTCGACGCAATTCACTCCCTCGCGCACCCAGGTGTGCGCGCCTCGGTCAAAATGGTTGCCGAAAAGTTTGTGTGGCCAGGCCTGCGCAAAAACGTAAAAGAATGGGCAAAAACTTGCATTCCTTGTCAGCGCGCCAAAGTACACAAACACACAAAAGCCCCTCTGGAGCCTTTTCCCATCCCTGCTAGAAGGTTCGACCACATTCATGTCGACCTCGTGGGGCCGCTGCCTTCCTCCCAGGGTTTCACACACCTGCTAACAATGATAGACCGCACCACGCGCTGGCCAGAGGCAGTCCCTCTAGCGGCAACTACAGTGGAGGAAGTCGCTCGCGTTTTTCTAACAAATTGGGTGGTACGTTTCGGCGTCCCATCAGACATCACGTCAGATAGGGGGCCTCAATTTGTCTCAGAGCTCTGGTCAGCCATGTCCAACAGTTTAGGGGCAACAATTCACCGTACCACCGCTTATCACCCTCAGGCTAATGGGTTATGCGAGCGTTTTCATAGGTCCTTAAAGGCCGCCCTCAGAGCCTCATTAACGGACACAAATTGGGTAAATAAACTTCCCTGGGTTTTATTGGGGTTGCGTGCGGCACCTAAAGAGGATTTAGACGCTTCCCCTGCAGAATTAGTCTTTGCTCAGCCTATTAGACTACCAGGTGAATTTTTACCAGAAAACCCGGAACCAGGGCACCTCCCAGTCCCAAGGTTTTTAGGCAGTAACGGACCGGACTCTCTACACGGTCCAGCTCATCACTCCTTTCCGCGAGTTTTTGTTCCTCAAACTTTAAAAAACGCAGAGTTTGTTTTTGTTAAGCATGAAGCCCTTAAACCAACGTTACGCCCAGTATACGATGGCCCGTTCAGAGTGCTGGAAAATGGTGACAAACACTTTGTGCTTGATTATGGGGATAGAAATGAAACGGTCAGCATTGACAGACTCAAACCTGCCTTCTTGTTGAGAGACGAACCTGCACAGTTGGCGCGAGCACCTCGGCGAGGTAGACCCCCCAAGGAAAAAGTCTCAGCCCCCAGGCAGGGAACAGATAATCTCTCTCCTTCCCACACTGCAGATTCCTCACAACAAGGTCCCAGCAGGACGTCTAAACCGGCCTACAGCAGCTTTGGGAGAAGATTGAAACCCATACTGCACAAAGACTGATTACACCACTCTGCAATTTTTCGCTAATTGTGCCGCAACAGTTTAGGACTGACTTATGATTATACTATGCTGTTATATTTTCACTGAACTCTCTTAGGAGCATGGCTGCTTGGTAGTTTCTTCTGTGACAACAGCTGTAATACGTAGTATGTCTTAGTAATTACCCTAGACTGTGAATCTTTCTGTGTCCTTTCCTAGTTGTTTGGGGGGCCTGTGGTATATATTACTCATATATTCCATACCTGCATACGTTGGAGCATGTGGAAATGTGTGGGGCAACATATGCAAAGGAATTTCACACCTCTGAAAGGACAAAGGAATCTCACCGCCGTGTGAAGACCAATGACGTCACAGGATGCCATGGCAACAGACTTGACACCTTCACCCCCTTAGGCGAGGAGAGGTTTTCCCATCACATCCCAAGACGGAGGGAGGAGTTAACAGGACTAATGGGGATTTAAATAACGGGGGATTTCAGCTTGTGTTTTGCATGTCTTGGATGTGTGCCTGTATTTAACCAGCGAGCTGGGCAGAATTCTACCTCTTTGCCTTCTGCCAAGCTCTGCACCATGATGAGACAAGATAGAAGAGTTGTTCATTAAAGACTCTGCTTTTGTGATACAAAACCGCCTCGTTATTTCCAGCTCTTCTACAATACTTTAAATACAGCATCCGCTCTCCCTGGTTTAAAATATTGATTACCCCATATTGGGCTAAATTGTGACAATAAGTGTGGTTCTTTTAAATATTTTTTGGTTTCACACCATATTTTGATCATATGCTTTACACATGGATTTTTAACTTGTTTCTGTAATTTTTTTGCCGAGTCTGAGTATATGAATATGGGAAGAGGTAAAGGTAAATTGTATGATTCCATTTCAGTCCAGTGAGGGAGATCATTTGATGAAAAATAATATGTCATAGACCTCAGTTGTGCTGACCAGTAATACAACATAAAGTTTGGACATTTCAGATCTCCACGATCAAATGGTAAATATAGTAAGGACAGACGTAATCTAGCCTTCCTATTGTTCCATATAAATTCAACTGTGGGTAACCCCCACAACATACTGGGACAAGCAGAGCGCTCAGCTGGAGCAATCAGCAGAACAATGACTGATATCAACAGGCAGCCTCCCTTTGTCTAGCTCCTTCCTGCCAGTAATCTGCTTTTGATATGTATGACTCAAATGCAAATGTTCATGCTTCCTGCTCTGTACTGTGATGCAAATGTCCCATGCCTTCCTGCAGTTACTGTGATGCAAATGTGCCTTTCATGTATTGTCTGTAACTGGGTATATAAGTGACCGAATAGCACATGCTCACTCTCTCTCTGACCACTGCTTCTGACTACACGCATTGACTATCTGTGATGAGAGCCTGAGGGCTCGCTCTGGCACGCTTATACAGTGCCGGGGTGAGTTCTGTGATGGCGGGATGAATGATTAATAAACTTCCTTAAAAACTCTCAGTTCGCTGCTTATTATTTCATGCCGCCACACTGGTGACCCCAAGTAAAGAACACGCTGACAACGAACGCAGCACCCGGCGGTGATTCTCCGACAACAAGCGAACGCAGCAGCCTGATGCAAATGGACTGCCCTCCCTTCTGCTACAGGGAGACCTCGACACAGAGCCACCACCCGGCAAACTCTCCGGAGATCACCCACGACTGGGAAAGCGGCAGAAAGCTTCATGGTGAGATCTGCACGCCTGAGATCTGCACATCCACGCTGGGACCGGCCGCTCTCACAGCTCCTCCAAACGAGAGCGCACGCACCTCGTCCTCTCGCCACGACGGCGACCTCCAGGGCCAACGGAGAACACAGCGCGTGGACCTGAACGCACCATGACCGAACTACAGCAACAGCCTGAACAGGGATGACCATCGGCGCCCACTACGCTGAGCTCCAGCAAGCTCCCTGATCCTGACTCACCTCTACAGCGGTCCTGCCATGCACCGAACCCCGCATGCACACCGGGGGGTTATGAGGACAGCGCACCACGCACGGGACAATAACGGCTCCACAGACCGCCACCGTCCTCCGCCGCTGCACATCGGAACCTTCAGGGCTGCTCACACACCTGAAGCACACACGCAGCTCGCTCACAGGATTTTGTACGGGTCTCAGCCACGCCGCACAAGGGAATTCAGCCGCCTGCTGTCCCCGAGGGCTTTAGGGCTTTGCACGCACCTAAAGTCAACACGCCAAGTGCTGCAGCTCCTTTTTTTTTTTTTTTCTTCATGGCCGCGAGAGGAGTCAGAGACAAACTTTTCTTCTCACAGCCTGTGGATCTCCGCTACGTTCAAAGGGACAGCCCCTCAACATCGTGGATCCACAGCCACTTGCTACCCCCACCATCCTCCCTCCCCCTCCTCCGCTTGCACAGAGCTTTTTCCGCAACTCGCTACCAAAACCGGACGATCGAGGCCTCAGCCCCCCGCTGAGCCCTCTGGGGGGGAGTAGTGTGGGTAACCCCCACAACATACTGGGACAAGCAGAGCGCTCAGCTGGAGCAATCAGCAGAACAATGACTGATATCAACAGGCAGCCTCCCTTTGTCTAGCTCCTTCCTGCCAGTAATCTGCTTTTGATATGTATGACTCAAATGCAAATGTTCATGCTTCCTGCTCTGTACTGTGATGCAAATGTCCCATGCCTTCCTGCAGTTACTGTGATGCAAATGTGCCTTTCATGTATTGTCTGTAACTGGGTATATAAGTGACCGAATAGCACATGCTCACTTTCTCTCTGACCACTGCTTCTGACTACACGCATTGACTATCTGTGACGAGAGCCTGAGGGCTCGCTCTGGCACGCTTATACAGTGCCGGGGTGAGTTCTGTGATGGTGGGATGAATGATTAATAAACTTCCTTAAAAACTCTCAGTTCGCTGCTTATTATTTCATGCCGCCACACCACTAACTTTTTTTTAATTCTTGAGAATAGATCTGAAGGTGGTGGTAAAGGAATGTATTGAAATAAATAAAGTATTTTGGGTAAGATATTACTTCTAAGTATATTGATTCTCCCAATCATCGACATTGGTAGCGGCATCCATCTCTGAAGTAACTCATTAATGTCTGTCATTAAGGCTTCATAATTGGCACTGGCGACTAATTCTAGCTTAGGCACAATTTGAATTCCTAAATATTTAAACTGGTTTACAACTTTGAATTGATTTACCTCAGGAGCTGGATGATTTCTCTGGGTCTCATTTAGCATTAATATTGAAGATTTAGTTTTATTTATTTTATATCCTGATATTTCCCCAAAATTCTTTATTAAATTCAACAAGGTCGGAATTGATTTTTTAAGATTCGACATAAACAAAATTATGTCATCGGCATACAGGGAGATTTTATGTTCTGTTGGTCCTACTTTAATTCCATATAATTGTGGATGTAAACGTACTGCCATCGCTAAAGGTTCAATTGCCATAGTAAACAGTAAAGGTGAAAGTGGACAGCCTTGTCGACATCCTCTATTGATATTTATTGATTTTGAAATATTGCTGTTTGTTAGGATTTCTGCTGTAGCATTATTGTATATTATCTGTACCCATTTTATGAAATTATTTCCAAGTCCAAACCTTTGTAAGACCTCAAAAAGGAAGGGCCATTCGACCCTATCAAAGGCCTTTTCGGCATCCAATGATAGGAGAGCTGTATCCGGTGCTTCTTTATTAGAATAGATAATATTAAATAGTCTTCTTACATTATGGAAGCCTTGTCTTCCCTTTATAAAGCCATTCTGATCTTGGTTAATAATATTTGGTAATATTTCTTGTAGTCGTCTTGCTAAAATTTTACAGATTATCTTAAGGTCAGCATTTAATAGGCTTATGGGTCTTATATTTTCACATTTATTAGAGGGTTTACCTGGTTTTGGCAACAGTATAATTAAGGCATTATTCATGTACGGTGGTAAATTACTATTTTGAAATGCTTCTAAAACCATTTCCAAAAATGGTTTTATTAATTTATTCTTAAATTTTTTATAGAGGTCAACTGGAAGACCATCTGGTCCTGCACTTTTTCCTGATTTCATATTATCAATGGCTAGCCCAACTTCTTCTTGACTAATTTTAGACTCCAGTATCTCCCTGTTTTCATTAGGAATACACGGTATAGATAATCCGTCCAAAAACCCATTTAGTTTTGTTAAGTCAGTTTCATTTTTTGTATCATATAATTTTTCATAATAATCTCTAAAGGCACTATTAATTTCTAAAGGATCTACAACTGCCTGTCCGTTACTTATAATACTAGTAATTGGTGTTTTAAATTCTAATTGTTTAATCTGCCATGCCAATAATTTTCCTGATTTTTCACCTTGTTCATAAAAAGATTGCTTCAATCTTAGAAGACTCGAGGCAGCTCTATTCGCTGATTTTTTGTCATATTCAGCTCTCAGAATCAGTAATTCGTTCTCTAACTTTGGGTCACTTCCTGCATACACTTTTTCTTGAAGAATTTTTATTTTATGTTCCAACTGGACTCTCTCCTCTCGAGTCTTCTTAGATTTTGAACCTGTATAACTAATAATATGCCCCCTAATAAAAGCTTTGAAAGCCTCCCACTTTATACATGCTGATGTTTGTGTAGTATTGATATCAAAGAACTCATCTATCTGTTTTTCTATGTACTTAACAAATTCCTCATCCTGAAGCCATTTATGCTGAAATTGCCACCTACCTGGTTCCTTTGTCAATTTCTTATCTATATATATTAGACAGCAGGGTGCATGATCAGAGATCACAATATTATCATAAAAGCAGTTTTGAATCTTGGACCTTAATTCTGTGGAGATCAAAAAATAGTCAATATGTGAGAACGTCTTGTAGGTATTAGAATAACAAGAGTAGGCTTTAACTTGTGGTTTCATTTCTCTCCATATATCTAGCAATCTCAATTCTTTCATAAAATGATTAATGATCATCCTGCATCCATTGTGCGTACAGTCCAGTCCTGTTGATCTATCTATACCGGGATTCAATGTACAATTAAAATCCCCTGCTATTATATGTTGCCCTGTAAGTGATGATAAAATAAGAAATAAATTAGCAAAGAAATTTTGATCATCTATATTGGGACCGTATAAGTTCACCAGATTTATATTTTCTAATAACAAAGATCCTTGAATGATTAGATATTTTCCAAATTTGTCTCCAATTACATTTTTCACTTGAAATGGGATTGATTTATGTATGAGAGTCATAACTCCCCTGGCTCGGGATGAAAATGATGAGGTGAAAACACTTCCTTGCCATCTTCTCCTAATTCTTTTTACATCCTCCTCTATTAGATGAGTTTCTTGTAAAAACACAATTTTTGAACCTATGTCTTTTATTTTATTCATAACTTGTTTAAGTTTTTTTAAATTATGTAGACCTCTGCAATTCCATGAAGTTAAATTAAGATTAACACTTTGGTCTATGATCAATAAGGAGTTTGAGATTACCTCGCAATGTAAACATGCTCATACAGAGAAGCAAAAACATGAGTGGTTGAACATTCATCCTACAAACTACACACAAACAAATTCCCCCTTCCCACATTTGTGGTAATCCCCCCCAAAATCAAAAAAAAATTCTGTCTCCCGCTATAGCCATTGACTGCTCCACACCTGCGAGGACCAGCCAAAGCCACTCCTTCTTTATCCTCTCAATCACCCTGACTCTACTGCTTTTAATGACGTAACATTAACTCTCTTCTGTAGTTTTCCAACTTAACTCCAAAATTTTATAGCAACTTTGTACATCATAGGTTTGTTTTTTTTTTAAATATATAATACAATCTATATTTTGTAAACTTGCTATATGCTTCAGATCAGTCAGATGCCTGTGCAAATGCTTAAATATTCTACCTTATATTTTGTTCATGCTTCATGCTTAGCTCCCACCAGTCTCTTCTTGGATCTGCTTGATGAGCTCCTGCGCCTCCTCAGGGGTCTTGAAGGTGTGGGTTCTGCCCTTATATGTGACCAGCAATCTTGCAGGATGAATCACTCCATGACGAATCCCGAGGCTGCGCAGCACTTTACGGGCGGGGTCAAACTGTTTCCTTAATTGTTGGATTCCTGTGGCCAAATCTGGGTAGAACCGCACCTGTTGATCCTGGTATTTAATTTCTCCTTTGGCTCGCACCGCGTTGGAGATTGTCATCTTGTCTCTGTAGCTGAGGAACTTCATAATCAGCGTCCTCAGTGGTGCTTTATTATCTCTCGGTGGGCCAATTCGATGGGCGCTCTCTAAGACGACCGATGACTGCAGCTCCGCGTTGTTCAGCGCTTCTGGAATCCACTTTTCCAAAAAGGAACATGGATCCTGACCCTCGGTTCCCTCCGGGAGGCCCACCAGCCTCAGGTTGTTCCTTCTCGACCGGGATTCTAAGTCCAGGACATTATCTTCCAGACGTTTATTTTTTAATTCCAATGTGCACACCTTTAATTGTAGGCTGGTGACGTCATCCTCAGCGCTGGAAATTCGGAGCTCCACCTGCGTTACTCGTTCCATACAGTCGCTTAATTCCTTTCTCATTCCTTCTATCGCTGCTATAATCCCATCAAATTTAGCGGAAAAGTCTGCTCTCATTGAGCTAATGGCAGCGAGCACCGCACCTGTGCCGTCGCCAGCAGTCACTGCTCTGCTACTAGCTTGCTCCGCCATATCTGGAGATTTTTCTGCTTCGTCACGAACGTGAAAGTCTGTTAACTTGGACTGTTTCGGCGGTTCAGTTTTTCCTCCACCTGATTTCCCAGCCTTAGGCTTTACCGGCATATCCTCGCCCAAACGCTGGGATAGGCTTTGTTCCAAATGAGAGAGTTATTTGCCGACTTTTTATCTTTAGGAGCAGAGCAGGGCAAAACACGTCTTCCTACGTGGCTGCCATAACCGGAAGTCCCTCGACCGGAGCCATGTTGAACCGAGCAACAAACTGAACTTTATTGAGAAAACCAGGCACAATATACACACTGGCCGTAGCCCGCCTGACATCACTATGTCGACTGCCTGGCGTCGGCTAAGGCAAGCCCCAAGGGCCAAGGGCCAAATCCTCACACAACAATGACGTCACCAACCGGCTGCGTCATCATGCCCCTACCCATTTACCCTTTATAACACTGCTCGCCTCCTGTTTCCTTTGCGATGAAAGAAGGCTCCAAAGAGAAGAAAAACAACACAACTTTATTCTTGAGGCTGCTGGCAGGAAACCAACAATTCTGGGGCACTCTGTGCTGGAACAAGCTAGCTGCTAAAGCTAACTTTAGCCGGAGTTAGTTTAGTTTAGTTTAGTTTATTTGAAAAGGGACAATGCAATTTCATAAAACACATGATTACACATGGTTAAAAAAGCCACAATTAGCCAAAAGGCTAGTTTTCATCTGTAGTCCCCTGGCCAAGATGTAAAAAAGCAGTAAAATGCATCTACAAGAAAAAAACATGGTTAGACATTTAAGAGGGCACTAATGTCTTGTTTATTTTGTTTTTGATGGACCATGAGTCTGGAATAAAGTTTGATTGATTGATTGATTGATTGATTAATGTAACAAATAACATATACATAACAAACTGTACATTTAATCACAACATCAAACATCACAACAGACTTATCTTTTAGTGTTGGCAGCTGTAGGTGTTTATAAGCCACATTTTCAATTTTTTTGTGAAGGCCTTGTATGTTGTAAGCAGTTTAACCTCCTCAGGTACTGAGTTCCACTCACTAGCGCTCCTCACTGACCAGGCCGACTTACTGAAAGTGCTCCTGCGCAGAGGAATGAAACAGTCACCTCTGACAGAGCCTCGAGTGACACGGTCAGAGCTGTTTCTTTGGCTGATGAACTCTGCCAGAGGATCTGGAGCCAAATCATGCAGTACTTTATGAATCAAATTTAAATTTGCCAAATGTATGAAGACTATCCAAATTTAAAAGACTGTATTTTTTTAAAATTGCACAATGATGATAATGCCTAGGTTTTTTATCCATAACTTTAACTTCTTGTTTGTACAAAATTTCCAATGTTTTTTTTGCACTCAAACCCGCCTGGGACCAGCTAGTTAGGCAATAGTTGAAGTGACTGAGAATCATTGAATGCAAGTATATTTTTGCGGCTTCAGTTGACATTTCATTTCGAATTGCACGAAAATTTGCAAGATTTAACTTGATTTTTTTACACAATTTAGCAATATGGGCTTTAAAGGAAAGCTGTGAATCTATTATTAACCCAAGATATTTATATTGGCTAACAATTTGTATTTTTCCTCCATTAACATGTATGTCAGGGTCAGGTGACACTCTATTTATTTTAGTGAAATACATGCCTACAGTTTTAGAAACATTTAACTGTAGACAGCACTACTGCAACCAAGTTGTGACACAGGACATTGTTTTAGCAGCAACAGTGTCTTTGGAGCAACCATGAACAAAAAAAAACGTGTCGTCTGCATACATTAAGCATTCAGCTTCAGGATAAACAGTGGGCAAATCATTAATATAAAGACTAAATAAAAGGGGGCCTAATATTGATCCCTGGGGGACGCCAGAAGTTAGCCTAAGAGAATCAGATCTGCAGTTGTTAACTGATACAGATTGTGTTCGATCATGCAGATATGATTCAATCCAGCTCACAGCATTGTGAGAAAAGTTAAATTTAAAGAGCTTGGTAAGAAGAACAGAGTGATTTACTGTATCAAATGCTTTCCTGAGGTCCAAAAACACCGCCCCTACAGCTCCACCCTTATCAAGAAAAGATTTTATTTTCTCAATGAAGAGGCATGTAGCCATTTCAGTGGAATGCTTGGATCTGAAACCAAACTGCATGGCGTGGAGAGAGGGGGAACTACTGTTTAAATAATGGACAATCTGCTCTGCCACCCATTTTTCTGCAATTTTGGAAATGGCCGGAAGAATGCTTATTGGTCGGTAGTTATGCAGAAAAGTTAAGGCTTTTCTGCTAAGAGTTAAGGCTTTTTGAGAATGATGCTGAGATCCAGACTTCACTAACATTCAAGAGTGTCACTTGCTTGGGAAGTCTTAATTCTTCTGAACAACAACTGAAGGAAATAACAGAGTAGTGACCCAAGGTTTGCTGTTCTGATGCCAAAATGTCAAAACAATGGCTAATTAGCCAGTGGCTTTGAGGATTATTACAAGTAGCTGGGAGTCTACAAATCAACTGCTTATTGTTAACAATGAGGGATAACGATTAGACACCAAGACATCGCTGTTTAACTTCATCTGAAAGCACCTGGACAGGTGAGTGTGCTGAATGAAGCCAGCCTTTAGCTAATGCTAAATCAAACTAGATCATATATCAAAAAAAACAGAGAAAAACAATCAGGAGAAATTAAGTTGAGGGCTCTGTGAACAATTTATGGGCTGATGTGGATAAGCATGCATGATAAGTGTTATGAAGATCAAGAAATATATTTAGCTTTGTACATGTCTGGATAGGTGGTGCTAGCCCACTTCTCCATGTCTTTTGGCCAGTTTTGCTTTGGAATGAGATAGGGGCCTGTTTCTCAATTAAAACTAATTTGTCATCATACCGCTGTCTGTCACAAAACGTAATTTCATCTTGCCTGCACTACAGTTGTATGTACAGCAACATGATAATAAAGGTTGATTTGATCTGATTTTGATATTAAGAGTTTCATAATAAATTTCGGACATTTTCATATTTTTGTTCCATTGCTCCGTGATTACCCCCTACACACACACACACACACACACACACACACACACACACACAACATGGCCGGTGATCTTATTTGACCCCGCCAGAAGTCACGTGATCGAAAACTATGAATAGCATTTGGACCAAAGTTAGTCTAAATGTCGTGAAATTATGGTTGTGAGAAGTTTTTTAAATCCTGCGCACACCAACTTTTACAAACTTTAAAAGAGCTTTTTAACTCTTGCTTGGCCATGGATGAGAGCTGTCTACTACAAATGAGAGATGATGCCAGTCTTTCTCTTTGTCCAGTAGTTGTAAAATTTCCTTCAGCTATATTATCGTTCATCTCAGCCAGAGTTATATTAATCTGCTCTGGTGAATGCAAAATTGTAGATTTAATTCAAAAAATCTGGGCTGCACGGTGGCGCAGTGGTTTAGCACTGTGGCAGCACAGTTTTACCCTCGGCCGGGGGATCGCGGGGATCATGAGATCGTGGGTTCGATCCCAGCCCCCGACCAACAGTGAGCTGTGTGGAGTTTGCATGTTCTCCCCGTGTTGTGCGGGTTTACTCCGGGATTTCTCCGGTTTCCTCCCGCTTACCAAAAACATGTAGGTTTAGGGCGCTCGCGCACGCAGCGACCAGCAACCGGTGGCTTGTCACCAGACTGCAAACCAAGTCTACCTACGGGTACAAATAAGTAACAAAAAAAAAAAAAAAACAACTGTGGGAATATTTTCATTTTGAATCATTCTTTTAAAAGACTAACAGTGAATGAGGTTAAAATTGTAAAAACTGTCATTAGATAATGAATATCGGGTTTGTGCGCACATAACCTGCTCTTCTCCTGTGGAGACCTTTTTTTTTTCCTCTGTGTAGTGAAAAAACCCTGTTCTGGCTTCAAATAGTTAATATTTAACCCTTGAACAGAAAACACGTTGAGTCTGTTTTTTCATTGTCATAATTAAAGTTGTGGGTTGATACAAGATATTTGTTGGTTGTTAGTCTTGATGGCACTATATTTTTCTGCTATTAAGCCAAACCTAGAACTTTGTGGTCTTTCACTTTATTTAGTAATTGGCAGTGGCTATGGATATAGAAGCTGTATCCCTATACAAATTGTCAATTGGTACGGAAGAGTTGACAATCTGACAAAACCTTTTCAGATCAGCTCCAAGCCAACTGCTGCTGTAGTTTAGGCAGATAGTACGTTGGGCCTGTGATCAGAAGGTTGCTGGTTTGCATCCTGCTATTGGCACCTTGTCCAAACCATTTTACTATGAGATGAAATTTAGACTTAAAAATAAGAGGTTAACCTGAGGATGTGGGAGTGGGTAAGGTTAAAAAGGTAATAAATAGATACTGATTAAAATTTTGAAATAAATGCCTCAGATTTCCGTACCCGTAGCCTGCTGCTTTTAAGATACGCATTAATAGAACATACTGGCCAATCAGATTTGAGTCATATCTGTAACTAGAATTCTCTGGGTACGGTTCCATAGCCATAGCCACTTGACGGTCAAGCTGATCCATCAGTGACTCCAGCTACATCGCCACAGTAATCTGAGAACTAGGAATAATCAGATAATGGTAATCGGATTTGACATGTTTACATGCACTGAATAGATGGATTATTGGACAGTAAACTGTGTGCGTTAATGTAATTTCACTTTATGTAACACAATAATTGCCTTTTACCTGATTATTGTTTTTACATGACTACTTTAATAATCAAATAACTCCAGAAATCTGATTATAAACGTTTATTACCGTGCATGTAAACATGGCCATTTTGCATATCATACTCCCAAAAATATGTGGGAGGGCCCCAAAAATTGCTCTAGTTCAGGGGCCCACAACCTCCTTAATCCAGCCCTGCCCACCGCCATCCATCCATTCATTCATCCATCTTCTACCGCGTAATCCTTTTCAGGTCACGGGGGTGCCGGAGCTTATCCCAGCATCTTTGGACGAGAGGAAGGGTACACCCTGGACAGATCGCCAGTCCATCGCAGCCTGCCCACCACCTTTAAAACAAACAAACTTTCACAAGGTGAACTCTCCACAGGAGGTCCAACCACCTAGACAAAGTAAATTAAAATTAGTATCAGTTGATCCAAAACAAATAAATTAATTTTTAAAGTTCTCAAAATCAGTTATGCAGTTTGAAGTCAATGTCTACCATAAAGGTGAAATAAAACCCATATAAAATGTTGGCTCCAACAATGTTCTTGCAGCACAACTGATTTAAGGACAGGCAATAAAAGATAAAAGATGTTGACTCCAAGAAAGCAATCCATTTAACGATGGGAGTCAACTCAAATCATCTGGCTACAGGCAAAGCAGCAGTCTGGCATCTAACATGGCCTACAAGGCACTGCTCTGGGTCCTCGGGTCTAAATGGAATTAATAAAAATTACATTTAGTGCATAAATGGCAGGATATACTGCATATAGATAATACTGGTTACATCAACCAAGTCACACAAAGTAGGACACAAGCAGCCAGTCACCACAGCCTCAGCCCAAACCTGTAACATTAATTCCACATGTGGCAAACAAAGATAAACATAATATGGAGAGTAGCTTGATAAGTAGTGATGGGATGGCAGGCTCCGGAACTTCGAGGGTGCACCGAGCTTATCCAGGAAATATTTGGCGAAGCGCATTTGGAGGTGTGTATTGCTGATGTATGTGTTGACGTTGTACCACGTGACTGGGTCAGGAAGCCATTCATGATTTTGCACGCAACATGAAATGAAGTGCACAACGATACACAGTGGAAATCCCTGTCCCTCATGTTTTGTGTTGTCGATGTTTGGCTGTGTAAGGGATTTGTGACAGCCAGTTTTCAGATGAAGCCAGCACCAAAAATATGGACTTCTCTCATATGGGAACAGTTTGAGCGCATTTCTCCCATTGATGTATTTTCCACAAATAGTGGATATTTATTGTAAAACTTTTATTTGCAAGGTGAAGTGTCTGTTGTGTTTCATAGAGCTTGGATCATTATTACACATCATTATGCTGAGGCACTATTGCTATTGTGCCCTGCATGAGAATAAGGACAGAGGTGAATATACTGTTAAAAAGTTATTTCTTAATAAAAATGGATAAGTAGTACAAGCACACCAAGTAACACAGGCACATTCACTGTAGTCACCCCAGTTTTATTATTTCCTTTTTCCCTTATGATCATTGATATTTCTTAAGACAGCACATTTATTGAAATGGAAAAAATACACATTAAACCAATAATGCCCTTGTAAAAACCTGCATGCTGTATACTTTATGTCAACTACATGGCCTGGTAGAGCAAATGAAGTTTCACATGAGGCTTCATCTATATGAACCATTTTGATGGAAAGGCTCAAGCCTTCAAGAAAGCTTTATCTGGTCATCACTAAGTGGTAGCCTAGAGGTAAAACATCTGGTAAAGCTGGGGTTCAAGTCCCAGTGGGGTTATTCTTATAATGTATTTTTATTTGCAAGGTGAAGCATCTGTTGTGTTTCAAAAAGCTTGGATACAACAATGACACATCATTATGCTGAGGCACTATTGTGCCCTGCATGACAATAAGGACAGAGATGAATGTACTGGGAAAGACAGTTGAAAAGTTATTTCTTTAAAAAATGGATAAGTAGTACAAGCACACTCACTGCAGTCACCTCAGTTTTATTATTTCTTTTTTTCCCTTATGATCATTGATATTTCTTAAAAGACAGTGCATTTATTGAAATGAAAAAAAAAACCAAACACATTAAGCCAATAATACCCTTGTAAAAATCTCCATGTTGTATACGTTTTGTCGACTAGATGGCCTGGTAAAGAAAATGAGGTTTCACATGAGGCCTCATCTATACGAGCCATTTTGATGAAAGTCCTCAAGTCCTCTAGAAAGCCTCATCTGGCCATCACTATTGATAAGGTCATGAGCTTTTCCAGCTCTTTACCTGCAGCGCCAACATCAGCTCAGTCAGAGCAAAGTACCACCACCTGGGCTTATAAAGGTGATCTCATCCTGCCTCCACCTACAAGAAGCATTACCAACCTAATGCCAGCCCCAAAGCTCAGTGACCTCCCTCACACAAATCAACAATTATTTTGTTTAAAAAGTTGTGAATTATATCAATATTCTATTTATATTTTTGTTGCAGTTTTCTTTGACTCCAAATTGTATAAGGAGGTCAAGGAAATAATTCATTGCTCTAAACATTGTTTTGGCTTATATAATAATTTCATCAAATTTTGTAGTGCTTTATTAGCCTTGAACTCTGCTGCTGGCAATCATGACTGCAGATACACAGTGGACTGTCCACAGAAACAATTCTCCAGATGTTCTACAGTAGTTTGCACATCTGTTTAAGGCTCCAGATGGTTTAGGATACACCTGACATTCCCTGGGGCATTGCCTTAATTTATCCAGATGTTGGGGAAGTCTTGAGGCCTTGCTGCTGAAGGGAAAAAAAAAGTTGCTTTATTATACAGACTGTCAAACCCACAAAGTGAAGGATGATGATGTACCAAGCTTATCCTCTGAGGTAAGATAAACCCAACTAATTTAACACAGGATACAGCCCAGTCATTATTTGTGCACCAAAGACAGTCAGTCAAGAACCACAACTTAGTAATCAGCAATAAAAAAAGAGAGAGAGATGGTGAGTGCTAGAGTGTTGATGCAATTTTGAACTGCTGAAGAGAAGGAGCTTGTGTTGTGTCTATGTGTATTATGTAAAAGCTGTAAATTGTCCATGTTTTCAAAGCTGGACATTTTACCAATTGGCCACAGCCAACTTATTGGTTTATTGTTTGGTCTGCAACATAATGATTCAACCAAAAAAGGTCACATGCTAAATGCTAACAAAGCAAAAAGGAGCATATCACTGCTGGTGGGGGCAGTTAAAATGAACAGAATACATCAGTGTGTGATTTAAAAAAACAAAACAAAAAAAAAATGTCACCTTAATGCAGAACCAGTCTGAGCCCCAAACTTGTTTCTCTAAAATGAGACGGCCATATCTGCTGCATCATCATTGAGCCTTCTCCCCTTTTCTAAGGTAACTCTCTAAAGGCAAATGTTTTTTTTCACATTTTAGCTAGCTTGCTAGTAGCTCATGGGTTTAATATTCGAGCTTCACAGCTAATTACTAAGACAGGTGACATGAAAGCAGGCAGTGATCAAGAGGAGTCAAGATTTATTAAATAAATAAACAAGAGACGAAGGTATACACCGGGAGAAACTAACTGAACTGTAACATTGGATAACTAAAAAAACAAGACTGAGGCATAAGGGCTGAAAAAACATGCTGACTCAAAACACTGGGAAAATAACTAAGGAAGAGAAAGCAGCTAATGATTAAATACGAACAACCAGGAGATGAGGAGCCAGGAATCACAGGGGGGATACACCCAGAGATCATGGAGAGAAATAACATTAATGATGCCGCATCGGCGGACAGACACGAGAAAATATTTAAAGATAAGCAGACAATTTGGGAATTGACATGAGATCAATTGGGCAGGTTGTGGTGTATGTGAAACGGCGCAATGCACTATGCTGCGGTAGCACGTATGCTCATGTGACATCACAACGCCGCAGGGTATATAACACGGCTGCCCAGGGCCAGCCTTCTCTCTTGGCACCCTACCTACTACCAACCACAGTCTATTCTGTATCATCTTACTAAGCTAACCTTCAATAAAGTTAACCTCAACACATGGATGTGTTCGCACTTATTTCCAGACAGAACATTTGGTGATGAGGAGGACCCATGCAACATCGAAGATAATGGAAACGCTATTGAAACCTTTTCTTTTGAAGTTCTTCGATGAGCCTGGTGAGCCACCTGTCTCTTGGTCCCACTGGTATGAATCGTTTAAAACCTACATGTCTGCCTTTGACCTAGCTAATGTTAGCAGGGCTAGGTGAAGGGCCTTCCCCAGTTAGCATCGCAGCTAGCAGGCCCCAACCCGCGCTCCCCACATTTAGCTCCGCTGGTACAAGCCATTGCCCCAGCTGCTCAACCGTTTGACCCCACTTCTCTTCATGACAGCCCCGAGGCAGACGTCATGGGACAGCAAGACACCATAGCAAACCGACCCAGTGGCAAGCTCAGTTTGACCGACAATGGCCCGAGTCCGCTGCATTCGGATGTGGATGCAGCCACTCCCTGCTTTGCACCGCACACTGAGCAGAATCCTGTAGAACAGGGGCCACCACAGGAGCTCCAGACCGCATCCACACAGGACCCAGAGCTGGTCCTCATGCAGCACGAGCATCCTCGAGCTGCCACCTCATCGTAGGAGCTCCAGTCCACAGTCACGCAGGACCCAGAAGAAGGTAAGGCCTACCCTATCAGTGGTAAGACCAGCCTGCCTCTACGTCCTTTTCCGGACAACTCACGTCCTCCACCAGAAGATACTCCAGTAATGGCGCCTTTCCCCAGCAGTGGGACGGAAGTGCAATGAGAGAAGCACCGCATGCAGCACGAGACACATCGAGCTGCTGCGTCACTGCAGGAGTTGCAAGCCGTGGCTGAACAGCACTGGCCACGTCCTCCATCAGATGACACTCCAGCGGTAGTGCTCTCACCTAACAACAGGGTGGCAGAGAGATGAAGAAGGAACAAGCAGAGCGGCCTTCACTCATGGTATTCAACCAGATTCAGATACGTCGACCCAATCACTAATACAAGCTGCAGTCCTTCTGGCCAGCACTGACGCGGATCATTGCTAAGGTAAGATCAGCCACCTTCCATCTGACTGATGGGTCATAACGGCACACCAGCCATCACAGAAGGATGACACCACCTCTTGCTCCTAATCAAAAGATTGCGACCAGGCCAGCCTGCCCAGACTGGGACTTCGCCGATGAACGGTTTGCAGCTCCAGCGGGGCGGGCGCTGGAACCACCCAAGTCAGCGCAGCCTAAGCCCCACCTGGCATGATTCCGATGGAGACCTCTTCATCTTGAGGACTATGTTACTGACTTTAAATACATTGGTTGTCAGCGCATGGCCTGGTCAGTGGCAGAATAACCGACGTGATTATGCGAACACACTGGCAGTCTACCCGGTCGCCCAGTCAGAAATGTTATGGTTGAAATGTGCTTTAAGAGGTTCATTATAATAGCCTGTTCACCCCAGCCAGGTATGTGTTCCGTTTCACGTTAGGCAATACGCTAATCTTTATACCGGCCGCTCGGCCCAGTCATACATGCTCAGTTTTACATTAGTCGACACGCTAATATGTATGTTTTATTTGCTGTCCTTGCTAAGGCTAATTCGTACGGTTGTAATGTTCTAAGCTTTTCAAGGGGGGAGTAAATGTGATATGTGTGAAACGGCATGATGCACTATGCTGCGGTAACACGTATGGACATGTGACGTCAGGACACCACAGGGTATATTACACAGCTGCCAAGGGCCAGCCTTCTCTCTGCAACCTACCTACTACCAACCACAGTCTGTTTTGTACCATCTTATTAAGCTAACTTTCAATAAAGCTAACCTCAACACGTGGACGTGTCCGCACTTATTTCCAGACATAACACAGGTGTGGGTAATGACATTAACAAGGGTGACAAGGAGACAGACAAAACAAACAGGAGGGAACACAAACACGGAGGGAGATAAGGCCATAAAACCACAACGAACCAACCCTATATTAATGTTGGAAACACCAGAATAACCATAGAACAAAACCTAAAATAAACAGCAGTAAACTAGAAATCTAAATGTTAAGAACTACCAAAATAAACAAGAATCACGTTTAACTAAACCGAAAAGTAAACTGAGAAATATAACTAAGGACCCACAAAAAAACACTTCAAGAAGAATTATTGTTAGATACCAAATTAGATAATTATCTCAGATGCAGGCCTGATGCATAGTCATCTGTGCTCCTTCCATCTGCAGTTTGACACAAGTGAAAACTTTTTAGGAGCCAATAACAGTTTCCAGATATTCACAACAGTTCTAAAAATGCAAGTTTTTAAAACCACAATTAAATAGCATCACTGCTCCCTTGGGACATGCCACTGAAACATATTTTACATCTTATGGTTTTATGCATGTTAACTGTGAGTTAGTGGTCAGTTGAACATTTGTTGTAGGTTTATAAACACAAAATAGGCCTATAACCCTTGAAAGAATAGGATATAATAGTAATTCATTATAGTCTTCAACCATCCTTCAGCTGTGTGAGCTTTCGTCTGAGCATCATCTCATTCAGCTTCGCTCTGCAGTATCATGACTTGTTCCGACGAGCAGTAGCTGTTTTTTGTGAACAGGAGCAGGGAAACATTTTGACTGAGGCTGAGCACCGTCACATCTGTCAGGAGTTGGACCCTGGAGGACTGTGTCCGCCAGCAACATTCCACTTCTGACAGGTGAGGAAGTGAGAGTGAGAGAACGGGAAGAAGGATGTTAGGGAGAGAAGGGGGAGTCCAAGGCAGCTGGAGACCCCGTTATTGGACGGAGTTCCTGTTGTGTTAACAGAAAATGAATGGATTGAGCATGTTCTCTTGGTTAAATCATCATTGATAAATGTTTATTAATGATGCATGATATAGCCACTTAATTGTGTTTGGTAATAAAATGGACTTTAAATTTTAGATAGGACAGGAATGCAGCCTTACAGAAAACCAGCTAGTCAACCAAAACTGAAAAATGAACCCTATCTTTCCGATTTCCTGGTTTTATTCTCTGCTCATCGACCGCGGCTCCACCTCCAAAGTGACAGATTGGTCTCCTGTCAGTTACTTAAAGAAATTTGTTGCACTTTGTCAGATGCTAACCATAAGCTTTTGGGGTTTTTTTTTTTTTTTTTGTTTTTTTTTTTTAGATTTGTGGACCCTTTAGTGAACACATCAGAAAGAAGAATTCTTAACCTGAGACTAAATTTATCAGACTGTTTCCTTTGTTATGTGTGGACTCATATTTCTGACCTGGCCACTTAATTTATTGTATGGACTGTCATATGTCAGGCTTTTTATGAACTGGCAACTATTTGTTTTTGCCCTTCTTTTGGTTACTTTTGTTCTTTTTTCCTGCTCCTTTGTTTATGTTTTAGATTTGAAAAAACTGTGATGAATAATTATATATTTTTTTTAATTATCATTTCTCCATAAAATAAGAAAATGGACAAAGACAAAGGGCTAAGACAAAAGTACTGTGTAGACATTGTTAAAGTGATAGGATATGATTCAAATTTGGTAAGTCATTTTAAATGGCACAATGTGATGGTGAATATCACTGTTACAAGAACAAAACAGCATTCAGCAAATGCACCCACCATCATCATTTCAACAGCATTTTCTGTGATTTTTTTTTTGGTATTTGATATTCTGTTCATTTCAGAATCTTATGTATTGGGAGTACTTGTATTTTGCAGAAGTATTTATTTTCATTTCTTTTATCTAATTAATAATTTTAAAAATAAACTGTTAATGTTCACCAAATTTCATAACAAAAGTCAAGAAATTTAATGTTTTGCATTATTTTCCCTTACTGTACTGAAAATGAAGTGAACCGTGGCCTTATAACGGAGGCATGTACTGAGCCAAAATTTTTGTGCACTTTTACAACTCAATTAGTTTGAATCAGAGTAACAAAAATGTAATTTGACCAATACATGAAGTGAGTGATGTGTTTTATCTTTGCATGCCTCATCCTCACTAACTGCTAACTCTTACCTTTCCCCCTGAGGGAGTTCAGGTTCTGCGGATCCACTCTGCCCAGTCTTGGCTCTGCAAAGCGACCGATCCTCGTGGCACTTTTCCAGCTCTCAGCAGGAAAGGAAGTGGCTCTCACGGGCAATGCTCGATTCGTCCTCTGCCAGGGCGGAAGTCAGCGCAATAGGTCACGCTGTCAGAGCCCACCAGAGTTCACATCCTCTCATTAGACTGCAATACCTTCGGCGTGGCGTAATGGGGGGATAAACAGCAAAGCCAGAGGAAACTGGGGCTGAGATGGTGCAGGTGTAGTCAGGTGGATGGATGGAGGCCCGCACATGTATCGGTTTACAGCATGTGTTTAGGACATAAAGATTCTCAGCTGCTGAAGTGTGAAGGGGGCCAGGAGGTTGTTATACTGGCACATCAAATTTGGATGTAACCTGTGACTCAGCAGAATTCACCAAAGTCTGGTTCAGTTTTATTTAGAGCGGTGGTCGGCAGCCTCTAACTGTGGAATGAGACACTTCGCAATTTTTGCTGAAAAAAGACCTGAACAATACAATATTTGAGCCTTAGAATAAAGATAAAACAGCTGAGCTGTAAAAATAAACTGGCCTGTCAGTATTATTAATAGAACCACATCTTTTTTCCTCTTAAATGTGAAGGTTTTTCACGGAAATTTTTGCTTGTTTAAATATACATATATTATATTTTTCATATAAATTTGTGACTTTTTGCTCAGATTTGCAACTTAAAGGTGATAGAGACAACATTGTGACCTCGAGGCCAGTAGATGTGTCACTTACTCTTGCCCCAAATATTGGTAAAAACCTAGTTATGCTATTGGCTAGGGCTGCACAATATAGCAAAAATTCATATCACGATATGTCATCTTATATCACGATATACATTTTTTGCAAATTCTACAGTTTAGCTAATCATATAAAAAGGACCATCTCTTTTTTTAACATGTAACATTTTCCCTCATAATTTTGCAGTGTTATAAAATAGTTTTGTAATGTGCATTTGAGACTTGATTCTCATAAATTTCAGGTTTTTCTTTTAAATCATATATGAATAAAAAGTAAACATCAATAATTTAAAAATTTCCTGAGCAGGAGGAGAATAGCAAAAAAAAAAAAAAATATTAACATAAAAAAATTGTCTGAAAATGAGAAAATTACCCATGGCTGCCAGCTACAGATATAAATTAGTTGTTAGTTTAAATCAGTGAAAATTTAAGTGTAAACCTGCAGCCTGCCATTTTGGCCTGATTTAACCTGTTTGCTTCTGAATAAAAATATTTCAGATTGGTCATGATATGAAAATCAGACACAAAAGGTAATGTAATAAAATACATGTGACAACTTTATCTTTATTCATTATCACTACTTTAATAATTAAAATGATTAGATATCAAAAAAATTACATTAAGAGCCATCTTGCTCCTCCAACCCATTTTAATGTATTTATTATTTATTTTTCGTGTATGTGCCACCATCATACACTTTTGCAGCTTTAATAAAAAAATTTCCAGACAAAACTAAGAAACTCAGCAATAATTTAAACCAAAGAAACAGTGGTTTGCTATGGTTTCCAGTTAGCACAACTTGGCATCGTCATTTAGCATTTAATAATTAGACATGGTGTTAATGTTACTTACCTCCTATTAAAATGAGGTTAGCGAACTATCCTCTCTGATGCAGCACGATGAAAAACGGTCTCACATCCCTGGCAAACAGGAGTAGCAGCTATCTGAACCGGTAGTTTGGAGTTAGCATTAGCAACCACAGGACTGAAGCCTAGCCATCCACCACACCTGTTCCACTGCACGCAGTCACGCACTGCGGGGAAAAGACAGGGCACTGAGAAGTAGTGGTGAGGAGCTTTACTGAATAAATGGGGTATGTGCATTTTGAATACGATATAAACGATAGAGTTTTCTTTGAAATGATAGACGTTTTTATATTGTCAACCGATATACAGTATAACATCCTATCGCACAGCCCTACTATTGGCTATGGCTGGCTTTGACCAGCTGTGACTCCTTTACCGGCCATGAATAAATATAAATGCTAGATATTACATGGCTAACATTGTTGTGCCAAACAGAGGCACCACATGTAGGTAATTAATGAAATAGAATGAATAAAATGCAGTAAATACTTATGGCACAATGATTTATGCTTCTTTTACCTGGTCAATATGGTGGCCGCACTTAGGCAACTGCTACTAGCCTGGTGGCTAGCCATGTCCTGTCTAGTGTCTACATATATCTATGCTACTGACCACCATAGTTCTCACCATCCATGTGCCCAGATGTAAATATTATAATTATTTTGGACCTGTAAAAATTTATAAAAATATTTTTTCATCAATGTATTTTTTAAGATTATGAAGACTTCAATCCTAGACCTTTCTAAACACTTTATTGATGTACTTTTTAAAATATTTTTTTCCATGAAAATACTATCTTGCACACCTTTAACTTATAAAAAATTGAAGCTCTATTCTCGTAAACTTGACTTTCTATAAAATGCAGCATTTCTTGTAAATCTGATTTATTTTAAGTTTTGCATCAGTCACAGAGAACTTAAGATACTGTTGAAGTCTTAAAGAAAATAAGAAGTTTTACAGTCTGTCAAAGAAACTGAACTCATGAAACAAGCTAGAAACTTTATTAGTTAAAACAGGTATACAGAGTTGCTGCATTACATATTTTATCTTGTTAGACTGTGTTTTTATACAAGTACCAATATCAGTGGTTCAGAAAAAAGCAACTCCTACAGGAAACAATGGCATATGTATACAATACAGCTTAGCAAACATATCAAAATCATTTTTTACAACTTTTTTTGTTTGTTTTTTTGTTTTTTGTAGCAACCAATACTCTCCATTGGTGTGCCATAGTGCAAACTGTGTTGTTTGTAAGAGTTTTTTTTTTCTTCTCCTAAGCTGAATATCAACATTCATATGTTATTTTTTTTCTGTCTTAAACACATCTTCATTTGGAGACTGCATTCACTGTGCCTTCAGTTCAAGTCCTTCCATCCAGTCATGTAACTTTACAGTCAGAATAATTCAAGTGTCGTCGGGCAGGTTGGGCTGTTGAAGAGTGAAAATGATGACTGTATGAAACCTGTCATTCCACATTTGTGGGGACAGCTTAGACACTCTCATCCTGGGGACAGAAAATTTTATAGACAAAAATCACATCCTCACTAATTTCACACTTGCAAGCTGGAGAGAGGGTGTGGTGTAATTATTAGGGTATGATTATTTTAAATCATAGCCCGTGATTCTTTTCTTACCAATTGTATTTTGAGACTTAAAAAACCAACAGGAAAAGTGACGTCCCCACTACGTATGGCTGTGTCAAATGGTCCCCATGGCTGTTTTACAAGTATGTGTGTGTATGCTTCCTCATACGTGTTTCTGTGTGTTCCTGCATCCATCTGGTTTCAGAGTTCACTGGAAGAAAGAAGAGTGCGAGCTATGAAAGCTTTGCCCTGCCTGTAGGTCGGGGCTCTACTGCGGCTCTATTGCACTGTGTTCTGCAGGAAAGCGTTGGAACTGGTTGGACTGGTGGCGTCAAAACAGTCTGAAAGTTAAACAGAGGATGGTGATGATGGTGGCTCCGGTGGTAGGCTTGATTCAGGAGCATCCGCAGCGGTCCACCACCATGTATGGGATCTTGCCGTAGATGATATGCTCCTTGTGGTTGAAGTAGAGCATGTTGATGGGTGACATCTTGGTGGGTGTGCAGCAGGGGCCTGCTGTCCCCTTGGGGTTGGCTTTGTTTACCAGGTGGGTGTGTGGGTACTTCTGCATGTGCATGTACTCACACTCGCCAGAGCAGTAGTTGGCCTTGTAGCGCTTTGGGGCGATAATCCAGTCCCAGCCGAAGTCCTCAAAGTCCACTGTGAGTGGGTAGCGGCAGCAGCGAGACTCTGGAGAGTTCTCGTCACAGTCCAAGCCCGAGTCTCTCCGGACTCTCCGGGGCCCCTCAGAGATCTTGACCTCCATGAATGGTTGCTGGAATGACAGAAAAAGAAAAGTAAAGATGGCGTTACCTCATATTTAGTTGCTTGAGTGGTCATCAAAAAGTTATTCAGATTTATTCTTTTAAATATGTTCAAACTATTGTCTTCATCTGAGGAAAAATAAAACAATCTAGTCTAATATAATCCAAATCATTAAAGAAACAGCAGCCATAATAGAATTAAACATTTTCTGACCCAGAATAGAATAAAATAACAATAATTTCAACACTGATTGCAATGCAATGAAATTATAGTCACTAAAAATGAATACAGATGAGTATTTTCTGGTTAAGAAGACGATTTTTACAGTATAAACATTAATATTTCAAACCAGTTTTCTCTCTGTGGAGCATTTTCAGTGAAAACCATGTTAACTAGGTTTAATTGTGCTCGACAAAGACAAGCCTCAGTGTTCCTTCTGAATTGTGTCTAAGAAAAACTGGATTTGCACTCATTTCAAATCAGTGAAATCATACTCAAAGAACACAACAAACGCACTTGGGTAAAAGTACTTTTTTTCTTCATAAATATAACTGACATCATAAAGCATCCTGAAGTAAAACTACTCATTAAGGTGCAACTTGGTGAATAAGCTACTTAAGTAAATGTAACGGGTTACTCCCCACCTCTGGAGCAGAGCCTGTGAAAAAAAGGCACTTTTTTCATGCTTTAATCCTGTTATTTTGTTTTCAAACACGGTCACGATAATATTATGAAACTTTTGGAGTTCTGGAGAAATTAAATCATCTCATGGATGGTTACACACAGCTGTCTAGTTATTCTAATTGCCCCCAGGGCTGCCTGGTGCCAGCATTTCTACTGTATGATGTGCTTGTCATTGATCATCACTTTGTGTGTGTGTGTGTGTGTGTGTGTGTGTGTGTGTGTTTGCGAGCAATTACTCTGATTTGCACTCTAAAGAATGTGGGGCAGGTGAACTTTTATGTAATCAAGCAATAAGATTTGAGGTTATCGTGGAGTGATTGGGCTTCAGTCCAAATGTAGATAAGCGCCTGCATGGAGTCTGTGCTGATTAACAGCTTTCAAAAGACTTTTTTTTTTTTTTTTTTTGCACATCCTGGTTCCTTCTTGCAGGAATGTTTGCTCACCTGCTGATTCTGCAAAGCCTCTCTGAACACTAGATGTTAAAAGTGTGGCCCTCTGTGCAAACTCATGAGGAATCTGCCCTTATGGCTGCCCTAATCCAAACTGAGAGATGTTGAGTTTATGTCTTCAAAATCAAAACTCATATATGACACGTGTAAGACGAAAGTTCAACTCACCAGCCCTTCCTCTCCAGGGGTCACGGAGGTCACAGCCAAGTTGCTCCCCCGGGAGTCGAAGGCTTTGATCTCGATGCCCCAGTTGGTCTCTGGCTGCCGCAGCCACACTGTCAGCACCTGTTTGACGTCTATGCTCTGCCAGGAGCTGACGCCGGCGTTCACGTCGATCTTCAGGGAGCGGATCCGTATGTGCCTGCTGCCGTCCGCCACCGGCGTCAGGCGGGAGATTTGCAGGAACACGGTGGTGGCCTCGTCCGCCGGGCGCAGGTGCACCCAGAGCTGCGCCCGGACGATGCGGCTGGGCTGGAACTTGGGAGTGATGGAGAAGTAGCAGCACTTCGGCTCCCCGTCCGCCTGCACCACGGAATCGGCTGCAGAGTGACAGGAGCAGAAAATGTTGTTTGTCACTGGTGCAATGGGTGTTTTGGAGAGCTGTACATCTTGCTGCAGATGCTGTGCAAAAAACTTTTATCTCTGATTAATTTTATGTATTGAAGACTTTTTGTCTAATAGTTCATCCACTCTCTTTTATTTGTATTATATTATTGTTTGTATTTTTAACTGTATTGACTGATATGACTCTTTTCCAGAAAGCTTTGCAAAATACATTTTTAATCTCAAGAGACTTAAATCCAGGTTTTTAAAAAGTTTGCAGAAGCAGTTATGATAAAATTGAAAAAAATGTGCATGAAGAGCCTCAAAAACGTAATTTTCCATTCACTGTTTTGAATTGCTCTGATCGATTCAAGTCAACATTTCATTAACAGTATGTAATCCATAATAATACTAATAAATATACAACTTTAACTACGTGGCGCACCTTCCTGCACGCCCTACTCCGTGCGTAAAAGCGCATTTTGGAGACGACTGAGCGCATCCTTCCAGACGACGCGCCTAAAGCATAGAAAATGAACACTCACGCTCCGTGGCCACCACCATTATCGTCTCCGTGGTGGCGTGCTCGTCGTCCTCCTCCATGACCGCGTCCCTGCTGTCATCCCCCAGCACGTCGTACTGGTCCAGAAGCTGCTGCAGCGGCGGCGCTTTGGGCAGGAGCTGTTTCACCACCTCTCTGCTTATGTTCGGCGCCTCCTTCATCCGCAGCTTGCTCAGGATTTGCGACTTGATGGCGTTCAGCCGCATGGTTTTGATCTGCTGCCGCATCTCGCAGGTGGCGCACTGCTGCTCCGCGTCCGCCGGGCTGTTGGCTGACGGCTGCTGGTGCGCCTCTTGGTCGCTCAGAACTACGGGACCCAAAGCGATCAGCAAGCAGAGGTATAGCACAGTCTGAGACGCTTGCATCATCCCCGAGATGTGTGAATTCAGGTTTTGGAGGAGCGGAAAAAGATCCTGTGCTGTGAGCTGCAGCTGAAGCGCGTCTGGATGAGGGTTGGATTAAAGTCCCACACTGATAGGGATCATACTTTATTAGCGCGAACCTTTTTATACTCCAACTTTAGCCGCTTTTGTGTCGTCAAAAACTATGATTGGCTGGACAGGCAACAATGAATTTTAACCGACTGACATGAAAACTTTTTCCCCCCTCCTGTCGAACCATAAAGGGATGGAGACTGGGCTGGACGCAAAGGGACAAACCAAATGTCTCACGCCATGAAACCAAACAATCCGATTCATCCGTGTAATAAATAAGGATAAGAAAGTTTTAGATTTTCTCACCCTAATTTGTTCAGAGAAAAATTATGTCTCCATTTTCTTTACACAGTCCCCAATGGCAGGAGAAAAGTGCTTTCTCATGCACACTAAAATTCACTATTTTAATTTAATTGCAATAAAGTCAGTTTTTCTGTAGCTTGTTTCATATTTCTTTGTGGCTCCAGAATTTATCAGCTTACAATATTACGAATAAAAATGTATCCACAACAATGGGCGATACTTGAAGGACCTGCCAAAATTATTGCTGGCAGAACTTGTTATTGCCGAGAATACACCGCCATCATGTGGCTGATTATATATAATAGAATTGCTCATAAACAGGCTATTACTATTATCATTATTATTGTGGCGTCACCCTACCTTGACCTTCATTTATGGAACAAAATTAAAATACTACAATTAGTAATTAAGTTAAATCCATGAATAATCATAGGGTCATGACATTATTGGTAACTGTCATTAATGATTGTCTTATCATGATTTAATCATTAATGAAATTCTACTTAAATTACTGTATAAATACTGTGAGGGCTGCTCATTAAAGAGTTCCCCTGACTCATTTCCCATAGAATGAGAGGAACGAAACTTGGCACAATTATCAGTCTTTGGTACCACCAAGAGTCACACACTTCTCCCATTGCTTTATACAGCTGTGGAGACTGTCATGTGTGGGTTTGGCCCTTGGGGCTTGCTGTAGCCGTCGGGGGGGGGGGGGGGTGACTTCAGGCAGGCTGTGGCTGCTGTATATATGTGTGTTCACTCAATAAAGTCAGTTTGTTGCTTGGCATAAGACGACTCACGTCTTACTCATTTCCATACATACATAACATTGGGGACTGAGGATTAACTCATGGAGGTGTGTGGGGCACCTCTACAGCCGTTTCTGCAGTATCCAGGAAAACCAACAATTCTGTGACTTCGCTGGTTGGCCAAGTTTGAGAAGTACATTGCGGCATTGGGCCTGGGTAAACTCGACGGAGTGCAGAGGCAAGCGCTTCTGGTTTGCAATCTTAGCGTAGAAGGTCAGAAAATTTTTCACACGTTAGGGGAGACGGAGTCTTATGCAGATGCTGTCAGACTGCTCGCTGACTGCTTTGCCAAACACACATGGAGCACGAAGCTGTGGGTTGAAAGGCTGTTGGCGCCAAAAGACGCTAAACTAGCTAGCTCAGGGGAGCTAACAGCCCAGCTAGTAACAACGGAGAAATGAGCCACAGAACTAGGTGGGTGCCAAACACAGAAGCTAGAAGCTACAGGCTACGAGCTAGATAACACGGTGGAATTGGAGCCACAAGAGAGGGAGCCCGTGTCCATTGGGAACGGCAAGCCAGCCGAAGAGCACAGCACTAAGAGTGACCGCAGCATGGAGGGAGAGCAGCAAACGGTGCACGGTGGGCTGCACGGTGGCGTAGTGGTTTAGCACTGTGGAGGCACAGTTTTACCCTCGGCCGGGGGATCGCGGGGATCATGAGATCGTGGGTTCGATCCCAGCCCCCGACCAACAGTGAGCTGTGTGGAGTTTGCATGTTCTCCCTGTGTTGCGCGGGTTTACTCCGGGATTTCTCCGGTTTCCTCCCGCACACCAAAAACATGTAGGTTTAGGGCACTCGCGCACGCAGCGACCAGCAGCCAGTGGCTTGTCACCAGACTGCAAACCAAATCTACCTACGGGTACAAATAAGTAACAAAAAAAAAAAAATGAACTCGGCTCAGTTTTCCCTGCAGCCAGAGCCGGAGCAGCAGGAGCAGGGGCACGAGCATGCTGAGAGCCCCAAAAAGCAGCAGCAACAGCCGGGCATAGAGAAAGCACAGTGGAGCACCTCGGACAACAGAGAGGAGGTACTGGACTGCTTTTGTACCCAAGACGAGCTGCAGTCGAAGACGGACACTGGGAGCGAACAGTACGAAGAGCTAATGGCCGCCACAGCCATCAAGCAGGGCCAGTTTAACTCAGGTTCGACATGGGTGGGTCTCAGTGCCGGCGCTCGGGACATGGCAGAGGGGGGTACTGAGCATGGTGGCGAGACGCCTGTGTCGGTGAGTGACACCGAGGTGCTATACCCAGATGCCCCTGGTACTTGGCCGCAGAGGGATGGAGGATCTGCAGCTACGATGGTGCACGCTACAACAGCCTTAGAAGAGGTCGGGGCCAGACCGGCAGGCATGGAGAAACCACGTGCTGAGCAGCACCATGTGGGGCCGAGCAGAGCCTCTCTTAGGGTTATTGATTTGTTCCGGGTTCGAGGAGAGGAATGTCCACGGTGAATACGGGCCAGACGACAGCCAGCGAAACACCAGGAACACCTCCGCATCGGGGCTAAGCTGGGCGCAACTTACTTCCAGCTGTCTGATGGTTCAGCGAGGCATGCCAATGAGCTGCGGCGTGTCCGAGAAGGGGCTTCTGGTGGCGTAGCTGGACGAGAGCGGCGGTCGGTGATGGCGGTGTAGGATCCGGGCCCCCACCATCCAGAGGATCAGCCATTGCTCCAGGGGTCTGCGGTCTCCAGGGGCAACTTTTTCCATCCCAATGACTATGTGGTAGCACTTTACTAATAGTTCTGATGTTCATGCATATATGTATGTTGTAAAATGGGATTACTTTATGTATTTTTGTTTAGTTTAGGAACATGGCAGTGATTTTAGTTTATTAATGGACTCTTTTCTTTTTAGGTTACCAGTGGCAGAATTATCCACTGTGCCGTGCGGGTTGTGTGGCAGTCCACCCACCAATTAGTTATTTTGTGTGAATGTGTTAGGCCATTTAGTGCATTGTTTTTGTTATCTTAGTATGTGATTCAGGTCACAAATTTGGGGGGTGGGGGGGAGGTTCAATTGTATGTGTGGTTTTGGACTTTTCTAAAGGGGGGGGGGGGTGTAATGTGTGGGTTTGGCCCTTGGGGCTTGCCGTAGCTGTCTGGGGGGACGATGTCAGGCGGGCTGCGGCTGCTGTATATATTATGTGTGTTCACTCAATAAAGTCAGTTTGTTGCTTGGCATAAGACGACTCATGTCTCACTCATTTCCATACATAACAGAGACCTTACCTGTAGAAGTCTGCAGGGTGTGTCAGAAGCCATGACTTCACTTCAATCAGCGTTTCAGCGTCTTGGAAGTGCTTTCCCTTCAAAAATGACTTAATGGTTGTCTAATGGAATTCAGATGGCGCAAAGTCGGGAGAGTAAGGATGGTAAGGAAGGATTTCATAGCCGCAGGACCGTGCTTCTGTCTGGGCAACATGCAAGTTTTGAACAGGGGCGTTGTCTTGAATGAGGTGGACACCTTTGGTCAGCATGTGTAACAGGCAAAATGGGTCAGACATGGTTATCCCAGCAGCTTCATTCTCCTTTAATGCACTGACTGTAGTTTTATGCATTTGATAGAAATGGTTTCATACAAAGTTTTTTAATGCATTTTGGAATGTGTACTTAAGGCTCTTGCATAAGTTTTGATATCCAAGGAAGGCCGTAAGTTAATTTTTGATTGCTCTGTGATCTGTTGGTCACACCTTTTTGCTCCATGATCTGTTGCTTATGCCTTAGGGATCCAGTAGAGCAGGCCTATTCAATTAGCGGCCTGCGGGCCACATGCAGCCTGGAACCAACCTCCGAGTGGCCCAGGCCCAGTCTGTGGTCCAGCCCAAGCAAAGGCCAACATGTTTCACTGAATTGCAGAAATCCATTAATTATTACAGACCATATAACAACAATTACAACATTCCATATAACCTAACAACTGTCAACCCACAATACAGTGTATTTGTTCTGAAATGTGGGCTCTATTAATATGACTGTGGCTAACATGCTAGTGACAAGATGCCAAGCCTGCACCAAATGCAAGCAGGCAGCGTGAATGCATACAAAGTCAATGGAGAGAGGCGAGCACAAGAAAAATCGCACATTTGTGTCTGATGGATAGCGTTAGCTTTGAGATTCTGCCATCATCGGAGTAAAAGTATCAACACTGGAGAGTAAACTAGTTTGAAAATGAGACTGTCACTCACCTGGAGAAAGAACGACTGGGAGCTCTTCAGCTGAATCGGGATGTTGGAGTTATTTACCCACAGACTCCTGCCACGGACGTGCTAACAAGGCTAGCAGGTTAGCAATGTAAACACCTATCATGTTGTGAAGTTTTGGAGGTAGGGACAACTTTTTCAGGTGAGCCCCCTGTCGGATAATGTAAACCTAAGCATGACGTTATTTGGGGGATTTCCACAGCAGGTTGAACACAGCTGCAGAAGTTATGAAGGCAACTTCGCCTGTCTGCATCTCACTCAGGTGGTGAATCCATGTCTTTTTGCATGTTTACATTGAGTTATAATGTAATCACGCCATGTGAAGAATTTGCCCATTCACGTTTGGTGTGAAGGCACCTTAAAACATGTCATTGTCAACTCTGAAGCGTAAAATTGATGATGAAAACTGTTGACTTAACCTTGCCTGGACTAATATGTGTGTGTAATGGAATGTGTAGTTATAAAAAGAGGTTCCTACTCACACATGTGGTGATTTAAAACAAAACAAACCACAATAGTGGATGTGCAATACAGTGATCCCTCACTTATCGCGGTTAATGGGTTCCAGAAAACCGCGAAGTAGCGTCACCCCTAATGACGTCATCCATAAATAATACGTACGTTCATTCTCTCACTCTCTCTCTCTCATATGATACGTGTGTGTGTGTGTGTACGTGTACATACATACGTAGATGTAAATAAAGTGTACATAAATATGTTTTTAGAACTCTTTTATTCTTATAACAAGATACGTAACTCAAGATGAAGATGATTTACTTCACAGGTTAATGAGAGCTTTACTGCTCCTCAGGTGATGCCTCATCGTCAGGTGCTAGAAGCGCAGGATCATCGAGGGCAGCTTCCGATAGAGCTGGAGAAGCAGCAGGAGGCGGCGTAGTGGCTCGACGGGAAGACTATTTCGCACAAAATGGCACAAGAGAACAGCAAAAAGTTCCACGCGGCGAGACTACGTAACACGAGCGATAAAGAGCAATGAATGCGGTCTTCCTTCCCTTCATGGGCGCTCGGCAGGGAGAGGAGGTGGGTGAAACGTCTCGGCCAATCAGCTTGCGGGGTGAAACGTCTCGGCCAATCAGCTTGCGAGATTTCCGAGCCGAGCCAACACGAGAACAGCGAAGAGAGAGGTGGATTTTTTGAGTTGTGCGGCTCTCCGTGTTGATACCTGATGGTCTAATGTAGTCTCCCTGCCTTCTGCTAGCGCCCGCCCATTATTTCTCAATTTTGAATTTTTGATGAATATTTTTGAAAAATCCGTGATGCACTGAGGGCGCGAAAGGTGAAGCGCGAAGTAGCGAGGGATCACTGTATTTGTTAATGTTATCAATCTTTTCTTGGGGGGGGTGAACTGAAGTGTTTGACAGTTCATTTTTTATTCAGCTAAATGCACTTTGTGATGTGCCAAGGTCAGTTATGACCAGGATGTAGTATATTTTATTTCAAAAGGGAAACAAATTGCATTGCAGGGAAATGGTTTATTTGAAGAGTTTCAGTCTGGGTTTAGAATCCATCATAGTACTGAAACAGCTTTAGTGAAGGTCACTAATGACCTCCTTATCACATCTGATAATGGACTTGTTTCTGTACTTGTCCTTTTAGACCTTAGTGCAGCTTTTGATACTATCGATCGTAATATTCTACTTGATAGATTAGAACACTATGTTGGACTTAATGGAACTTCGTTGCAGTGGTTTAAATCTTATTTGATAGGTTCCAGTTTGTTCATGTCAATAATGAGTTTTCCTCCAACTCAAAGCTCAGTCATGGAGTTCCACAGGGATCTGTGCTAGGCCCTATTCTTTTTAGTTTATATATGCTTCCGTTAGGCAACATTATTAGAAAGCACTGTATACATTTTCATTGTTATGCAGATGACACACAATTATACCTGTCATTGAAGCCAGATGATAGTAATCAATTAGCGAAGTTGGAAGCCTGTCTTAAGGAAATCAAAGCTTGGATTACTTGTAATTTCCTGCTATTAAATTCAGATAAGACTGAAGTCACTCTTGTTGGTCCAAAAAACCTTAGAAATACCTTTCCAAATCAAACTCTTAGTTTGGATGCAGTTACTTTCTCTGAATAGTTCTGTGAGGAACCTTGGAGTTATTTTTGATCAAGATCTGTTTTCCAATTCACATATTAAATTCGTTTCTAAGACTGCCTTCTATCATTTGCATAATATTGCCAAGATTAGGAGCATCTTGTCTCAGAGTGATGCTGAGAAACTAATCCACGCTTTTGTTAGCTCTAGATTAGATTATTGTAACTCTTTATTATCAAGTTGTCCTAAAACATCTTTAAAAAGTCTTCAGTTGATCCAAAATGCTGCAGCAAGAGTTTTAACAGATACTAGAAAGAGAGATCATATCTCTCCGGTTCTGGCCTCCCTTCGTTGGCTTCCCATAGAGTTTAGAATTAAGTTTAAAATCCTTCTTCTGACTCGCAAAGCTCAAAACAATCAGGCCCCTTTTTATTTAAAAGATCTGATACTACCCTATTATCCTAAGAGCACTACGCTCCCAAAATGCTGGATTACTTGTAATACCTAGAATCTCCAAAAGTACAATGGGAGGCAGAGCCTTCAGTTATCAAGCTCCTCTTCTGTGGAACCAGCTGCCAATCTGGATTCGGGAGTCAGGCTCGATCTCTCTTTTTAAGAATAGGGTTAAAACCTTCCTCTTTGATATAGCCTACAATTAGAGAGGGATCATGTGTCTCTGAACCCTCCCTTAGTTATGCTGCTAATAGGTTTAGATAGCCGGGGGACCTCCAATAATGCATTGGGCTTCACTCCTTTCTTCACTCTCAGTGAAATATTTTTGCTGGTCATTAACATCTGTTTGTTCTCTCCCATAGACTGAGTCCTCATCGTGCTGTTTGCTCTCTACATGTCTGTTCTTTTCGTCTTCTCTGTCCCCTCACCCCCCAGCCAGTCACAGCAGATGACTGCCCCTCCCTGCGCCTGGTTCTGCTGGAGGTTTCTTCCTGTTAAAAGGGAGTTTTTCCTCTCCACCATCACCAAGCGCTTGCTCATAGGGGATCGCCTGATTGCTGGGGTCTTTCTGCAATTGTGGGTGTTTCCCTACAGTTGAAAGTGCTATGAGATGACTGTTGTTGTGAAATGGCACTATATAAATACAGTTGAATTGAAATGTTAATACTACTAACAGTGCACATTGAGTTTTTATGCACTTTGAGATTTGCCTAAGATGTGACCAAGATGGTTATTTACAGAATTCCCCCTCCCATTCTATTTATTTGTTGTTCAAGATGAAAAATATTTCTACTACTTCAAGTTATGCTCAATCCCAGCACTGTTATTGTGTTTTTATGCACTTTTGATGTGCCTTTGTTATGTGCCAAGCGCACATTTAAAACCAAGACAATGAATAAAAAATGGATATTTTTCATCATATGTGTTGGTTTGAAATTTACCATATTCAACAGATCACTTAAGTTATTTATTCCTGTACCTTTATGTGCCTCCCTAAACAAATAAATAAATATTACATTGTTAGAAAATTGTTTTTAAAACTAATGTAAATTGTTCAGTTAATCATTGATTTGAGGTCTCGTCACCCTGCCCTAGCCCAGATGCAAGACAAATAGATACATACTTTATTTCCAACAAAAAAGTAAAACAAAAACAAAACAAATGACAAGTGCAATAAAGTAACAGTATACAGTGTTCGAAAGGGAGAAGGAAGAAGTGAACACTTATTAATTCCAACTCCTCTTTTCCATAAATACAACCCATGTGAAATATATACAAATTACCACATTTAAGACCCCAAGTAAATAATTAACTATATTTTGTACATATCAACATTAACACCCATCCATCCCAACATTCATACAGTCCATACATCAAAACCAGCCCCAAACAACACAGATATACACAGTGCTGTCCCACCCACCATTCCATAGACAAAATTAATTTGTCCTTGCTTCCATTGGCCCCCATCAACAGCAGCATATAACTCCCATATGACTTCTGTCTCTTTCATGTGTGCAGTATGTGTATCCTGAGTCTGGGGTATGGGGTTGCAGGGGCAGCAGTCCAGCAGGCGATTCACTGAGGGAGTCACTCACACTGATGAAGCCAATTTTTTTTTTTTTTTTTTTTTTAACATATGCACAGATTGAATTTTGAATTGGGGCACTTTAGGTGACACAGCGCAAAATTTGAATCATCTCTCAGTATCAAAGAGTAAACTGATAGAACTGTGCAGATAGACAACAGGTGTGAGTGCATCAAGTTCAGGTTCCTTTATTTGTACCCGTAGGTAGATTTGTTTTGCAGTCTGGTGACATCCATATTTACAAACCACAATTACATTTAACAAACACAGGCACACATGAAGCTGACTATAAACATGATAAAAATACTCAAGGCTCCATCAATCAGGATATAAAGACAACGAGATGAGAGAAAAAACAGGGATAAGAGAGAAGGGTCATATTAAAAAGTTAAAGACTAGTCAAAGAGGTTAAAAACTCAAAGGTCTAAAACCCAATAAAAGATTTAGAACCCAGATAAAAATCCTACAAAAATAAGTAAATATAAAATGGAGTTAATAAATGGGTAACTAAATTATGTGCAATATATTGTTACAACTTGTTCAGCTCTTTGACAGCAGCGGGAGCAAAGCTGTTTTTGTAGCGCTGGGTTTTACTTTTTGGGACAGCAAACCTCCGTCTTGAGGGAAGAAGCTGAAAGTGGCAGTGCAAAGGGTGGGAGTCATCATTTAAAATGGAGGTAGCAATCCTCTGTACCTGTCTGGTGTACAAGGATGTCAGGCTCAGCTGTGACTCACCAAGTAAACGACTGGACCATCTAACTACCTGATCCAAGGATTTCCTCTGTTTCAGTTTTATCTGACCAAACCATGACACTAAAGAAAAGGATAAAACAGATTCAATAAAGGCCCGATAAAACATTGTCATTATGGTTCGGTCAATTTGGAAGCGTGCAAGTTTCCTTAAACAATGCAAATGTTGCTGACCCTTTTTGCACACCCTTTCACAGTTCTCGTCAAAGTTTAAATTACTATCAATAATCGTCCCAAGATATTTGTAGGATTGTACACATTCAGTGGTCTGGCCTTTTAGTACGGTGACTTTGTGCCTGGGAGTTTTCCTCCTTAAGTCAATAATCATATCTTTAGTTTTTGTCGTATTCAGCTGCAGGTAGGAGTCCTCACACCAGTGAACAAAATCATCAACTACTGGGCCGTGGCCACTCTCACCATCCTGGAGGAGACTGACAATAACTGAATCATCAGCATACTTTATAATGTGTCTGTTGTCATGTCTGCTCCGACACATATTTGTGTACAGGATGAAGAGTAGTGGTGACAACACACACCCCTGAGGAGAGCCAGTAGAAGAGCACTTTTGGTCAGACAATTGTAGCATCATCTCACTTTGGCTCAGCAATAATTGTTCTTCTGCTTAAAGACATTTTGTTTCACCCAGGAGTAAGACAGTCAAGAACTGATTTTCTTCCCCAGGCCACAGCTGAAATCCCATTCCTTTGCTAAAAGCAGTCTAAAAGAATTCAACCTATTTCCTCCTGTGCCCCTTTATTGCCCCCATAAACATGGCACAGACATGGAGCCCCTCATTGCCACACCGATCCACAGCTCAATAAAATTTCCTTAAACTTTGGGACATGCTAGATTTAACCAGTGAACTTTAAAGTACATTATTACAAACTCAATTCTAAACCTTCTCTTCTTTTCAGGACTATGAAAAGCAAATGGACTCTGATGTTTTTAATGTGGAAAATCAATAATATGTGTGAAATGCATTAATCTGTGATTTTACATATATGCATGTTAAAAATGTTTAAATGAATGTTTATTCCTGCGTGTTGATTTGGAAGCACTGCTCATAAGTTACATTAATCACTAAGGTTAGCTTAGTTCATACATAAGGGTATAAAAGCATATTCCAGTGTATTGGAATTGTGTGTCCATGTGGACCGGTATCAAATTTCACCCAGCGTTCACTGGGCTCCAGCTTCTCCTTCCCATTGGTCCCTCGCAGATGAAGCCTGTCATTGGACTAAAGTTCGTCAAGCCCGCCCACGAAGGACGCTCATTGGCTGAGATTCCGGTCAACCCGGAAGCCCGCGAAAGCTCAATAGAACTTATAAAAGGAGAAAGACCCCCTGCTACTTGCTCTCTTTCGTCTCTTTTAACGTCGCTCTTTTCGGATGCTCTTTTTGTCTCTTTCGCCTCCGTTCGTCGCTCTCTTTTGTCTCATTTACTTTTATTCTCTGGGACACGTCTTTGTCCATTGTCCACACACAGCAAGAAAGAACTTTGGGAAGAACAAAGGACTGCCTGAACAAAGACTTCTACCACGTGTTGCTTTTCCGAGCACAGAGCAGATAACTCGTAATTTGTTTATGTAACTTTGTATTTTAATGTTTTTTTCTTTTTCTCTTAAATGCCTAGGAATTCCTATTTCTTTGAGCTCAATTCTTAATCGGAGTTAAACTCCAATTTTTATTTATCTCTTTTTCTTTGTTAAACTTTCTGTAAAACCACCGTTTGTTTTAATTTTAATGTAAACTTTAATCTTGACTTTATTTTTATAATATTTTTCCTGATCAATCACACACCAGAAGCTATTATTTTATCTAAAGTCCAAAAATCTTTTTATAATTTGAGATCTGATTAGATCTAATTATTCTCGAAGACCTCTGGAGCCGCTTGTCTACGAAGGAGAAAACACGCAGCTCTTCACCACACGCTGATGAAACGTCGGCACCATCCGGCTCCAATCCAAGTTACAACTGTGGGTCATACAGCCAAAATCCAGCCACTTCGACCGCTTGACTTTAAAGGTCGAACTGTGGACCCTGAAATATCTGCGGGTAGATATTTTCCCTAACATCCACGAAATCTTGGGCTGAGGACGACGCCGAACGAGGAATCACGTGAGCTGCAAACTTTAATTCATCTGCTGAATTAAACGTCTGAGGTTCGGTAATAATTTGTATATCTAATCAGATGCAAATTAAGAAGCCATTAACATAACTCTTTTTTTTTAATTAAAATTCCGTTTTTATTTTCTTAAGATTAATCCAGGACTTTTCATATAATTAGTAAACTTTCTCCATAAATTTGTGTTGTTTCCATAATCTGTTAACTCAAACTGATAGAAATTGGTTTCTCAGTTTAACCCTGGTTCCGAAAAATATTGACATTGTTAATCTATCATTTACAAGATTGATTTTATGATTAATGAAATTACTGCAATATCTGTTAATCATTTCATTTAATAAATATGTGAAAATGAGAGAAGTTGTTGTGAATTTATTCCATTCTGAGTCTGTTTCAAGCCCAGGTATCGAATTCACGAAAAAATTTTTTGAGACTGATTATTAATTAATTTATTGAGTGATTAAACGGGTATAAAGTGAAATTAAAATTAAAATTGCTTCTTAAAGATAGAAGCTGGTGCACCTACGAGTGTTATTAACTTTTCTGGTTTATATGAAATGAAATTTGATCTCAGATTCCCATACATCAATATAAATTAAATAATTTATACCTGATCATATTTATTAATTTCATATTTTCCTACACAATGTACCATTGACCCTTACTCTCTGTGTCCTGTTGGTTAAGAAATCCAGAATCCAACCCACCAGATTATTGCTCAAATCAAATTGTTGCAGGAGCCTTTCAACTAAAATATGAGGTTGGATTGTATTAAAGGCGGAGGAAAAGTCCACAAATAACAGCCTGGCGTGTGTCCCATTAAAATCCAGATGTTTAAAAAGCATGTTAAACAGAGTGACAGTGGCATCCTCCACTCCTTTGTGAGGCCTATATGCAAACTGCAAAGGATCCAATGCATGTTCAGTCTGCTTTAGGACCTCAGATCTGACCAGTTTTTCAAAAATTTTCATTAAAATCGAAGTCAAAGCAACTGGTCTAAAGTCGTGGTCTAAAGGTGTGAGTGCATGAGTGAAAATGTAGTCAAACTGACAGGTAACAGCTGTGCAGCCCGCAAGACAGTTTGACAGCGTATGCTGCACAGCACTGTCCAAATAAAAGTACAGACCGGAACTTAATAACACAACTCCAAAAATAAACAGATAAAATACAACAGATCCAGATAAATAAGGAAACAAGCAAATGGAAAGTTGGGGCACTCCAACTAGAGACTGGGCATGGTCCCCTCCTGTGCCCAGGATCATGACAGAGCCCCCCCCCCCAAGGGATGGGGACCCAGACACCCCAGGGCAACATCAAAAAAGACCCCCCCCAAAAAAAAACAAAAAACCACCCACGGGAAGGGGGGGGCACCCAGGCACGGAGGGACCAAACTACACACAAACAAAAACAAAAGCTCATGACCCACACAGATATCGCGGCACAGGCTCAAAGATCCCTCAAAGGTGGATGAGGCAGTTCAGATGGCCTACCAAAGTCCCAAGGCCACCAGATCATGTGGTGGTACATGTCAGATGGCCTTCCAGAGTTCTTGGGCCATCAGAGCAGCTGGCGTTGCCCATCGGGTGGTCTCCCAGGGTTCCAAACTTCCCCAAGTAGGTGAACCTCGTCGGGAGGCCTTCCCACATCCCTGGGCCAATGGACCTCAGCTCACAGCTTGCTCCTGCCTGGGGACAGCAGCTGGCATTGCCCATCAGATGGTCTCCCAAAATCCCAGAACCAACGGGCCGCGGGGCACAATGTGCCCCCACCTGGAGGTGGTAGCTGGAACCAATGTCCCCAACGGCCTGCATGGCTTATTGCATGGACGAGGCAGACCCAGGGCTGTAGCATAGCATCCACGGCAGCCCCGAACTGGGGCGCAGCACCCACAGAGACCTCGGACGAAGGGGGAGCAGCACCCACAGCAGCCTCGGCCGACGAGGTGGGGACCTCGGCCGACGAGGCAGGACCCACGGGGACCTCGGCCGACTCCAGCTGAGATGTCTCGGCCTCCACCTTTTGGGCAACCTCTCCCAATGTAGCCACCTTGAGAGAAGGAGAAAAGACAAACACTGGAGAGGAATCACCGGCAGCAGTGGAGCCCGGCAAGGAGAGCTCAGGAGCAGAGGACATCTGCAACTGATTCTCCCCATCCTGAGCCGGACAAGGATTCTTTGAATCTGATGATGTTAAAACGAAACAGAGCACTTACCTGGACTCGACCTCCACCGCTGTCCAGGACTCCCGTGACTCCGCTGTGGCGGCCCAGGCAGCAGGCATGGTGTCTGAGGAAGCTGGCAGCCCTCCAGGCATGAAGGCTGCTATTGGCGGGACCCCGGATGAGGCAATGGACGCTGGTGGACCTCCAGGTGTGGTGGCTAATGCTGGCAGATCCAGGACTCGCCTCACCAATGGTGCCGGGTCCCGCGATGCCGAAATCAGGGGACTCCTCGTCAGCTCAGATTTCAGCCCACGGGGGGTGCTCCTCTCCCTTCCGGGGTATGGCTGCACGGCAGTCACCGGATCCTCGGGAACCACTGACCTCCTCTTCATCCGATGGCTCCTTTCCAAGACCGGCGGACAAACAGGGAAGGACACAGGAGAGGCAGGTGAGAAACAAGTAACAGCAGCTGATGATGAGTGCTCCGCCATATTGGGCCGCTGCTGCTGAGCTCCACCACTGGGAATAAGGCAAGACAATTCATTATTAGGAGTAGATAAATGAAACAGTGCTTGCCTTAATTCCCGGGGTTAGTGATTGCTGCTGTTGCAAGGCCAGATGACATCTCCTTGGGAACTGTAGAGGTCGTCCAGTGAGATGGGTGGAACGCCGGAGTCCGGGGACGTTCTACTGTTGGCGCAGACCCTGCTCCACCTGATGAAGCTTCTTCCAACTGCTGCATGACCTCCGGAAGGAACCATGGCTTATGATCCAAAACCAGCTCGCTCTCCGCCACCAAAACCCGCTGGTGCTCCTCCAGCTCCTCAGCAGTTGGACCATCAGGGAGCACGACGGCAACGTGCCCAATCTGACAGACTGCGGATTCTCCCAGCATCGGAGGAACAGCCGGTGGTGTGGGCTCTCATTTAGGAGATGATGGCGGGACTGCAGCTGATGGGGAACGGCGGGAGGCTCGGGACCTCCGTGCCCGGGGCTGCTTCCCCGTTGGCACCGGCACGGAGATGGAAGAGGCTTTTACCTGCCCATGGAGCATGGATTGTGGGCAGATGGCTGATATGAGGTGGTCCATGAGTTCCGAACGGTTCCATAGGCTGGGGCATGCTTCCAGAACTTGTGCCTCACCATCCAGACACTCCTGACCTGCCTTGGAAGTGCGGGAGGCACGAGCCGCTGAAATTATACTCTCCAGCACTCCGACAGCCCAACACGCCACCTCACTCAGTCCATCACCCCCATAGTCTGAATTGGCTGACATCTCTGCAAGAAGGGAAAAAAACCCCCACAGACTAATGCACAAAAACAGGAGTGAGGGAAAAAAAAGGGAAAAAAGCAAAAACTTAACACCGCTGGCGTCTAGAGAGGCAGTCGTCTTTTATCAAAAACGCCTCAGTTCAATCAAAGGAGGTCACCAAGCGCAGATGGTAAGTTTGCACACTTATTTACAACAGTGAACAAGAACCCAAAATACAAGAACACAAAAACTTACTGAAGATGCCGGGGAGCACCCGGGGAGGAAAACAGACAAAAGTGATCACATTTGGATGCAAGACTGCAGCGGCCTGCTTAAAGTAGAACTGAACTGAACGGCATTGAACGGCACTGGGTGATAGTACATACAATTATAAAGATAATTTATCATTGGCACCCCCTCCACAAATCCCGGAATCTTGGAGAAAATCGCGATTTTGAATTTCCCGCCCTGAAAAATCAGACAAATCCGCCGAAGTGCAGCCGGAGTTCCGCGTGACGTCACGAGTGTGACACAGTCCTCCATGTTTACCATTGCGAGCACGTCGACACTGGTTGTTTTTGGTGCATTTTGTCGTGATAGTCGACTACAAAACACTTCCAACACCTGGGAAGATCTGTTCAGTGGCCAAGGAAAGCTGTCATGGCGACGAAAGAAAAGAAAGGGGGAGGAAAAGCGACCGGGAAGCGATGCGTTTCTAGATATACAGTGATCTCTCACTTATCGCGCTTAATGGGGACCAGAACCGACCGCGAAAAGTGAAAAAACGCGAAATAGCGTCACCCCCCCCCCACCAAGGGCGTCACAAGCACTATTTTGCACAAAAAGGCACAAGAGAACAGCGAAAAGTGCCACTAAGCAACACGAGCGATAAAGAACAATGAATGCGGTCTTCCTTCGCTGGGTAAAACGTCTCGGCCAATATGTTCTAATTAGAACATCAGGTATCAACACGGAGAGCCCGCACAACTCAAAATCCACCTCTCTGACCACCGCTCCACTCCTCTCCGCCCACCTCTTCACCGCTCGGGAATCTCGCAAGCTGATTGGACGAGACGTTTTACCTCGCGAGCTGATTGGCCGAGACGTTTTACCTCGCAAGCTGATTGGCCGAGACGTTTTACCCAGCTTCGCTCCCTGCCGAGCGCCTATACCCAGCAAAGGAAGACCGCATTCATTGTTCTTTATCGCTCGTGTTGCTTAGTGGCACTGTTCGCTGTTCTCTTGTGCCTTTTTGTGCAAAATAGTGCTTGTGACGCCCTTGGGGGGGGGGGTGATGCTACTTCGCGGTTTTTCACTTTTCGCGGTCGGTTCTGGTCCCCATTAAACGCGATAAGTGAGGGATCACTGTAATAAGTTGGAAAAATGCTGATGTTTTTTTTTCCCTTTCTTTTTTATTGTTAATTTTCCTTATCCTGACACCCCAAACATGCCAAAGTAAAGACTCACCATTCTGTATTCAATAAGCGACTCTCCTCCCCATCACTGCTGCGGTCTGAGTTGGTGCCGGAATCCCCCCAAAATTCTGGCTCTAATCTGTACGGTTCGATGCCTCCCTTGCTCTCTTCCTGTTCACTTGACACTCCTGCATCCTCCTCTGTCTTGTCACCGATCCTGAATGCCTCTTCACTCTGAAAACTCTGGTGTTCTTGACTGCTGGAACTGCTATCATCTGCCATTGTTGTTTTGATAAGGGTCACACTCGTGACGTCACGCAGCGTCGTCTGCACTACTTCCGGTTTGTTTGGCACTGCCAGCCAGAGGCAAAAGTTTATCGGCTTATAGCTTGGCCATCGCACGGCCTAAAAATTTCTTTTATGTGTTGAAAAATACAATAGGTAATAATGAAGAGGATGATAAAATAAAGGCAGCGTTGGATTTTTAAATAGCTTTATTATCACCCGCCTTCATCAGAACTCGGCTACAGCCCATGGTTTGAGCAGGCTGCCGCTTCGTTCCTCCAGCTCTCAAAGAGGAGACAGTGTGTGTGTCTCGCAGCAGATGCAGAATCAGAGTGAGAGAATGAGAGGCAGATTTACAGCACAGTGCAGCTTATATACTCAACTCAAACAATACATCATAGACATTCACAGCAATCGATCTGGGCATTTGCATATCAGAGGTACAGACAGGATGCATGAACACAATGCATGGATGACACTTTAACCTCACAGCTGTAAATGCAGCATGCAGCGGAAAAAACCCAGGAGTGCGAGCTGACTGTCTCTGTGTGTTGTGGGGGGGTTGAATTCAAACCGCTACACTGCTCCCCCCCAGAGGGCACGGTAGGTGACCGTGACCTCGGTGTTGCAGTTTGGGCAGCGAGCAGGGAAAAGCTCTGTGCAGGAGGAGGGGGAGGGGGGTAGCAAATGCTGACCGGGCGCGGGAAAATCGTTCGAGTCTCGCCAAAAGTGTTTGCTGCTCCGCGATGTCCCGTCTGAACATGCGGAGATAAGAAGAAGAAAAAAAATTAGTCTCTGACTCCTCTCGTGGCCATGAAGAAAAGCAGGAGCGGCGGCAAGAAAAAAATAAAAGCAGAGGGACTGGCGTGTTGACTTTAGGGCAGACGTAACCCTACAGCCTCGGGAACCACAGACAGCTGAATTCCCCTTGTGTGCCGTGGCTAAGACCATAAAATCCCGTGAGCAAGCTGCAGGCCTCAGGTGTACCAGCAAGCCTGAAGGGCCAGTGTGCAGCAGAAGGAAGGCGGTCGGAAAAGCCGTATTTGTCCCGTGCATGGTGCGCCGTCCTCGTCACCCCCGGTGCGCGTGTCGGGGCTCCGTGCGTGGGTGGGCCCGCTGGAGAGGAAATCAGGGTCGGAAACTTGGAGATTGGCGCAGTGTGCGCCGAAAAACATCTCTGACGAGCCGTGGCTGCAGATTAGTCATGGTGCGTTCAGGTCCACGTGTGCTCCGTCGGCCATGGGAGTCGCCCGCCTGTGCTCTGATGTGGAGGAGCTGCGCGGCCGGTCCCGCGTGGATGTGCCGATCTCGGCGAGGGCGCGCCATGACGTTCTCTGCCGCTTACCCGGTCTTGGTTGATGTCCTGAGAGCAGCTCGCCCGCCGTGGGCTCTGCGTCGAGGTCTCCCTGAGGCCGCAGGGAGGGAAGACCAGTCAGGCCACTGTGACGGAGCATTCATGCCCGGGTGCCGCGTTTGCTGGCCGCTCGTTTTCTTCAGTCTCGGGTCGCCAGCGTGGCTGTTCAGATCAGAAGGTTGCGTTTGCACAAAATGTGTGCATTCCGGGGTCAGTGAAGAGGATGATAAAATAAAGGCAGCGTTGGATTTTTAAATAGCTTTATTATCACCCGCCTTCATCAAAACTCGGCTACAGCCCATGGTTTGAGCAGGCTGCCGCTTCGTTCCTCCAGCTCTCAAAGAGGAGACAGTGTGTGTGTCTCGCAGCAGATGCAGAATCAGAGTGAGAGAATGAGAGGCAGATTTACAGCACAGTGCAGCTTATATACTCAACTCAAACAATACATCAAAGACATTCACAGCAGTCGATCTGGGCATTTGCATATCAGAGGTACAGACAGGATGCATGAACACAATGCATGGATGACACTTTAACCTCACAGCTGTAAACGCAGCATGCAGCGGAAAAAACCCAGGAGTGCGAGCTGACTGTCTCTGTGTGTTGTGGGGGGGTTGAATTCAAACCGCTACAATAAGGAATTAATCTGCTATTCTACTTTTTTGGCAAAAAGGTGAGTTCAGTTCTACTTTAAATAGAGCTGTGCAGATGGACAACAGGTGTGAGTGCATGAGTGAAAACGTAATCAAACTGACAGGTAATAGCTGTGCAGCCCGCAAGACAATTTGACAGCGAAGGCTGCACAGCACTGTCCAAATAAAAGTACAGACCGGAACTAAATAATAAAACTCCAAAAATAAACAGATAAAATAAAACAGATCCAGATAAATTTAAAAAAAAAAAAACAACAGAAAAAGACTTACTCCAACTAGAGAATGGGCACTGCCCCCATCTGTGCCCAGGATCATGACACCTCCTTCGCCACTCCAGAGTATCACAGCAGCAGCCTCCTCTTTTCTCCAGAATTTTTCTTCATCGGCTGGTCCGTCAGCTCCTTTCTCCTCTTCAGTTGCTGCCGTACCCCTCTCCTCCACGGCGTCGGTGCCCGCTGCTGAGCTACCTACCACCGCATCTACTGTTTCGGCTGTCATCATGCCTGCAGTGCCGGCTCCTCCATTTTCCACATCAGTGCCCACGCCCTCAGCTGTTTCTTTGTTGGAGCTCCCCGGGTGAATTGTGAAGCAGCAGAGCAGGCCAGACAAGTACCTTTTTCTCTTTTTACACCTATGGGAGGGAGGTCTTGCTTGGTATTAGACAGAGGTTCATAGTGGCAGTCACCCATCGCTGCTGAGCCTCCGTCCCCTGCTTCTGCTCCCGTTTTGCCTGATATGGACCTGATGTCTGGCTATACTTCTCCTTCCCTGTCCGAGGTGCATGCCAGAGCTCCAGCCTCCACCCCTCACTGTTCTCCGTGTGTACCTGAACCAACGATTGAGCGTCCCCTGGTGCAGACAACCTCGGCTGCTTGCCTATCATCAGCCTTGCCTTCTCCCGACCAGTGGTCCACACCTCCTCACCAAGCGATCTCTGCAGCCACCAAGAGGGATTCGCCTGGTCCTTCTGCAGCAGCAACCACCACAGCACAGGAATTAAGGCAAGTACCTTTTCATTCTGTTACACCTGAAGATGAAATGCCTTGCCTTATTCCCTGTGGGGGGGGGGGGGGTCAGCAGCAGCCACACACTTTAGCTGACCTCTCACCACCAGCTGTTGCATCCATCCTCCTATCCTCCCGTGTCCTCCTCTGTGTTTTCCGTTTGTCCGCCTGTCCTGGGAGGGAGCCACTGGACAATGGAGGGGCCTGCTGTTCCAGAGATTCCTGTTCAGGCCCCGCAGCCTCATCTTGGACAGGAGAGGAACACCCCCTGTATCTCGAAGCCTGAGCCGACAACAGAGTCCCTTGGTTTCAGCATTGCAGGACCCGGTGCCATTGGTGAGACGTTCTCCAGCTCCAACCGCTATGTCTGGGGTTCCGCCAGCTCCTGCTGCCACGTCTGGGGTTCCACAAGCTCCTGCCACCATGCCAGATGTTCCGCAAGTTCCTATTGTCATGGCTCAAGTTTCACCTGCCATTATGCCTGCTGCTTGGGCTGCAGCAGCAGAGTCACTGGAGTCGGCAGTGGAGGTCAAGTTAAAGCAAGCCCTCTTTTTTGTCTTTACAATATCAGTATTAGAGAGATCTTGCTTTGCTCTTGGCGGGGAGAACCAGTTGCAGCTGCCATCTGCTCCTGAGTTTTCCCCATTGAGCTCCACTGCTGCCAGTGACAGTGACCCAGTGTTTGTCTCTTCCTCTCCGTCTGAGGTGACCATGTCATGGATGGATTCCCGGGCGGCTGGACTTGAAACTCCCCACCCTGAATTGCCTGGTTTTGCCGCTGGTCAGCAGACCTCTTTGCCTGGCTTCAGCGATGGTCAGCAGACCTCTTCGCCTGGCTTCGCCAATGGTCAACAGCTGGTCAGTCACCTTCGTTGTCTGGGTTCCTCGCTGGTTGGCCGTCTTCGTCGTCTGGTTTCCTCGCTTGTCTGCCGTCATCGTTGTCTGAGTTCGCCGCTGGTCAGCAGTCATCGTCGGGTGTCAACGCTCCTCAGCTACAGACTCAGTGGATCCACACTTCAGTCCCTGCGGTCCGTTTTATTTATTTAGCGAATGCAAAGTCCTTAAGCCAAGCAGTTGCCTCCTGGTTTGCTGTATGGAGGGTGTGTAATCCTCCTTCCAGTCTTTGGAGCGGGCAAGCCTCTATGATGTGTTCCATTGTTTGCTCCTCTCCACATGCGCACAGTGGGCTAGGGCTACTGCCCCATCTGTAAAGGCTGGCCAAGCAGGGGCCATGTCCAGTCCTGAAGCGATTGAGTGTAGACCACTGTCTCCTTGGGAGGTTGGTGCCCGGGACCTGTTGGTTGGGGTTTATCACCAGCTGTTTGTTTGGGACCTCCTTGGTCTCCCATTCCTCTTGCCAAGCTGTCTGGATGGTAAAGTCAGCTGGGGGAGGGTTTTTCCAAATCGGCCGTCTGGATGAAAGTCGGGCAGTGGGTGGAGTGTAGATATCTGCATGGATTGGTAAGTGAGGAGAATCTTTAACTTTTTGGAGCATCCTTTGAGTTAATGCTGCTCGCCGGATGTGTGGAGGGGCTATGTTTGACAGTACAGAGAGCCAGGGGAGTGGTGTTGAGCGGATTGTTCCAGTTATAGTTCTCATGGTTGTGTTGAGCTGGGTGTCTACATGGTGTGTGTAAGATGACCTGGACCAGACAGGGGCACAATATTCTGCTACAGAGTATGAAAGGGCCAGTGCTGAGGTGCGCAGGGTGGAGACTGCCGCCCCCCATTTTGCACCAGCGAGCTTGCAGAGCAGGTTGTTTCGTACCTTCACCTTAGCAGCCGTCCCCTTTAGATGTTCCTTGAAGGATAAGGTCCTATCAAGGGTCACTCCAAGATAAGTTGGATTTGGGGCATGCTTAAGCTTGAGTCCGCTCAGGTGGATGTTTAGTTCTCTGGCAGCTTTTGCATTGTGGAGATGGAATACACTGGAGACGGTTTTTGCTGGGCTTGGTTTTAGGCGCCAGATTTTGCAGAACTGGTCCAGTTTGGCAAGATCTTCCGTGAGCACCCGTTCCAGTGGTTCAAAGTCTGGTGCTTGGAATGCCAAACAGATGTCGTCTGTATAGGTGAATTTGCGGGATTTTGTAGTAGGCAGGTCGTTTATGTAGAGGTTGAACAGAGTTGGAGCTAGAACTGAGCCTTGTGGGAGTCCGTTTTTCTGCATTCTCCATGCACTTGTCTTCTGACTGAGGTGGACTCTGAACCTTCGGTTGGTCAGCAGGGTTTTTATAATTGCTGTTGCCCAAGCAGGGATTGCCTTTATAAGTTTCAGGAGGAGGCCTTTGTGCCAGACCGTATCATAGGCGGCTGTAAGGTCGAGAAACACAGCCCCTGTCTTCAGTCTGCTCTCGAAGCCATTTTCGATGAAGGTGGTTAGGGCCAGTACTTGTTCTCCTGTACTGCGGTCCTTGCGGAAACCTGCTTGATCCACACTTAGAATATCCTCTACCTCTGGGGAAATGCGTTGCAGAATTAGGCGCTCCATGATTTTGTAAGGAACGCTGAGTAGGGAGATTGGGCGGTAGCTTGCTGGTAATTTGTGGTCTTTGCCAGGTTTTGGGATGGCAATGACCTTTGCTGTCCGCCATTTCTTTGGGATCGAGTTTGTTTGTGTGATCCTTGTGTAGAATTGTGTCAACCAGGTTAGGGCTCGTGGGCCAAGATTTTTCATGAATTCTGGGAAGATGTTATCGTATCCTGCTGCCTTTCCACATTTCAGGCTCTGTAGGACTTTCTCCAGTTCAGCAGCCTCGAAGGGTTCAGGGTTCGTTTCCTCTACAGGCATTTTTTGGTGTTTTTTTAGCTCAGTTGTAACTGCTCTTTTGGTGTCTTTGTCTTGGGGTGCTTTGGCGATAGTCAGTAGGTGGGATGCAACTTGGTTGGGTGTGACGGATGCTCGGCTTTGGCTAGGGGGCTTCTGTGCAGCTCCTAGGCGATGGATGAGGCTCCAACATTTCCTGCTAGAGTGGGTAAAGCTCCGGTCAGCAACTGTCTCCTCCCATTTCTTTCGCCGAGCTGTATTTAGCGATTCAATGAGATGGTCTGCTATCTCTGGGTCCCCTGATGTTTGATAGGATTGTAGGAGGGCAGCACTTTCTCCGTCCAAACATGGGACATAGAGGGGTCGGTAGCCTCGTGGGATTGCAGTATGGGCAGCCTTGAAGATTGCGCTGCAGAAGCGGTTGTATGCTTCATCTACAGTGATGGTGTGGAGTGGGATGGTAACAACGCTCCGGTCCAGAGTTTCACTGAATTTCTTCCAGTTGGCTTTGCGGAAGTTCCAGCGCATCTTCCTTGGGCTGTATATGACTGGAAGTTGTAGGCCAATGTGTACAAGCAGGTGTACACCCTGCGGTCCGTAAAGGACACGTGTTCCAGCTGCCGTCTCCAGGAGGAGATGTATCGTGCTCCATGGGCCGATGGCTCAGGGACACTGGGAGACCACCTGACAGATCATGTTCCCCAGTCTGTTGTGTTTGGAATGCTGGGAGACCAACCGATGGGTTATGCCTTCTGCTTGGGTGGCTCAGGGACTCTGGGAGACCACCCAACAGATCATGTTCCCCGATCTGTTGGTGTTGGAATGTTGGAAGACCACCTGAGGGATTATTTCTTCTGCTTGGGTGGCTTAGGGACTCTGGGAGGCCACCCGACACATTTCAGCTCTTGATCTGGTGGTCTTGAGACTAACAGACCACCTGAACTGCCTTTCCTTCTCGCCCTGTGGTCCTGGGATTTCAGTAGGCCACCTGATCTGTCTTGGGTTGTGGGTCTCTATTGAACGAGAGATTTGTTTTATTCCCACCTGGCCTTGTTTCCCCCACCACCCTTCCTGGATGGGTGATTGTTCTGTTCCTATTGGAAGGGGGGGGGGGGGTGTTGGTGTGTTTTTTCTTTTTCTTTGTCATGCTACGTTGGGGTGTCTGGATCCACCCCTTGAGGGAGGGGCTCTGTCATGATGCTGAGCATGGTTGTAGAACCATACTCATGCTTTCAGTTCTTTGTAGTTGTTTTCTGTACTTTTCCCATTTCAGTTTCATTATTGTTTTTGAGTATGGTTGTTTGTATTATGTTATCTGAGTTTGCCCTTGGTTTCTGTTTGTTTTTAGTTGTCCTGTTATCTTAATCTTAGTTTGGTCATTATAGTCTTATTATTATTATTATTTGTTGATGGATAATCTTGAATGTTAATTTTATATTTTCCTGTGTTTGGACTTGAGCGTACTTTCGCGTTTGCCTTCAGTTCTCCCTTTGTAACATCGGTATTTATTAGTATTGTATTATTACCAGCTCTTGGTTTTTGTATTCTATTTTGTCCTTGTCTTGATGGGTTTTCTTCTTTTGTATTATTTGGGTTGAATCTTGTTTTGTAATATTTCTAGTTAGTTACCCTTGACATTATTCCTCCTGTGCTTTTATTTTGACAAGGTTCTTTGTTTTCTTCCTTTTCAAGTTCAGTTCGTAGTTTGTCCCAGCTGTCATTATTTTGAACTGATTATCCTCACTCCTGTTACCCACACCTATTTTATCATTTGCCATTCTCTCTTTGTCCTATTTAAGGGGCACCGCCCCACAGCTCAGGGTGATGTCCTTCACTCTGTATCCTGACTTGGATCTCATGTGTCTCCCTATTTTGGCTAATTGATCTTACCGGCATGTGTCCCACGCTTCAGCCGTCTTTTCAATCCGACTTATGTCCCACGTCTCAGCCTGAGGGCTGTTCTACTTCTTTGTGATCCTGCCTATTCCCAACTTTGTAGGTTTTTGTTCCAGTTTGGATTTTGTATTTTTTTTTTCCCACAATATCTTTATTGAACCTTTTATTTTTTTTAACAAACATGATACAAACAATCAAACACTAACGCTAAAGTACTACAAAAAAAAAAAAAAATGCACTAAAAACACCAACAACCACCAACAAAATCAAGTCTTCAACAATGCTCCTCTGTTTAGTCTAGACAATCCAATACATAAGTATACATATTATGTTCACCAGTTTGGAATTTACAAGGTCCACACACATCATTCACCTTCTTCTTCAAGAGTTATGTTTAAATTTTTTACATAATCAATAAAAGGTCTCCATATATTCTCAAACACAATTTCCTTTGATTTCAGTATATATGTTATTCTTTCTAATGGAAGGTTTGTTAACATCTGTCTTAACCACTGAGTCACATCTGGTCTATGAGTCTTTTTCCATAATAGTGCAATACATTTTTTGGCATTAAGCAAACTGAGGTCTATGAATGTTCTTTCACTTTTATTAAAATTATGCTTTTCTGGGTACAGACCCAACAAAAACAGTTTAGGATTCAGTATGATTTGTTTTGAGATTATTTTTTCAATTGTTACCCTCACCTCTTCCCAAAACATTCTTATTAATCTACATTCCCATAAACAATGAAATAGGGTTCCTTTACTTTCCATGCATTTTGTGCATGTATCTGGTATATTTTTGTTATATCTATTTAACTCCTCCGGTGTAACATACATCCGCATTAACCATTTGAAATGTATCAATTTAAGGCGTGCATTTATTGATTTGGTTTGAGCTTCTGTACAAGCCAATTCCCATTGTTCCTCCGAAATTTCAATTTGCAGATCTTCTTTCCAGTAGTTTAATCTTTTCAGTGAATTTTCACTTGAAGATAGTGTCAATGAGTTATAAAACTCTGAAATAATACCCTTTCTTTTACTATCTTTCATCATCATTTTTTCCAAGGATGAATAAATAGGTCGAGTGAGAGCTTTATTTTGATTTGATCGAATAAAGTTTCTAAGTTGAAGATATTTAAAAAAATGTGTTCTATTGAGATTAAATTTGATCCTCAGCTCTTCAAAAGACATTATGTTGTCTGCACATGGCAAATATAAATCCTGAATCTTTTGTATCCCTTTTAAATTCCATACTTTAAATACAGCGTCCGCTCTCCCTGGTTTAAAATATTGATTACCCCATATTGGACTAAATTGTGACAATAACTGTGGTTCTTTTAAATAGTTTTTAGCTTCACACCATATTTTGATCATATGCTTTACAAATGGATTTTTAACTTGTTTTTGTAATTTTTTTGCCGAATCTGAGTATATGAATATGGGAAGAGGTAAAGGTAAATTGTATGATTCCATTTCAGTCCAGTGAGGGAGATCATTTGATGAAAAATAATATGTCATAGACCTCAGTTGTGCTGACCAATAATACAACATAAAATTTGGACATTTCAGACCTCCACGATCAAATGGTAAATATAATAAAGACAGACGTAATCTAGCCCTCCTGTTGTTCCATATAAATTCCACTAACTTTTTTTTTATTCTTGAGAATAGATCTAAAGGTGGTGATAAGGGAATGTATTGAAATAAATAAAGTATTTTAGGTAAAATATTACTTTTAAGTATATTGATTCTCCCGATCATCGACATTGGTAGTGACATCCATCTCTGAGTTAACTCATTGATATCTGACATTAAGGCTTCATAGTTGACGCTGGCGACTGATTCTAGCTTAGGCATAATTTGGATTCCTAAATATTTAAACTGATTTACAACATTGAATTGATTTGCCTCAGGGGCTGGGTAATTTCTCTGGGTCTCATTTAGCATTAATATTGAAGATTTAGTTTTATTTATTTTATATCCTGATATTTCCCCAAAATTCTTTATTAAATTCAACAAGGTTGGAATTGATTTTTTTAGATTCGACATAAACAAAATTATATCATCGGCGTACAGGGAGATTTTATGTTCTGTTGGTCCAACTTTAATTCCATATATTTGTGAATGTAAACGTATCGCTATCGCTAAAGGTTCAATTGCCATAGTAAACAGTAAAGGTGAAAGTGGACAGCCTTGTCGACATCCTCTATTGATTTTTATTGGTTTTGAAATATTGTTATTTGTTAGGATTTCTGCTGTAGCATTATTGTATATTATTTGAACCCATTTTATGAAATTATTTCCAAGTCCAAACCTTTGTAGGACTTCAAAAAGAAAGGGCCATTCAACTCTATCAAAGGCCTTTTCGGCGTCCAATGATAGGAGAGCTGTATCCGGTGCTTCTTTATTAAAATAAATAATATTAAATAGTCTTCTTACATTATGGAAGCCTTGTCTACCCTTTATAAAGCCATTCTGATCTCGATTAATAATATTTGGTAAAATTTCTTGTATTCGTCTTGCTAAAATTTTACAGATTATCTTAAGGTCGGCGTTTAATAGGCTTATTGGTCTCATATTTTCACATTTATTAGAGGGCTTACCTGGTTTTGGCAGCAGTATAATTAAGGCATTATTTATGTATGATGGTAAATTATTATTTTGAAATGCTTCTAAAACCATTTCCAAAAAAGGTTTTATTAATTTATTCTTAAATTTTTTATAAAGGTCAACTGGAAGACCATCTGGTCCTGCACTTTTTCCTGATTTCATATTATCAATGGCTAGCCCAACTTCTTCTTGACTAATTTTAGACTCCAATATCTCCCTGTTTTCATTTGGTATACACGGTATAGATAGTTCGTTCAAAAACCCATTTAGTTTTGTTAAATCAGGTTCATTTTTGGTATCATATAATTTTTCATAGTAATCTCTAAAGGCTCTATTAATTTCTAAAGGATCTATAACTACCTGTCCGTTACTTATAATACTGGTAATTGGTGTTTTAATTTCCAATTGTTTAATCTGCCATGCTAATAATTTTCCTGATTTTTCACCTTGTTCATAAAAAGATTGTTTCAATCTTAGAAGACTCGAGGCAGCTCTATTCGCTGATTTTTTGTCGTATTCAGCTCTCAAAATCAGTAATTCATTCTCCAACCTTGGGTCACTTCCTGCATACACTTTTTCCTGAAGACTTTTTATTTTATGTTCCAATTTAGCTCTCTCCTCTCGAGTCTTCTTAGATTTTGATCCTGTATAACTAATAATATGTCCCCTAATAAAAGCTTTGAAAGCCTCCCACTTTACACATGCTGATGTTTGTGTAGTATTGATGTCAAAGAACTCGTCTATCTGTTTTTCTATATACTTGACAAATTCCTCATCCTGAAGCCATTTATGCTGAAATTGCCATCTACCTGATTCCTTTGTCAATTTTTTATCTACATATATTAGACAACAGGGTGCATGATCAGAGATCACGATGTTATCATAAAAGCAGTTTTGAATCTTGGACCTTAATTCTGTGGAAATCAAAAAATAATCAATACGTGAGAATGTCTTGTAGGTACTGGAATAACAAGAATAGGCTTTAACTTGTGGTTTCATTTCTCTCCATATATCTAACAATCTCAATTCTTTCATAAAATGATTAATAGTCATCCTACATCCAATGTGCGTACAATCCAGTCCTGTTGCTCTATCTATACCTGGATTCAATGTACAATTAAAATCCCCTGCTATTATATGTTGCCCTGTAAGTGATGATAAGATGAGAAATAAATTAGCAAAGAACTTCTGATCATCTATATTGGGACCATATAAGTTCACAAGATTTATATTTTCTGATAGCAAAGAACCTTGAATGATTACATATCTTCCAAATTTGTCTCCAATTACATTTTTCACTTGAAAAGGAACTGATTTATGTATGAGAGTCATAACTCCCCTGGCTCGGGATGAAAATGAAGAGGTGAATACACTTCCCTGCCATCTACTCCTAATTCTTTTAACATCCTCCTCTATCAGATGAGTTTCTTGTAAAAACACAATTCTTGAACCCATGTCCTTTATTTTATTCATAACTTGTTTAAGTTTTTTAAAATTTTGTAGACCTCTGCAATTCCATGAAGTTAAATTAAGATTAACACTTTGGTCCATGATCAATAGAGAGTTTGGGATTACCTTGCAGTGTAAACATGCTCATACAGAGAAGCAAAAACATGAGTGGTTGAACATTCATCCTACAAACTACACACAAACAAATTTCCCCTTCCCACACTTGTGGCAAACCCCCCAAAATCAAAAGAAAAATTCTGTCTCCCGATATAGCCATCGACCGTTCCACACCCACGGGGAACAGCCTAAGCCACTCCTTCTTCATCTTCCCAATCACCCTAACTCTACTGCTTTTAATGACGTAACATTAACTCTCCTCTGTAGTTTTCCAACTTAACTCCAAAATTTTTAACAACTTTGTACATCATAGTTTTTTTTTTGTTTGTTTTGTTTTTGTTTTGTTTTTTTAATATATAATACAATCTATATTTTGTAAACTTACTATTTACTTCAAGTCAGTCAGATGCCTGTGCAAATGCTTAATTATTCTACCTTATATTTTGTTCATGCTTAGCTCCCACCAGTCTCTTCTTCTTCTTTGATCTTCTTGATGAACTCCTGCGCCTCCTCTGGGGTCTTGAAGATGTGGGTTCTGCCCTCATACGTGGTCAGCAGTCTCGCAGGATAGATTACACCATGACGAATCCCAAGGTTGCGCAGCTCCTTACGTACGGGATCAAACTGCTTCCTCAATTGCTGTATTCCTGTGGCCGGATTTTGTATTTTTGATTGGAACTTTTTCAACTCACAGTCCAGCATTTGGGTCTCCATTCCGCCCCGCCGTTCATGACATAAACATCATTGCTAAATTCACATGCGGACCATCGTGATATCAGGTGATGATGCGCTGTGGCGACCCTGAAATGGAGCAGCTAAACTAACCCCTCTCCTGACGTTGTTACAGAATGAAGATGTGATAGTCACTTTCCATCAGACAGCTGAGACTATGAGCCACTGAAGTTAAAACAAATTTACTTGTTACCTGGATAAAGATTATTCAAGAATGGATTTTGATCTCCAAAAAGAATTTGAGAGACCTGATCATGTTTCTGTCACAGCAGACATTTGGACTGTGGATAATGGACTTTTTCTTTGGATCACTGTGTTGTGTGGTGTGTGTTGCCATACCCGCCCATGTGTGTGATGTCAGGCGGACTATGGCACTCTGTATATAGTTCTGTGTTCCTCCTAATAAAGTGCAGTTCATTGTTTGGCATAAGACCGACTCCGACTCTGATTCCAGACATAACATTTTGGTGATGAGAGAAAACTATGGGGGCATACGGGCTACCTCCGTCCTTTTTACTGTTTCTGGAGTACCTGGGAGAGCCAGCGATCCTGTGGCCAAAATGGGTGGCCATGCTCGAGGGTTACATCGAGGCGCTGGACTTAAGTAGACTCGACGGAGTACGAAGACTAGCACTTCTGGCCCACCATCTTGGCACGGAAGGTCGGAGAATTCTCTGCATGTTGGGAGAGACGGGGTCTTATGTGGATGCTGTCGGGCAGATGGCTGAATATTACATATGAGGGCCACGCAGCTGTGGGTAGAAGAGCTGTTGGCGCCAAAAGAAGCTAAGCTAGCTAGCTTGGAGAAGCTAACGGCTCAGTCAGTGGCAATGGGACAGTTAGCCACGACGCTAGGTGCACGGCAAAATCAAGCTACCAGTGTGATGATGCCGAGCACAGATTTGTACCGCGCTCGGGTCTTTGTTGTTATTCTTTTTCTGCATATATATTTAGTTCTGTTCCTGTTGTTTGGGTTCTGCCTTTATTTTGACAGCGCCGCGACAGGACTTCCGCCTGTCAGTCTGTTCGTGGCTGTTTATGTTTAACTAATTGCTTTCACTTGAGAACTGTTGGTCCTTTGTGTTTAGTGGCACTATTTAAGCTGGCCAGCGAGGCTTATTCCTCTCTGCGTCCTTGCCTAACTCAGGCTGGAGTCCCCTACCCTGACTCCAGTCCATTTTCGGCATATGGTTTCGTCCTCGCCAGTATACGTAAGTTGTTATATTGACTTTCTACCCTTTATGTACTTGTTATCACCCCACTGGGTTCCATCCTTAGTTTTTGCATATCCGCCCCTCGAGGCGAGTGTTTGTATTTGCTGTTATTTCTTATTAAATCACCAAACTCACTGCAGGCGAGTGGTGCCTCATTCATGCCCTGAATGGGCCAAACATAACAACCAGCTGGACTTCGAGGCAGAATCGGGGCCACGAGTGGGGGAGCCCCTGGATACTGAAGACGGCGAGCCAGCCGAAGAGCTCAGCACAGTGTGTGGCTGTTGCGCTGGTGTTGTTGACGGCGCGGTGAGCAGTAACAGCAGAGAGGGAGCGCAGTGAACAGAGTCTTCCCTGGGGCTGGAGTCTGGGCAGTGGGAGAGTGGGAGCAAGCAGGCTGGAAACCCCGGGAAGCAGCAGCAACAGCCAGACATAGAGGCAGCACAGCGGAGTGCCTTCGATGAGGATGCTGAGCACAGCGGCGAAGTGCCTGGGTTGGTGAGTGACGCTAACAAGAGTGATGCTGTGAGCCCCGGGAGTGAGCAACAACAGCCAGGCGCAGAAGCAGCACAGCAGAGTGCCTTGGATGAGGGTGCTGGGTGCAGCTACGAAGCGCCTGGGTCGACGAGTGACACTGACGAGTGACGTTGGGAGCCCCGGGAGAGCGCAGTGACAGACGGGCGCAGTGTCAAAGTCTAACATGTGTGATTGCCGACATATAGCCTACACCTCTTTGTATTCCACTTTCAAACACAGCCTACATTTGGGCCTGTAAAGCCTAATTGGGAAACCTGTTTCAGACAGGAATACTTGTGTTCTAAGGTCAATGCACTAGTATTCTAGAAGCTCTGTCTGAAATGGTCTGTTTTCAGCCTGACATTAATAAATCCGTAATGTAATGCATTAATTAAATTATCTTGCTAAGTGTTTAAGATGATTTAAGTATGCATTTAAAAGTAATGTGAAAATTACTTTTCCAAGTAACTAGTTACTTTAATCATGCAGTAATTGGTAAAGTAACTCAGTTACTTTCGAAAAGAACTAGTAACCGTAATTTACCATTTTTTAGTAACTTGCCCAACAGTAGTTGAAACTACTGCCTGTTCTAATACTGATGAGACTTTTTTTTTTAAACACATACAGCATGTACAGTTTCTCTTTCACTTGTATATGTTATTGATACATTCTCATAGCAGAACATTGTTTTTTAAAACTAGAATAGTTTTTTTTTTAGTTTATTTGAAAGAGATATTGCATACTAAAGAACATTAATACAAATGTAAGTATATGTGTATGACACACTGGCACATACCTACATATGCGCATGCCGCAGAGCATCCACTAGTTATGGGTACAGTTTTGGTTGTTTAAAAACCAATTTTTAAAATGAGTCTTAAAAGTGTTTAGTGTAGTATATTCTGATTGCAGGTGGTATATTATTCCAGATCTTGGTGCCCTTCACTGATAGCACAAATTGAAAAATATGGTGCATCTGTGGGGGACCTCACAGTCTCCTCTAGTAATTGCTCTCATCGTAGTGTTGGTGACAGTCCTCAGTTTAACATATTCTCCCCGGGGAAGGGGGGGTAGCCATTTAATATTTTATAAATTGAACAGGCAAATTTGAGAGCTTTACAATTTTCAAAAGACAGAAAACTGTATTTCTTGTAAATGCGACAATGACATGTGGGATCTTTCTTATCAAAGATTTTTATGGCTTTTTTGTATAAGGATTCAGTGGGTTTGATTATGTTTACCAATTAAAAATAAGATGATACATCACAAGATCCACCTGGTCGGGCGCTGGATCCCCAAAAAAGGCTTATTAGAAAAATCAAAGAAGATCCGCACACCGAAAAGCTCCCATTAGTTATTTATTACCTCCGCCAAGGAGGTTATGTTTTCATCGGCGTTGGTTTGTCTGTCTGTTTGTTATCAAGATAACTCAAAAAGTTATGGACGGATTTTCATGAAATTTTCACAGATTGTCAGAAATGGGGGATCCTACAGATGATTAGATTTTGGTTGTGATCCGGATCACCATCCAGAAGAAAACCGTCATTACGGAAAGTGCGATTTTCGTGAATAACTGCTGAACCACTAATCCTATCATTGTGAATCCAATTGCTAGTCATATGTTTTCATGGTCAAGGAATGTGAAAACGTACACACAAATACTGTATGGGGGGAACTGTGGCGAAAACCGCCATTACGGAAAATGCGATTTTCATGAATAACTGCTGAACCACTAATCCTATCATTGTGAATCCAATTGCTAGTCATATGTTTTCATGGTCAAGGAATCTGAAAACGTACACACAAACACTGTATGGGGGGGAACTGTGGCGCTTGGCGGAGGTCTGCGCTCTCCGAGTGCTTTTCTAGTTAGTAATGTTTTGGGCCACCTGCCCTTCCTCAGACTTCTGTCCAAAGTGATAGAAGTCTGAGGAAGGGCAGGTGGCCTGAAACGTTACTAATAAATAAATAAATGACTAATGGGAGCTTTTCTGTGTGTGGATCTTCTTTGATTTTTTTTTTTTTTTTTAATGGTTACACTGCGGCGTATGATAAAATAAGGCAGCGAAGTGAGGGTTTTAAGTAGGTTTATTATCATACTGCCGTCACGGAGCTCGCCCCATGGGCGAGCCCGGAGGCTCTCCAGCAAAGTGTGCAGATGAGCAGTCGTCAGAGTGAGAGAATGAACATGGATTTCAGTCGGCTTATATACCCAGTCACAGACAATACATGAAAGGCATGGTATCATCAAAGGGACTGCAGACAGGCATGGGACATTTGCATTTGAGAGACACACATAACAATAAGGAGATTGCTGGCCGTAATTCGCCTCCGCTCCGGAGCTGTAGGACAAAAGAGGTTACAAGGCACATCTACATATTGTTATCAGTCATTGGATCACAGTAAGGGCAGGAAGCATGAACAATGCATGAATGGCACATTAACATCACAGTACTGAGCCGGAAAAAGCCAGAAGACGCGGGGCTGCCTGTTGACATTAATACACACATTTCACTGTTCTGTTAATTGCTCTAGTTGAGCGCTGTGCCTGACCCAGTCTGTTGTGGGGGTTACGCCACACGCTCCCCCCCCAGAGGGCTCGGCAGGCGGCCGAGGCCTCGATAGTCCGGCTTTGGCAGCGAGCAGGGAAAGCTCTGTGGAGGCGGAGGTGGAGGGGGGTGGGGGTAGTAAATGCCGGCCGGGGACGGTGAAATCGTCTGAGCCGTGCAAAAATTGCTTGTGGGTCCATGATGTTGAGGGGCTGTCCCGTTGAATGTGCGGAGATCCACAAGAATAAAAATTAGTCACTGACTCCTCTCGCGATTAAGTCCTGCAACGATTAATAGCGGCCGTGAAGAAAAAAGGAGCGGCGAGGATTAACAGCGGCCATGAAGAAAAACAGGGGCGGCTGTAAGAAAAAAAACAAAAGCAAAGGGACTTGGCGTGTTGACTTTAGGTGCGGGCACAACCTTAAAGCCTTCGGGGACCGCAGACTGCTGAATTCCCGCTGTGCGCCATGGCTAAGACCGTTAGAAAATCCAATGAGCAAGCTGCGTGCGTGCCTCAGGTGTACGAGCAAGCCTGAAGGGCCTGTGTGCAGCGGCAAAGGAGGGAGGCGGTCTGTGGAGCCGTATATGTCCCGTGCGTGGTGCGCCGTCCTTGTAACTCCCCGGTGCGTGTGCCGGGGTTCCGTGCGTGGGTGGGCCTGCTGGAGAGGGAGAGTCAGGGTCAGGGAGCTTAATCATCCCTGTTGTAGTTGTTGTAGATGGGTCATGGTGCGTTCAGGTCCACGCGTTCTCCGTCGGCCATGGAGGTCGCCGTCGTGGAGAGAGAACGAGGTGCGTGCGCTCTCGTGTGGAGACACAGAATCGTGTGTCAGAAACTGTGAGAGCGGCCGGTCCAAGCGTGGATGTGCCGATCTAGGCGTGCAGATCTCACCATGAAATTTTCCTCAGCTGTCCCAGTCGTGGGTGGTCTCCGGAGAGTTTCGCCTGGAAACTCTGCGTTGAAGTCTCCCTGAAGCAGAAGGGAGGGCAGATCAGTCAGGCTGCTGCGTTCGCTTGTCGTCGGAGAATCACTGCCGGGTGCTGCGTTCGTTGCCATCAGGACACCAGCGTGGCTGTCCAAACCAGAAGGTTGCGTTGCACAAAGCGTGTGCATTCTCGGGGTCACCAGTGTGGCGGATGATAAAATAAGGCAGCGAAGTGAGGTTTTAAATAGGTTTATTATCATGCCGCCATCACGGAGCTCGCTCCATGAGCGAGCCTGGAGGCTCTCCAGCAAAGTGCACAGATGAGCAGTAGTCGTCAGAGTGAGAGAGTGGACATGGATTTCAGTCAGCTTATATACCCAGTCACAGACAATACATGAAAGGCATGGTATCATCAAAGGGACTGCAGACAGGCATGGGACATTTGCATTTGAGAGACACACATAACAATAAGGAGATTGCTGGCCGTAATTCGCCTCCGCTCCGGAGCTGTAGGACAAAAGAGGTTACAAGGCACATCTACATATTGTTATCAGTCATTGGATCACAGTAAGGGCAGGAAGCATGAACAATGCATGAATGGCACATTAACATCACAGTACTGAGCCGGAAAAAGCCAGAAGAAGCGGGGCTGCCTGTTGACATTAATACACACATTTCACTGTTCTGTTAATTGCTCTAGTTGAGCGCTGTGCCTGACCCAGTCTGTTGTGGGGGTTACGCCACAACACCATATATTGAGTTTGATGTCTATTTTGTGTTTCTTTGTGCCTCAGACCTATCACGGCAGCATAAATGTGAACAGGAGGTGGTTCTAGCAAACCAATGGCTCTGGAACCAGGAAAAAAAAAACAATACTCTTGATCAAAAGGAACCAGAACCTCTACAGGTTAAAGAGGACATCTACAACAGTCAGGAGGGAGAAACATTGGTACTGGAGCATGAGACTGATACCTCAATAGTGACTTCCATTTATAAGGAAAATGAATACAGAGAAGCAGAGACAAAAGGCAAGAATCTCCTCTCAACTCTGTTGACAGTGAGAAGAAAGACCAGGGAGCAAGTAAGAATGTTAACCCAGGATCAACTAAATCTGAAAAATTTAATCCAATGAAGAGACTTAACAATAACAATGGAAATAACAATTTGAAACAACACATGACAACAAACAGGTGAGAAGCCTTATTGTTGTACAACCTGTGGGAAATGTTTCTGTATTAGCGCTAATTTGAAAAAGCACATAACACATACAGGTGAGAAGCCTTATCATTGTAGAACATGCTAGTACTCAATTGAATGGGCACATGAGAATGCATACAGGTGAGAAGGACTCGACAAATGCGCAAAATGTACAATTAAAAAAAAGGAAAGAAAACAGCATCAGAGAACATCCAAATAGATGACAATAAGCACATCAAAGACCTGGCAGAGGAATCGGTATATAAATATCTGGGCATAGAGAAAAGCAACTATTGAACACAGGAAAATGAGGGAAATAATCAAAAAAGAATACCAACATCGTCTAAAGAAAATTTGTAAATCAAACTTAACGCCTAAAAATAAGACCACTGCGATAAACCAGCTGGCAGTACCAGATGTCACATATGGATTTGGGGTGATAGACTGGCCACGGGGGGGGGGGGGGGGGGGGGGGGGGACTGGACAAGTTGGATGTCAGGACCAGGAAGACCCTGACCCTGCACAAGATAACATAAAAATCAATGCTTAGATAGGATATATATACACCCCGTAAAGAGGGAGGGCTGGGCCTAATTGAAATAAACCAGGCCTACAGGGTGACAATAAGCATTGGTCAATACCTAAAAAGCTCAAATGACGAGACAATGGAAAAAGTCACCCAACACCATGAAACCCTTAGTCACTTCACATCCATAACAAAACAAGCTGAGGCCTTTGCAGGAGACTTATTAGACAACATAAAAGCCAGTCAACGAAACCCAGCAACAAAAATAGCTACAAAGACATGGGAAAAATACAGCAAAAGGACACAGGAGGAAAGAAAAGAAAGATGGAAAAATCATAAGCGAGCAGGGCGCTTTCAGGAGGAACTCAATAGGTATTATATTGATAGGGAGAGACATTGCGCTGGATCAGGAACGGCGATCTGGGGTATGACAAGGAGAGATTAGTGGTTGGAGCACAAGACCAGGGACTTTTGACTAATAGCTTTAAAAAAAAAATGGCAGGACTGTCACAGAGTGACAAATGTCAATTCTGTCATGCAGCGGTGGAGAGTGCAAGCCACCTACTCTCCGGCTGCCAGATCCTAATGGCCGATGGACACTACACTGCTCGTCACAATAAGATCTGTTGTTATATACACTGGAAAATATGCAACAGATTTAAAATAGAAGTAAAAGGACCAGTATGGGAGCATGCTCCAGAGCCAGTCAGCTCCAACGGAGATATTACCATCTTTTAGACAAGGAAATCCCAATTGGAAGACACAGAGGAGGAGCAATAAAACCGGACATTGTTATCTTGGACAAAAAGGACAAAACTGCCAAATTAATAGATGTAACCATACCAAATGACTATGACAGATGCAATCTCTTACAGCTTCCAGACGAGCCGTTCGTGATCCCAATTCTAGAAGGCTTGTTAGTGATATTTTGTTACTAGCAGAAGGCAAGAATCTTTCAGGGTTTCTCTTAAACACATGGTACTGTTATGCCCGCTTCCTTGTGAAGCAGCAAAAGGTTACAAACCGTTATGTCTGCACTAGAATGCCTGTAGCCACTACCAATCCACATGTATCTCTTACTCTGTTCAATTCATCTGATCTCTTTCCTGACATTCTGATGTTGGCAGTGGTCCCTAAAGTTTTAAATAACACCTGTATGGAAAAGAACAGGGTATAGACTTCCTCCTGTGCCACCTAATACAGGATGGAATTTTTCTAAATTCTTGGCAATAAAGTGCAATGACAATACACCCCTTTCTGGTCCAGTCCACCAACCACCAAATTCAAAATTCATATGTTATGCTAATAATTCCACTCTTACTCTGCCTGGAGTGAAAATGGCCTCTGTACCCAAACAGTATTGTTCCCATATCTATTCACTATGCACCACTAATGACCAGGATCATTAGGCACATGATCTCAAAACTGTTTGCCTCTACCATGCTGCATTACATGCCAGCTGATGCTCACAGCCTTACTTTGATTTCTGCTTCAGCTCCAAATTGTCTGATTAACACTTTGAACATTTCTGATCTTCCTTTCCCTAACCTTCCAGATGATTTTGATGAGTATTTGAATAAAGGCTCAACCTGTGCTATAACCAACACCACTGTGATGTAAATATCTTATAAACACCACATTTAGTTCTCATCTTTGCTTGCTCTCCACTGAGTGCTTACACTCAAAAACAGCCTCTTGTGACTCTTCACACATGCCATTTTTCTATGTCACTGTTAATGATGCATCAGTTTAAACCTGAAAAGGTGTACTGTTGTTGATCTCACTTTGACAGTTTGCAAAATGGTTATATATGACCAAGAGAAGGGAAATGTGGTAGAAATTTATCACTTCTACAGTAATCTGTTATGCAATCAAGGATCATATGTTTTGTAAGTGTGTCTTTATGCATGAGTTGTTTAATGATCTGATTATTATATCCATTAAGGCATTACACTGTGATAATTTAATTGGTCACACACACACATTTATAAATTCCTTCGCCATATTGAGACATTTACTCTGTAAGGGAAGACAACAGCTTGAGCTGCTCTGCAGGAAGTGTGTAAACAGTCACATCAAATGACCTTGTGCTGTTCTGTGACTAGATAAGGGTTGTCTGGCAAAGGGACCATGTTCGGCAATGATTCTGTTCTCCTGTGTAGAGTATAAGAACGGTGTTTTCTCTTTGTGCGTCACACAGCAGGGCTTCTGGACACTGAAAGCTCCCCCCCCCCATTGTTTATTCTGCGGAATAAACAGACATTCAACTTGGCAGAAGTTTTTCTGTCTCCTTATTTCTTCAGGACCAGATGCAAATAAGACGGATATAGTTTTCCTTTACAATATGAATCCCCTATAAAAACCAAATGTACATTGTCTTAAATGGTATGCCATTTTTTCCCTACACACAAAAACTCTCATTGTCTTACAGTTTCCTGTCAAAATCTTTTCGCCCCCCCCCCCCCAAATGCCAGAATCAGTGATTACTAGGCCCAACCACATACTACAAGGCTAATAATGGCTAGCACTACATTATCAGAATAAATCCTGTGATAAAAAGACTAATCAGTTGAAGGACATTCCCAGTTGTATGCACGGTGGCCCAGGATAATGACTAAAACTGCATTGGCCCTTAAAAGCAATTTATTGGTAAAACCCATCTTAAATTGGGTTGTTTTCAAAGTAGTTTGTTAAAAAAAATGCTAATTAGCCTGGAGGATAACCAGTTAGGCCAAAGTGTCCTGATTGACTCAGCACTTCCTACATGTCAGCAACACAAATACAGTAGTTACGTTGTAGAGTGTGTAAATGATGAGGCAAGTTTGTCTCAGGCAGTTTATTACACATTCTCTCACATGAGCATAGTAGAAAACTAACTAACTAACTAACTAACCTGCACTTATATAGCGCTTTTCAAGAGGACATCTCAAACAGAACTCTTGACTTAAATACTCAGGTCCTTCTACATATCAAAAGGTCACATTGCATTCACATAAAAGATCACATTGCATGCACTTCCTTAATCCTTAAACATCCCACTCACAGTCTCTGGCACACAAAGGATCCTCCAAGTCGTCTCTGACATACAAAAGATCACATTTCACAGCTTCCTGTTATCTCCAAGGAAACTCTGCCCTTTGTTCTTATCAAAGATGCTGCTCATTATGTTTTGGTCATGTGCGGCCACAACGTCACCAAAAACGCTCCATCTCAACTCGTCTTTTTGCAGTAGCTGTGGCTACAGTAGTAGCTTTACAGCAAAAAAAAACAAACAAACAAACAAACAAAAAACTAGATATGAGATATTTGAGTGAGTTCGCTCTTGATATGTCTTGTAAATCCAAAAACACGTTGCAGATGTGATAGCTGGAAAGACATTTGTCATATAAGATACTGTTACTATACTTGTATTTGTTACTCAAGCATTCAAGATAAATATTTGTTACTTAGGATACTGTTATTTGTAATGGATTTAGCTGTTATTTGGTTATTCTTGTACTTGATTGAATGAGAGTTAGTATTGATTATTCAGCAATGCTATCGGTGTTCGATTTAGAGACTGCGATCATGAAACCGTCACTCTATTAGTTACGCCTTAGAGCTCCAGCAAGGGGAGTGCGCGCGCAACTTCCTCACTTTTAACCACTTGCACTCCGGGCAATTTTCCTAAAAATGCCAAAAAATAATGTGCCCAAAGTAAATCGAAAGCTGTTATTCAACCCTTTGCAGCATCTTCATGGGGTTGGTCTCATTTAAAAGAAAATACTTTGAATTTTTTGGCAAAAAAAACATAATCTCTCTACGTGCTCCGGCCACTGAGTTACAGTCATCTAAACATACTGAACTTGAAGAAAAAAAAATTGGACACAGTGTTTTTTTGGATACAAATGCATGTAAATAACACACAGCTGTCCGATCCGGCTGGAAAATGCAACAGAAATGTAGAACCAAGTGTTATCCAGCTGAGATCCAAATTTGGTAACAATACCACAAAAAATGAACATTTTACACAGCTTTGTTCTCAGGCTGTTCCCAGGCATTTTGGAACTGTGCCAAATTGTGCCGAATGGCACAGTTTGGAAAAACGTCTGTAACTTTTGAATAATTCAATGTAGAATCTTCATTTTAGGCTCTAATGAAAGGTCACACTCAGGGCTGTGTCTGTGTGTGTGTGTGTGGGCGGGGGGTCGTTCCCCCCCCCCGCTACCAAGGACCAAATTCGGCCCTCTACATGACGGATTACACTCCTTGCATGCTTTCACAGCGGCTCCCCCCCCCCGCTACTGTGTGTGTGTGGGGGGGGGGGACCGTGAACGGACCGTGAACGCCCCCCCCCCCTCGCTACAGAAGAGGGCCATCGCTACATGATGGAATAGACTGATATGCTTCCTCCCACGGACCGGGGGGCGTTCGGAACGTGCCCCCCCCGCTCCTCTTCTGCAGCGAGGGGGGGGGCGTTCACGGTCCGAACACGGCAAATGAACCGTTTATCGCGGCGTACGTACTTCGTGCGCAGTACAGTTGTAATTTACCGATCGGTCAAAAGTCATTTTTGGATTACAGTTTTCAGGGATAAATAATAATTTAGCTTATAACACCTTACCTCTTCAAAGCAGCAGAGTCGCGGCGAACAGCTCTTCCCCCATTGTCAGACGAACGCGACGCTACTCCGCTCGTGGATCCCGATCAACACAATTCCATTATTGCCGTTTTGGCGAATGATTTACGACTTTTGTCGTCGGCCTCCGTCTATTCTGCTGGAATGAGTGCAGGTCCCACTTGTGGGTGTTCTCCATGCTGCTGGGTGAGCCTGGGTCTGTAGTAGATTCGTACAGAGTCCTTCTGCAGCAGTAAATATCGCTTCACCCAGCCTGAATTTCTGTGCTTCAATTGGCTCCTGCGTTCACAGTAGGCGGGTCCTCCTTCCTAGATTTTCATTCATTGGCTCCTCAAGGTTTCAGAAACCCAATTCAAGGCTCTTATTAGTCGAATGAGAGGTCAATCAGATGAACTAATCTGTTCGCGGCTGTGTTTGCAGATTTTTTTTTCAGTGGCGCTTGGAGGGCACACCACCTACACCATCACCATCAATATCCTTATCATGCGTCATGCGCACGAGGGCGCACGAGCGCGCTCTCGTGCGCCCTCGTGCGTCATAGGACGCAGAGACTTGCCCGCCCGCGGAACAACGGAGCGCAAGTGGTTAATACAAGCGAGTGAGGAGCCGCACACACTGTGTTCACCCTTGTCATTTTTCCCTTTTTAAGGGGCTTTACATTTGGAGGCACCGCTGGGGTGAAAAACGTGAGGCCGACACCGCAACATGAAGGGAGCCATCTTACAGAATCAGAATCAGAATCAGAAAAAGATTTATTGCCAAGTACATTCACAAGTAAATAACTGGTAAATATACGAGGGATTTGACTTGACACTGAGAACGACATAGGTGACATTTTCAGTGACGCGGCAGCGTCAGTGACGCGCCTGTCAGCAGAATGGGAACAGGAGGCAATGGGGGAGAGAGGAGGTAAACACAATAGGAGAGAGAAAAAAACATTGTTTATCAGAATACAGTTCATATGATCAATATTATGATTACAAGGAAAAAAACTCTCAATGCACAATTAGCAGACAATAGAATCCATACAATGACACAAGGAGAGCAGTGAGTGAATGAATCTGCAAGTCAGTATAGTGAGTCAGTGTGAGTGGGTGTTGAGTGCGAACAGTGTTATCAGTTAAGGACAACAAAAGTCTCTTCTCAGCAGATGTTATGGCTGCCGTCTGAGCAGAGGCGCGTGACCTTGGCACGGCAGATGGAATAGTCTGCCAGACAGCTGGCTGTCCTTGAGAGTCAAATGCTGCCCACCATGTTATGAAAAACAAATATACTGGAGATTATCTGGAGGACTGGGAGCTGAGGGCGTCAAAACAAGTCGAATAGCACTGACTTCAGAGAAGAAAACTTTCTATTCTCTTACAGATTCAGTGCTCAAATCCTTCATGCAGGCGTTGAAATCGATTCATGGACGGCTCTCAGCGTGATCGTGATGTAATCCATTTTCCTGTACAGTTCTCCATTAGCCGCTGTCAGAGTCCTGCCCAGTTGGTCAATTTGATGGTTAAGCCTCGCCGGGTCCGCTTTTTGATAGGCTCCATCCATCTTCTTCAATTTGCGGTACACCAGAACAATCCCAGATCCAATCAGTAGAATTCCGATGACCATTGCTACGAAGAGGTATAAATCTTCAACATCTTCGATAGAGGGATCACACAGGCACAAGAGTTTCCAATTACTTGTGTCCTTCAAATAACCTGCGGCAGCTGTACCTGCGGGGCAAATCAGCTCCCCCGGGCCACTTTTTCTTGTTGAAAAAACAGTGTCAATTGCGTTCAACGCCCAGCTTATTAAATCCATAATTTCGTTTGATAATCAGCAGTAAAGACACGCAGACAGACAATAGCAAGCTGGGATCCAGTCAGTTAGGGAAGGAGAGAGATAAGAAGCCGGAGCTGGGAGAAAAAGCGTCTGCTCTCTTTGGAGGGCGGAAGTGAGTTCATCTTACGTTCTTCATCCCGAAAAACAACCCAGGCAGGGGAGTGTTTCAGCAGAACAGATCGGCGGTAGTTACGAGGCCAGCGAGGAGCAACGCGCATCCTGAGGTGTAGTACAGCCACCGAGGAGCTGCAAAGCCTTCAGCATCAGGTCTCAGCACCACGTGTCCACATTGTCTGTTACTCACTTGCCCAAAATGGAGTCGGAAATTGAAAATCTGTTGTTTGAAATGAAAGGAGCTCTATTCCAGCTTACTACGGATCAGCTAGTGAAAATATGTGATTTGATTGAGATCTCAGGAGACAATCGAGAGAAAATAAGAAAAACTCGCTGTGCGTTGGTGTCTTATATCAGTCAGCACATCGAACGTGATGAATTAAAACAACGGGAAGATGAAGGTATGTCAGAACTGTTGAGCATACAAGATACAATAAAAAGTGGGAACCAGAGTAATATAAATGATGTGTCACAAACAACACATGCAAAGGAGAATGTAATGAAAGAGTTGGAGCAGCTGAAATTGGCAGTGCAGCGAAAAGAAGCTGAAATGCAAGTTTTAGCAAATAATGAGACTGCCCCACGCCACACAGCCCCGGTTGTTATAATCAATCCACTCTGGCATAAAGACTATAAGATTTCTGGTCAGATTGGTGAACCTGGACAGAAAGACAGATTCACTTTCTCCAGTTTAGCCCGCCAAATTGAGAACGGCCTCAGCAAATGATATCCTGAGTCAGAGATAGTGGATGCGGTCATCAGAGCTATTGTGCCAGGTTTGCAATTTAGGAGTTACCTCGAAGGTAAAAGCGACCTGTCCCTCCCTACCCTTAGGAGAATTCTTAGGTCACATTATCAAGAGAGAAGTGCCACAGAGCTTTACAAGGAGTTGACTGCAAAGGTCCAGAGCAATAGGGAGACCCCACAGAACTTTTTAATTCAAACAATGGATTTAAGGCAGAAAATATTGTTTGCATCACAGGGAGCCGAGTCTAGTCTCAAATATGACCCAGCTCTCGTGCAAAGCATGTTCATGCACACAGTATTAACAGGGCTGCAAAATGATAGTATCAGGAGCAACCTTCAGCCCCTCCTTTTGCAGACAACAACCTCAGATGAACTGTTGTTAGAAAGATTGAACATAGCATGTGCACATGAAAAAGAGAGGCAGGATAAAAGACAGTCCGTGCCACAGCGACCAATTAGTGTACACACTATCCAGTCTAGTGATAACAGCAAAGATAAGTGTGTAGCCCAGCAAAGTGTAGCTACACTTCCCCCAAATGTGTTGTCTGACCTGAAAAAAATGAAAGTAGACATGACACTGTTAAAAGACCTTAAAGCACAGGTGTCACAAATAACAGAGTCCATGAGTAAGACAGAAAACATACCAAAGATGTATCCTGACGTAACCAGAGAATCCAGCCATGGAGTCACCCCCGGCTATATGTCCAGCCACAGTACCCCTCCCTGAATGACCAAAGTGCCCCCCCCCCAAACTTTTAGGTGGACCAGTTCAGGAATCGTGGTTCTCCAGGGGTCCAGTGTTCCACAGAGGAACAGTGCAGTTTCAACAGAGATTTGCACCCCAGAGATATCCAATGCCACGTGTGCGGCCGAGGTGCTCTTCATGCCAGCAGAGGGGTGAGGAATACTGCCAACATTGCTGTAGGTGTGGGAGTAGTGAGCATTTTCAGGCAGGCTGTAGAGCATATAGGGAGCATTTTCAGGCAGGCTGTAGAGCATATAGGGGGCATAATGCTGCAAGAGAGAGCTCTTTAAACGGAGAGCGGTTGCCCCCGAGGGACAGGGAGTGACCGGCTTTGTTAGGAAGTCCCAAAGTCGTGCTAGCTGGGGGAGAAGAGAGAGGAAAGCAGAGAGCCCGAAAGACAGTAGCCCATCCAGCCCAGCAGCCGCAGCCCCAGCGGGGAATAAGAAGGTCATCGCAACAAAAGTCTTGGGTACAGTCAAATGGTTCAACGTCAGAAATGGATATGGTTTCATCAATAGGAATGACACAAAAGACGTTTTTGTACACCAGACAGCCATCAAAAAGAACAACCCGAGGAAATACCTTCGCAGTGTTGGAGATGGCGAAACTGTGGAGTTTGATGTAGTTGAGGGAGAAAAGGGAGCAGAGGTGGCAAATGTTACCAGCCCAGAAGGCACTGCAGTTCAGGGAAGCAGGTATGCCGCTGACAGGAGCCGCTGTAGGCGCTACCCCAGGAGGAGAGGCCCTCCCCGTGGAGGAACTGGTAGGCTGCAAAATCACTGGGAAGACACAATCCATACTGTGGTAAGGCAAGCTGGGCAGGATAGTCCCATCTATGAACTGAGGCCGGAGCAAGGGAAAGGAGAGCCCAGGAACCTTCTTATGCCATGTGATCACCTGCCACTGGAGACAAGAACGCATTCACCTGTAAAACAAAAAAAATCAACAGCACAGACTGCAAAAGCTAGGGACAGCCCCGAGGAAGAGGAAGATGACGATGATGATGATTACTTTCCCATACCACCTCAGTACCCACCTCAGTCGTCAGGACCATGGACAGCAACTCCTACCAGTACAGAAAGAGCAGCTGAATTTGACTGGAGAGAACTTGCTCCCCAGCTAGAAAGCAACAATGATAATCCCTCAGTAAGCCAGGAGCCACACAGTGACATTCCATCAGACACAGGAGAAGACTTGACAGAAGACCAGCCTGCCGAAGACACCCCTTTCCTGTCAGTTGAAAGGAACGAGAACCAGAATCAGGAACAGCAGCGGCCTCAGAGGAACCGTAGGCCACCAAAGATCTTCAGGTATGATCAAATAGGAACTTCATCCTGTTACAGTGCCGCTGCATCGCGCCTTTATCCAACGGTTCATTACTCAGCGCAGCCACATCACTACCAGCCCATATGTGTATACGGGATGTAGACTGGTAAGTTGCATTCTGATAACAATTGAATGTATCAAAAGAGTTCCAGTCTGTCAAACGTATTATTTGGATTCAAAATTGAATGTATCAAAAGAGTTCCAGTCTGTCAAACGTGTTATTTGGATTCAAAATTGAATGTATCAAAAGAGTTCCAGCCTGTCATGCATATGTGTTATTTGGACTCAAAACTGAATGTATCAAAAGAGTTCCAGCCTGTCATACATGCACTACTTGGACTCAAAATTGAATGTATCAAAAGAGTTCCAGTCTGTCAAACATGCTATTTGGACTCAAAATTGAATGCATCAAAAGAGTTCCAGTCTGTAACAAAATGCATACACAAGAAACACTGGACAATGAGCATTTGTTACTTGCATGACAGAGTGTATGAAAAGAGTTTCAGTCTGTAACAATACATTCCTAAATGTTAGATGTTGCAATAGAAGCATTGAACTAATATGTGATTCGAGTATTTTGGTCATGAGAAGTTTGAATACCTGATTTGCGCTAGGGGTCGAGGGTTTTGATGTTGAGGACAACATTTAACATTGAGGGGGAGTATGTGATAGATGGAAAGACATTTGTCATGTAAGATACTGTTACTATACTTGTATTTGTTACTCAAGCATTCAAGATAAATATTTGTTACTTAGGATATTGTTATTTGTAATGGATTTAGCTGTTATTTGGTTATTCTTGTACTTGATTGAATGAGAGTTAGTATTGATTATTCAGCAATGCTATCGGTGTTCGATTTAGAGACTGCAATCATGAAACCGTCACTCTATTAGTTACGCCTTAGAGCTCCAGCAAGGGGAGTGCGTGCGCAACTTCCTCACTTTTAATACAAGCGAGTGAGGAGACGCACACACTGTGTTCACCCTTGTCATTTTTCCCTTTTTAAGGGGCTTTACACAGACATGTTAAGAAAAAAAAAATTCAATTTTTGGCGGTGTGTCACATTAAAGAAAACTTGTTAAGGACACCAATGTTCTCTTGTGGCAAGAAAAGAACCTCTAAAGAGCAAAAACAGGTGGTTTTGATAGAAGGCTACGACAATGCTAAGATGGCCAATGCTAAAGCAGGGATTAGTTCTGTCACTGCAACTGATTAACATAAATTGAAAAAAAAAATTAGAAACTAGAATGCACTCAACTTGAGATGCAGACCCATGCCTTTTGAAGCCCTATAGATTTAAACCCTTGACCTTCTGACCCCAAAGCCATAGTCAGCGGTCACGGTGAACCTGTGTACCAAGTTTGGTGACCCTTGCTTTACCCGTTCTATAGTAATAGGGCATTTGGAATACAGGCCTTGATCTTTTGACCCCAAACTCAGTTAGGTCTGTAACGATAACAGCTAAAATAATTAATCATACAATAAGGAAAAAACAAAACAAACAAACAAAAAAAAAACCCGACCACAATAAGTTTTCTGGCCACAACAAATCTTCATTTGTGTGTGCTTTTTATAGTGCTGCTTCTCTCTCTCTGGACACTCCTCATATGAGGCGGAGCATATACTCACACAGCCAACTCTGGCTAGGTTACGCATGTAACAGCCATGTTTGCGCTACATTCGTATCATCAGTGTGACCATTCTTACCATCAGCCATTTTACAACATAGCAACTGTATTAGAGAGCACTACCAGAAAAAAAAAAAAACCTCAATAGATGTATGGTCCATTAAGTTGAAGGTTTCACTATATACACTGTATTTCTCTCCTGTGCCATCTCTGAGACTGCACATATTGTAAGCAAATGACACTGATGACGTAAAGCTACATGTCTGTTGTCAGTGGCAACTTCTAAACAATTTATTGTCTTCTGAGGAAGACTGCAGTCGCCAGTCGAAACATGTAAAGGTAAAAGACATCTTTTTCGTTCTTGTCTGAAACAAGAAAAAAACAAAAACAAAAAAAAACAAGAAACTAAATGTTTTTGTCTTATTTAGGTTATTTTAAATATTTTTGAAAATATTTCTATTGTAGTGTTTAATATTGTTCTTAAACAAAAGTTCAACGCTCTTTGAAAAGTTGTACATAGACTGTTAACATTATATCACTATATTCGTGGCATAAAATGGTCTTCATGACCATAACAATCTCATTTATCGCGATAATTTTGGGGAAAATTTTATCGTCCATCAAAATTTGTTATTATAAGCCTACCCATAGTCTAAGATTAAGGTGTCAGGGTGAACCCGTATACAAAGTTTGGTGACCCTAGTTTTACGCGTTCTATAGTAATAGGGCAGAGTAAATGCAAATGTTAACCTTTGACCCGAAAGCCATAGTTCTAGGTCAGGATTCCAAGGTTAACCTATGTATCAAGTTTGGTGGCCCTAGCTTTCTTTGTCGCCGAGATAGTTTATTTGGCATTCTAACCTTGACCTTTGACTTTTTGACCCCAAAAGTATAGCCATGAAAACAAAACACAATTCTTGACAACATTATGGCACTTAAGAAAAAAATCCAGAGGACTACACTAATGAAGAACAAGTGATGATGGCAGACCTGTCACGAGCTGGGCTCTGGAGTTTCTGCCAGGCCCAGTCTCATGGCTCTCTCTCTCTGTATCTATATATATTTTTGTTGCATTTGTACGCCTTTTTGGGTCTTGTATTTGTGCTTTGTTTTTCATTTCTGTTTGTCCTAGTTTTGATTCTGTATTAATTGGCATCTATTCTTTTTCTTGCACTTGTTTATATTTTTTAGTTCCCTATTATTTAGGTTGACAGCTGTCAGAACACTTCCTGGTTTTTGCTCCGTGTGGGCGTAGCCCTGTCAGCCGGTACGCCTCCTCTCATCACTTACATCTGATTTCAATCCTTAGTTATTGTTCCCCTTTTGCTTGCTCATGTGACTCCACACCTTTGTTCAATTACATTGCTTGTCCTGTGCCTATTTTAGGACTGCTTTTTCTTTTCATTATTGCGGCAGTCTCGACGATCAATCCTTCTCGTCACCAGAGCCCAAATGCTGCTCTGGTGTTCTCCAACTGTAAGTTACCTCCTCATCTGCCTTGGGGCATTTTTGTTCGTTGTGTGCCTTTGTTATTAAACACCACAAACTGCAGTTGGTGCATGGGTCTGTTTCTTCCTGCCCTGAAGGGTGATCCATGACACCTACTATGTAAATTAGAAAATTTATATTAAAAGAAGTGCGGGAGCTTTTGAGATCAAGATTAAAAATGGCTTGAGGAGGTTAAAAATAACTCCACCCATTTCTTCATGAAAAAAAAAATGCAAAAACAATTCTATTCAATTTAAAATTGATAACTTCTTTACACAATCCTAAAATAATTGCAGAACACTGGCGCTCTCTATAGTAAACTAATTATTCAGTCTCAGTTACTGGACAGTTCTTAAGCAAAATTAATACTCAGACTATGGAATAATGTTTGCGCCAGCAGGAACTGAATTTGAATTTTAATTATTTGAATAACTGAATTTGAACTTGAATTAGTTTGAATAATTGCCTTTAAAATTTGAATTGCCTAATTTGAAATTGAAGCTATTGTTTGAATGTGTATTGCAATAAAATTGAAACCATTTACTGGAAAAGTTTGTCTCCCTAATTCATTATCAGAGTTCAGTTTCACTTCTTGTCATACAAATTCAGTTTTATTTTTCAGGTTTTTGTGCCACACATCCGGGACCTAACCTCAGTCAAAACTAGTCAAGCACAGATAGAACTGTTTTACGTCCACAACTCTCGCTTTACGTGCTGTTTACCTGTTAATGCCTGCACGGACTTGAGTGGTTAATTCAAAGTGATGTCCAGCAGCCACACACCAGGTTTGTAAAAGTAATAGTAATAATGACATGTATGAGAAGAGGTGTCATGTATCCATTCAAAACATTATTAGACAGGGCAACAGATTAGCAAAGATTAATAGCAGAGCCTCCATTCAGGTGTTGGAGGTGTAGCAGCCCAGGAGGAGGTGATCCTGCTGTCAGGACACTGCTCTTTCAAAAACCAGATGCTTTCTGTGAGAGATGTTTCTTCTACACAAAGTTCAGTGGAGTCAGAAAGTGGACAAAGGTCAGTAACTTGTGCCAATATTGGCTATTTAGCATCATAGAAGACATTCTGAAATTATAAGAATGAAGCATTCTGCCTTCTGAGTTACTAAGAGGATGGAGACTGTAGTTACAGTGGTTGTCCTTTAAAATTAGATTTCAAACTAATAAAGCTGTTAGTAGGTTGGCAAGTAAATTAATGGTGTTAGCTTGATAACTAGCCACAGTCAGCTGATAAGATGCTAACTTCAGAAATCAGCACTTCAAAATGACTTTAGATATAATCTATAGATTATCCATCAAAACTGCCACACTTTAGATTTGCAACAGCCTGATATTACATTTAATGTATTGATAAAAACCACTGTCATAAAACCTATTGTCATATTTGGCTTGTGACAGCAGATGATCAATAACTGGTCAGTTTTGTCTGTTTCATTATTAACTACACAGAACTCATCCACAATATTAGTGCAATATAGATTATAGATTACCATGCTGTGGGGAGCGTGAAATGAAGAAGCTGAATGGTTTTGTAATTCAGATTTAATGTCGGCTTCACATCCCCATCATGTCTCACCAAAAGCAGAAAGAGGCAGATCGCAGTCAGACCCCCATATTTATAGCTCACACAACAAAAGCCAACATCACACATCCTTGTCATATCCTTCTAATCATCCAATGTCTCCTTCCAATGTCCTCCCGTTCCTTCGCCTGACCCTGGGGGGTCAGGAAGTCTTTTCAGGTCTTCACCGCCGCGCCTCCATCTCCTCGTTGTTCTCCGCAGGCGGTCCAGACCTATTGTCCTCTTCTGAGACATGAGGTCATTCCACACATGCAATCACAAAACATCCCCCTGTGTCTATACATATGCAGATATGGATATATGAACTACAATGCAATCAATAACATATCACTTGATGTACAGAACCAGGATTGTATAAACATGATGAGCATATTCAGAGCATACTTAGAGCTTAATCAGAATAAATTATTCTATATTTTCATGTCAGGTGAGTAAATCTCACTAAACATAAGCAAAAATCTGTGACATGTATACTGCATTTTATTTTTTCAACAAATGTGTAGTACATGTGAAGAGTAGACTGCTGTGGTAAAGTTTCAGCCATAAATACATTGAACTTAATTTTTTTTAAAATATTAACTTATGAAAAGAGAAGAACCAGGTTTATGAGTCTTGAAGTGAATTTATAATTGTATCTAATATAAATCAGTGTTCACACCATTGTCAGCTCAGGCTCAGGAAATATGCATTTCTTTTAACCATTTCCTATATGAAAGGGGTCACCAAATATAACTGCAAAAGGTCCGATAAGTTGGTCCTCCTCCCCAGTTGAGGTCCGAACTAGGTGTGGGAATCTTTAGGCACCTCATGATTCGATTATGATTCAGAACTCCGACTTGATTTTAAGACAATTCTCAATGCATCTTGACTTTTTTTTTTTCCTATTCAAGATTTTTCCCTCCCACTGTGTGACAAGTTGGCCCTTTTAAAGCAAAGTATTTACTTCTAACATCTTTTATTAAAACAAACAGAAACCTGACACATGGTGGGCAGTGGTGGCCTAACGGTTAGGGATGTGGACTGGTGAGCGGAAGGTCAAAGGTTCGATTCCTGGACCGGCAGGCTTAGATGTGGGTGGGACAGATAACATAGCAATGTTTGCCCCACCCTCCTTAAACTCACTGTGGTGCCCTTGAGCAAGGTCCTTTAACCCCAACTGGAGCTGCTCAGTGGTCAAAGGTCAGTCTGTGGTTGTACTGGGCAGCTTCCTAGTGTGAACAGGGTGTCCTTGAAAAAGAGAGGTCATCTCTCAATGGAACTACTCTGTATAAATAAAGATTAAATGAAAAAGTAAAATAAACCTGGACAAATTTATCTCAAAATGTGCTTTTAAGAACCGTCATCCTTTCATGGACATTCTTTCAGAAGACCACAGCTGTCTGAAGACAGGCCAGTATCATCTAACTTGCTTTCACATATTTTATTAAGCTCATATTTTAGCTCTATATTAATTTTTAAACAAAAAAAATATTAAAATGAATTTTGTTCAATTTCAAAAACATAAAATTTTATAATACAGGAGAACACTAAGTGTGTTTGTTGACTCCAAATAAATAGGTCTAAAATCTACAACCAAAATCCTAAAAATGTTTGACAAGAGAACGCAAACTAAATTGTATTGCATTCTATAAAAAGATTATTATCTGAAAAACTAAATTTTACAAAAAGTCCACCTCTATACAACATTTTCATTGCAGAAAAAACTGTTTCAAACCAAGACAAAAAAAAAAACAAAAAACCCACAGACAAAATATAATTCCACAGGACAGAGTTCCTCAAAAAAAATTTAAAATCTCAACAGTAAACTCTGTTACAGCTCCAGCCATGCTGTATCTCCATGGTTACAGAGAGAGGGGAGGTGGAACTTTTTATGTTCAGTAACACATAAGATAAGATAAGATAAGATAAGATAAGATAAGCCTTTATTAGTCCCACAATGGGGAAATTCCAGGATTGCAACAGCACAGGGATAGCAACACTCAGAGCAACAATCAGAAGGCAAGAAAAAAAAAAAAAAAAAAAAAAAAAAAAAAAACAAGCAAGCAAGAGCAGCTAATATACATATGTACATATTACTATAAAATATATATATATACACACACACACACACACAGACACACAGTGCAGAGCATTGTAGCTGGATGGAATAAATATATGAATATATGAACACACAGTGCAGAGCATTGTAGCTAGATGGAATAAATATGTAAATATATAAACACCCACAGTATGGAGCATTGCAGCTAGGTGGAATAAATATGCAAGTATATAAACACACACAGTGCGGAGCAATGTAGCTAGATGGAATAATATGTAGATATATAAAAACACAGTGCGGAGCATTGTAGCTAGATGGAATAAATATATAGATATATAAATATAAACACACCCAGTGCTGAGCATTGTAGCTAGATGGAATAAATATATAGATATATAAATATAAACACACCCAGTGCAGAGCATTGTAGCTAGATGGAATAAATATGTAAATATATAAACACACACAGTGCAGAGCATTGTTGCTAGGTGGGATGAAACAGCATAACCGTCTATTTAGTTATCCTACATGGTATGATTATGTGCCCATACATATTCTCACCCTCCATAGCGACCGGTATGTTCCTAGTTGTATGCCGGAGAGGACCATTGTGTAAGTCTATTGCATCTTTTGCATTCAAAAAAAAAACAAAAAAAAAAAACTATTAGTTTGTTACGTCTTTTTGCTATCTCTGCGAGCAGCCCTGCTTAGGCTGTACAGTCTGACAGCCGTTGGTAGGAAGGACCTACGAAACCTCTCACATGGAGCATTTACAGAGTTTTTCCATGTTGGCCGTGTGTGTGTGTGTGTGTGTGTGTGTTGGGGAGGGGGGCAGCAGCAAACCTGCCTGCCTTTTGTAACCCGCTGCATACTGTCTGGGGCGGTTGGAGCTGCAGAGTCTCTGCAGAGAGTGGCGTTCATGGGACAGCGAAGAGGACAGTCTGCAGCAGAGCGCCCAAAGGCCTGTGCCATAATCTGTCAGGCAGTCGCTGATGCAGCAGTTCAGTTCCACATTTTTCCCACCAAAATAAAACTGTCTTCCTTTTCCCCAAATTGTATCAAAAGGCTTCGGGGTCTGGACAGAGGACTCTTGGGGTCCGGCTCCAAACCGGAGTCCGGGAGTTGGTGACCCCTGGTATGATTTTATTAGAAGTCAGCAAGTCCTCCACTAGTAAGACAGAGGTTGTTTGTTCCAATACATTTTACTGCAAATCCATAAACCATCTAGATCAGACTCTGGAACATAAATATGAATGTAATACCCCCTTTACACAGAGGTGCAAATCCAGCTTTTTTTTTTTTTTAATATCATCCATCAATGACATTTAATGATTTCCATACTCTCCACAGTGTCCTCAGACTTTTGACTCAGTCCAAAACACACACAGATCTCCTAAATGATCCCTAAGATCAAAAATTGGTCCAGCATCTCAAAGATCTCCATGCTGTGTTAAGGGGCCCCCAAGAGTGTGTAGGTACAAGGTGTAGAAGACTGTAGACAGGTACCTGTTTGATGCCATCATGTGATTGAATTATTTCACTATAAAAAAAACTCCTAACTTCACCTCTTCAGGATCCTGCTGCTCTTTTTCCTGACCATATGTGTCAGTTTCCACCTTCACTTTATCAACTCAAGCACACCTGAACAGATCTGTTCCACTTCTCAGTGTCTTTGCTGCTCTCTTTTCCAACATGACAGACCTCCTACCAGGAGAGGAGAACATCAACATCAGACTGGAATGAATGGACATTCACCTCTAAACATGAGAGACTGAGCAGGAAGAATAACTGCAGCACCAATTTATAGCTGTTGGAGGGGTGGCTGATGAAGTACCCAACATTTAAAAGGAGTGATATAAAATCATGTAAATTCTTGTTCAACTTGAGTTTAAAAATAAGGAACTTTTGGAAAATGCAACCATTTATTTCATTTAATTCTGAGATGGTTTGATGTGTGCTGTAGGTCATATAGTGTCACTAAAACCCTTAAAATCCAGCCATCCATCTTCTACCGCTTTTCCAGAGGTCAGGGTTGTGGAGGCAGCAGTTCAAGCAGAAAAGCCCAGACTTCCCTCTTGTGCCCGAAACACCTCAAGTGGGAGGCGTCCAGGAGGCATCCTGATCAGATGCCCAAACCACCTCAACTGGCTCCTTTCAATGTGGAGGAGCAGCAGTTCTACTCTGAGCCTCTCCCGGATGACTGAGCTCCTCACCCCATCTCTAAGGGCGAGTCCAGCAATCTTACGAAAAAAGCTCATTTCAGCCGCTTGTATCCATGATCTCATTCTTTCGGTCATTACCCAAAGCTCATGACCATAGGTGAGGGCAGGAATGTAGATTGACCGGTAAATCGACAGCTTTGCCTTAGAGCTCAGCTCCCTCTTCACCACAACAGACCGGTACAACGTTTGCATCACTGCAGATGCAGCTCTGATCCCTCTGTCAATCTCTCGCTCCATTCTCCCCTCACTCATGAATAAGACCCCGAGATACTTAAACTCATCGACTTGGGGGCAGGAGCCTGTCCCCAACCCAGAGAGGACAGTCCACCTTTTTCCGGCTGAGGACCATGGACTCTGACTTGGAGGTGCTGATTCTCATCCCAGCCGCTTCACACTCAGTAGCAAACCGTCCCAGTAAGAGCTGTAGGTCATTGCTGGATGAAGCCAACAGGACAACATCAAATGCAAACAGAGATGAGATCCTGTTGTCACCAAGCATGACACCCTCCTCTCCCTGGCTGCGCCTAGAAATCCTGTCCATAAAAATTATGGACAGGATTAGTGACAAAGGGCAGCCCTGGCGGAGTCCAACTCTCACTGGGAATGAGTCTGAGTTTTGGCAATACGAACCAAACTCTCACAACAGTCGTACAGAGACCAGATAGCTTGCAACAACAAGCCTGAGACCCCCATACTCCCGAAGCACACCCCCCACAAAAAAAAACACAAGGGACGCAGTTGAATGCCTTCTCCAAGTCCACAGAACACATGTAAACTGGTTGGGCAAACTCCCATGAACCCTCAAGGATTCTCGAGAGGGTAAAAAGTTGGTCTGATGTGCCACGGCCAGGGCGAAAACCACATTGCTCCTCCTGACTCTGAGGTTCGACCAGTGGCTGGACCAACCCTTAAAATGTGTGATTAAATTCTTAATATTAATGTAAACTTATTTTGGGATCATGTCTAACCATACTAACTATTAGTATTCAGTCGATCCAACCCAATAAGTTATTTAAAGAAAATGTAGTAAACAAGTGAGCCCTCAAAATTACTTGATATACTTAATTTAATTAATTAAATAACAGTAATAAGTATTCACTAAGCCAAAAAAGAAAAACGATTAGAAAAAAAAAATCCTGATGCTTTAACTCAAGTACACGTGACTGTACTCTTTCAGTATGTTGATTTCACTGATTTTAAATAAAATGGGAGCAAAGTTTTTCTCATCATGTGAAATTGTTTTCATATTCTGGCTTAGTGAATACTTACTGTTTCTACATACGATTTTATTATATTGGAGGGCAAATGTCGGTAGTTTATATTTTAGTCTTTAGAAACAAAAAACACTTGTAAAATTACAAAGCTGCAAAATTTAAAACGTGTGCAAACTTATTAAAGCAGTTGGAAATCTAGATGAAAAAAGTTAAGCAAGAGTGAAGGTGTTACTAATACTTTTATTGAAGTAGTTTTTTTTAGGAGACTACTCTTGTATGTATGCAAGCGAGACATATAAGGTAATGCTACTTTTACTTGAGTACATATTTGAGCTATTCTACCCACCTCTGTAAACAAGGAGATGTTTCTCGAGTCACACGGTTCACATAAGCACCAATGAGAGTTAAGTTTTAGCACCCTTAACACCATCACATCTCCTCAGAAGTTAAAGAGTTTACTGTCTCCTAGTAAAAAGTAATAATTTCAACATGAACTTGTAACTTCTATGCAGATAAATGGATTAGATTATTTTAAATATTTGAATCAAATCAAGTGTTGTACAGTTGAATAATTCTCAGCATACAAAGTGTGTTGTTCCTTTTAATAAAGGACTTTTACAGATATTACACTCTCCATTTTCTTCCATACAGACATTTTTCAAAGGTAATAATAATAATGCATCAGATTGTCATGTTTGGCCCTCAGGGCAGGAGAGACAAACCCACGCAGTGAATGGTGTTTGTGCAATTTATTAAAGAAAACAACATCAAGTCCCAAAAAATGCCAACAGTGTGGCTTATATTAATCATATATTCCATACCTACATATGTATAGACATATTAGAATGTTTAGTGATTACATATGTGGAATGACCTCACGCCTCAGAACAGGACAAGAGGTCTCAACCGCCAGTGAGGATCAAAGAGCAGACGGAGTCGCAGCGGTGGAGACCGGATCGATCTCCCTGACCACCCAGGGTCAGGTGGAGGAGACGGAGGACAATGGAGGGGGGGATTATGTAAATGTGGGATGTCGGCTTTGATATGCAATGTCTTTTGTTGAGTGTGGGTATAAGTAGGAAGGTCTGACTGTGCTCGACCTCTTATTCTGCTTCTGCACCAAGATGAGACATGTTAGGGAGGTGAAGCTGATATTAAACTTTGATTTATAAAATCACATCGCTTCTTCATTTCAAACTCCCTACACTGGTGACCAGACGTGAGGATGGAACAGAGACGTTCTCCCGCGACGAACTCATCGGAGGCGACCCAGGCAAGCGCCGGCGCCCATGCAGACAGGGGAACGGATGGAAGACGTTCCCCCACGGCAGAATCCACAGAGAGGGCTCAACCGAGCACCATCCCCAGCTCCGCCGTGAGGACAGAAGAAAGGCGTTCTCACCCGGCGGACACATCAGAGACGGCCCACACAAGCGCCGTCACCGTCAAGCTGCCAGAGTTCTGGCAAAATGACCCGAGCTTGTGGTTCCAGCAAGCTGAGGCTCAGTTTGCACTGGCGGGCATAACGGCGGACGAGACGAAATTTTACTACATCGTCGCCAAACTCGACGCCGCCACGTCAATATGCGCGCGGAGCATAATTCGACAACCGCCCGCCCACGACAAATATAGAGAACTAAAGGCGACCATCATTGAGAACTTCGTCCCCTCAGCCGAGGAGAGAGCAGAGAGGATTCTAGCGATCTACGGCCACAGAGGATGCAGACCCAAGGCCCTCATGGAGGACATGCTGCAGCTTAAGGAAGAGGACAACGACAACTTCCTTTTCCAACATATCTTCCTCAGCACTCTGCCGCCACACATGAGAGGGACGCTGGTCAACATGCGGTGCAACACCCAGCAAGATTTCTGCGCGCTGGCCCGAGAAGCGCAGCGGCTCATCAACGCCTGCGGCGAACAGATGGCCACAGCAGCATCTGCAGATCTCAGCGCAGAAGCCCAGAGCAGCGGAGAACCGCAGACAACGGAGCAGAGCCCACCCACCATGGCAGCGACACGACCAAGGCGCAGCAGACAGAACGACCTCTGCTATTTTCATCAGCGTTTCGCCGAGAGGGCGTACAAATGCGTGCCCCCCTGCAATTTCAAAAACTCAGGAAACGCCAAAGCCCGGAAAACGTTGGCAGCTACGGCTCTCGGCGAGACGAATAAGCTGCTTTATGTGACTGACGGACACACCGGGAGACAGTTCCTTATCGACACTGGAGCTCAGCTGAGCTTTATCACCCCTTCCCACGCAGACCGGGCCATGGGTCCCAGGGGAAATGGAGCGATGGCAGCCAACGGCTCGATCATCGACACTTTCGGTGAAAGGAACCTGCCTCTTTGCATCCACGGCCGCAACTATAGATGGACATTTATTGTAGCGGCGGTGAGTTTTAACTTGTTGGGCACTGATTTTTTGTGTGCACATGGGTTGTTAGTCGATCTAGCAAATAGACGCTTGGTTAATGCACTGTCATTTTCTTCTATCCCCTGCTCAGCTCGAGTTTCTCCACCACCCGTGCAGGCCAGCGTCACAACAGCAGGAGGTAAGTTTGACCAACTCCTCACCCAATTTCCAGCACTCACAGTTCCCAAATTTTCAGCAACAGTAGCGAAACACGGGGTTGAACACTTCATCCCCACAGCAGGCCCACCCGTGTTTGCCAAAGCTCGGCGCTTAGACGCGACCAAGCTCGCCATAGCACGTGACGAGTTTACCACCCTGGAAAAATTAGGCATTATTAGGCGCTCGAAAAGCCCTTGGGCATCGCCACTCCACATGGTCCCGAAAACCGACGGTTCTTGGAGACCTTGCAGCGATTACAGCAGATTAAACAATGCGACAGCGCATGACCGCTACCCAATTCCTCACATCCAAGATTTTTCACTCCATCTGGCGGGTGCGCGCATTTTTTCTAAAATAGACCTGGTCCGCGGCTATCACCAAGTCCCCGTTCGAGCGGAAGACATTCCTAAAACAGCTGTAATAACCCCTTTCGGTCTTTTTGAATTTTTGCGGATGCCGTTCGGCCTCAAAGGCGCTGCTCAAACCTTTCAGCGTATGATGGACGCGGTATTATGCAACCTCCCCTTCGTGTTCGTCTACCTCAACGATATGCTGGTAGCCAGCCCATCAGAGGAAGAACACGAACAACACCTCACTACAGTTTTTCAGAGACTAGAAGAGCACGGGTTAATAATCAATCCAGCCAAATGCAAATTCGGCGTGTCACAAATTGATGTTTTGGGACACAGAGTTTCACCGAAGGGGGCAGTCCCATTGCCAGACAAAGTCCGTGCGGTAAAAAATTTTCCACGACCACAAACGGTCAGATCGCTGCAAGAATTTTTGGGAATGGTGAATTTTTACAACCGTTTCCTCCCCCGCGCAGCTCAACTCATGCAGCCTCTGTATGCCACGCTCAGAAAACAAAAGGCTTCCAATGTGGTCGAATGGACCCCTGAGCACGAACGCGCCTTCGCGGAAGTAAAAAGTGCTCTAGCAAATGCCACATTGTTGGTTCACCCCGATCCCTCGGCCCGCATAGCATTAACCACAGACGCTTCAGACCTGGCCATAGGGGCAGTCGTGGAGCAACATGTTGGTGGAACCTGGCAACCTTTAGCATTTTTTAGCAAATCTTTAAACCAAACCGAGCGCAAATACAGCACTTTTGACAGGGAGCTGCTAGCGCTTCACTTATCCATCCGCCACTTCCAGTTCTAGTTAGAAGGGTGGCGTTTCACGGCTTTTGTAGACCACAAACCGCTCATTTTTGCGATGGCTAAAATTTCAGAACCATAGTCAGGCAGGCAACAAAGACAGCTAGCGGCAATTTCAGAGTTCACCACAGACATTCAACATGTGGCAGGCAAACTTAACGTGGTAGCAGACTGCCTCTCTCGTGCTGTGACATCCCCAGAGCACGAGGAGACAGATTATACTACCTCAGCCGCAGAATTCTTCGCCAACGCGGACGCGTACGTGGCCCCATTTCACGTAGGGATAGATTACGCAGCCATGGCAGAGGAACAAAGCAGTGACGCGGACGTGCGCGTGCTCCTGTCTGGACCAACAGGGTTAAGACTGGAGGAAAGGGGTTTACGTGACGGTGTACCCCCCCTAATCTGCGACGTGTCAACCGGCCGACCTCGCCCGGTAGTCCCAGCTGCATGGCGCCGCCGCATTTTTGACTCGGTTCACTCCCTCGCACACCCAGGGGTGCGCGCCTCGGTTAAAATGGTCGCGGAAAAGTTTGTTTGGCCGGGCCTGCGCAAAAATGTAAAGGAATGGGCAAAAACTTGCATGTCTTGTCAGCGCGCCAAAATACACAAACACACAAAAGCTCCTCTAGAGCCTTTTCGAATCCCAGCCAGAAGGTTTGACCACGTTCATGTCGACCTCGTGGGACCACTACCTTCGTCTCAAGGTTTCACACACCTGTTAACAATGATAGACCGTACTACGCGCTGGCCGGAGGCGGTCCCTTTGGCGTCAACCACAGCTGCGGAAGTCGCTCGCGTTTTTTTTAACAAACTGGGTGGCACGTTTCGGCGTCCCATCAGACATCACGTCTGATAGGGGGCCTCAATTTGTCTCAGAGCTGTGGTCAGCCATGGCCAGCAGCTTAGGAGCGACAATTCACCGCACCACCGCATATCACCCTCAGGCTAATGGGTTATGTGAGCATTTTCACAGATCTTTAAAGGCCGCCCTCAGGGCCTCACTAACGGATACAGATTGGGTGAATAAACTTCCCTGGGTTTTATTGGGGCTGCGTTCTGCGCCTAAAGAGGATCTAGACGCCTCCCCAGCAGAATTAGTTTTTGCACAACCTCTCAGACTCCCAGGTGAGTTTTTACCAGAGCATCCAGAGCCTGGGCACCTTCCAGCCCGGAGGCCCTTAAGCAGCACCGGACCGGACACGCTCCCCGGACCGGCACACCACTCTTTTCCACGGGTTTTTGTCCCCCAAGCTTTAAAAAAACGCCGAGTTCGTTTTTGTTAGACACGAAGCTTTAAAATCAACCCTCCGTCCACCATACGACGGACCATTCAGAGTGCTGGATCCTGGTGATAAGCATTTTGTGCTTGATTTAGGGGACAGAAAAGAAACAGTCAGCATTGACAGACTTAAACCCGCCTTCTTGTTGAGAGACGAACCTGCACGGGTGGTGAGAGCACCTCGGCGGGGTAGACCCCCCAAGAAAAAAAACTCAGCCCCCCTGCAGCGAACAAATAACCACTCTCCTCCCCAAGCTGCAGATTCCTTACAGGAGGGTCCCACCAGGACGCCAAAGTGGACCTACAGCAGATTCGGGAGAAGATTAAAACCCAGACGGCACAGGGACTAATGCAAATTGACCAAGAGTTGTTAACTATGTTATCAGATTGTGCCGTGACAGTTTTAAGGCTGATTTGTGATATTACTGTACTGTTGTGGTTACCACTGAATTCTCTACAGGAGCATGACTGCTGAAAGGATTTTTCCTTGTTTTCCCTGTCAAGAGGTTTAACAGTATAATATGTCATAGAGATTATCTTAAACTGTAAACTTAATTTGATTGTCCTTTTCTTAGTCGTTTGGGGGGGCGCTGTGGCTTATATTAATCATATATTCCATACCTACATATGTATAGACATATTAGAATGTTTAGTGATTACATATGTGGAATGACCTCACGCCTCAGAACAGGACAAGAGGTCTCAACCGCCAGCGAGGATCAAAGAGCAGACGGAGTCGCAGCGGTGGAGACCAGATCGATCTCCCTGACCACCCAGGGTCAGGTGGAGGAGAAGGAGGACAATGGAGGGGGGATTATGTTAATGTGGGATGTCGGCTTTGATATGCAATGTCTTTTGTTGAGTGTGAGTATAAGTATGAAGGTCTGACTGTGCTTGACCTCTTATTCTGCTTCTGCACCGAGATGAGACATGTTAGGGAGGTGAAGCTGATATTAAACTTTGATTTATAAAATCACATCGCTTCTTCATTTCAAGCTCCCTACAAACAGTACAAAAATGCAAAGTGAATGAATGAATGAATGAATGAATGAATGAATTTATTTATTTCGGATAGTACATTACAGGTTAAAAGAAACTGTATAATATAACAACAAGGTCAAATTAGACAAAGACTCCTTCTACTATACAATTCCACGTGAGTTATCCGAAATGGGTGATGGCTGAAGCCGCAGCTTATATTGCCCACCCATATTCCATCCAAGAATTCAAAGGAGAAAAAAGAGAAAACAAGACAAGAGCGATTACAATTTAAAACAAGGCTAAGACAAAATATGACTGAGAGAAAAAGAAAACTGAGCTAGTCTAAGTTAAGCGGTTACTATTCAAAAACAAATCTAAGACATAGTGTCACAGAGAAAAAAGAAAAACTAAGCTATAACACAACACAGGCTGGAAATGTCAATCCTTATGTGAGTTTACATGTCGTCTTGTAAATATGTTTGGAGTATTTCTTCCTTTAGTTTTTGTTTAAATTGTCCAAGCTTTGTACATGATTTTAATTCAGGTCCAAAATCGTTCCATAATCTGACACCTTGCACTGAAATACAGTGTTGCTTGGTAGTTGTTCTCACTGTAGGCTTTTGAAATATACATGTTCCTCTGAAGTGATATCGTTTCTCCCTTGTTTGGAACAACTTCTGGATATTTGCGGGCAGTGATAGATTCTTCACTTTGAACATTATTATTGCGGTTTTAAAGTCGATCAGATCTTTCAACTTGAGAGTTTTTTGTTTAAGAAAAAGTGGGTTTGTTGGTTCCCTGTAAGCTGCTTTGTTGATTATTCTAATAGCTCTCTTTTGAAGCATAAAGAGTGGATATATGTTTGTTTTATATGTATTTCCCCATACTTCATTACAATATGTCATGTATGGGAGTATTAATGAATGATACAAGGTGTATAGTGTGGGTTGATTCAGCAAATTTTTCACTCTGTGTAATATTGCAATTGATTTGGATACTTTACCTTTTATATAATTAATATGTGGCTTCCAACACAGTTTGTTATCAATTATTACTCCAAGGAATTTAGTTTCGGATACCCTTTCAATCTCTACACCATTTACACTGAGTTTGGGTACTGGGTAGTTGTGATGGTTGTTAAAGACTATAAATTTTGTCTTGCTTAAATTGAGCGTTAATTTGTTTGAATCAAACCACAGTTTCAGCTTTCCTAATTCCTTTCCGAGTGTATCCAGAAGTTGTTCCAAGTTGTTTCCACTGCATAGCAGGTTAGTGTCATCAGCAAACAATGTTAAGTCCATTTTTTCTGAAACTTTACATATATCATTTATATACATATTGAATAATAATGGTCCCAAAACTGAACCCTGTGGGACTCCACAGGTGACCTTCAGTAGCTCTGAGTTTTTGTTGTTAACACATACAAACTGATATCTATTCTTTAAGTAACTTCTTAACCAGGACAGTGCTACCCCTCTGATACCACAATTTTGTAGTTTCTTTAATAATAGATTGTGATCTACTGTATCAAATGCTTTTTTAAGATCCAGGAATACTCCAACTGAATACTCTTTATTTTCAATGGCTGTTGATATTTTTTCTGTAAATTCCATTAAGGCATATGCTGTTGTCCTTTTGTGTCTGAACCCATATTGCTGCTCACACAATAAATCATTCTTCAGTATGAAGTTGTCAATTCTCTCATAGAATATTTTTTCAAGTATCTTGGAAAATTGCGGTAATAGTGAAATTGGTCTGTAGTTGGAGAGTTCCCCTCTGTCGCCTGTCTTGTAAATCGGAATTACTTTAGCTATTTTCATTGCATTGGGAAATATACCTGATTGGAGAGACAGGTTACAGATATACGTCAGTGGTTTCACTATGCATTCGATAACAGTTTTGACTAGTAGCATATCAATACCATCGCAGTCAGTAGATGTTTTACTTTTGAACGATTTAACAATTTCAATGACCTCTCTTTCGTCTGTGTTCTTTATGAAGATGGTGTCTTTTACAGCAGTGTTATTGCATATTGAATCACCTGTTGGCACCGTAGTGGGTATTTCTCGGGCCAGTTTAGGTCCAATGTTAACAAAAAAATTATTAAATTCATCTGCAGGTGAAGCTATATTCACATTCGGAGTCGATTTATTATTTTTTGGAGTGTTAGTTGGGTAGCTGGTATTTCTGCTTTTATTTCCAAGGATACTGTTGATTATTGTCCATGTATTTTTAATATTGTCTTTGTTTTTTTCCAGTTCTTTACTGTAATAGTCTCTTTTACTACATCTTATTATATATGTTAACTTATTTTTGTATGTTTTATACCGCTGCTCTGCTTCTTTTGTCCTTTTCTTTATGAAAGCTTTATATAATAAATTTTTCTTTTTACACGCCTTTTGTAGTCCTTTGGTTAGCCATGGTTTGTCAGTAAATTTGTGTTTAAGCTTTTTTTTAACTAATGGGCAGTTTTTTTCATAAAGAGTGGTTACAATGTTTGTAAATGTGTCATAGGCTTCATTTACATCTGATACATAGACTTCTGTCCAGTCTTGCTTCAGCAAGTCCTCTTTAAAAGAACTGATTGCGTTTGGTGATTTGTGTCTGAACGATTTTGAGATTTTTTCTGGGTTGGGCCCCGTGTGGCCATGGATAAGTGCAAAGATTGGCAAGTGGTCGCTTATATCATTTATCAATAATCCACTTTCTATTTTCTTGTCGAGAACATTGACAAACAGGTTGTCAATAAGTGTAGCAGAGTGAGCTGTGATTCTACTGGGATGTGTTATTGTGGGATATAGACTCATGCTGTACATAGAGTTCATGAACTCTGTAACTACATTTTGTTGATGTGGATTAAGTAGATCAATATTGAAATCTCCACAAATTGCTACCATTTTCTTACTAGTAATATTATTGTACAGCTCGACTAATTTATCTCTGAATGTCTCAATGCAAGTTCCCGGCGTTCTGTATATGCAGCTTATGATTAGATTTTTTGTTTTGTCTAGGTCAATCTCAACAGTAACACATTCCAGAATCCCTGGTAGTGCTGAGGACATTTCATTTACAAGCTTACATCTATATAGGTCATCAATATACAGTGCAACACCACCACCCTTTTTTTGAGATCTGTTAATGTTAAACATCTGATATCCCTCTATTGCCATCAGGGGAGCCTGGTCTGCATTAAGCCAGGTTTCAGAGACTGCTATAGCTGTGAATTTTCTGTTTAGCTGTTTTAAATAGTCCTGAATCTGTGAGAAGTTTTTGTTAAGACTTCTGCTATTGAAGTGTATTATTGACAGTTTACCATCTAATTGCACTTGACTTTTGAATTGCTTTTCAGTGTAATATTCACAGTGGTTATGAATATTATTGAAAAAGTGGTTATCAGGATCAATATCATTCTCCATCTCTTGTGGTTTATGTTCAGCATAGTGGCATATTTTTAGAGTTTGAGTTTCCTCACTCTGTGTTTCATAGTCAGTGTTCATTTGTATTTATCTAAGTCAGTAGCATCTCTGATCATTATACTTTTTGCTTGCTCAGGTGTTCCATTTAGTTTAATCCAAATTCTACAATTTCTTGTCCAGGTTGACTGTATCTTATTATGTTTCTTTAGCATCCGTGCCTGCCGTGCTAATTCAGCGTTTTTTTTTGTCAAGTGTTCATTTAGGTAAACTTGAGTTTCCTTTAGTTTTTTGGCCTGCCTCAGTATGTCATTTTTCACCCTCCTGTTCACAAAGCGCATCACAATTGATTTCTTTGTTTTGTTATCTTTCTTCGGTAAAGCATAACAGGCTGAGATCGCATTGGCTTCTACCTTAATGTCTTTATCATTAAGGAACTGAAGCACTTGGTTTTCTAAGGACATTGATTCACTTATGGAAGCATGTTCACCACTCAGTCCTGTAGCGGCATGGGCGTACGACTGATATCTGATGTCTAGTCCACTTATAACTATGTCATCAATGCGAGAACCTTGTTCAAGATCCTCAACGCGTTGCTCCAAAAGACGCCCGTGTTGCTCCAGGTCCATAATTTTTTTGTCTTTTTCTTTTATTATTGAATGTAGGGCTTGTACCTCCTGTATTAGGTCTAATATTTTGTCCTGCTGGCTAGTCACTTTGGCCAGTTCATCTAACACAAAGTTCAGAGTTTTTTTAATTTCTTCCATTTCCTCTTTTTTGGGTGGCATTTTACTGACCTGTGGATAGAAATAAGCAGAGAATCCGGCTAGGCCTCAACTAGCTCGGTCACTACTGGACCCGCCGCTCCTGCGCAGCTTCTCCGCCGAGTGACGCTGCTCAGCTCCGCAGATCACCGCCGTCTATCGCCGGCGCCTGCCTCCGTCTACCTGGCCAGTTATGTCGTGCACCGCCGGCGCAGCCGGAATCCACCGATCACAGCCACTCGTCGCCGTCTGGCTAGGCGGCTCCTCCGCTGGGCCCCGTCTAGGCCCCGTCACCGACCGCCGTCAGTCTGGTCGTTCCTCGGCTGGGCCTCGCAATTGGGCACCGGTTCAGACCACTGTCCTGCTGGATCCAGGTGGCCCCCGTCTCTCACCAACGCCGCGCCCGAGCTCCCAATCGCCGCCTCGGTTGGTTCGTCCTCCTTTTAAATCCTTCTCTCCTCGGCTCCAGATGGCCAGATGTAAAGAATACCTTCTCACTGCTGCAGTTACTCTGGGTTAGCATCTGGGTTAGCATCAGAGGCGAGCCTTTAGAGGTCGGAAACGGGGCGAAACGGAGCCAGATCTGCCAGAACCTTCACCAGGTCAGCACTGGGTCGTAAGGGTATTCCCCACGTTTGTTGGTAGCCAACAGAAGTCCTTATTTTGATGGTTTTGCTTAAAATTCTCGGCTCATATCAAGCATTACAAGTGCAGCACCGGAAGTACCGGAAGTAGACAAGAAGTAGACGGAAGTAAGATATAACTTATAAGTCAAGCCTCTGAGCAGGGAGTGCTCAAGAGAAGTAACCTTCAGAGGCTGGTGAAGTGGAGTACACAGAGGTAGGATCATAAAAGACAAACCAATCTTGACATTTGAGTCCACAAGCAGCACTTAAATAGTAGTGTGGAGTGTGTAATTGACGAGGCAGGTTTGTCTCAAGGCAGTTTATTACACGTCTCCAACGTGAGCATAGTACAGGGGTGTCCAACCATGTGCCATGGAGAGCCAAGACCCTGCAGGTTTTCTCTTCTACCCAGTCTCTTCAGCAGGTGTTTTCACTTATCAGCAATCAGTGGGAAGAAGTTCACAGAAATCTGCTGTTGAAGACACTGGTTGGAGGTAAAACCTGCAGGGTCTTGGCTCTCCATGGCACATGGTTGGACACCCCTGGCATAGTAGAAAGAGGACATCTCAGAAAAAACTCGTTCCTTATATACCCAGGTCTCCCCACAGCTCACAAGTCATATTGCATTCACATCAAAAGTAACATTGCATTTCCTCTTTAATCCCTTAGCATCCCCCTCACAGTCTTTGGCCCACAAAGGATCCTCCAAGCAGTCTCTTGGCACACAAAGGATCTTCCTAGCAGTCTCTCGCATACAAAAGATTACACTTTCACAGCTTCCTGTTATCTCCAAGGAAACTCTGCACTTTGTTCTTATCTAAGACGTGAGGCATTATGTAAGGCATTAAGTAAGTCACGTGTGGCTACAGTAGAGTAAAATGGCACAATGAGTAGTAGGTGTGGGGAGCCAGAGCTAGTGACCTAATTACAAAACTCTTGCAGCTGTGATGGCTAAGAGAACAGACAGAGAGTAATTAAGCAGGTGGGGATGCCTGGGAGAGGAGGAATAATAACCCTGCCACAGAAAAAGTCAAAACACTCTTGAACCACATAAATAGACCACATAATAACAATACTGAAACATAAATAAGAAATAGAACAATAAATCATAAGAAATCAAAACACAGAAAGACACTACAAGGCTGGGAAAACATACAGAAAATATTCATAAATGAATTGAGAGACTGAGCCCGGTAAAACTCATGCTCAGACCTGTGACACAGATTTATATAGCGCTTTTCATAGACACTTTACAATGGATACATTATTCATTCACTCCACAGACAATGGTAAGCTACTACTGTAGCCACAGCTGCCCTTGGGCAGACTGACAGAAACGTCACTGCCAATCCACATCAACGGTCTCTCCAACCACTACCAAATATTTATACACATTCATACCCAGTGTCATGGACACTGGAGGCAAAGTGGGTAAAGTATCTTGCTCAAGGACACAACAGCAGAATGGCTGGGAAGATCGGGATTTGAACCACCAACCATCTGGTTATTGGATGACCCACTCTACCTCTTGAGCCACTGCTGAGGTATATCACTACTTTCAATTACAACTCCCACAGTCCACTGGTAAATCCTATATAGAGTGGACGAATTGGAACAGAATTCTTGGCAGTTACAGGACAGCTACCATAGCAACACAGGACTGAGTGGCAATCACATGTGACAGGTTTATTTTGTATAGAATAGAATAGAATAGGCTTTATTGTCATTGTGCAGTACAACAAAATTGTTTGTGCTCCACCAGGCTACTGCGCAATAAAACAAAATGCAGCAAAACAAAAAAATCACAAAATATTTAGTCACAGCAGTGCACAGAGTACCTTTTTCTAAACTTTAGATGTTAATACCACACCACTTACTTGACTGTAGTGATATGTGGGTAAAACCAAGGAGCACATGGTAAGTGAAGAACTGATTCCGAGCCTTTATTATTACCTCCACCAAGGAAGCGGAGGTTATGTTTTTACCAGGGTTTGTCTGTTACCAACATAACTTGAAAAGTTATGAACGCATTTTGACGAAATTTTCAGGACAACTCCGAAATGGGACAAGGAAGAAATGATTAGATTTTGGGAGTGATCCGGATCACCGTCTGGATCCAGGAATCAGCACAGCAACTCACCCTTGGCCGGGGGATCCTGGGTTCAATCCCAGCCCCTGACCAACAGTGATCTGTGTGGAGTTTGCATGTTCTCCCCGTGTCTGTGTGGGTTTACTCCGGGATTTCTCCGGTTTCCTCCCACATGCCCAAAACATGCAAGTTAGGTTAATTGGCATCAAACTGGGGATTCTAAATTGTCCTTAGGTATGACTGTGAGAGTGAATGGTTGTCTGTCTCTCTGTGTTGGCCCTGTGATGGACTGGCGATCTGTCCAGGGTGTACCCTGCCTCTCGCCCAAAGATGCTGGGATAGGCTCCAGCCCCCCCGCGACCTGAAAAGGATTAAGCGGAAGAAGATGGATGGATTCTTTGTTTTTTTTATCATTGCGAGATAGGACCATTTTTTTTTAGCATATGTGTATATAACTCCACAATAAATAGTCAGGACGCTTGCCAAAAGAAAAATACAGGATAAGATCCCAACAGGTTCTAGGAAATATCAAAGACTGATCCGGATCCTGCAAAAAATCCGGATACTGCAGTGACATGCGGTGAGTTTCATTTCCGGTGAGGCAATGATGCTTTCAGGGTCAGATTTACAAATCGGATTTTATAAATAATTTTAACAAAACCACTGTAAGGTATTTTATTGAATTACTTCTTAATGGAATACACACAAAAGGCAGTAATAAAGTCCATGTTTTCATTTTATAACTCCTTGACTATAGACAGCATGCAAAGACCCTCAGTTACACAAGTATTATAGTGGCTCAGAGCTGCATGTTGCAACTCCACAATTAACTCTCATTATTCCAAATTATTAGTAGTATTTACAACTACTATGCATGCATGATCTTACCTTGTAAATGAAGTAAATTTACCTATCCTTTTGGACAAAAATCGCTGTGACTTTGTTTATAAAACGTCCTTATCTTCCTTTATTTACAAAAAACAAACAAACAAAAACAAACCTAAACCCTGTGCTTATGGTGCACAGCCTCTGACTGATTTTCAGCCTCACCTGCCTCCCCTAACTGCACCTCACTGGGATACTATGATCCACAACAGGAAATAATAGGGGATCTTTGGAATTTTCATCACTGTAAGGTAATAACAAATTAAGATATAAACATACAACAAACACCAAAATATAGCCAAGACATTGAAGAATCAGTAGTGTGCCAATGGATTTCTTGTATCTTCAAAAGCAGCTCAAACAGTTGCAGATGTTTTTATGCTCACGAACTCTAAAAATGTAGATAAAAGAAATGTGGGACTATTATATTTGGGGAAAATCCCAATATTAGGAGGAACTGGGGTACTTGGCAGAGGTCTGCTCTCTCCGAGTGCTTTTCTAGTTTATTTAATGTTTTGCCAATTAATACAAAACGGAATGATAAGATTAGCTCTCCACAATGCAAGCAGATACTCTGTGTACTGCTGTGATTGAATACTGTGTGTATTTATTGTGTTGTATTCCATACACCCTATTTCTGCCACTCATTTTTGCCATCCAGTGTTTTTTAACTGTCAAGAGTTCTGTTTGGTGACATAAAATGCCACCATGTGGGCAAAAGGTGCAACAACATGTTTGTATTTACAGATAAGAACTCCATTATAATCTGCAGAACAAATAAGATGCCAAAACAATTTTAAAAAATATTGTGGGGTGTCTCATTTAATGCAACATACAGTCCCTCATAGCATTTTACCAAAAACAAAGTCTGAGCCAGTTTCTGTGAAACTATCAATGTATAGTTTAAATACAGTGAAGCTGTATTTAAACAGCACTCTTTAGAACAATTCTCACTGATTCAATCGGAATTGTATAAATGTTTTAAAAAAATAAATTCAAAGACTTATTGGGCTAGATAAGATTAAATGGATAGCTTAAAAAAACTACAGATATTTGAAATAAAAAAAATCATAGTAAAATATTCTAAAAGTGTTAAAATGTAAAAAAAATGATGCTATGAGATTTAGAAAAAAGGACCCCCGTAAGAATTTATTAGCCATCTAATATTTCCAATTCCCAGGCTGCTTATAGGCCATAGTGCTCAAATCATTAACAAGAAAGTTGAACTTCCTCCAAGAGCAGATGCTCTTCTCTCCTCGTTACTTCATCACCAGTTCTTCTGAAGACCAGGATGTTAAAACAGGAAATCAAGCTCATCTTTGGACCTTTCCTGTTTAAAACATAGACATAAATAAATATAAGACATAATGCAAATATTGTGGAGATATGTGGAAGGACGAGGCTGAGTTTATTTCTCAAGTCCAGTTTTATTCACATTCACATTCTCCAACATCCAAAAAACAGTAAGAGGGTGAATCCCCCAACATCTGTCCCTTTTATACCCCAGGACATCAAAGCACACAGTCACATTGTCTTTTAATCCCAAATCCAAATGCATCCCCCTCCAGGTCTTCTCGTCTCCACCTAAAGTCCTGGTGGTCGGGAAATCCCTCAAGGCCATCTCTTTGCATACAAAAGGCCAGATTTCACATCCTCCTGTTACCCCTAGGAGGTTCAGTCCTTTTGTTCCTCTGAGATGTGAAGCATACAATAAGCACACAGCAATACACATGTGAAGCATATGAAACCCACATATGTGCACCACATGACCCCCCCCCCCCCAAACGTCTAAGATGGAACAACATAACCACAGATTGCATGTCATACTAAAATCACTACATATCAGTCCACGTGCCGCTTGGGCCTCAGCCTTCTCCCGTATTTGCTGTAAGCAGGCTGTACCACCTCCACGGCGTCTTCCTGCTATGGAGCTGCTGCCTGGGGATGAGAACTGTTAGTCAACCTCTGTGGGTGTTCTGGGAAATGCTCTCTGGGGGGGTCTGCCGCACCGAGGAGCCTTAGCCAACTGCACAACTTCGTCAGCTATCACAAAAGCGGGTTTGAGCCTGTTTATGCCAATCATTTCTTTTCTGCCCCCCAAATCTAGCAAAAAATGCTTATCCCCTGTTTCCAGCACTCTATATGGTCCATCGTAAGGTGGGCGTAAAGGTGGACAATGGGCATCATGTCTGACAAAAACAAACTCCGCATTTTTTAAAGCCTTAGGCACAAAAACACGCGGAAAACTGTGGTGAACGGGGCCAGGTAGCGTGCTCGGGTCCGTGCTATTCTGTAACCGCTGAGCCGGGGAGCACTCTGGCGCTGGATTATCTGGGAGAAATTCCCCGGGCAGCCGAAGTGGCTGTGCGAAAACTAGCTCAGCTGGGGAGGCTTCTAATTCCTCTTTAGGTGCAGAACGCAACCCCAATAAAACCCATGGTAGCTTGTCCACCCAATTTGCATCCGTAAGCGACGCTCTGAGAGCCGCCTTCAATGACCTGTGAAAACGTTTGCATAACCCGTTAGCCTGCGGGTTGTACGCGGTCGTGCGGTGGATCGTTGCCCCCAGGCTGCGGGCCATCGCTGACCAAAGTTTGGAAACAAATTGAGGGCCTCTGTCGGACGTAATGTCCGACGGGACTCCAAAACGCGCTACCCATGCCGTTAAAAACGCGTGTGCCACCTCCTCGGCTGTGGTTGACGACAGCGGAACCACTTCCAGCCAGCGCGTGGTGCGGTCAACCATTGTCAGAAGATGTGTGCACCCTTGTGAGGGCGGGAGGGGGCCTACGAGGTCCACGTGGACATGATCAAACCTTTTAGCTGGAATGTGAAACGGCTCCAAGGGAGCTCTCGTGTGTCTATGAACCTTGGCCCGCTGACAAGCCATGCAGGCTGCTGCCCACTCTCTAACTTGTTTGCGCAGGCTCGGCCATACAAATTTCTCTCCTACCATTTTGACCGACGCGCGCACTCCCGGGTGCGCCAGAGAATGAATCGAGTCAAAAACGCGGCGGCGCCACGCGGCTGGTACCACCGGACGCGGCCGCCCAGTGGAGACATTGCAGATTCGGGGGGGCATACCATCTTGCAGCACCCTGTTCTCCAGCCTTAACCCTGTTGGTCCAGACTGGAGCACGCACACATCCGCGTCGCTAACCTGCTCCGCGGCCATGGCTGCATAATCTATCCCCACGCGGACCGGGGCCGCGCGCACTTCTGCGTCGCTAACCTGCTCTGCGGCCATGGCTGCAGAATCTACCTCTACGCGGGCTGGAGCCGCCACGGCGCGCGAGAGGCAGTCTGCCACTACATTAAGTTTACCCGCCACATGCTGGATATCGGTAGTAAACTCCGATATCGCGGCCAGCTGTCTCTGCTGCCGGCCTGACCAAGGTTCTGAAATCTTGGCCATCGCGAAAGTCAGCGGCTTGTGGTCAACGAACGCGGTGAAACGGCGTCCCTCCAGCCAAAACTGGAAGTGGCGAATGGCCAAGTGGAGAGCTAACAACTCCCTGTCAAATGCGCTGTATTTTCATTCGCTGTCGCGCAGGGTCTTGCTGAAAAAGGCGAGCGGTTGCCAGGCTCCGGCTACATACTGTTCCACGACCGCCCCTATGGCCACATCTGACGCGTCAGTAGTGAGCGCCATGCGGGCCGCTGGGACTGGATGTGCCAACAGCGCAGCGTTTGCCAGGGCTGTTTTGACTTCAGAGAATGTGCGCTCTCGCTCCGGAGACCATTCGATTTTATTTGTGGGTTTTTGTTTCTTTAGTGCAGCGTACAAGGGTTGCACGAGCTGCGCTGTGCGGGGAAGGAAACTGTTATAAAAATTCACCATTCCCAAAAACTTCTGTAATGCTTTGACGGTTTCTGGTTGGGGAAAATTTGTTCCTGTGCGCACTTTGTCAGGCAGAGGAACCGCTCCTTCTGGGGAGACGCGATGCCCCAAAAAATCAATCTGCGTCACCCTGAACTGACACTTCGCTGGGTTGATTATTAACCCGTGCTCTGCCAACCTCCGGAAAACTGCCGTGAGGTGGTTTTCGTGTTCGTCTTCGGACGCGCTGGCTACCAATATGTCGTCCAGGTAGACGAAGACGAAAGGGGCATCGCGCAAAACCGCGTCCATCATGCGTTGGAACGTCTGCGCCGCGCCTTTAAGCCCAAACAGCATGCGCAAAAACTCGAAAAGCCCGAAAGGAGTTATTACCGCTGTTTTGGGTACATGTCCTCAGCGCGCACTGGGACCTGGTGGTAACCGCGTACCAAGTCTATTTTAGAAAAAACGCGCGCCCCCGCCAAATGAACTGAAAAATCTTGGATGTGCGGGATCGGGTAGCGGTCGTGCGCTGTAGCGTTGTTCAACCTGCGGAAATCACCGCAAGGTCGCCACGAGCCATCAGCTTTCGGGACCATGTGAAGCGGTGAAGCCCATGGGCTCTTCGAACACCTGATGATGCCCAACCTTTCCAGGTTGGCGAACTCCTCGCGCGCTATGGTCAGTTTAGCTGAATCCAAGCGCCGAGCTTTTGCAAAAACGGGCGATCCGGTAGTAGTAACAAAATGTTCCACCCCGTGTTTAGCCACAGTCGCCGAAAATGTTGGGACCGTGAGTGCTGGGAACTGAGTGAGGAGTGTGTGGAACTTACCACCTGCAGCTGTGACGTTGGCTTGTGCTGTTGGCGGGGCCACTCGAGCTGTACAGGGAATAGAATAAAAAGAGAGTGCATTAACCAGGCGTCTGTTAGCAAGATCGACCAACAAACCACGTGAGCACAAAAAATCAGCCCCTAACATGTTGAAATTGACTGCCGCTATGACGAAAGTCCACTCGAATGTACGGCCGTGTAAAGACAGAAGCAGAGTCCTCTCACCAAAGGTCTTAATCGCCGAGCCGTTCGCTGCTGACAGCCCAGGACCACTGGAAGGCGCCAGCCGGTCAGCGTAGGAAGGTGTGATGAAACTCAGCTGGGAGCCTGTGTCCACGAGGAAATGCCTCCCCGAGCTTGCATCCCTCAAGTAGAGCAGCTTGTTCTCCTCTCCGAGGGCCACAGCTGCTACCGACCCCCGGTCTTGGCGTTTCCCGAGCGTTTGAAATGGCACGGTGGAATGCACTTGCGTGCCCTCTCTGCGAAGCGGCGATGGTAGAAGCAAAGGACGTCGTCTGCTCCGTGTTTCCTGGCCCCTGCCGCCGCCGTCGTCGGTGAGTCTGGTGCTGCAGCCTCTGGCCCCCTGCCATCTCCGGACGTTGCGCCTAGCTCTGCAGCCGTAGCCGCGCGCCGTTTATTGGCGTTGACGAGTCGTTGCGCCTCCTGGCCCAGCTCGTGGTAGTCTCGTAGGGCCAACAGTGGTGAACTGGCCAGGGTCACTCTCACCGCTGACGGTAGGGTCCTGAGGAAAAGGTGGGTGAAGATGAAGTTATCATCTTCGGAGTCTCTCAAACTTAACATCTTCCCCCTCAAATTCAGTCAGCGCCAGGAGCGCCTCTGCTCGCTCCTCCACCGAGGGGGTGAAGTAACGGATGAGTGCAGCCTTCAACATGCTGTACTTGTCGCTGTCCGGCGGGTGGTTGATCAGGCTCTTCACTCGCTGGGCTGTGTGGTTGTCCAGCTTTGCAACCACATGGTAGAACTTTGTGGCGTCTACCGAAATCCTCCGGAGGTTGAACTGCGCCTCGACTGCGTTAAACCAGGAGCACGGATTGTTCTGCCAGAAGTCCGGTAGCTGAACTGTGGCTGCATTCGTTTGGCTGGCTCCTGACGAGTCTGGCTCGGGAGAATCGTCTCCGCTCATGATACGTCTTAGGGTCACCAGTGTGGAGATATGTGGAAGGACGAGGCTGAGTTTATTTCTCAAGTCCAGTTTTATTCACATTCACATTCTCCAACATCCAAAAAACAGTAAGAGGGTGAATCCCCCAACATCTGTCCCTTTTATACCCCAGGACATCAAAGCACACAGTCACACTGTCTTTTAATCCCAAATCCAAATGCATCCCCCTCCAGGTCTTCTCGTCTCCACCTAAAGTCCTGGTGGTCGGGAAATCCCTCAAGGCCATCTCTTTGCATACAAAAGGCCAGATTTCACATCCTCCTGTTACCCCTAGGAGGTTCAGTCCTTTTGTTCCTCTGAGACGTGAAGCATACAATAAGCACACAGCAATTCACATGTGAAGCATATGAAACCCACATATGTGCACCACAATATGGTATTTACTAAATTAAATACAATCACTTGGTACACAATGAAAGCCGTTTCATTTTTTCCTGTTTTATAAACTGTTGAATTTTCCTGATCTACTGACACTGACTCTGCTCCTGTACCTGGAAATCAGTGCTAGATTTAAAAGTATCTCACAAATAAGTTGATTGAAGTTATCTTTTAAAAATAATTAAGTTTAATGTATTTATGGTTAATAATGAAACAGACAAAACTGGACAGTCATTGATCATCTGTTGTCACAAGGCAAATATGACAAGTTTTATGGCAGTGGATTTTAATCAATACATTAAATGTAATATTAGGCTGTTACAAATCTAAAGTGTGTCAGTTTTGATGGATAATCTATAGATTATGTCTAAAGTCATTTTTAAAGGTCTGATGACACGATTTTGACATTTTTAAGCATGTTGTGTAAACCCAAAAGTCATTGTCGATGATCAATATAATATTTACAACCACGCCTGCATAAACTAGTTATCATCAAAAAACCGCAGCCGCTGACTGGACTGTGTTGCCGCCCACCGAATGAAGGGCGGAACCACTTTGACGTCAGTGACAGAACGGATGCCAGTGTTGTTGACTGGAATGACAGCAGCTTTGTAGCTCACAGTTTCTCTGGTTTCTTGTTTTAATTTTACGGCTGTGCCTTCGCGTTGTGTCACAGGCTTAGATAAACAGCAGGCCGTGAAAGACCACATCACACGCTTTCCCCATGCCCAGAGGCATGGGGAAAAAAGAGCAACATTCTGCACTGAAATGGGAGGTGAAGTAGAGGCAGCCGATGACCATTCTCCTCACACTCAATCACTTTTAGATACCCACCACAGATGTATGCTCTCTGAACGATGACTCTCTACTAGTCATACTTGAGCATTCCTTATGTTTGTGTAGCGAAAGTGTGAACATGTTTTTTTTTTGTTGGGGGGGGGGGGGGGTCACGTTGAACCTGTTTGGCCAGTCAGATACGGTTTGAGAGAAGTGTTTCTTTTCTCAGAACATCAAACTTTATTCCAGTATCTTTCCACCCAATTGTCTTGTGGGCATCCATGCCACTATCTGAAGTTATTCGATACGTATGTTAATTATTTTTTCCATGATGATTATCTACAGACTTGTGCCTTACTTTAGCCTCAGCCAGACATGTCTTTTTTTCATGCCCTTAAGTTTGTACCAGCATTGATTAAAATAGGGGGGAGTAACTCATTTAATCTTCTTAAAAAACGCAAATGTTTATCTTTATACACATATAGCCCAGTTATATTGTATCTAGAAACTATGAATGTAAGTCAGTTGGCCTTTGTAGCATGAAAGAACTTCCCGAAGGTCCCAGATTTGTACCCTGTTCAAACACTTAAGCATGTGACACATTTATGCTTCGATCCAGCAACTTCAAAGGATTTTGTCTTCAATGGCATTTTAACAAAGGAACAAAGGATAAATACTATCAAAATACCACTGGATCACAAGGCCTCGTAAGGCCCCAGTGAGGCGGCATGGAAAAATAAGCAGCAGTGCTGTGGTTTTAAGCAGGTTTTATTAATCATACCGCCGTCACGGGAACTCGGCTCCAGCCATAGCGTGAGCAGGCTGAAGCCGAATTCCTCAGGCTCTCATTGAAGAGGGGACACAAAATCTGTGTCCTGCAGCAGGGTTGAAGTCAGATTGAGAGAGTAAGAGAGAGATTGCGTTACAGAGTTGCACCTTAAATACTTGATCATAACAATACATCAAAGAGACGTACCCCACAGTTTAGAATGATCAAAGGGACAACAGAACAGGCAGGAGGTATTTGCATTTGTAAGACATACATCACAATGGGCAGATTAGCTAGACCTCGCTCCAAGTGTCAGACAAAGAGGCTAACAAGCACATCTACATATTGATCTGAGTCTCTAGGTCACAGTAAGGGCAAAATGCATGAATACAAAGGATGAAAGGCATCGATTAACATCACATAGGTGAGACAGAAGAAACTCGTCTACCTGTAGACATTAATACACCAAAGCACATCTAAGATGCTCAGAAAAAGCATAGTAAGGACAAGCCATATGCACACTATACAGAATGGCGCATTACATCACAACACATGCATGTTTGCATCACAAATACATGAATGGCACATTGCTTCTCAGTAGTGTAGCAGGAAAACAGAGAAAAGAGGGCTGAGTGTCCTTAGTCTGTTGTGGGGTTAAAACGAACCGCCACACACGCTCCCCCCCAGAGGAGGGGGAGCGTGTGTGGCGTTTATAAGTAAGAGGCGTTTTTCCCCACGCCTCTTCCCCTCAGCTACAACTGTCATAAGCCTCCTCGTGCGCTCCTCGTGAGCTTTTACGCAGGAGGAGTGCACGAGGAGGGGAAGGATTAATGGATTTATGCGCAGCTTTGACCTACTTGCTGTGATCGCATGCTGACGCTCGCCGGTCCGGTCACGTCCCCTCTATCATTATCACCAGCTGATTCAAACTCCCACTGATCATCTTTCCCAGTCCTCGCCCAGGTGCTTCTCATCACACCATCACCAGCAGCGTATGTACTTAGCGGCCGTTTGCCAGTCACACACTGCTGGTCCATAGTATTGTCATCTGTGCTGTTAGTCTGCCAGTATTTTCAGCACTCTCACGACGTTAGTCACTCCATGTTCACCGTGGTTCTCATGCGTCCTTGAAGCGATATCGGCTCTGGGGTGCACCTGTGGCTTTGTCTCCTCTCATTCGTTCTCTGGGCAATGCCGGCCCCCAAACACCATCAGTAAGTGTGTTTGTGTTTTTTGTACGTCTTCACCTTTTTAGGAATTGTCTGTCTTTCTGTATTAAATGTGCTATGGTGAACCCTGCACGTAAATCCTAGTTATTTCATCCTCCCTCTCTGTGCCCCGCGTAGGAGCGCACGGAGGGTCATGACGAATGGATTTACATGCAGGATTCACCAAATAATACATAATACATAAAAACATAAAAGATAATACATAATAAACCCGATGCCTGAGCCACAGAAAATACACTATGATTTTATTGAAAAATCGGGTTTAAATAAATTATATTTATGAACAAATAATTTGTTGCAATATCTGTAACAAAAGCATAACACTCAGTGTTCCCCTGCCGTGTGTTTGTCGCTGCTGCTGCTGCGGTGGCCATGTGTGCCACTCCACTGTCACCCTCTGAGTCTAACTCACTTGGCACAATGCCCGCTTGGCACGGCTCAAACTTATATGGTCTGATGCCCCCAGATTCTTCATTGTCATCCCATTCTTCGGAACTATAATCGTCTGAAGATTGGACAACACAAACCAATTCCAGACTACATGTGCTGGAACCATTGCCGATGTTTTCAACCACTTCCATCCTGTGTGTACAATGGGCAGCCAAGCGCTGTGTTCTGTCGATGACGTTACAACATGGCCGGGGGGTTTTCCAGCCACTGACGCAATTGGTGACGTGGCGCTCATGAAAACGTTGGATATTTGCATGAAAAAAAGCCTGTTTGACTTAGAATTGCACAAACCAACCTATTTCGTCGTATTGTATTTTGTGTTGAAAAATTAGATGAAGTTAAAAACATGTCATCAGACCTTTAAGTGCTGATTTCTGACGTTAGCATCTTACCAGCTGACTGTGGCTAGTTATCAAGCTAACAACGCTATTAATTTACTTGCCAACCTACTAACAGCTTTATTAGTTTGAAATCTAATTTTAAAGGACAGACAACCACTGTAACTACAGTCTCCATCCTCTTAGTAACTCAGATAAGGCAGAATGCTTCATTCTTATTATTATTTCATAATTGTCTTCTATGATACTAAATAGCCAATATTAGCACAAGTTACTGACCTTTGTCCACTTTCTGACTCCACTGAACTTTGTGTAGAAGAAACATCTCTCACAGAAAGAGTCTGGTTTTTGACAGAGCAGTGTCCTGACAGCAGGACAGCAGCATCACCTCCTCCTGGACTGTTACACCTCCAACACCTGAATGGAGGCTCTGCTGTTAATTTCTACTAATCTGTTGCTCTGGCTAATAATGTTTTGTATGCATACATGACACCTCTTCTCATACATGACATCATTACTATTATTTTTACAAACCTGGCGTGTGGCTGCTGGACATCACTTTGAATTAACCTCTCAAGTCCGTGCAGGCATTAACCGGTAAACAGCACGTAAAGCGAGAGTTGTGGACATAAAACAGAGTTCTTTCTATCTGTGCTGGACTAGTTTTGACTAAGGCTAGGTGCTGGATGTGTAGCACAAAAACCTGAAAAATAAAACTGAATTTGTATGACAAGAAGTGAAACTGAACTCTGATAGTGAATTAGGGAGCCAAATTTTTCCAGTAAATGAAATACAGTTTCAATTTTATTGCAATACACATTTAAACCAATAGATTCAATTTCAAATTAGGCAACCCAGATTCAAATTTTAAAAGCAGTTATTCAAACTATTTAATTCAGGTTCAAATTCACTTATTCAAATTCAAATAATTAAAATTCAAACTCAGTTCCTGCTGGCGCAAATGTTACTCCATACGGATCTCTCAGGCTGACAGGAATTTGTGTGATGCTCCACTATCAATTAGATCCTCTCCTCTATTCGCTTCCTAAAAAAATAATAAATCTTGTGGGAGAGACGGACTGACTGGGGAATTTTATAAACTATTTGCTGAATAAATTGTTTCATATTTATTTAAAGTCTTTACTGAGAGTATCAACAATGGCATTGTCGCTATGATTTTTTCGTCAAGGAACTGTATACTCTCGCTAGTTCCCAAGACCAAAAAGAATTTACTTTTAAAGGAGTTATGGAGGTCAACATGAGATCTGGAAGACCAAGAAAACAACTGCATACAGTATAAGCTGGACAGAATGGCAAATCAAAACCTCCATTTGAATGCAAAAAACCTGCAGGAACATTTAGCAAACTGAGGAGTGGTGGTGCACTATTCCACTGTGCAGCAACACTTGCACACAAAAGACCATGGAAGAGCCTGAAGGAGAAAATCTTACCTACATGCTCATCATAAAATCTAATATCAAAAGTATGCAATGGGATATCTACAGAAGCCTGGCATGTTTTGGAAACAAGTGTTGTGGACTGATGAAGTTAAAATATAACTTCTCAGTCACCATCAGCAAAGTTATGTCATGAAAAGAACCATTTGCTAACTGTTAATCATGGAGGTGGCTCTGTCATTGTTTGGAGTTGTGCTGTAGCCAGTGGCACAGGAAACACTGCATGCATTGTGGGAAGATTGAATTCCACTAAATACCTGCAAATCCTTGAAGCAGACATCATAGCATCTGTACAAAAAAATGTTAAAGCTTAAAAGGGGATAGATTCTACAACAGAACCATCTTCATCCATCCATCTTCTACTGCTTTTCCGGAGGTCCAGGTCGCAGAGGCAGCAGTTCAAGCAGAGAAGCCCAGACTTCCCTCTCCCCAGCCACCTGCTCCAGCTCTTCAGAGTGGATACTAAGGTGCTCCCAGACCAGCTGGGAGACTTAGACTACAACAGAACATTGATCCAAAACCTCAAAATCCAACATGAACTACCTGAGAGGTGCAAGCTGAAGGAATGGCTCTCTAAGTCCCCAGGCCTAAATATTATTGAAAATCTGTGGGTAGATCTTAAGAGCTGTGCATGCAAGATGGGTATTACTGAACTAGAAGCCTTTTGCAAGAAAGAATGTGAGAAAATCCCAAATATGAGAATTGAGAGACTTTTAGCTGACTAGAACAAGAGAGTGATACTTTTATGGTGACTCCTACTAATGAGGACAGTAACAACAGAGAAACTGAACCCAACAGCGAGGAGTTTCTCTCTCACAGCTCTCCTGACGCCAAGAGCAAAGACCGGGGAGCAGGTAAGAATGTAAACCCAGTAGTGGCCTAGAGGTAGAGCATACGTTCCACAACCGGGAGGTCAGGGTTCAAGTCCTGGCCGGGTCATGCCAAAGACCATATAAAAATGGGACTTCCTGCTGTCCAGTTTGGTGCTCAGCAAAAATGGAATGAAGGAGGGAAATGTTGGTGGAAGTAGCTCAGGAGGTAGAGTGGGTCGTCTAATAACCAGAGGGTTGGCAGTCCAAATCCTCCTCTCCCCAGACATCCTGCCATTGTGTCCCTGGGCAAGACACTTTACCCACCTTGCCTCCAGTGTCCATGACACTGGGTATGAATGTGTATAAATGTTCGGTAGTGGTCGGAGAGGCTGTTGGCATGGATTGGCGGCCATGTTTTCATCAGTGTGCCCCAGGGCAGCTGTGGCTGCAATGGTAGTTTATCACTACCATTGTATGTGGAGTGAATGAATAATGTGTCCATTGTAAAGCATCTTTGATTGCCTATGAAAAAGCGCTATATAAATCTGATCCATTATTATTATTATTATTATTATTATATTATTATTATAAGCTATTCCAAGCCTTTTCTATACTTTCTTCTTCCCATCATTCTGGTACAGGTTGTGTGGTGTGTGAGATATATGTGTCTGGGATGCCGTGCCCACCCACAGGGTGACGTCAGGCGGGCACGGCCCACTCTGTATATAAACCCCATTTCTGTGTAATAAAGTTAGTTGTTTGCTGCATGAAGACTCGCCTCCTCTTCCGTCATTTCTCAGACATAACATTTTGCGATGAGGAGAACAATGGGAGCGTGCTGGTTTAATCAGCGGTTATTGCCGTTTATGGAGAGCCCGGGTGAGCCGTTAATTTCGTGGCCGCAGTGGAGACGGGAATTCGAGGAATATGTCGACTCACTGGGATTTCCTCGGCTTGACGGGAGACAGTGGCGGGCCCTCCTGGCCTGTAACCTCGGTGTGGAGGGCCGAAGGATTCTCGACTTGCTGGGCACAAGTGAGGGCTACATGGAGGCTGCCGGGCTCATGGAGGCACACTTCGCGGAGCGGACGAGGGCCAGAGAGTTGCGGGCGAAGAGGCTGGTGGTGCTGGACACGCCGGCACTAGCTAGCTTGGGAGAACTAACGGCTTAGTCGGAGCCTACGGACAGGCTAGCTGACAGGCTAGTTTCGTGCCAAAACAGGGCTAAGGGAGCGAAACTGGGCCTTGAGGCAGAACCGGGGCCAGGTGTGGAGAAGCCCCTGGCCACTGTCGACGATGGACAAGGTGTTAACATTGCACGACCCGAAGGATGGTCTGGACCGCAACAGGTGGTGAAACTGGACGGTGTGAGGGTGCCCATGCTGTTAGCCACCGCCACCCCGCGCTCCATCATGAGTGAGGCCTGGGTTAGGAGGCTCATGCTCCAGTGCCCGGGTGTGGCGGAACTGCCGGACGATGAGGACCCCGGGAACGGCAGGTGTATCACGCTGGTAGTGCAGTATGGTGAGAAGACCATTCCCGCGTTCAGGTTCCAGGTGGCACACCAGGGCGAAAATGTGATGGGGTGGGACCTGTTTGATGAGCTGGGTTTCACTTTTGAAATTGGTGGACAGACGGTCAGCGGCCCAGGACTGGTTTACACGGGCTTTGCGGACATGGGTGTGGCCAAAGATCATAGTGTGAGTGAAACGGACAGTAAATGGGACTCAGAGAGTGACTACAGCTCGAATGATGATGATGATGTGATGGAGGATGAACAGGACCCGGAATTGCCCTCACCCTTCGAGCAGCCAGAGCCACAGCGAAGATGGAGAGAGCCCGAGTTAAGCACGACCAGCGACGGCAGAGAGGTGGCGCAGTAGGAGTTAGCCCCACCACTGGAGGCCATACAGGGGGAGAGCATGTTTGGCACCGCGCAACGCCACCTCGGGATGGACCCGATGCCGGTTCTCAGGCTGCCCTGGAAGAGGGTGCTGGACGGCACGCAAGGACCCCCGGGTGGCCTTTAAGGACGGGGTGCCCACGCCAGAAGCGGGCGAGCGGGGCCAGGCAGGCTGAAGGCCCCGGGGAGGTACAGCAGCCGCAGGACATGGTGGCAGCGCAGCAGAACACCAACACAGAGAGCGCTGAATGCAGCGATGAGGAGCCCGGGTCGGTGAGCGGGCCCAACGAGGGTGATGGCGCGTGTCCTGGAGGTGAACAGGAGCCGATTACGGAGGCTACACAATATGACACATGGGATGAGGGAGTCCAAAGCTGTGTCGAGGTGCCCGGACCGGAGAATGATGCTGGTGAGGATGACGCTGTGTACCACGAAGGAGGGCGGCCGCGGCCGGACTTGAGAATGCTGTGGGGGTGCCAAGGCCCTCCGTGGCTCTGGGCTCCGTGGCTACCCAGAGGCGTTGGGGTTACCTAGAATTTTATTTTCCTGATGTGAATGTTTGTGTATACATGTGACTGATTGTATGTGTTATTTACTATTTGGTGCCCCGGTAAATTGATTAAAAAAAAAAAAAAAAGAGTGTGAGTGCGGTAGGCATGATGTGTCGTTTAATTGCGAACCTGATTTGTGTGTGTTTGCATGATAATTTTAGTGGCCTGTGTGGGGTTGTGCCTGTTTTGCACTGTATTTGAGAGTGTTTTATTTGATTGGTATTTATGTGTTAAATTTTATGGTCAGAACGGTGGCGGCTCGGCGAGTGATTATGTTAGTGGTAATTTTAAGCCCACCTGTTTATTTGAACCATCCTAATTGACAGTCCCAACATTGTTTTATTCTGTGCGCCCAATGTGGGGTGGGAGTTGGGGGTGGGGGCCGTCAATAGTATATGTATTGTGGTTTCTGTTGTATGTATATAATATAGGCATGGGGATTTTTTTTTTTTTTATAGTTAGTGACACGGCTTCATTTTATTTCATTTTATTGTTCCCTTCCAGCAGCAGAATAACCCGCTCAGCCATGTAGGGGGCGCTGGTAGTCTGCCCGGCCCCCAGCCTTAGTTGTGTGAGTGGATAGGTGTTTATTTGTTTTAGTACATAGGTTTTTTTTCCCTTTAGTGTGTGAGTCGGGTGACAAATTAGGGTGGGTTGTTTGGGTGCCTGACATTTTTTTAAAGGGGGGGGGGGGATGTGGTGTGTGAGATATGTGTGTCTGGGATGCCGTGCCCACCCACAGGGTGACGTCAGGCGGGCACCGCACACTCTGTATATAGACCCCAGTTCTGTGTAATAAAGTTAGTTGTTTGCTGCATGAAGACTCACCTCCTCTTCTGTCATTTCTCAGACATAACAGGGTGATCTTGGTTTCATCTGTCCGAAGAAAGCAGTTCCAGAAATGGGCTGGTTTTTTGTTTTTTTTCTTTTTGCAAAGTCTAATCTGGTCTTTCTATTTTTTTTTTTTAATTTAAGTTTTTGTAAAGGGTATACAGGTCATTACAGCATTGCATTGTTTACATTTTCATCACATGTTCCCTTATTTTTTGCTATTTGACAACATTGGTAGGATAGTTATTACAACACCCCCCTTTTTTTTTTAAAGTGAAAGAAAAAGGGAAATTAAAGAGAATTAAATAAAAAAAAACAAATAAACAAAGAGAACAGCAAAAAACAAACAAACAGAAAATTAAGTAATTAAAAGTAAAAGAGCATCTGAGTAGAGTTGGAACAAAGAGCGGAACCATTATTGAAATGGTATTTGATTTGTCAAAGATTAGATCTAATGGAAGACACATATGCGATCCAGGGTTGCCAAAAGTTCATGAACCCATCCATGTCCTGTCTCAGTGCGAATGTCAACTTTTCCATCGAGTAAATGTCTTGAATCACGTTAATCCAATCTTCAGGTGTAGGACAGTCCTTCAGCATCCATTTTTTAGCTAGGGCTTTTGTACTTGCCAATATTAAAACATTGAATAAGTATTTATCTCCTCGTCTTTCCAGTGAGTCCGTTAGTAAACCCAAATACAAAGTTACAAAAGAAAAGGGAACTGTTATTTTGAATATTTTCCCCAATATTGTCTGTACATTGGTCCAATATTGGTGGATAACTGGGCATGACCAAGACACATGAAAATGATTTGCAGTCTTTTCACCACACAAGCGCCAACAGTTCAATCCCTTATGGGTAAATTTGTTTTGTGCAGGTGTTCTGAAAAATCTTACCAAGTTTTTCCATCCAAATTCTCTCCACTGCAGGGATGAGGTACTTTTCCATTGCTGTTTATTTAGCTTTTCCCATATTTCCAATTGTAACAGCAAATTTACAAAACAGTGCTGATTTGCCGCACTAAAGAAGATTTGTTTATGAAATTCCCTGTCTTTGAATTGGCAGGCAGGGAATTAATTGTCAGGGATAAAATTAAATATCTGGGACATTTTATTAATGATAGAATGACTGATGATGATGATATTTTCAGACAACGCTGCAAAATCTACATGCAAGCAAATATTCTTGCACGCAGATTTGGTTTTTGTTCAGATGAGGTGAAACTGGTTCTTTTTAAAACCTATTGTAGACCTTTATACACTGCTCATTTATGGATAAATTATAGGAAACAAAGTATGCAGAAATTACAGGTTGCTTACAATGATGCCTTAAGAATTTTACTTAAAAAGCCTCGATGGTGCAGTGCTTCCGAGTTATTTGTCTCATTACGTGTAAATACTCTGCATGCAGTAATAAGGAATCTTATGTATAAATTCATCTGTCGGCTTGATGTATCTAGAAATGAAATCATTCAAGTCATGTCTAGCATTAAGCTCAGTTCTATTCGCTGTCAGTCACAGTTTAGAAGGCACTGGTACAGTTGTCTTTTTAGTACTGTCTTTGTACTTCTCTTAGCAGTTGTGTCTTAGTGTTTTTTGTAACTTTTTGATTGTTTCAACTTTCTTGTTTTAACTTTTTTTTGATGGACCTTGAGTCTGGAATAAAGTCTTTGATTGATTGATTGATTGATTGATTGATTGTAAAGTGAAATTCCCCTCTTTTTCCCATCTCTCTTTTATATATGATGTGTTGTCTCCTTTTAAGTCTTGAAGACCTTGGTATATTTTAGAAATGTATCTGATCCCTGGGATCCCTTTATATGCCATTAAGAAGACCTTCAGAACACCTGACTGGGCCCTTTCCAAATCCTCCTTTTTAAGTATATTGTTTATGTGGTGTCTAAGCTGAAAGAACCTGTAAAGATCTTGATTTATTAGACCTTGTTTTTTCAAATCTTCAAAACTTCTTAAAGTTTGCCCCTTAAAAAAATCGTAATATTTTATCAGCCCTTTCTCTTTCCACTCTTTAAATCTAGTGTCTGTTTTATTGGGGGTAAAGTCTTGATCATAGGCAATCCATTGCAGAAGTCGATAGGGCTCTTTAGCTTGATTCTCTCTGACTATCTTAAACCAAATTTTTAGTGGGGTCTCTATCCACGGGTTAGTGTTATTCAAGAGTTTAGGTAAGGCATTGCTCCCTATTATCGCCTGTAGGGGGATGTCACTTGTTATTTGGCATTCCACCTCCTTCCATTGTGCAGTGTAGACTGGGTTACATATCTCTACTAAAGTTTTAATTTGTGCAGCTATAAAATAGTCCCTGATATTTGGCAGCGCGGGCCCACCTTTGTCTTTGTTTAGCTGTAGGGTTCTATATCTGATTCTAGGTCTCTTGCCCTGCCATATGAATCTTGAGATCCTTCTGTCCAGCTCCTGCCATGTTTTTTTGGGAGGTTCTACCAGTATTGTTTGGAAAAGGTAATAGAAGACGTGGAAGTATATTCATTTTGACTGTGACATAACGCACGGCTCAGGAGACGCACACACAGGCTCAGAGTAGTTCAAATAGTTTATTAACAACAGGCGTGAATGAGTGCGTGTCTGTGGGATGTCAATGTGTTGGTGGTGGCGTCTGCTTCAGGCACAGAGGCAGGTGACCGTACAGCCGAGCAACCCTATGGGAAAAAGCACAGGGAGAGGGTGGCGAGAGAAGGACTTACTTGGATGGGCAGGATAGCTGGCACAGCAAGGGGCGAGACCCGGGAGACAGCCACCTGGAGAGCTCGGTGCAGTAGCGAGGAATGGGCGTTGGAAGGACGTCGTCCGCCGCCGGGAAATCCACCTGTGCACAGGGGAGCAGACTGGAGAAAAAGAAGGTAAGGGCTTCTTACCCAAATGTTTGTGCTGAAGATTTTGGAAGTGACTCACAACGGTGAGGGACGAAGTCTGACGGCTTCAGGCCGAGGCTTCGGGCGAGGCGGCCTTTATCCCTCGCCGCTGATGATGATCAGGTGCATGAGCAGGTGGCGCCGCTGATGAATGGCGCGGTGTGACAGTACTCCCCCCTCTAGCAGCGCCTCCTGGCGATGGCTTATCCGGGTGCGCTCGGTGGAAGTCCGCGATGAGCGATGGGTCCAACACGAACGACGGGGGTACCCACTGTCGATGCTCGGGCCCATAGCCCTCCCAGTCCACCAAGTATTGCAACCCACGACCTCGGCGCCGGGAGTCCAGGATGGAGGAGACGGACCAGGCCGGATGGCCACCAATCATCCGGGGCGCGGGTTGCGCTGCAGGAGGAGGGCAAAGGGGGTCGGTGACTGCCAGCTTCACCTTTGACACGTGGAAGGTGGGATGGATGCGGAGGGAGGGGGGAATAGCCACACGCACAGCCACCGGGTTGATGATCCGGGTGATGGGATAGGGACCCATGAAGCGCTGTGCCAGCTTTCTCCTCTCGCCTTTTAGGGTGACGTCCTGGGTGGAAACATAGACATGTTGCCCAACTCTGTACGCCGGGGCAGGTCTTCTATGCCGGTCCGCCACAGTTCTATTGCGCTCCGCTGTGCGTAAAAGCGCATTACGCGCGGCAGTCCAGATGGAGCGGAACTGCCTGAGATGTGCTTTAACTGAGGGGACAGTTATCTCACTCTCCTGCTCTGGAAACAGCGGGGGGTCGTAACCCAGGGACGCCTTGAAGGGAGACATCCCCGTAGCAGAAGAGCGAGCGGTATTATGCGCATACTCAACCCAGGCGAGATGGTTGCTCCAGGACGTTGGTTTGGATGAGGTCACACAGCGGAGCGCAGCCTCCAGCTCCTGGTTGGTCCGCTCACACTGCCCGTTGGACTGGGGGTGATGGCCGGAGGAGAGGCTCACCTTGGCTCCGATGGCGTTACAGAATGACCTCCAAACCTCGGATGAAAATTGGGGGCCCCGGTCCGAGACCACGTCCACCGGAATCCCGTGCAGCCTGACCACGTGTTGGACGAGGAGATCCGCCGTCTCCAGGGCAGTAGGGAGACCTCGCAGGGGGACGAAGTGCGCCGCCTTGGAGAAACGGTCCACGATGGTCAAGATGGTGTCAAAGGAGTTGGAAACGGGGAGTCCGGTGACGAAATCCAACGCAATGTGCGACCAGGGCCTGCCAGGAATGGGCAGGGGCTGGAGCAGACCCGCTGGAGGGGCATTTCCCGATTTGCAGGTGGCACAGATTGGGCAAGCCCGGGCGTAGCGGGCTGCGTCCCTCCGCAGGCCTGGCCACCAAAAGGACCGTTGGAGGAGGTTGATCATCCGGGAGGTGCCGGGATGACAGGTGAGCCAGGAGGTGTGGAGCCAGTGGATGACCTCTCCTCGGACCGCAGATGGCACGAACAGTCTTCCTTCCGGTCCGCCGCCAGGATCACGTTCCACTTCCTGCGCCTTCCGGATCTTGCTCCTGATGTCCCAAGAGATGGCACCCACGACGCACGACCTGGGCAGGATGGTGTGGGGCGTCTCCTCAGCCTCCACGGGGGTAAACTGCCTAGAGAGGGCGTCAGGCAGGCCATTCTTGGAGCCTGGCCTGAAGGTGATGGTAAAATGGAACCTGGCGAAGAACAAAGACCAGCGCGCCTGGCAGGCGTTCAGGCGCTTGGCAGATCGTAAATATTCTAAGTTCTTGTGGTCCATCAGGACCACGAACGGCAGGTCCGCCCCCTCTAGCCAGTGGCGCCACTCCTGTAAGGCGAGTTTGATGGCCAGGAGCTCTCTGTCCCCCACATCGTAGTTCCTCTCCGCCGGGGACAGGCGCCAGGAGAAGAAGGCACAAGGTTGTTTAGAGCCATCGTCCGGTGACCGCTGGGATAAAACTGCCCCCACTCCCGTGCCCGAGGCATCCACCTCCACGATGCACTGTAGCGCGGGGTCGACCTGGCGAAGAACCCGGGAGGAGGAGAATTCCGCCTTCAGCGCCTTAAAGGCAGCAGCGACCTCTTCTGTCCACTGGAACGGGACCTTCGGGGACGTGAGGCGGGTCAGCGGTCCGACGATCGAGCTGAAGTTCGGCACAAAGCGGCGGTAGAAATTGGCAAAGCCAACAAATTGTTGCACCTGCTTCCGGGATGCGGGAGTAGGCCACTCCACCACCGCCTTCACCTTCTCTGGGTCTGGGAGCACCTGGTCTTGAGAGATGATGAATCCCAGGAAGGATGTGGTCCTAGCGTAGAATTCGCACTTTTCAGCCTTCACGTAGAGCCGATTCTCCAGCAGTCTTTGGAGGACCCGCCTCACATGGACCTGGTGCTCGTCCCTGGACCTGGAGAAGATAAGGATGTCGTCCAGGTAGACGAACACGAAGAGGCCGATGAAATCCCGGAGGACATCGTTGATGAGGCGCTGAAAGACGGCAGGAGCGTTGGTTAACCCGAACGGCATGACTAGGTACTCAAAGTGGCCGTTTGGGGTACGGAAGGCTGTCTTCCATTCATCTCCCTCCCGGATCCTGACGAGGTGGTAAGCGCTGCGTAGATCCAGCTTGGTAAACCAGGTCGCCCCCTGGAGGGAGTGGAAGGCAGTGTCCATGAGGGGCAGGGTGTAACGGTCCCTCTCAGTGATGTCGTTGAGCGCACGGTAGTCTATGCAGGGGCGGAGGGACCCGTCCTTTTTCCCGACGAAGAAGAACCCTGCCCCCACGGGTGACGACGATGGGCGAATTATCCCAGCGCTCAGTGATTCCTTCAGGTAGGTGTTCATGGTCTCCTTCTCCGGCGCAGACAGGCTGTAGAGCCGACCAGAAGGTAAGGGGGCCCCCTGGCGGAGGTTGATGGCACAGTCATAGGGCCGATGAGGGGGAAGAGACATAGCTTTCGCCTTGCTAAACACCATACCCAGGTCGTGAAATTCCGGAGGCACCAGAGACAGGTCCGGAGGTGCTGCGTCCGCCACAGGGGAGGAAGCGGACGGGGAGCAGGCAGCGGACTGAAGGCAGGTGCCCATACAAAACGTGCTCCATGCCGATACCCCAGCTGACTTCCAGTCCAGGACAGGGTTGTGGAGGCGTAGCCAGGGATACCCCAGGATGATGGGCGACACAGAGTTGGGCAGGACGTAAAAAACCATTTCCTCCCGGTAATTCTCTGAGATGATAACTGGGACGGGAATGGTCTGATGAGAAACTCTCCCAAGGGAGGCACGAGAGAGAGTGACCAGGGAGATGGGGTTTCTCAGTGCCTGACAGCGGATGCCCAATCGGGTTGCCAGGCTTTGTGAAATGAAGCTGCCTTCTGCGCCCGAATCCACCAGTGCGTGGGTGAGATGCCCAGTGGGGTTATGGCAGAAACGGATGGGCAGCTTCAATTGGGAATGAGTGTTTAACCGGTTGAGATCCGCGAGGCCCCCCACAGCGATTCGCGGACCCCGCCGACTGGCTTTCCGTGGGCAGAGCTCCACAGTGTGTTGGTCACCCCCACAATACATGCAGAGGTCCAACTCACGGCGGCGTTGTTTCTCCGCAGGGGAAAGCTTCGTCCAGCCCGTCACCATCGGCTCCGACTCCTCGGGGCACGATGCTGGCGGCGCCGCCAGGGGGCGAGCTTGGAACAGGTGCGGCGAGACTCCACGAGGGCGAGAAGAAGACGACTTCCGCCCCGAGGAGCGCTCGCGCAGCCTGTTATCCAAACTTATCGCTAAGGATGTCAGCTCCGCTAGCGTCTCAGGAATATCCCGTCCAGCCAGTTCATCCCTCAGATCGTCATTGAGGCTGCGGAGGAAAAGACTGCAGAGGGGACGTTCCTCCCAGCCTAATTCCTCCGCCGCTAACCGGAAGTCGACCGCGTAGTCCGCGGCCGACCGGCTTCCCTGCCGGAGGGCGAGAAGCCGATCGATCTGGACCGTCTCGGTTAGAGAATGGTCAAATACCTCCAGGAAGCGTCTCACGAATTGGTTATATGTGAGGGCGGCATAACTGGGTCTCGCCATAACGGCGTAGGCCCACATTAATGCCCGCCCCTCCAGGAGATTCCCGATATAACCAATTCGGCTATGATCCGAGGGAAAATCTCCGGGCACGCGGTGGAAGACGGACTCACACTGCATAATAAACCCCCGTGCTCCGCCGAGCTTACCACTAAAGCGGGCGGGGATTGGAACAGGTGTGAGCCGAACCGGTGCATTCGGAGCCTGCTGGACGGCCACTGGAGCAGCAGGAGCCGCGCCACCCTGACGAGCCGGGGGGAACGGCTGTTGAGGATCCAAGCGGCCCAACCGGTTAGTTAAATTCAATAACTGATTAAAAATCACCTGTTGCTGATAGACTATATGATCCACTCGAGCCTCGAGAGTGGAAAACCGGTGTGCGAGCCCGCCGTCTGCCGAGCCGCTCTGCTGAAGCTGTACTGACATAACGCACGGCTCAGGAGACGCACACACAGGCTCAGAGTAGTTCAAATAGTTTATTAACAACAGGCGTGAATGAGTGCGTGTCTGTGGGATGTCAATGTGTTGGTGATGGCGTCTGCTTCAGGCACAGAGGCAGGTGACCGTACAGCCGAGCAACCCTATGGGAAAAAGCACAGGGAGAGGGTGACGGGCATACACCAACACAGAGGAGATTATGGCGAGAGAAGGACTTACTTGGATGGGCAGGATAGCTGGCACAGCAAGGGGCGAGACCCGGGAGACAGCCACCTGGAGAGCTCGGTGCAGCAGCGAGGAATGGGCGTTGGAAGGACGTCGTCCGCCGCCGGGAAATCCACCTGTGCACAGGGGAGCAGACTGGAGAAAAAGAAGGTAAGGGCTTCTTACCCAAATGTTTGTGCTGAAGATTTTGGAAGTGACTCACAACGGTGAGGGACGAAGTCTGACGGCTTCAGGCCGAGGCTCCGGGCGAGGCGGCCTTTATCCCTCGCCGCTGATGATGATCAGGTGCGTGAGCAGGTGGCGCCGCTGATGAATGGCGCGGCGTGACAGACTGCTTCAATTCTTTGTGCAGTACCTAAGAATGGTATCATATTCCATCTTGCTAGGTCAGATTTTATTTTTGTCACCAGTGGATCATAGTTTAGTGTTATAATTTTGTCGAGTTGTTTCGGGATATTGACCCCCAGATATTTCATAGATTCCAACTCCCAGTTAGTTTTGAGTTCACTTAGTGAATAATGATTTGGGTCATAGTTGAATGTTAAAACTTGGGTTTTATGCATGTTTAATTTGTACCCCGATAAATCTCCATAGTCTGAAAAAACTGAGATTAGTTCTGGTAAAGAAGTGTCTGGCTGCCCTAGGTATATTAAAATGTCATCAGCAAAGAGTGCTATTTTATGTTCCTTCTGACCAAGTGTAATACCTTGAATTTCTTGATTTTGTCTTATCCATTGGCTCAGAAGTTCTATGAAGATTGCAAAGAGCAGTGGAGACAGGGGGCAGCCTTGACGACATCCTCTTTCCAGCTCAAAAGATGATGATAAATTACCGTTAATCCTTATTTTAGCTGTTGGTTTTTTATATAATGCCTGTATAGTTCTAATGAAGTTGTTATGAAAATTGAAACTGGATAAGATTCTATATAGGAAAGACCAGTCAACCGAATCGAATGCTTTTTCAGCATCTAATCCCAATATGACTGCATTTAAGTTATATTTTTTTATATGATGAATTATGTGTAAAGTGTGTCGAATGTTGTCTTGTGTCTGTCTTTGTCTTATAAAACCTGTTTGGTCTAAGTGAATTAAGTCTGTCAGTATGTTTTCTAACCTTTTGGCAAGGATAATGGTAAAAAGCTTATAGTCCTGATTTAATACACTGATTGGTCTGTAGTTGGAGCATTCTAGTTTATCCTTTTCAGGTTTAGGTATAACTGCAATGACCCCTTCTCTCCAGGAGGGGGGGATTTCCCCTGTGTGGAGGACATAGTTAAATGTTTTCAGGAGGAGAGGAGATAGTTGCTGTTTAAAGGTTTTGTACCATTCTGCTGTATAGCCATCTGCTCCTGGGGATTTGTTAGCTTTAAGTTTCATAATTGCTTTTTCCAATTCTTTAGGTTGTATTTCTGACAGTAGTGTTTTATTTTGTGATTCCATAACTTGGGGAAGGTTTAATGTGTTTAGGAATGTCTCGGATGCGTTTTTATGTTTTTTGTGGGAGTATAAGTAGTAATTCTCGAAGCTTTTAAGAATATCCTGAATTCTGAATTTTATTTCCTTTGATACTGGGTCTCTGATTTTGTAGATTGCTCTTTCTGTTTGTTGTTTCCTCAATTTATAGGCTAGTAATTTTGCCGATTTACTGCCTGCTTCATAGTGTTTTTGTTTCAGAAATGTAAGTTTCTTCTGGATTTCTATTGTGTAGATCTCATTTATTTGATTTTTAATTTCTTTAATCTTGAGCGAGCCATTAGAATGAGTGTTGTCTTTGTGTTCTTTTTCCAGGTTCTTGAGTTCTGACTCTAGTGTGATTAGTTTTTCTTGTCTCAGTTTCTTTTGGGTTGCCAGTTTTGCAATAATTTTTCCCCTTATTACAGCTTTGCACGCATCCCACAGTATTAAAGGGGATACTTCTCCATTATCGTTTTCTTCCAAATATCTGAAAATATCTGATTCCAATTCATCTTTCAGTGGTCCTTTCAGGACATTTGAATTCAACCTCCAGGAAAATGTATTATTTGTGTATTTTTGGATGTTTAAGTCCATATAGATCGGACTGTGGTCAGAGAGATCCATCAGTCCTATTTTACATGTTTTTACTCTTCCAATGTCTCTCATAAAAAAGTAATCAATCCTTGAGTAAGATGAATGTGGCGTTGAATAAAAAGTATAATCTTTTACATTGGGGTTGAATTCCCTCCATATGTCACAGATTCCCATTTCTTTTAGTAGCATCCGAGTTTTCCTATTTTGAGTGTTATTTTGATGTGAAGAATTACCTGTTGCATCCCAGTATGGATTCAGTCTCAGACTGAAGTCTCCACCACATATCACTAAACCTTGGGCTTTAGTTATCATTAGGTCGAATACATTTTTATAAAATTTCCATTTAGCCCCTGGTGGTGCATATACATTCAGCAGGGTGATATCTTCTCCCTCTAGCCGCCCAATTACCAAACTGTACCTCCTGTGGGCTATATTAATCATATATTCCATAACCTACATATGTTGAAGCATGTGGGAATGTTTGGTGATTACATATGTAAGGCGACTTCACACCTCAGAACAGGACAAAGACTCTCACCCGCCAGTGTAAGAACAAAGACTTTCCCAGACACTGCGGTGGAGACTGGAGGAGCTGCCCTCACCCCCCAGGGCCATGAGGAGGAGTACGAAGACAATGGGGGAGATTAAGATAATGAGGGATGTCAGCTTTTGATATGCATGTCTTTTGTTATGTGCAAGTATAAGTTCATAGAGCCGAAACTGTTCGGTCTCTTTTTCCTTCTTCTGCTGCTGCACTAGGATGAGACTTGTTAGAGGAGCTGATAATAAACTTTGGTTTATGAATCACATCGCCTCGTTATTTCAAGCTCCTCTACACTGGTGACCCTTACGCGAGAATGGACCAGAGGCGTTCCCCCGCGATCGACTCATCTGTGGCGACCCAGGCAGACGCCGGCGCCTATGCAGACAGGGGAACAGATGGACGACGTTCCCCCACGGCAGAAGTGATAGAGAGGGCTCAACCGAGCACCAGCGCCGCGGAGAGAGCCGAAGCAAGGCACTCTCACCCTGCGGACACAGCAGTGACGGTCTACACAAACGCCGTCACCGTCAACCTGCCGGACTTCTGGCAGGAAGACCCCGCCTCGTGGTTTCAGCAAGCTGAAGCCCAGTTTGCACTTGCGGGCATCACGGCTGACAATACAAAGTTCTATCACATCGTCGTCAAACTCAACGCCGCCACTTCGAGATGTGTGCGGAGCATAATCCAGCGGCCGCCGGCCCAGGACAAATATGAAGAACTGAAAGCGACCATCGTGGCAAATTACGTCCCCTCAGCCGAGGAGAGAGCCGAGAGGATCCTGGTGGTCTACGGCCACAGAGGATGCAGACCCAAGGCCCTCATGGAGGACTTGCTGCAACTTAAAGAAGAGGACAATGACAACTTCCTTTTCCATTTCATATTCCTCAGTACGCTGCCGCCACACATGAGAGGGACGCTGGCCAACGTGCGATGCAGCACCCAGCAAGACTTCCGCATGCTAGCTCACGAAGCTCAACGGCTCGTCAACGCCTGCAAGGAGCAGACACCCACAGCAGCATCCGCAGACCTCAACGCTGATGTCCGGAGCCACGAGGAGCCACAAATCACTGAGCAGAATCAGCCCGCGGTGACAGCGACACGCCCAGGACGCAACAGACGGAGCGACGTTTGTTATTACCACCACCGCTTCGCCGAGAAGGCTTACAAATGCGTTCCCCCCTGCAAATTCACAATTTCCGGAAAACGCCGAAGCCGAGAGCCGTTAACAGCGGCGGTTCTCGGCGAAAAAAGCAAGCTTTTATATGTGACGGACGGACACACCGGCAAGCGATTCCTTATCGACACGGGAGCTCAACTAAGTTTTGTCATGCCCTCCCCAGCAGACCGGGCCATGGGCCCCTGGGGCAATGGAGCGGTGGCAGCCAACGGCTCCATCATCGACACTTTTGGTGAAAAGAGCCTGCACCTCTGCATCCACGGCCGCAACTACAGATGGACATTTGTTGTAGCGGCGGTGAGTTTTAACTTGTTGGGCGCAGATTTTTTGTGTGCACATGGGTTATTAGTTGATCTAGCGAACAGGTGCTTGGTTAATGCACTGTCCTTTGCTTCTATTCCCTGCTCAGCCCGACTTTCTCCACCACCCGTGCAGGCTAGCGTCACCACAGCAAGAGGTAAGTTTGACCAACTCCTCACCCAATTTCCAGCACTCACAATTCCCAAATTCTCAGCCACAGTGGCTAAACACGGGGTTGAACATTTTATTCCCACAACGGGCCCACCCGTATTTGCCAAAGCTCGGTGCTTAGACGCGGCCAAGCTCGCCATAGCTTGGGACGAGTTCACCACCCTTGAAAAATTAGGCATTATTAGACGCTCGAAAAGCCCCTGGGCCTCACCGCTTCACATGGTTCCGAAATCCGACAGTTCTTGGAGACCGTGCGGTGATTACCGCAGATTAAACAATGCGACAGCGCATGACCGCTACCAAATTCCTCACATTCCGGATTTTTCACTGCACCTGGCGGGTGCGCGCATTTTTTCAAAAATAGACCTGGTCCGCGGTTATCATCAAGTCCCAGTTCGAGCAGAGGACATTCCTAAAACAGCTGTAATAACCCCTTTCGGCCTTTTTGAATTTTTGCGAATGCCTTTCGGCCTCAAAGGCGCGGCTCAAACCTTTCAGCGGATGATGGACGCAGTATTACGCGACCTCCCTTTTGTTTTCGTCTACCTCGACGATATGCTGGTAGCCAGCCCGTCTGAGGAAGAACACGAGCGGCATCTCACTATGGTTTTTCAGAGGCTAGAAGAGCACGGGTTAATAATCAATCCAGCCAAATGCAAATTCGGCATGTCACAAATTGATTTTTTAGGACACAGAGTTTCTCCGAAGGGGGCAGTCCCACTTCCAGACAAAGTTCACGCGATAAAAAGTTTCCCACGGCCACAAACGGTCAAATCGCTGCAAGAATTTTTCACCAACGCGGACACATACGCGGCCCCAATCCATGCAGGGATTGGGGCCAAAGCAGTGACGCGGACGTGCGCGCACTCTTGTCTGGACCAACAGGGTTAAGGCTGGAGGAAAGGGGTTTACGCGACGGCGTGCCCCCCCTAATATGCGATATCTCAACCGGCCGACCTCGCCCGTTAGTCCCAGCTACATGGCGCCGCCGTATTTTCGACTCAATTCACTCCCTCGCGCACCCAGGTGTGCGCGCCTCGGTTAAAATGGTCGCCGAAAAGTTTGTGTGGCCTGGCCTGCGCAAAAACGTAAAAGAATGGGCAAAAACTTGCATTTCTTGTCAGCACGCCAAAATACACAAACACACAAAAGCCCCTCTAGAGCCTTTTCGAATCCCTGCTAGAAGGTTCGACCACGTTCATGTCGACCTCGTGGGACCACTACCTTCCTCCCAAGGTTTCACACATCTGTTAACAATGATAGATCGCACCACGCGCTGGCCAGAGGCAGTCCCTCTGGCGTCAACCACAGCGGAGGAAGTCGCTCGCGTTTTTTTGACAAACTGGGTGGCACGTTTCGGCGTCCCATTGGACATCACGTCCGATAGGGGGCCTCAATTTGTCTCGGAGCTTTGGTCAGCCATGTCCAGCAGCTTAGGGGCGACAATTCACCGCACCACCGCTTATCACCCTCAGGCTAATGGGTTATGCGAGCGTTTTCACAGGTCTTTAAAGGCCGCCCTCAGAGCCTCACTAACAGATACAAATTGGGTAAATAAACTTCCCTGGGTTTTATTGGGGTTGCGTGCTGCACCTAAAGAGGATCTAGACGCCTCTCCAGCAGAATTAGTTTTTGCACAACCTCTCAGGCTCCCAGGTGAATTTTTACCAGAGAACCCAGAGCCAGGGCATCTTCCAGCCCCGAGGTTTTTAGGCAGCAACGGACCGGACTCTCTCCCCGGACTGGCACATCACTCTTTTCCATGGGTTTTTGTCCCCCAAGCTTTAAAAAATGCTGAATTTGTTTTTGTTAGGCATGAAGCTTTAAAACCAACTTTCCGCCCACCATACGATGGGCCATTCAGAGTGCTGGAACCTGGTGATAAACACTTTGTGCTTGATTTTGGGGATAGAAAAGAAACAGTCAGCATTGACAGACTTAAACCTGCCTTCTTGTTGAGAGACGAGCCTGCACGGTTGGCGAGAGCACCTCAGCGGGGTAGACCCCCCAAGAGAAAAGACTCAGCCCCCCTGCAGGGAACAATTAATCACTCTCCTCCCCAAGCTGCAGATTCCTTACAGGAAGGTCCCAGCAGGACGCCCAAGCGGACCCACAGCAGATTCGGGAGAAGATTAAAACCCAGACAGCACAGGGACTGATGCAAACTACTCAACAGTTGTTCACTAATTGTGCTGTAACAGTTTAGGACTGACTTGTGATTTTACTATGCTGTTATGATTACCACTGAACTCTCTTAGGAGCATGGCTGCTGGAAAGTTTCTTCTGTGGCAAGAGGTGTAGCAGTTAGTATGTCATAGTAATTATCTTAAACTGTGAATTTTTCTATTGTCCTTTTCTTAGTCGTTTGGGGGGGGCTGTGGGCTATATTAATCATATATTCCATAACCTACATATGTTGAAGCATGTGGGAATGTTTGGTGATTACATATGTAAGGCGACTTCACACCTCAGAACAGGACAAAGACTCTCACCCGCCAGTGTAAGAACAAAGACTTTCCCAGACACTGCAGTGGAGACCGGAGGTGCTCCCTCACCCCCCAGGGCCATGAGGAGGAGTACGAAGACAATGGGGGAGATTAAGATAATGAGGGATGTCAGCTTTTGATATGCATGTCTTTTGTTATGTGCAAGTATAAGTTCATAGAGCCGAAACTGTTCGGTCTCTTTTTCCTTCTTCTGCTGTTGCACTAGGATGAGACTTGTTAGAGGAGCTGATAATAAACTTTGGTTTATGAATCACATCGCCTCGTTATTTCAAGCTCCTCTACACCTCCCTTCTTTATCTTTGTGTTCTGATTTTTTTTCAAATGTAATTTTGGTTGATATCAATGTCGCTACTCCCCTCCTCCTCCCTGATTTATATGAAGATGAAGTGATCATTTTAAACCCTTGTCTATTGAGTTTAGTGTGTTCCAAGTCTGTTAGGTGGGTTTCTTGTAAAAATATTATTTCTGCTTTGTCTTTTTTCATTTTGCGTAGAATCTTAGATCTTTTAACTGGATTCAGGATCCCTTTTACATTATATGAGGCTATTTTGGTTACACCCTGTTTCTCCATTGTATTTTCTAATTTAGTATAACAGTGTGGTGGCCCTCTTTTTTGCTACTCAGAAACTGAAAGAACATTAAGAACATAAAAAACATTAAGAACATAGTGTACGAAACTTTAAAACAAAAAATTGTCAAAAAAACTTCCTGAACTGGGGTCTCTTTAAAGACCCTGTAAGAGCCCTGATGGAGTGTAGGCTCTGAGGGAAATTCCTCAAACTCTGTTACGTGTTGAGGGCCCTCTCTTACCCCTGTAAGTTGTCCCATGTTTTTAACGTGAATTTCAGATCCCAATCCGAATTTGTAATGATTTTTTTTTTTTTTTTATGCCTATACCCTATGAGATTGTGTGCACCCTCCCACCCCCATCACAGCAAACATTCACTCTAATACAGTATTTGTTAGTGTGGAGAGAACATGTGGGTCATTGTTACATTTCTATTTTAACAAGATTTTTTTTTTCCCTTTAAATTAAGAAGACATTTGTTTCTAATGCTATAACTGCTCCATGAAAGGTTTTACCACATGCTGATTCTGCATCTCCTTTAATGTTTGTTACCTTGTAGGAGGGGGGATGGAAGTGCAGAATGACTGAAAAGAAAAAAAAAACAAAAAGGTCGCTATTCCTTCCTGGAACTGGAAAGCTTATCTTTGTAGCTCTGGAGCTGGGTTTCCCACTGCTGGCCCGTGGATTTTGAAGGTCTCTGAGTGGACCACGTTTGAGCTCTGATCTTCTTGCTCAGATTCGCTGCGGGTTTAAACACCGTTACCGGGAGCCCTCTTCTCGCCATGTCAATTGTTGCTTCTTCCGCTGAATTATAGAGACATGACTCTTCACCGTAAAAGACCCTTAACTTCGCCGGAAATGGCGTCTGAAAGCGTAGATTCTGTTCCCGTAGAACCTTTTTGGCGTCGTTATATTCCCGTCGCTTTTTAAGAATCTCAGGGGCGTAATCGTGCTCCACGAAGACTTTTCTCTCTTGATGCATAAATCCTTTTTTCTGCCAAGCCCGTCTTACAACCTCTTGTTTTATTTTGAAATCGGAGAATCTTACCACCACCGAACGCGGGGGCGCTTCTGCCGCTGGCTTTGCGGCTAATGTACGATGGGCCTTTTCTATCTTCAAATCGGTGGTTTGTGGAATATCCAACTTCTCTCTCAATAAGGATTCCACGCATTCCGCCACTGTGTTGAAACTATCTTCAGCTCCTTCTTTCAGACCGTGAATTCTGATGTTATCTCGTCTATGTCTTCCTTCTTGGTCGGTTAGCTTAGCCTCCAGCCTTGACTGTTTTCTGTGTAAATCCAGCATAGAATCTTCAAGCACTTTTACTCTTTCTTCAGCTTCCAAGATTCGGTTTTCGGCCTGGTCCATTCTGCTGTTCGTCCTTTTTAGTTCCTCTCTGAATTCATGAAATTCGGCCCGAAATCGTCGTAATTCATCAAATAGCGATTTCAAGCTAATCTTTTTGTTAGCTAGGTCCAGCTCCTCGTCTCCTGAACGGAGGTCCTCCGGTTCAGATTCTGCGGCCGCTGCGCGTCCTGACCTGGGGAATGTCAGTTTCTTCTGTTTTTGTCTTTTGATTTTTATTCTTCCAAAAATCCGTTAAGTCTGATTTTGAAGATGTTTTCCTTGGATTGGATCTGGGAGCTTCAGCGTTAAGTTGCTATCACCATGGCGTCCAGACCGGAAGTCCTGGTCTTTCTATTTTTGAGGCTGATTCATGGTTTGCACCTTGTAGTAAACCCTCTGTATTGTATTGTGAACTCTTCTCTTAGACTTAGATACTGATACACTTACTTTCTGGAGGGTGTTCTTCACTTGGGTGGATGTTGTGAAGGGGTTTTTCTTCACCATGGAAAGGATCCTGTAATCATCCACCACTGTTGTCTTCTGTGGACGTCCAGGTCTTTCTGAGTTCCGGAGCTCACCCGTGCGCTCTTTATTTCTCAGAATGTACCAAACTGTTGATTTGGCTACTCATAACATTTCTGCTACCTCTCTGATGGATTTGTTCTTTTTTTCAGCCTAAGGACGGTCTGTTTCACTTTCACTGAGAGCTCCCTTGACCACATGTTGTGGGTTCACAGCACCAGTTTCCAAGCGCATATGCACCACCTGGAATCAACTCCAGACCTTTTACCTGCTTGACTGATGGCTTGACAAGGGAATAGCCCATACAGCCCATGAAATAGCTTTTGAGCCAATTGTCCAATTACTTTTGAGCCCCTGAAATGAGTTTTTATATAAAAATGGTTACAATTCCTAAACCTTAACTCCAATTTGGATGTAAATACCCTCAAATAAAAGCTGAGGATCAGCACTTTAAGCCCATATTGATTATATAACTGTATCTTAAATATGTTTTTGTAAACATTTAAAATAACAAAACTTGTGTCAGCGTCAAAATACATATCGGGACAGGTGGTGTGATGGACACAGTACATATGGCACTCCACCCAGGACAAAGGGGTTGGTGGGGGAGAAGATAGTTAGGGATGCTAATGGATAAAGTGAGGGGAGCCAAACAAAGAAAGATGTGCCTTTCACCCCTCGCCATGCCAGGTTGACACCTGAGGATGCAAGGGTGCGAATGTATGGTAGCAAGACCTGCTCTATGACGTGTGTGTCAATGTCATGTTAATGTGTGTGCATGTCTTTCACGTCTGTGTGTTAATGCGTTTACCCTGTGTGCCGGAGGCGGGAATAAAAGTATATAAAGGAGTTCACTCAGGCACTCAGGTCAGAGTTCCTGTGTTTTATGTTGGAAGAGGAATAAAGTTTGTGTGTTGTCTAGCTCACTGCCTCATCTGCTTTCATCTTCCACAGTGGGACAATTCCCAGTGGACTGGCCAATCAAGAGCCAAAGTGCTCTGAACGAGTAGTCCAGTTTGGGGTCTGTCTGATATTATGTGCTTGGCTATATTCATGTATGTGTTATTTTTCAGTAGTTCTGTGTTGTCTGAGGTACACTGAACACACAGCAAGGTCAGAAGGAAAGGAGCAGCAGAAGTGGATGAAAGTGATAGGAGAGCTTAGCTCCCAAGTTTCTCAGCTGCTGGTTAAATAGAAATGTATTGTTATTAATAATGCAGATAAATGTCCTTTTAGCGGCAAAATGGAAATTGGTACTGGTGGTAAAAAGAAAAGGGAAGGAGGAGCGGAGATGGTGCGATTTAAAAAGCAAAAAGCCCTTACCACAACTGCAGCAAAATGCGGTAAAATAATGCTCTAAAACTACAGGTCAGTCAAAACAACTGCCATTTACAAAGGCTAAGGAGGCTTCTGAGTAGTTATTTCTCCTGTTTTCCAATCATTATATTTGCATTTTAAATGTCTTTTTTTTATTATTAATTGTTTTTGCCTCTGTGTGGCTCACTGGAAAACTCATTATCCTAGACATCCATCCATCCATCTTCTACCGCTTTTCCGGAGGTCCGGGTTGTGGAGGCAGCAGTTCAAGCAGAGAAGCCCAGACTTCCCTCTCCCCAGCCACCTGCTCCAGCTCTTCAGAGAAGATACCAAGGCGTTCCCAGACCAGCTGGGAGACATAGTCTCTATTATCCTAGACATTCAGTAATAATCCAAATATTTTTTTACCAAAATAAGTCCTCACACTGTGAGTAAATATTTGATTATATGAACTACAATATTTTTCCATTCATGTTAAAGTCATACTGCAGCTTATGCTCTGTCAACCCATTTTTTTATAATACTTTCAAGTGCATTAAGTATATTTTATTCAATTTTTAAAAAATCACTTTGTTTCTCTTTGCAGCTCTAATGTGTACATTTTCTGTGTAGGTTTTTTTTTAAAGGTGTTTACATCTTTAAATTGTTTTACCTAGAAAGCTAGCAGACTATTGTTGAGATGAGGACTTATATATGGCAAGGCATTCAGTCATCATAATCATACGGTTGACAAAAATCAATGACACATTTAGTAGCTAATTAATTTAATGGCTGATTATTCAATACTTACATCACCGCATGTATTTTTCAGGCTGTGGAGCTGAAATAAACATTGTTTTCCCTGGAGGTGATGATGAAAGTAGAATGTTTTTGTTTTTTTTAAATCAGCAGTTTGCATGTACTTTGAATAGGAAAAACCATATTTTTTAATTTATTATTTTAAACTTCTGAAATAGCCTAGTGTGCAGCAAAGTTTGATTTTTATAATTGGCATAATTTTTATTTATTTAAGTATATATTTTTGCTGTTTTCATTGTTAATATTCACACACCTAAAACAATCTCAAGCTAAATTTATATTCTGATAGCTAAATAAACGTCGAGGCATTATGCAGTTTATAATCTGATTAATCAATGAATGGTTTCAATAATCAATAATGAAAAATATTCAAAAATAGATCATTTTCGTCCCAGTTAAAGATTGTAGCCACGTCAATAAATCGTTTGATACCTGATATGGTGGTCTACTAATATAGCAGTGATGGTTTTGGCTGGTAACAATGAGGGGGCCTGGAGTGGAGTCAAATTCCCAGCCTGAATTTTTCTCCCAGTCCGCCCCTAGACCTAACTGTATGTTGTCAGGAGGTAAGGTCTCCCAAGGCAAACTGGTCCTGGGTGAAGGGTCAGACCAAGAGCGGTCCAGTCGATCCCCAGTGAAGAAGTCACTAGGATTCAGTGTACCCCACCCATTTGGTGATGACCGGGACTCAAGGGCACAAGCCTGGTGGACTGGGTTTCTTTCTGTAGGACCCGGCCAGGCTTAGCTCGAGTGAGCCACATGGGTCTGACCTCCAGTGGGCTCACCACCTGCAAGAGGAAAATCATGAAATCATGAAACGGTCACCAGCTACATTGCGAAGTGCACAGAGGATGTCACTATAGTGAAGACTATCACTGCACGGGGCAACCATAAGCCCTGGATGACTGCAGAGGTGTGCTTGCTGCTCACAGCCAGAGATGCAGCCTTCAGAGCGAGGGACAGGATCACCCTCCACTTAGCCAGGTCTGCGCTCTCAAAGGGAATTAAGACGGCGAAGCGTGCCTATGCGGAGAAAATCCAGGGACACCTCTGTGACACTAGGAACACTAAGCGGATGTGGCAGGGAGTTCGGGCGCTGACGGACTATAAGTCTAGGCAGGGGGTTGATGATGACGACGCTTCGCTTCCAGACAGGCTCGACAACTTCTTTGCACATTTTGAAGCATCAAACCCGACAATCAGAGGGAGGGCTGGCCCATCTCCACCATCGGTTGGGCCAGCTATCACCATCAACACAGCGGACACACGGAGGACCCTAACCAAGGTCAATCCACGTAAAACTGCAGGTCCGGACAACATCCCGAGACGTGTGCTCCGAGACTGCGCAACCGAGTTGGCGGATGTCCTGACTGACATTTATAACATCTCCCTGAGTCAGGCCATCGTTCCCAGATGCTTTAAGACCTCTACCATAGTACCGGTGGCAAAGAAACCAGTTGTGTCCTGTCTGAATGACTATTGTCCTGCTGCACTGACACCAATTGTGATGAAGTGTTTTGAACGGCTTGTCAAACCACACATCACAGCCTGCCTCCCTGCATCACATGACCCGCTCCAGTTTGCATATTGTTCAAACCGCTCCACGGAGGATGCTATAGTCACCAACCTGCACTCTGTCGTCACCCACCTGGATCAGAAAGACACCTACGCCAGACTCCTGTACATTGATTTCAGTTCAGCATTCAACACCATTATTCCCCAGAGACTGATGGAGAAATTACTCCTTCTTGATCTGAACACCGCCGCATGTCTCTGGATCCTGGATTTCCTGACCAAGAGACCTCAGTCTGTCCGGGTTGGAAATAACATCTCTAACTCTATCACGATGAGCACCGGATCCCCTCAAGGCTGCGTACTCAGTCCACTGTTGTTTACACTTCTGACACGTGACTGTGTATCCAGACATGAGGGGAACCAGATTATTAAGTTTGCAGACGACACCACGGTGGTGGGACTTATTCAGAGGGATGAGGAATCAATGTACAGGGAAGAAGTGAGAGACCTGGAGGGCTGGTGCAGGGAGAACAATCTGGTGCTCAACGTGGACAAAACGAAGGAGATGATTATCGACTTCCGGCGGTCACAGCCTGAACACGTCCCTCTCAGCATCGGCGGCCGTTTAGTGGAGAGAGTGGAGAACATCAAGCTCCTCGGAGTGCAGATCTCACAGGACCTGACCTGGAGCAAGAATTCCTTGGGGATCAGGAAGCGGGCCCAGCAGAGACTGCACTTCTTGAGGAAACTCAAACAGGCCTCTCTCCCCATCTGCATCCTCAGGACCTTCTACAGAGGTGTGGTGGAGAGTGTTCTGATGTACTGCATTGCAACATGGTACTCCAGCTGCAGTATGTCAGACAAAAAAGCCCTGCAGAGGAGAGTTAAGGGAGCTGAGAGGGTAATTGGGATTTCCCTCCCCTCTGTCCAAGAACTTTTTCAGAACTGTTGTAGGAGCAGGGCACTGAACATTGTCAAGGACCATTCTCATCCTCTGCATAAACACTTTGAACTTCTTCCATCTGGCAAACGATTCTGTAGCATCAGAGGCAGAACCACCAGACTGATTAACAGCTTCCTTCCACAAGCTGTTAAGATGCTGAACAGTTGATCCGGAATCTCTCATACATACTACTGCACCTATGGACATTATGTATATTATAGTTCTGGTTAGTTTTCAAGTATGTCTCAGGGAAGTGTGAATTGCTGTGTTGGGGTGGGGGGTGAGGGTGTGTGTGAGTGTGTCTTAAATTATGTTCTTTTTACTTATATGGATGCCAAGAGAAACACAATTTCATCTTGCCTGCACTACAGTTGTATGTACAGCAATATGACAATAAAGGTTGATTTGATTTGATTTGATTTGATGGTGCTATGTGAACTGGGCTTACACTGGCTCCCTGTCTGTCAAAGAACAGATTTCAAAATACTGCTGTTGGTTTATAAAGCTCTGAATGGTTTAGGGCCAAAGTACATCTCAGATCTGCTGGTCCATTACGAACCACCCAGAGCCCTCAGGTCATCAGGGTCAGGCCTACTATCTGTGCCCAGAGTTAGAACCAAACATGGTGAGGCAGCATTCAGTTTTTATGCTCCTCACATGTGGAACAAACTCCCAGAAAGCATCAGGGCTGCTGAAACTCTCAGCTGTTTTAAATCCAAGTTAAAAACTTTATTTGCCGTGGCCTTTCAGTAGAACAATTGTTAATCTCCCTGTAACTTTTATTTCTTGTGCATTTTCTGTCTTAAGGTGCCTTCACACCAAACGTGAACGGGCGGCGCAAATCCATACAAAATCAATGGAAAGAGGCGAGTGTTATGTATGAAATGAGTGAGCCATGAGCAATCTTATGCCAAACAACAAACTGAACTTTATTACAGGAACAGGCAAATAAATATAGCGGCCGCAGTCTGCCTGATGCCATCCTGTCTGACGGCTACGGCAAGCCCCAGGGGCCAAACCCACATGTAACATTCTCCCCCCTTTACAAAATAAAAAAACACATCTAATCAAACTCCCCCAAATTTGGCACACAAGAACCCCCAATAAACAGGCTAAATTAATAAGACAAATAAACACACAAACTAAAACAGCAAACATAAATTCATAAGGAACTTTAAACATTGTAATAAACTAAAACTAGGGCTTGTGGGTTGACTGCCACATGACCCTGCATGGCTAAGTGGGTTATTCTGAGACTTTGGTTGGTTCAGCCGTGCTCCTACTTAAACAGTCTTTCAGTTTATTTATTTTTTACAGTCTTCCACGGGAGGAACATTCCTGCCTGGAGGGTTTTGAGATGGCCCGTGGTGGCCTCCTCCCTGGAGCTTTGGAGCAGACTTGTGGCAACCTTCTCCCTGGAGCTTTGAAACGGGCTCGTGGCGGTCACCTCCCTGGAGCTGTCGGACCCCCGGGGCCAATCTTCATGATGCCAGGGGCTGGGTCCCACACTGCGGCAGCTGACTCCCATGGAGCCCTGCCGCCTGGAACCGCCACTCAGACATGCCGTAGTCTGTTCGGGTGCCAAACCGAATCATCCACAAGCATGTTGTCCTCAGCTTCACCATGATCCTCAGCGGCGCCCGCTGTCTCACTGGCTGTGGCCCAGTCAGTCACCATCCTGGTCTCCCGCCGGCGCGAACCCAAACCCAGTCCTTAACCCGGAGTGGATCCTTACTTGGCTTAATGTGCTGCTGCGCTCTCGGCATCTCTGTGCTCCCCTTCAGCCTGGTGCCTTCGTTACACTGTGGCAGTTCAGCAGTCACCGTTTTCACAGTGGACCGCTCACCTGCCGCCAGCTGAAACTCAACTTGAGCACTGAAGGTGTCCGGTGCCTCCCTGGCGTTGATGGTTGGAACGGACCCTCCACCCGCCAACTCGGTTGCTCCCACCATAGCCAGCCAAGCGCGGGCACTGAAGCCGTCTGTTTCCTCCACTGAGCCATCTGAAGTGCTCTGCTGTGCCGCGTCGTGCTCTGCATCCGTGCTTGTCTGCTGCTCGGGCTCCCCCTCCGGGCGGCTCTCCTCTGAAAGTGTGGAGTGGACGCTTTGGTGTTGGTGCTGTTCATAAATACTTCGTCGGTGTTGTACTTGATGGGCATGGGCTCCCACCCCTCCTGAGCGCACGAGGTGGATGAAGCGTTGTCTGTGCTGTTCCGTACTACCTCATCCCACACCACGACATTGTCATCCGGGTCCAGCGAGCTCCAACGTCCACACCATATGAACCCAGCGCTGTCCCTAATGGCGAAACCCAGTCTGTAGAAAAGGTCACATCCCATAATGTTGTCACCGCACGCTGTCACTTGGAATGTGAAGTCATACACAATTTTTGGTTTACAGCAAACAGTCATTTCCACTGTTCTGACATTGCAGAGTCTGTGACCACCATATCTATACAGCGGCATTGGGTTCTCCTTGATTTTGTGGTTGGGGAAAAACTTTTTCACCGTGGCCCAGTTTAGCATCGACCACACCATTCGGTGTCAAGCAGGAGTGGTAAAGCTACACCATCCAATTCCACTGTTGGCGTTGGGACTCATCAAGTGGATGGTCATTGTTGGTGGGCGGGCAGACTCACTTGGCTTGTCCCACGATGCTGACGACCGGCATCAGGCCCTTGGAATAGAGGGTTAGTACTAGTAAAGTGCTTTGAGTGGTCTTTGACACTAGAAAAGTGCTATATAAGTGCAGGTCCTTAACCTTATCCTTATCCACACCCTGGTGAAATGGTTCAGGCGCCCACACTTGATGTGCCATTTTCCTCTTGCCGGGCAAACTCATGCTCCCTCCCGGTATATCGGGGACCCACATCCCCCGCAGCCGGGGCCTCTCGGAGTGGACCTTCGGCTTACTGTATATGCCTCGTACCCTTCTGCCATGTACTCTTTGTCCTCCGTGTCTACCACGTTAGCTAGCGTCGACTGTCCAGCTTGCCCCTGTGTTTGCCGCCCATTTAGCTCTGTGGCTAACTTCTCTGCCAATTCTAACTGGAGTGCTAGCTCAACTGCTTTAGCTAACATTAGGTCATTAGGCGCCGTTAGCAACCTAGCTTGTAGCCCAACGTAACGTGTGTTCGGCCAATTGGTCCCGCACCATTTCGTCTTCCAGCGGCCCAAAACAGTACACTCTAGCCAACTGTCTAAGGTCAGTGACGAACTGCTGTATTGGCTCACCGACTCTCTGTCGTCTCGGGAAAAAGCAAATCCATCGTACCGTCATGGTGTCCGGCACGGCAAAATACCAAGCTAGCTGCTCCACCACTTCCTCATATGAGTCCATCACGCCGAGCGTGCAAAGAATCCTTTGGCCTTCCATGCCTAGGCCGTGGACAAGCAGCAATCGCTTCCTCACCTTATCCAGCTTCCCCAGGTCCAACGCTGTGATGTAGGTTTCAAAAGCCTCTAACCAGCGAGACCATGGAACCAGTGGTTCCCCGGCGAGCTTGAGGAAAGGCCGCAGTGGTGTTATGCACGCCTCCATGAGTTAATCCTCAGTCGCCAAATGTTATGTATGAAATGAGCGAGCCGTGAGCCATCTTATGCTGAACAATGAACTGAACTTTACTACAAGAACAGGCAAATATATACAGTGGCCGCAGCCCGCCTGACGTCATCCCATCTGACGGCTACAGCAAGCCCCAGGGGCCAAACCCACATATAACAGCGAGCACACGCGAAATCGTGCATTTGTGCATTCCCATCCGAGGGAATATTGCTAGCTTTGAGATTCTGCTATCACTGGAGTAAAAGTATCAACATTAGAGAGTAAACTAGTTTGAAAATGAGACTGACATTCACCTGGAGACAGAAGGACTGGGAGCTCTTCAGTTGAATCGGGATGTCGGAGTTATTTACCCATGGAATCCTGCCACGAACATGCTAACAAGGCTAGCAAGCTAGCAATGTAAACACCTATCATCTTGTAAAGTTTTGGAGACAGGAACAACTTTTTCAGGTGAGCCCCTTGTCGAATAATGTAAACCTAAAGCATGATGTTATTTTAGGGATTTCCACGGTAGGTTGAACACTGCTGCAGAAGTTATAAAGGCACCTTTGCCTGTCTGCATCTCACTCAGTGAATTCCTGTGTACTCGTGTGTTTACATTGAGTTATAATGTAATCGTGCTGCGTGATAAATTCGCCCGTTCGCGTTTGGTATGAAGGCACCTTTATTCTATTTTAGCTTGTTTTTGTTTCTCTTTAATTTACTTTTTAGTTTGCTTTTAAATTCTTATGTATTCCTTTTGCAACTTCCTGTAATACTTTAATGTTTTTATGTAAAGCACTTTGAATTGTCTTGTACACAAAATGTGCTATACAAATAAACTTTCCTTGCCTTGGGTGCCTTGGGATTCTCTGCTTGCCCTGCTGCGACCCACACCCTGGGATAAGTGGTAGAAGATGGATGGATGGACAGCTATTTTCTAGTAAATTTTATTTTTGTCACAAATTTGCCACTTTTTTCCACTAAATTTCTTCTTTCTTGTAACTGTGCCGTTTTAATCTCATAAATTTGTCTCTCTTTTACCATGAATTTGCAGTTTTTTCCTCATAAATTTGTCATTTTTAGTCACATAAACTGAGCAACTTTTTTTTTCTGAGAACTGTGCCAATTTACCCCAATCATTTTTTTAATTGTTATTGTTTTTTCATAAGATAAGATAAGATAAGATAAGCCTTTATTAGTCCCACAACGGGGAAATTCCAGGATTGCAACAGCACAGGGATAGCAACACTCAGAGCAACAATCAGAAGGCAAGAAAAAAAAACAAAAAAACAAGCAAGCAAGAGCAGCTAATATACATATGTACATATTACTATAAAATATATATATACACACACACACACACACAGACACACAGTGCAGAGCATTGTAGCTGGATGGAATAAATATATGAATATATGAACACACAGTGCAGAGCATTGTAGCTAGATGGAATAAATATGTAAATATATAAACACCCACAGTACGGAGCATTGCAGCTAGGTGGAATAAATATGCAAGTATATAAACACACACAGTGCGGAGCAATGTAGCTAGATGGAATAATATGTAGATATATAAAAACACAGTGCGGAGCATTGTAGCTAGATGGAATAAATATATAGATATATAAATATAAACACACCCAGTGCTGAGCATTGTAGCTAGATGGAATAAATATATAGATATATAAATATAAACACACCCAGTGCAGAGCATTGTAGCTAGATGGAATAAATATGTAAATATATAAACACACACAGTGCAGAGCATTGTTGCTAGGTGGGATGAAACAGCATAACCGTCTATTTAGTTATCCTACATGGTATGATTATGTGCCCATACATATTCTCACCCTCCATAGCGACCGGTATGTTCCTAGTTGTATGCCGGAGAGGACCATTGTGTAAGTCTATTGCATCTTTTGCATTCAAAAAAAACCTATTAGTTTGTTACGTCTTTTTGCTATCTCTGCGAGCAGCCCTGCTTAGGTTGTACAGTCTGACAGCCGTTGGTAGGAAGGACCTACGAAACCTCTCGGTTGTGCACCTGGGATGATGTAGTCTGCTGCTAAATGAGCTCCTCAGTGCATCCAGTATGTCCTGCATAGGGTGGAACTCGGACTCCAGCAGAGATGACAGTTTAGCCACCGTCCTTCTCTCTCCTATCTCCTCCATCGGATCAAGGCGTTGCCCCAGGACAGAGCTAGCTTTCTTAATCAGTTTGTTCAGTCTCTTCCTATCGGCTGCAGTAATGCCACTGCCCCAGCAGACCACTCCAAAAGTGATGGCTGATGCCACCACCGTGTCATAGAATGACTTCAGCAGCGCCCCTTGTACACCAAAAGACCTGAGTCTCCTCAGCAGGAACAGCCTGCGCTGTCCCTTCTTGTAGAGTGCGTCAGTATTGTGTGACCAGTCTAGTTTATTGTTCAGATGAATACCCAGGTACTTGTAGGATGTCACCATCTCGATGTCTGTTCCCTGTATATTTACTGGTGCTGTGAGGGGCTGCCCATGCCTGCGGCAGTCCACCACCAGCTCCTTAGTTTTCCTCGCGTTGATCTGGAGGCAGTTCCAATGGCACCAGTCCACAAAGTCCTGGATAAGCCCTCTGTACTCAGCTTCATCTCCGCTGGAGATGAGACCAACGATCGCAGAGTCATCAGAGAACTTCTGTAGATGGCAATGTGTTGTGTTGTGTGAGAAGTCTGCAGTATAAAGAGTGAACAGGAAGGGAGCCAGCACCGTTCCCTGGGGGGCCCCCGTGCTACTGATGATCGTGTTGGAAACACAGTCCCGGGTTCTCACAAACTGAGGCCGGTTCGTGAGGTAGTCCAGGATCCATGATGACAGGTGCTGGTCCACCCCTGCGCGCAGCAGCTTGTCCTTCAGGATCATCGGTTGGATGGTGTTGAAAGCACTGGAGAAGTCAAAGAACATGATCCTCACCACATTCCCGGGCTTCTCCAGGTGGGACAGAGAACGGTGAAGGAGGAAGATCACCGCATCCTCCACCCCAATGCCATGCTGGTAGGCGAACTGGAGTGGATCCATCGCTGGTTCCACCAGGGGGCGGAGATGAGCCTTATACTTGAATTTCCCGATGACTGAATGAATAATTTTTTGAGAAGGTTGCTGGCATGTAACAATCATCTTATATCAGCAATTGTCAACTCGTCACTCACACTTCATTCCAGCATTTGGAAGTGGTGGCGTTCCATTTTATACTGAGCCCATTATTGTATGTTACTGTTGTTACAAGAGCGCCGAGTGTCTGCTGATCTGTGTATACTTTTATCTATTTATTTATTTATCTATTTTCTACTCGTTTTAGTTTTGCTCTTAATATGAACCCTGAGTTTGAAATAAACGTTTGAATTTGAATTTGAATAAATGACCTCTGTGTTGCATTCTCACGCTGACCAGCAGAGGGCAGCGCAGTCCCGGGCCCCCGGAGCTGCTGTGTGTGCCGCCCCTGCTGCTGATCGGTGATTACCGTCAAGCGTCGTCGGTCCTCACGGTTGTTCTCTCGCCTCACTTCTGTCAGAGAGCCGCGGACCTCCAACTCTGAACCAGCCGCCGCCTTGTCCAGCAGCCTCACAGGTTTGCTGCTATTTTGGGTCTTCATCGTGGGGAATCAAACCGGAATTTGGGAGATTTTTTATTTCTTTATATGATTTCTGAGAAGGGACCTCCGGCACATGATGTCCGGATTACTGTTTACTTCAACGACCTTGAGATTATTTCCTCTTCTTCTTTTTCTGGCCTTGGATTATTATTATTTTGGCTGCTGGGATGCGGACAAATCCGAGGCTTTTCTTGCACTCTGCTGATAAAAGTACGTACGGCTGCCTTCACTGAACCACCGCACACACGTTTACAGATTATTCCCATTGAGGCTCAGCGCCAATCAACTCTAATCCCAATCCCGTGCTTGTGCATAGCGTAAATCAAAAGGATGCTTTCAGTTTACTGCACACCCATTCACACTCGGGGCTGTGTGTGTTTTTAAAACCCATCAGTGCTCAGCTGTGACTGTGAGGTTTGCCCTGCACCTCCACGCGTTTTATTTTTGGGAGACTCCCCTGTATGAATCACTGATGCAGTCCAGACTACTTGAAGCTTTGCGAAAGAAAGCACGTTTATTGTAACGCCTCGGCCTCCAGTAGCAGCAATATCTTTTTTGTTTTCAAGAAGCTGTCAGTGTGAATCAGGCTGGTTTAGTGGAACAGATGGAGACGCACAGGCTCACAACAAAAACGGCATCAGAGCAGACCAGACTGAACAAAACAGGGCGAGAGGGGACTGAGCCGTAAAAACACGGAGTGAGAGCAGGGGTCTGCAACCTGCCACATGGGGCTCTTTTGACCCTGGGGCCCCTCTGTGGCTTTGGCACAAAGCGTCATAAATTTACAAGAAATGTCTGCGAATGTAACAGAACGCAGAGAAAGAAGGGATTGCAAATTTTCAAGAAAAAAAAAATCAACATTTGAGAATAAAAAAATTGCAGGAAAAAATTTGCAGACTTAGGGGCCAATTTTGTGAGTTTAAAAAGTTGCGAGATTAAAAGAAAAATGTCAAGTTTTATGAAAAAAACATCATCACGGCATGCCTTCTTCGCTAGGTCTCCCCTGAAAATGAGATAATCTCAAGGGACTTCCTGATTTAAATAATTTAAAGGAGGAAAAGTTGTAAATTTAGGAGGAGAAAAACACAAATTTGCATGAAAAGTTGAGGAAAAAAGTATAATCAAAAATTAGAAGAAAAGGTTGCAAAATTATCAGAACATGCACATTTATTAGAAAAGTTGCAAATTTCTAATAAACCCTCTTTCTTCCAAACACATTTATGCGGGATATAAAAAAGTATGAGAAAATTGTTGCACATTTGCAAGAAAAATATTGCAGTTTTATAGAGGGAAGAAACAAATTTGCAAAAAAAAAAAAAAGGCTGAAAATTTACAAGTAAAACTGAGGAAGAAATGGCATATTTAAGAGGATAAAAGTCTGGCAATACTGATGCCACCAGGCTAGTTTAACTGAATTATGTTCTGTGCCTTTATGCTCATTTCTGGGACAAAATTTCTCAAAATAGAGTTCCTGACCTCTGGACTAAAAGATAAAAACTTTAGACTTCTCTTAATGCTCTTCTTCCTGTGTTGGGCCTGTATTTAATATTCTGTAAAGTATTTCAGAGGCAGCGGTGGAGGAGGTGGTGGTTAAAGTTGTCCCTGCAGAGGTGGAGCCACGCCAAGGCTGTGACCTCCATCCAGCCTCTGGATCCCGGGTCGCAATCTTTCCTCCCTACCACTGCCTGCCATCTGTCTTTGTCAAGGCTGCCTCTGGTGGAAAATAAATCCTCTCTGCCTGTTTCTCTTTTTTTCCCTCTATCGCTGCAGCTGAGGACGGGATGAGATTGTGTCAGCAAAGGAGCAGGACTGCAGCCACGCCCAGAAAAACAGCATGGGACTCCTAGCTGAGGACTGCCTCCTATACCTGTAGACTGTTTTCTTGGCTGTGGACCGTCTTCTATAGCCAGGGAATGCCTCTTATAGCTTTGGACCAAATCCTATAGCCATGGACCACCTCCTAAAGTTGTGGATCACCTCATCTAGCCAGGGAACACCTTGTATAGCTGTAAGCTGCCTCCTATAGCCAAGGAACTCCTCCTATAGCTGTGGAGCACCTCCGATAGTCAGGGAACACCTCCTATATCTGTGGACTGTCTTCTACAGCCAGCGACCACCTCCCATAGCTTTGGATCATCTAGCTGGGGACCACCTCCTATATCCGTGGAACACACCCTATACTTCAGGGACTGCTTCCTGTAACTGTGGACCATTTCCTACAGCTGGGAACCAAATAGCTGTTGACAACCTCCTATAGATGGAAACTGCCTCTTACAGCTGTGGAGTACCTTCTGTAGCCGTGGACCACCCGCTGTAGGCCAAGGACTGCCTCCTGTTGCTGTGGACCGTTTCCTATAATCCCCTTGCTGTGGACCACCTCCTCTAGGTGGGAACTGCCCGTTACTGCTGTGGAACATCTCCTGTAGCTGTACTACACTCACCCACAGCCTCACCAGACATGGATGAGAGTAGAGGGAGTGGATGACAGTAATCAGGATAGTCCTCCACTCTCAGAGGTGGGTGTAGTAACTAGTTATTTTACCCAGGTAGTACATGTACTTAAAGGTAAACAGGACTATAATTAAAAAAAGAATACATTAAAAATGCTTAGAAAGGTGCAGAATTAAAATATATTTTAATTTTTACAGGACCAAACTAATCGTAATATTTACATCTGAACGTCTGACATCTATGGTGGTCGGCAACACTGATATACAGTATAATGCTCTAGATAGGACATGTCAAACATTTTCATGGCAAACGGGGGTGCCATATTCTGTAGGTAATTATAATGGTTGACAGCACTGCAGCATTGTGATAGCAGGATACACAATCAGTTGTTCATTGTATTTATTGTAATCATATAAGTAAGCTATATACAGTATATGAACCGTAACTAGCCTAGCAGTTAGCCATGTTCTAGCTAATGCTTGCATATCTAAGGCCAGTAAAGATCACAGCCAATAGCATAACTGGGTTGATGTGAGTGTCTCTACCAACTAGTCAGTGCAAGTCAGAGCAAGTTCAGCACCTCCTAGCCAGAAGGTCAGAATGTTGTCTCTATCACCTTTAAGTAACTTCTTTAACAAATTTTTACTTTACTGAGTTGTAGTTTTATTGTAGGATAATTTTTACTTTTACTTGAGTACATTTTTGACAGAATAATTGTACTTTCAGGCACCTATTTTATATTGGGGTATACTCTTTTGAGTTACTTCTGATTTCACGGATTTAAGCTAAACCGGAGTGGTGGCCTAGTGGTAGAGCATCCGTCCCACAGCTGGGAGGTCATGGGTTCAAGCCCTGACCGGGTCATACCAAAGACCATATAAAAAATAGTACTTCCCACCTTCTTGCTTGGTGCTCAGCATAATAGAATGAGGGAAGGAAAAGCTGTTAGTGGTGGCGCCCTGCATGGCAGCGCCCCCTCTGATTGTAGATGTGATCAACATCGTAGATAGGAGAAATGTAATTTCGTTCTACTGTACATGATGGATTGAATGCCAATAAAGTTGGCTTCTTCTTCTAAACTTGAACTCAATCATAAAACAACACAATAAGGCATATCAGCAGTATCCTGTCAGATATCAAGATGTTCAGATATGCTCCTGTTTTCTCTGATAATTCTGAAGTAACAGTAAACTTTGACTTTGGTTGGCAGAGATAAATTCCTATGGATAACTTGGTTATTCTTGAAAATGTTGTTAAAAACTGGATAGACTGTAATAAACTGTAATAACTTGTTTTTACAAGAAATGAGGGTATTCAATCATTTTGTGAATTGTTTTTATTTCATTGAAATCATTGTTCTTATATTCTCATTCAAAAGAATTCAAAATTACTCACTGCTCAATTTAAAGTTACTTAAATAGTGAATTACTGTGAGTAGCAGTAAAAATTTTTTTTGCAAATACTTTTTTACTCAATTCTGTGGTGAATATCCTTACTATGAAGGAAACACCACTTTTACTCGAGTATAATTTCTGGCCCACCTCTATTTCTTCTCCTCCAGATGTTGGTGTGCGAGATCTAACCAAAAGTGAATCGATGCCAGACGCTCTAGAGGATGGGCTGCGTCAAATCCAAGAAGAGCCAGAATGCAAACTCCACAGAGAAGGGAGAAGGCAAGAAATGCAAAAAGGGAATGCGGGGCGAGAAGGCCTACTTGGTTCCCTCGGAGACGGGCTCGTCCCCCCAGGTGAACCCGGTGCTGCTCGAGTACGCACAGAGGCTCTCGGAGGAGATCGTGGCCCGGGCCGTGCAGCAGTGGGTGGAGGTGGACCGCCGCTACAGCGACATCCCCTACATTGAATGTGACGTGCCATGACATGGGTGTTTGGGGGGGCGGGGGGGATAAGACTGCTTGGACCCGAAGCCTCTGAGGTGAAACAAGGTCTCCCTTCAGAGGGAATAATGCACTGGGTCAGTTTGACCCAGTTCCGGATTGGAATAAAGGTGGACTGGGCCTGAAGACCCTCCAAACTGATCATAGCTCCAGCTTTCTGTGATTATTCGAACTGGAGATGGAGCAGTCAATTGGATATTGGCTTTCTCTGTCCTCAATTGTCTCTGATGTCTGTGGCTGGAATCCTGATATTCCTTCACACAAATGAAAATCAGTCTAGTTCAACATTCCCTCTTCTGACAGAGGAAGTCGTAAATAGACCTCTCACATGTGACGTCACAGCCCATCTCTGCCACTAAAGAATCACAGCTGTCGCCATCACGCTGGTCAGATTGCTGTGGAGAATGAGGGTCACACACAGATTTTTATGGCAACAGACTTCCTTTAGAGAGCAGATAGTAGCAGAGGGGTAAAATTGATAGTGTAATATTTTGATACTTTATGGTGGCGATACTGTATTGATTCAGAGACACCAATATTGTGATGCTTTATTAAAACTATTAATAAAAGTTGCAAATACAAAGTTATCAATTTAGGCACAAAAGTAATCAAAACAATTGCCTTTTCAGTCCACTAGATGGTGGTAAATGCTCACTGTCTGGTTGGGTCAGATATGGATTAGATATTCGCTGTTGACCTCTGTCTGGCATCTGGATTTGTAACACGACTCTACCACCATCATCAAATTAGCATAAAGTTTAGCAAGTTGTATTTCCTTACTGGCAGCAATGTGTGATTCCTTAGGCCCCCCTCCAGCTGACTGAGCTACACTGTATATGTATTCCAGGATTTGTCTTGGTCAGATTTCCCCAGTCACTTGCCGGGAGTTTCGAATGGCCTTTTCCTGCTGAAGTTATAATTCGGACCATAAACGCGTCCCGCCTCAACTTTTTCACAGTCGGAAAACAAAGAGACTCCTTCATGAAAGCCCCTATTTTGCTCTCTCTGACAAAAATGCTAATAAACAGTACTTTTTGCTGGAGCTTCCACTTATTGTTGATGCTGGGCACAGTCATGTTGAATCATTAACTCCTCTTTGATTTGGGGATGATGCTGGTTGCCCAACATTATATAAACAGAAATCTGACTTATGTGGGCATGCCAGTTGAAACTTCCAGTGAGTGACCGGGAAAATCTGACCTAGGACAAGTCATGGAATGTGCCATTAGCTTCCTCTCTTGTCTGCGTGACTTAAAGTTGCATCCTCCAGCTTGGCCTGACATTCTAACTTTCTCCCCTCTGCTACTGCAGTAAAGCATGTTCACTGCCGGTGGTCTTTTCCAAGGGCTGATGGATCCACACGCAGCAGGATGGTCAGGATGAAGCCACCCAAAGTGCAACTGTGTGGGACTGACGAGCACCCCAAGATCAATTCATCAGCCCTTGGAAGAGACCAACAGGGGCATTGATGCAGAGAATAGAAGAGGGTCTAAATCGATGCCCATCATCCAGCTTTGAGATGTGCCTCTTTGATTTGTTCTCATATGGAGCGTAGTATGTTGCCGTTCAGTCAGAGTCCTGTTGTGCCGTGTGTGTCTGTCACAGGACAGTGCTCAAAAAACTCTCCCGTATAAGAGATGTCAATTCAAATCCATTTGGTGCTTTTTTTGATTCTTCTGTGTTCACTTTCCCTTCTGTATTTATGATTCAATTACTTCACATTATATAATAAAAATATACCTACGATTATAATTAGACTGTTTACAAACAACAGTTAAGACATTATACCAAAGACGCAAATGTACTGTATTTCATTGATCCATAATGAATTTTCCCTCAGGGTCAGGTCATTCCCTCCAGCAGTAATACCGTTTTGCCAGTAGGGGAGTCTTGACCATCACATAGACTGAGATCTGCTTTTCTGGCACAATGCTGGTGCCTGGGATTGATGGAATCATTTCAGTTATCTCCTTTAAAAACACACTTTTTGGTGGCTAAGTCAGGGTTATTATGGTTATGGCTAGGCTAAGGGTGTACTTTGCACACATTACAGCTCTAACTCTGCGATGTCACTTCATGTAGTTATTTCCACAACCACTAGAGGTAGCTTTTTCAAAACTTAAATCTAGGTCATGATGCCTGCTAGTAAAAAATGCCTTCTATTGTCGTTTTCTGGTACAGGTTAGTCTCTCTTTTGACTTGCTTATTAAATTGGGCATTATATAAACATTTCTGAAGTTGGGTACTAAAACTACATGGTTAGGATCAGGGTAATGTTAGCATCAGGAAAAGATGAAGGTCTCCTTTAAACATGTTACAGATGTAACCCTCTTCCTTGTCACATGACACCTGTCTGCTATGTTAATATTGCTCAAGCTCCACTTTCTAAAGACAAACAGCTCCTTCCACATATGCTCTGTGATTAGTGGTGTTGACAATAACTGAAAATTTAAGACAATATTAATATTGTGTTAATAATCTACATAAAACATTATTTTGATAACCATAAAACCAGCACTTTTTCCTTTTTCTGTTCTCACTTTGTCACAAGGCAGAACTAGTGTGCTTTAGTGCTTTGTGGGTTGAATTAAGCAAAAGAAGGTGCCACTAGCTAGCTACTGTGTCTTAGATATGGCTGTATTTATATACATATCATTTTAGCTCAGAAACATGCAATCAAAAACAAAGTTAAAGATTAATTTGACTTTTATTCATATTTTTATAGATACTGCGATAACCTCATTACTGTGATATTTTCCTGTCATGACAACCATACAATAAAAGTCTAATACAGTGACAGCCCTACCTGTCAGGCAGAAGGACCCTGAAGAATAGCAACATATGAATCCAGCTTTAGAACATTTTATTATTCTTGTAGATTATAATGTCTGTTGGCACAAAAATCTCATTTTTTTTTTTCTCCATAGAACTGTGTGACACTTCAGCACAGCGACCTGCCTACATCAATGGCATCCTGGCTGTGCTTATCACATGACTACAAGAGGTCTACATATGCCTTCATTTGGTGAAGGCTGCTTTGCTGATATCAGCAGGTCAGAAACACGCCCAGCTGTGGGTTCCTAATGACCTCCCTGGAGATCCATGAGGAGCATTTTCCTCTTCATCCTCTCCTCTCTGCCATTATGTTGCCGTAACCGCAGCCTCCATCCACCCAACAAGTCCTCAAAAATGGGTCCAGGAAATTATACACACAAACGATGGACTTCCCATCTTCCAGGATGTTCTCACTGGGAACCGTGATAGAATTCATGAATGATGAACATGTGTCAGAAAACTTAAAAATACAATACAGCTGTTTTCTTTGTCCACATTGTCAGTGTATGACTGAATTACTGCCAGCCACTTTAAAGTGAACAACAGCAGTTATGCAAACCCCCGAAACATGTTCCAACCCCTAGATCAGAGGTCTGCAACCTGAGGCTCTGGAGGCACCTGTAGCTTTTCTGTCCATAACCTGGCTTTTACAAAAGGTAATACATTTATGAAGACAAGTTGCAAATTTACAAGAAAAAAACTTCATAAATATGAGAAAAAGCAGTATATTTTGAGAAAAAAGGCACAAATGTATAAGAAGTCACAAAGATGCAAATTTACTAAGCGTTCCAAATTGATGAGAAAATGCATAAGACATAAAACAGTACATTTATAAGAAAAAAGTCGCAAATTTATGAGAAAATGGTTACAGTTCAAGAAAAAAACATTGCAATTGTATGAGGAAAAAAGTAACAAATTTACAAGTAAAAATCACCAAATATTTGCAAAAAAAGTTGTCAAATTTACAAAAATTATAAATTTATAGAACACACTGCAACATGAAACACAAGATAAACAATTTTGCATTTGAAAAAAAAAAGTAAATTTATGAGTAAAATTTTATAACACAGAAATTGCAATCCTGTAAGACCCCAGAGAGCACGTACCTCCACCAATGTCTGTTTGCTAGCAGGATTACACAAAAACTACTAGATGGATTTTAATGAAGCTTTCACCAGACATGGCCCTTGGGGTATGGATGAATCCATTAGATTTTGGAGGTGAGCCAAGTCAGGATGTGGATTGTGGACCACTTTTTTTTCCATTTCCTTTAATGTTGCCAGATAGAGCCTTGGCAGAGATATGCACTCTCAGACCACCTCCAAAATTGAATGGGTTCATCTGTACCCCACGGGCCACCTGTGGTGGAAATTGCATTAAAATCTGTCCAGCAGTTTTTGCATAATCATGCTAACAAACCAACCAACCAACTTGGTCACATTACCTCCTTGGTGGAGGTAAAAAAAAAAAAAAAAATTGAAAAAAATTATAAGGAAAGTAAAATTTAATAAAACATCTTTGCACAAAGTCTGCACATTTATTAAAAGAAAAAACTCACAAACTGCAAAAAAAGTCAAATATAAGAAAAATCTTTGTGAAAATGTTAGATTTACAAAAATAGTAAATTTATGACAAAATGACAAATTTGTAAGAAAGGTAAACTTAAAAAAAAACACAAATTTACAAAAAAGTTATAAAAATATTACAATTGCAAGAACAAGTCTTTTGACAAACAGTTTGTGGACCCCTGATCTAAACCATAAAATGTTTTTTGTTTTTTATTTGGGTAATCATTGAGTTCTGTTTTAGACTGATTAAATGATATTAAAGGAGGCATCGCATAAGTCTGGACATTCATCCAAAACTTCAACCATAAATGTCCAGCCAGTGCTCAGAAACTGCCAAGACTGTTCTCAGTGTCAGCAGGATTGTTTAATGTCGTAATAAAATAAAAGCAAATATGAACCACAGCAGGAACCATCCAACTGTAAAGCCATAAAAATAAAAGGCTGGCTATTGTCTTCTCTGGTGTCTCTTTACATGAAACTGGCCAGTAAAATACAATAAAATGGACTCTGACAGATCCTGTTTCCGTGCCTTAATACAGAATTTACAGTCTAAATTATGTATGTGGACACATGACATTTGCTGGAAAAAATGACAAAAGTTGCAAATCTGTGTGAAAAATGTTTCACATCTACAAAAAAGAGCAAATCTACGAGGAAAAAAGGAGCACATTTATGAAAAAAGTTATACATTTGTAATAAAAAAGATAAATTTACAAGAATTTATTGAAAAAAGTCATACCTCTATAAGGTATCTGGAAATCCAAAGTTGAAAAATTCAACCAGGTGGAAATTTATGAGACAAAAGTTGCAAATTTTTGAAAAAAGAAAAAAAAAGTTTCACATTTACAAGAAAAACAAGGAAATGTATGGGAGAAAGTTTGAAGTTTATAACAAAAAACACATTTTCCAGAATAAAGTTGCCATTTTACAAAGAGTAGCACATTTATAAGTAAAAAAAAAGTTCATTTACAAGAAATTATCAAAAAAGTCACAAATTTGCAGCAATATTTCTGAAAGTTAACAGTATATTGTGTAAAAAAATGCCTAATTTAAGAGACAACAAGAAAAGCTGCAAATTTATTAGAACAAAGTTACAAATTTATAAAAAAATGGAAAATTCAGAGAGAAAGTCAAAAATCTGAGGAAAAAATAATGAAAAAAAATCCCGCGTAGAAGCCTTCTTCACCAGCATCTGTTGGTATCAAATTGCTCAGTAAAATACAATGACATTTACTCATACAGAGGCTATTTTAATCCTCAAAGGTCCTCATAGATCAAACCCATTAAACGTAATTTAACACTAACCAGTGTGAACATTAATCTCTTCCCAAATGTGTTATGAACATGCAGATTACAGATCACCATAATCGGATGCCATTTGCTTTGTGTGTTTCAGATAAACACGAAAAAGGTCTGTCAGTGTTTTCAGTTTAGCCTCACATCACTGAAAAGTTCTGAAAAAGTTCTCCACTGCTGAACTTGCCATTGAAAGCTGATTTTTTTTTCAATTTTCCATCCACTGCAGCTGCAAACACAAACAGGATGTCATGAGTGTTAAAAAGTCAAGAGTGTTAAAACGGCAACAGTCAGCACTTTCCTAATGATTCTTTAATCGCATCTCAATATTACAAAAATGTTTTTTGCGTTCTCAAATATTTGTTTATCTTCAGTTACCATAGCAACTGTTTACATGTTGGCTGCAGATGAAAACTGGATGTTCTATTATTTCCAATTAGAGAACAGGACAGTTTCTAGCCTTTGGGGGGCCTGATTTCTGGAAGGAGGAAGAATTCAAACCCTTTAAAATTGGAAAAAAAAGTTACTCAACTAACTTTTTCAAAAATAGTACTTTTATAAATAGCTTGACTGCAAATTCACCTTTAATTCTAATTTGAGTGCATTTTAACAAAAACGCTGTAGGTAGGTAAGTATCCATTTTTAGCATAAAAAAATAGCAACAATATTTTATCATTTTTACAGGCTCTTTTAAAGTGACACTCTGCCAGAAAAAGTTTTTTTTTTTCTTGTTGACATGTCTGTAACATGTTTTTTTTTATAACTTACAAGAAATATCTATCTATTTTTGGTTGACGTCACTATAACAGGTCTGTAGTGTTGAGCGAATCAGGACTAAGAACTGTCTCTGGCCTAACTGAAGTTCGCCTCCAGGGCCAGTTAGCGTTTTTGGCCAGCTGCTTTGAAAACTTGACCCAAATTACGATGGGTTTTACCATTAAACTGCTTTTAAGGACCGATGCAGTTTCAGTCATTATCCTGGGCCACTGTGCATACAACCGGGCATGTCCTTCAACCAGCAGGTCTTTTTATCACAGGATTTATTCTGTTTAATGTAGCGCTAGCCACCGTTAGCCTTGTGGGATGTGGGTGGGCCTATTCACAGATCCTGGCATTTGAAGGAGGAGAAAAAGTGAGAAGATTTTGACACGAAATTGTAAAACAAAGGTTTTTTGTAGAAAAAAGGGTGTAAGATACTATTTTAGACAATGTAGATTTGTTTTTATAAGGGACTTATATCCACCAGAGAGCGTCTTTAAATATGGTGAGCCTGTGCTGCCTTCACTTTAGTTACATCCTGTTTACTTTTACATCCTTCTCTCTGGGGTATTTCAACACAGTGCTGTCACTCAACAGTGTTTGTTTCAGTCAAATATGATAAGAGTGCACACACACTGTGGATCAAAAGTTCAGCTGCATGAAGGGCAAAGGATCCAGAACAGCTTTTTTTTTGTTTGTTTGAAGAGTAAACAGTAGCCATAAATCACCAGGATTCAGCCGTGACGAACACTCCTCAGTGGCTTCATGTTAATGCTACGTGGAGGTTGATGAATGGATTTAAGAGCTCAGAATGAGTAACTGAAGCAGGTAGAGAGGATTAAAAAACAGAAGACAAGGGTATGGAATTATGCAGAAAGTCTGGGATTCATAAAATAATCTGAAATCCTATTTGTGTATGCTGAGTGGGTGCAGCTCAGCAGTTCTGATTCTGGACGTCCAGGAACATTTAAGACACAAAGGACCACCTTACCTTTCTTATGTAAAATTAATACATGTATTTAAAGGGTTTATATCCAAGTAGCAGCAGCATGCAGGATGATAAAGAACCTTCGATAAACTTGTCAGAACACCTGCGGTCATTAAAATCCCCCTTCAAACACTAGTTTGTTCTTCTGTAAAATCTCACATTGCCCGCTCCTGCTTTACTACAGCACCGAAGAACAAAAAAGACTCATAAGGCTTGTCTTATAAATAATGCAGCCACAGAGATCAGATGTTTAGGGAAGTGATTCGATTTTGTCGGGACAAAAACACACAAACACCACTGCAGATTAGACACAAATGAAGCCGTGGATTTGTTTCTGTCAGTACAAAAGGATCAGATTCAGATGCAGCACAGATAATCCGAGTCATGGGCTGGTAACCTCTACTTTTCAAAGAGGCTTTCTCAGTGATTTCTAGTCACAGAGATTTGCACAGAGCCACAATACATACAGTGCTGTGAAAAAGTATTTACCCCTTCCTGATTTTTTTTTTTTTTAAATTGCATATTTTTCACACTTAACTTTCAGATCATCAATTTTTAATATTGGACAAAGATAAACCGAGCAAATACAAAATGCAGTTTTTAAATGATCATTTCATTTATTAAGAGAAAAAACTTATCCAAACCTACCTGGCTCTATGTGAAAAAGTAACTGCCCCCTAAACCTAATAACTGGTTGCGCCACCCTTGGCAGCAACCAGTGCAATCAAGTGTTTGTGATCACTGCTAATGAGTTTTCATTGACGAGGAATTTTGGCCAGTTCTTCTTTGCAGAATTCTTTTAATTCAGCATACTGGAGGGCTTGAGCTTGAGGTCAGGAACTGATGGCCGGACATTCTCCTTCAGGATTTTCTAGTAAATCTGTCACTTTTGTCTCATAAATGGGCAGCTCTTCTCTTACAAAGTTTCAACATTTCTTTCAAAAAGTTGCACCTTTTTTTCTTGCAAATCTGGAATCTTCTTATTGCAAGTCTGAAACTTTCATCTTGTAATTGGACACCTTTTTTATATGAATTCTTAACTTCTTTTTTCAAAAATCTAACTTTTTTGCTTATAGTTTTGACTTCTCTTGCAAATATATGACCCCTTTTCTCATTTTTTTCTCTCCACAGGTTGCAGACTTGTGCTTTATGATTAACAATCAACACTGGTGTGGTTTTTCTTGAATTCACTCTCATTATTGTCACTGCATAAACTGTAGAAATGAGTCTTCCTACACTGCACACTGAAGAGCATTTTCACACTAACTACTTTTTACATGTGATATGACTTCTAGAATATTCCACCTAAGTATTCTTACAGCACAGAACAAAACCAGTTTGACCTATGATCACCGACAGACTCCTGTCCACAGTCCTGATGGGGATGGTAGGAGGTCGTGGAGATGGCGGAGTTGTTTTTAGGTTGTTTCAGAGGACCAGGTCCTTTTCTCCCAGAGAGGAGAAACACTGCTCCAAACTCTGGTCAGACACCTCCTCCAGAGTCGACGGATTCCACCTGGGGTTCTGGTCTTTGTCAACGAGGACTGGAAACAGAAAATGTGAGGTCAGAGGAGACCAGCTGAAGCCTTTCTGAGAAATGGAATTCACATCACTACAGTCATCTATTAAAGTGACTTTTGAGGGAATTCTTCTTGTGAATTTGCCTCTTTCTGTTGTTACTTTTATAATGAGACTTCTTCTTACCTCAAAAATTTTTTCCACATAATTTTTTGCATAAACTTGTAACCTTTTAGATATTTTAACAACTTTTCTGACAAAAAATGATTTTTTTTCTGATAAATGTGCACTTTTTCTTGCAAATTTTTGTTTTTTCCTCTTAAATCTGTAAACCATCCATCCATCCATCTTCTTCTGTTTAATCCTTTTCGGGTCGCGGGGGGGCTGGAGCCTATCCCAGCGTCTTTGGGCGAGAGGCAGGGTACACCCTGAACAGATCGCCAGTCCATCGCAGGGCCAACACAGAGAGACAGACAACCATTCACTCTCACAGTCATACCTAAGGACAATTTAGAATCCCCCGTTTCATGCCAATTAACCTAACTTGCATGTTTTTGGGCATGTGGGAGGAAACCGGAGAAATCCCGGCATAAACCCACGCAGACACGGGGAGAACATGCAAACTCCACACAGATCACTGTTAGTCAGGGGTTGGGATCGAACCCAGGATCCCCCGGCCAAGGGTGAGTTGCTGTGCTGCCGCAGTGCTAACCATTTTGCCACCATGCTGCTTTTGCACAAATGTGAAATGTGGCATTTTGACCATAAAATTTCAACCGTTTACTTGTAAATTTACAATTTAACCTTTACTTTTTATTCATTTATTTATTGCCTCCAACCACAACTGAAACCATATGCATAGCAGCTTTAAACATTTTTGTGGAAGCACCAAACAACAGAAACACCTCCATCTCCATTATGTTATTCTGAGCATTGCTGGCAGTTGGAGACAGGATCATAATTACGCACGGATGAGAGCTGTAGGCTACATTGCAGAGATTATGCCAGTCTTTCTCTTTGTCCATGATTTTGACAGAGTTGTTCAATTTCCTTCAGTTATATTATCATTCATCCGAACTTCTCTTTTACACCAAGAAAGAAGAGCCGCTCATCTCAGCCGAGGTCCATTAATCTGCTCTGCTGAATGCAAAATTGTTGTGTTTTCACTCGAAACAATGGTCGGGATATTTTAATTTTGAATTATTCTGTTTAAAAGAATGGTTGTGAATGCAATCAGTGCAATCAGAATGTTTACTGACCCACCTAAGCAAAACAGAAAAAAACTCCACTCTGGAGCTTTTTGTTCGCTAAACATCAAATTTAATAAAATTAATGTTCACACCACTCAAAAATCTTTAGAGAAATATTCTGGCCAACATAAAATGAGAAGAATATGATCTTTATTTTCAAAATCAAGTAAAAGCAACTCACGCGCTCGCACCCCCTCATAGAAATCATGGCCCCTCTGTAACAGAAAAGAAACAGTCCAATAAACTGACATCCTTTCAGATTTAATCTGGAGATAGGTCAGATTATATTTCAAATGTGGGGAAAAGATGGTAGATTTTTTTTCCTTACCATGCAGGCCTGACTCAGTCGATACTCCATCACTAAAACGTCCTGCAGACTTAGAGCTGCTCCCTCCTGCTGCTGTCTGAAGGTGATCTTCAGGGAGGTGGGAGACATCTTAGACAAGGTCTACAGGAAGGACAAAAATAATGAACGAGTGCTGATTTATGGAAAAAACACAAGGAGAAAGATGTGCAAATATTGGAAGCTTGGATGTTTAAAGGATTGTGTGCTGATGGTGTGACGAAATGCATAAACAGACTTTTACAATTTGTTTTTTTTGTTTTTTGCTTTAATTTAGATAGTTATAATTGTAATGACCATAAATCACAGAAACAACTAGAAAAGCACTCATACCTCCGCCAAGGCTCCTTCCGTCCCTCATGGATCACCTCCAAAATGTAATGTGTTTGTGTGTAGGCCACTAGCCAGTTCTGATGAAAATTGCATCACACTGTGTCCATTAGTTTAGGACTACTGTTGCTAACACACTGTGAGAAGATAAGAGCCTTGGCGGAGGTATGTATTCTCAAATCATCACCAAAATGTAATGGATTCGTCTGTAGCCCAAGAACCCCCTTTGGTGAAAATTTCATCCAAAGCCATCCAGTAGTTTTTGTGTAATCCTGCTGCACAAATAAAAACAAAGCCCTTGGTGGAGGTATGCAGCTTCAGATCACCACCAAAATCTAATCATCTGTTCCCCGTGCCATTACACACCTTTCCTGAAAATTTCATCAAAATCCATTTGTAACTTTTTGAATAATGTTGTTAACAGACAGACAAACCAATCAATCAATGCCGGTGAAAATATGACCTCCTCCTCTTGGCGGAGGTAATAATTCAAGTGTAATCTAGGGCACATGCTTTGGTAAAATTGTCACTTTTTTCAGGTTTATACAAAAAAAAAAACCTTTGGTGTGCTAGCTAGTGCATAGCTAGCATACCAACAACTGGAAAATCGATTACAAATTGATGATACAGTACAGTGTAAATCTGTAATAAAACTAAAAACCATGTAATTGCAAGTTGTTTAAGCAAAGGAAACAACCTACAATTTGAAGAGGATCAAATTCAGAGAAAACATGAGAAAAACATTTAACCCCCTACAATATGCAAATCTTCAACAGAGAATGGGCATTGACGTCATTCCGCACTGCATTCTGGGCCGTCGTAGCCAATGTCGTGGTCTGGCTTCTTTGTTTACTTGTAGTCTACAGCAACTGCTAACAGGGACAGGCATAAGTGTGATGGAATGCAGCAAACAGAAAATTAAAATTTCATATTCAGAGAAGCTGAATAAGGAAGCAAAGGAGCGCTACCTTCAAAAGATTAAAGAAATAAATGGGATCAGTCCGTATAGCACAAGAAATGGACCACAGATCTCGACCAACTGCCTCAAGTCACGCTGTCAGATGTGTTTGCCTACCTGGTTTGTGGGGTTGATAAACCCATGAGCAATTTAAAAAACATAAATCGTTAGAGGCTCATTTTCAATTCACCAATGGATGGTCCAGCCACCTCAAATTTTCCAGGTGACCAACCAGAAAACCATTGTTTGCACAAAGGTAAGCAATCATTTTTTCTACACAGTTTTCTGCACTAGCATGTGTCTCTGCAACTACAGACATTTCTAATTCCCAACAGTGAAATGTTGGATTTAGGTTGAAATTTGTCATATGATGATTGATAAGTATATACACATTATTACACAACTGGACATGAAATACTAATCAAGTAATGTGATAAGCCCGACTTCTGTGCACCAAAAAAAATTACCGGTATAATTAGTTGCTATAAAAACATACTAATTCAGGACAGTGACATTTTTATGGTCACCTGAAAGAGGAGAATCTGCTCAATCTAATGATACCACACATTCTATGGACTTCAGTCCCCAGCTGATATTAAATCCATGTGTAACAAAGGCAGCAAGTAATCACAACTTCAAGAAAAATCAAAGAAAATCAGCAACACCAAAAAGCTCCCATTAAAAAAAAAAAAAAAAAAAAAAAAAAAAAAAAAAAAAATTGCTCCAGATTAGCAAGAGAAATCCAGAATAGCAGAGATGATGTGGGGTAATTATTTGATTTTGCCCTGTGCATTTTTACACATTATTGAGAGACGACAGAGAGCCGTGGCTGAGGTGCAGCCAAAGTGCACGGCACGCCAGACAGCTGCTCTGGAGAGGGGACGTCTTTCTGCACTTCTAAATAGTAAGTAATAAATTTTCACGTTTGACAAGAATGCTTTAAAATGACAAAATGGACAGCAGTCAAACAGTCATCTAAGTCAAACAACAGGCTACAGATATATATCTTAATCCTCAGCTGTAGATCAGAGTCAAATCAGATTTCTGGATAGAAGTCTGAGAAAGAGCAGGTGTCCCGAAATGTTACTAATGGGAGCTTTTCAGTGTGCAGATTGTCTTTGATTTTTCTGATATATTTTCTGGGGGGAGCCAGCACCTGACCAGGTGGACTGTGTGATGTGCGTATCATCTTTGTTATTTTTTAAATCACAACTCACCTTCGTGAAAATGCCGTGAACACACAACCATGAGTGCAGGAATATTGTCGAAGCTGATGTCTGTCCTTCTGACTGCTGCAATCTATTCCATCCAATGCCTCTTTGTTAGCTCGTAGACTCGATTCTCCTCACTTTTCTTCCAAGCCGGAAAGTTAAAAAAAGCGTACGCCGTTATCAATCTTTTTCCACGCCAATCGTGACAGCAGTTGTTGCATTTCATAATGCAGCAAGACTTCCCTATTGCAACGTTGCGTGGTATTCGGAGGAATAATAACACACTGAAGCAACCCCCTCATTCCTCACCACTAAACTGGGACAGGCAGACAACTTTCCCCACAATTCTTTGCGGTTTTTCCATCGGGTGACGTCATGCGCCCATTCTCTATAGATGTACAAACTGTGTGAAAACATAAAACTGTGCCAGGAGTTCACAGGACAAGTCAGACAGACAGACAGACAAACAGACAGACATCATCATACCATAATATGTCCCATCTTTGGAAACGGAATATAACGAATATAAACGAGTATAATGAATATAACCACTCCGCCACCGCGCTGCCCTCGAATTAACTCAAATGTCGTCAATTAACCTATCAAAAGCATCCAAAGCCACAGTCTAAAATTTACATTAAAAAGCTGAAGTTACTTGAAAAAAATGTAAAATTTAAAGGGAAAGAGTCTCAAAAATTTATAAGAAAACAATAACCTTTTGAAAATAAATGTTAAATTAAAAAATACAGCACCCCCCCAAAAAAAAAATTTACAAGGAAAAAAATATTACATTTACATCAATAAATGTGCACAAAGAAAGGAAAAAAATATTAAATCAACTTAGCAGAAAGCTATCTTAGATTTGCAAGGAAAGCTGCAAATTTAAAATAAAATCCTCACAAATATATGTCAGGGTAGAGCATTTTAGGGGATGTGTGTATATTGTTTTTTTAGGGGGTTGTTACAGCTTTAAGGCTGTAACATGGTGAATGATAATATTAACGTATATTGGATTATTGTTTTCTTTTATATATTTGTACGTGTGTATTTTATTTGTTTGGATTGATGGATTATGAATTACACCTGCGCTAACTGATCAATCAGCAGGCTCCGCTGTGAACTGTCTGTCCGGAAGGATGTATTTAAGGATGGTGCCTGACTGTGACAGGAGCACAGTTTTCTATCGTGAAGTTTTCCACAGCGAAGTGTTCCAGAGTGAAGTTTTCCACAGCGAAGTTTTCGCAGGTCCGACCAAGTGTAGTGAACTGGAGGTGATTATTGAAGAGTAGGAGGAAACGGGGGCAGGAGCAGAGAGAGGACGGAGGAAGCACAGGTGTGGGAATTTACAGCGGCAGCACGGGACCGAAGACGTCGGGAGAGTGACCAGCTGACGGAGACGCCGTGGTGCTGGATGAGAGGCGAAAATGCAGATAAGTAAAGGAACGTGCTTACTATCTGTGTGTGTGTGTGTGGTGAATGTTTGTTAGCCCCGGTGCGTTCACGGGAGGCTAAATTGTGCTGCGCTGTGTGCTACAGGTTTCCCCCGGACGACGGAAACCAAGGAGCCACTCCTCTTCTCTCCGCCTGTCTGCATTCTCTCCTCGGGCACGGAGCACTCCCTCCTCGAGGTGTACAGGAGGGCCTTGGACGAGCCCGGACAGTTGGTGCTTAACTTCCAGGCTAAGGAGGACCATAGCGGGAGTTCCTGGCCGGACAGTCAGTGAATGCATCACGCTCGATTGAGGACGCTCAGAAGGTTTTCCTCTTGTAGCGCAGGAAGTGACTCTGATTGAAAGAATTGTATTGCTTTTTTTTCCCCTTGTGTGCTTTTTTAGGGTATTTATGCTATTTATAATATTTATTGTGGGGTAGTTTCTTATCTTGGGCACATTGGGAATGTATGGTTTATATTTGGGGATTTATGGTTCTTATTGAAATGTATGGTTCTTATTGGGGATTATGGCTCTTATTTAGTGTGTTGTAATCCATGACCATTTTAAGCATTGTTTAATAAAGTTGTATAATAGTTATCATGCCCTCCTGTGTGTTTATGTTGTTGTGGCCCGAGAATCGTCTTTTATTCATAATGCTCACAGTCATTGGTATTCCCAAACTGTGACATTTATTTGGCGTTGTTGGCAGGATTCTCTTACCACACAACATAAACATGGAAGAGCATGATGAACCCTCGACCTCAGCTGTCAAACTGTAATTAACACGGTTGCTATGCCATGGTTTATGGGGGTACCTTGGGTCCCAAAGTTTTCCGGGGAAATGAGCCAGATCAAGTTTGGGGAATGGTTGTGGCAGATGGAAGCACTGTTGAGAGCTCAGGGCCTTAGTGATGAACAGAAAGCTGATTTTGTGATTGGGGCATTGGAAGGTGATGCCAGGAGAGAAATTCGGCTGTTAGACCCCAGCTCCAGAAGGAACGTTCACGAAATCTTGTCTCACTTAAAACGGCTGTATGGTGCACAAACCCCTTTAGTTGAATTACGGGTTCAATTTTTCAAGTGCAGGCAGGGGGATGGAGAAAGTGTGGGGTCCTTTATCCTGCGCCTACGAGAACTGTTTGGCAGGTGGCGTGAGCAGGAACCTGATGGCTCAGCACAGGATGAAAGCACAGCACGAGATCAGCTAATACTGGGTCTGAGGGCTGGTGCTGTTGGCCAGGAGTTGCGGCGGCTGGTGCGACGAGAGCCACGTATGACTTTTGTGGAGGCCTGCAAAGAGGCTAGAGCGTTGGATGGAGAACATCCAGGCCAAGAGGAAGTTTGGGCTTCGAGAATAGATGCACCTGCACAGACTGTACCCAAGCCAGAAGCTGAAGATTGGAAAGAGTGGTTCCAAGGCGGAAGTTTATCGTGAGGTGCAGGAACAGATGTCCATACTCAGCTGCACTGTGGTGGAGGAAATGAAGCAGTTACTGCCCGGCATGTGCCACAGGAGTCCACCAGGGGGCGCCTCTTCTAGGAGGAAATTTATCATCCCCTCCCACTGTAGGCCAGCTTCCCGGTGGGACGAACAGGGCCATTCAATTTGCAGAGGCTGTAGGAAGCCAGGCCACTTCCAAAGGTCTTGTCCAGACAGAACTCAACCCGCCCAGGTTTCCAAAGTAGTTGTTCCACCTGCTACAGGGCCGGTGACTGAGGCACCCGAAACCGGGACCTTGAAGGAGAAGATGGTTGCTCGTGTCCAGGTGTAGAAGTCAAGGTGGCCGGCACAAAAGTTCCATGTATTTTAGACACAGGCTCGCAAGTGACACTGTTTTCTGAGACTTTCTTCCAGAAGTGGTTGAGCCATGTCCCCTTGGCAGACGCAGGAGAGTTGAAGTGGCTGACTCTGAAAGCAGCAAATGGGTTGAATATTCCCTATATGGGTTATGTGCTGCTTGATTTTGAGGTCGCGGGAGTTGTGGTACGGAATAAGGGGGCAGTCATTGTGAAAGATACCTGTTTAGGCTCTGACAAGGGGATTTTGGGTATGAATGTGATCTTCAGCTGCTGGAAGTGTTTGTTTCAGGGACCCCATCCTGGTGTCTCTGCTTTTAAGGTTACAGCGTCTCCACCTGCCTTAGGGAAATGGGAAAGAGCATTTGCGGTCTGTAGTCGGGTGGCCCAGGAGGAAACAGTGGATGGGAAAATAGGTGTGGCACGGGTGTCCAAGCAGTCACCAGTAGACATTCCAGCCTGTAGCGAGATGGTGATTTGGGCCTCTGTGTTGGGGGGCCGCCACCCTCCAAGTGGACCTGTCCTGGTGGAAGGGGTGTCGGATAGCATGGAGTGGCAAGTTGCCTGGGCTGTGACCAACCTGGAAGGGGGTAAAGTACCGATTAAGGTATGCAACGTTAATCCTTACCCCATTGGTCTGCCGCCATGACAGGCTCTGGCCTCTGTGTACTCTTTGTCCCCTGATCAGATATATGGTGACAAGTAGTTGGCGCTGCAGGTTGTTGACCAGGACATGGTGGAGGTGGACATTCGGACTGTTCAGGCACCAAGAACCAGTGAACCTGTGTCGTGGACTTATGAGGGGGACAACCTTAGTCCGGAACAGCAACAAGAGTTGAAACAACTGGTAAGCCGATGGAACTTCGTTTTTGCTAAGGATGAGGAGGATTTTGGCCATACTACTAACTAACTAACTAACTAACTAACCTGCACTTATATAGCGCTTTTCTAGTCACAAAGACCACTCAAAGCGCTTTCATTAATGCTAACCCTCTATTCTAAGGGTCTATAGGAAACAGATATCTAGGGACAATTTAGAACAGCCAATTAACCTAACATGCATGTTTTTGGCATGTGGGAGGAAACCGGAGAAATCCCGGAGTAAACCCACGCAACACGGGGAGAACATGCAAACTCCACACAGATCACTGTTGGTCGGGGGCTGGGATCGAACCCACGATCCCACGATCCCCACAATCCCCCGGCCAAGGGTAAACTGTGCTGCCGCAGTGCTAACCACTGCGCCACCGTGCAGCCCAACTACTGTGGTGCAGCACCACTACTGTGGTGTTGCACCAGATACCAACCGGAACCGCACCTCCAAGTAGAGAAAGACATCGGCTTGTCCCCCCCTCTCTTTATCCTGAGCTGCGAAGTCTGCTGCAGAGTATGTTGGAACAAAGAGTGGTGACAGAGAGCGCTAGTCCTTGGGCTGCACCAATTGTGCTTGTGAAGAAGAAGGATGGGTCCCTACGTTTTTGTGTGGATTACAGGAAACTGAATTCTGTGACCCACAAAGACTCATTTCCTTTACCACGAATTGAGGAGTCCCTAACCTGCCTCAAGCAAGCACGTTGGTATTCCACCCTTGACCTGGCCAGTGGGTACTGGCAGGTGGAAGTGGACCCAAGGGACAAGGAGAAGACTGCCTTTATAACACCTACGGGATTTGTACGAGTTCCAGCGGATGCCATTCGGTCTCTGTAATGCTCCAGCTACTTTTCAGAGACTGATGCATCGGTGCTTGGGCAGTATGGTGAATGACTTCATTTTGATTTACCTCGATGATGTCATCGTTTTCTCACCTGATTTCCATTCCCACATCACCCATTTGGAACAGGTGTTCGAGTGTTTGGCTAGACATGGACTGAAGTTGCAGCCACAGAAGTGCCATCTCTTCCAACTTTAAGTGAGGTATCTGGGGCACATCATTTGCAAGGATGGGGTGGATACTGATCCTGAGAAGACCGGGGTGGTCCAGCAGTGGGAGCCACCTAGTACAGTGAAAGGGGTCAGATCATTCCTGGGTTTTGTGGGATATTATAGGCGTTTCATCCCTGGGTTTTCGAAGATCGCAGCACCTCTACACGCTACTCTGGTGGGGAAGGCAGGTTCACATGGGAGAAATCAGGACATAGTCTGGTCTCCGGAATGTCAGGCCGCCTTCGAGAGACTTAAGCTGGCACTGTTGAGTGCTCCGGTGCTAGCTTATGCTGATTTCTCCAAGCCCTTCGACCTTTATACGGATGCAAGTCTGGAGGGGCTGGGAGCGGTGCTCGCCCAAGTTCAGGATGGGCGTGAAAGGGTGATCGCCTATGCTAGCCGAAGTCTTCATCCCACCGAAAGGAATGATCAAAATTATAGCTCCTTTAAATTGGAGTTGTTGGCACTAAAGTGGGCCGTTACAGAGAAGTTTAAGGATTACTTGTGGGGGGGTGCCTTTCACAGCTTTTACTGATAACAACCCCCTTGTCCACCTGGACACAGCACAGCTTGGTGCAGTGGAGCAAAGGTGGGTGGCCCAGCTTTCCAACTACCAGTTCACTATTAAATACCGACCTGGAGTGGCAAATGGGAACGCGGATATCTTGTCTAGGTTCCCACAGGACGAATCCCAAATTGAGACCGGCACAAATCTTGTGATGGCTACCCCGGAGGATACAGAAGATTGGCTTACTCACCAAAGGGCAGACCCGGCAATGCAGCAGGTGTGTGCATGGCTCCAACAGGGTAACTGGCCATCTAAAGAGTGCCAGCAGGAAGCTCTACCACTGGCTCGACGGTTGTTGAGGGAGTGGAAAAGGTTACGGTTGAGTCATGGCCTGCTCCAGAGGAAGGTGGAGGATCCACAGACAGGCCAGGTGGTGTTCCAAATTGTGGTCCCCTTGGTGAATGCGAGGTCATTGTGGGAACGGTTCCATGCCTCTTGTGGCCACATGGGAGCAAATCGTGTTGAGGCCGCTTTGAGGAGGTGGTTTTTTTGGCCTCGGATGAGTGAGGAAGTGCGCAAGTGGGCTACAGAGTGCCCTACTTGTTGTGAGAATAAGGTCAGGCCAGAAGTAAGGGCACCCCTCAGCCGATTGTCTCATCCTATCCTCTGGAAACTGTGGCCATTGACTTCCTGTCTTTAGGAAACCCTCAAGGCGCCTATCCATATATTTTGGTGATGACTGATTTGTTTTCAAGGTATGGATGGGCAGTACCAACTAAAGACCAGACGGCAGTTACAATAGCTCAGGTGTTGTGGCGGAACCTTATTCAAACATGGGGCTGCCCTGAAAGGATCCTGTCAGATAGAGGGGCTGCCTTTGAGTCTGCAGTGTTGCAGCAACTTTGTGCATTATATGGCTGCAAAAAGGTGCTCACTACCCCTTATCATCCCCAGGGGAACGGGACATGTCAACGCTTTAATCAAACTTTGCTGTCCTTGTTGTGTTCGTTGACTGAGGAGGAGAAGACCAGATGGACAGAAAGTTTGCCTGCTTTGCTTTTTGCTTATAACAACACAATCCATAGCAGCACAGGTTTGACCCCTCATTTTGTTCTGACAGGGCGGCATGCAAGGTTGCCGGTGGAGATTGCCACGGGAGTTTGCCCCCAGCGTGAACAGTATACCATGGAAGAGTGGGTTTGTCATCATCACAGGATTCTGAATGGAGCCCACAAACGAGTCTTGGCGCAAACACAGCGGCAGCAATACAAGGACAAGCAGAGGTATGGTCGTCATGCCAAGGATGTTCCGCTGGTGCCGGGAGAGAGGGTGCTGCTAAGGAATTTTCGACACCATGATCAAAATAAGCTTGCCCCCCGATGGCAACCCTCCCCTTTTGTGGTGGTGTCTCAGTTGGGTCCACATATACCCGTATATAAGATCCGACCAGAGGGGCTGAGTGGGCCAGAGAGGACTATCCATAGGAACAACCTCAGACCATGTCCCATCAGACCCAGTGATCCACCAAAGGATGTGCTAGTGCCACCGGCTGAGCCTGAGAACATTGGGGCACGTCTGTTCCTGCCTGTGTCTTTGCCTTTCGTAGGGCCCAGTTTAGTCCCAAGTCCAGCCGTGGAAGTGGAACATTTACAAGAGGTGGTGCAGGCTTCTGATCCACCTTCCCCAGTGTCCCCACAGGAACAGGTACCCCTGAGGCGCTCTCAGCATAGCAATTTGGGGAAAAAGCCAGTAAGGTATGGTGATGGAAGCGAATAGTCGGGGACGACTATTTAAAAAGCTGAGGGGAGAAATTCAGGGTAGAGCATTTTAGGGGATGTGTGTATATTGTTTTTTTTTGAGTTGTTACAGCTTTAAGGCTGTAACATGGTGAATGATAATATTAACGTATATTGGATTATTGTTTTCTTTTATATATTTGTACGTGTGTATTTTATTTGTTTGGATTGATGGATTATGAATTACACCTGCGCTAACTGATCAATCAGCAGGAGCCAATCAGCAGGCTCCGCTGTGAATTGTCTGTCCGGAAGGATGTATTTAAGGATGGTGCCTGACTGTGACAGGAGCGCAGTTTTCTATCGTGAAGTTTTCTACAGCAAAGTGTTCCAGAGTGAAGTTTTCCACAGCAAAGTTTTCGCAGGTCCGACCAAGTGTAGTGAACTGGAGGTGATTATCGAAGAGTAGGAGGAAACGGGGGCAGGAGCAGAGAGAGGACGGAGGAAGCACAGGTGTGGGGAATTTACAGCGGCAGCACGGGACCGAAGACGTCGGGAGAGTGACCAGCTGACGGAGACGCCGTGGTGCTGGATGAGAGGCGAAAATGCAGATAAGTAAAGGAACGTGCTTACTGTCTGTGTGTGTGTGGTGAATGTTTGTTAGCCCCGGTGCGTTCACGGGAGGCTAAGTTGTGCTGCGCTGTGTGCTACACGTTTCCCCCGGACGACGGAAACCAAGGAGCCGCTCCTCTTCTCTTCGCCTGTCTGCATTCTCTCCTCAGGCACGGAGCACTCCCTCCTCGAGGTGTACAGGAGGGCCTTGGACGAGCCCGGACAGTTGGTGCTCAACTTCCAGGCTAAGGAGGATGATAGCGGGAGTTCCTGGCCGGACAGTCAGTGAATGCATCACGCTCGATTGAGGACACTCAGAAGGTTTTCCTCTTGTAGCGCAGGAAGTGACTCTGAAAGAATTGTATTGCTTTTTTTTCCCCTTGTGTGCTTTTTTAGGGTATTTATGCTATTTATAATATTTATTGTGGGGTAGTTTCTTATCTTGGGCACATTGGGAATGTATGGTTTATATTTGGGGATTTATATTTCTTATTGAAATGTATGGTTCTTATTGGGAATTATGGTTCTTATTTAGTGTGTTGTAGTACATGACCATTTTAAGCATTGTTTAATAAAGTTGTATAATACTTCTCATGCCCTCCTGCGTGTTTATGTTGTTGTGGCCCGAGAATCGTCTTTTATTCATAATGCTCACAGTCATTGGTATTCCCAAACTGTGACATATACAAGAATAAAAGGAAAAACTATATAAAAGTTAATTTATGAGAAAAAGTTAGAAATTTACAAGTAAAAAACCTGCAAATTGGTAGGAAAAACTGAAAGTTATTGTTGCCAACCCTATTGGAGACATTATAGAAAAAAATAGCTCTGCAACTGGATGGACAAGGGTTCATGCAGTGAGGGGATTGCGATAAACAATTATGGCATATCATTATAAACAATACAGTGAAATTCCATATCATTTTGAGAATTTAAAGATATTAATAAATTACCCTCACTTATCTGAGGCTGTTAGCAGACTTGCTGCTAAGCATTTGTTTTAGTTCAAACAACAATCAGAAAACTGTTTTAGTCCTGAGACTGATGCAACTACTAATTACCAACATGTAGATCTAAAGCCAAATAATAGTCCTGGATTTATTCTGGGTTTAATTACCTCCGCCAAGGAGGTTATGTTTTCATCGGCGTTGGTTTGTCTGTCTGTTTGTTTGTTTGTTAGCAAGATAACTCAAAAAGTTATGGACGGAGTTTCATGAAATTTTCTCAGATTGTCAGAAATGGGGTATCCTACAGATGATTACATTTTGGTGGTCATCTGGATCACCGTCTGGATCCAGGAATTTTTTAAAGGATTCTTTAACACTGCAAGATAGGGCCATTTTCAATATTTGTGCATGTAAGTCTGCCAAAAATCGTCAGAACACTTGCAAAACAAAAAATACAGGACAACATGCCCACAGGTTCTATAATATATCGAAGACTGATCCGGATAATGCAATAATTCCGGATACTATGATCCACAATATCAACAAAAATAGGGGACCCAATTTTCCTCATAGGAAGAGAACAAATGAAGCTAAAATCACTCAACAAACACCATTACGTAGCCAAGACACTGTGGAATCTGTAGTGTGTCAGCGGATTTGTTGTATCTTTAAAAGCTATGCAGCTACATCCAGAAGAAAACCGCCATTATGCGAAATGCGATTTTCCTGAATAACTACTGAACCACTAATCCTATCCATGTGAATCCAATTGCTACTCATATGTTTTCATGGTCAAGGAATCTGAAAATGTACACACAATAAATGTAGGATTAATATTTATGATGTAAAACACTGTATGGGGGCAACTGTGGTGCTTGGCGGAGGACTGCGCTCTCCAAGTGCTTTTCTAGTTTGATTCTGTGACATTCACAAACACAACCAGTCTGCACCAGCACAATGAATGAACTCGGTGGTTTTAATTCAGATCAGCACACACCTCAGCTTGTTTCTGAGCAAACTCTGAACCGTCTGCCTTCAGGTTCTGCACGATGCCCTCCACACTGGTGGCGCTGAACAGCCTGAAGACAAAGGAAATGACAAAAAAAACACTGATATTAAGAAAATATATATTCCCCTCTAAAAATATTGAAACAATGACACAAGTTTTCTTATTTTAGCTGTGTACCAAAACACACTGAAGATCTTCTTAGGCCTCCGTCAGTCAGGGTTGACCATGGGTGAAGCATCCTAGTTCTTGTTGTCTGCTTGCCTGGAGCAGCGTCGTCTGTGGCTAAATAGACCAATGCGGGAGTGGCGGTCTCTATCGCAAAGGTCACACCTGTGTGTAGTCTCTGGTCTGTTGGAGCTGCTGCTTTCCTTCCAGCGTGCTCGTTTTTCTGCAGCAGCGGTCATCATTTTCTCCTCCCCTGATTTCACGTGTTGCTTCAGGGTCCCTTTCCACTTTGCACGGTCACCTGCTAGGCTCTCCCAAGTCTCTGTATTGATGTTGGTGGCCTTCATGTCTCTCTTAATGATATCTTTGTACCGGAGCTGGGGGCAACCAGTGGATCTCCTCCCAGATGCCAATTCTCCATACAGGATATCTATCCTTTGTGATGCTCCCATCGTCGATGTGGCGGACATGGCCTAGGTGAGGAGAGTGAACATGCTGGGAAGTCCCGCGCGATTCAAGACATCTGCGTTGGTTACCCTGTCCTGCCAGAATATGCCCAGGATGCGGCGGATACTTCGCAGATGGAAGGTGTTGAGTCGCTTCTCCTGTCTGGCGTATGTTGTCCATGACTCACTGCTGTACAGCAGTGTGCTGATGACACAGGCGTTATACACTGCCATCTTAGTCTTCACCGACAGCTTGGAGTTTGTCCACACTCTGGTTGTGTGGCGAGCGAGTGTTGTAGCTGCCTTCCCGATCCTCCTGTCTATTTCTGTGTCAAGGGAGAGGTTGTCGGTTATGGTAGAGCCAATCCTTGCAGGCCTGTGAGACGTGGTCCATCAGTGTCTGCAGCTCCTGTTGGGTGTGTGTTGCAATTGCTGCATCTTCAGCAAACAGCATGTCTCTGATGAGCGTTTCGCAAACCTTCGTCTTGGCTCTGAGGCGGGCAAGGTTGAACAGCCTGCCATCTGACCTGGTGCATAGGTAAATACCTTCAGTTGCAGTGCCAAAGGCATGCTTTAGGAGAACGGCGGAGAATATCCCAAAGGGTGTGGGAGCAAGGATGCAGCCTTGTTTGACGCCACTGCAGATGCTGAAGGGGTCAGAGGAACTCTCGCTGAACTATACAGTCCCCTTCATGTCTGAGTAAAAAGACTCGATCATGCTCTGCAGCTTTTGGGCAGCCTATCTTTGGGAGAATTATGAACAGGCTGTCTCTGCTGACGAGGTCGAACATCTTGATGAGATCTATGAAGGTGACATACAGGGGAATCTGATGTTCTCTGCAGTTCTCCTGGAGTTGGCGGAGGGAGAAGACCATGTCTACTATTGAGCTCTTGGCACGAAAGCCACACTGCGACTCTGGGTAGACACGTTCTGCCAGCTTCTGCAGGCGGATGAAAATGACCTGAGCAAAGACTTTGCCGACGATGCCGAGTAGAGAGATGCCTCTGTAGTTGCTGCAGTCACTTCTTTCGCCCTTGTTCTTATAGAGGGTGATGATTTTGGCGTCCCTCATGTCCTGTGGTACAGCCCCTTCTTGCCAGCACTGGCAGAGGACTTCATGCAGTGGGAGCAGGAGGGTAGTCTTGCAGTGTTTGATCAGGTCCAGGGGAATCCCGTCACTGCCTGGGGCTTTGCCTAAGGCCAAGCTGTCGATGGCCTTCCTGAGTTCCTCTATGGTTGGCTCTACATCCAGCTCCTCTATGATTGGCATACACTTGATGGCATCAAGAGCTGTGGGGGACACTGTGTTCTGTCTGGAGTAGAGGTCAGAATAGTGTTCCACCCATCTCTCCATATGTTGGCTCTTGTCTGTAATTACTACCCCAGTGGAAGATTTGAGGGGAGCTGTCTTGCTCTGGACTGGTTCGAGCGCCTTCTTGATGCTATCGTACATCCCTCTAAGGTTGCCTGTAGCAGCAGCTGTCTGGATGTCTTCACTGAGCTCTGTCCAGTATTCGTTGGCACAACGCCTGGCAGTCTGCTGAGCCTTGCTCCTGGCAGCCCTGAGAATCTGCAGGCTCTTCTCAGTGGGTGGCCGCTTATACTTGGTGAGGGCGGTGCGCTTGGCTTCGATGACGGGAGTCATCTCTGTGGACTTGGCCTCAAACCAGTCATGAGACTTGGAGGACTTCTTCCCAAAGGTAGCCAAGGCGGTGCACTGCATGGTGTCCCCGCAGTACTTCCCACTTCTCTGCGGCAGAGTCTCTGGGCTGTGAGGTTTGCATTTCCTTCTCGAAGATCTCTGCAAACTTTTCCACAAGGACTGGTTGAGACATCTTGCTGACATCAATGCGGGGATTCCCTTGTTTCTTTGAGCGGTGGATCCTCTTCGGCTGTAGCCTGATCTTGCAGTAGACCAGGGAGTGATCCATGTCGCAGTCCATGTGTGGAGGACATTCTTGATGGCGGCACGCCTGACTAGGATAAGATCTAGCTGATGCCAGTACTTTGAGTGTGCGTGTCTCCAAGAGACCTTGTGCTGAGGCTTGGTCCTGAAGTAGGAGTTGGTGATGCACAATTCATGGTAACTGCAAAGCTCAAGCAGTTGTTGGCCGTTCTCGTTCATTTTGCCCACACCAAACTGTCCAAGGCAAGAGGGCCACAAGTCATGAACTGCACCCACTCTGGCACTGAAGTCACCCAGGAGAACAAGTTGCTCCTTGCTGGGGATGCTTGCGAGGATGGATGCAAGCTTCTCGTAGAACTCATCCTTTGTGTCCGGTGTGGAAGACAGTGTCGGGGCACACATGCTAACAAGGGTGACTGGGCCTTCGGTGGTGTTGAGGCAAAGAGTGAGGAGACGCTCTGTGCCGTTGCTGCCTGGCTGTACCATATTCAGCAGGTTGTTCCTCACTGCAAAGCCAACTCCATGCTCCCTTGGCTCATCAGAGCCTTTCCTCTGCCAGTAGAATGTGTAGTCCTTCTCCTTCAGCGTGCCTGAGTCAGCAAAGCATGTTTCCTGAGAGGGTGGCAATGTCCACATGCAGCCTCCTGAGCTCGTTATTTATGACAGCTGTTTTCCTGAAGTCACTGATGTCCTGAAGGTTTTCAGAAAAACTGGTCATCATTGTCCGAACGTTCCAACATCCCAGTTTCAAAGCTGGTTTCTTTCATTGTTTTGTTTTCTGGTGCGACAATTGCAGTCTGCTGTTTGGACGCTGCATGCACCCAATGAGGATGACAGATTGTAGCGGGACAACACCTTACTGGCTGGGGGCTGTCCAGCTTGAGGCAGGTGGTAGTTGTCCAGTGAGATCCAAGGATCCCTCCCACCGGTGGGAACAACCCCTGGCGCCAAGCACTACGCCAATCGAGCAATGACTTATAACTGCTAACTGTTGTTCCCCATGTTATGTCAATGCTGCAAGCAAAGCTGGAGTGACCTCTCCAGGGTGTAGGGTGTGAGTTTGTGTTGGTGAGTGTTGCTGGATGCTAGCCTGGGTAATGTGATACGGAGGACAGGCTGTTGCCCATGTAGCATGCCCCCCCCCCCCATGTCGCTGATGGATCCAAAGGAACAGCAAGGCTGTTACAGTTTGGCACCAGCGCCATCGCAGGAGCTGCCAGAACAAAGTTTAAATCAATGACGGACTGCCTTAGGGGCTCCGACTCCGGATTTTACCTCAGGGTTGACTCCCAAAGCCTTTCCCGTGACCGGGTATGCCACAAGGCAGCAGAGGTTTGAAATCAGGGTTTTCCTTCCCCTAGATGGACTACCCTCCCAGGTTGTCGAGCCTCATCTACCCAAAGCATCTGGTTTGAAGGCACCAGAGACTCGCCTTCGCCCCTTCTCCTGTCAGTAGAAGCAGATCCGCCGGACTTAGAAGCAAAGTCAAATGAGCAGGCCAGGAGTTGGACTTGGTTGTCAGAGGCTATTTGAGACGCACACCATAAAGAGCATTTTTTGAGAGCTGGGAGCTTATCCCCAGCACCACTCCTGGCTATGACAACCTTGGAATATAATCAATATGGGCTTGAAGTGTAGACTCTCAGCTTTAATTTGAGGGTATTCACATTCAAATTGAAAGAACGGTTTAGGAATTGCAACCATTTTTATACAAAGTCTCCTCATTTCAGGCACTCAAAGGCAAAGGAACAACTGACTGAAAAGCTATCTCATGGGCTGCATGGGCTATTACTTCATTCATCCACCATCAGCAAAGCAGATTAAAGTTTTGGAGTTGATTCCAGGTGTGGAATTTGCATTTGGAAGTTGTTGCTCTGAACTCACAACATGCGGTCAAATGAGCTCTCATTGAAGTAAAACAGACCATGCTTAGGCTGAAAAAAGAAGAAATCCATCAGAGAGATGGTGGGAATGTTTGGAGTGGCTAAATCAATAGTTTGGTACATTCTGAGAGAAAAAAAAAAAAAGAGTACATTGGTGAGCTGAGGAACTCAACAAGAGGACTCTGAGGCGAGTGCAATATCCCCCACCTCCGTTTTCTTTGAAGATCCCAATACTTACTGACGGAGAGCAATTTTCAATTTTTCAATCCAGTTATTGCGGCAGAACCAAATTATGATAAACCCATCACGGATATACAACAAAGTATACAACCCATAGTTGTAAGTCAGAATCCCAAGATAAACCTCTGTAGCAACTATGGTAACCCTAGAGAGCTTTACATGTTCTATAGTAAGAGATCATAGGGAGTGCCAACCTTGACCTTTGACCCAAAACCTGTAGTCAGGGGTTATGGTCTCAGAGTGAACCTGTGTACCAGGTTTGGTGACCCTAGCTTTCTTGTTGTTGATATCGTTGATAAGCCATTCCGATGTTGACCTTTAACCCCAAAACCATTGTCACACTTCAGGGTCACAGGGTGAACCTGTGTACCAAGTTTGGCAACCTTAACTTTACTCGTACAGTAATAAGGCATAGGGAATGTTAACCTTGACCTTTGACCCCAAACCCACAGCCAGAGGTCAGGATCCCAAGGTGAATCTGTGTACCAGGTTTGGTGGCCCTAGCTGTACTTGTTTTATTAACTTAACTTCATCCTCGCCTGGCCACTTAAGTGACCGTTGCGGCCAATCGTCTAAAGGCAGGGCGATCTTGGGCTAGGGCGATGAGGTCAGCCAGAGGTCTTATCATTGCAACCTGGGTCATCCAGGACAGTCTGGGCCTACCTTGGGGGCAATGCCAGCCCTGAGGGGGGAGGACGAGCGCTGACGGAGAGGGCCTGCTTGGCCACATGGTCGAGGGGTCACTGCCTCCCTCTTCTGATGACGGTGGAGATGGGAACAGAGCAGCTAGCCCTCCTGTAGACCTCATCGTTTGTGGTGTGGTGGAAGCATTGGATGCCAAGGATGTTATGGAGGCAGGTTCGATGGAATGTATCCAGATGGTGGGTGGTTGTGGTGGAGAGGGTCCAGGTCTAGGACCTGTAAAGGAGGATGCGGATCACACAGGTGTTAAAGATTCGCAGCTTTGTGGTTGTGCGGATCTTCCCACTCTGCCAGACTCTCTGGAGGTGGCAGAAAGGACTGCAAGACAGCTGCAGGCGGCGAGTAATCTCTGGGTCTGATGAGCAGGAGCTGGTGATCTTAGATCCGAGGTAGACAAAGTTGTTGACAATCTCAACCGTTTTGTTGTTGATGGTGATGACCTGTGGTGGTGGTGGTAGCAAGAAGTCTGACAGCGACTGGATCTTTGTCTTTGCCCAGTTGATGGTGAGGCCCAGGGATGATGCTTCTTCTGCAAGCAGCTCTAGTGCCTCAGTGACTGTGTCTATATACGTGGCGAAAAGCACCACATCGTCCGCATAGCACAGGTCTGTGAAGTGGGAGTGGAAGTCAACTAAGAGATTGGGGCAGTGTTCCATCACGTTCGTTTTATAATAATAGTAAATGTAGCATTTACCATAGTGCAATTGCAATGTTAACTTTAAACCTCTGACCTCTTGACCCCAAACCCATAGTTAGGTGAGGGTGTCAGTCGTCCAAGATGTGTATTACATACAACTACTGCATTGATTTGAAAAGCCTACATCATTTTTTTCAGTAGATACTGTGCTAAGAAGATGATAGGATATTTTCATGTTTCATTATATTATTCTATATGATTTTAATGCGGTATTATTCTATTCTATATTATATTTGTATCTGGTGCGTATAATGAGCCAATGTCTGATTCTCTGTTTACTGTCACCTTATCTAGGTCAGCCTGGCATTGTCTGGCGACTGTAAGCCATTGTCCGGCTTCAAAGAGTCCATATTTCAACTCCTTTCGTCTGCTGCCATCTTCCCTAAATCTTCTGATAGGACGATTTAGGGAAAAATCTGACCTGACCTTTGACCTCAAGGTCATCCGATGAGAGTGAAATTGCAATATGCACATCACCCGAGTATATCAAACCATGGTAACAAGTTTCAAAACAATTTGAACAAAACTGCAGGAGGAGTTGATTTCCCAAGACAGCTACTGTCTATGAAGTGAGGTGAAACAGGAGGTCATAGGTCAGGGGCTACAACTCCCGCAAAAATCATCCAATCAGAACCAAATTGCAATACGTGCATCCTCAGTGTATATCAAACCATGGTACCAAGTTTCAAAACAATCAGACTAAAACTGTAGGAGGAGTTGATTTCACAAAAGTGGGATAGACGGATGGAAGAACAGACAGACAGACTGACCCATAACATAATCCCCCATTGGTCAAAACCCAAATCAGCCTCAAAAATAGAAAGGCCAGATTAGACTTTACCAAAAACATCTAAAGAAGCCAGTCCAGCTCTGGAAAAGCATTCTTTGGACAGATGAAACCAAGATCAATCTGTACCAGAATGACAAGAAGAAGAAAGTATGGAGAAGGCCTGGAATGGCTCATGATCCAAGGCACACCACATCTTCTGTAAAACATGGTGGAGGTAGTGTGGTGTATGGACATGCATGGCCCCCAATGGCACTGGATCAGTAGTGTTTATTGATGATGTGACAGAAGACAGAAGCAGCTGGATGGACCCTGAAGTGTATAGGGATAAACTGTCTGCACAAATTCAGCCAAATGCAGCAAAGTTGATTGGCAAAATTCACAGAAGATGACAATGACTGCCCAAAATTGCAGGAAAGTTGCGATGATTGGACAAAGTTGGTCAGATCGTAATATCACGAAATCGTGGAGAGACCGATTACTGTATTTTGAATATGTTTTGGTAACAGAACTTGTGTCACTGTTCCAATACTTTTAGAGGGGAGTGTGTATATTATATAATAAATAAATAATTTAAAAAAACAACACCTAATAACCTGTTCTTTTAATTCTTATGTGGGAGTTGAAGGCCTACCTGTTGATATCAGAAATGTGCCTGTCCAAAATAAAAGGCTTCTCTACATCCAGACTGCTCTGTGGACACACAGGGGGAAAAAAAACATGAAAACATGTCAGACAGGAAAAAGCATGACTGCTTACAGTTTTTCTCTTACAGAATTTTGAAAATGTGAAACTCACTATAGGATGATAAAAAAAAAATATATATATAGCTTTAACAGTTGCAAACTCCTGTCTGAAAACTGTTTTTTTTTTTTTAAATGTTACTATGAAAACAGAGTGAACGCTCTCTTCTAGTAATCAAAATAATAAAACATTTCCTGGATACAGATGGTGACATGGATCACCCCTAAAATTGAACTGATTGGTCCTTGGTCCATTTCCAACCCTAAAATTTAACCTCCTTGCAGAGAAAAGAATCAAACCAGTGTTGCGTGATTTTACATGACAAACTATTGACCATCACTGAAAACAAGTCCCGGGTGCCAAATACAGCCCTCCAGTATATTTTGTCTGGCCCACTAATACATTTGTGACTTTTTCTTAAATTTTCATGTTTTTGTAATTTTTCAACTTTTCCTCCAGTTTCATAAATTTGCATTTTTCTCCCTTGTAAATTTCCAACCTTTCCTCCCTCTCATAAATTCACAACTTTATTTTCACAGTCCCTCAGTCTTATTCTCAAATTGCTACTTTTTTCTCCTCAGTCTCATAAATTTGCGACTTCCTCTGTTGTAAATTTGAGACTTTTCACATTCTCGTAAATTTGTGACTTCTTTCCCCAGTCTTGACAATTTGCATGACTCCCTCATAAATTTATGACTTTATCCACTCAGTTTTGTAAATTTGCAGCTTCTTTCTTGTCCTAGAAATTGCAACATCCCCCTCCCCCCAAAGTTTCATCTTCACCACAGCAGATCATCTGCCTCATTCTCATCCTATCACTTGTATTTTTCTATGTAACACCAACACTCTCCATGTCCTCCTTCACAACATCCATGAATCTTCTCTGTGGTCTTCATCTTTTCCTCCTGCCTGGCAGCTCCATCTTCAACATCCTTTGTCCAATATATCCACTATCCTTACTCCATACATGTCCAAACCATTTCAGCCTTGCCTCTCTTACTTTGTCTCCAAACCGCTCGACCTGGGCTCTCAATCTGACATAAATGATGTAAATCTTCTCTTTCTCTCTAGCTGCTATTCTTTTGTCACAAATTGCCTCTGACACTCGTCTCCACCCTGCCTGCACTCTCTTCTTCCCCACTCTTGTGTATTTTCCATTGCTTTGGATGGCTGACCCCAGGTATTTAAACTCATCTACCTTCTCTACCTCTACTCCTTGCATCTTCCATTGTTACACCTGCCTCCCTCTCTTCACACTCATGCATTCTGTCTTGCTTCTACTGACTTTCATTCCTCTTCTCTCCAGAGCATACCTCCACCTCACCAGGTTCTCTTCCACCTGCTCCCTGCTCTCACTACAGATCACAATGTCGTCTGCAAACATGGTCCACAGAGACTCCTGCCCAACATCCTCTGCCAGTCTGTCCATCACCATGGCAAACAAGAAGGGGCTCACAGCTGATCCTTAATGTAATCCCACCCCCACCTTGAATCACTCCTACAGCACACCTCACCACTGTCTCGCTGTCCTCATACATGTCCTGCACCACCCTCACATACTTCTCCACCACTCCTGACTTTCTCATACAGTATCACACTTCCTCTCTTGGCACCCTATCATATGCTTTTATTTTTAGATCCACAAAGACACTGTGCTACTCCTTCTGACCTTCTCTATATGAGGGAGAAGGGGGGCTGAAAAGTTCATAGGCTGACCATGATGCAGTGGTCAAATTTGACCAAAAGTGGGTTATTGTACCCATACTCTTGACAGTTCTCTCACTCTCAGCTCTGCTCTCTTGTTCCTCATCCACTGAAGCACAAATACTACTGGCTCAGCACCTACGAGCATAACTCCTTCTTAGTCAGTCTATTAACTTTTTAGCCCCCCCTCATACTTCTCCATCAACACTCTCAAAGCAAATACTGCATCTGGAGTACTCTTTCTTGGCATGAAACCGTACTGTTGCTCACTGATTGTCACCTCTCCTTTTAACCTGGCTTCAACAACTGTTTCCATATCTTCATAGTGTGGCTGATCAACTTTATGCCTCTGTAGTTACTACATCTCTGAGCATCACCTTTGTTCTTGAAAACTGGTACCACAATCAGAATCAGAATCAGAATCAGAATAAACTTTATTGCCAAGCATGTAAAAAACACACGAGGAACTTGACTTGACATTGGTGCGCATGCGCGCGACACAACGACACGGCAGCCATAATAGGCGCCTCATCAAACAGAGATAGATAAGAAAGGGAGGGGAAGGGAGGGAACGACACAATGGGGGAGGAGAAAAAAAAACTTCGTTATCATAATACAGCTTATTTTTAAGCAGATTATGATTACAATGAAAAAAAATCTCTCAATAGCACAGAGCAACAACTCAGAATTTCACAAGACACAAGAGAGCAGTGTACAGTATATCTTTAATCAGTTCATGAATCAATGTGTGTGCGGTGTTGAGCAGTGTTGATGATAATAAGAGAGACCCAAGGACCCTTGGCAGAAGATGTTTTGTCTGTCTGGCGCCCAGTCTTATCTGGCGCTGCAGCTGGCTGTCCAAGGCCTTGTGCTCATGATTTTGAAAAAACACAGTCTGCAGACAGCCAGGAGGAATTTCCATGGGGAATAATAATGCCAAATAGGACTGATCACAGAGGAGACTTGTATTTCTTCTGTAGATTCAGTACATTAATCCTTCATTGCGCAGCTTTGAATTCGTGGAAAGACCTGAGCGAACCCATGATGTAATCCACCTTACGAGACAGTTCTCCAGTAGTCGCTATCAGGGTCTTCTCCAGTTCCTCAATTAGTTGGATGCACCTCGCCTGGCCAGCATTTTGATAGGTTGAATCCATCTTCAGCAATTTACGGTAAACCAAGACAATTCCCGTCCCAATCAGAATTATCCCAATCACCAAGATTACGAAGATAAACAAATCTTCAATATCTTCGATAGAGAGATTAGAGAGACACAGCATTTTCCAATTACCTGTGTCACATAGATAGCCCACTGGAGCCGTTCCAGCGGGGCAGACAGCTTCCCCCGGAGCACTTTTCCTTGTTGAAAAAATAGTGTCAATTGTGTTCAAAGCCCAGCTTATTAACTCCATAATTTCTTTTCGGCGGTCGCAGTTAGACGCAGACAGACAACAGCAAGCTGGGATCCAGTAGTAGGAGGGGAGGAAAAAGTCAGCAGGAGAGAAGAAAAAAGCGTCTGCTCTCTTGGGAGGGCAGACGCCACTCCACTCCTCAGTGATCTTCTCACTCTCCAAGATTGTGTCAAACAATCTGGTTAAAAAGTCCACTACCATCTCTCCAAAATATTTCCATAACTCCACGAGTATGTCATCTGGACCAACCGCTTTTCCATTCTTCATCCTTTTTATAACTGTCCTCACTTCTGCCTTGCTAATCCTTGAAACTTCCTGGTTCACCACGCTTCCTTCATCCATTCTCTTCTCTCTCATTTTCTTCATTCATCAACTCAAAGTACTCCTTCCTTCTCAACACGCTCTCTTCACTTGTTAGTACATTACCATTTCTGTCCTTAATCAGGTCTTTTTTCTTCTTCCTTAGTGTCCGGCCTCTCATACAACTCACTTTATACCTTTTCCTTTGCTACCTCTCTCTTTGTCATGTGCCTAGATTCCAAATACTCCTGTCTACTTTCTTCATCTCCCTGACATCCCACTTTTTCTTTGCTAAACTCTTCCTTTGAATTCTTTCCTGAACCTCCTCATTCCGCCACCAAGTCTTTTTTCTTCTTTCATCGGTCCAGAGGACCACATACCTTTCTACCTATTTCCCTCAACACTTTTGCTGTACTTTCCCAGTGCTCTGGTAATTCTTGTCTACCACCCAAAGCATGTGTCATCTCCTTCCTGAACTGTGCGCAATCTTCTTCCTTCTGTAACTTCCCCCATTTAATATTTGGCTCTGCCTCAACTCTCTTCCCCTTCTTGCTTTCCAAGGTCATCCTACAGACTACCATCTGATGTTGTCTAGCTACATTATCCCCTGCCACCACCTTGCAGTCTCCTATCTCTTTCAGATTTCTCCTTCTGCAGAAGATGTAGTCCACCTGTGTGCACCTTCCTCTACTCTTGTAAGTCACCCTATGTTCCTCTCTCTTCTTGAAATGCGTGTTCACTACAGCCATTTCCATCCTTTCAGCAAAATCCACAACCATCTGTCCTTCCACATTTCTCTCCTTAACATCATACCTACCCAGTACCTCTGTTCCCTTCACCTACATGCCCATTAAAGTCCACTCCAATCACCACTTTCCGCCCCCCCACCCCATGAACACTCTCTACCACTTAATTCAAGATTCAAAGATTTTATTTGTCAATTACGTACACGACATACAGGAGAACTGAAATGGTGTTTCTCTCTCTCTCTTCAGTAGTGTGCACAATATAAAAAAGAAAAAGGAGTAAGGCTGGAAAAAAAGAAAACAACAACAGCAGCAGTCTATGTACAGCAATGCAACCCGTAGTGCAAATGGTGACAAAAGATAGATGCAAACCTCCCATAGTGCAAATAGAGATAAATGATTAACAATAATAAAACCCAGCAATCCTATATACAGAAAACTAGAGATGTAATACCCATAGTTGCAGTTCAGTGCAGTAGTGTAGGTGCAGATAGTAACAGATAGAACTGCACATGATCTGTATAGCAATGACAGATAGACAGCAGCAGATATGGCATTTGTGCAAATGCTTGCAGTTAAAGTGCAGAGACATACAGCAGCAAATGTATTACTATATTACCACAAAGGTTAATAAAAAGGAGGGGTGGAAAACAGGTCAATTACAAAACACTGCTTACAGACACAGGCCTACATGACACTCAAGAACTTAGGACTGCCACGCTGGATAGGGAGATCTGGAAACATTAAATTTATCATGGGACCCAAGGATGCATTGGATAACATTGAGTTGTTGCTGTGCCCTCGCACTAGTAGTAGTATTACTGTTGGTGTGCCAGTCTTTCTGTGCCAACAGCTGAGGTAGTTATTGTGCGGGCAATTGTCTTGTGGGGTGGGCCCGGAGGCTCCGGTACCTTTTCCCCGAGGGCAGAGGGCTGAAGAGGGAGTGTGAAGGGTGGGAGGTGTCGCCTGCGATGTTGATGACTCTACGGGTGAGGCGGGTGAGGTTGATGTCTGAGAGGGAGGGCAGAGGGGTACCAATGATCTTGCTGGCTGTTTTCACTGTGTGTTGTAGTGTCTTCCGGCAGGAGGCGGTGCAGCTTCCATACCACACCGTGATGCAGCTGGTGAGGATGCTCTCAATGGTGCCCCGGTAGAAAGAACACATGATGGGGGGAGGGATTCATGCTCTCCTCAGTTTGCGGAAGAAATGGAGGCGAATTTGAGCCTTCTTGGCCAGTGATGTGGTGTTGTTCAACTAGGAGAGGTCCTCAGAGATGTGCACCCCCAGGAACTTGATACTGCTTACCCTCTCCACAGCTGCACCATCGATGATCAGAGGAGGATGCTGTGTGTGTCCCCTCCTGAAGTTGACCACAATCTCCTTGGTTTTTCCCACATTCAGGAAGAGGTTATTGTCTTTACACCACTGGACCAGTTGGCTCACTTTATTTCTGTAATTGGCCTCCTCGTTGTTGGTGATGAGGCCCACCACCATCGTGTCATCCGCAAACTTGATGATGTGGTTGGTGTTGCAGGCTGGTACGCAGTCATGGGTCAGTCATCCAACTTATTTCAGAATTCCTCTCTCTCTTCTACCTGACATCCAACTCGTGGGGCACATGCACTGATAACATTCAACATCACACCTTTGACTTCTAGCTTCAAACTCATGATTCTGTCTCACTCCCTCTTTACCTCCTGAACACTCTTCACATACTCTTCCTTCAAGATGACTCCAATTCCATTTCTCTTCCTATCTACACCACGGTAGAACAGTTTAAATCCACCTCCAATGCTCCTGGCTTTGCTTCCCTTCCATCTGGGCGCTTGAACACACAGTATATCTACCTTTCTTCTCTCCATATCAGCCAACTCTCTCCCTTTACCAGTCACAGTCCCTATATTTAAAGTCCCTTCTCTCACCTCCACACTTCTACCTTTCCTTTTCTCTCTCTCTGCCTCCAAACACACCTTCCCCTCTCTTCATCCTCGATCTTCCACCAACAGTAGCCCAATTTCCACCAGTGCCCTGTCAGTTAACAGCACTGGTGGCAATCGTTGTTAACCCAGGGCTCGACCGATCCATTATGGAAGTTTCATTTGTCATGATCCACATGTTTGATGTACACAGGTTTTTTATAGTCGTGTTGGTTTTACTTCCATGGGTAATCCATTTGTCTGTCATGTGTGAGTTTCTGTTGTTTGGTTGTCTACTGTCATGCTGCTGTTACACTGTAATTTCCCAGTTTGGGATCAATAAAGTAAATCTATCCATCTATCTATGTTTGATTTGGCAAAGGTTTAAAGTCGGATGCTCTTCCTGACACAACCCTCCCGATTCACCCGGGCTTGGGACCAACAGCTTGCGCACCACTGTAACTGGGCTTTTCTCCCAGTCTCATAAATTCATAAATTTGTATCTTTTCCCACCTCTTCTAAATATCCAACTTTTTCTACTAGTTTTGTACATTTATAACATCCACCCCCAAATCTCGTAAATTTGTAATTTTTTTTCCTCACCTCTCAGAAACTTTTTTTTGGGATGTACGATAGACATTTAAGATAAGATAGGATAAGCCTTTATTAGTCCCACAATGGGGAAATTCCAGGATTGCAACAGCACAGGGATAGCAACACTCAGAGCAATAATTTAGAAGATAAGAAAATAAGAGTAGTGAATATACATATGTACACATAAATATATAAATATATATACACACAGTGCGGAGCATTGTAGCTAGATGGAATAAACTGCATAATCATCTATTTAGTTACCCTACATGGTATGAATATGTACCCATACATATTGTCACCCTCCATAGCGACTGATATTGTCCTAGTTGTATACTGGAGGGGACAATTTGTGTAAGTCTGTTGAGTCTTTTGCATTTAAGTTACAACACTTAAACTAGAAAAGCACTCAGACAGCATATACCTCTGCCAAGGCTCCTTCCATCCCTCATGGATCAACTCCAAAATGTAATGGTTCATGTGTTGGCCATGAGCCAGTTCTGGTGAAACTTGCATCAAAGTCTGTCCAGTAGTTTTGGAGGATTCTTGCTCACACACACTGTGAGAATATACGGTGGGGAAAAAAAGTATTTAGTCAGCCACCAATTGTGCAAGTTCTCCCACTTAAAAGATGAGAGAGGCCTCCAATTTTTATCATAGGTATACCTCAACTATGAGAGACAAAATGAGAAAAAAAAAAATCCAGAAAATTACATTGAAGGATTTTTAATGAATTAATTGGTAAATTCCTTGGTAAAATAAGTATTTGGTCACCTACAAACAAGCAAGATTTCTGCCTCTCACAGACCTGTAACGTCTTCTTTAAGAGGCTCCTCTGTCCTCCACTCGTTACCTGTATTAATGGCACCTGTTTGAACTCATTATCAGTATAAAAGACACCTGTCCACAACCTCAAACAGTCAGACTCCAAACTCCACTATGGCCAAGACCAAAGAGCTGTCAAAGGACACCTGAAACAAAATTGTAGACCTGCACCAGGCTGGGAAGACTGAATCTGCAATAGGTAAGCAGCTTGGTGTGAAGAAATCAACTGTCGGAGCAATTATTAGAAAATGGAAGACATACAAGACCACTGATAATCTCCCTCAATCTGGGGCTCCACGCAAGATCTCACCCCGTGGGGTCAAAATGATCACGAGAACGGTGAGCAAAAATCCCAGAACCGCACAGGGGGACCTAGTGAATGACCTGCAGAGAGCTGGGACCAAAGTAACAAAGGCTACCATCAGTAACACACTATGCCACCAGGGACTCAAATCCTGCAGTGCCAGACGTGTCCCCCTGCTTAAGCCAGTACATGTCCAGGCCCATCTGAAGTTTGCTAGAGAGCATCTGGATGATCCAGAAGAGGATTGAGAGAATGTCATATGGTCAGATGAAACCAAAATAGAACTTTTTGGTAAAAACTCAACTTGTCATGTTTGAAGGAGAAAGAACACCATACCTACTGTGAAGCATGGGGGTGAAAACATCATATTTTGGGGCTGTTTTTCTGCAAAGGGACCAGGACGACTGATCCGTGTAAAGGAAAGAATGAATGGGGCCATGTATCGTGAGATTTTGAGTGAAAACCTCCTTCCATCAGCAAGGGCACTGAAGATGAAACGTGGCTGGGTCTTTCAGCATGACAATGATCCCAAACACACTGCCCGGGCAACGAAGGAGTGGCTTCGTAAGAAGCATTTCAAGGTCCTGGAGTGGCCTAGCCAGTCTCCAGATCTCAACCCCATAGAAAATCTTTGGAGGGAGTTGAAAGTCCGTGTTGCCCAGCGACAGCCCCAAAACATTACTGCTCTAGAGGAGATCTGCATGGAGGAATGGGCCAAAATAACAGCAACAGTGTGTGAAAACCTTGTGAAGACTTACAGAAAATGTTTGACCTCTGTCATTACCAACAAAGGGTATATAACAAAGTATTGAGATGAACTTTTGTTATTGACCAAATACTTATTTTACCGAGGAATTTACCAATTAATTCATTAAAAATCCTTCAATATGATTTTCTGATTTTTTTTTTCTCATTTTGTCTCTCATAGTTGAGGTATACCTATGATAAAAATTGGACACCTCTCTCATCTTTTAAGTGGGAGAACTTGTACAATTGGTGGCTGACTAAATACTTTTTCCCCCCACTGTACAGTATGTCACAAATGTGAGTACACCCCTCACATTTTTGAAAATATTTTATTATATCTTTTCATTAGACAACACTGAAGATATGACACTTTGATACAATGTAAAGTAGTCAGTGTACAGCTTGTATAACAGTGTAAATTTGCTGTCCCCTCAAAATAACTCAACACACAGCCATTAATGTCTAAACCATGGCAACAAAAGTGAGTACACCCCTAAGTGAAAATATCCAAATTGTGCCCAATTAGCCATTTTCCCTCCCCGGTGTCATGTGACTCGTTAGTGTTACAAGGTCTCAGGTGTGAATGGGGAGCAGGTGTGTTAAATTTGGTGTTATCGCTCTCACACTCTCATACTGGTCACTGGAAGTTCAACATGGCACCTCATGGCAAAGAACTCTGATGATCTGAAAAAAAGAATTGTTGCTCTACATAAAGATGGCCTAGGCTATAAGAAGATTGACAACACCCTGAAACTGAGTTGCAGCACGGTGGCTAAGACCATACAGCGGTTTAATAGGACAGGTTCCACTCAAAACAGGCCTCACCATGGTTGACCAAAGAAGTTGAGTGCATGTGCTCAGCATCATATCCAGAGGCTGTCTTTTGAAAACAGACGTATGAGTGCTGCCAGCATTGCTGCAGAGGTTGAAGGGGTGGGGAGTCAGTGTGTCAGTGCTCAGACCATACGCCACACACTGCATCAAATTGGTCTGCATGGCTGTCGTCCCAGAAGGAAGCCCCTTTTAAAGATGATGCCCAAGAAAACCTGCAAACAGTTTGCTGAAGACAAGCAGACTAAGGAGATGGATTACTGAAACCATGTCCTGTGGTCTCATGAGACCAAGATAAACTTATTTGGTTCAGATGGTGTCAAGCGTGTGTGGCGGCAACCAGGTGAGGAGTACAAAGACAAGTGTGTCTTGCCTACAGTCAAACATGGTGGTGGGAGTGTCATGGTTTGGGGCTGCATGAGTGCTGCCGGCACTGGGGAGCTACAGTTCATTGAGGGAACCATGAATGCCAACATGTACTGTGACATACTGAAGCAGAGCATGATCCACTCCTTTTGGAAACTGGGCTGCAGGGCAGTATTCCAACATGACAACGACCCCAAATACACCTCCAAGACAGCCACTGCCTTGCTAAAGAAACTGAGGGTAAAGGTGATGGACTGGCCAAGCATGTCTCCAGACCTAAACCCTATTGAGCATCTGTGGGGCATCCTCAAATGGAAGGTGGAGGAGCGCAAGGTCTCTAACATCCACCAGCTCTGTGATGTCGTCATGGAGGAGTGGAAGAGGATTCCAGTGGCAACCTGTGAAGCTCTAGTGAACTCCATGCCCAAGACAGTTAAGGCAGTGCTGGAAAATAATGGCGGCCACAGAAAATATTGACACTTTGGGCACAATTTGGATATTTTCACTTAGGGGTGTACTCATTTTTGTTGCCAGTGGTTTAGACACTAATGGCTGTGTGTTGAGTTATTTTGAGAGGACAGCGAATTTACACTGTTGTACAAGCTGTACACTGATGACATTGTATCTTCAGTGTTGTCCCATGAAAATATATAATAAAATATTTACAAAAATGTGAAGCGCGTACTCACTTTTGTGAGATACTGTAAGAGCCTTGGTGGAGGTATGCATTCTCGGATAATCACCAAAATGTTATGGGTTCCTCTCTAGGCCAAGCACCACCTCTGGTGAAAATGTCACCCAAATCCATCCAGTAGTTTTGGAGTATTCTTGCCAATACTCTGTGAGGGTGCTTTCACACCTACAGGTTTTAGTTTGTTTCAATCAAACTCAAGTTTGCTTTCTCCGTTAGTGCGGTTCGTTTTGTGTGGTGAGAACATGGTAATCACACTCAGGTGCACACCAAAACAACCGTACCGAGAGCACCTGGAAGAGGTGGTCTTGATTCAAATCAAATGGCAAACTCTGGTGCGGTCCTGCAGGTTTTGAGAAAGCGACCGTCCTAAAACAGGACCAGCGCCAAACGGCAAAACACTTTATGTCACTGTACCTATCTGATAGATCTTCAAAAACATCTGTGGCTGAGCATGTCAAGGTTCTGGAGGATTAATGAACGTTAACATGTTATTTTCCTTCCGTAGCTGTGACTTCATTTTCAAACTGTACTGATTTGTCGAAAGTGGTATATGCACGTACAGTGGTACCTCTACTTACGAATTTAATTCGTTCCGGAAGAATTCTCGTAACGTGAAAAATTCGTAAGTAGAGGCGCGTTTTACATGTAAATGCCGTAATCCGTTCCAAGCCCCCAAAATTCGGGCATAAATTTTTTATAAATCGTAAAAACGCATCAAAACATGTAACAAATACATGTTACAATTAGATTACTGCACAATAAACATAAAATGAGAGTTTAAAATGAGAGAAAGAATAATAAAAGAGAATAATAAAAGAGAATAATAAAAATTATGTTCATTTACCCTTTAACTGCTATCGTCGTCGACGTCGTCACCTTTTGCCTTCTTTGGTTCATGTTCTGATCCAAGGACGTTTGCTTTAGTCGGCTTGTAAGTGCGTTCGGCTTCGTTTTGTTTTAATACCGTGCTGATCGTTGATGTATTACGGCCATATTCTTTGGCGAGATCAACCAAACGCATCCCCTTTTCATACCTTTCGATTATCTCCTTTCTTTGTTTGTATGGCCAAAAAAACTCTCTTCTTTTCTCCTTTTCCACTTATCTCTGTCACTTTCTTGGGGCCCATAGCGAATAAATGTTAATTCTGTACTGTACACACACGTAAAACTTTCACCTTGTTCTTAATAAAGTTTTGGAAAAAAAAAAAAAACTTCGTGGCCAATGGGATACCAGGAAGATGCTAGGCGATAGCCAATGGCAGAGCAGCTACAGGTATGTTTACGTTCGGTAAACTACGGAAGCTGCGAGGAGCGTGTACTTTTTTGCCTTTCGTATCCTGAAATTTCGTTCGTAACTAGAGGCAATATTTTCCCGTTGAGGCGTCTCGTAACCTGAAAATTCCGTATGTAGAGACGTTCGTAAGTAGAGGTACCACTGTATGTAATAAATGATAACCAGGGCGATGAAACCCCCCATAGATTACGCTATGATTTGTATTATTTTCTCCCCAGAAATGCATAAATACACAGTAGTCATCCTACTTCCTGTATTTCTCTTTTCTGTTCTCGCGGCAAAAAAATCTGACCAATAAGAACAGAGAACGTTCTGACATAAGTCTTGTGAGATTTAACGAGACGCAGGGTGGTCTGCTTGAATTTTTGCCTGTGTGAAAGGGGACCAAACCAAGGAGAAAATGATACAAAGCAACAAACTTGTCAACTGATTCTGAACAAAATAAACAAATTTAGCTGTGAAAGCACCCTGAGAAGGTAAGAGCCTTGGTGGAGGTATGCGTTCTTGGATCATCACTAAAATGGTAAGGGCTCCTCTTTAGCCCAAGGACCACCTCTTGTGAAAAGTTCATCCAAATCCATCCAGTAGTTTTTGTGTAATCCTGCTGCACAAATTCAAACAAGGTCCTTGGTGGAGGTATGCACTCTCAGATCATCACCAAAATTTAATGGGTTCATCCTTGGCCCAAGGGCTACCTCTGGTGAAATTTTTATCAAAAATACATCCAGTAGTTTTTGAGTAATCCTGCTAACAGACGTACGTACGGACGGATAGACAAACAGACAACCCACCCCGATTACATTATCTCCTTGATGGAGGTAAAACAGACAATAAAAATGAAGACCCAGTTCCTGGCTTTATTCATGACCATCTTGTTGGCACTTAGTATGATTTAACTTGACACCCCTGGTCTAGATTATCTTTCGTAATTTACAGGTGTACCTCATCTTTTCCATCAGAATAACTCATCTGGCTCTGTGTTTATACTGACTGATGTTTGGGGGCTTTAATCATGCAATACTTAAAATTATTTTGAAACATGAATCTAGATATGAAAAAGGACACATTTACTCATTATGTTATTCATATATGTGTACATTTGGTAACACTGGATTCTGACCTGGTTCTGGTAGGAGTCCAGTACTCTCGAGATGTCTTCAGCAGAGGGAGACTTCAGGTTCACAAGGTCCTTCTCCAAGTCAGGGATCTAAATTTATAAGAACAAATAAGAGTCTTGTTAAATGTGTCTGCAGTTCATATATAATTCTGTCATTTATCATTCCTTAATGATGGCATTTATCTCCTGGTTCTTATCGAGAAAACATTTTAGAAAAGTCTGTAAAAGATGGATGAATTTACCATGTTACCCATCTGTTTACATCAGGGATCTGCAACCTCAGCCAGCTCATTTGGCCAAAAGCTCTTTTTCTGTCATAGATAATGAAAAATAACAACTTACAAGAAAAAATGTTGCAAATTTCCAAATCAAATTGTGCATTTTAGAGAATAAATCCACCAGTTTGTGAAAAAAGCTAAGAATTTTCAAGAGAAAAATCTGTCTTAAATATTAATAGCAGTCCCACATCACTAGCAAGATAAATCACTGTTTTTGTTAGAATTTCAACTTCTACACTGCAACTAAGTTTCTAGAAGGTTTAGTAAAGGTATAGAAAACCAACAGACCCAATAGGCATGACATTCATGCTGCTGATTCTGTGAAACTGAATCATTAACTGAAAGGGGCGTGTTCAAAAAAATAGCAGTGCTGAGTTCACTTAGTGAGGTCACTGATTCTGTGAAAAAAATAGGTGTTAAACAGGTGGCCCTTATTTAAGGATCAAGGCAACTGACGCTGCATATGCTGGCTGTGCATGTGTCCTTGAAAAACAGAGTAAAATGGGTCGTTCAAGACACTGTTCAGAAGAAGAGCGTTCTTTGATTAAGAAATTAATAAAAGAGGGGAAAACCTATAAAGAAGTGCAGAAAATGATGGGCTGTTCAGCTAAAATGATATCAAACGCTTTAAAATGGCAGCCAAAACCAGAAAGGCGAGGAAGAAAAAGAAAAACGACTATTCGAATGGATCAGAGAATAACCAAACTGGCAAAGGCTCAGCCAATGATCAGCTCCAGGAGGATCAAAGATCTAAGGTTGCCTGTGAGTACTGTAACAATCAGATGACGTCTATGTGAAGCCAAGCTACCAGCAAGAAGCCCCCGCAAAGTCCCATTGTTAATAAAAAGACATGTGCTGAAGCGGTTACAATTTGCCAAAGAACACACTGACTGGCCTAAAAAGAAATGACGTAATATTTTGTGGACTGATGAGAGTAAGATTGTTCTTTTAGGGTCTAAGGGCCACAGACAGTTTGTCAGACATCCTGCAAACACTGAATTCAAGCCATAGTACACAGTGAAGACGGTGAAGCATGGTGGTGCAAGCATCATGATATGGGGATGTTTCTCGTACTATGGTGTTGATCCTATTTATCGCATACCAGGGATCATGGATCAGTCTGAGTACATCAGAATACTGGAAGAAGTCATGTTGCCGTATGCTGAAGAGCAAATGCCTTTGAAATGGGTGTTTCAACAAGACAATGACCCCAAACACACCAGCAAGCGAGTAAAATCATGGTTCCAGACAAACAGCATTTAAGTAATGGAGTGGCCAGCACAATCCCCGGACCTTAATCCCATAGAAAACTTGTGGGCTGACATAAAAAATGCTGTTCATGAGGCAAAACCAAGAAATGCAGAGGAATTGTGGAACATAGTACAATTGTCCTGGGCTGCAATACCTGTTGACCAGTGCCAGAAGTTGGTTGACTCCATGCACCACAGATGTGAAGCAGTTATCAGAAACTGTGGTTATGCAACTAAATATTAGTTTATGATTCTCAGGAAAGTTGAATCTTCAAGCATTTCTTAGTTTATACAGTACATTTTTGAGTTTGTAAAGACAGGTGTCAACACTGCTATTTTTTTGAACATCATATTTTTTGACTTTCTGTAAAATATTATCAAATTCAATTACTTTTTTCAATTTTCTTGCTTTGAAATAAAATGTGCAGTGTCTCCAATGCATTTGCGTTCATTAAAATACAATTTATTTGAAGAATTTTGACGTTTACTCACATTTTTCAACACACTGCTATTATTTTGAACACAACTTCCTCCTCCATTTTACCTTCTTTTTAATGCTCAGATAAGTTTTGCATTTAAATATTTGCATTTGTTTTACCCATGCCGATGAGGTGGCATGGGTAGGGTGGTAGGTACTCTTTGTGGACGGCTGACCGGCTATGTCCGTGCTCTAACTCAACAGAGAATGAGGCTACAGCCACCAAACTTGGTACACAGGTTGACCTTGGGACTAGCATCTATGGCGATACATTTGGGGCCAAAAGGTCAAAGGTCAATGTCAGAATGCCAAATAAACTATATCTCAACAACAAAGACAGCTAGGGCTAACAAATGGTGCAAAGGTTCACCTTGAGATCCTGACCTAGAACTATGGGTTTGGGGCCAAATGGTCAAAGACATTTGCATTCACTGTGCCCCATTACGATAGAATGAGTAACGCTAAGGTCACCAAACTGTGTACAGAGGGTTGCACAGTGTTTACCATGTAAATTTAAGATTTAAAAAAATATGAGTTTTATTTTTTGGTTCTGGATCCAGGGGCTACAGACCCCTGACCTACACCAAAGTGAACTTCATCTTTGTTAATAACTTCTCTCTGCTTTCCATCAAGGTGATTGTGTCTCCAGCCATGTTCTTTCTCCACAGTCTGTCCTGTTAAACAAGGTTACCAGTCTGATCTTTAGCCAACAGCAAAACAGATGACCCCCAGGACGAACGCTGGCACCTGCAAATGAGACTGAGGCTGCCAGTGAGTCAGCATCTGGGTTTCCAGCAGAGCTTTGACCTCAGTCTATCACGATCCTGCTCTGCATCACCTAAACTCAACCTGCCGTACACGGTTATTGAGGCTTGATGTTAACTTCTGTATTCACCAATGACTCTATCAGACTTTCAGAGTTAGAAGCCAACTGAATGGCAGCCTCTAATATGTAAAGAGTCATTCTCCAACAATGGCTCTGAACAGCTACCCAATCCCTTTCTTGTCTTTCAAAAGACATAACTAGACATCCATAATGTGGGTAAGGTAACTGACATTTTGACTTTTTTGGGGGGCTCATACCACAAACTGAGATGTTTCACATTCTGATAGCCTCGAACTTTCAAAGACAGTGTGGACGCTTTACAAGATGTAACTTATATTGAGTAACTGCGAGGAAAGTAGCGCTGGCTGTTGTGTGTGTGCCCATCGCGGTGTGTGCGTGTGTTCATTTCGTGTTCTGAACACAACCGCCAAACTGCCACTACCAACCCCAGGCATGCAATCATGCCTGCCACTCGCAGTGCAACCATGTGAAGCAATGCCGGCCAACTGCCACTACCAAACAAGTCACCACCATTTGTTTATTACTTCAGATGTCTTGCAGAGACTGTTGGCACTTTGCCTATTTTCACTTAAATTTTCTACTATAAATCTGCAACGGTTTTATGTAAATTTGTCACCCTTTGCCACTTTTGCCCCTCATAAAATTGCACCGTTTTTTGGGTAGACTTGCAACTTTTATTTTCTTGTAAATTTGTTTCTTTTTACTTTGATCAAAGACATGTTATGGATAAAATGGCTGCACCTCTAGAGCCACACCTGGTACTAAAGCTTAATCTTTGGTGTCCATGTATTATGTTGATGTATGGAATTTGTCATGTTTCACTCAGCTGGGGGCGGGGGGGGGGGATAAGATAATAATCATATTAACTATCTCATTAAGTCCTTCCCCACCTCCATTTCTAAACAAATAGCTGTAGGGGTTTGAAATAAGCCCTCACGCTAAAATGCCTCGCACCTCAAAAGGTCCATCTTTACCTTTTTAGACTCTACAAAGTGCGTTGCGACTCCGGCTCTCTGCACATCCCGTCCTCTCAGTCTGAAGCCCGTTAGGGCCAGAAAAAGTCCCATCTTCCCCTGCAGCTTTGGCAGGAAGTAGCCACCTCCAACGTCAGGGAAAAGCCCTTTCAAAATAAAACAGCATAAATGTCATTAGTCAAACACCAAATTACAGGTGAAACAACTGATTTCCATGCTTGGTTACCCTGTCAGTCATGTTATATTAAATAATGAACAGCAGATTTATCTTTGATTTATTAACAGATGCTGGCACAGCTCCCAGAGGTCTGTGACATACTTTGGACAAAACAACTCAGGGTTTAATTACTGCAGTATTATTTTACACACGGGGAAGAAGCTTCCCTCAAAACAGGCTGTTTTTAAGGCATACTGCTTTAAATGCTCATGAGCCCCAGTCATCCCACTCTCCCTCTTTTGTCATTTCTCTTAAACTGAAGTTGGATGGCTACCTTGCTTGAAGCTAACATTAGCTTTTACCTTTGGTTGTTGGACTAAGTGACATGCTAACAAATACCGGCTGAATGTTAAGAGTTTAAAAGCTGGGGGTGATTTCATCCAGCCAGAACGAGTTACTCCATCACTGGTTGTCTGATTTTTCTTAAATTTGTGGCTTTTCTTGTGAAGTTGGCACTTTTTCTTGTATTTTTTTTCCTTTCTTGTAAATTTGTGACTTTTTCTTCATAAACTAAACAACTTTTTTCTTATAAATTCAAATAATAAATAAAATTAACATTTAGTTTTTTCTATTAAATTTGCAACTTATTTTAGATATATAACCGAGTCATTTTCCTTATAAATTTGTGGAATTATTATTTTTTGTAAATTTGAGACTTTTTAAAAACAAATTTACTACTTTTTAAACTAATTTTAACATTTTGTAATTTTATAAAGATTTTTTTTTCAGCTTTTTAAAAAATCTGTAACATTTTCATGAATTTGTGATTTTTTTTTCCCTCCTTAAGGTTAACCACTTTTTCTTATAATTCCCTATTATTTTAACTAAAGTTTTTAGTTTTCTTTCTTAAATTTCTAGCTTTTTCTTGTAAATTTGTAAGTTTTTATACCAGTTACAGGGAGCCATTGGTTATAGGCAAAAAAAAAAACAAAAAAAAAAAACAGCCCAGGTCTTTAGTAAGCCGATAACTCACTATTATACAATAATGTTTCTAAACTTTTAAGGTGTGTCATATTTAACACATTTTAAAGGACTTATACACATCCTGAAAATAGCATTCATTCCACCCTATAATGATGTATATACAGCAGCATTATGTGAAACATTTAAAACAAAAAGCTGCAGTGCAAACATGCCGCATAGCAGCATTTATCATCAATTTCATCACAATCTACAGCTTTAATCTGCTGTACCTTTTAAAACATTTCCAATTGATTTCAAAACTCATCATAGGACAGCAGACTCCAGTGGTTACAGCTGTTTTTGTGGCATGGAATGAGAGGAAGGGATTAGATGGGCTGACCTGAATCACGGCTGAATGTAATATTATAAATGTGGCAGATTATGGCTGTTGTTCAGGAGGTTTAAATCTGTTAATCCCAATACAGAGCGGGTTAATGGAGAGTAATGTGTACATTTGTGTGGAGATGTTCAGGTATGATGCAAACTTTAATTACACAATGTGCAGTTGCTGTGGTTCTGATTTACAGTACAAGGATACAGAAAGAGGACTGGTGCTTCAACTCAAACAGCTGCACTGCGCTGTGTCATTTAATTATATTTGACAAAAGGCAGCTGATGTCTCAAAAATTGACAAAGTTACAACAGAAGAATCTGGAATGATTAATGGGTCTACATACTAGAGGAAAACATTTTAATTTGGGGAGAAATGTCTGTTAAAGAGTCTGTGACATAATTCAACCAAGACATCATTAGAAAGAAGAACTACTGTTTTTATTCTGTGTAGACAAAAAAATTCAATAAAATTTTGTTTCCATATACGACCATAAATTACATTGTGATGCAGACTATTGCGATGTTCGTTTGTCAAAATTGGGTCAAACACCGCCACCATTTTGTGACGTAATGAGGTGAACCAAAGACGTAAACAAGCATGGCTGAGTACACTGGAGCGGAGGAAGTTGTGAGCAATTTCAGCAAAGATTTGAGCGATTTGTTGATAGTTTTAGAGGAAGAAACAGGATCAAGTGATGAAGAAGAGCAAGTTAGTTTTAACGAAGGAATGCAACCCTATTTATTTGAACCATATCGTTCAGGAAGCGACAATGACTTGCACGTTTCAGAGGATGAAGGGTCCGATGGTGACGGGTTAGAGATGGATATCGGTCACCTCCAAAACACTGAATGGTAATATACAGATAGAACTAAATTTCCCCGATCAGGTGGGGGGAAAAAAAAAAAAAAAAGCTCAGATATTCAGTTTCGGTAGGCAATGAGATTTATAAAAATGAAAACTGAAAAAAGTAATAAAACATTTTTTAACACAAAGTTGTTACATTTGGAGTTAAGTCAACACTCGGCTTCAAAATTCATAGGGGAGGATTTTACGTTAGACGGAAAAAATATAATAAAATCACGATCGCCTAATGTGGAAAAAAAATCAATTACACAAATTCTTTTCCGGGCAAGTTCTATTCAATTCAATTCAATTCAACTTTATTTATATAGCGCCATTTCACAACAACAGTCATCTCATAGCACTATCAACTGTAGGGGGGAACCCCCACAGTTGCAGAAAGACCCCAGCAATCAGGCGATCCCCTGTGAGCAAGCACTTGGCGACGGTGGAGAGGAAAAACTCCCTTTTAACAGGAAGAAACCTCCAGCAGAACCAGGCTCAGGGAGGGGCAGTCATCTGCTGCGACTGGCTGGGGGGTGAGGGGATAGAGAAAAAGAAAAGAAGAGACCTGTAGAGAGCAAACAGCACGATGGGGACTCAATCTATGGGAGAGAACAAACAAATGTTAATGACCAGCAAAAAAAAATATTTCATAGAGAGTGAGGAAAGGAGTGAGGCCCAGTGCATTACTGGAGGTCCCCCGGCTGACTAAACCTATTAGCAGCATAACTAAGGGAGGGTTCAGAAACACATGATCCCTCCCTAATTGTAGGCTATATCAAAAAGGTAGGTTTTAGCCCTATTCTTAAAAACAGAGATCGAGTCTGACTCCCGAATCCAGATTGGCAGCTGATTCCACAGGAGAGGAGCTTGATAACTGAAGGCTCTGCCTCCCATTGTACTTTTGGAGATTCTAGGTATTACAAGTAATCCTGCATTTTGGGAGCGTAGTGCTCTGTTAGGATAATACAGTAGTATCAGATCTTTTAAATAAAAAGGAGCCTGATTGTTTAGAGCTTTGTAAGTAAGAAGAAGGATTTTAAACTTAATTCTAAACTCTATGGGAAGCCAATGAAGGGAGGCCAGAACCGGAGAGATATGATCTCTCTTTCTAGTACCTGTTAAAACTCTTGCTGCAGCATTTTGGATCAGCTGAAGACTTTTTAAAGATGTTTTAGGACAGCCTGATAATAAAGAATTACAATAATCTAATCTCGAGCTAACAAAAGCGTGGATCAGTTTCTCAGCATCACTCTGAGACAAGATGCTCCTAATCTTGGCAATATTACGCAAATGATAGAAGGCAGTCTTAGAAACAAATTTAATATGTGAATTGAAGGACAAATCCTGATCAAAAATAACTCCAAGGTTCCTCACAGAGCTATTAAGAGAAAGAGTAACCGCATCCAAACCGAAAGTTTGATTTGGAAAGGAATTTCTAAGGTTTTTTGGACCACAAGAATGACTTCAGTCTTATCTGAATTTAATAGCAGGAAATTACAAGTCATCCAAGCTTTGATTTCCTTAAGACAGGCTTCTAACTTGGCTAATTGATTACTATCATCTGGCTTCATTGACAGGTATAATTGTGTGTCATCTGCATAACAATGAAAATGTATACAGTGCTTTCTAATAATGTTACCTAACGGAAGCATATATAAACTAAAAAGAGTAGGGCCTAGCACAGATCCCTGTGGAACTCCATGACTAAGCTTTGAGTTGAAAGAAAACTCATTATTTACATGAACAAACAGGAACCTATCAGATAAATAAGATCTAAACCATTGCAACGAAGTTCCATTAAGTCCAACATAGTGTTCTAATCTATCAAGTAGAATATTATGATCGATAGTATCAAAAGCTGCACTAAGGTCTAAAAGGCCAAGTACAGAAACTAGTCCATTATCAGATGCAATGAGGAGGTTGTTAGTGACCTTCGCTAAGGCTGTTTCAGTACTATGATGGATTCTAAACCCAGATTGAAACTCTTCAAGTAAACCATTTCCCTGCAGGTGGTCAAATAATTGCGTAGCAACAACTCAGAATTTCTAAGATTTTTGAAATGAAAGGGAGATTAGAGATTGGTCTATAGTTAGCTAAAGCTCCTGGATCTAGCGTTGGCTTTTTGAGTAAGGGTTTAATTACAGCCGTTTTAAAAGCCTGCGGTACATGGCCTAAAGTTAATGAAGAATTGATTATATGAAGAATAAAGCTACCAATAAGTGGGAAGACTTCTTTAAATAACCTGGTAGGAATAGGGTCTAAAAGACAAGTTGAAGGTTTGGATGAGGAAACTATTTTGTCTAACTCACAAAGGTCGATTGGAGTAAACTCATCAAGACAGACATCAACAGAAGGAGTTGTAGTAGTTACAGTATTTAAGTTAACTGTGGGAAGAATCTGATTGATTTTATCTCTGATGGATGAAATTTTATTATTGAAAAAGTTCATAAAGTCCTGACTAGTAAGCTCTAAGGGAATGCTAGGATTGACAGAGTCCTGACTCTTTGTCAACCTGGCTACAGTACTGAAAAGAAACCTGGGATTATTCTTGTTCTCTTCTATTAATGCAGAATAATAACTCGTTCTAGCTTTTCTAAGAGATTTTTTATAAATTAAAAGATGATTTCTCCAAGCTAAATAGATTTCATCTAAATTAGTAGAGCGCCATTTTCTTTCTAATTGACGAGTCTTCTGTTTTAAGGTACGAGTTTCTGTGTTGAACCAAGGAGTTAGAAATCTCTGATTAGACTTTTTCTTTTTTAAGGGGGCCACCAAGTCTAGAGTCTGATGCAGAGAAGCTGAAACACTATCCACCATGTTATCAATTACAGAAGGAGCAAGCTGTCTATAGCTTATTTCCGTTGTGTTGACACATGGCATAGAGGAAACAATCTGCATAAATTTGGAAACAGCATCATCTGAGAGGCATCTACTGTAATAATATTTTTCTTTAGGAGCCAAATAGTCAGAAATAGTAAAATCAAAGGTTAACAGACAATGGTCTGACAGTACAGGGTTATGAGGAGACACTACAAGATTTTCTATTTCTATGCCATATGTCAAAACAAGGTCCAATGTATGGTGGAGGTAATGAGTAGAATTTCCTACTTTCTGAGAAAACCCAATCGAATCTAATATTGAATTGAATGCCACATTAAGGCAGTCACTATCTACATCCACATATATATTAAAGTCCCCCACTATAATTATTCTATCAGATTTCAGCACTAAATCAGCTAAGAAATCAGCAAATTCGGATAAAAATTCTGAGTAGGTTGATGGGGGACGATAAACTATGGCAAATAAAATTGGGTTTAACCTAAAATTGCTAAAGTGCCCAATACTGAGGACCAGGCCCTCAAAGGAATTATAACATGTTTTTTGCTTTACATTAACTAGTAATTTGGAATGGTAAATTGTTGCTACTCCTCCTCCACGACCAGAGCTTCTAGGATTTTGACAGTTTAAATAACCAGAGGGAGTTGATTCATTTAAACCAACATAATCCTCTTGTCCTAACCAAGTCTCTGTAAGGGAAATTAAATCAATCTGATGATCAATTAACAAATCATGGACTAACAGAGACTTGGGAGTTAGAGACCTAATATTTAATAAACCACATTTAATTTTTAAATTATGAGGAGGAACAGAGGCCAAATCATTCAATTTAGGGGCTTTATGTTTAATTTGAGTTTTACCAGTATTTTGCTTTATCACTTTGGGATGCTTATACATTATATTTTTATTCACTTTGGAGGGAGCAGACGACGATTCTCTGATGGGGAAGTCAGGGGCTAAGCTGAGGGGTGGCGGATGAAGAGGAGCTGCAGAGAGGCGTGTAAGACTGCGACTCTGCTTCCTGGTCCCAACTCTGAGTAGTCAGGGTTTTGGAAATTTGGATAAAAAAGATGCCAGATTGTTAGATAAATGAGAAGCACCATCCAAAGTGGGATGAATGCTGTCTCGTCTCATAAGACCAGGTTTTCCCCAAAAAGAGCTCCAATTGTCAATGTAGCCCACGTCATTTTTAGGACACCACACAGACAGACAGCGGTTCAGGGATGACGAGCGGCTAAACATGTCATCACTGGTCAGATTGGGGAGGGGCCCAGAGAATACTACAGTGGCAGACATCGTTTTTGCAAAGTCACACACCGATTCTACATCAAGTTTCGTGACTTCCGACTGCCGGAGACGGATGTCATTAATGCCGGCGTGAATAACAATTGTGGAATATTTACAGTTACTTTTAGCCAGCATTTTCAAATTTGACTCGATGTCGCCTGCTCTGGCCCCAGGAATGCATTTGACTATGGCCGCTGGAGTCTCTAGGTTCACGTTTCTGACTACAGAGTCGCCAATGATCAGAGTTTTTTCCTCAGCGGGTGTGTCGCTGAGCGGGGAAAAACGATTAGAAACGTGAACAGGTTGGTGGTGTACCGGGGCTTTGCAACTAGGTTTCCTTCTCACCGTCACCCACCCAGTCTCCTCGCTGCTGAGGAGAGCCGAGGGACCGCTGACAGGGGGGCCTAAGCTAGCTAGCTCCGCTGCAGCTAATGGGCGTCCGTCAAGATTAACTGGCGCAGACGGTGTTTCAATGCAGCGGAGCCGGGATTCCAAATCAGACAACCTCGCCTCGAGCGCCTCAAAAAGACAACATTTATTACATTTACCGTTATCGCTAAAAGAGGCAGAGGTGTAGCTAAACATCTGACAGAGAGAGCACACCAGAGGAGGAGAGGAAGGAGAGCTAGTAGCCATAGCTAGTGGCTAGAGAGCAAACCACACAGGCAGACAGCAAAACAGGAAGTGACGATACGTTACCACAAGGAAGTGACGATCCGACACTCAGCAACAGTTCTGACACTGTTGCTTCTCTGCACTGTTTTGATATGGGCGATCATCCATATCTCTGCGCAACAACCGTCCGCATCTCTGCGCTGTTTTGATATGGGCGATCATCCATATCTCTGCACAACAATCATCTGTATCTCTGCACTGTTTCTGTGCGCTGTATCAAAGCAGCGCGGAGAAGCAACAGTGTCAAAACTTGCCCGGAAAAGAGTTTGTGTAATTCATTTTTTTTTTCCACATAAGGCGATCGTTATTTAATCGTTTGGTTTACAGAAATTTTGGCTTCAATCTTTTTATTTCCCGTGACTGGGGAAAAAAAAAAAGCTCAGATATTCAGTTTTGGTAGGCAATGAGATTTATAAAAATGAAAACTGAAAAAAGTAATATAATGTTTTTTAACACAAAGGATTAAGCGGAAGAAGATGAATGAATGAATGAATGAATGAATGAAGTCGTTCCATTTGGAGTAAAGTCAACACTCGGCTTCAAAATTCATAGGGGAGGATTTTACTTTTGGCGGAAAAAATATAATAAAATCACGATCACCTTATGTAGGGAAAAAAAATCAATTACACAAACTCTTTTCCGGGCGAGTTTTGACACTGTTGCTTCTCTGCGCTGTTTTGATATGTTGATATCGTTTTGAGCTGTGGGTTTTCGTTTAAAAAGCGTAGGTATGGCAGTCGGTTTTAGAACCCATTTGTAATGAACTTTCAAGCCTAAAGATCCCTGTATAGCAGGCGCCTCCTCAAAACTGTCTGCAGTGAAATGATCGCTTCAGAGTACAGAAGATGGTGTTGGTTGCCATTTGTCCCTTGTTCTCTGTACTTGCTTCGCCCATTTTTTAAGAAGATCTGGATCTTTTGGGAATGAGAACAGGCTTATGTGTTCACTGGAGCAATTAGAACACCCAGCTGCCATGCAATGTTTCGGCATTTCTTCGCTGATATAGAAGCTAAACAGCTTGTTTACATTGACAGCACACGGATCAGCCAACAGGAACTTCACCTCATGACATATCCGGAAACGAGGCGAGTCTCAGGAGATCGCGTTAGTGCAAAACGGCGCTAAATTTGAATTCACTTGAAAATATTTTTCCACTTATTTAGCGTTCTAAGTCCTACGATTTTTTTAATTTACTATGCACAAATATATTTTTCTCAACCTGAAGGTAGACAAAGCCTCACTGTTGCCCTATGATCCCTGACCATGAACAGGAACCTTATTCAAACTTCATGTTTACACTCCCTCAAAGATAAACAGGACGTGTCAGACTCACATGAGCCAATACATGAAAATATGAGATAATCAGCTCTTAAAGAGTCCCTTTATGCTTTTTGGGGTTTCCCCTTTATTTTAGTAGGTTATGTGAATGAATGAATGAATGAATGAATGTATTTCGGATAGTACAGTACAGGTTAGAAGAAACGGAATAATATAACAACAAGGTCAAATTAGACAATGACTCCTGTGATTATACAATTCAACGTAAGTTATCCGAAATGGGTGATGGCTGAAGCCGCAGCTTATATTGCCCACCCATATTCCATCCAAGAATTCAAAAGAGAAAAAGAGAAAACAGACAAGAGCGATTACAATTCAAAACAAAGCTAAGACAAAATGTGACAGAGAGAAAAAAAAAAAACTAAGCTAAGCTAAGTTAAGCGATTACTATTCAAAAACAAATCTAAGACAAAATGTGACAGAAAAGAAAAAAAAACAAAAACAAAAACTAAGCTACAACACAACACAGGCTGGATATGGCAATCCTTATGTGATTTTACATGTCGTCTTGTATATATGTTTGGAGTATTTCTTCCCTTAGTTTTTGTTTAAATTGTCCAAGCGTTGTACATGATTTTAATTCAGGTCCAAAATCGTTCCATAATCTGACTCCTTGCACTGAAATACAGTGTTGCTTGGTGGTTGTTCTCACTGTAGGCTTTTGAAATATACATGTTCCTCTGAAGTGATAACGTTTCTCCCTTATTTGGAACAACTTTTGGATATTTGCGGGCAGTGATAAATTCTTCACTTTAAACATTATTATTGCAGTTTTAAAGTCAACCAGATCTTTCAACTTGAGAGTTTTTTGTTTAAGAAAAAGTGGGTTTGTTGGTTCCCTGTAAGCTGCTTTGTTTATTATTCTAATAGCTCTCTTTTGAAGCATAAAGAGTGGATATATGTTTGTTTTATATGTATTTCCCCATACTTCATTACAATATGTCATGTATGGGAGTATTAATGAATGATACAAGGTGTATAGTGTGGGTTGATTCAGCAAATATTTCACTCTGTGTAATATTGAAATTGATTTGGATACTTTACCTTTAATATAATTAATATGTGACTTCCAACACAGTTTATTATCGATTATTACTCCGAGAAATTTAGTTTCAGATACCCTTTCAATCTCTACACCATTTACACTGAGTTTAGGTACTGGGCTGTTGTGATGGTTGTTAAAGACTATAAATTTTGTCTTACTTAAATTGAGCGTTAATTTGTTTGAATCAAACCACAGTTTAAGCTTTCCTAATTCCTTTCCGAGTGTGTCCAGAAGTTGTTCCAAATTGTTTCCACTGCATAATAGATGAGTGTCATCGGCAAACAATATTAAGTCCATTTTTTCTGAAACTTTACATATATCATTTATATACATATTGAATAATAATGGTCCCAAAACTGAACCCTGTGGGACTCCACAGGTAACCTTCAGTAACTGTGAGTTTTTGTTGCTAACACATACATACTGATATCTATTCTTTAAGTAACTACTTAACCAGGACAGTGCTACCCCTCTAATACCACAATTTTGTAGTTTCTTTAATAATAAATTATGATCTACTGTATCAAATGCTTTTTTAAGATCCAGGAATACTCCAACTGAATACTCTTTATTTTCTATGGCTGTTGATATTTTTTCTGTAAATTCCATTAGGGCACATGCAGTTGTCCTCTTGTGTCTGAACCCATATTGCTGCTCACACAATAAATTATTCTTCAGTATGAAGTTGTCAATTCTCTCATAGAATATTTTTTTTCAAGTATCTTGGAAAATTGCGGTAATAGTGAAATTGGTCTATAGTTTGAGAGTTCCCCTCTGTTGCCCGTCTTGTATATCGGAATTACTTTAGCTATTTTCATTGCATTGGGAAATATACCTGTTTGAAGAGACAGGTTACAGATATACGTCAGTGGTTTTACTAGGCATTCAATAACAGTTTTGACTAGGAGCATGTCAATACCATCGCAGTCCGTAGATGTTTTACTTTTGAACGATTTAACAGTTTCAATGACCTCTCTTTCGTCTGTGTTCTTTATGAGGATGGAGTCTTTTACAGCAGTGTTATTGCATATTGTATCACCTGTAAGATAAGATAAGATAAGATAAGCCTTTATTAGTCCCACAATGGGGAAATTCCAGGATTGCAACAGCACAGGGATAGCAACACTCAGAGCAACAATCAGAAGGCAAGAAAAAACAACATCTAGTAAACATATGTCCATATTACTATAAATGTATATATATAGACACACAGTGCAGAGCATTATGGTTGGTTGGTGAATGTGCAGCAGAAAGTCTAAGCTCTCTCTCCGCGGATGCGGCGGGCCAGCTGGAAGTCTTTGGGCATGATGGTGACCCCCTTAGCGAAGAAGAGACCACCAGGTGGGCCTCGCTGGTCTCCTGCAGAGCCATGACGGCGAAGCTCAGGAAACGCAGGACGGTCTTGAAGTCCTGAGCGATCTCCCTCACCAGGCGCTGGACGGGCAGCTTACGGATGAGCAGCTCCATGGATTTCTGGCAGCGACGGATCTCTCTCAGAGCCACGGGCCTGTGACAGCGAGGCCTCTTCACTCTGCCGGTGGCCGGAGCGCCTCTCCGAGCAGCCCTGGTGGCTAGCCGTCTCCTGGGGGGCTTCCTCCTCCAGTAGATTTTACGGGCGGTCTGCTTGGTTCTTGCCATCGCTCTTTATTATTCTGTCTTATATTTCTTGCACGCCGCCTAAACTCCAGCCCGGCACCCGCGTCGTTTTCGCTACAGCTCCCGGTATGTCGAGTTTCCCATTAGCACCGGGCGGCGGCCAAGTGCTAGCTAGCACTAGCTCCTCCCCGCTGTAGCGTCTCCCGCTGCAAACCGTGGCTCCGTCCGCCGACCCGGGAGACCCCCGGGGCGATCCGTGCGTCCGTGATATATATACAGAGTGAAAGGTGTAGAAAGAAGAAGGAAGATAAAAAAAAAAGGCTGTTGCAACGGGCAGCCTACTCGTGTGGCGCCACCGGTCCGGTGGAACCGGAACCGGGGCACCGTAGTGGGTATTTCTCGAGCCAAATTAGGTCCAATGTTAACAAAAAAATTATTAAATTCATCTGCAGGTGAAGCTATATTCACACTCTGAGTCATTTTATTATTTTTTGGAATATTGTCTGGGTTGCTTGTATTTCTGCTTTTATTTCCAAGGATACTGTTGAGTATTGTCCATGTATTTTTAATATTGTCTTTGTTTTTCTCCAGTTCTTTACTGTAATAGTCTCTTTTACTACATCTTATTATATATGTTAACTTATTTTTGTATGTTTTATACCGCTGCTCTGCTTCTTTTGTCCTTTTCTTTAGGAAAGCTTTATATAATAAATTTTTCTTTTTACACGCCTTTTGTAGTCCTTTGGTTAACCATGGTTTTATGTTTAAGCTTTTTTTTTTTTACTAATGGGCAGTTTTTTTCATAAAGAGTGGTTACAATGTTTATAAATGTGTCATAGGCTTCATTTACATCTGATACATAGACTTCTGTCCAGTCTTGCTTCAGCAGGTCCTCTTTAAAAGAACTGATTGCATTTGGTGATTTGTATCTGAACGATTTTGAGATTTTTTTCTGTGTTGGCCCCGGTGTGGCCATGGATAAGTGCAAAGGTTGGCAAGTGGTCAGTTATATCATTTATTAATAATCCACTTTCTGGACTTCCGGTTATGGCTGCCACGTAGGACGGACGTGTCTCGCTCTGCTCTGCTCCTGGAGAAAAAAAATCGGCAAATAACTCTCTCATTTGGGACAGAACGTATCCCAGCATTTGGGCGAGGATATGTCGGCGAAGCCTAAGGCTGGAAAACCAGGAAAAGGAAAAAGCGAGCCGCCGAAACAGTCCAAATTAACGGACTTTCAGGTCTGTAACGCAGCAAACAAAACTCCATATATGGCGGAGGAGGCTGGCGGCGGTGCGATGTCTGCGGGGAATGGCGCAGATGCGCTGATGGCTGCCATGAGTTCAATGAGAGCGGACTTTTCCTCTAGATTTGATGGGATTATGACAGCGTTGGAAGGAATAAGAAAGGAATTGGGTGACTGTGTAGAACGAACGGCGCAGATGGAGCTCTGTCTCGCTAGTGCTGAAGATGACGTCACCCGTCTTCAATTAAAGGTGCGCACTTTGGAAAAAAAAAATAAATCTCTGGAAGATAATATTTTGGATTTGGAATCTCGGTCGAGACAGAATAATTTGAGGCTGGTGGGTCTTCCAGAGGAATCAGAAGGTCGGGACGTATGTTCCTTTCTGGAAAAGTGGATTCCGGAGGTGCTGGGCAGCGAGGAGTTGCAATCAGCAGTGGTTCTGGAAAAAGCACATCGTATTGGCCCACGGAGAGATAAGGGACCGCCGAGGACCTTAATTATGAAGTTTCTTAGCAACAGAGACAGGATGAAGATCTTCAACGCTGCACGTGCTAAAGGAGAGATTAAACACCAGGACCAGCAGGTGCGGTTCTACCCAGATTTGGCCACAGGAATCCAGCAATTGAGGAAGCAGTTTGATCCCATACGTAAGGAGCTGCGCAACCTTGGGATTCGTCATGGTGTAATCTATCCTGCGAGACTGCTGACCACGTATGAGGGCAGAACCCACATCTTCAAGACCCCAGAGGAGGCGCAGGAGTTCATCAAGAAGATCAAAGAAGAAGAAGAGACTGGTGGGAGCTAAGCATGAACAAAATATAAGGTAGAATAATTAAGCATTTGCACAGGCATCTGACTGACTTGAAGTAAATAGTAAGTTTACAAAATATAGATTGTATTATATATTAAACAAAACAAAACAAAAACAAAACAAACAAACAAAAAAAAACCTATGATGTACAAAGTTGTTAAAAATTTTGGAGTTAAGTTGGAAAACTACAGAGGAGAGTTAATGTTACGTCATTAAAAGCAGTAGAGTTAGGGTGATTGGGAGGATGAAGAAGGAGTGGCTTAGGCTGTTCCCCGTGGGTGTGGAACGGTCGATGGCTATATCGGGAGACAGAATTTTTCTTTTGATTTTGGGGGGTTTGCCACAAGTGTGGGAAGGGGAAATTTGTTTGTGTGTAGTTTGTAGGATGAATGTTCAACCACTCATGTTTTTGCTTCTCTGTATGAGCATGTTTACACTGCAAGGTAATCCTAAACTCTCTATTGATCATGGACCAAAGTGTTAATCTTAATTTAACTTCATGGAATTGCAGAGGTCTACAAAATTTAAAAAAACTTAAACAAGTTATGAATAAAATAAAGGGCATGGGTTCAAGAATTGTGTTTTTACAAGAAACTCATCTGATAGAGGAGGATGTTAAAAGAATTAGGAGTAGATGGCAGGGAAGTGTATTCACCTCTTCATTTTCATCCCGAGCCAGGGGAGTTATGACTCTCATACATAAATCAGTTCCTTTTCAGGTGAAAAATGTAATTAGAGACAAATTTGGAAGATATGTAATCATTCAAGGTTCTTTGCTATTAGAAAATATAAATCTTGTGAACTTATATGGTCCCAATATAGATGATCAGAAGTTCTTTGCTAATTTATTTCTCATCTTATCATCACTTACAGGGCAACATATAATAGCAGGGGATTTTAATTGTACATTGAATCCAGGTGTGGATAGATCAACAGGACTGGATTGTACGCACATTGGATGTAGGATGACTATTAATCATTTTATGAAAGAATTGAGATTGTTAGATATATGGAGAGAAATGAAACCACAAGTTAAAGCCTATTCTTGTTATTCCAGTACCTACAAGACATTCTCACGTATTGATTATTTTTTGATTTCCACAGAATTAAGGTCCAAGATTCAAAACTGCTTTTATGATAACATCGTGATTTCTGATCATGCACCCTGTTGTCTAATATATGTAGATAAAAAATTGACAAAGGAATCAGGTAGATGGCAATTTCAGCATAAATGGCTTCAGGATGAGGAATTTGTCAAGTATATAGAAAAACAGATAGACGAGTTCTTTGACATCAATACTACACAAACATCAGCATGTGTAAAGTGGGAGGCTTTCAAAGCTTTTATTAGGGGACATATTATTAGTTATACAGGATCAAAATCTAAGAAGACTCGAGAGGAGAGAGCTAAATTGGAACATAAAATAAAAAGTCTTCAGGAAAAAGTGTATGCAGGAAGTGACCCAAGGTTGGAGAATGAATTACTGATTTTGAGAGCTGAATACGACAAAAAATCAGCGAATAGAGCTGCCTCGAGTCTTCTAAGATTGAAACAATCTTTTTATGAACAAGGTGAAAAATCAGGAAAATTATTAGCATGGCAGATTAAACAATTGGAAATTAAAACACCAATTACCAGTATTATAAGTAACGGACAGGTAGTTATAGATCCTTTAGAAATTAATAGAGCCTTTAGAGATTACTATGAAAAATTATATGATACCAAAAATGAACCTGATTTAACAAAACTAAATGGGTTTTTGAACGAACTATCTATACCGTGTATTCCAAATGAAAACAGGGAGATATTGGAGTCTAAAATTAGTCAAGAAGAAGTTGGGCTAGCCATTGATAATATGAAATCAGGAAAAAGTGCAGGACCAGATGGTCTTCCAGTTGACCTTTATAAAAAATTTAAGAATAAATTAATAAAACCTTTTTTGGAAATGGTTTTAGAAGCATTTCAAAATAATAATTTACCATCATACATAAATAATGCCTTAATTATACTGCTGCCAAAACCAGGTAAGCCCTCTAATAAATGTGAAAATATGAGACCAATAAGCCTATTAAACGCCGACCTTAAGATAATCTGTAAAATTTTAGCAAGACGAATACAAGAAATTTTACCAAATATTATTAATCGAGATCAGAATGGCTTTATAAAGGGTAGACAAGGCTTCCATAATGTAAGAAGACTATTTAATATTATCTATTTTAATAAAGAAGCACCGGATACAGCTCTCCTATCATTGGACGCCGAAAAGGCCTTTGATAGAGTTGAATGGCCCTTTCTTTTTGAAGTCCTACAAAGGTTTGGACTTGGAAATAATTTCATAAAATGGGTTCAAATAATATACAATAATGCTACAGCAGAAATCCTAACAAATAACAATATTTCAAAACCAATAAAAATCAATAGAGGATGTCGACAAGGCTGTCCACTTTCACCTTTACTGTTTACTATGGCAATTGAACCTTTAGCGATAGCGATACGTTTACATTCACAAATATATGGAATTAAAGTTGGACCAACAGAACATAAAATCTCCCTGTACGCCGATGATATAATTTTGTTTATGTCGAATCTAAAAAAATCAATTCCAACCTTGTTGAATTTAATAAAGAATTTTGGGGAAATATCAGGATATAAAATAAATAAAACTAAATCTTCAATATTAATGCTAAATGAGACCCAGAGAAATTACCCAGCCCCTGAGGTAAATCAATTCAATGTTGTAAATCAGTTTAAATATTTAGGAATCCAAATTATGCCTAAGCTAGAATCAGTCGCCAGTGTCAACTATGAAGCCTTAATGTCAGATATCAATGAGTTAACTCAGAGATGGATGTCACTACCAATGTCGATGATCGGGAGAATCAATATACTTAAAAGTAATATTTTACCTAAAATACTTTATTTATTTCAATACATTCCCTTATCACCACCTTTAGATCTATTCTCAAGAATAAAAAAAAAGTTAGTGGAATTTATATGGAACAACAGGAGGGCTAGATTACGTTTGTCTTTATTATATTTACCATTTGATCGTGGAGGTCTGAAATGTCCAAATTTTATGTTGTATTATTGGTCGGCACAACTGAGGTCTATGACATATTATTTTTCATCAAATGATCTCCCTCACTGGACTGAAATGGAATCATACAATTTACCTTTACCTCTTCCCATATTCATATACTCAGATTCGGCAAAAAAATTACAAAAACAAGTTAAAAATCCATTTGTAAAGCATATGATCAAAATATGGTGTGAAGCTAAAAACTATTTAAAAGAACCACAGTTATTGTCACAATTTAGTCCAATATGGGGTAATCAATATTTTAAACCAGGGAGAGCGGACGCTGTATTTAAAGTATGGAATTTAAAAGGGATACAAAAGATTCAGGATTTATATTTGCCATGTGCAGACAACATAATGTCTTTTGAAGAGCTGAGGATCAAATTTAATCTCAATAGAACACATTTTTTTAAATATCTTCAACTTAGAAACTTTATTCGATCAAATCAAAATAAAGCTCTCACTCGACCTATTTATTCATCCTTGGAAAAAATGATGATGAAAGATAGTAAAAGAAAGGGTATTATTTCAGAGTTTTATAACTCATTGACACTATCTTCAAGTGAAAATTCACTGAAAAGATTAAACTACTGGAAAGAAGATCTGCAAACTGAAATTTCAGAGGAACAATGGGAATTGGCTTGTACAGAAGCTCAAACCAAATCAATAAATGCACGCCTTAAATTGATACATTTCAAATGGTTAATGCGGATGTATGTTACACCGGAGGAGTTAAATAGATATAACAAAAATATACCAGATACATGCACAAAATGCATGGAAAGTAAAGGAACCCTATTTCATTGTTTATGGGAATGTAGATTAATAAGAATGTTTTGGGAGGAGGTGAGGGTAACAATTGAAAAAATAATCTCAAAACAAATCATATTGAATCCTAAACTGTTTTTGTTGGGTCTGTACCCAGAAAAGCATAATTTCAATAAAAGTGAAAGAACATTCATAGACCTCAGTTTGCTTAATGCCAAAAAATGTATTGCACTATTATGGAAAAAGACTCATAGACCAGATGTGACTCAGTGGTTAAGACAGATGTTAACAAACCTTCCATTAGAAAGAATAACATATATACTGAAATCAAAGGAAATTGTGTTTGAGAATATATGGAGACCTTTTATTGATTATGTAAAAAATTTAAACATAACTCTTGAAGAAGAAGGTGAATGATGTGTGTGGACCTTGTAAATTCCAAACTGGTGAACATAATATGTATACTAATGTATTGGATTGTCTAGACTAAACAGAGGAGCATTGTTGAAGACTTGATTTTGTTGGTGGTTGTTGGTGTTTTTAGGGCATTTTTTTTTTTGTAGTACTTTAGTGTTAGTGTTTGATTGTTTGTATCATGTTTGTTAAAAAAAAAAAAAGGTTCAATAAAGATATTGTGGAAAAAAAAATAATCCACTTTCTATTTTCTTATCAATAACATTGACAAACAGGTTGTCAATAAGTGTAGCAGCGTGAACTGTGATTCTACTGGGATGTGTTATTGTGGGATATACACTCACCGGCCACTTTATTAGGTACACCATGCTAGTAACGGGTTGGACCCCCTTTTGCCTTCAGAACTGCCTCAATTCTTCGTGGCATAGATTCAACAAGGTGCTGGAAGCATTCCTCAGAGAGTTTGGTCCATATTGACATGATGGCATCACACAGTTGGCGCAGATTTGTCGGCTGCACATCCATGATGCGAATCTCCCGTTCCACCACATCCCAAACATGCTCTATTGGATTGAGATCTGGTGACTGTGGAGGCCATTTGAGTACAGTGAACTCATTGTCATGTTCAAGAAACCAGTCTGAGATGATTCCAGCTTTATGACATGGCGCATTATCCTGCTGAAAGTAGCCATCAGAAGTTGGGTACATTGTGGTCATAAAGGGATGGACATGGTCAGCAACAATACTCAGGTAGGCTGTAGCGTTGCAACGATGCTCAATTGGTACCAAGGGGCCCAAAGAGTGCCAAGAAAATATTCCCCACACCATTACACCACCACCACCAGCCTGAACCATTGATACAAGGCAGGATGGATCCATGCTTTCATGTTGTTGACGCCAAATTCTGACCCTACCATCCGAATGTCGCAGCAGAAATCGAGACTCATCAGACCAGGCAACGTTTTTCCAATCTTCTATTGTCCAATTTCGATGAGCTTGTGCAAATTGTAGCCTCAGTTTCCTGTTCTTAGCTGAAAGGAGTGGCACCCGGCGTGGTCTTCTGCTGCTGTAGCCCATCTGCCTCAAAGTTCGACGTACTGTGCGTTCAGAGATGCTCTTCTGCCTACCTTGGTTGTAACGGGTGGTTATTTGAGTCACTGTTGCCTTTCTATCAGCTCGAACCAGTCTGGCCATTCTCCTCTGACCTCTGGCATCAACAAGGCATTTCTGCCCACAGAACTGCCGCTCACTGGATATTTTTTCTTTTTCGGACCATTCTCTGTAAACCCTAGAGATGGTTGTGCGTGAAAATCCCAGTAGATCAGCAGTTTCTGAAATACTCAGACCAGCCCTTCTGGCACCAACAACCATGCCACGTTCAAAGTCACTCAAATCACCTTTCTTCCCCATACTGATGCTCGGTTTGAACTGCAGGAGATTGTCTTGACCATGTCTACATGCCTAAATGCACTGAGTTGCCGCCATGTGATTGGCTGATTAGAAATTAAGTGTTAACGAGCAGTTGGACAGGTGTACCTAATAAAGTGGCCGGTGAGTGTAGACTCATGCTGTACATAGAGTTCATGAACTCTGTAACTACATTTTGTTGATGTGGATTCAGTAAATCAATATTGAAATCTCCACAAATTGCTACCATTTTCTTACTAGTAATATTATTGTACAGCTCGACTAATTTATCTCTGAATGTCTCAATGCAAGGTCCCGGCGTTCTATATATACAACTTAAAAGTAGATTTTTTGTTTTATCTTGGTCAATCTCAACAGTGACACATTCCAAGATACCTGGTAGTGCAAAGGACATTCCATTTACAAGCTTACACCTATACAGGTCATCAATATACAGTGCAACACCACCACCCTTTTTTTGAGATCTGTTAATATGAAACATCTGATATCCCTCTATTGCCATCAGGGGAGCCTGCTCTTCATTAAGCCAGGTTTCAGAGACTGCAATAGCTGTAAATTTCCTGTCTAGCTGTTTTAAATAGTCCTGAATCTGTGGAAAGTTTTTGTTAAGACTTCTGCTGTTGAAGTGTATTATTGACAGTTTACCATCTAATTGCACTTGACTTTTGAATTGCTTTTCAGTGTAATATTCACAATGGTTATGAATATTATTGAAAAAGTGGTTATCAGGATCAATATCATTCTCCATCTCTTGTGGTTTATGTTCAGCATAATGGCATATTTTCAGAGTTTGAGTTTCCTCACTCTGTGTCAAATGACTTCCTCCAACTGGGGATAATTGGTGTCTACTCGAGTCGGTCATAAGTTTTTGTTTGTTTTGCTTATTATTTTTTTTTAAAGTACTTTGGCATGGTGTATCAAAAGAATTATTCTTACCGTGTGTGTGAATATGGATTATCATTGACTCATAATTTTCTTAATCAGTGTTCATGTAGGATTTTTGTGACATTATATGGTATATAAAGTCAAACAGGGTTTCGTAAGGCTGTTATAGCCGGGAAGTGAGTTGTGAGGCTGGGCTCTCACAACCTCTTGAAATGCTTCCTATGGCGTGCGACTCAAATAGCCTCTGACAGCCAAAGTCCAACTCCTGGCCTTCCCGCGGTGAAACTTATCACTGACATGAGAAGGGGCGAACCACTGGCGCCTTAAAACCAGTTGCCCAGGGTAAATGGAGCTCTCAGCCTGGGAAGGCAGTCCATCAAGGGCAGGGGTGTCAACCTCATTCCATGGAGGGCCATGACCCTGCATGTTTTACTTCCACCCAGTGTCTTCAGCAGGTGTTTTCACTGATCAGCAATCAGTGGGAAGAAATTCAGTGAAATCACCTGTTAAAGACCCTGGGTGGAGGAAAATCTGCAGGGTCTTAGCCCTCCATGGAATGAGGTTGACACACACGATCTAGGGGAAGGAAAACCCTGATTCTAAACCTCCGCTGCCTTGTGGCTATATTTGATCACAGGAAAGGCTTCAGGAGTAAACATCAAGAACAAATCCGGAGTAGAGCCCTGAGGCGGATAGTAGTCGCTCTGAACTACTTCCCGGCAGCTCCTGCAGTGAATCTGACCCCAAATTGTATTGGTTCATCCTTTCCTTTGGACTCTGCCAGTGATGCCAATATGGGGACACTGATATATGGGCGGCCCAATGTCTCCATATTCACTTGCCCAGGCCTGAAGTACAAACTAGAGAGGCCACTCCAGCGCCATCGCAAGATTCCGGCACAACACGGGACGAGGCAGTCTACCAGTTAAAAGTTCCAACCAACTGGCGTAGGAAGGAGCACCTGGGGTCTCGTTAGACAGTAGGAGAAGTCATCGCAGCTTCACTGGGCAGCTACTGCCCACCTCAAGCTGGGCAGCCCCCAGCCAGTAAGGTGTCGCCCCGCCATGGCTTGCCTGCTCTACTGGCTGCGTAGAGCTTAGGGAACTTTCCTGACAAGCAAGCATCAATCTGCATCAGGCAGTTCGAAAGAAAAAACAACGAAGACTCCAGCTCTTCGATTCGCAAGCTGGAATGTACGCACAATGTGCCCTGGACTCTCTGATGATCTCCAACGAATGGACGACTCACGTAAGACAGCCATCATCAACAAGGAACTTGCACGACGCAACATCAACATTGCTTGTCTCCAAGAAACTTGGCTAGCCAACAGTGGTTCACTTAGAGAAACAGACTACACCTTCTATTGGCAGGACCTGTCTCAGGACGAGCCCAGGCAGCATGGTGTAGGATTTGCCATGAGGAACTCGCTGATCACTTCCACGGAAACTCCCACATGAGGTTCTGAGAGGATACTCGCTCTCTGCATGAAGACAGTATCAGGATTTGTGAACATTATTTCTGTATATGCTCCAACCCTTTTATCTGCCCCAGAGGTCAAAGATCGATTTTATGAGGCTCTCGAGGAAGAAATATCTAAAATCCCCAGCTCAGAAGGCATATACATGCTAAGTGACTTCAACGTTCATGTTGGAGCTGACTGGCAGGCCTGGCCATCCTGTCTCGGCCACTCTGGCATTGGCAGGATGAATGAGAATGGACAGAGGTTGTTGGAAGTCTGTTGTCATCACGGCCTGTGTATTACCAACACCTACTTCAAGTGTAAAGATCTGCAGAAAATGTCCTGGAGACACCCCTGGTCCCGCCACTGGCACCAGCTAGACCTCGTCATCACCAGAAGAGCCGACCTCCGCAGCATCCTCCACACAAGAAGCTATCACAGTGCCGACTGTGATACTGATCACTCACTTGTTGCCAACAAAGTCAGACTGATTCCCAAGAAAATCTACCATGCAAAAACAAAGGGCCGACCACGCATTAACACCTGCACCACTTCTGAAACTGAAAGGGTCCAAAGTTTTGGCGACAGCCTTCAACAAAAACTTGAAGATTATTCAAACGGCAACAATCAAGCAGATGCAGACGCGAAATGGTCCTACCTCTGCAATGCCATATACGAGTCCACTGTGACCGCATACGGAAAAAAAGCACACAAAAACGCAAACTGGTTCGAGGCACACTGGAATGAAATGCAACCAGTCACAGAGGCCAAATGGAAAGCACTGCTAGCTCATAAGCAGAACCTTTGTCCTAGCACACACGACGCCCTGAGAGCAGCAACGAGCAAGGCTCAGCAGATCGCCCGCCGTTGTGCCAATGAGTAATGGCTGAACCTGTGTGCCAACATACAGGTAGCTGCCGACTGTGGCCACGCCAAAGGAATGTATGAGGGCATCAAAACAGCCTCCATCAAATCCAAGTCAGGCAAAGTCATCACGGACCAGCGCAAACAACTTCAGCATTGGGTTGAACACTACCTAGAGCTTTACTCGACCCAGAACATCGTGCCAGACACTGCCCTCAACGCCTTACCCAGCTTGCCAGTCATGGAGGAGCTAGACAAAATGCCCAGCCTGGAACAGCTCAGCAAAGCCATCGACTGTCTTAGCAGTGGTAAAGCTCTGGGGAAAGATGGCATCCTCCCTGAAGTCTTAAAAAGTGGTAAAGTAGCACTCCTACAGCCTCTTCACGAAATTCTCTGCCTCTGCTGGGAGCAAGGATATTTGCCTCAAGATATGCGTGACACAAACAGTCACAATGTACAAGAACAAAGGGGGATTCACAGTGACTGCAACAACTATCGTGGAATTTCATTACTCCGCATTGTTGGCAAATTCTTCGCCCATGTTACTCTGTCCCGCCTGCAGAGTCTTGCTTCACGAGTCTATCCTGAGTCACAATGTGGCTTTAGAGCCAAAAGGTCCACAGTGGACATGATCTTCTCCCTCCGTCAGCTGCAGGAGAAGTGTCGAGAGCAGCAGCAGCCACTATTCATCACGTTTGTGGACCTGACAAAAGCCTTCGACTTAGTTAGTTGAAGCGGACGCTTTCAGCTTTTGCAGAAAATAGGCTGTCCTCCAAAACTTCTGGGGATAATCACCTCATTTCACAAAGACATGCATAGCACTGTCCTCTTCAACGGTGCAACTTCAGACGCCTTCCCAGCCAGCAATGGAGTGAAACAGGGCTGCGTCCTGGCACCAACCCTGTTTGGAAGCTTCTTCTCAATGCTCCTCCATTATGCTTTTGAGGATTGCCCTGGAGGTGTCTACATTCACACAAGATCGGACGGAAAGCTTTTCAACATCGCGCGACTGTGTGCAAGAACCAGAGTGACAGGGGTCCTAATCAGAGAGCTACTCTTTGCGGACGATGCAGTCCTTACATCACACAACGAAGACGGCCTCCAGCACATGATTGACCGGCTATCCCACACATGCAAAGAGCTTGGGCTCATCATCAGTATAAAGAAAACCAACATCATGGCACAAGACGCTCATACTCTCCCTGTCATCATCACTGACAATACTCAGCTTGCTGTGGTCGACAGCTTCATCTACTTGGGGTCCACAGTTACCAACTCCCTCTCCCTAGACGCTGAAACTAATTCCAGAATAGCCAAAGCAGTTGCTGTGACGGCGAAGCTCAATAAAAAAGTGTGGAACAATGATCTGTTGAGCGAGAGGATCGAACTCTGCGTCTACCAAGCCTGTGTCCTGTCAACTCTCCTGTATGGCAGCGAGTCCTGGACAACCTATGTCAGACAGGACAAACAGCTCAATGGATTCCATCTGCACTGCCTCCGACACCTCCTACGCATCAAATGGCAAGATAGAGTCACTAACATAGAGGTACTTGAACGTGCTGGCCTACCCAGTATGCCCACACTTCTCAGCCAAAGGCGTCGTGATTGCTTGGCCATGTGCATGGCATGGAGCCAAACCGCCTGCCCAGAGAAATCATGTACGGTGAATTGCAGGAAGGCATTCGTCTGGTAGGACGACCCCTATTGAGGTACAAAGATGTCTGCAAACGCAATCTCCGATACGCAGAAATAAACACCGTCTACTGGGAGGAGGTGGCCAAGGAATGTGACATTTGGCGCCACTGTGTAAGAGAAGGAATGAGCAGGGCTGAAGCAAGTTGGAGGGAAAAACAGGAGAGGACGCGTACTGCAAGACACGAGTGCGCAGGGGCGGAACAACATCCATCAGCTTCCATCTGTGCCAACTGCAACAAAGACTGCCACTAAAGGATTGGTCCACACAGCCACTCCAAGCGCTGCGCCAATCCTTGACAAGACGTGCTCACCATCACCTCTTTGAGACAAGGATGCCAGAATTATTAATTAAAGTCAAACAAAGTCTGATACAGGAGCTCTCCTCTCCCACAGACACTAGGACTACAACTCTGTCTGAAACGCCTCATTTGGATTTGCTGTGCTCTTCCATGAAGTTATAACATCATTACTTAACAGACCTGATACAGATCTGCCACTTGGCTAGTGTGGCATGCTAGATTTGGGACATTAATCAGGGCAACTATGGGTTTTATGGCTCTTTTTTGTAAACTGTAGTCACATTACTACACTAGCTTTAATCCACAGTTGATAATATATCTTGCGCCATGCTGGATTATTTTATACTATGCCTATGATAGATGGGTAGATTGAGCTGCTGAAGTTGGCTGGTCTAAGCAGCCACAGCCAGAATTCTGACTGACGTTGAGATCAACCTGCCAACTACAAACTGAAAGGGGAGTCTGCTACCTTACAGTGCATCTGGAAAGTATTCACAGCGCTTCACTTTTTCCACATTTTGCTATGTTACAGCCTTCTTTCAAAAGGGATTAAATTCATTTTTTCCTCAAAATTCTGCTACACACAATACCCCACAATGACAATGTGAAAAGTTTTTTTTTGAGATTTTTGCAAATTTATTAAAAATAAAAGACTAAGAAATCACATGTACATAAGTATTCACAGCCTTTGCGCAATACTTTGCTGATGCACCTTTGGCAGCAATTACAGCCTCAAGTCTTTTTGAACATGATGCCACAAGCTTGGCACACCTATCTGTGGGCAGTTTAGCCCATTCCTCTTTGCAGCACCTGTCAAGCTCCATCAGGTTGGATGGGAAGTGTAGGTGCACAGCCATTTTCAGATCTCTCCAGAGATTTTCAATTGAATTCAAGTCTGGGCTCTGGCTGGGCCACTCAAGGACATTCACAGACTTGTCCTGAAGCCACTCCTTTGATATCTTGGCTGTGTGCTTAGGGTTGTTGTCCTGCTGAAAGATGAACCGTCGCCCCAGTCTGAGGTCAAGAGCACTCTGGAGCAGGTTTTCATCCAGGATGTCTCTGTACAATGCTGCATTCATCTTTCCCTCTATCCCGACTAGTCTCCCAGTTCCTGCCACTGAGAAACATCCTCACAGCATGATGCTGTCACCACCATACTTCACTGTAGGGATGGTATTGGCCTGGTGATGAGCGGTGCCTGGTTTCCTCCAAACATGACGTTTGGCATTCACGCCAAAGAGTTCAATCTTTGTCTCATCAGACCAGAGAATTTTGTTTCTCATGGTCTGAGAGTCCTTCAGGTGCCTTTTGACAAACTCCAGGCGGGCTGGCATGTGCCTTTTACTAAGGAGTGGCTTCTTTCTGGCAACTCTACCATATAGGGCTGACTGATGGATTGCTGCAGAGATGGTTGTCCTTCTGGAAGGTTTTCCTTTCTCTACAGAGGAATGCTAGAGCTCTGACAGAGTGACCATCAGGTTCCTGGTCACCTCTCTGACTAAGGCCCTTCTCCCCCAATCACTCAGTTTAGACGGCCGGCCAGCTCTCGGAAGAGTCCTGGCAGTTCTGAACTTCTTCCATTTACGGATGATGGAGGCCACTATGCTCATTAGGACCTTCAAAGCAGCAGAAATTTTTCTGTACCCTTCCCCAGATTTGTGCCTCAAGACAATCCTGTCTCGGAGGTCTACAGACAATTCCTTTGACCTCATGCTTGGTTTGTGTTCTGACGTGCACTGTTAACTGTGGGACCTTATATAGACAGGTGTGTGTCTTTCCAAATCATGTCCAATCAACTGAATTTACCACAGGTGGACTCCAATTAAATTGCAGAAACATCTCAAGGATGATCAGTGGAAACAGGATGCACCTGAGCTCAATTTTGAGCTTCATGGCAACGGCTGTGAATACTTATGTACATGTGATTTCTTACTTTTTTATTTTTAATAAATTTGCAAACATCTCAAAAAAACTTTTTTCACATTATCATTATGGGGTATTGTGCGCAGAATTTTGAGGAAAAAATTAATTTAATCCCTTTTGGAAGAAGGCTATAACTTGACAAAATGTGGAAAAAGTGAAGCACTGTGAAGACTCTCTGGATGCACTGTAGCTACTAGATGTCTGTTTGTCTATTTTTTATATATTCTATCCATTTCAGCTAGACAGCCTTTTTCCAGCCGGATCATCTACCTACTCATGACCACATATTTCAGTCACAGATGTTACTTTAGATTATTAAATTAAATTTTATAATAGTTTATTGCACTCTGGACAAGACACCTCACAATTATCAACAGTTAGCTGATGTTAGGAGAGTTACCCTAGATTTCCACTGACCCCAGATGTGGGCCATTATGGCTGCAAAAACTAAGGAGGACCAATCCCAATCACGTGACAGCAACAAGGAAGCATGATGTGCTAGCTCTCATATGGATTTGTGTGCTTTAATAATACATACTGTATGTAGCCTGTCCATTTTAATTCTGTGAAGTGTTTGTATGTTATATCAAAGTTTTTATCTTCTCTGACACAGTGGTGGAAGGGTAGACCTCAGAAAATAATGGGCGAACCTTAAATAGTTTATTAAATACAGTAGATACCGTTGCATTTCCTTGTGGACTGGATCCGGCACCTGTCAAAACTAGACTTCTGTATTTTTAGTGAGCCTGATTCCTAGGTGAGGAGTAGCACACTCCGGATTGCAGCCATAAGGGATCACAACTGGAGTCAGTGGAAATGTTATCGACCACTCAATCCCGTCTCTGATGATGCTTTATTTGGTCTTTTAAACTCCAACATTCAGCCAGTATTTGTAACCATGACATTTTGTCCAACAACCAAAGCTAAAAGCTAAAGTTAGCCCCAAACATGATGTCACCATCAGCACAGAGACCTCAGAGAAATGATGAAGAAAGAGGGAGGATGGGGTGAGTTGGGGCTTCAGTTTAAAATGGTTCTGCAATATTTAAACCCTGAGTTGTTTTGACCAAAGCATGTCACCGTCTCTGGCTGACCATCCTGTCTGATGGGAAGATGGCGGCACTGAATGAATCTTTTTTTTTTTTCAGACAACAAAACCACCACATGCTGACAATAAATTATAGCACAAAATATGACATTTTAAAATAAAATTAACATTAATAGGCTATTTTTTGTAAACAGCCAATGCAGACCCTGACTGCAAATCAGTCTCTTTAAATTTAGGTCACTCAGCATGGCTGCAAGAATATTTAAACTGGAATGTAACATATTTGAAGACTTTTCCAGCTTTTGAGACCCTCTTATATAATACTGGCATCTTTCAGTGGAAAAAGCAGGACTCCAGAGTGTACATGAGAGGATTCCAGCACAAGATCAGGGCTAAAATAAGCATGTGGGGGTCTGCAGGACAGCTGCTCCTCTTCACGGACACAATGCAGAAATGTGAAGTGGAGGTGTCGAGGATGGGAGCCTGTCACTGACCGGCTTTTAGAAAAAAAACAAAAAAAACTTGTGACAGTGCGATCAACATGGCAGCTTGGAGAGGGGATTAGGGAAGATTTCCTGGTTCTCCTCGCCAAACTGATGGAGAGTGAAGAGACAGCAGGAGGCTCAAATGCTGAAAGTGTTCTAGTGCTAATTTGTCTACAACAGGGCTAAACTGCGGCTCCAGAGCAACATGCCCCCCAAAACTCAAATTATAGAGCGAAATGTAGCAAAAAAACAGTCAAGAAATTCTAAGATAAACTGAGTAAAATGTTACAAATTTATGAGAGAAAGGGTGCATATTTATGAGGAAAAAAACTCTCCCACCATTATTATTACAGCCCAGTTTACTCTGATAACTCAACTGTGTTCCTTCATTATTCAGCACCAATGTGCTTTGTGGCTCCATGACGACTTTTTGCCCAAAAACCGCTCAAAATGGCTTTCCACAGTAGAGATCGTTGACCCCTGAAAAAAGAGTGACGGGCGTGTGAGTGGATTTAACGAAAACACAACTGCATGGAGAAAAATTAACACTTGCAGACACGCCCTGGCCAGTAAATCTTTCCTCTAATACAGCCAGTCGTCAGGGTGTTAAATTAAATTACGGCTCCATTTCCTCCCAGTCTTCACCCTTTGAGAAAAAAAAATCCCTCACGACTTTTAACAACCACTCAGATCTGCTCATTTCCTGAAAACTCACAATACAAATGTCTTCCCACCACAAGAACCACTGGGGTACCAGGAATTATTAGCAATGGTTCCTATTTTAACACATTCCCACTAAAAATTCACAAAAACATTTCATTCCTTAAAAAACCTTTTCAGGAATGTTTTTAGCTGCTATGCCTAAGTAGGAATGGGAATGTCATTGGGTTAGAACCTGTGGCTCTTTTGATAAAAATAAAAAAATTTTGACCAAAAAAGAAAGAAAACTCACAAATGTATGACAAAAAAGTCCCAAATGTACACAAAATAATACATTTATGAGAGAAAAAGTTGCAAATTTGAAAAAAGTTGCAAATTTACTAGAAAAAGTAATAAATTTATGAAAGGAAAAACACTTTTTAAATACAAAAAGTTATAAATGTATTGGGAAATACATTTCCAAATTTTGAGAAAAAGTAATAAACCTCTAAGAGACAAAAATCTAAAATTTCTGTGGAAAAAAAAATCACAAATATATGAGAAAGAAGTAAAAAAAATAAATTAATGTTAAAAAATATCATTGTAGCAAAAAGTAGTACATTTTAAGAAAATGTAACAATTTTACAAGAAAAAGTTGCAAATTTGCTACAATAACTCAATTTATGAGAGGTAAAAAAAAAGTAAATTCATGCAAAAAAGTTGTAAATGTACGAGTAAAAAGTTTTAAATTATGAAGAAAAAAGTTTAAAATTTATGAGAAAATATAAGACAAAACTATTGGCAGCTTCAAGTGGTACCCCTCAGCCTTCTGGCGTTAAGAGCACTAGCTGGCTCAATTTTTGTGCAAAGTCACCCAAAATCAAAATCATTCCAGATTTTTCATAGATGCAACTATTGGATTGATATGAAAAGCTTATGTCATTTCATTCACAAGTTATCACATTTACAAGGTTTTTTGAGAGCTGACCTCTGACATTCCCCTGAGGTTAAAGTCAGCAGATTGTTCAAAGATAGGACTATGGTATCAATGTCAAACATGTACTTTCCTCTCTCAGTTATCATGTTTACAGTGTTTTTGGACAAACTGACCCGTGACCTTGACCTGGAGTTCAAGGTCACCCAAATTTGTACTCTTAAGAGAGTTGTCGTAGATACAACTATGGTATCAATATCAATATCAATATCATTATCAATATCAATATCATTTTCTTCTCGAGTTATCGTGTTTACAAGAGTTATGGAAAATCTGACCTCTGACGTTGAGATCAAGGTCCCCCAAATATGAACTTGTCCAAGATTTTTCTTAGATACAACTATGGTATTGATTTGAAAAGACCACATCATTTCTTTCTCTAGTTATCGCATGTCCCAAAGTTGGAGTTGACGGTTAAGCGACTGCCACCGCTGTCCCTTCGCCCAGCGGGGTGACGACAACACCCCATCAGCCTTTTAGCGGCTGATGGGGTGTTGTCGAAAACAAACTATATGAAAAAAAACTCAACTCTATGAGAAAAAAACTACAAATATGAGAGAAAAGTATCAAATACACAAGAAATAAAATGCAAAAACTGTAGTTGTCATTTGCCACTGCAGCAAACTGTTGCCTTTATGTGATCATGTCATCAAACAGTCTCTGTTCAAAACACACAGCTGTCAACAGGGTTTTTGCTGCTAAAAAGGGTCTAGTTCTCTGCAGTACACTGTACAATAACCAAGCATTTATGACCCAATCCGAGCTCAGTGTGTTTTCAAATGAAGGATGACTGGAATGTCCTTGGAAGTGTGCACGTGAGAGGAGGCGGCCTCTCACAACACATTCACATTAGAAACGGCACGGAAAAGAGAAGCAAATCTATTCCATGATATTACTCTACACAAAACCAGACTTTTATCCGCTACATCGGTATTTGGTTTTCAGATCTGACATTTGGATATTCAGCTTTCGTCTTACTGTCCATTTTCAATAAAGGAAAATTTTATCTCTACATTTGGAGGAAAATCCTTGCAAATTTTGGGGAAAAAAAAGCTAATTCAGAAGAAAAAGGAAGCAAATTGAGGATATAAAAAAAAGCCACAGATTTACATGAATACATTTGCAAATACACAAGAAAAATATATATTTTTTTTAAATTGTTGAGGAAAAATATCTTAATAGCTCCTGGGCTCATCTGGGCACTCAAACCCCTCCACCACGATAAGGTGGTGAGCCATGGAGGGGTCTCCTCAGGTACTTTTTAAAAAAATAAACATATCTTTAAGAAAATACAGACTTTCATTCTGACTTATTTGTTTTCATGAAACTGTCACTATGCTATGTGGGTATTCCTTAGGAGGCCCTAATTGCTACTATAGAGCATGTTTGATATTGATGATTCAAGATCAGGGAGGCTCAGACTTGATTGGCAGCAGCAAAGAAATCATACCAACGCCTCATTATTTAAGTATTATTTTGACAAATAATTAGAGGTAAAAAAAAGGCTCACATCAGGCCACGGCTGTGATTACAGCCAGGCCCAAATTCAAGAATAAAATTGTCCAGTGTGTGGCCAGCCTAAGAAGACACAGAGGGCTTTATCCATTTACACCCACCATAAAGTTCTGTCAACTTTAATTCCCATAATGATTACACATGGAGGATTGCTGACCTAATCCTTCAGAAGTTGGCTGAAAAGGTGCCGTTTTACACCGTAACATCAGCTGTAATTGCTCTAAGAGATTTGTTCTTAATCTTCTCAGCACCTCGGGAGGACCATCTGTCCACTAGAGTCAATTGGCTAAAGAGCAAACTATAGATTAGTCCCTCAGCAGTGGACATCCACAACAGAGGAGCTGACTCACACAGAAAACAAGTTCTTCATGGTTCTGGTATTCATTTATAGTTTTTTGTTTTCTAGTTTTACACAGATGTTAAGGTCATGAGCCTGGAAAGTTAGCATGGACTGTATGTCACTGATGCATGTACTTATTTTTGCAGTGGTTCCACTACCATTATATTAGCGGGGTGCCCCCCCCCCCACTTTGGAAGGTCAAGTTAATTTTATTTCCTATATAGCGCCAGATCACAACAGAGGTCATTTCAGGTTACCTTTCCTGTATCTTGCTATTTTATTAAACAAACTAAACAGCCTTATGTTATTTCTGTCTCTACATGATCGTGCATTTATAATTCTCCTCTCTCTGTTCTCCATATCACGCACATGGCAGAATTCCAACCTCAAGCACACGTGATGTTGATCATAAAAATTCCACATCTACGAATGTATTTATTTATTTATTCCACAAATATTACTGTTGATACGTCATTTCATTTTAAAGTTCATGGGCATGTTTAGTTAACTGTTCCAACGAAGAAAGAGAGGAGTGCATGATGGAGAAAATAGAGAAAATCACAGAGAAGAAAAGGCCAAAAAAGTGAGACTTTAACTTTCCAAAGTATGGAAGCAGTTTACAGAAAATAAATAAATGAAACAAGTTAAATGTAGACTCTGCAAAGGAGAGTTGTTATATCCCAGTCATATCACACTACAGTGAACGCATCCATCCTCTTACTCCTCTCCGTTCCCCAGTTGGGGCCCAGTTTAAACACCACACTGGTACGGTTAGTGAGTTTTAGTGAGCAAAGTTAGCGCTTTTTATTTTCAATGACCGACTGTCTCAGCTTTAGAAATGTGACCACACTGTTAGTGTGCTGTTTATATTAGTTCACCTGTGTGACAATAATCTCTTGTACGATGATTGCTGATGGCTGAGCTGTTTCAGTTATGCTATGTAATATCAGCCCTCATTCTGACTATTAGTGCATTTCAGGAAATTAGAATATCATGATTTATAGTTTAATTAAAAATAACTTTAACCATAATCATCAAATATAATTAAAAGAGCTTAAATATTTCACTGTGTGTGTAGTGAAGGCTCACATTCCTGAAGTGCAATTTAAAGTCCAAATGTCACGTAATAGGGTCCTTAAAATGTCTTGAAACTAGATATAAAAGGGAACCGATCCATTCGGGTCTCGGTGCATATGCTTCAGTAACACCGGAACATTCGTTAATTTAAAACTGCCGCGCTTGGCCTGACGTTCCTACTCACGGCCCCCGGAATCGCCTGGGGAAGAAAGCGGAAGTGACGAAACAGATTGTACCTTAGTTTGATGCTTGGGGTATCCCGATTGATTGTTTTTATGGAGACTGGAAGAGGCACCGCATATTTTTAATACATAGACAGTTTTTTTCCTTTGTTTGTGGAAGGCAATCACTATTTTTGTTCTTAGTTACCCCTCGTTACCAACGTAACAACGACCAACAATTTTATCCTTAGAAATAAATCATCTATCGTATTGCTGGATGGCACCGTAAAACGGGGCTATAAGGGACGGCTGGGTAATAAGGGACACTTTTCTGGGAAATGTTTTAAATGTAATTCGTGTTGTTATTGTCAAATATTTTAAGGATTCATGGATATTTGACAATAACAACACAACTCAGGGTCCTGCTCAAAGTAAAAAAAGCAGAATTCTGGATTTGGAAGGCGATTCCTCTCTGTTCCGGAGCCGCAGGACAGTAGAAAGTGTGAGGCCATCAGCCTAATGATTGAGTCCACACTTTTCACTGTAGTGAGAATAGCTCACGCTGAGCGCTCTGCCAGCCCCCTAGCTGTGGGGGTCACACACACGACGTGTTCCTCAACACACTCAACAATTTTTTTTCCCGTATATTTTTCTTTTGGGCGTACAGAAATGGCAATACGCCCGTATTTGCTAAAACTGCACTTTCCCCGTATTAAAATAAGGCGAAAACGTATCACTTGACAGGTATGCGCCTCCATTCTCATTCTGATCTGGTCAATTTCTTGACAGCAGCGGCTCTCCTCCACTGTTGGCATTGCTTGGCAACACTCACAGGTGCACCAATTGAAAAATTCAAGTACAAGAATTTGCAAATATTTTCTGAATGCATGTATACATAAATATGCTTGTTTGTTGATATTGTAAGCACAGGTTTGTTGATATTGCAATAGTGAGCTTTTATAAATTTTGTAACAATATAATATATATAATATTCAATAATGTGTTCACATCCTGTCCATATTATTTACACCATATCCACCTCATAAATGCCTTGCAGAACTCATGTAAAATAAAGTGAAAAGATCCATTGCATTATTCATGTTGTCTTTGTTTATTAATAGAACTTTCAAGCCCTCCCCATGAAGTGCCATGTGCTAGAGACATAGTTTTTTCCCAATTATTTCTAGTTATCAAACCTTGAAGCTGGCGTACAAAACAACAAGCTAGATTTCTAATTTGTCTACAGTGAGAAAGGAACATTCCTGGTTATGGCCCTATACACACGATCCTGGGGATTTTAATAAAAGTCATTTTCCACAATTACTTCCATTTCATCCTTGATTTTGTTGCTACAACTGAATGAGGAAAGAAAGGGTTCTACTGTAAGCTAGCGCCCCACTGTATCGTCATAATAATGGCTTCCGAAAAACCGATATTTATGGAGCGCCCTCGACAGACCCCCTTCGGCTTCCCAATTTTGCCGGTGGTTATAGTTAATTTATTAAACATCACAGATTTCTTTTGGCTTACCATTCAACATTCTGGAGGCGATTAATGTCCAATTCAATGACATTTTCCACTAGTTTTGCTCTCTGGTCATCGTCGGAACTGTTGTCATCAGACAAAGCATCTGATTCCGTCTCGGACAGCTCAAACCTGTAAGGTTCTATGCCTCTGTCACTGTCTGAACCACTGTCATCAGTATCTGGGGTGTCGTCTTCCCTGAATTCCAAGTCTGATTCACCAGAGGACAAAACTAAACTAATTTGTTCACAATCGCTGTCACTTTCCGTCATGATTGTCCAATGTTGATAAGTGTGAATGTGGATACGGCAGGGCAGCCAGGGTGAAATTTGTGACGTCAAAATCATGGCCGCGGTCTGGATTGGCTGTCACAAGCCAGCGAGCAAGGCGGGGCCTTCGCCTGGTGTATTTTGTGCAATTATGTAAATACGGGTGGGTGATATGGTCTCCGGTATGAATATTTGGTTTAAGCTATGTGTATTTTATCAAAATTCGTTGGCATTTGGAAAAAAAAATTACGTGACATTTGGACTTTAAAGTGTTTATAAACTGCCATTTTGGACTGGAAGAAGTTCTTTTAATTTTCATCTGAAGCCTGATTGAACTTTTAAATCCAGCACAGTTTCAAACAAGATGGATTTTTTTTTTTTTTTTTACTTTTATGGACTTGAACATTACTCTAGTTTGTTTTGAACATGCAGAGCTACAACAGCCCTCCATGCTGCAGCAGAAGGTGTTTTGGGGTTGAAAGACTGCATTTTAATGTCTGTTATTTACATGTGTTGCTACAAACACTTTTTATTAAGCTGCCAAGTTCAAGTTTCCACCATGTTTCATGGGTCATTATTTCATTTAGCTTTGGAGACTTTTTATAATAGGCTATGCTAAATGAGGCAGAGACTTACAACAAGGCAAGAGAGAAATTATCTTTCGATCCCGATCAAATTTTTCCACGAGTTACACATATGTTTGTCAATTTAAAAGAATTCTCCACGTAATTAAAGTTGTCAGCTGTCGCATAATAAAAGAGTAATATTTAATTTTTTGAAACCGTTTAGTGGACTACATTTTCTTGTCTTGGACTACACACGTCACCAAACACGATTATGGCCGTTCCACTTTCAAAGCTCACCTCCTGTTTTCTGATCAATGACTAAAGCATCCAAAGAGGAGAAAAACAACACAAATGTATTGTGTAAAGCTGTAAACCTAGGGGAAACATTGTTATAGTACGTTTTCTCATATCTTATGAAAGACGAAAAAGAGATAATAATAATACATTTTATTTATGGGTGCCTTTCAAGACACTCAAGGTCACCTTACAGTAATAATAAATAAATAAATAAAATACATTAGAATCAACATAGAACATAGACAAAAGACAATGCAACTCAGTGGGGGTAAGAAAACCTGAACAAATTGGTTTTGAGTTTAGATTTGAAAAATGAAAGAGAATCAATGTCACGAAGATCAGGAGGGAGTGTATTCCAAAGTTTCAGTGCCAAGTAGCTGAATGCTCTGCCACCCATGGTAGTGAGCCGAACAGAGCGAAACAGTGAGATGAATGGAAGAAGAGGATCTAAGGGTGCCTGCAGGTATAGTGATGTGGAGGAGGTCAGAGAGGTATGGAGGGACAAGGTTGTGGATGGCCTTATAGGTGAGTAATAGTATTTTACACTGTATTCGGAATGTGACTGGGAGCCAATGAAGCTGCTGCAGAACAGGACAGATGTGATGAACAGATGGAGTCCTGGTGATGATACAAGCTGCTGAGTTTTGTACCAGTTGTAATTTATGGAGAATTTTCAGGGGAAGACCAAACAGGAGGGAACTGCAGTAGTCAAGACGAGATGTAACAAGACTGTGAACCAAGATGGCAGCGGTATGAGATGTGAGGGAGGGGCGTAAGCGGTTGATGTTGCAGGTTATGTTGTTAATGTGAGATGCGAAGGGAAGCACGCTATCAAGGGTGACACCCAGACTCTTAACCTGAGGGGATGGAGAGATAAGAGAATTGTCCAATAATACATTGAAGCTGGAACATTTGGTTAGAGTGGACTTCGTGCAGGCAATTAACATTTCTGTTTTATCACTGTTTAATTTGAGGAGATTGAGTGTGAACCAGGACTTTATCTCAGAGAGACAGTAAGTGATGAAGGTGGGAGGGTGGAGTTAGGTTTAGTGGAGACATAGAGCTGAGAGTCATCTGCATAGCAATGGAAATGAATATGATATTTATGGAAAATATGACCAAGTGGAAGTATGTAAATGATAAATAAAAGGGGCCCCAGGACAGAGCCCCGGGGCACTCCTGTGTTGACCGGAAGTGAGTGAGAAGAGAATGATTTCAGCTGAATGAACTGAGTGTGGCCACAGAGATGGGATTTGAACCAGTTGATGGATATACACTACCGTTCAAAAGTTTGGGGTCACCCAGACAATTATTTTGTGTTTTCCATGAAAAGTCACACTTATTTACCACTATGAGTTGTAAAATGAATAGAAAATATAGTCAAGACATTGACAAGGTTAGAAATAATGATTTGTATTTGAAATAATAATTTTTTCCTTCAAACTTTGCTTTCGTCAAAGAATCCTCCAATTGCAGCAATTACAGCATTGCAGACCTAACATGATTGCACAAGGGTTTTCTAATCATCCATTAGCCTTCTGACGCAATGAGCAAACACATTGTACCATTAGAACACTGGAGTGATAGTTGCTGGAAATGGGCCTCTATACACCTATGTAGATATTGCACCAAAAACCAGACATTTGCAGCTAGAATAGTCATTTACCACATTAGCAATATATAGAGTGTATTTCTGATTAGTTTAACGTTATCTTCATTGAAAAAAAGTGCTTTTCTTTCAAAAATAAGGAAATTTCTAAGTGACCCCAAACTTTTGAACGGTAGTGTATGTGTAATGCCAAGACTGAGAAGTCTGTCCAAGAGAATGCTGTGGGAAATGGTGTCAAAGGCTGCACTCAGATCAAGTAGGATGAGAACAGATTAAAAAAAAAAAAAAACAGAATCTGCTGCCAGAAGGATATCATTTGTGATTTTCAGTAAGGCATCCCCAGTAGAGATGGGGGAGCTACTGTTGCTAGAGAATTCAGAGGTCTGCATTGCTGTTAAGTGACAAACTAGTTTTGTTTAATTGGGCCAATTCTACTCATTTCAAGCTCCATATTTTAGATTAGTATAATTTTGGATAATTTTTAGAGCCAATGAATTCTTATCCATCTTCTATGGTGAGAGGTCCCACATTTAGATCCCGGACAAACCCCCATTTATGACAATTGCTTCAACACGAAACAAAAGGGAAGAGTCTGTATACTGAGGTTTCAAATTTTCTAACACCTAAGGCAAGGAATGTAGAAATGGGATGAGGACTTGACGAGTTTTTCTTCCTTGTTCATCCCATTCACAAATGGGGTCTGGTCTTTTTCAGTGATACAACTGCAAAGGCATAAGTGCAAATGTGTCAGTCTTTATGTAAACAAAACAGAAGGAGGATACCAGCTGTGATCACGTCAGTCTTTTGTCAGTGCAGACAAAGAAAAAGAATAAAAATGTATTCATGCCTTGCTCATACTGCAAAAGGAAATGAAAGTGGTAAGGCGACACCAGTGTTTATGACACCTGATTCTACTACAGCACCAAATAAAATGTGAACATGTATCTGTGTTACTATTAAGCATTTTTGAAAGCTTCTATTTTTAGATTTTATGCCATGTAAAGGGAAATACAATTTAACTTAATTATACAAAAGAAAAAGATCATCTAAAGCACCAAAGACCTTTAGGGGTTGGTATAGTCAATACATTTCCACAATTTTGTTGGACTGTACTACTGTACAATGACAATAAAGCCTATTCTATTCTATACATAGTCTGACAGAACTGATAATCTTTAAAGGTCCCATGCACTGAAAATTTGTGTTTTTGTGGGTTTTAACCTTCTTAAATGTCTTATTTGTATCAAATTGGTATTATTAGTGTAAAAAAAACAACATAAAAATCCTCACTTCTCTTAAAAAAAACATACGCAGCCTTTATATCATTTTTGTGTCCGATTAGCTGTTTTAACTCTTCCAGGTTTTTTTCCCCTCTATGTCAAGAAAAGGTAAGCCAAGCCTTGATATGTGTCACTGCTCTATTATTGGTCAGCCTAGCTATCTGTCTATGACCAGGTAGCCCAGCCGAGGCACTAGCTTCCAAACTAGGGAGTTAGCTTACCAAACATGGTTTATATTGTTATAATCTTTAGATTTCAGTCACCCTAATAAATATTCCTGTTTCCACCTGTTTCACTAATCCACAGTCGATAATATCTCGCATCATTTTAGCTTATTTTGTTATATTTTCGCCGCCATGCTACATGATCCATTAGCTTTAGCTTGGCAGTTTAATGGCTAGCTGAAACTAGCAGTTTAGCCCCTCATTCACAAATGTTTCTGTGCTTGTCATACTCCAGAGACCAGTCATTTGCTCTCGACCAATGAAACCACACACCCTTGTCCACCAGTGATGCATGATTTCATTCAGTCTTCAAGGGAAATTTACGTTACTGGACTCAGGCTCAATCAGACATAGGAGCTAGCCAACTATGATTAGCAATCATGATGTAAGAAGGAAGGTGGAGTTACATGCTGTCTTTGGGATAGAGACACACACTTAAGTCAGCCGTTCTGAAAAAGGCTGCAAAAGATGTCAAAATGTGGTAAAGGGCAGTGAATGGGACCTTTAAAGAAATTTTAACATTAAGGTCAAAAGCAGACTTCAAATATCTGGTGAGATAAACTTAAACCATTAATTTATTAGCTGACCTATATCCAATTATATACTACTGTGGGGGACCCACGCTGTAGAGTTCAGTAGTTTTCCCCTCAGACTGAGAGAGCATGGAGATCAAAGGGCTGGGGGGTAAGGGGAACTGTCTGGGGAGAGTGAATGGTGAATGCAGGACCTCAGGTAGCAGGGAGGTGTGAGTTTTGGGATATAAAAGAGAAAGTCCCTGCTTCACGAGTTTAATGTTCTGATTCTGGAAGATGTGAGAGTGAAATAAAGTTCATCTGCTCAGAAAGTTTGGTCTGGTTATTTCATCTCCACACTAGTGACCCTTGACGCAGAACGGAACACGAGGCGAACACCCCGGAGATGACCCGGACGGGAAACCCCAGCAATGCGCCGTTTCGGTCAAACTACCAGACTTTTGGCTGCACGACCCCAAGTCTTGGTTCCTCCACACCAAGGGCCAGTTCGCGCTCTGGGGAATAACGGCAGATGACACCAGGTATTACTACGTGGTCGCAGCGGTGGACGCTCGCACAACTCAGCAAGTAGCGAGCCTGCTCCAACAGAACCCAGCCCACGACAAATATGGGGCTCTCAAAGCCGTGCTGACCCGGCGCTACACGCTCTCGGACTGCGAGAGAGCGGAGAGGCTCCTGACGCGCTCCGAATTGGGTGACGGGTCAGCGGTCGAACGGATGGAGAGGATGTTGGCGTTAATGGGCACGGACAACGGGCATTTTCTATTTGTCCACTTTTTCCTCCGGAACCTCCCAACAGCGGCCAGGGCGGTCCTTGCCAACTTGCTGTTGCTGGCCGCGCGTGACTACCGTGCGCTAGCCCAGGAGACAGATCAGATCATCCTCACCACCAGAGCCCTCACAGTGAATGCAGCGGTGTCAGAACCCAGCAAGACGGCCAGCGGAAGCGAGGAGCCAGCGATGGTAGCGGCAGCGGGGGCCAAGAAGCGCCAGAGAGACACGCTCTGCTCCTACCACCGCCGTTTTGGAGAGGACACACGCCGATGCGTGCCACCGTGCCAATTCAAGCGTTCGGGAAACGCCAGGACCAGCAGTCGATAGCAGCTGCGACCGCCGGTGAAGAAAGCAAGCTGCTCTACGTGACAGACTCATGCTCGGGGAGACGATTCCTCATGGACTCCAGCTCCCAAAAGAGCCTCATCCTGCCATCCTAAGCCGACCGGCTAGCGGGAGCTAGCGGCCCAGAGCTGACGGCCGCAAACGACTCAGACATTAAGACTTTTGGTGAGAGGACACTGACTGTATCCCTGCACGGCCGTACGTACCAGTGGACATTCTTCATAGCGGCATGCAGTTTCCCATTCTTAGGCACTGATTTTTTGTGTGCACACAGACAACTAGTCGATGTTACTAACAGACGCCTGATTAATGCAATGTCTTTTGATTCTCTCCCCTGTACAGCTCGAGGAGCCGGGCCAACAACGCTAGCCAACGTCACAGCTCCAGGTGGTAAGTTCCACACACTGCTCACCCAGTTCCCAGCACTCACGGTCCCGACGTTTTCGGCGGCCATCACTAAACACGGGGTAAAGCACTTTATTACCACCACCGGGCCGCCCGTTTTTGCACGACCTCGGCACCTGGACACAGCTAAACTGGCCAAAGCGCGTGAGGAGTTTGCCAACTTGGAAAGGCTGGGCATCATCAGATGATCAAACAGCCCATGGGCATCCCTGCTACACATGGTCCCTAAGGCCGAGGGATTGTGGCGACCATGCAGAGATTTCCGCAGATTAAACAACGCCACAGCGCACGACCGCTACCCAATCCCCCATATTCAGGATTTTTCCGTTCACCTCGCCGGGGCACGTATTTTTTTCTAAGATAGACCTGGTCCGTGGTTACCACCAGGTCCTGGTGCACACGGAGGACATACCTAAAATGGCAGTAATAACCCCATTTGGTCTGTTTGAGTTTTTACGCATGTCTTTCAGGTTAAAAGGCGCGGCACAGACATTCCAACGCATGATGGATGCAGTGTTGCACGATCTGTCGTTTGTGTTCGTCTACCTGGATGGCATCCTGGTGGCCAGCGCGTCCGAGGACGAACACGTAGCCCACCTCAGGACGGTTTTCCGGAGGTTGGAGGAGCACGGGTTAATAATCAACCCGGCGAAATGCCAGTTCGCCGTGACGGGGATCGATTTTTTGGGACACTGCATCTCACCGGAGGGAGCGATACCCTTGCCGGACAAGGTGCACGCAGTGGTGAATTTTCCCCGGCCTCAGACAGTCAGGGCACTGCAGGAGTTTTTGGGGATGGTGAATATCTACAATCAGTTTCCTCCCCCGTGCAGCCCAGCTCATGCAGCCGCTGTACACCGCGCTTAAGAAACGGAAGCCGGCGGACAGAGTTGACTGGACTCCTGAGCGGGAGCAAGCGTTTTCCAAGGTTAAAACAGCTCTGGCGAACGCTGCACTGCTGCCGCACCCACACCCGGCGGCTCAGACTGCGCTCACTACAGACGCATCTGACATGGCCATAGGGGCCATCGTGGAGCAGTGTGTCGCCGGCTCTTGGCAGCCACTCGCCTTTTTTAGCAGATCTTTGAGCGAAAATGAGCGTAAATACAGCGCGTTCAACAGGGAGTTGCTAGCTCTCCACCTGGCCATACGCCACTTCCAGTTCTGGCTGGAAGGGCGCGCCTTCACTGCGTTTGTGGACCATAAGCTGCTAACGTACGCGATGGTGAAGATTTTGGAACCATGGTCGGGCTGGCAGCAGAGACAGCTGGCCGCGATCTCGGAGTTTACGACCAACATTCATCATGTGGCGTAAACTTAACGTGGTGGCTGACTGTCTCTCGCGCACCTTAGTGGCCCCAGTCTACGTGGGGATAGATTACACGGCCATGGTCGCAGAGCAGATTGGCGACGTCGACGTTTGCACGCTCCAGTCTGGACCAACAGGGTTAAGGCTGGAGAGCAGAGTTATGTAAGACGGGGGCCCCCTCCTAATCTGTGACGTCTCCATGGGCCACCCGCGCCAGGTGGTACCACGCACTTGGCGACGCCGCGTTTTTGAGTCGGTTCACTCCCTGGTGCACCCAGGCATACGCGCGTCAGTCAAAATGGTGGCAGCAAAGTTTGTCTGGCCGAGCCTGCACAAACAGGTGAAAGAGTGGGCTGCAGCCTGCGTAGCGTGCCAACAAGCCAAAGTGCACAGGCACACAAAGGCCCCCCTTGAGCTGTTCCATATCCTGGCTAAGAGGTTCAACCACGTTCACGTGGACCTCATCGGCCCCCTCCCGCCATCACAAGGGTTCACGCACCTCCTGACGGTGATGGACCACACCACGCGATGGCCCGAAGCAGTCCCACTAGCTTCCACCGTGTCTGCAGACGTGGCACGCGCCTTTTTAACAACATGGGTGGCACATTTTGGCACCCCTTCGGACATCACGTCCGATCGGGGCCCGCAGTTTGTTTCCGACCTCTGGTCCACGATGGCCCGGAGCCCGGGTGTCTCAATTCATCGCACGACCGCATACAACCCACAGGCCAATGGGTTATGCGAGCGTTTCCATAGGTCACTGAAAGCAGCGATCAGGGCTTCCCTTACGGATGCAAATTGGGTGGACCGGTTGCCGTGGGTTCTATTAGGGTTGCGTTCTGCACCGAAGGAGAATTCAGTGGCTTCCCCAGCAGAGCTGCTTTTTACGTAGCCCCTGCGGCTCCCCGGTGAGTTTTTACCAGATAACCCCGCGCCGAATATCCATCCGTCCCCGCGTTCGCAACATAGCGTAGACGCACGAACGCTCCCTGGCCCGACCCACCACTGTTTTCCCCGCGCGTTTGTGCCAAAAACCTTGAAGGACGCGGAATTCGTGTTTGTCAGGCACAATGCCCACCGGACCCCATTGCGCCCACCCTACGATGGCCCGTTCAGAGTGCTGGAAACCGGGGACAAACATTTTGTGTTAGACCTGGGGGGTCGCCAGGAGAGAATTTTTACAGACAGGCTTAAGCCCGCCTTTGTTGTGGCAGACAAGCAGCTGGTGTTGGCTCGAGCTCCTCAGCGAGGAAGACCCCTACTGAGAGCTCCCCAGGTAAATGATTCATCACAGCAGTCACACGAGCATGCTGAATGTTTCTCCTCCCCCTCCAATGTCCCCCCACAGATGGACACACCCCCAGGAACCCCCCACCGGCACAGCAGCGTCACGGAGTCGAAGACCCCTCGTTACAGCAGCTATGGGCGGAGGCTGAAGCCGCGAGGACGGGAGAGTCAACACTCAGTCTGAGACTCTGGGGGTGGTGGTGTGGGGGATTCATGCTGTAGAGTTCAGTAGTTTTCCTCTCAGACTGAGAGAGCATGAAGATCAAAGGGCTGGGGGGTAAGGGGAATTATCTGGTGAGAGTGAATGGTGAATGCAGGACCTCAGGTAGCAGGGAGGTGTGAGTTTTGGGATATAGAAGTCCCTGCTTCACGAGTTTAATGTTCTGATTCTGGAAGATGTGAGAGTGAAATAAAGTTCATCTGCTCGGAAAGTTCGGTCTGGTTATTTCATCTCCACACTACACCATTTACCACAGTTTCCAATGCAGACAGACCTTCTGTGTATAACTGCATATTAACTGGCCCCAGCTTGTTCTGCTGCTGAATTCACTGCTCCTGCATAATTAATAGATATCAGCTCCTACTGATGTGGGCCAACCAGTGTGTCTGCCATCCCATCCTTCCTCAACACTAACTCTTACCGATGGCGGTTTCTGGCATGGCGAACAGCGTCTTCTCGGTGGCCACCCTAAACCGTCCGTGAACAGAGAGACCGACACCCTGCAGGTGGAAGAGAAAGAGAGTTAAATCGAAATATTACATTTTTTAAAAATACAAGAAAAGACAAAGAAAGTCTTTACATAGAAAAACTACTGAAAATAATTAAAAAGGAAAACCCGTCCCATCATGGGTATGAGTGTGGATGTGTGCTTAACTCCCAGCTGGGAAAGAGGTGAAGGCTAATGAGCAGCGTAAGCCAGAGGATGTCTCCAGCACAGTAAGGACTCTCTGTGTATGTCAGATTATAGGGTTGCCTTGGTAACGACATCGTCATCCGTTACTACAACCACAACAAGGTGAAATGACTGTCAGGTACTCAAGCAATCATGAAAGCTAATTTCTGCACAGGTTGATAAATTCTTGATTTCTTGATCAGTGCAGATGATTAAAATGACATGGTGGAAATACCTTTTTTGTTTGCATCCGTAGAAGAACACTTTTTGTTACATAGAAGAAAAAGATGTAAGCTGTAGAGGAAAAAACTTACTAATCTTGATGTGCCTTTGTAACTGTCTTTACCTTAATTTTAAGGCTCAAAAAAGGAGACTAAAAAAAAAATTACAAAATAGCTCTTTCCATTGCAGATCCCTTGTTCACAAAATCTGATTTTGATCCCTGCTCTTTCCTTTTCTGTCCACCAAGTTGACTTTTCAACTCAAACATGATGAAATAAAAACTTACAGTTGCACTCAAAATTATTCAACCTTCAAGCTTTGAGTTGCTCTTAAAAAAATCAAACAAGAAACATTCAAACTCTTCAACTGTTCAACTATTTAAATGTTTCTAGTTTGACTGCTGCACCCATATATTTTTATTATTTTATATGCTAAAAAACTCAATGATCCACCCTCTTCCCTAAGTATTGTTAGCATTGTTAGTTTCAGCTCCAAAAAATCTAAATGGCAGTGAACAAAATTCAGAAACTCTGAGGTTACTGTGGCAATGCTTTATAGGTCAGAGGAAAATCAATATGGGAGTGACTGATCATGAGGTAAATCTCCTGAGGGCTGATGTACACGTGAACTGGGGAAGGGAATTACATTTATGAGTCATTTATTCTGATTAATCTATAAATCAGGTCTGAGTCCAGGAGATCCTTTACAAGTGTGCACAGCTCAAGGTCACACGTTTCAGCTACAGCACATTTTTATATACAGGAACTGAAGTATATCACTGTGAATAATAAAAGTGTAATAAATCCCACACTAATAATTCTATATTCTGATATCAAGTGTCTTACAATAAGAGAACCAATAAGGGTGCAGACATAAATATATCAAATTTATCAAATACACGTGCTAGATTTGAACACAATCTTCTTCTTTCGGCTACTCCGTTTGGGGTCGCCACAGCTGATCATCTGTCTCCATCTCACTCTATCCCTTGCATCTTCTTCTCTAACACCAACCCTCTCCATGTCCTCCTTCACTACATCCATGAATCTTCTCTGTGGTCTTCCTCTTTTCCTCCTGCCTGGCAACTCCATCTTCAACATCCATTGTCCAATATATCCACTATCCCTCCTCTGCACATGTCCAAACCATCTCAGTCTTGCCTCTCTTACTTCGTCTCCAAACCACTCGACCTGAGCTGTCTCTCTGATATACTCATTTCGAATCCTGTCCATCGTAGTCACTCCCAATGAAAATCTTAGCATCTTCAACTCTGCCACCTCCAGCTCCACCTCCTGTCTTGTCAGCACCACCATCTCCAAACCATACATCATAGCAGGTCTCACTACCGTCTTGTAAATCTTCCCTTTCACGCTTGCTACTACCTCACAAATCACCCCTGACACTCCACCCACTCCACCCTGCCTGGACTCTCTTCTTCACCTCTCTTGTGTATTTTCTATTGTTTTGGATGGTTGACCCCAGGTATTTAAACTCATCTACTTTCACTACTGCTACTCCTTCCATCTCCACTGTTACACCTGCCTCCCTCTCATTCACACTCATGTATTCTGTTTTGTTTCTACTGACTTTCATTCCTCTTCTCTCCAGAGCACACCTCCCCACCTCTCCAGGTTCTCTTCCACCTGCTCCCTACTCCCACTACAGATCACAATGTCATCTACAAACATCATGGTCCACGGAGACTTCTGCCTGACCTTATCTGTCAGCCTGTCCATCACCATGGCAAACAAGAAGGGCTCAGAGCTGATCCCTGATGTAATCTCACCCCCACCTTAAACCCATCTGTTACTCCTGCAGCACACCTCACCACTGTTTCACTGTCCTCATACATGTCCTGCACCACCCTAATATACTTCTCTGCCACTCCTGACTTTCTCATACAGTACCACACTTCCTCTCTTGGCACCCTATCATATGCTTTCTCGAGATCTGCAAAGACACAGTGCAACTCCTTCTGATCTTCTCTATACTTCTCCATCAACACTCTTAAAGCAAACATTGCATCTGTTGTACTCTTTCTTGGCATGAAACCGTACTGCTGCTCACTGATTGTCACCTCTCCTCTTAACCTGGCTTCAACAGTTCTTTCCCATATCTTCATAGTGTGGCTGATCAACTTTATGCCTCTGTAGTTACTACAGCTCTGAGCATCACCTACTTAAGTATGCATGGTTCAGGGAGCATATACCTTCGCCAAGGCTCCTTCCATCCCTCACAGATCACCTCCAAAATGCAATGGGTTGGTGTGCAAGCCTAGAGCCACTTCTGGTGAAAACTGCATCAAAGTCTGTCCTTTAGTTTTGGAGTACTGTTACTAACACACTGAGAGTGTGTGTGTGTGGGGGGGGGTAATGTCTCTTCCTTTGTCCTTCCTGGCAAAGGTGGAATGGAGCACCCGGGGGGGGGGGGGGGGGGTTGCATCCCCCCCGAAAACCCCCTCACCGAACCGAGTCAAACGAATGCAAAACGGACGGTCAGTCTTGGCGCCTTCATTCCCTGAGAGCAGATGTCTCTCGCTGGTTTGGCCTTCCGACCGTGTGCCTCCCATTCCTCTGTGGGCACCTCCGGGACCCCACACGTGTGGCGTGACAGCCAGTGGACTCCAGTCTCCAAGCTGATCGTGCCCCGCGGGGTTCCAGAATACGGTAGCCCCAGCAGTTGAAAACTACAGGCATCTGCGGTCAGTTTCGCGACGTCTCTGGGAAGGGACGCTTACTGTCAGTGTGGTCAGTGGTAGGTAGACTGTGTCGGCGGAACAATGTCAGCTCCTCCCTCTTCCCTCAGGGCAGTGAACTCAGGTGTTTAGCCCTGCCCAGTGCTTAGCCTGATTGGTTAACATTAGAACCAATCAGACCAAGCAGGAATGCTTACGTAGCTAGAAACGTTCTGTCCAAAGTAACCCATTTTGGGGGGGGGGGGGGGGGTTAACTGGAAATTCACAGCAGACAAACACAGACTTGGGACTGGGGTCTGACTTTGCTCTTGATATGTCTTGTAAGTCACAAAAAACATGTTACAGACATGTTAACAACAGAAAAAAAAAGTGATTTTTAGTGGAGTGTCACTTTAAACAATGATTTCTTTAAGAGAAAAAAGTTATACAAACTTACCTAGCTCTCTGTGAAAAAGTAACTGCCCCCTAAACCTCATAACTGGCCGTGCCACTCTTGGCGACAACAACTGCAATCAAGCGTTCGCAATAACTTGTGAGTCTTTTACATTGCTGTTGAGGAATTTTTGCCTACTTTTCTTTGCAGATTGTTTTAATTCAGCCACACTGGAGGGCCTGAACTTAAGGTCACAAACTGACGGACATTCTTGTTCACGATTTTCTGGGAGAGAGAAGAATTCATGGTTCCATCAATTACGACAAGTCGTCCAGGTCCTGAAGCAGCAAAGCAGCCCCAGACCATCACACTACCACCACCATGTTTGACTGTTGGTGCAATGTCCTTTTTATGAAATACTATGTTAATTTTACGCCAGATGTAACGGGATGCATGCCTTCCAAAAAGTTTGTCTCATCAGTCCACATTATATTTTCTCAAAAGTCTTGGGGATCATCAAGATGTTTTTTAGGCAAATGTGAGATGAACCTTTGTGTTCGTTTTGGTCAGCAGTGGTTTTTGCCTTGGAACTCTCCCATGGATGCCATTTCTGACCAGTCTCTTTCTTATTGTTGAATCATGGACCAGTGTGCAAACTGAGGCAAGTGAGGCCTGCAGTTCTTAACGTGTTGTTCTAGGTTTTTGTTTCTCATCTGTTCTTGAATTTCTTTATATTGCGGCATGTGTTGTTTTTTGAGATCTTTCAGTCTACTTCACTTTGCCAGATAGGTTCTATTCTCTTTACTGATTTCCTGATTCAACAGATCTGGCATGCAAAAATACAAGAAACTAGGAAGAGGCAAATACTTTTTCACAGCACTGTACGATGTAGATACATAATTGACATCACCTGGTGAGGGATGAAACAACATGGCCACACATCATGAATTGACTGATTACAGACAAGGAGCTGTTTTGATCATGTCCTCAGTGAAGACAGCAGCAGTGCTAGCTTTGTGGTACAGCCGAGGATTAAAAATATCTGATCACTGGAGACTAGATTAGATTAGATTACATTCAACTTTATTGTCATTACACATGTATGAATATAAGGTAACGAAACACAGTTTAGCATCCAATCAGAAGTGCAAAGGACAGCAGTGCAGTATATACAGTAATTAACAGTATGTGCAATTTAAGCAAATATATGCAAATATATGCAGCAGTGCAGAAAGTTAAGAGTACTGTTATGTACAAATAATGTACAATAAGTTAGATGGGCAGTTATGTACAGGTGAGGATGGTAAGAGATGATGGTAAGAGAGTCAGCGGGGAACTAGGTTCAACTAAGCAGAGCTCTGCCAGGAGTGGCTTCTCCAGTCTAAGAGTCAGAGCCCAAATAAAGTAACAACAACAAGAACAAAGACCTTGTGTAACTGATGTGTCTGAAATGGTTCCATCCTCTACACATTGAGAAACACACAGATTGTCGGATATTTATGGATATTTGCCTTTACAGTGCATCCGGAAAGTATTCACAGCGCTTCACTTTTTCCACATTTTGTTATGTTACTACCTTATTCCAAAATGGATTAATTTTTCCCTCAACATTCTACACACAATACCCCATAATGACAACATGAAAAAAGTTTTTTGAGATTTTTGCAAATGTTTTAAAAATAAAAAAAGTAAGAAATCACATGTACATAAAGACGTGGACAAAACTGTTGGTACCCCTCTGTTAATGAAAGAAAAACCCACAATGGTCACAGAAATAACTTGAATCTGACAAAAGTGGTAATAAATAAAAAGTCTATGAAAATTAACCAATGAAAATCAGACAATGCTTTTGAATTGTGGTTCAACAGAATTATTTTAAAAAACAAACTCATGAAACAGGCCTGGACAAAAATGATGGTACCCTTAACTTAATATTTTGTTGCACAAGCTTTTGAGGCAATCACTGCAATCAAACGATTTCTCTAACTGTCAATGAGACTTCTGCACCTCTCAGCAGGTATTTTGGCCCACTCCTCATCAGCAAACTGCTCCAGTTGTCTCAGGTTTGAAGGGTGCCTTCTCCAGACGGCATGTTTCAGCTCCTTCCACAGATGTTCAATAGGATTTAGATCAGGGCTCATAGAAGGCCACTTTAGAATAGTCCAATGTTTCGCTCTTAGCCGTTCTTGGGTGTTTTTAGCTGTGTGTTTTGGCGCATTATCCTGTTGCAAGACCCATGACTTGCGACTGAGACCAAGCTGTCTGACACTGGACAGCACATTTCTCTCTAGAATACCTTGATAGTCTTGAGATTTCATTGTACCCTGCACAGATTCAAGACACCCTGTGCCAGATGCAGCAAAGCAGCCCCAGAACATAACAGAATCTCCTCCATGTTTCACAGTAGGGACGGTGTTCTTTTCTTGGTATGGTTCATTTTTGCGTCTGTGAACATAGAGCTGATGTGCCTTGCCAAAAGGCTCCAGTTTTGTCTCGTCTGTCCATAGGACATTCTCCCAGAAGCTTTGTGGCTTGTCAACATGCACTTTGGCAAATTCCAGTCTGGCTTTTTTATCATTTGTTTTCAACAGTGGTGTCCTCCTTGGTCGTCTCCCATGAAGTCCACTTTGGCTCAAACGACGGATGGTGCGATCTGACACTGATGTACCTTGACCTTGGAGTTCACCTTGAATGTGTTTAGAGGTTGTTCTGGGCTCTTTTGTTACCATTCGTATTATCCGTCTCTTTCATTTTTGATCAAATTTCCTCCTGCAGCCACGTCCAGGGAGGTTGGCTACAGTCCCGTCGATCTTAAATTTCTGAATAATATGTGCAACTGTAGTCACAGGAACATCAAGCTGCTTGGAGATGGTCTTATAGCCTTTACCTTTAACATGCTTGTCTATAATTTTCTTTCGAATCTCCTGAGACAACGCACTCCTTTGCTTCCTCTGGTCCATGTTTAGTGTGGTACACACCATGTCACCAAACAGCACAGTGACTACTTGTCACCCTTTAAATAGGCCGAATGACTGATTACAAGTTTGTAGACACCTGTGATGTTAATTAGAGGACACATCTTGGTTGAACATGTCCCTATGATCACATTATTTTCAATCTTTTCTAGGGGTACTGTCATTTTTGTCCAGGCCTGTTTCATGAGTTTGTTTTATAAACTAATTCTGTTGAACCACAATTCAAAAGCATTGTCTGATTTTCATTGGTCACTTGCTGCTCATTTTTACCCACACCGACATGAGTCACATAGATGGGACAGTTGGTTATCTGGTATGTCCATACGCTAACTTAACAGGGAGTGAGACTAAGGTAACAGGGTCATAAAAGGTCAAAATCCTTTTTCACCCATCCATCCATCCATCTTCTACCACTTTTCCGGCGGTCCGGGTCGTGGAGGCAACAGTTCAAGCAGAAAAGCCCAGACTTCCCTCTCCCCAGCCAACTGCTCCAGGTCTTCAGAGAGGATACCAAGGCGTTCCCAAACCAGCTGGGAGACACAGTTTCTCCAGCGAGTCCTGGGTCTGCCCCAGGGTCTCCTCCCAGAAGGACATGCCCGAAACACCTCAAGTGGGAGGCATCCAGGAGGCATCCTGATCAGATGCCCAAACCACCTCAACTGGCCCCTTTCAATGTAGAGGAGCAGCGGTTCTACTCTGAGCCTCTCCCGTATGACTGGGCTCCTCACCCTATCTCTGAGGGTGAGTCCAGCAATCCTATGAAGAAAGCTCATTTCAGCTGCTTGTATCTGCAATCTCGTTCTTTTGGTCATTACCCAAAGCTCATGATCATAGGTGAGGGTAAGAACGTAGATTGACTGGTAAATTGACAGCTTTGCCTAAGAGCTCAGCTCCCTCTTCACCACAACAGACCGGTACAACGTCTGCACCACTGCAGATGCTGCTCCGATCCGTCTGTCAACCTCTCGTTTCATTCTCCCCTCACTCATGAATACGACCCCAAGATACTTAAACTCCTCCACTTGGAGCAGGAGCCTGTCCCCAACCCGGAGAGGACAATCCACCTTTTTCCGGCTGAGGACAATTAACTCGGACTTGGAGGTACTGATTCTCATCCCAGTTGCTTCACACTCAGTGGCAAACCGTCCCAGTAAGAACTGTAGGTCATTGCTGGATGAAGCCAGCAGGACAACATCATCTGCAAACAACAGAGATGAGATCCTGTGGTAACCGAGCATGACACCCTCCGTTCCCTGGCTGCACCTAGAAATCCTGTCCATAAAAATTATGAACAGGATCAGTGAAAAAGGGCAGCCCTAGCGGAGTCCAACTCTCACTGGGAACGAGTCTGACCGAGTGTTAACAATACGAACCAAACTCTCACAACGGTTGTACAGAGACCGAATAGCTTATAACAACAAGCCCGATACCCCATACTCCTGGAGCACCCCCCACAAAAAACCACGAGGGACGTGGTCGAATGCCTTCTCCTAGTCCACAAAGCACATGTAAACTGGTTGGGCAAACTCCTACGAACCCTCGAGGATTCTCGAGAGGGTAAAGAGCTGGTCCAATGTGGCACGGCCAGGACAAAAACCACATTGCTCCTCCTGAATCCAAGGTTCGACCAACGGCCGGATTCTCCTCTTCAGTACCTTGGCATAGACCTTCTCAGGGAGGCTGAGGAGTGTGATCCTTCTAAAGTTGGAGCACACCTTCTGGTCCCCTTTTTTGAAGAGAGGCACCACCACCCCGGTTTGCCATGCCAAAGGCACTGCCCCCGACCTCCAAGCAATGTTGCAGAGGCGTGTCAACCATGACAGCCCTACAACATTCAGGGCCTTGAGGTACTCAGGGCGAATCTCGTCCACCCCCTGGGTGCGACCACCAAAGAAATTTTTAACCATCTTGGCGACCTCAGCCCCTGTGATAGGTGAGTCGTCCCCCTCGTCCACAATGCCTGCTTCTGCTGTGGAAGGTCTGTCAGTGGGATTGAGGAGCTCAAAGTATTCCTTCCACCGCCCGACGATATCCCCAGTCGAAGTCAGCAGTGCCCCATCCGCACCATATACAGCGTGGACAGGGAGCTGCTTCCCCCACCTGAGCTGCCGGACAGTTTGCCAGAATCTCTTCGAGGCTGACCAAAAGTCTTGTTTCATGGCCTCACCAAACTCCTCTCATACCCGACGTTTTGCTTCAGCAACCACCCGAGTTGCACTCCGCTTGGCCTGCCGGTACACCTCAGCTGCTTCGGGAGTCCCACAAGACAACCAAGCTTGATAGGACTCCTTCTTTGGCTTAATTGCCCCCCTCACCACTTGTGTCCACCACTTGGTTCGGGGGTTGCCACCATGAGATGCCCCAACAACCTTGCGGCCGCAGGTCTGGGCCACCACTTCAACAATGGAGGTGGAGGACATGGCCCATTCAGACTCCATGCTTCCAGACTCTCTCAGAATGTGGTTCAAGTCCTTCTGGAGGTGGGAGTTGAAGACCTGCTGGAGAGAGCTCTCAGCCAGACGTTCCCAGCACACCCTCACTATACGTTTGGGTCTACCAGGTCTGAATGGCGTCCTCCCCTGCCATCGCATCCAACTCACCACCAGGTGGTGATCAGTTGACAGCTCTGCACCTCTCTTTACCCGAGTGTCCAAGACATACGGTCGCAGGTCTGATGACACGATGATAAACTCGATCATCGACCTGTGACCTAGGGTGTCCTGGTGCCAAGTGCACATATGAAGAATCAGAATCAGAATCAGGTTTATTGCCATTGTTCATGTAGTACACAAACTAGGAATTTGTCTCGGTACAATGCTGCAACATTAAACATGATAAGATAAGAGAAATAAACTATACATGTAATAAAGTGTAGGATAAGATTAAGTGATACTGGTCAACAGTTAAAATATATATTAGCCAGCAGCAGATACTGTGGAGAACTATATAGTGCAGTCGGTAATGCAGGAAGAAAACAGTGATGATTGACATGAGTCTGGTTGAGCTGCTGTACATGGTGCACGAGAGTCACTTAGTGTTCAGCAGTCTAATGGCAGAGGGGAAGAAGCTGTTCATGTGACGGGAGGTTTTAGTCTGGATGGACCGAAGTCTTCTACCAGAGGGGAGGGGGGCAAACAGTACGTGACCAGGGTGTGAGGGATCGGCTATGATCCGGCCAGCACGCCTCCGGGTCCTGGAGATGTACAGATCCTGGAGAGATGGGAGCTTGCAGCCGATCACCTTCTCAGCAGTGCGCACGACGCGCTGCAGCCTTAGTCTGTCCCTGGCAGTGGCTCCTGCGTACCACACGGTTATGGAGGTGGTGAGGATGGACTCGATGATGGCTGTGTAGAACTGCACTAACATCTTGGTGGGTAGCTTGAGCTTCCTCAGCTGCCGCAGGAAGAACATCCTCTGCTGGGCTTTTTTGATGAGTGAGCTGATGGTCAGCTCCGATTTGAGGTCCCTGGTGATGGTAGTGCCTAGGAAGCGGAAGGAATCAGCAGTGGTGATGGGAGAGCCTGAGAGGGTGAGGGGGGGCAGAGGAGTAGTGACTTTCCTGAAGTCTACAATCATCTCCACTGTCTTCAGAGCGTTCAGCTGCAGGTTGTTATTGCTGCACCAGGACGCCAGCTGGGCCACCTCTCTCCTGTAGGCGGACTCGTCGCCGTTGGAGATGAGCCCGATGAGGGTGGTGTCGTCCGCAAACTTGATCAACTTGACAGACTGGTGGCTGGAGGTGCAGGAGTTGGTGTAAAGGGAGAAGAGTAGGGGGGAAAGTACACAGCCCTGGGGTGATCCGGTGCTGATGCTAGTATAGTCTGAGACAGTCTTTCCCAGCCGCACATGCTGCCTCCGGTCCGTCAGGAAGTCGATGATCCACCTGCAGAGGGAGTCAGGCACGTTGAGCAGGGACAGCTTGTCCCGGAGCAGAGCGGGGCGGATGGTGTTGAATGCGGAGCTGAAGTCCACAAACAGGATCCTGGCGTAGGTTCCCGGGGAGTCCAGGTGCTGCAGGATGGAGTGGAGGGCCAGGTTGACTGCATCGTCTACAGACCTGTTGGCTCGGTAGGCAAACTGCAGCGGGTCCAGGAGAGGGGTGGTGATGGACTTGAGGTGGGACAGGACCAGGCGCTCAAAGGACTTCATGACTACAGAGGTGAGCGCTACAGGTCTGTAGTCATTAAGTCCAGTGATCCGTGGCTTCTTGGGGACAGGGATGATGGTGGAGGATTTGAGGCAGGATGGCACGTGGCATAACTTAAGGGAGGTGTTAAAAATGTCTGTGAATACAGGAGCCAGCTGTTTCGCACAGAGTCTCAGGGTGGAGGGAGACACGCCGTCTGGGCCGGGGGCCTTGCGCGGGTTCAGTCTGGAGAACTGTTTGAGCACATCCTGCTCACTGATGATAAGGGGAGGGGGGAGGAGGGGGGGGGGTGCCTTAAATGAAGTAGGGAATGTGGAGGCTGTGGAGCTGGAGGGAGGGGGGGAGTTGGACACAGATGACGAGGTGTCAAAACGGGCATAGTGTTGGGACAGTCTCTGACAAAGGGCTTTGTCATCCTGACCTTTAGGAGCCTGAGGTCGATAGTTGGTGATTTGCCTCAGTCCTCTCCACACGGAAGCCGAATCATTAGCAGTGAACTGCTGCTGGAGTCTCTCTGAGTACACAGATTTAGCCCTCTTCAGCTCTCTGTTAAACCGGTATTTAACCTCCCTGTAGCAGTCCCTGTCTCCACTTTTCAGCGCTGCTTCCTTCTCCTTCCTGATCTGTCTGAGCTTAGCTGTGAACCAGGGTTTGTCATTAGAGTAACTCACCCTGGTGCGTGATGGAAGAATGTTCTCTTCACAAAAGTGGATATATGAGTTCACAGTGTCCGTGTACTCATCCAGATCATGCGTGGCTCCTTTAAGCATGCCCCAGTCAGATATTTCCATGCACGTTTCCAGCTTCTCCTCAGCATCACTGGTCCGTATCTTCGTAGTGCTCACAACAGGTTTAGTGAGCTTCAATCTCTGTCTGTATGTGGGAATGAGGTGAACCATCACGTGATCAGATAATCCCAGCGCAGCTCGAGGGACAGCGCGATATGCGTCTTTCACTGTGGTGTAACAGTGATCCAGTGTGTTTAATCCTCTGGTGGGGCATTTAATAAACTGTTTGTAGCGGGGGAGATCGTGGCTCAGATTGCACTGATTAAAGTCGCCAGCCACAATAATCAGCGAGTCTGGAAAACTCCGCTCTGTGTGTTGAATGTGATCCGCGAGCACGCGCTGAGCTTCGCGCGTGTCCGCGTCGGGAGGGGCGTACACAGCGATCATAATGAAAGAAGCAAACTCCCGCGGGGAATAGAAGGGCTTGCAATTGATAACAAGAAATTCCAAGGCAGGAGAACAGTGTTTGGAAATTACCGTTACATCAGAGCACCAGCTACAGTTGATGTAGAAGCAGACACCGCCTCCTGTGGTCTTGCCGGAAAGCTCTGTGTCACGATCAGCACGGAAGAGCTGGAAGCCGTCGAGGCGCAGCGCGCTGTCCGGTATATTTTCCCGGAGCCAGGTCTCAGTAAAGCAGAGGACAGCTGAGGAGGCGAGGTCCTTAAAACGCATCAGCAGTCTCAGTTCATCCACCTTGTTAGAGAGAGAGTTGGTATTGGACAGAAATATGCCAGGCAGCGCCGTTCGCGAGCCTCTCCTGCGAAGTCGTACGAGAGCGCCCGCTCGTCTTCCTCTCTTCCGCCGTCTCACTTTCCGAGCCAAACAATAAACCAGATCGGCGGCAGGGGCTAGAAAAACTGGGAGGAGGTCCGTGGGGGTCAAAGTCCTGATATTTAAAAGTTCTTCACGGGTATAAGTGCAAGCAGACACACAATTGACAAACAAAAACAAACAAAGAGCGCAGCGAAGCACCATGTCGACCGCTGTGGGCGCCATCTTGGCGCCCACAGCGCCAAGCATATGTTCAAGCATAAGCACCCTTATGCTTGAACATGGTGTTTGTTATGGTCAAACTGTGGTTAGCACAGAAGTCCAATAACTGAACACCACTCGGGTTCAGATTGGGCGGGCCATTCCTCCCAATCACCCCCTCCGGGTTTCACTGTCGTTGCCTACGTGCACATTGAAGTCCCCCAGTAGAACAATGGAATCTCCAAGAGGAGCACTCTCCAGCACCCCAGTCAGAGATTCCACAAAGGGTGGGTACTCTGAACCATCATTTGGTGCATAGGCACAAATGATGGTCAGGACCCATTTCCCAACCCGAAGGTGCAGGGAAACAACCTTTTCATCCACCAGGGAAAACTCCAATACAGAGGCAGCAAGGTGGGGGGATACCAGAATAAGCATCCCTGCTTGTCGCCTCTCACCTAGGGCAATTCCAGAGTAGGCCAAGCTCCAACCCCTCTCCAGGAGACTGGTTCCGGAACCGGAGCTGTGTGTTGAGGTGAGACTGACTATATCTAGCCGGTATCTCTCAACCTCATGCACCAGCTCAGGCTCCTTCCCCACCAGAGAGGTGACATTCCACGTCCCAAAAGCCAGTTTCGGAAGCTTGGGATCAGACCGCCAAGGTCTCCACCTTTGACCACCATCTAATCCACATAGCACCAGATGCCCATGGTCCCTCCTGCAGGTGGTGAGCCCACTGGAGGGCAGACCCATGTAACTCCTTTGGGCTGACCCCGGCCATGTCCCATGGGCAGAAACCCGGCCACCAGACGCTAGTCATCGAGCCCCTCACCCAGGCCTGGCTCCAGGGTGGGGAGAGGGGCTCACATCACTTTTCAGAGCAGAAATCTAAGTTGATTTTTCAAACGCAGTCTACTTAGACAAGTGGGAATACTGGCGGGGCCTCTAAGTGAGAATATATGGAGGCCCCACAAGATATTACCCCATACTTGGGCAAAGATACAATATTATCATGATTTTGCAATATTCTGTGTATTGTAAGATCATATATTATAATTTCCCATTACCCATCTTTGTCTTGTCCAACTCCCAGATTTCACAGCTCCTTTGTTGTGCTGACCTCACTAGATAGTGACTACTTGGCACCATCAAGAGGACAAAAAGGTCAAGTGGTACCCAAAAAGTTGTGATACTGGTGTCTTTGAATCAGCAGAATATCCTTGCATCCAAGTATTTCAACATTATGCTGAACTGATTTTTTCCCCACCAATATGTGAAATGGTAAAAAAAAGGGTCAGAAAGGGTGTCTTGTGGAACTTCTACCATCATGAACATATTAGATTTCATAATAAAATATGTTTCCATATGCCTTTGAAACAAAACCTGAAGTGCCTGTTTCGCTGCAGGGCACTTGATTCAATTACAACTGAAAAATTCCATAGTTCAGTGGTGCAAAGAAAAGCCTTATGTGTCAATGTGTGTCCATTATTAATAAAACCTGTTCTTTTAGTATAAATAGTTTTCAAATGAACTTATATGATTAAAAGTCAAAATGTCTGCTGTAGATGGATCCATTAAAACTACCCCTGCTTTGGGGCAATCTTAAGATGCCGGAAATTTTTAAAACAGAAAATAACTGAATCAGTCAAAATATATCAAAGTGAATGATGTTACCAAGGTTCAGGTTCAGGTTCCTTTATTTGTACCCGTAGGTAGATTTGTTTTGCAGTCAGGTGACATCCATATTTACAAACCACAATTACATTCAACATGAACACAAACACAGGCACACATGAAGCTGACTATAAACATGATAAAAATACTGAAGGCTCCACCAATCAGGACATAGGACAAAGAGATAAGAGAAAAAACAAACAGATAAGAGAGAAAGGTCATATTAAAAAGTTAAAGACTAGTCAAAGAGGTTAAAAACTCAAAAGTCTAAAATCCAATAAAAGATTTAGAACCCAAATAAAAAACCTACAAAAATAAGTAAATATAAAATAAAATTAATCAATAGGTAACTTAATTATGTGCAATATATTGTTACATCTTGTTCAACTCTTTAACAGCAGCAGGAGCAAAGCTGCTTTTGTAGCGCTGGGCTTTACTTTTTGGGACAGCAAACCTCCGTTTGGAGGGAAGAAGCTGAAAGTGGCAGTGCAAAGGGTGGGAGTCATCATTTAAAATGGAGGTAGAAATCCTCTGTACCTGTCTGGTGTACAGGGATGTCAGGCTTAGCTGTGACTCACCAAGCAAACGACTGGACCATCTAACTACCTGATCCAAGGATTTCCTCTGTTTCAGTTTTATCTGACCAAACCATGACACTAAAGAAAAGGATAAAAGGATAAAGGTTCAAACCTATGGCCTATCCAGTACCTATGGCTCAAACCCCAAGGTGGGGTTTGAGCCATAGGTACTGGATGGACATTAACTCATTCTGGTCACAGCTAGTCTACATCTATTTTTAGCTACTGAATGAGTCATATAGAATAAAGTGCCTTTGAACTGTAAGATGAATTAGGAGGTAAATCATAGCAGTCATTTTGTCCCAAGACCAGAAATAACACAACCTACAAAAATAACTGTGGGAACACAGATTTGAAAAGGGAAACATGGCTAATGACGGAGGAAAAAAGAGAGAGAGAAGGATCCCTGAAGGTAAGCTCAGCTGTTTAATATCATGTTACATGAGTTCCTCCATAAAAGTAGTGGAATATTTTAAGTGCACACGTTGTACCCCTTAAGCACCTTATAAGAGCATGCCTGCAGACCCTGGAGTAAACAACGACAATTCCTCAAAAGTGCACAAAGAGTGTAGAAGAAAATTTTACAACCTGGCTGAAGTAAGTTTACATTGCCAAAGAGCGTGGAGGCATTTCTGAAACTCATCAAGAATATCTGGGTTATTTAATACAAAGACTACAAAAAAGTTAAGCAAAGCATTAAAAAAGTATTATTGAAGGTGGAGCAAATCACAAATTACTGAGACAATGATGTAAGCAAATCATGCAGATTCTCGATTATTTCCTGAGGACCATGAATACAAGTTTAGTATTAATTCTCATAAACATTAGGAGAAACTTTGGATATGGATTTTATTTTTGATGAGCCAGTAATTTAAAGAGGGGACACTATGCCCCTTTTGCAAATGCTAACACAGTTCCCAGATGCCTTAAGTTAATGAAATGGCGAGTGTAGTAGGAATGCCAAACTCATTCATTTGTGGGGCAGTGGTGGCCTAATGGTTAGGGTTGTGGACTGGTGAGTGGAGGGTCACTAGTTCAATCTCTGACCCGGCAGGATCAGATCTGGGTGGGACAGATAACGTAGCAGTGTTTGCACCACCCTCCTAAACCCCACTGTGGTGCCCTTGAGCAAGGCTCTTAACCCCAACCGCTCCAGTGAAGCGGCTCAGTGGCCGCAGGTCAATCTGTGGTTGTACTGGGCAGCTTCCAGGTATTCGTGAATGTGAACAGGGCGTCCTTGAAAAAGAGAGGTTGCCTCTCAGTGGAACTTCCCTGTATAAATAAAGGTTAAATAAGAACAAATAAAATTCCAGGGAGGGCCAAGACCCTGCATGTTTTACCTCCACCCAGTGTCTTTAGCAAGTGATTTCACTGAATTTCTTCCTTCTGACTGCTGATCAGTGAAAACACCTGCTGAAGAAACTGGGTGGAGGTAAAACCTGCAGGGTCTTCGCACTCCATAGAATAAGTCTGACATCACTAGGCTAGTGCATTCTTTGGTCAAAATACTTCAGCGATAGCAAATGTATTAAGATAGTTATAGTGACATTAGTAAAGGGCAAAAAAAATGCTCTTTACTAATGTTGACAGGGAAGTCCCTGCTTCTACCTTCAGTTTAAAACAAATATGTTTTGTGAGTTTATGCAGATTCTTTGGGTCAAAAATTGCTCAGAATGACTCGTTCCATAGCGGAGGTCGCTGACTCCAGATACAAAAGTAGAGAAAAGAATCATCATGTGGTGTGAAGACAAAGATTATCTGGCCTGTGATGACCAGAGGTGATTGTTTCCTTTTTATAAATTTTTAGTTTAAAGTGTAGAAACCTTCATGTTCTTTAATCCACCCCCATCTCTGCACAGTTATATTTTTAATGGCCGACACTGAGTGGAGGACATGTGAGGACAAAGCAGAAAGATAGCTTGGGCTACTGGGACTAGATAATGTGACCAAAAACACTGCACAGGCCTCAGGAGACAGAGGCGTCTGTTTAGAAACACAACAGCTGTTAGTTTCCACATCAGTCCCTCACACAAAGTTTTCACTGTTAAAACATGCAAACATAAACGCACAGATCAAGATCTCCCCCGGGGTCAGAAGATATGGCCAAACTATGGTATAAAACTACAGTCCAGGGGTCTGCAACCTGCAGCTCTTTTACTCCTATTCAGTGGCTTAATGAGGCTTTGAGAAAGAGAGAAAAAGAAAAAAATTATATAACCTGTTGGAAATTCATCAGACACAAGTTGCAGCTTTATGAGGAAAACGGTCTCATATTTATGACAGAAAATAACATTTTGGATTTTTTCCTAAATTTTAATGGTCCCATTCACTTAAATATGGTGTGTTTGTGGCTTTTAACCTTCTAAAATGCTTTCTTGGGTCATATAACTGCAGTAAAAATGTTAAAATATTTCTTCACTTCGAAAGAGGCAGTAGGAGTCAGTCGGTCTAACCGCATAAGAGCTCGCCTCAGTGGGGAGAGGCTGACAGATAGGCTGGCTGGCGTGAGCTTAACTGTAACACCCACTGGAATCCTTGTTCATCTACTAACACCTGGGCATATACATCCTTCTTAGGCGTTATTTTAGCTTTGTTTACTATAGATTTATTTTCTCTAACCGAAACCAAAAGGCCACTATTCACTCCTTCACAGATGTTTCTGTGCTTATTGTACTCGAGGGTCCAGTAATATCCTATCACCACTGAAACCACACACCCCTATCCACCCGTGGCGCTTTATTTCATTCATTCTTTCAGACAAATTTAGTTAGTTGACTCAGGCTTACTACCTGAGCTAGCCAGCTATGATTACCAATAGTGACGAAAGAAGGAAGGCAGTGTTAACTTCAGCCCTTGGACATTTAAAGAGGCATGCACTGAAACGAACTGTTCTGAGGAAGGCTGCCAAAGATGACTCTCACTGATGCAAAAATTAAATAATTATAGGCAAATTGGTCAAAGTATGTCACAGACAATTCATTGAGACCTGTGGGAACTGTCAACATGTGGAAAAAGTGCAGCAGATGGGGCATTTATGAAAAAAAAATATTAGGGGAAAAAATAACATTGAAAAATAAAGAATCAAATTTACATCAAAAGTTGCAATTTATTTATTAGTTTATGCAAAAAAAAAAGAACATTTATATAGAAAACCAGCACGGTGACAAAAAATGTAAAAAAAAAATTGCAAAACAAAGTAAATGTGATTTGTACATTTAGGTAGCAGTAGCGTCACAAAAAGAGCTTTTTTTACATCTTAAATATAAAACTTTTTGAGCAGAAGTTCACATTTTCACATTTGTGAAAATTTCCTCATTAATGTGGCATCCTTTTTCTTGTAAATTTGCTGGGTTTTTTTCTCATTAATTGATAAAGATTAAGAGTTCACAGTTTTTAAGTTTTGGTCCTAACTTTCCAGCTTTTTTTCATAATTTGAGACTTTTCCTGTGAGGATTCTGATTTTATTCTATTTTATTTTATTACTGACAGAACCTCAGGGAGCAATCATAACAGAGCGAAGCCGTGGGTTGCAGACCTCTGGACTATGACATGCATGATTTAAATTAAACTTGTATAAATACACCTTTCTTGACCCAAAACATCTGCATGATTTTTTTGAGTCCTCTTAAAATATAAAAGCAGAGCAGAGCCATGTTAATGGTAAATAGTGCTCACTTACAGTGGTGTGAAAAAAAGTGTTTGCTCCCTTCCTGATTTCTCTTTTTTATGTATGTTTATCACATTTAAATGTTTAAGATCATCAAACTAATGTAAATATTAGACAAAGATAACACAAGCAAACACAAAATGCAGTTTTTAAATGAAGGTGTTTATTATTAAGGGTAAAAAAAAAAATCCAAACCTACATGGCCCTGTGTGAAAAAGTGATTGCCCCCCTCCTCCATTAAAACATAAATTAACTGTGGTTTATCACATCTTTCGAAAGCTGAGTTCAATTTCTCTAGCCACACCCAGGCCTGATTACTGCCACACCTGTTCTCAATCAAGAAATCACTTAAACAGGACCTGCCTGACAAAGTGAAGTAGACCAAAAGATCCTCAAAAGCTAGACATCATGCTGCGATCCAAAGAAATTCAGAAACAAATAAGAAACAAAGTAATTGAGATCTATCAGTCTGGAAAAGGTTATAAAGCCATTTCTAAAGCTTTGGGACTCCAGCCAACCACAGTGAGAGCCATTACCCACAAATGGCGAACACATGGAACAGTGGTGAGCCTTCTCAGAAGTGGCCCACTGACCAAAATTACCCCAAGAGCGCAGCGACGACTCATCCAAGAGGTCACAAAAGACCCCACAACAACATCCAAAGAACTGCAGGCCTCACTTGCCTCAGTTAAGGTCATTGCTCATGACTCCATCATAAGAAAGAGACTGGGCAAAAATGGCCTGCATGGCAGAGTTCCAAGACGAAAACCACTGCTGAGCAAAAAGAACATAAAGGCTCATCTCAGTTTTGCCAAAAAAAAAAAAAACATCTTGATGATCCCCAAGACTTTTGGGAAAATACTCTGTGGACTGACGAGACAAATGATGAACTTTTTGGAAGGTGTGTCCCCCATTACATCTGGCGTAAAAGTAACACAGCATTTCAGAAAAGGAACATCATATCAACTGTAAAATATGGTGGTGGTAGTGTGATTGTCTGGGGCTGTTTTGCTGCTTCAGGACCTGGAAGGTTTGCTGTGGTAAATGGAACCATGAATTCTGCTGTCTACCAAAAAATCCTGAAGAAGAATGTCCGACCATCTGTTACTGACCTCAAGCTGAAGCACACTTTGGTTCTACAGTAGGACAATGATCCAAAACACACCAGCAAGTCCACCTTTGAATGGCTTAAGAAAAACAAAATGAAGACTTTGGAGTGGCCTAGTCAAAGTCCTGACTTGAATCCGATTGCGATGCTGTGGCATGACCTTAAAAATGCGGTTCATGCTCAGAAACCCTCCAATGTGGCTGAATTACAACAATTCTGCAAAGATGAGTGGGCCAAAATTCCTCCACAGTGCTGTGAAAGACTCACTGCCAGTTATCGCAAATGCTTGATTGCAGTTGTTGCTGCTAAGAGTGGCCCAACCAGTTATTAGGTTTAGGGGGCAATCACTTTTTCACACAAGGTCATGTAGGTTTAGATTTTTTTTCCCTTTAATAATAAAACACCTTCATTTAAAAACTGCATTCTGTGTTTACGTGTGTTTTCTTTGTCTAATATTTAAATTTGTTTGATGATCTGAAACATTTAAGTGTGACAAACATACAAAAACATGAGAATCAGGAAGGGGACAAACACTTTTTCACACCACTGTGTATAGCATTTTTTCTCATCTCTAGATGACCAAAACGCTTTACAGATCCTGCTATCCACCCATTCACACACTGATGGTGGCAGAGCTGCCATGCACTGGCGCTGGCCTGACCCACCAGGAGCAACTGGGGGTTCAGCGTCTTGTAGACAGAGTGGAAATTGAACCGCTGACCCGCTGATCAGTAGTCAGCCAGACTACACCTGTGCCACAGCCGCCCCACAGGCCTCAATTCAGGGATTTTAAACTTGGGAGAGCAGCAAGTGACGTTGAGACAAATCTCAACCTCTAAAAAAACTGTATGGAGCCACAAAACATTTGGGCCTTAAAATGAATGTAAAACTGCTAGGTTATAAAAATAAACTTCTGTGTCAACATTAGTAATGCATTTTTTTTTCTTCTTAAATACTAAACTTTTCCCTCATTCTTTCCTTGTAATTTTTCCTTGTAAATTTGATTTTTTTTCTTGTAAATTAGTGATTTTTTATTTTAAAATTGCAATTTTTTTCCCTAAAAAATTGAATATGTTTTTCTTACAATTTAGCAACTTTTATTAATCCTTAAGTTCTTTTGTGACTTGTTTTGCAAGTTGTTTTTTATTTCCTTTGTGTTCTTGTACAATCTGTGAGGCTATTCTTTTAAATTTCCACCTTCTTGAATAAAACTGAATCATTTTTCTGGTACATTTGGGGTTTCTTTCAACATAAACTTGGGATAATTTTTGTAAATTTGCTACTTTACCCCTTTGATTTTTAGACCATCATTAATTTGAAGCTTTAGTTGCACTGACATGATGATACATAGGCAAGCTAAGAAGTCAAATCACTAGTTAAATGGATATATCAACATACCAAGCACATTTGTAGCGTTGAGAAAATGACCTCCATTTGCCTTGCCAGAACAGAGCACTGAAGAATAAAACGAAGATATAAAATGCAGGATGATGCAAGGTAATGTCATCCTTTCTTTCCCCCAGTTTTGTTCTGCCAGATAAATTACAGCTGCTGTCTGTCTTGGAAAGGAAAATGGTGAGTGAGGATCTCGCCCACGTCGTCGTGGCTGGTTAAACACGGAAGAAACAAGCCAACCAGATTTCTTTTTGTTGTTTGATTGAAGCTTCAGGAATTCATGTCCCTCTATCACTGTAAACTGTTTACATGTTGGCAGTAAGACATTAAAGCAAGCAGACAGGGTTACTCTAATCTATGTGTTGTATCTAAAAACTGATGACTTTTGCAACGCACTTCCATCACACATTCACACATTTATTACAGGTTTATCAAAAATGCACAAATTTAATTGTGCACTTCAGAGCAAGCAAGGTCTTGGACCTTAGTGATTTTTGGCCTCGAGAACACCAACTAGGGGGTTTACCAAGGTGGGAACTTGTGTGTTTTTCTTTATCTTCAGAGTAATAAAACTGAAACAAGCCCAGCTGACAGCTGGAGTGAGCTGCTTTAACAACTACTAGTTGTTAGAGGGACTATAAAGACCACATGGTGCTAGCATTCATGGTCATACATGGACCCCAGAGCCATTTCTGCCTATAAAGCAGGGTACACAAATGCAATGGGACCCTACAGCAACTATGGGGCTCCCAAGCTACACAAAATCAAGAATCAGAATCAACCTTTTTTCCCTAAAAATGTATAACATTTATCTTAACAATTTTCTACTATTTACTTGTACTTTTTTTGTCCTGTCCAGCATCTCGGCAAGCAGAACAAATATCTGGTTGTATTACTGCGCCAAAGACATTACTTTGCTGAAGGGAGCTCTGCTCCTATTTGATATATACTGCATATCAGGCCTATTCAATTAGCGGCCCACGAACCACATGCGGCCAAGAACGACATGCGGCCAAGAACCAACCTCTGAGTGGCCCAGGCCACACCAAGGAAATATAAATTTAAGAAAAAACTATGAAGGAATGATGGTCTGCAAGTGCACACACCAACAACTTGTGTGACCGTCATCAAGGCGAAGTTCAGAAGCACCCCACCCACGTGACCGTTCCAGTCGGCAGGCAGAGTGTCTCTAGCGTCACTGTCCGAGAGAAGCATGAGCTTATTAAAGTACTTTAAACATGGAAAAAAATCAGAAGAGGTATGTAAGCAGTGGAGGCATTGATGGTGGTTTCAACCCGCTGGTACCATGAACAATAATGAAGAGTCGCTTATTAAACAAGTGTGGTTAGGCTTCATACGCAACAGCCTTCAGACAAACTAAACATGCCAACATTTGGATTTCAAAATAAGGGAGGTTTTTCCTGCTGTCTGGGTGGTGAGGAGATTCCTAAAAAACTATAAATATATAGAAATATGTTAACAGAAATAACTGCATCTTTGGTAATTTAAGTCAATTTATTTCATTAAATATAATTTTATTATTTTTTTTCCTTTGAAATCAGAGTTAAATTATTGTTCTGTTCTGGCTCTGCAAAATTATGCTCAAAAGTGTAAAATGTATAAGGAAAAAAGTGAAAATTTTACCACAATCTGTTTCAAATTTATATAAAAAAACAGTAATTTTAATTAAAAAAGACAAAAATTAGCCATAAAATAATTCACAAATTTATAATAAAGTCTCAAATGTACAAGAAAAGTCAATTTTACAAGAAGAAATTACAAATTTGAGGAAAATGGTTTCAAATTTAGATAAATTTACAGAGAAAAGTAGAAAACTATAAGAAAATTGTTATAAATTCTGGAGAAAAACCTCAAACCTTCAAGACTGAAGTCATTACTCAAGTTTTTAAGTGGGTGCTTTTTGCATCCTTAACTCTACTAGAAATTTTTGGTTGACTGGTGTGTGTGTAATGGAATGTGTAGTTATGAAAAGAAGTTCCTACTCACACATGGTGATTTAAAACAAAACTAACCACAATGGTGAATGTGCAATGTTTGCTAATGTATCAATCTTTTCTTGGGGGGTTTGTACACTTAAGTGTTTGACAGTTCATTTTTTATTCAGCTAAATGCACTTTGTGATGTGCCAAGGTTAGTTATGCCCAGGATGTAGTATATTTTATTTCAAAAGTGAAACAAATGTTAATGCTACTAACAGTGCACACTGAGTTTTTATGCACTTTGAGATATGCAGAATTTTATTTTTCCCTCCATTCTATTCATTTAATTGTCGTTCAAATGAAAAAATATTTCTACTACTTCAAGTTCTGCTCAACCCCAGCATTGTTAGTGTTTTTATGCACTTTTGATGTGCCTTTGTCATGTGCCAAGTGCACATTTAAAACCAAGACAATGAATAAAAAGTGCATATTTTTCATCGTATTGATCCGTGTTGGTTTGAAATTTGTCATATTCAACAGATCAATGAACATATGCGGTCCAGTTACATGTCTTGATTTCAAATTGCGGCCCAACTGATTTTGTAACCGAATAGCCCTGCTGTATATAAATAGTATTTATAGGCTTGTCTTGCTTTATAATAACTTTAATACTTTATTTAAATTGTCTTACTTATGCTGAACCTGACAGGACCTGTAAAATTTTAACTTTTACCTCATAAACTTGCTGTAAATTTGTAACATTTTTCTCATAAATTAGTGATTTTTTTTTTCTTGTCAATCTGCAGTGTTTACAACAGACTCTGTTATATAAACATTCTGTTATAAAAAAGAAAAGCAATGCTTTTGTCCTGTTCATCTAGATAATAACCCCAAAAAAGCAATGCTACCAAATATTAAGGAAATTTATGTAAATTTATGATTTTGAAGAAAGTAACAAAAAATTCTCTAAAAAAATATTTTGCAAATACAAAAATTATTTTGCAAATAGAAATAATTTTGGTAATTCTAAGTGACTTAAAACAGGAAAGTTTAGTCTGACTTAATGTCAGACAAAAAAAGGTTGTGTGTCTTTTTATACTGTGCATGTAAACTTCTTGTTTCAACTGCATATAGATAGTAATACCTGCATATAAATTAAAACAAGACCATGCAGGGTGCTTTGTCTTGATAGACAGTTATTATGTTATTCAGGTTTACAGGAGAAGTTAGGTGTATGTCTGCATTTTGCCTGCAAATGTGGTGATTTAATGCAGTTGGAAGACTTCCTGATGAAGTGGAGCAGCATATTTTAGCATGTTAAATTCACCCCATGAGTACCAACCTAGTCAATATCCCCATATTTAGACCTGAATAACAGTCCAGTTCAAAGCACTGTGAGTTGACAGAGCAAAAAATACAGACAAAGCAGACAAGAATCAAAATTAGTTTCCTTTGGCCTGATGTCTGAAAACATGACAGTTAACTCTATAAAACTGTGACCTTGCCTGCATGGTTTGTATGCTGGTCATGATGAGTGTTCACAGCAGACCACAACGTCAGAGTAATAAAAACAGCTCTGAACCAAAACCAGTCCCCACACACCCACAGACACGATGACTAAAGAGCCAGCAGAACACCGGTGGCTGAGAGCGACCTTGGATAGACTCTGGGAGTTAAATCACAGTCAAGGTGACCATACAGGGAAAAAAGACACATACTCGAATCAGGTCAGTTAAATCAAATCATCACAAAAAAAAAAAAAAAAACAAAAACAGAAGCTGTGGCATTAGTGCGAGAGTCTGGAGTCAGAATATTCTTCAAGAAAGGTCAAACTGAACCACTTCTTATTGCAGCCATATCTGACACCTGTGGGGAAAACTAGCAGCAGCAACAGTGGTTTGTCTCTGAACATTCCATCCAATCAGAAGCCACCTTGCCGAGCAGCAGCCAACAGTTCTCTACTGACACCTACTGGTAGGATTTGATACCACACTTTAAATACAGAGAACACCACTTATTTTCACACTCAGAAATAAAATAATAAAGCAGAATTACAATCTAAAACTTCATATCATGGGTATGCAACCTCTGCTATCAAAATGAAACATTTGATGCATTTTTTTGCTCAAACATCTGCAGCAAGCCACATCTGAGGTCACGTGCCTCCGTGATTACGGAGAGTGGTGGCAGCATCAGTTGGGTGTCGTATCCGGCCGCGATCACTGTGAGATGGCTCTCAGCTGAGGTGCCGTGCCTAGGTCCTACCCACATGGTTGGGCTGCTGGTCCTGTGCCTGACCCAGTTCACGCTCACCCAGTGCACATGTTGTGTGGCCGTTTGTTATGTATGATCGGCCTGGTTGTTTCTCTCCATGGTCACGGAGATGTTGGATTTTGAAAGTTAAGGCATTTTATGGCATCACTGTGTGTGATACAGTCACAGCTTTGGTGGTTTTCAGTGGACAGAACCTTTAAGTCAAAGCCACAGAAAAACACTGCTCTAAGATAGCCATGTGTTGCTCCAGAGCCACAGGTTGCACACCCCAGCTCTATAATATAAGCAGAGAAATTGTACTCACCCCTCCCATTGTTATGCCATCAATAAGAGCGATGTATGGCTTCTTCAGTGTTCCTAAAAAAAATGTGAAGTTTTTTTTTTAAATGGGGGAAAAGATTTTTTACATGCAAACTGATAAAAATGTCACGTTTGTATAAAAATGAGAATGTAAGTACATTAATGCCAATATAATTTTAATACATACCTATAGCATTATTCAAAATGTATTCCTCGCGAAAAAAATTCTGAGCAAGGGGGTCACCGAATTTCCCGGCTTCTGTGACCGCTGAGAGACAAAAATAAAATCCAGTGAGCCTTAATATTTCCTTCAAATGCATAGAAACAAAGAACAAGAAAACAAACTAGAAAAAATGTCAGTCTGAAGAGAAACAAGGTGAAGAAGAAAATGCAAATTTAAAATTTTTAAATTGACAAGAAAAGCTGGAAACGCAAGAAAAATAAATGGCAGTAAGTACAATTACAAGTAGAAGTCACAAATTTGTAGAAGACAGAGAAAAAAAGTGCAAAATTAGAAAAAAACGCAAGAAAAAGTTCTAAGAAGTCACAAATTTTCGATAAGAGTTCAAACTTTTGAAATTTTTTAAAAATGCAATTCTTTCCTAAAATTTGCAGCTTGTCTTTTAAATTTGCAACTTTTTGGGGGCAAATTCAGTGTCTTCATCATTTTGCTGCTACCCTTTTTCTTGTCAGTTTATGAGATTTTTCTCCTAAATTTGCAATTTTTTATTTGAAAATTTTGTAATTTTCTTTCTAAAGATCAGTTGGGCACGAAAAGTAAATATCTGACTAAAAATGGTGAAAACTGAATGCCAGTGAAATGAAAAAATATATCCAGATAACTGAATATTTTGATACAGACCTAAAAATTAATAACTTTTGCCAGTTTATTCATTGCTAAGACAACGAGTTGGAAATAAAGTCTTTTTCACTCGTTTAACTTAGGAATATGATTACTGACAATCTGTCTGGCTGATAATTTTGAAACTGATACAGTATATTTTAGGGGCGGGTGGCATGACCATGTAGCATGTTTTATGTTTGTTTGGTTTAGATTTTGGCTGTTTCACATTATATCACAGTATTTTTTGTAGGATTATTATATATAACACTTAACCATCTATTCTACAGTATATGATGGCTTTGATTTGCTTCCCAAACTGACACAATATACAGCATCTCACAAAAGTAAGTACACCCCTCACATTTTTGTAAATATTATATCTTTTCATGGGACAACACTGAAGATATGACACTTTGATACAATGTAAAGTAGTCAGTGTAGAGCTTGTATAACAGTGTAAATTTGCTGAGTAAAAACTGAGTACACCCCTAAGTGAAAATGTCCAAATTGTGCCCAATTAGCCATTTTCTCTCCCCGGTGTCATGTGACTCGTTAGTGTTACAAGTTCTCATTCTCAGGTGTGAATGGGGAGCAGTGTGTTAAATTTGGTGTTATCGCTCTCACACTCTCTCATACTGGTCACTGAAGGTTCAACATGGCACCTCATGGCAAAGAACTCTGAGGATCTGAAAAAAAGAATTGTTGCTCTATGTAAAAATGGCCTAGGCTATAAGAAGATTGCCAACACCCTGAAACTGAGCTGCAGCACGGTGGCTAAGACCATACAGCAGTTTAACAGGATAGGTTCCACTCTGGACAGGCCTCGCCATGGTCGACCAAAGAAGTTCAGTGCTGCAGAGGTTGAAGGGGTGGGGGGTGTGGGGGTCAGCTTGTCCGTGCTCAGACCATATGCCACACACTGCATCAAATTGGTCTGCATGGCTGTTGTCCCAGAAGGAAGCCCCCTTTAAAGATGATGCACAAGAAAGCCCGCAAACAGTTTGCTGAAGACAAGCAGACTAAGGACATGGATTACTGGAACCATGTCCTGTGGTCTCATGAGACCAAGATAAACTTATTTGGTTCAGATGGTGTCAAGCGTGTGTGGCGGCAACCAGGTGAGGAGTACAAAGACAAGTGTGTCTCGCCTACAGTCAAGCATAGTGGTGGGAATATCATGGTTTGAGGCTGCATGAGAGCTGCCAGCACTGGGGAGCCACAGTTCATTGAGGGAACCATGAATGCCAACATGTACTGTGACATACTGAAGCAGAGCATCATCCCCTCCCTTCGGAAACAGGGCTGCAGGGCAGCATTCCAACATGACAACGACCCCAAACACACCAAGACGACCACTGCCTTGCTAAAGAAACTGAGGGTAAAGGTGATGGACTGGCCAAGCATGTCTCCAGACCTAAACCCTAATGAACATCTGTGGGGCATCCTCAAACGGAAGGCGGAGGAGCACAAGGTCTCTAACAGCCATCAGCTCCATGATACTGTCATGGAGGAGTGGAACAGGATTCCAGTGGCAACCTGTGAAGCTCTAGTGAACTCCATGCCCAAGACAGTTAAGGCAGTGCCGGAAAATAATGGTGGCCACACAAAATATTGACACTTTGGGCGCAATTTAGACATTTTCACTTAGGGTGTACTCACTTTTGTTGCCAGCGGTTTAGACATTAATGGCTGTGTGTTGAGTTATTTTGAGGGGACAGCAAATTTACACTGTTGTACAAGCTGTACACTGACTATTTCACATTGTATCAAAGTGTCACATCTTCAGCGTTGTCCCATGAAAAGATATAATAAAATATTTACAAAAATGTGAGGGGTGTACTCACTTTTGTGAGATACTGTATGAATGAATCAATATGAGTGAAACTGCTGAACTTTAATTTCACTAACAGCAACTTAATAAAAAGAAGTGATGCATTAAATTGTTATAATGCTGATGCAAGCAGCGACCACGATGGCTCAACAAACTTTGCAATACGTATACAGTCTTTTGGTCTACGTTGCATTTTTTAAAACCAAAAAATTTCCAAACTGTAGACACAGCTCCTTTTCTGGCATAAGTTGTTCTGATCCATCTTCTGTCTCCTTGTTTTCATTAAGAAAAGCTTGTGTTTATATTGTTTGAGTAGAGCCTAATTGTGGATTTATTTTTAACATTACCAAGCAATAAAAGATAAAAATATTCAAAATGTCTTTATGAGTATGACCGCTCCACAACCCTGCAATGCTGTTTTTACCTCTGATGTCTCCTCCAGCACAAAAAGCTTTTCCACCGACTCCTTTAATTATGACCATGTCTGTCTCACTGTCGTTTTCCCACTTCTAGAACAAAAAAGTGCAGTGTGTAAAAACATTCTGGAATAAAAAAGTAAACAAACACTGTAAAAATGTTGGAGGGAACACATAATAATCACAGCATCAGCACCAGTTTTGTCTGTGAAGAAATGAATGGAGTTTTTATTCTAACAAACCTACTGAAGCCGTCTGCAGTAACAGGACTTTACCTTGAGCTGGGGGTAGATTTTTCGGATCATGGAGTGGTTGAGGGCATTCAGGACTTTGGGTCGGTTCATGGTGATCACGCCAGCCCGGCCCACATTCTCCAGGAGAACCTCTGCATCCACGCGGCTGCACATCTGATAGAACACAGAAACCCAAAGATTAGCGTAATAAAATCTGAGATACATGCAGGAGGACAGATTATTTAGAGATTATTCCATTGGTTTAGAGGAAGTCAGGGGTCTGCAACCTGTGGCTCTGATGCACATAACACACAAACAACAGTGGTGTCTAATTCAGTTTTACTGAGGGCTGACCGGAGGGTAATGAATACAGTCGGGGGGGGGGGGGGATATGTGGCCCCTAGGCTGTTACTGACACCTGTCCCTTACAAGGAAAAAGTCTCAAGTTTACGAGAAATATGACCCATTTACTGGACAAAAATAGTACATTTCAACTTAAAAAGGTGCAAATTTACAATAAAAATATTACAAAAAAAAGTTGCATAATCAAGGAGCGAAAAAGTCAGAAAATCATGATAAAAAAGTTGCAAAGTCGATATAAAAATTAGGAGAAAAATCCTAACATTAGATTAGATTGCATTATATTAGATTTTTATTGTGTTCTTTTTTCTTTTAAAAATTATTTGTTTACTGACTCTGTAGCACTTTGAGGTTTCTTTGAAATGTAAAGTGAATTATAAATAAAATGTATTATTATTATTATTACCTCTGCCAAGGGAGGAGGTAATGTTTTCAGTGGCGTTGGTTGGTTTGTTGGTTTGTCTGTTAGCAACAATACTCAAAAAGTTATGAACGGATTTTAATGAAACTTTCAGGAAAGGTGTGTAATGGCACGGGGAACAGATGATTAGATTTTGGTGATGATCTGAGAGTGCATACCTCCACCAAGGGCTTTGCTTGTATTTGTGCAGCAGGATTACACAAAAACTACTGGATGGATTTGGATGAAATTTTCACAAGAGGTGGTTCTTGGGCTAGAGAGGAACCCATTATATTTTGGTGATGATCTCAGAATGCATACCTCCGCCAAGGCTCTTATCTTCTCACAGAGTGTGGGCAACAATACTCTAAAACTAATGGACAGATTTTGACACAATTTTCACCACAAGTGGCTCTAGGCCTACACACAAACAACCCATTACATTTTGGAGGTGATCCATGAGAGACGAAAGGAGCCTTGGCAGAGGCATGCGCTCTCTGAGTGCTTTTCTAGTTATATAGATATAATGCAAAAAACACCCAGCCACAGGGGATGCACAAGTCAGTGTACTCCTAGTGCCGGTCCCCCCCCCCTCCACAGCATGTGGGACACCATGTGGTGTATGGGGCGGTGCCTATCTCCGTTTCACTGACCCTAGGCCACACAGCTACTGTAAGCAGTGGAAGCTACAGTGGGGGATCAGTCCTCTGGTAGCTCTGTGCGTTAACTTTCCTTTCCCCATTCTATTATGCTGAGCACCAAGCTAGAAAGCGGAAAGTAACATTTTTATATGGTCTTTGGTATGACCCAGCTGGCATTTGAACCCACGACCTGCCGGTTGTGGGGCGGATGCTCTACCAACTAGGCTACCACTCCAGTAGTGCCGGTCCCAAGCCCGGATAAATGGGGAAGGTTGTATCAGGAAGAGCATCCAACGTAAAACCTTTGCCAAAGCAAACATGCAGATCATGATGAATGTGACTTTCATACTGGATTGGTCAAGGTCCGGGTTAACAACGACTGCCACCGGTGCTGTTAACCAACAGGGTGCCGGTGGAAATTGGGCTACTGTTGGTTGAAGATCAAGGAGGAGGAGAGGGAGAAGGCGTGTTGGGAGGGAGAGAGAAAAGGAAAGGTAGAAGGGTGGCGGTGAGAGTAGGGAGGTTAAATGTAGGGACTATGACTGGTAAAGGCAGAGAGTTGGCTGATATTATGGAAAGAAGAAAGGTAGATATACTGTGTGTTAGGGGTATAACGGTACGCTAAAATCACAGTTCGCTACGTACCTTGGTTTCAAGGTCATGGTTCGGTTCATTTTTGGTACAGTAAGGAAACAAAATGCAAAACATAAAACTGATTATCTTTTGTATAAGCAGGAACAGCTTTGACAAAAAAAACACTGGAAACTGCCAGCAGTCAATTCTCCAATAAATAAAAAGTATACAATACAATAAATAAATTCTCTTTTTAGCAAATGAACGATGTAGACAAGAGTAACAACAGAAGTTTGAATAGTCTGAATTATTCTTTTATTCCTTATTGCCTGAAGCAGTGATTTTAACCAGGGTGCTCTGGTATCTTCAGGTTTCTATGAGAATTATCTAATTTCACTTGTTAACTGGTCCAAAAAATCGCAAATCTGTCATTGTTGTGTATAGGTTCTGAAGGCACCCATGCACAACAACAGCAAACTATTTCCAATATTTTGGATAATTAAGAAGGAACATACCAGGGCACCTTGCAAAACACAGGCTAAAGTGCAGCATTAACAGATTTAGCTTGTTCTTAAAAAGGATGTTACTATTTTCTGGCTGAAGTGGGCACAACAAGGAACTTCATACCAGGGCTCAGTTACCTTCAGCATGTGTTTAAACCTGGTGTTCTTAACAACTGAATATGGCCTTAGATCCGCTGCTATAAAAACACCAAATGCATTTGTTATTACTTTGGTTCGATCTGAAAAGCCCTGGAGAAGCTGTCTAAATGCCACTGGAAGCTGCGCTTGTACCGCACTAGCTTTTTTCTTTTTTTCGTGCTGCAATGAATATTCACGTTCGCGTAGTGCCGTTTCAAATGAGTTAACAAGTTCAACATACTGCCAAAAGCATATCCGCTGCTGTTTTCATCTTATTCACTTGCCTTTGTCCGTTCACATATTTCACCGGAAAGCCAAAGTGTTCCCAGACAGGAGACTTGTGAACAGGGTCTTCAAGCTCTGGCTTCTCTGTACAGCCAGCCATGACATTCGCTAGTCAGAGGCTGACCTGCACTGTTTGTTTACATGTATGGCGCGAGGCAATTACACTTCCTGTCCGTCACTCAACATGGTCCGTGTGGAACCTCGGTACACCTTTGTGCCATAACAAAAATTCAAATACATGTACCGTTACACTCCTACTGTGTGTCCAAGAAACCAGATGGAAGGGAAGCAAGGCTAGGAGCACTGGAAGTGGATTTAAACTGTTCTCCCATGGTGTAGATAGGAAGAGAAATGGAGTAGGAGCAATCTTGAAAGAAGAGTATGTGAAGAGTGTTCAGGAGGTAAAGACGGAGTCGGACAGAATCATGAGTTTGAAGCTAGAAGTTAAAGGTGTGATGATGAATGTTGTCAGTGCATACGTATGCCCCACAAGTTGGATGTCAGGTAGAAGAGAAAGGGGAATTCTGGAGTAAGTTGGATGAAGTGGTGGAGAGTGTTCCCAGGGGGCAGAGAGTGGTGATTGGAGGGGACTTTAATGAGCATGTAGGTGAAGGGAACAGAGGTGATGAGGAGGTCCTGGGTAGGTATGGTCTTAAGGAGAAAAATATGGAAGGACAGATGGTTGTGGGTTTTGCTAAAAGGATGGAAATGGCTGTGGTGAACACATACTTCAAGAAGAGAGAGGAATATAGGGTGACTTACAAGAATGGAGGAAGGTGCACACAGGTGGACTACATCTTATGCAGAAGGAGAAATCTGAAAGAGACAGGAGACTGCAAGGTGGTGGCAGGGGAGAATGTAGCTAGACCGCATCGGATGGTAGTCTGTAGGAGGATTTTGCAAAGAAAGAAGAGGGCGGTGCGGTGGCGAAGTGGTTAGCACTGCGGCAGCACAGCAACTCACCCTTGGCCATGGGATCCCTGGTTCGATCCCAGCCCCTGACCAACAATGATCTATGTGGAGTTTGCATGTTCTCTCTGTGTCTGCGTGGGTTTACTCCGGGAGTTCTCCGGTTTCCTCCCACAGGCTAAAAACATGCAGGTTAGGTTAATTGGAGACTCTAAAGTGGCCCTAGGTGTGAATGTGTGTGTGAATGGTAAAGGGATAGCGCCGTACTGTGGCTGCTTCATCCATCCAGGTGGATGCCCTCAATTTCTCCTCTGGGGATCAATAAAGTATACAAAATCAAAATATCAAAAAAACAGTGAAGGCAGAGCCAAAGATTAAGTGGGGGAAGTTACAGAAGGAAGAAGGTCACACAGAGTTCAGGAAGGAGATGATACAGGCTCTGAGTGGTAGGGAAGAATTACCAGATGACTGGAAAGTACAGCAAAAGTATTAAGGGAAACAGGTAGAAGAGTATGTGGTGTATCCAGTGGACAGAGGAAGGAAGACAAGGAGACTTGGTGGTGGAATGAGGAGGTACAGGAAAGTATCCAAAGGAAGAAGTTAGCAAAGAAAAAGTGGGATAGTCAGGAAGATGAAGAAAGTAGACAGGAGCATTTGGAATCTAGGCGCATGGCAAAGAGAGAGGTGGCAAAGGCAAAGGAAAAGGCATATAGTGAGTTGAATGAGAGGCTAAACACTAAGGAAGGAGAAAAGGAGTTGTATCGACTGGCTAGACAGAGAGATCGAGCTGGAAAGGATGTACAGCAGATTGGGTTGATTAAGGACAGAAACTGTAATTTTTTTGTATACTTTTATTCATCTACTTAATCCAATACTTTTATTCACAGCCCACAACTCGTGACTCACAAGTCTGTTGAGTCACAAGTCTGTTTCTGGTGAACTTGCTGTGGTGACATATCGTCACTTCCTGTGTTGCTGTCTGTCGGTATGGTTTGTGGTTAGCTCTCCTCCCTCTCCTGAGGATTATTGCCTTTAACTGTATTTTAATCACTTTTTTCCCCATCTACCGTCACCTCTCACTTCTGTTTCACAAGCCTTTTGCACCTGTGTGCACTCAGTGCACCTAATCACCCTCTTTACTGTAGCCTTCTGTTCACCTTTGTGAACAGTGATACAGTGATAATGTATGTTAACAACAACTGGTGCAGACCGGGACATATCACTGTTAAACAACGACACTGCAGCAAAGACATTGAGTTGCTAGCTGTTAGCATGAGGCCTACATATCTCCCGAGAGAACACTCACACGTGATCTGCATTGTTGTTTATGCAAATCCGACGGCGAACGCTGGGACAGCACGTGACGTCATCCATTCAGTAACCAGCAGGCTGCAGACAGAACACCCAGATGCTCTTCTCCTCATCTCAGGCGATTTCAACCACGTTTCACTGTCTCCCATTCTACCCACGTTCACCCAGTATGTCACATGCCACACTAGAGACAATAAAACACTGGATTTATTCTACGCAAACACTAAGGAGGCGTACACCTCATCACAACTCCCCCCACTCGGGAGATCGGATCACAACTTGGTTCATCTCCGGCCGGTGTACAAACCCCTAGTGCACAGACAACCTCCGGCCATGCACACTGTGGAGTTATGGTCTGAGGAGACAATGGACACCCTAAAGGGCTGTTTTGAAGCCACCGCCTGGAAGCAGCTCTGCGATCCACATGGTGAGGACATCGATGGCCTCATTCACACCTTCACGGGCTACCTCAGCTTCTGTGTGGACAAATCCGTTCCCACCAAGACCATACGGCGTCACTCAAACAACAAACCCTGGATCAACCCTGAGATAAAAACACTTCTGAGAGAGAAGAAGAGGATCTTCAGGTCAGGGAACAGGGAGATGCTGAAGTCCGTACAGAGGGAGCTGAGGAGAAAGATCAGAGAAGGCAAGGACAGCTTCAGGAAGAAGATGGAGGACAAGCTGCAACAGAGCGACATCAGCGGGGTCTGGAGAAACCTCAAAACCATCTCGGGGCTCCAGAATACCTCCCCCCAGGCCACAGGGGGCAGGGAGTGGGCGACCAACCTGAATCTGTTTTTCAATAGATTTGACCAACCGCCCTCCCCCCTGACTGCACAACAACCACTGCTGCCTCTAAAGAAATCAAGTCCTGCTGCCCACTCCCCACTCCACCAACACCCCCCCACTCCCAACACACAGCCCCCCATCCTGACCCTGACCAAGACCCAGGTGAGGACGGAGCTGAGGAAGATCAAGGCGAGGAAGGCGCCGGGACCGGACGGCATCAGCGCAAAGCTCCTCAAGTCCTGTGCAGACCAGCTGTGTGGGATTGTGACGTATATCTTCAACATGAGCCTGAAACTGGGGAGGGTACCACAGCTGTGGAAAACATCTTGTGTGGTACCTGTACCAAAAACTTCCCACCCCAAAGACCTGAACAGCTACAGACCGGTGGCCTTGACGTCCCACTTGATGAAGACCCTGGAGAGACTGCTCCTTGCTCACCTCCGCCCCCTGGTGGAACCAGCGATGGATCCACTCCAGTTCGCCTACCAGCATGGCATTGGGGTGGAGGATGCGGTGATCTTCCTCCTTCACTGTTCTCTGTCCCACCTGGAGAAGCCCGGGAATATGGTGAGGATCATGTTCTTTGACTTCTCCAGTGCTTTCAACACCATCCAACCGATGATCCTGAAGGACAAGCTGCTGCGCGCAGGGGTGGACCAGCACCTGTCATCATGGATCCTGGACTACCTCACGAACCGGCCTCAGTTTGTGAGAACCCGGGACTGTGTGTCCGACACGATCATCAGTAGCACGGGGGCCCCCCAGGGAACGGTGCTGGCTCCCTTCCTGTTCACTCTTTATACTGCGGACTTCTCACACAACACAACACATTGCCATCTACAGAAGTTCTCTGATGACTCTGCGATCGTTGGTCTCATCTCCAATGGAGATGAAGCTGAGTACAGAGGGCTTATCCAGGACTTCGTGGACTGGTGCCATCGGAACTGCCTCCAGATCAACGCGAGGAAAACTAAGGAGCTGGTGGTGGACTGCCGCAGGCATGGGCAGCCCCTCACAGTACCAGTAAATATACAGGGAACAGACATCGAGATGGTGACATCCTATAAGTACCTGGGTATTCATCTGAACAATAAACTAGACTGGTCACACAATACTGATGCACTCTACAAGAAGGGACAGCGCAGGCTGTTCCTGCTGAGGAGACTCAGGTCTTTTGGTGTACAAGGGGCGCTGCTGAAGTCATTCTATGACACGGTGGTGGCATCAGCCATCACTTTTGGAGTGGTCTGCTGGGGCAGTGGCATTACTGCAGCCGATAGGAAGAGACTGAACAAACTGATTAAGAAAGCTAGCTCTGTCCTGGGGCAGCGCCTTGATCCGATGGAGGAGATAGGAGAGAGAAGGACGGTGGCTAAACTGTCATCTCTGCTGGAGTCCGAGTTCCACCCTATGCAGGACATACTGAATGCACTGAGGAGCTCATTTAGCAGCAGACTACATCATCCCAGGTGCACAACCGAGAGGTTTCGTAGGTCCTTCCTACCAACGGCTGTCAGACTGTACAACCTAAGCAGGGCTGCTCGCAGAGATAGCAAAAAGACGTAACAAACTAATAGTTTTTTGAATGCAAAAGATGCAATAGACTTACACAATGGTCCCCTCCGGCATACAACTAGGAACTTACCGGTCGCTATGGAGGGTGAGAATATGTATGGGCACATAATCATACCATGTAGGATAACTAAGTAGACGGTTATGCTGTTTCATTCCATCTAGCAACAATGCTCTGCACTGTGTGTGTTTATATATTTACATATTTATTCCATCTAGCTACAATGCTCAGCACTGGGTGTGTTTATATATTTATATATCTACATATTATTCCATCTAGCTACATTGCTCCGCACTGTGTGTGTTTATATACTTGCATATTTATTCCACCTAGCTGCAATGCTCCGTACTGTGGGTGTTTATATATTTACATATTTATTCCATCTAGCTACAATGCTCTGCACTGTGTGTTCATATATTCATATATTTATTCCATCCAGCTACAATGCTCTGCACTGTGTGTCTGTGTGTGTGTGTATATATATATATTTTATAGTAATACGTACATATGTATATTAGCTGCTCTTGCTTGCTTGTTTTTTTTTTTTGCCTTCTGATTGTTGCTCTGAGTGTTGCTATCCCTGTGCTGTTGCAATCCTGGAATTTCCCCGTTGTGGGACTAATAAAGGCTTATCTTATCTTATCTTATCTTACCTTTCATCGGTGTTTGTGTTAGCTTTGGGTTAGCCACTAGCTATGGCTACGAGCTCTCCTTCCCCTTCTTCTCTGGTGTGCTCTCTGTGTCAGATGTTTAGCTACACCTCTGCCTCTTTTAGTGATAATGATAAATGTAATAAATGTTGTCTTTTTGAGGTGCTAGAGGCGAGGTTGTGTGATTTGGAATCCCGGCTCCGCTGCATTGAAACACTGTCAGCGCCAGTTAATAATGACAGACTCCCCTTAGCTGCAGCAGAGCACCTTAGCATAGGGCGGCCTGTTAGGTGTCCTCCGGCTTCTACCTCACCTGAGCAGCCAAGAGAGAATGAGTGGATGACAGTGAGAAGAAGCATAGTCGCAAGCCCCTGTTTCACCACCAATCTGTTAATGTTTCTAATCGTTTTTCCCCACTGAGCGACACACCCGCTGAGGAAAAAAACTCTGATCACTGGCGATTCTATAGTCAGAAACATGAACCTCGAGACTCCAGCGGCCATAGTCAAATGCATTCCTGGGGCCAGAGCAGGCGACATCGAGTCAAATTTGAAAATGCTGGCTAAAAGTAACTGTAAATACTCCACAATTGTTATCCACGCTGGCATTAACGACGTCTGACTCTGGCAGTCAGAAGTCACAAAACGTAGTGTGGAATCGGTGTGTAGCTTTGCCAAAACAATGTCTGCCTCTGAAGTATTCTCTGGGCCCCTCCCCAGTCTGACCAGTGATGACATGTGTAGCCGTGTGTCATCCTTCAACCGCTGGCTGTCTGTGTGGTGTCCTGCAAACAATATGGGCTACATAGACAATTGGAACTCATTTCAGGGAAAACCTGGTCTTACTAGACGAGACAGCGTCCATCCCACCTTGGATGGTGCATCTCTTTTAGCTAACAATCTGGCATCATTTTTATCCAATTTCCAAAACCTTGACAACTCAGTTGGGACCAGGAAGCAGAGTCACAGTCTTACATGCCTCTTTGCAGCTCCTCTTCATCCGCCACCCCTCAAATTAATGACTTAGCCTCTGTTCCTCCTCATGATTTAAAAATTAAATGCAGTTTGTTAAATAATAGGTCTCTAACTCCAAAGTCTCTGCTAGTCCATGATCTGTTAATTGATCATCAGATTGATTTAATATCCCTTACAGAGACTTGGTTAGGGCAAGAGGATTATGTTGGTTTAAATGAATCAACTCCCTCTGGTTATTTAAACTGTCAAAAGTTCTGGTCGTGGAGGAGGAGTAGCAACAATTTACCATTCCAAATGTAAAGCAAATGTAAAGCAAATGTTAATGTTAATGCAAATGTTAATGTAAAGCAAAAAACCACGTAATAATTCCTCTGAGGGCCTGGTCCTCAGTATTGGGCATGTTAGCAATTTAGGTTAAATCCAATTTTATTTGCCATAGTTTATCGTCCTACCTCAGCCTACTCAGAGTTTTTATCCGAATTTGCCAAATTCTTAGCAGATTTAGTGCTGAAATCAGATAGAATAATTATAGTAGGGGACTTAAATATTCATGTAGATATAGATAGTGATTGCCTCAATATGGCATTTAATTCAATATTAGACTTGATGGGGTTTTCTCAAAAAGTAGAAAATTCTACCCATTATCTCCACCACATGTTGGACCTTGTTCTGACATATGGCATAGAAATAGAAAATCTGGTAGTGTCTCCTCATAACCCTGTACTGTCAGACCATTGTCTGTTAACTTTTGATTTTACTATTTCTGACTATTTGGCTCCTAAAGAAAAATATTACTACAGTAGATGCCTCTCAGATGATGCTGTTACCAAATTTAAGCAGATTGTTTCCTCAGTGACATGTGTCAACACAACGGAGATAAGCTATGGAGAGCTTGCTCCTTCTGTAATTGATAGCATGGTAGATAGTGTTACAGCTTCTCTGTATCAGACTCTAGACATGGTGGCCCCTTTAAAAAAGAAAAAGTTGAATCAAGAGATTTCGAACTCCTTGGTTCAACACAGAAACTCATAGCTTAAAACAGAAGACTTGTCAATTAGAAAGAAAATGGCATTCCACTAAATTAGATGAAATATATTTAGCTTGGAGAAATCATCTTCTAATTTATAAAAAAACCTCTTAGGAAAGCAAGAACAAGTTATTATTCTGCATTAATAGAAGAGAACAAGAATAATCCCAGGTTTCTTTTCAGCACTGTAGCCAAACTGACAAAGCGTCAGGACGCTGTCAAACCTAGCATTCCCTTAGAGCTTACTAGTCAGGACTTCATGAACTTTTTCAATAATAAAATTTCATCAATCAGAGATAAAATCAGTCAGATTCTTCCCATCGTTAACTTAAATACAGTAACTACTACAACTCCTTCAACTGATATCTGTTTGAATGAGTTTACTCCAATTGACCTTTTGTTATGATTCCGAGCGTGGGTCACAGTCGTGCTCGGGTCTCTAGGTTGCTGGTGATTTTCTGTTTATGTATTTGTTCTTGTTTTTCTTCCAATATGGTTTGTGCTTTTATTTTGACAGCACCATTCTGTTACTTCCTCTTGTCAAATCTGTTCGCGGGTTGTCCCAGCTGTTTTGTTATCTCTGATTACTTTCTCACTCATACATCCACACCTGATCCACATTTGGGTTTTCCCTGTCTTATTATTTAAGCTTGCTTGTGGGGTTTATTCCCTGCTGCGACCTCACCCTGTTCTCAGACAGGAATCCCCCCTGTCTATTTTCAGCTCAGTTCTCAGCCTTGCCTGAATAATGGTAGTTACCCTTCGTGGTTTTCATTGATTGCATTTTTCTGTAAGTCACCCTTTGTGGTTCTCATTGATTGCCTTTTTGTATGTTGCCCTTCGTGGTTTATTTCTGTTCTCTATTATTAAATACGCAAACTCACAGCTGGCGAGTGAGGTCTTAATTTCTGCCCTGAAAGGGCCAAATATGACACCTTTTCGAGTTAGATAAAATAATTTCCTCATCCAAGCCTTCATCTTGTCTTTTAGACCCTTACTTAAAGAAGTCTTCCCATTTATTGGTAGCTCTATTCTTCAAATAATCAATTCTTCATTAACACTAGGCCATGTACCGCAGGCTTTTAAAACTGCTATAATTAAACCTTTACTTAAAAAGCCAACACTGGATCGAGGAGTTATAGCTAGCTATAGACCAATCTCTAATTTGCCTTTCACTTCAAAAATCTTAGAGTTGTTGCTATGCAATTATTTAACCACTTGCAGAGAAATGGTTTATTTGAAGAGTTTCAATCTGGGTTTAGAATCCATCATAGTACTGAAACAGCTTTAGTGAAGGTCACTAATGACCTCCTTATTGCATCTGATAATGGACTTGTTTCTGTACTTGTCCTTTTAGACCTTAGCACAGCTTTTGATACTCATCATCATCATCATAGCAGTCTGTCGGGGGCGACAATGACTGTTTCATTTAGGTCTGACCAGATTCCTCCACACAACTCTGAAATTCGCCTTCCGCTGCCAGGAACTCCTACTATCGATCATAATATTTTACTTAATAGATTAAAATACCATATTGGACTTAATGGAACTTCGCTGTAGTGGTTTCAATCTTATTTATCTGATAGGTTCCAGTTTGTTCATGTCAATAATGAATTTTCTTCCAACTCAAAGCTCAGTCATGAAGTTCCACAGGGATCTGTACTAGGCCCTGTTCTTTTTAGTTTATATATGCTTTCGTTAGGCAACATTATGAGAAAGCACTGTATACATTTTCATTGTTATGCAGATGACACACAATTATACCTGTCAATGAAGCCAGATGATAGTAATCAATTAGCCAAGTTAGAGGCCTGTCTTAAGGAAATCAAAGCTTGGATGACTTGTAATTTCCTGCTATTAAATTCAGATAAGACTGAAGTCATTCTTGTTGGTCCAAAAAACCTTAGAAATACCTTTCCAAATCAATCTCTTAGTTTGGATGCGGTTACTCTTTCTCTTAATAGTTCTGTGAGGAACCTTGGAATTATTTTTGATCAAGAGCTGTTTTTTAATTCACATATTAAACTTGTTTCTGAGACTGCCTTCTATCATTTGCGTAATATTGCCAAGATTAGGAGCATCTTGTCTCAGAGTGATGCTGAGAAACTGATCCACGCTTTTGTTAGCTCTAGATTAGATTATTGTAACTCTTTATTATCAGATTGTCCTAAAAAATTTCTAAAAAGTCTTCAGCTGATCCAAAATGCTGCAGCAAGAGTTTTAACAGGTACTAGGAAGAGAGATCATATCTCTCTGGTTCTGGCCTCCCTTCATTGGCTTCCCATAGTTTAGAATTAAGTTTAAAATCCTTCTTCTTACTTACAAAGCGCTAAATAACCAGGCCCCTTTTTATTTAAAAGATCTGATACTACCCTATTATCCTAACAGAGCACTACGCTCCCAAAGTGCAGGATTACTTGTAATGCCTAGAATCTCCAAAAGTACAATGGGAGGCAGAGCCTTCAGTTATTAAGCCCCTCTCCTGTGGAACCAGCTGCCAATCTGGATTCAGGAGTCAGAATCTGTCTCTCTTTTTTAAGAATAGAGTTAAAACCTTCCTTTTTAATATAGCCTATAATTAGGGAGGGATCATGTGTTTCTGAACCCTCCCTTAGTTATGCTGCTAATAGGTTTAGTCAGCCGGGAGACCTCCAACAATGCACTGGGCTTCACTCCTTTCTTCACTCTCAATGAAATATTTTTGCTGGTCATTAACATCTGTTTGTTCTCTCCCATAGATTGAGTCCCCGTAGTGCTGTTTGCTCTCTACATGTCTGTTCTTTTCTTCTTCTTCTTCTTCTCTATCCCCTCACCCCCCCAGCCAGTCGCAGCAAAGGACTGCCCCTCCCTGAGCCTAGTTCTGCTGGAGGTTTCTTCCTGTTAAAAGGGAGTTTTTCCTCTTCACCGTCACCAAGTGCTTGGTCACAGGGGATTGCCTGATTGCTGGGGTCTTTCTGCAATTGTGGGGGTTCCCCTACAGTTGAAAGTGCTACGAGATGACTGTTGTTGTGAAATGGTGCTATATAAATAAATCAATAAAGTAAAATCCCAGAGGGAAATTCAGGGCATCCACCTGGATGGATGAGGCAGCCATGGTGCGGCACCAATCCCTTCACCATTCACACACACATTCACACCTAGGACCACTTTAGAGTCTCCAATTCACTTAACTTGCATGTTCTTGGCCTGTAGGAGGAAACCGGAGTACCCAGGACAAACCCATGCAGACACGAGGAGAACATGCAAACTCCACAAAGAAGGGTCACCGATGGTCAGGGGGTGGAATCAATCCCGTGACCTTCTTACTGTGCTGCCACAGTGCTAACCACTGCACCACTGAGTTGCCCTAATGTACTAACAAATGACAAGAATGTGTTGAGAAGGTGGAAGGAATACTTTGAAGAGCTGATAAATAAAGAAAATGAGAGAGAGAGGAGGATGGATGAAGAAAAGATAGTGAACAAGGAAGTCCCGAGGACTAGCAAGGCGGAAGTGAGGGCAGCTTTGAAGAAGATGAAGAATGAAAAGGCAGTTGGTCCAGATGGCATACCTGTGGAGGTATGGAGATGTTTAGGAGAGATGGCAGTGGACTTTTTAACCAGATTGTTTAACACAATCTTGAAGAGTGAGAGGATGCCTGAGGAGTGGAGAAGAAGTGTTTTGGTACCAACTTTCAAGAACAAAGGTGATGCTCAGAGCTGTAGTAACTACAGAGGCATAAAGTTGATCAGCCACACTATGAAGATGTGGGAAAGAATTGCTGAAGCCAAGTTAAGACGAGAGGTGACAATCAGTGAGCAGCAGTATGGTTTCATGCCAAGAAAGAGTACTACAGATGCAATGTTTGCTCTAAGAGTGCTGATGGAGAAGTATAGAGAAGGTCAGAAGGAGTTGCACTGTCTCAGAGTGGCAGAGAAGTATGTGAGGGTAGTGCAGGACATGTACAGTCATGTGAAAAAATTAGGATACCCTGCATTAGCCTGTGTGTTTTTTGTTTTTTTTTACGTTTTTGGACATATGGATGTTTAATATCAATGTTAAAAATACTGGGAGATTCATGTAATACAACTAAATAATTAAAAATGAATAAAAGACTCATCAAATTTTCTGTAAAATGTAATTCTAAACAAATAATGAGGAATAAATTAGGACACCCCCCATCTTTTTAGGACACCCCCACATTCATTCCCACTTAAAATGGCTAAAATAAATGCTAAAAATGCAAAAAAACCCAAAACAAAACAAAAAAAACAAGGTTAGACATAGATATGTGAACATTTATTAATAAAAAAATGAATATTTAATGGGGTGTCCTGATTTTTTCTCATGACTGTATGAGGACAGCAAGATGGTGGTGAGGTGGACTGTAGGAGTGACAAACGGATTCAAGGTGGGGGTGGGATTACATCAGGGATCAGCTCTGAGCCCCTTCTTGTTTGCTATGGTGATGGACAGGCTGACAGACAAAGTCAGGCAGGAGTCTCCGTGGACCATGATGTTTACAGACGACATTGTGATCTCCAGTGAGAGTAGGGAGCAGGTGGAAGAGAACCTGGAGAGGTGGAGTATGCTCTGAAGAGAATAGGAATCAAAGTCAGTTGATGCAAGCCAGGATGCACAAGTGTGAATGAGAGGGAGGCAGGTGCAATGGTGAAGATGGAAGGAGTAGCGGTAGTGAAAGTAGATGGGTTTAAACACCTGGGGTCAACCATCCAAAGCAATGGAAAATGCACAAGAGAGGTGAAGAAGAGAGTGCAGACAGGGTGGAGTGGGTGGAGATGAGTGTCAGGGGTGATTTGTAACAGAAAGGTAGCAGCAAGAGTGGAAGGGAAGATTTACAAGATGGTAGTGAGACCTGCTATGATGTATGGTTTGGAGACGGTGGCACTGACAAAAAGACAGGAGGTGGAGCTGGAGGTGGCAGAGTTGAAGATGCTAAGATTTTCATTGGGAGTGACTAGAAGGGACAAGATTAGAAATGAGTATATCAGAGGGACAGTATAGTGGCTTTCCTTCTTTACCAAAAACCACGTAAGAGCTGAAGCACAGTATTCTTGATACGAGTGACAAGACGCAATCTTGAATTTTAAAGATTTTAATAAAACAAAAAAAGCTCTTAATTATACTGTCACACGGTAGAAAAACTGTGTGCTCCTGTGTCTAGTGCAGCTCTCTGTCTGAATCATGACTGCATGTATTACGTAACTCACCAATTAAAGGCGCACTTCTTAAATCAATTAACATGCACTTTTACACATCTTTTTACTTTACTTTTGACTCAAAATTTCCTATGAATTATTAACTCATTAACAAATGTGAAATTTTACTAATTTTTTTCAGTTAATTTTTACTAAGGATTAATGAACTTATATTTTTACTGTAACTTATTTTCATTCTCATACTATGTGTGCTCCTTGTGTTAAACACTCAAAACACAGTCCTTTGGTTTTCAAAAATTCAACACGTTCTTTGTGTGTCAACTCTTTAAACTTAAAACAGGATTCCAAGTTGTGCTTCTTTTGGCAGAAGAGACATGGTGTTTCAAAGGCATTAGCTGCTTTGATTGTGCTAGGCTACTTTGCCGATGCATCTGGTCTTTTCTTTTCTACCAACACGTTAGTTGCAAAGCTGCTTCCCTTCACTCCACTTTTGACAGGTTTCCCTTTTTCTCTACTTTTCACCACTGAAGGTGTGCGGATGCCTTGAAGATCCCCAAAAAGTGGATCCATAGCTATTTTTGCTTGACGGTCGATGAAAGTAACAAGGTCAGCAAATCTTGCTCTATGTCCCCTACTTTCCTCGATTTCAAATGCTGAACTACGCCACCTTTCCCTCATTTTGTATGGCAGTTTGGATACCACTGTTCTCAGGTTTGTAGGATTATCCATTTCCTCCATAAACTCAACATCTTCCATTGTGTTGACAGTAAGTCGGCCTCCGTCGGTCTATGATGACCATGGAAGAGAATCCTCAACGTCTACTCTGCTGGAACAGCACCGCCTGTGGCTGAACAGGCCAATGCGCGAATGGCAGTCCCTGTCACACAGGTCACACTTGTGGGTGGTCTCCGTGCTGCTGGAGCTGTGGCGGTTCTTCCTGCGGGTCCTTTTTTCATCTGCTGCAGCAGTCAGTCTCTCTTCACCCACCTTGAGCTGTCTGGTCAGGGTGCCTCTCCATTTGGAGCGGTCTGTTGCAAGGTCCTCCCAGCGCTCTGTGTTGATCTCCAGGGCCTTCATGTCTCTCTTGCAGACGTCTCTAAAGCGCAGCTGTGGGCGGCCAATGTCTCTCCTGCCAGTCGCCAGTTCTCCGTAGAGGATGTCTTTGGGGATTCTGCCATCCTCCATACGGTGAACGTGGCCTAGCCAGCGGAGCCTGCGCTGCCTGAGTAGAGTGAACATGGAGGGAAGGCCGGCGTGGGACAGAACTTCTGTGTTGGGCACTTTGTCCTGCCAGGATATGTCCAGGATACGGCGAATGCAGCGCAAGTGGAAGGAGTTCAGTCTCTTTTCCTGCCAGGCGTATGTTGTCCACGTCTCACTCCCATAGAGCAGTGTGCTGATGACGCAGGCGTTGTACACTGCCATCTTCGTCTTGACAGAGAGTTTGGGATTCTCCCACACTCGTGTGGTGAGGCGAGCGAGTGTGGAGGCTGATTTTCCAATCCTCTTGTCGATCTCTGTATCAAGGGAGAGGTTGCTGCTGATCGTGAACCCCAGGTACGTGAACTGATTCACAACCTCCAGCTCGTAGTCGTCGATGGTGAAGGTTGGTGGTGCTTTCGTGACTTGCGCCAAGACGTTAGTCTTCTTCAGGCTGATGGTAAGCCTGAAGAAAACTATCAATGGCCTTGCTGAGTTCGTCGATGGTTGGCTCGGCGTCAACTTCGTCCATGGATGGCAGGCAATCAATGGCATCAAGGGCTGACGGTGTCACGGTGTTCTGTCTGGAGTAGAGGTCGGAGTAGTGCTCCACCCATCTCTCCATCTGCTTGTTCTTTTCTGTGATCATCTCCCCAGTGGAGGATTTGAGGGGGGCCGTCTTGCTCTGAGCCAGACCAAGTGCTTTCTTGATGCCATCATACACACCACGGATGTTCCCTGTTATGGCAGCAGTTTGAATGTCTTGGCTGAGCTGAGTCCAGTACTCGTTGGCACAACGCCGAGCAGTCTGCTGAACTTTGCTTCTCGCAGCCCTGAGAATCTGGAGATTCTTCTCGTTTGAGTACTTCTTGTACTCAGCAAGAGCTGAGCGCTTGGCTTCAATGACGGGGGTCATCTCGGTCAACTTGGCATCAAACCAGTCCTGTGACTTCGAGGTCTTCCTCCCAAAGGTAGCCAAGGCTGTGCGGTGGATGGTGTTTCGCAGCTCTTCCCACTTCTGCTTTGCAGATTCTCCTTCTTGTGGTACACCAAGTTCCTTCTCAAAGGTGGAGGCAAACCGCTCAACAAGATCTGGTTGGGCCATCTTGCTGGTGTCAATCCGTGCCTTTCCAGGCTGTCTAGCACGATGGAATTTCTTCAGCTGCATCTTGACCTTGCAACACACCAATGAATGGTCTGTGTCGCAATCTGCACTCTGGAACGAACGGGTGATTAGCACGTTCTTCAGTGAGGTGCGCCTGGTCAGGATCAAGTCCAGCTGGTGCCAGTGCTTTGAGCGCGGATGTCGCCAGGAAACCTTGTGTTGGGGCTTGGTCTTGAAGAGCGAGTTTGTGATGCACAGATCGTGATAAGTGCAGAACTCGAGCAGCTGCTGTCCGTTGTCGTTCATTCTGCCCACGCCAAATGGTCCAAGACAGGAAGGCCAGGAGTCGTGGTCAGCACCCACTCTGGCATTGAAGTCTCCAAGGAGAATGAGTTGTTCAGAGTTGGGGATGATCCTGACAGTTGTTGCGAGATTCTCGTAGAACTTGTCTTTTGCCTCTGGTGTGGCTGTCAGTGTTGGGGCATACACACTGACGACGGTGACTGGGCCTTGAGTGGTGTTGAGGCGGAAGGTGAGGAGTCGTGCAGAGCCATTGCTGCCCGGTTCCACCATCTTCAGCAAGGTGTTCTTCACTGCGAAGCCCACTCCGTGTTCCCTGTGTTCGTCACTGCTCTTTCCCTGCCAGTAGAACGTTTAGTCCTTCTCTCTCAGTGTGCCTGCGTCAGCCAACCGTGTTTCCTGGAGAGTGGCGATATCCACTTCCAGTCTCTTCAGCTCATTATTGATGATGGCAGTCTTCCTGGTGCCGTTGATGTCCTTGAGGTTAGCAGCGAGTCCTGTCATCATAGTGCGGACGTTCCAAGTTCCCAGTTTTAGAGTTGGTCTCTTTTGTTTTTTTGTCTTGCCTGGTGCGAAAGTTCTCAGCCTGCCGTTCGGACTTCTCCTCATCCCCATGCACCCAATGAGGAAAGCAGGCTGTGGCACATCTTCCATTGTGTTATGACAGCTAGTCAAAAGTACAACATAAGCGTTCAGTGCTTTTCTGTCATCCGCCTTGATTTGTGGCCAATTTAATGTTTTGCCAATGTAAGCACTAGGTATCAGCAGCTCATCTCCATTGTGCTTCTGAAGTAGTCATTTTGCTTCCCTGAATCCCCTGTCAGGTGGCATGTGTTCACAGCTGCAGACAAGTTCACGTGGTTCTCCTGAAGTGTACTGTTGCAAATAGTATAGCTTATCCGGATCACTATCAGCTTTGCTTTCTATGGCTTGTTCGAATGCCCTCATGAAAGATTTGTAGTTAACAGGTTCTCCCTTGAACACTGGAACATCTTTAACTGGTAACTGAATCTGTTTCTGTTGGTTAACCAGCATCTCAATAATCATGTTTTGCTTCTGCATTACTTGAATAATGCCATCACTGTCTCTAGGCTGTCTGCCACTAGGGTATGTAGATGGAAGTGGCATAGATGAAATTGTACTCCAAGATACAGGAATAGTAGTGGGTGAATTATGTCTTGCTTTTAACATATGAGTGGACCTAACTGTTCATGCCATCTTCTGATCTCTCATACTCTTTCAGTATTCTTACTTGAGCGCTCTTTTCTGCAACAGCTGCTTCTAAGTCCAGTCTTTCCAGCTTGCCTTTAATACGTGCTTATTCCACTTGAAGCTCCTGCTTTGCCTGTAAGGCTGCAGCTCGTTCAACTAAACCAGAGAGCTTTGCTTTTTCACTAGCGCAAGCTGATGATCTAGCAGATAGGACTGATGAGCATCCAGCCACTGAGCCCTTTTTCTGGGTTGGTTTCACGTAAATAGACAACTGTCTAGCAGTCTACCAGTCTTCAATTTGTAGCATTTAGCAGGCTAACTTGACAGATTCAAGTCCTTTAAAACTGCTCATTCTTTCTTTACCTTTTCCCAAGGCTTTTCTTTAAATCACTGGGTTTCCACAAGGTTATAGTGCAGACTTCTTAGAAACGATGTATTGGAATTCCCCTCTTAATCCACTTGAGGCCTTCCGTGTGTTTGCATCCAATTAGCCTTCGTGTCCGAGCAGTTTTTCTACTAAATATAGTGGCTTTCCTTCTTTACCAAAAACCACGTAAGAGCTGAAGCACAGTATTCTTGATACGAGCGACAAGATGTAATCTTGAATTTTAAAGCTTTTAAGAAACCAAAAAAGCTCTTAATTACACTGTCACACGGTAGAAAAACTGTGTGCTCCTGTGTCTAGTGCAGCTCCCCGTTTGAATCATGGCTGTATGTATTACGTAACTCACCAATTAAAGGAGCACTTCTTAAATCTATTAACATGCACTTTTACACATCTTTTTACTTTACTTTTGACTCAAAATTTCCTATGAGTTATTAACTTACTAACAAATGTGAAATTTTACTGATTTTTTTCAGTTAATTTTCACTAAGGATTAATGAACTTATATTTTTCTGTAACTTATTTTCATTCTCATACTATGGCTCTTACAGACAACTCACATTGAGCGGTTTGGAGACAAAGTAAGACAGGCAAGGCTGAGATGGTTTGGGCATGTGCAGAGGACTGATAGTGGAGATATTGGACAAAGGATGTTGAAGATGGAGCTGCCAGACAGGAGGAAAAGAGGAAGACCACAGAGAAGATTCATGTACAGTATGTAGTGAAGGAGGACATGGAGGGGGTTGGTGTTACAGAGGAAGATGCAAGGGATCAGGTGAGATGGAGAAAAATGATCCGGTGTGGCGACTCCTAAAGGGAGCAGCCAAAAGAAGAAGATAAAATCAGAAAAAATCTTAATTTTATATAACAAAGCATTTACCTGAAATCATCTAAAAATGAAAAAAGAAGAACATAAATTTGCGAAGAAAAGTATCTAATTTTTAAGCAGAAAAGTACCTGCCAATTTATGTGGAAAAAAAAAGTTTTCAGTCTCATATTTTATGAGGAAAATGCCACAAAATCATGAGGAAAAAGCTGGAAAATTTAAAAGAAAAAATGTCTCAAATTTGAGAGAAACCCTTATATAGACATAAGAAAAATGTAAAAGTTGCAAATTTATACAAAAGGTCCTAAATCTACAAAAGAAAGTCACATTTGTGTGAAAAGAAGCTCAAATTTTGATTAAAAAAAAGCCTCAAATTTTCAAAAAACACTATCATAAATTTACTAGAAAAGCTGTAAATTTAAGGAAATAAATTTACAAATTTAGAAAAAAAAATGCTAATTATTTTAAAAAAAACATTCTAATTTGCAAGAAAAAGTCACACATTTAAAAGAAAACCACTGCCTATTTACTATGGGAAAAATGCAAAATTACAATTAAAAATTCAGACATTTTCAAGATAAAAGTCTCAAAACTATGAAAAAGTTTCAGAGTTTATGTGACAAAAAAATCACAAGAATAAAGTGTCACTCTGATGGACAAACCTCACAGTTGCTACAGGAAAAATTTCAGCAAATGTCTGATTAAAAAAGGCAAAAATTTAGAAGGAAAATGACCTAATCTATAAGAAAAAGATTGTAAATTTATGTGAAAAATCATGTTTAACAGAAAACCTTCACATGTACATTAGGAAAAAAAATCATTTGAAATTGATAAAAGTCTTTTTTTTTTTAAGTAACGAGTCTCTAATTTAGATTTAAATTTTTAAAAAAGTTCCAGAACTTATGTAAAAAGGGTTAACATTTACAAGAAAAAACTTAAAATTTTAGGGCAAAACTTTGCAGATTTACAAGGAAAAACATCTTCAAATTTCTGATAAAAGCTTAGTTTTACAAGAAAAAAAGCCACAGATATTTCAGAAGAGTTACAAATTTCTGAGAGAAAAGTTTTGTGTTTAAGAGGAAAAGTCTCTCCTATTACTAATGTTGTGGGTCAGTTCAGTTTATAATCTAACTCCGGGATTTTATATTCATGTTAATGTTCAAATGTATGTTGTGGCTCCAGGTATATTTTAGACAAAAAACTGAAATGAAAAATGTCTTCATTAAAATTTATGTTTTAGACACACACAAACTGGGAGCGTTGATTCATTTCACCCCTTCACCTCCTTCATTATCCATTCAGCTACAGTAATATTCAACTCTGCTTAACCTTCAACGAGTGCTTCTATATTTCTACCCTTTAGCTTTGTTGAGAGTTATCAAATCTACAGACAAAAGAACTGCAGAATTTTATTATCTTTATTACATTTAAGCATACAAATACAGCAAAGTTATTGACAAACATAGAACATTATCATTAAGTTCTGTATCTGTAGTGGATCCCTGTGATCTTTTACTGATGAGACCTGTGCTTTTTTAACTTTGCTGACACTAAAGTAAACCACAGTATGTCATGGACTGTTATTGTCTTAACTGTGTGGTCAAAATATAAACTATACTGATTTTTAAATAAACATTGTATTTGTAAAATTTAATAAAGCTTAGAGGGGACAGAGCTTTTTCTATTGCTGCTCCTAAATGATGAAATAATCGGCCTTTGCCCATTCAACAGGCCACTTCACTGTTCTTTTTTTTTTTTTTTTTTTAAAAACTCATGTTAAAACACATTTTTACTAGTGATGTTACCCTCAACACCGCCTACTTGACCCCAATTCGAGCAATATGAAACGGAAGTGTCATGAGCTGTGTCTCGAGCGCGGTTTCAGCACGCCCACAGCGGTGTGACCGTAGCGAGCGAGGCCTTGTTGTATCAGTCATATCACGTGACTCCAGGGCTCATGGGAAGTTTGAGAGGACTGGGCATTTGAATATAAGTCAGGGAGAGTATTACACAAGTTAGAAGGTTGAGAAGTTAGGTTCAGGTTCAGTAACATTAAACAGAAACACATTATATTTACTAAATATTACACAGTTACATGCATACACACTCATTCACACGATAGATAGATAGATAGACAGACGGATAGATAGATAGATAGAGAGAGCCTATCTGTGTGGAGTTTGAATATTCTCCCCATGCTTGTGTGGGTTTACTCCGGGTGGGCCGGTTTCCTCCCACGTTCCAAAAACATGCAAGTTAGGTTAATTGGAGACTCTAAAGTAGGTGTGAAAGGTGAAGGGGTTGGCGCCACACCATGGTTGAAGAGCATCCAGGTGGATAATGCAGCATAACAAGTAAACAATTACTCCTTTATCCTTGATGTACAGCACTTAGTGACAGATGTGGTTGTTTTTAAAGTGCTTTATGAATAAAGATGGATTGGAAACCCCGCAACCCGAAAAGGATTAAGTGGAAGAAGATGGCTGGATGGAAAGTTTCTCACCATATGGGCCTGGATTCGCTGCAGTCTGCAGACCGACCTCAATCTGGGGATAACAGTGAAAGAAGGATAATATTCAAAATCTGGATTTCTGAACCAGAACACTTACAAACTATATGTGACATTTTATGAATTTTCTTGGAAAATAATTGTTTCAAAAAAGTGCTCAACATTTTATAGAAACGTGTCTTATGTGTCCCGAAAGAAATACTTCAAAAACCAGACAGAAAAAAAAAAAATCAAAGATATTTTACTTCATTTTTTAAATATTTCTTTTTTTGCAGCAGTGCTGGAGTAATGGGTATCTCCTGCTTACAATGACTGCCTGTGACTTAATAAAAAAAAAAAGAAAAAAAGAAAAACGGGAATGAAGATTCAAATTTCTACAAAGGCCTCATTTGTAATTGAAAGGACTCTCAAATTTATGAGTACAAAGTATCAAACCTATTTGAAAAATATCTCAAATTTACAAGAAAAAAAGCTGAAAAAGAGGAAAGCTGATACATTTACAGGAAAACTGGCAACTACTGGCAGAAAATCTGCATAGCTGCAAAAACTTTGCCTATTAATAATGCTGACAGGACAGGTTATTCTAACGGGAACAGGTCACCTTTATTTTTAAGGATCAAATATGTTTTGCTATTTTTTGACCAAAAAAACTTGAAAATTCCTCTCTGTCCATAGAAGATGTTGTAGAACCCTGACACAAATGTAAAATGGTGTATTAATGTATATAGAGGGTATGTGCACGTCACCAAACAGAACTTGTGGCAGCTACAAAACAGAGACAAAATGAGTGACAGTATAAGGGTGTATGCAGTAAAATAAATAAATAAAAAACGCACAGTATTCAGTCATTATCATTTACATTATGTTATGGTGTTTGTTCTCTGCATCAAGCAGCTGCACCATGACTGACAAAAACAAACTCAACGCTGAGTCACTACAGTCTCTACCTACCTATAAACTGACGTCAGAGCCCTTACAGACATAATAATTAATATTTTTTAATAGTTTCAGGAGCTGCTCTTCTCCTCAGCCTGCCTGCTGTCGCCGTTGTGGCTTCCTGGTCAGAGTGAGGAGCTGCCGCTGATTGGTGGATGTTGATGACGTTTGAGTTGCCGTTTAAATCATCGAAGAAGAATCAAGACGCAGTGATTTGTTAGCGCCACCCAGTGTACAGTGATAGCGTGCATTTATTTTCTGTTCTTGTCAAAAATTGTCAGTTCCATGAGATAATTACTTCACAGCTTCAAAGAAAATGAAGATACTTCAATAACAGTAATAATAATAATGTGACGTTTGCAAGGGTTCACACAAAGACAATGGAGCAAGATGGTTGTGATGAATAGGCTTTATTTACACACCCCCGACCCCAACTTGCTTCTCAGCACAGACGGAAGCGGGGGTCATTCCCCCAGACCCCTGTTTGAATCATGGTTACACACACATGATACATCTTGCCCTAATCCTGCTAAACACTGCTGGGTCATTATAATGCAGTTATAATGACACAGCAGTATAACCCAGAAATAACACATTTAACACACACAGTAACGTTTCAAACTGGCAAAGCATGCTGGGAAATCCCTGGCCCCCTTAAAATGGCCCCGACGTTACACTGCCCCCCCCGGACTGTTTTCTGTCCCCAGAAAATTCAAAGTCCACTTTCAGAAATCCAATGCGAGTCAGCCCGGTGCCAAAGCGGCATGCACGGGCCATTTGAGTCTCGGTCGGAGAATCTGGTTGGGGTAGGGTCCCGGTTTGGCCATCAGCGGGCGGATGGACACATCTGACAGCCTCTGTAGGACCACACACAGTCCCTTCCCTGGCAGCGGGAGTCCCAGGCCCGCTCCGGCCGACTCCCACCGCTGCCAGTTCTCCCAGGCGGCCGCTGGCCCGCATCCATGCGTCCAGCCTTTGCCGCGCCTGGAAAGTGGCCGCAACTTCGTCCTGTTCGCTCCGCTGCGTCGCTCCTGCGACTCTGACCTCATCTGCCGGGGGAAGCATCTGCAGGAGGCGGCTTTTTCCCCGTCCACGCCACCTCGCTCTAATTTAGCGTCGGCGAGGGGCCAGTTTGTCGTGGGCTGTGTGCGGGGCGGTACCATGCCATGTACCCTTCCTCGCGCCGCGGCCGTCTCCTCCGTGGACGCGCCGCCGTGGTCTGCGGTAACTCCTCCTCCTCCCCCTTGCTGTCAGCCGTGGCCTGGAAGGTTCTTGGTCTCGGCGTTGACGCTTCAATGCTGTGATTCATCAGCGGCTCCACCCGCTCTGCTTCTGCCCCTGTAGTCTCCCTCGTGCACGCGCTGCCGTGGCTCCTCCTCCCACTCGCTTTCAGCGCGGCGGCCAGCTCGACCTGGGACAGGTGGTCATCAAACAGGTTCTCGCCGTTGTAGCGGGGAATCTTGGCCCACTGCCGGATGAATGGGACGGTCACGTGCCGGTCGATCACCGCTCCTGATCGCCCTGGAATCGCCAGCCCCTCCTGCCCTGAAAAGGGCGGGAAACGGGGCTGGTTTGCTCTCCTCGGCCCGTGGGGTCCGCTGCTCCGTCCATCGCGGCGAATCTCTCCGGGGGCCGGCGCTTCAGCTCTACGCTCCGTCCCCAGCCGAGCGATGAACCGCTCCGGCCGCATGACGTCCGCCTGGATTCGCATCTCGCTCCATACCCACTCCTGACACCAGTGTGACGTTTGCAAGGGTTCACACAAAGACAATGGAGCAAGATGGTTGTGATGAATAGGCTTTATTTACACACCCTCGACCCCAACTTGCTTCTCAGCACAGACGGAAGCGGGGGTCATTCCCCCAGACCCCTGTTTGAATCATGGTTACACACACATGATACATCTTGCCCTAATCCTGCTAAACACTGCTGGGTCATTATAATGCAGTTATAATGACACAGCAGTATAACCCAGAAATAACACATTTAACACACACAGTAACGTTTCAAACTGGCAAAGCATGCTGGGAAATCCCTGGCCCCCTTAAAATGGCCCCGACGTTACAATAATAAATAAAAACATTTTAGAGTGAATAAATGTGCCTAGTAGTTCACAGGTAAAAGCCAACATCCATCCATCCATCCATCTTCTACCGCTTTTCCGGAGGTCTGGGTCACGGAGGCAGCAGTTCAAGCAGAGAAGCCCAGACTTCCCTCTCCCCAACCACCTGCTCCAGCTCTTCAGAGAGGATACCAAGGCGTTCCCAAACCAGCTGGGAGACACAGTCTCTCCAGCGAGTCCTGGGTCTGCCCTGGGGTCTCCTCCCAGTGGGACGTGCTCGAAACGCCTCAGGTGGGAGGCGTCCAGGAGGCATCCTGATCAGATGTCCATACCACCTCAACTGGCTCCTTTCAATGTGGAGGAGCAGCAATTCTACTCTGAGCCTCTCCCGGACGACTGAGCTCCTCACCCTATATCTGAGGGTGAGTCCAGCGATCCTACAAAGAAAGCTCATTTCAGTTGCTTGTATACGAGATCTTGTTCTTTCAGTCATTACCCAAAGCTCGTGACCATAGGTGAGGGTAGGAATGTAGATTGACTGGTAAATCGACAGCTTTGCCTTAGAGCTCAGCTCCCTCTTCACCACAACAGACCGGTACAACGTCCGCATCACTGCAGATGCTGCTCCGATCCATCTGTCAATCTCTCGCTCCATTCTCCCCTCACTTGTGAATAAGACCCCAAGATACTTAAACTCCTCCACTTGGGGCAGGAGCCTGTCCTCAGCGCGGAGAGGACAATCCACCTTTTTCCGACTGAAGACCATGGACTCAGACTTGGAGGTACTGATTCTCATCCCAGCTATCCCAGGATATCAATGTTAATGGTGAAGGAGATTAGCTCATTCAATTTAGATGGTTTCTCGACCTGGGCCAACTCATCCAGCAGACTAGGGCTGAGACTGCGTATAAAAATACTGCAGAGGGAGGCATCCTCCCACCCAACCTCAGCTGCCACCACCCGGAAAGCTACTGAGTAATCAGCGACAGACTTAGCCCCCTGCTTCAGGTTAAGTAAACGGGCGGTGAGAACACTGTCCCGGTCGGAGTGGTTGAATACCTCATTGAATTCTGAAACAAAACGGTCATATGTGTAGCTAGAATAGTTGGGACGAGCCATGACGGCGTAAGCCCAAGCTAAGACCCACCCCTCCAGTAAATTAACCACATAACCAATTCGGCTATGACTCGTGGGAAAATCCCCCGGCACTCGCTGAAACACAATACTACATTGCAAAAGAAAACCCCACACTTCCTCTAACTTGCCACTAAAATGGGTGGGCGTGGGGACCAGGGTCAAACGGGAATGCTGGGTGGGAGGAGGGGTGGAATTCGCGGGCCAAGCCAAACTCCCAGAAGCAGATGGAAAAGGCTATGTCAGGGTGAGCTGATTGAGGTGAGAGTTAATTTGAGTCAGCTGTGTCAAAATAACCTGTTGTTGATAAGACAATTGGTCTAAACGAGCCTCCATGATGTTAAGTTTTTGTGCAAGTGCACTGTCTGCTGGGTTTACCTGACGGAGATGTACTGACATCCATCCATCCATCCATCTTCTTCCGCTTAATCCTTTTCGGGTCGCGGGGGGGGGGGCTGGAGCCTATCCCAGCATCTTTGGGCGAGAGGCAGGGTACACCCTGGACAGATCGCCAGTCCATTGCAGGGCCAACACAGAGAGACAGATAACTATTCACTCGTCATACCTAAGGACAATTTAGAATCCCCAGTTTGATGCCAGTTAACCTAACTTGCATGTTTTTGGGATGTGGGAGGAAACCGAAGAAAATCCTGGAGTAAACTCATGCAGACATGGGGAGAACATGCAAACTCCACACAGATCCCTGTTGGTCGGGGGCTGGGATCGAACCCAGGATCCCCCAGCCAACGGTGAGTTGCTGTGCTGCCACAGTGCTATGATTTGGAAAAAAACAATTGCAGACACAGGCTCAGAATAAACACAATAATCTTTATTGAATGCGTGTGGGTGTGTGTGTGTGAGTGTAAATGTGAATGAGTGGAGGAAGACGAGCAGAGCGAGGAAAGTCTGGCGACCCTGGAAGAGAGGAGAGACAAGAGTATGAGCTCTCTGAAAACTGATTGAATAAACAAGTGATTAATCAGCCTTATGGTGTAGGGGAATAGTTGAGGCACCGAAGAGCATCCAAACAACACCGTATGCCAGTGCCTCAGCCCACTGTGCGTTCGTGCAGGTATAGATGATGCAGGTGCTTCAGAGGGGAAAAGTTCATTCATAGAAACCTGCATTTCCTCAGAATGTAGGTGAAGGTCTGGTCCACCGCCAGGAGGAGGAAGTCTGCCTGGAGGAATCCCCCTGTGCACAGGGAAGATAAAGGGAAGGAGCAGAGAGGATAAGTTTTCTGAAGAGGCTTACATTGCGTTGGGGAGACAAAACTCCCAGATGACCAAGCATGCAGGAATGATGAGGGAGGCAAGACTCCCTTGCAAAAGGAGAAGCAGACTCTAGCTCAGTGTTCTTTCTTCCAATAGGAGCGTTGACGTCTCCATGCAGAATGAAGGGAAGCACTCCTTAAGAAGGCTGCCTAATTGGGGGAGCAGGTGTGCACGCAGCTGTAGAGACAATTAGGGCGAAAAGCACACAGAGCGGATCACCACAAAAAGTAACACAGCATTTCAGAAAAGAAACATCATACCATCAGTAAAATATGGTGGTGGTAGTGTGATGGTCTGGGGCTGTTTTGCTGCTTCAGGACCTGGAAGACTTGCTGTGGTAAATGGAATCATGAATTCTGCTGTCTACCAAAAAATCCTGAAGGAGAATGTCCGGCCATCTGTTTATGACCTCAAGCTGAAGCGCACTTGGGTTCTGCAGCAGGACAATGGTCCAAAACACACCAGCAAGTCCACCTCTGAATAGCTTAAGAAAAACAAAATGAAGACTTTGGAGAGGCCTAGTCAAAGTCCTGACCTGAACTCGACTGAGATGCTATGGCATGACCTTAATAAGGTGGTTCATGCTCGAAAACCCTTCAATGTGGCTGAATTACAACAATTCTGCAAAGATGAGTGGGCCAAAATTCCTCCACAGTGCTGTGAAAGATTCATTGCCAGTTATCGCAAATGCTTGATTGCGGTTGTTGCTGCTAGGGGTGGCCCAAGCAGTTATTAGGTTTAGGAGGCAATCACTTTTTCACACAGGCCCATGTAGGTTTGGATTTTTTTTTACCCTTAATAATAAACACCTTCATTTAAAAACTGCATTTTGTGTTTACTTCTGTTATCTTTGTCAAATATTTAAATTTGTTTGATGATCTGAAACATTTAAGTGTGACAAACATACAAAAAAAATGAGAAATCAGGAAGGGGCAAACACTTTTTCACACCACTGTATATAACATTTAATCAGATAGAGTAACTTTTATGTGCAGTTTTTAATGACTCTGTGACAAGGACACACATTTGGGTTTTTGTTGCCTGGGCAACAGGCCATTTGCTTTGTTTGGCTGAGCTGCCCCTCGGGAAGAAAAAAAAACATTTAAAAAGAACTGTTGTGCCTTGTGAGACCAGCTTCTAATAGATGATTTGCGGTATTCTGTTAATTACTCAAGTATAGAAGGTATGCACATGATATCACACAACACAACTCATGACAGTTACAAAACACTGAGTGGCAGCATTAAGGTGTGTTCACACCAAATGTGAACGGTCGGTGCGAATCCATACAAAGTGAATGGGAAGATGTGAGTACGCGCAAATTTGCGGAGTCGTGTGTCCGCTAGCTTTGAGATTCTGCTGTCACCACTGCAGAGTAAACTAGTTAGAAAATGAAACTCACTCACCGGGAGACAGGAGGACCGGGAACTCTTCAGCTGAATCGGGATTTTGGAGTTATTTACCCACTGTTCCGGTCACGGACGTCCTAACAAGCTAGCAAGCTCGCAACGTAAACACCCATCATCTGTGAAGTTTTGGAGGCTTGAAACGACATTTTCAGGTGAGCCCCCGGTCGGATAATGTAAACCTAAGCATATTTTGGGAATTTCCACAGCAGATTGAACACAGCTGCAGAAGTTTTAAAAACAACTTCACCTGTCTGCATCTCACTCTTCATGTCTGTTGGTGTGTTTACATTGATTTACAATGTAATCGTGCCACGCAAAAAAATTTGCCTGTTCGCATTTGGTGTGAACGCACGGGTGTATGCAGTAAAACACAAAAAACACAGTATTCAGTAGCCACAGCAGTCAGCAGTAGACAGAGTGCCTGGCTGCACTGTGGAGAGCAAAGCTTGTCACTCCATCTTGTATTAATTGACAAAAAAATAGATAAATAAATAATGAAAGGTTCAGAACCAGTTCTTTACTTATGTGTGCTCTTACCCACGCATCACTATAGTCAAGTAACCAGTGTGATATTAACATCTAAAGTAAAAAAAAGAGCACTCTGTGTGCTAAATATTTTGTGTGATTTTTATGTTGTGCTGCATACAAACTAAAGCTGCCACGCGTCTGCCACTCACTGCTGTGTAACCATGGTAACTGCCCTGTAACTGCCAAGAGTTCTGTTGAGAGGGTGCCCTTCAGGTTAGAGCAACAACCCCTTGAAATGTCTACGCACGTCCCTGCGCAGTGATCATTTAAACTTAATCAACTTTAAAAATAAGACAAAACAAATCTCTCTCTCATCAAGTTTGCATCAGTAGCACCCAGTAAAGCCCACTCAATCAGTGTCAAAATATAGAGATGTAAAATGATAAATGAAAGAATAAATTAGGCTATCTTTTTTGGCAGACTTGAAATGCTTTGACCTTTATTTTTGGAATTAAAGGATTATAGGGAGTGGGAGTGGGCCAACAATCTGAATCTGTTTTTCAATAGGTTTGACCAACCGCCCTCCCCCCTGACTGCACAACAACCACTGCTGCCTCTAAAGACATCAAGTCCTGCTGCCCACTCCCCACTCCACCAACACCCCCCCCACTCCCACCACACAGCCCCCCATCCTGACCCTGACCAAGACCCAGGTGAGGACGGAGCTGAGGAAGATCAAGGCGAGGAAGGCGTCGGGACCGGACAGCATCAGCGCAAAGCTCCTCAAGTCCTGTGCAGACCAGCTGTGTGGGATTGTGGCGTACATCTTCAACCTGAGCCTGAAGCTGGGGAGGGTACCACAGCTGTGGAAAACATCTTGTGTGGTACCTGTACCAAAAACTTCCCACCCCAAAGACCTGAACAGCTACAGACCGGAGGCCTTGACGTCCCACTTGATGAAGACCCTGGAGAGACTGCTCCTTGCTCACCTCCGCCCCCTGGTGGGACCAGCGATGGATCCACTCCAGTTCGCCTACCAGCATGGCATTGAGGTGGAGGATGCGGTGATCTTCCTCCTTCACCGTTCTCTGTCCCACCTGGAGAAGCCCGGGAATGTGGTGAGGATCATGTTCTTTGACTTCTCCAGTGCTTTCAACACCATCCAACCAATGATCCTGAAGGACAAGCTGCTGCGCGCAGGGGTGGACCAGCACCTGTCATCATGGATCCTGGACTACCTCACGAATCGGCCTCAGTTTGTGAGAACCCGGGACTGTGCGTCCGACACGATCATCGGTAGCACGGGGGCCCCCCAGGGAACGGTGTTGGCTCCCTTCCTGTTCACTCTTTATACTGCGGACTTCTCACACAACACAACACACTGCCATCTACAGAAGTTCTCTGATGACTCTGCGATCGTTGGCCTCATCTCCAATGGAGATGAAGCTGAGTACAGAGGGCTTATCCAGGACTTCGTGGACTGGTGCCATAGGAACTGCCTCCAGATCAACGCGAGGAAAACTAAGGAGCTGGTGGTGGACTGCTGCAGGCATGGGCAGCCCCTCACAGCAGCAGTAAATATACAGGGAACAGACATCGAGATGGTGACATCCTACAAGTACCTGGGTGTTCATCTGAACAATAAACTAGACTGGTCACACAATACTGACGCACTCTACAAGAAGGGGCAGCGCAGGCTGTTCCTACTGAGGAGACTCAGGTCTTTTGGTGTACAAGGGGCGCTGCTAAAGACATTCTATGACATGGCGGTGGCATCAGCCATCACTTTTGGAGTGGTCTGCTGGGGCAGTGGCATTACAGCAGCTGATAGGAAGAGACTGAACAAACTGATCAAGAAAGCTAGCTCTGTCCTGGGGCAGCGCCTTGACCCGGTGGAGGAGATAGGAGAGAGAAGGATGGTGGCTAAACTGTCATCTCTGCTGGAGTCCGAGTTCCACCCTATGCAGGACATACTGAATGCACTGAGGAGCTCATTTAGCAGCAGACTACATCATCCCAGGTGCACAACCGAGAGGTTTCGCAGGTCCTTCCTACCAACGGCTGTCAGACTGTACAACCTAAGCAGGGCTGCTCGCAGAGATAGCAAAAAGACATAACAACCTAATAGTTTTGAATGCAAAAGATGCAATAGACTTACACAATGGTCCCCTCCGGCATACAACTAGGAAAATACCGGTCGCTATGGAGAGTGAGAATATGTATGGGCACATAATCATACCATGTAGGATAACTAAGTAGACGGTTGTGCTGTTTCATTCCATCTAGCAACAATGCTCTGCACTGTGTGTGTTTATATATTTACATATTTATTCCATCTAGCTACAATGCTCCGCACTGTGTTTATATATCTACATATTACTCCATCTAGCTACAATGCTCCGCACTGTGTGTGTTTATATATTTACATATTTATTCTATCCAGCTACAATGCTCTGCACTGTGTGTCTGTATATATATATATATATATTTATAGTAATATGTACATATGTATATTAGCTGCTCTTGCTTTTTTTTTCTTGCCTTCTGATTGTTGCTCTGAGTGTTGCTATCCCTGTGCTGTTGCAATCCTGGAATTTCCCCATTGTGGGACTAATAAAGGCTTATCTTATCTTATCTTATCTTATCATATATCAGTTTGATCATATCTTTGAGAGTCTTGTTTATGTATGCATTTATTTAATTATGCATTGCAGTTATGATCCTCCAAACAAAACAATATTTTTTTTTTCAAACAGTGGCCATAAAATGTCAGAACACCTGTTCGCCATTGACTGACTGCAAACACTGCAGAGGTTTAAATTCATTTTTGTAGATGCAGGAAGGAGAACTAATGACTTTCAAAGTCCACTGAACCTGTTGTGTAAAAGGCTGGGTTGTAAATGCTATCAAAGTCAGATAAGCAGGTTTTAGGGTGTGTTTTAGTGCTGTGGACCTAGTGTACCTGCAGAAGAAGTGAGCTCAGTCAGCTTCACTTGGACAAATAAAGACCCTCCCTTTCTTTCCAAGAGCAAGCCATATACTTACAGAAACAGGAACATGTCACAGAAAGCAGAAAAGCAAGATATTGTTAACTTCTTTTGTGATATACAAATCACTTTTATTTTTGCCATCAGAAAGTCACAGGTGTGTTTATCAGTAAAGCAGCATTTATGACTTGATTGTTGTAGTTAAAGCTTATATAACTTCAGGCCGCAGCAAAATTATTATTTTTTTTAGGCCGTGCTTCTTTCACACCCAGGAATTAGTCAGTCACTGCTGCTGCTGCTGCTGCTACTGTCACTGCTACAGGAGCTGCTGGAATACTGTAGAAAAAGGATGGAAACAGAATTAATAACTTTAATTAGATATTAATCTGCTTGTTATATGAGAGATTTGCAAATTGCATTTTTGTGCAGGTAGGTGTTATCCAAATTGAAGATGAATCTCACCCCACGGGACTCCTTTCCTTTCTTGTGACAGTGGCCATGCTTGTGACCATGCTTGTGCTTGTGCTTATGCTTGTCCTTGGACTTGTCCTTGTGCTTATGCTTGTCCTTGTGCTTGTGCTTGGACTTGTGGTGCTTGTCCTTATGTCCATGGCAGTGCTTGCATTGACCAGGAGGGTATGCATGGCATTGCGCACAACCAGGCCCGGCTCCATGTCCGTGAGGGTATCCGTGAGGGCCTTGGGGATGAGGAGGGTAGGCTGGTGGGACGGTGCCTGGAGGATACTGGGGGTAACCTCCTGGCTGAGGTTGGTTTGGGTAGCCAGGAGGATAGGCGCTCCCTGAATATGGAGAGAAGAAATAAATCAGGTAAATCAAACTTTAACCGAATACTGTCCGTCATTGGTAGATTTTTTTTTTTTTTAGCAGTGACAAAAAAAACTGAAGGCTGTCTTTGATTTCAATGTTAAATCTTTCTGAGTACACTTTTCCAGTCTCTGTGAAGCTACGGTCTCCAATCCACTACAACTCCAAAAATGTTGAACTATGAGTGTGAAAACTTTATTTAAACAGCCAAACAGCTGTGATGTAGTTGAAAGGATTGAAAAAGAAGGAAGAATGAAGCACATATTTGCTGTCACTGAAAAAAATATTTTGTGTGGTGTTTAACAACATTAATCCACAGTCTCTGCTCGTCATTTAATAAATAAATTAATAAATGCATAATCTGCATGCTGTAATTTGTAGCTTTACAGTTAAAACTAAAAATAGGAATTACACAAAAAGCTATATGCAAAGTTATGAAAACAGGAACTACAGGTAATAACAGAATATGAATGAATGAATTTTTTTTTATAACCTTGTCTATAAAAATGACAGCTAACAAGAAAGTCTGGTTCTCACCACAGGAACTGTTTAAATACCAGGGACCAGGGAATAATTTTCAGCTGCTACTTTGGAACAGCAGGTCTCCAAAAATACTTGAGCCTTCATCAGACTTTAGTGCATGTGATTGGCCTAAACTAATGGTCTGCAACCTGTGCCCATAATCACTGACTGATAGAAAAACAAACTAAAAATCCCAGACAGTTTCATGGGAAACTACCATTGGTACTTCTTACATTTAATCAAGTACATGTACTCAATTAATTAAAAAAAATGGTGCTTTTGTGAGTACTTCTGTTGCAGGATACTTTTTACTCCTGTGTAAAATTTCAAAGAAAAACTTTTGCACAAACATGTGTGAGTAACTTTTAATTTGACTGATGTCAAATGAGCACCACTCAGCTTTTTCATACCAGTTTGTCTCATCAGACTTGAAACCATTGTTTTTCCCAGTTCAGTAAATATTTGATTTATAACTGTTTCTATGTGTGATTTGTGTTATAGTAGGGAACATGTGGCTATATTATTAACACATTTGTGGCTATGTTATTAACACATTAAGAGAAAAACGTCAAAAGTTGTAATGGTTAGCACTATTGCCTCACAGTAGGAAGGTTGTGGGTTCAAATCCACCAGCCAGCAGCACCCATCTGTGTGGAGTTAGTTAACTGCAGTTTCTTCCCACATTCCAAAAAACATGCAAGTTAGGTTAACACCATGGCTGCCTCATCCAGGTCACTGGATGGACGCCCTTGAATTTCCCTCTGGGATTAATAAAGTACAAAATGGCAAATTTACAACAAAGGAATTGCTGATTTATTATTAAATAAGGTTGCATATGGTCAAGAAAATTTATATAACTTTATGAGAAAAGAGACAAATTTACAAGAAAAAAAGGTTGCGCACTTGCATAAAAAGTCGTAAATTTATTTTAAAAATTAAAATCTAAAAAAATGTATGAATTTTAAAAGAAAAATGGTACAAATTTACAAGAAAAGCCTAATTTATTACTGGGAGTGAAGCTGTTACATTGCTTACAGTCATGTGAAAAAATTAGGATACCCCATTAAATATTCAGTTCTTTATTAATAAATGTTCACATACAGTATCTATGTCTAACCTTGTTTTTGTTTTTATTTGCATTTTTTAACATTTATTTTAGCCATTTTAAGTGGGAATGAATGTGGGGGTGTCCTAAAAAAGATGGGGGTATCCTAATTTACTCCTCACTATTTGTTTAGAAAAATATTTTACAGAAAATTTGAAAAAAAAAGTCTTTAATTCATTTTTAATTGTTTAGTTGTATTACATGAATCTCCCAGTATTTTAAACACTGATATTTAATATCCATATGTCCAAATATGTAAAAAAAAAAAAAAAGTCACGATCTGAGTGCAGGGGGATTCCACTGGGCTCAGTCTTTTTTGCCTTTTTTCATATATGTATAGTGTTATAGTTTTGAGTTGCTATTCCTGTTATTTTATCCTTGGTTGATTTGTCACATATTCTGTATTATTTCTTAGTATGATTTATTTTCCTGTTTATGCTCATTATAGTTTTGTTATTTACATTTTTGAGGTTACTTGTCTTTATTTGCCATCTCATTATATTTTTATTCTGTTGTGTTCTCCCTCTGGGTTGACAGCTGTCAGCGGCGCTTCTGGGTTTTTGCTCCATGTGGGCGGTGTCCCTGTCAGCTGTTAGCCCAGGGGTGGGCAGTGAGGGCCATTCCACTGCAGGTTTTTTGTTCCACCCAGTGTCTTCAGCAGGTATGTGCTCTCTGATCAGCTTCAAGGATTGCTAATCATTGAAAACACCTGCTGAAGAGACTGGGTGGAACAGAAAACCTGCAGTAGAATGGCCCTCCATGGCACATGATTGCCCACCCCTGTGTTAGCCTGTTCTCTCCCCTCTCTTTGCTCCCAGCTGGTCCATATTGTAATCTTTGTTATCTCCTGCCTGCTGATGTGACCCACACCTGTTATCATTTGTTTCATTTGTGTCTAGCCTTATTTTAGAGCCGTTATGTTCATTCTTCTTTGCTGGAGTCTTGAGTTTCTCTCCCCTCGTTTCCACCAGAACCCAGCCCTTGTTCTGGTGTGCTTAACTTGTAAGTTTGTTTGCTTGACAGTTTGGATTTTTGTGTTGGAGCACTGTGTTGGACTTTGTGTTTTGTTTCTTTAATAAATCTTACTAACTAGCAGTCCAGCGTGGGTCTCTCCTCTCTGCCCTGAGGGGCATTTCATGACAACACAGCACAGGGTATCCAAATTTTTTCACATGACTGTAAGTAACTTTTTTGTACATACTTTCTCTCTACTCTTTTGACTACTCTTGCTTGTACTTCAGTCTCTCTCTTGCCCTCAGTCAGCCATGCTGTAATAAACTAATTACAGTCATACTGCCATACGATCACAGATGCATAGACATCCCATTTTACAGCCAGCGCCCTGGGGATGATGTCTTCCTCCTTTGATGACTATTTACTTTTTATTTCTGCATTCTGTTTTGCTGAGCACCAAGCTAGAACTTTGAAAACACCATTTTTATGGTCTATGGTACAACCGGGCTGGGGCCTGAACCCACTATACCTCCCAGCTACTTCAGTGATCAATACGATGAGGTAATGCTACTTTTACTTTGAGTATGATTTCTGTATACCCATTTGTGAGAATTATTTGCACATTTATGAGAACCATGTTACATATGTGGGGGAGTAAAGTCATAAATTTACAAGAATAAACTTGCAGTTTTACAAGAAAACTTGACAACTGGCCTAAATGTATGTGGCGCCTGACTCCTCCAACAGCCCTTCATCTTGGTGGGAATGCATCAGGAAAAAAGGCCCTCAAAGCACATAGTTCCTGAAAGAGTTCCTTTGTAGATAGTTCTCCTAAAAAGTTTCCAGTATTTTGACATGGAAACAGGGCTTATGATTTGATAGAGGCTGTGTTTACCTTGGTTGTTTCCGTACATTTTGCTGGATTGCAGATCCTTCAAATTGGGGGTGGGGGTGGGGGGGCAGAAAAGGAGCAGTTTGAATTAATCAACAACTTTTAACATGAATGCAAACACACAAACAGAAGCCTTTCACAGATATAAGATATTTCAGAGGTGAACCTACCTTGTGCTGTAGAGCTGATCTGCAGATTCAGATTCTCCTGCTGCTCCTTTTTATGAGCAGCTGCACCTCCACCTGAGACAGGGGCTGAGCCTGAACTCCCATTAGACCATATCTGGCTTATGATGGGTGTGTGTGTGTGTGTGTGTGTGTGTGTGTGTGTGTGTGTGTGTGTGTGTGTGTGTGTGTGTGTGTGTGTGTGTGTGATACACTGCACAATGTTTTATAAAGACGCACACCCATCATCAGACCTTTGAGATATGGCTGCACTTATTTCTATGACCCATATTTCCATATTTATAGTTTTTGCCTTTTCTTAAAGCTCTCTCAGCCAGCGACATTGACCTGCATGACCAATAGACACCCTCAATCACTTTTAGCAAAATTTTGTAAAATAAATGAATAAAAAAACTAATTACAGTCAAATTGACAGTAAATGTGATATTTGTCTTTATGCCTAAATATTAGGCAACTGTTTCACTTATTGTTAATACTATTATTACGATGTCATTACTGTTTGACAGTCTGGGCTCAAGCAGCCCCTTCCACAATAAGACATATAGGTTCATTATATAATCAAACCCTAAAAATCTTGGACAAAAAGCCCATTAGGTGGCATCACTGTAATGTTTTAAAAAAATACAACCTATTGAGTTTTGAGAGCTTCATTGACCTCTGTCTTCTGAAATTAACGTTCAAATGTTTCCATAAATCAGCACCCGAGCCACTTGCTGGTTTCGTCCAAAGACAGGACAGCAGCAGAGCCACCAGGAGTTCTGTTAACAATAACTGTAAAATATTCCACCGCAGAACCACATTTGGACAAACAGCTTTCTCTATAAAGGGCAGTCACATCTGGAACACAATGCCAAATGAAATTAAAATAATAACGGACTTTAAAACATTCACTAAAAATGTTAAAAACTGGCTGAAAAATAAACAAGAATGTACTCATGTATGAATTATTTGTCTGCAAAGTGAGAGTGAATGAAGGGAAGGAATAAATGTGTTTGTTTATAGTGAGTGACGGAGGGAGGGAGGCCTGAAATAGGCAAATGTGAGTTATGTTATATGTGTTAAATGTGAGTCAGGCTGTTATATTTGTGTATTTATAATATTTTATAATATATGTGTATTTATAATATTTATGTTAAATGTGAGTCAGGCTGTTATATTTGTGTATTTATAATATTTATAATATTTATAATTGTGTATTTATAATTTTTCTGCATTGATGTATGTGGTTATTGTGTATATTTTTTATCTTGATTCTTTTTTCTAAAGCCCATCCAGGGACAAGAGTTGCAAATTAGCTAATAGCTATACACTCTATGTGCAACACATCAGATTGATTGTCTTTGATTAATTGTCTATGTTTATTGCACTGTCCCTGTCAAATAAACTAATCTACTACTACAAAGTGTAATGCACACTGAAGTTACCAGATACAGTATGTTTCATACTCAATAAAGGCTTAAGACAAAAGTTCACTGAAGACAGTGGAAGTATTACAGTATTTGGCTGTAATTCTACACAATAATATCATGAATGTTTGGTATCTATGTCATAAAAACAGGATTTTCATGACTGCCCTGGAGCTGTGGGTGTGTTAAGTGGAACAAAGCTGCTGAACAAAGGTCTCAGATCAACGTTCCCTGGGTAAATAAAGATAAGGCACACAACAAGAATCACTGAGGATATACAGTGGTGTGAAAAAGTGTTTGCCCCCTTCCTGATTTCTCATTTTTTGTATGTTTGTCACACTTAAATGTTTCAGGTCATCAAATTTAAATATTAGACAAAGATAACACAAGTAAACACAAAAATGCAGTTTTTAAATGAAGGTGTTTATTATTAAGGGTAAAAAAAAATCCAAACCTACATGGCCCTGTGTGAAAAGGTGATTGCCCCCTAAACCTAATAACTGCTTGGGCCACCCTTAGCAGCAACAACTGCAATCAAGCATTTGTGATAACTGGCAGTGAGTCTTTCACAGCACTGTGGAGGAATTTTGGCCCACTCATCTTTGCAGAATTGTTGTAATTCAGCCACATTGAAGGGTTTTCGAGCATGAACCGCATTTTTAAGGTAATGTCACAACATCTCAATCGGATTCAGGTCAGGACTCCAAAGTCTTCATTTTGTTTTTCTTAAGTCATTCAGAGGTGGACTTGCTGGTGTGTTTTGGATCATTGTCCTGCTGCAGAACCCAAGTGTGCTTCAGCTTGAGGTCACGAACAACTGGCTGGACATTCTCTTTCAGGATTTTTTGGTAGACAGCAGAATTCATGGTTCCATTTACCACAGCAAATCTTCCAGGTCCTGAAGCAGCAAAACAGCCCCAGACCATCACACTACCATCACCATATTTTACAACTGATATGATGTTCCTTTTCTGAAATGCTGTGTTACTTTAACACAACATGTAATGGGACACACACCTTCCAAAAAGTTCAACTTTTGTCTTGTCAGTCCACAGAGTATTTTCCAAAAAGTCTTGGGGATCATCAAGATGGGGGTTTTTTGGCAAAACTGAGATGAGCCTTTATGTTCTTTTCGCTCAGCAGTGGTTTTCATCTTGGAAGTCTGCCATGCAGGCCATTTTTGCCCAGTCTCTTTCTTATGGTGGAGTCATGAACACTGACCTTAACTGAGGCAAGTGAGGCCTGCAGTTCTTTGGATGTTGTTGTGGGGTCTTTTGTGACCTCTTGGATGAGTTGTTGCTGTGCTCTTGGGGTAATTTTGGTCAGCCAATCACTCCTGGGAAGGTTCACCACTGTTCCATGTTTTCACCATTTGTGGATAATTGCTCTCACTGTGGTTCGCTGGAGTCCTAAAGCTTTAAAAATGGCTTTATAACCTTTTTCAGAATGATAGATCTCAATTACGCTGTTTCTCATTTGTTCCTGAATTTCTTTGGCTCGCAGAATGATGTCTAGCTTTTGAGGATCTTTTGGTCTACTTCACTTTTTCAGGCAAGTCCTATTTAAGTGATTTCTTGATTGAGAACAGGTGTGGCAATAATCAGGCCTGGATGTGGCTATAAAAATTGAACTCAGCTTTCCAACGATGTGATAAACCACAGTAAATCAGTAACTCAGTAAACAAATACAGTAAACCACAGTAAATTTATGTTTCAACGGGGGGGGGGGGTCACTTTTTCACACAGGGCCATGTAAGTTTGAATTTTTTTTACCCTTAATAATAAACACCTTCATTTAAAAACTGCATTTTGTGTTTACATGTGTTATTTTTGTCTAATATTTAAATTTGTTTGATGAGCTGAAACATTTAAGTGTGACAAACATACAAAAAATGAGAAATCAGGAAGCACTTTTTCACACCACTGTATGGAAAAATAGAGATGGAAGGGGAAAAACTGTAGACACCGGACTGCAAAAATTCACACTTTAAATCATCATAATATGTCAAGATTGCCCCTTCAGGGCAAGGAAGGAAAGGATGACCCACACACCAGGGGGATGAGGTAAACCATAATTTATTAACAAACAGAAAATAATACAGCTCGTGGGCTGAAACAAGAGCAAAACAAAACAAGCTTTGGACACAAGGTCACAGGCAGGATTACTCAGGTAAGACATTCTAAACAAAAGTGTGGGTGAGATGCCAACATGAGACAATGTCACCACACAGGACACAGACTGAGATGCACATATATAGACAGGGGGGTAACCAAGATAATACAGGACAGGTGGGAACAATCAGGGCAATCAGAGACAGCAGGGCATAGCAACAGGTGCAGGAGACATGAGGGACTGAGACAAAAGGTAAATGGGAACGGAGGATGCACAAGATACATGAACACAGGACCGGGGAGTATATAACCATGACAAATAATAATAATAATAATAATCACAACTTAAAACCGGCCAGGGACAAATCCTACCGAACATAACATGAGACATGATAATGGAAATAAACACAATGACCAAACTTAGGCTGAGGCAGGGAAAATAATCACATAATGAAAATCAGAATTAAAGACACAGCAGGGATGAATAATGCAAAACAAACCAGGATAATAATACTAAGCACAGAGAACCATAATAACAAAGGGTGAGGACATGGCTGAACTCATGTCCTGGAGACCACAGAGAATGAAATGACAATATAAAGCAAGGACATGAGTGTGGTGTTGGGGTTTTAGCACCTTTATTGTGAAGTGGGTGTAGTGGTGTCCACTTCCTGTTCCGCCACTGCACCGCCCGATAAATAGCAGAGGGCATCCATTACAAGGCCTCTTTGACTGGTGCCCTCTGCCTGGTGGCTGTTGTGTGTCCATTATGGCTTAAGCCTTAATAAAGTTGAGTTTGCCCATTCACCTGGCCTCATCATTCCAAAAGGTATTTCTACAGACATAACATTTGGAAATCGAGGATTAGCTAATGGAGGTGTGTATTACACCACTTCGCCCCTTCCTGGAGCTCCCGGGTGAGTCGCTTGTGCCCTAGCCAAGATGGTTTGCGGCCTTCCAAAATTACATTGTCGTGCTCGACCTGGGTGAGCTAAATAAGTTAAGAGCACATGTGCTCCTTATACACGATTTAGGGATTGAGGACCAGTGTATCCTGCACACACTCGGGGCTTCGGATTCGTTTGAGAACGTCGAGATGCTAGCTAGCCATTTTCATACCCCAGATAGCATGACTGTCTGGAGGATTCGGTTCCGGCAGCGACATCAATGTGCGGGTAGGCCCGTCCACCAGTTTGTTGCCGACTTGAGGCAGCTAGCTAGCGAGTGTTGTTTTGGGCCACTGGAGGAAGAAATGGTACGTGACCAACTGGCAGAGCATATTAACAGCGCCGCTTTATGAGCTAGGCTACTCATGGCGCCAAGTGACTTAACGTTCGCCAGGGCTGTTGAGCTAACTCTCCAAATGGAGACCTCAGATAAGCTAGCCTCGGAGCTAAATTGGCGCCAGTCACAATGGCAGCTGGAGCCTTCCACCGTGGCAGTAGTAGCGGACCCGGATAGCAAGGATAGCTTGGACGATGACAGTACAGAAGCCAGTGCTACCAGCCAAAGGTCTGCCCCGGGAAAACCCCGTTGCATGGGTTGTGGGTCCGTGAAACACCAAAATAAGGCTAAGGACTGCCCGGCTAGAGGGAAGCATTGTGGCAAGTGTGGACGCTTGAACGATTATGCTATAGTGTGCCGTGTATCAGAGCCGGAGAGCCCATGGAAGAGATCATCCTACCTGCCCCCGACAACTGTCCACACAGTGTCCCCGAGTACCAACAGGTACACATTCTACACAGTAACACTGGACTGCGTGGAGGTGCCGCTGCTGCTCAACATGGGGGCAGAGGGGTCGTTGCTGAATTGGGCCATGATGAAGAAGTTTTTCCCCCACTACAGGATAAAAGTTAACCCAGCGCTGCTGTATGGTTTTAGAGGTGGCAGGCTGTACACGGTTGGAACGGTGGAGTCAATGGTTCGATACAAGTCTGCGATGATGGCTGACTTCCACGTGACAGCCTGAGGTGACAACATCATGGGCTGTGACTTGTTTTACGGACTAGGTTTTGCCATCAAAGATGACGCTAGGGAAGAATGATCTCGTTGTGGCCAGTGGAACCCTCCGGTTCCGGTGGTGTAGGAGGACGTTGTGTGAGACGAACAACTAACGGACACCATGGCGGTCAAGAAGGACCAGCCTCACTCAGGTTCGACGCAGGAGTGTCTCAGTGCCGGCACTCGGGGAATGGTAGAAGGGGGTACCGAGCATGGCGGCGAGGCACCTGCATTGGCAAGTGACACTGATGAGCTAGCCCCCGATTCCTCTGGAGCTTGGCCGCAGAGGGATGGAGGATCGGCAGCTACAATGGCGACTGCTGCAATGGCTTCAGAAGAGGACGGGGCCAGACCGACAGGCACGGAGAAACGTCCACCGCAAATATGGGCCAGACGACAGCCAGCAAAACACCAGGAACACCTGTGCATCGTGGTTAAGCTGGGCGCAGCTTACTTCCAGGTGACTGCTGGCTCGGCGAGACATGCCAATGAGCTGCGACGTGTCCGAGAAGAGGCTTCTAATGGCGGGGCTGGATGACAGCGGCAGTCGGTGGTGATGAGGAGGGGCGCTTTCATCTGGGAGATCAGCCACTATCCCAGGGACCTGCTGTTTCCAGGGACTTGTCTGCTGAGGGGTTGCCCTGGTCCCCCCAAGCCGGTTCTACCCTTTTCTACCCAAAGGACAGTGTTGTAAATTTTACTAAATAGTTACAGTATAAGGTTCATATGTTAATGCATGCAGTATAATATTATGGTTTGTGTGTTGTTGTTTTTTAGTGGTTTAGGAACACGACAATGATTTTAGTTCAATGGACTTTGATTCATTTTAGTAGGTGGCAGAATAATCCATCTTGCCGTGTGGGCAGGACGGTAGTTCACCCGTCCTCCCTATTTTAGGTTCTGTTGTGTGAATGTGTTAGACCATCTAGAGACATTAGTTTTCATTTGTTAGTGCATGATTCACGTCCCAAATTGGGGAGGGTCTTAATTGAATGAGTGGTTTTGGACTTTCTACGGTGGGGAGGAAATGTGGTGTTGGGGTTTTAACACCTTTATTGTGAAGTGCGGTGTAGTGGTGGCCACTTCCTGTTCCACCACTGCACCGCCCGATAAATAGCAGAGGGCATCCATTACATGGCCTCTTTGACTGGTTCCCTCTGCCTGGTGGCTGTTGTGTGTCTGTTCTGGCTCAAGCCTTAATAAAGCTGAGTTTGCCCATTCACCTGGCCTCATCATTCCAAAAGGTATTTCTACAGACATAACAATGAGCACAGCCATGTCCAGACCTTGACATAATAGGATCCTAATAATGTGTTCTCATATTATTCCGATTTTCACAGAAGAGCCACCATTAGAAGGCACTCACTGAAATATTTTGAAATTCAAATTTTCAATGCTAGACCATTATAGGTGAATATTTTTGAAGATTGTTTCACTATCTTTAAAATAGTAACAGTGGTGGGTCATCATGGACCTACATTTACACCCTACATTCTTATATTTGTTCCATGAGGATGTATTAAATTATTTCCAATAGTCTATTCTCTTCATTTCGTAGCTTTTCTCTTGGTTGCACTACTTCCAGTTGTTGCACACTTGGACCAAAGACACTTCCAGGGGTGAAGTTTAATAATGGTGACCTTTACTTTTCCTCATCACTGAAAACAGAAATACAAGCACATCAGTCCAGCATAATGCAATGTGGCTGCATCCTGCAGGCTACTTCCCAAATGACGCTGTTGATGTTTTATTAGCACAGTACAACTGTGCTAATAAAGAATGTTCCCAGTAACTCATAGCACAGTACCTGTGGTTAAATATGCAATATTTGCTCTAAAATAACAAACACACACACACACACACACACACACACACACACACACACACACACACACACACACAAACAAAACTGCACATTAGTATGCCATAACCAGATAACTACGGCATTCTCTCTTGCTCAACACGGTGATGCAGTATTTCTTACAACAGGAGCTTTTTTGATATAAATTAGAATCTGGTAGGTTTCCCATTTACACACACATTCATACTCCTCTGTCGCTACCTTTATAGCTTGTTTCATCACTTCAGCTCACACTAACCTGAAAACACAGAAATACTAGAAAAGCACTCAGAGAGCACATACCTCCACCAAGACTGCTTCAAGGTCCTTGGTGGAGGTATGCAGTGTCAGACTGGCACCAAAATTTAATGGGTTCATCCTTGGCCTAAGGGCTGCCTCTGTTAAAAAAATTTCAACAAAATCCATCCAGTAGTTTTTGTGTAATCCTGCTAACTAACAAACAGAAAGACAGACAAACCACCCTGATTACATCACCCCGTTGGTGGAGGTAACAAGCACATCAGTCCAGTATAACACAACGTGGCTGCATCCTGTAGGCTACTTCCCAAATGATGCTTAAGCCCTCCCACGTCCTTAAGGACGTCTCTGTTAGGTATTAACAATAACAACAAATAGACAGCATGGGCATGACGTCAGACACACGGGTGACGTCAGCGCACCGTGCCTATTTAGAGGAACTCTTGGCAGGAGTACTAGTAGTTTTTGGTGCTCCACCTCTGTATAACTACAGCCTGTATAGCATAGGGATACCTTGCATATTAAGTCACACTGTCCATGTGTACTTATTTTAACACTCTGTAATAAAGTTCCAGTTCATTACAACTCCTGCCTCTGCTGCCCTGATTTCCAGACATAACAAATGGCAATGAGGAAAAACCCTAACAACCCCAAAATGAAAGCACATCTGAAGCCACCACCGCTGATCCTTGGCGCCCCAGGTGAACCATCCATTTCATGGCTCCATTGGGTTGAGTGGTTCGGCAGTTACGCGGATGCTGCGAACTGAAGCAGACACAGAGAGCAGAGGATGCGAGCAGTCCTGCTCTACAGCCTGGGCGCTGAGGGGCAGCGGATATTCAACCTTTTGGGACAGGCGGACACGTATGATGACTGCGTAACGTTGCTGACTGTACCAGCTGGAGATGACAGACCAGGTGGCTTCACTGGTACAAACGGTTGACTCGGTGGTTGAGCCCACCAACCCCACACCTTCTTGGGAGGGTCCCGAGGGAGACACCGCAGGACAGCAGGGCAGCACAGTGCAACAACCCAGCGGTGAACCCAGTTTGGACAACGGCGGTTCAGGTCCATTACACTCGGAGGTGGATGCAGCCACTCCCTGCCTCACACTGCATGCCGAACAGAACCCAACAGAACCAGAGCAGCAGCAGGAGCCCCAGACCGCAACCATGCAGGTACCGGAGCTGCTACTAGAATTCCAGTCTGCAGCCAAACGGGACCCGGAGCCGGTCCCTGTGCAGTACGAGTGTTTGCAAACTGCACTGCATGCCAAACAGGACCCAGCAGAACAAGAGCCGCCACTAGAACTCCAGTTCGCAGTTATATGGGACCTGGAGCTGGTTCCCGCACAGCACGAGCGTCCTCGAGCTGCAGCCTCATCACAAGAGGGAGAGTATGATTTCGCGAACATGGGTACAGCTGAAGAGCACAGCACAGAGAATGAACTCAGTACAGAGAGAGAGCACAGCATGGTGAGAGAACACAAACCGGACTCACCTCCGATCCTTGCCCAGCATGAGCTTCAAACAGCCGCTGTGGAGCCACTGAGGGGGGAGTTCGTGGAGAAAGGGGACCCCGGTGACCAAACAAAGCCTGGCGCACGTCGAGTCGCCAACGACAGTGACACATCACCGTGACTTCAACCGGCACCAGATGAGGGCGATTAAAAGCCAAACTCATCCAGCATCCTCGCTGAGTATCAGCCTCAGGGAGCCATCACAGCACAGCAGGATGGAGAGTTCGTGGCCCGGTATGACCCACCAAAGCAATGCAAACCGAGGGCATAACCTGCCACTGGCGCAGATGGCAGGCCACCACAGCAACAACCAACATCAGAAACGAAAGAGCAGCAGCACCGAGTGCAGCTGAACCGATCACTGTGTGCACTGCTTGATTGGGTTTGGGTCCAATGATCTGACCGCCTGGACCCACAGATGGTCCCGTCATCGCATATGAGAACCACCGCACGAAAGAGGCCAGCTGCTGTCCAGATGGCCAGTGGTTTGAGATGGCACGTGAGCCGTCTGTGGAAGGTAAAAGCAGCTGACTTGGATCAAGATGGAGCGCTGGAGCCGATCCAGCTGGTATGGGACCCGGGCTGGAACGTTGTTGACAAGCGAGCTGTGGCTTCGGCAAGATGGTGCCCAGGTCCGCTGCAGCCGGCACCTCTGGGGGTGCGCCCACTGCGGGCTCAACTGAGGCCCCTGAAGTAGAACTATAAGCAGTGACTGCTTTTTGAATGTGTTTAGACAGCATGGCTGTTTCAGCGGTGGGAGAATAACCCACCCAGTTGTGCAGGGTTAACCGGCAGTCTACCCGGTGGCCCAGGTTCTATTTATTCTGCCTGTTGCAATGTAAAAACAAAAAAAGAGAGAGTTGCTGTGATTTGTGTTATGGTGTTTTGAGTTTTTCAAGGGGGAGGTGGATGTTAGGTATTAACAATAATAACAAATAGACAACACAGGCGTGATGTCAGACGCACGGGTGACATCAGTGCATTGTGCCTATTTAGGGGGACTCTTGGCGGGAGTAGTTGTTTTTGGTGCTCCGCCTCCGTATAACCACAGCCTGTATAGCATAGGGATAGCTTGCATATTAGCCACACTGTTCACGTGTACTTATTTTAGCACTCTGTAATAAAGTTCCAGTTCAATACAACTCCTGCCTCTGCTGTCCTGATTTCCAGGCATAACACTCTCAGCTGCCTAAAGTGCCTGTATGAGCATCACTGTTTATGCACAAATTAACCTACTGAATATTACAGATGGTTTGTCTGGTGCACAGGTATAGTCATTTATCAGAAAAATAACATTATGAACTCCCACAAATAACAAAATAACACATCAAAAAAGTAATGAAAAATCAGAGGGTGTCCACTAATATGCCTCAACATTACTGGGGGTCCTACACAGTAATGTATGTGAACATTTGAGTGCAGGCCTCTGTAGCTTTAAATAAATGGTAATGAGACTGTTGCTTTAATCAGATTTCGAGGTTTCCAAATAGAGGCAAGCTAGCAGGTATATGATAATGTCTGCATTTTCACATCCTTTAATCGGATGGTCCACTGATCTGGTTTTTGATGGATGGAATCATATCAGGGAATGTGTTAAGTGCAAGGATGAAACCTAATAGAGTAACAGAAAATAATTGACATTGAGGAAACAAACACAAAGTATGCCCCTGATTGGTCCATGCATCTATCCATGGGCGGTCTTTCACCAGATTTCAGCTTATAAAATCCTCCTTATGGCGTGTGTCTCGAAAAGCCTCTGACAACTAAGTCCAACTCCTAGCCTGCCCGTGTGGTTTAGTCTCTAAGCCCGGCGGAACTGCTTTTACTAATAGGAGAAGGGGCGAGGGCGGATCTCTGGCGCCTTAAAACCAGATGCTTCGGGTAGATGGTGGCTCGTCAACCTGGGAAGGTAGCCCATCTAGGGGAAGGTAAACCCTGATTTCAAACCTCTGCTGCCGTGCGGCACACCCGGTCACGGGAAAGGCTTCGGGAGTCAACCCTGAGGAAAAATCCGGAGTCGGAGTCCCTAAGGCAGTTCTCTGTTGTGCTCAACATCGTTCTGGCAGCTCCTGCGATGGCGCTGGTGCCAAACTGTAGCAGCCCTGCTGTTCCTTTGGATTCATCAGTGACGTGGAGAGGGGGGACATGCTGCATGGGCAACATCTTGTCCTCCATATCTTCCTGCCCAGGCTTGAATCTTACCAACGGCCAACGCTGGAAGGTAGAACACCAGATCACCGGAGAGGACACTCCAGCTTCACCTTTGGCGTAGACAAAACACGGGGAATGACAGTTACCGGTTATAAGCCACCACACAATTGGCGTAGAGCGCGGCGCCAGGGGTTGTTCCCGACGGTGGGAGGAATCATCGGATCTCACTGGACAGCTACCGCCCACCTCAAGCTGGGCAGCCCCCAGCCAATAAGGTGTTGTCCCGCCACAGCCTGCTTTCCTCATTGGGTGCATGGGGATGAGGAGAAGTCTGAACGGCAGGCTGAGAACTTTCGCACCAGGCAAGACAAAAAAACAAAAGAGACCAACTCTAAAACTGGGAACTTGGAACGTCCGCACTATGATGACAGGACTCGCTGCTAACCTCAAGGACATCAGCGACACCAGGAAGACTGCCATCATCAATAATGAGCTGAAGAGACTGGAAGTGGATATCGCCACTCTCCAGGAAACATGGTTGGCTGACGCAAGCACACTGGGAGAGAAGGACTACACGTTCTATTGGCAGGGAAAGAGCAGTGACAAACACAGGGAACACGGAGTGGGCTTCGCAGTGAAGAACACCTTGCTGAAGATGGTGGAACCGGGCAGCAATGGCTCTGCACGACTCCTCATCCTCTGCCTCAACACCACTCAAGGCCCAGTCACCCTCGTCAGTGTGTATGCCCCAACACTGACAGCCACACCAGAGGCAAAAGACGAGTTCTACGAGAATCTCGCAACAACTGTCAGGATCATCCCCAACTCTGAACAACTCATTCTCCTTGGAGACTTCAATGCCAGAGTGGGTGCTGACCATGACTCCTGGCCCTCCTGTCTTGGACCATTTGGCGTGGGCAGAATGAATGACAACGGACAGCGGCTGCTCGAATTCTGCACATATCACGATCTGTGCATCACAAACTCGTTCTTCAAGACCAAGCCCCAACACAAGGTTTCCTGGCAACATCCGCGCTCAAAGCACTGGCACCAGCTGGACTTGATCCTGACCAGGTGCACCTCACTGAAGAACGTGCTAATCACCTGTTCGTTCCAGAGTGCAGATTGCGACACAGACCATTCATTGGTGTGTTGCAAGGTCAAGATGCAGCTGAAGAAATTCCATCATACTAGACAGCCTGGAAAGGCACGGATTGACACCAGCAAGATGGCCCAACCAGAACTTGTTGAGCGGTTTGCCTCCACCTTTGAGAAGGAACTTGGTGTACCACAAGAAGGAGAATCAGCAAAGCAGAAGTGGGAAGAGCTGCGAAACACCATCCACCGCACAGCCTTGGCTACCTTTGGGAGGAAGACTTCGAAGTCACAGGACTGGTTTGATGCCAAGTTGACCGAGATGACCCCCGTCATTGAAGCCAAGCGCTCAGCTCTTGCCGAGTACAAGAAGTACCCAAATGAGAAGAATCTCCAGATTCTCAGGGCTGCGAGAAGCAAAGTTCAGCAGACTGCTCGGCGCTGTGCCAACGAGTACTGGACTCAGCTCAGCCAAGACATTCAAACCGCTGCCATAATGGGGAACATCCGTGGTATGTACGATGGCATCAAGAAAGCACTTGGTCTGGCTCAGAGCAAGACGGCCCCCCTCAAATCCTCCACTGGGGAGATGATCACAGAAAAGAACAAGCAGATGGAGAGATGGGTGGAGCACTACTCCGACCTCTACTCCAGACAGAACACCGTGACACCGTCAGCCCTTGATGCCATCGATTGCCTGCCATCCATGGACGAAGTTGATGCTGAGCCAACCATCAACAAACTCAGCAAGGCCAATGATAGCTTGGCCGCTGGCAAGGCACCCGGCAACGACGGCATACCCCCCGACCTGATCAAGCATTGCAAGACCGCCCTACTGCTGCCATTGCATGACGTCCTCTGCCAGTGCTGGAAGGAAGGTGCCGTACCACAGGACATGAGGGACGCCAAGATCATCACCCTCTACAAAAACAAAGGGGAGAGAAGCGACTGCAACAACTACAGGGGCATCTCCCTCCTCAGCGTTGTTGGCAAAGTCTACGCACGAGTTGTTCTCATTCGTCTACCGAAGCTTGCCGAACGTGTCTACCCCGAGTCTCAGTGTGGCTTCCGCGCTGAGCGATCGACGGTAGACATGATATTCTCCATCCACCAACTCCAGGAGAAATGCAGAGAACAGAACATGCCCCTGCATGTCGCCTTCATCAACCTCACCAAAGCGTTCGATCTGGTGAGCAGAGAGGGCCTTTTCAAGATCCTGCCAAAGATAGGATGCCCACCAAAGTTGCAAAGCCTCATCGAATCGTTTCACACCAACATGCAGGGGATAGTGCAGCACGACGGCAACATCTCAGAGCCATTCAACATACGCAGCGGAGTGAAACAGGGCTGTGTACTTGCGCCAACCCTCTTTGGAATTTTCTTTGCTATGCTCCTGAGGCATGCCTTCAGCACAGCAACAGAGGGAATCTACCTGCACCCAAGATCTGATGGCAGGCTTTTCAACCTCGCCCGCCTGAAAGCCAGAACCAAAGTACGCGAGGCTCTAATCAGAGACATGCTGTTCGCAGACGACGCTGCAGTCGCGACCCACACACAGCAGGAGCTTCAGACCCTGATGGACCGCTTCTCCCAGGCATGCAAGGACTTCGGGCTTACCATCAGCCTGAAGAAGACTAACGTCTTGGCACAAGGCACGGAAGCACCACCAACCATCACCATCAACGACTACGAGCTGGAGGTCGTGAATCAGTTCACGTACCTGGGGTCCACGATCAGCAGCAACCTCTCCCTTGATACAGAGCTTGACAAGAGGATTGGAAAATCAGCCTCCACACTCGCTCGCCTCACCACACGAGTGTGGGAGAATCCCAAACTCTCTGTCAAGACAAAGATGGCAGTGTATAGCAGCTGCGTCATCAGCACACTGCTCTATGGGAGTGAGACGTGGACAACATACGCCCGGCAGGAAAAGAGACTGAACTCCTTCCACTCGCGCTGCATTCGCCACATCCTGGACATATCCTGGCAGGACAAAGTGCCCAACACAGAAGTTCTGTCCCGCGCCGGCCTTCCCTCCATGTTCACTCTACTCAGGCAGCGCAGGCTCCGCTGGCTAGGCCACGTTCACCGTATGGAGGATGGCAGAATCCCCAAAGACGTCCTCTACGGAGAACTGGCGACTGGCAGGAGAGACGTTGGCCACCCACAGCTGCGCTTTAGAGACGTCTGCAAGAGAGACATGAAGGCCCTGGAGATCAACACAGAGCGCTGGGAGGACCTTGCAACGGACCGCTCCAAATGGAGAGGCACCCTGACCAGACAGCTCAAGGCGGGTGAAGAGAGACTGACTGTTGCAGCAGATGAAAAATGGACCCGCAGGAAGAACTGCCACAGCTCCAGCAGCACGGAGACCACCCACAAGTGCGACCTGTGTGACAGGGACTGCCATTCGTGCATTGGCCTGTTCAGTCACAGGCGGTGCTGTTCCAGCAGAGTAGACGTTTAGGATTCTCTTCCATGGTCATCATAGACCGACGGAGGCCGACGATGTAGAATAGGAATATAGTAGTATATTAGTATGGCGGTGCCCTAGGCTGGGAGGGGTGATGCCCCACCTCTGGGAGGTGGCGTCACCTGCACTATATAAGCCTGAGGCAGGAAACCTCCGGTCTCCTTTGCCACACTCCTGTACTCGCGGTAGGGACTCCCATGTGTACAACAGTTCTTGTTAATAAATACTATAAACCGTCACCTTGCCTCCTCCATTATTCGGACACTACATTTGGCGACAAGGGTAATTGGAGATGGAGAGAGATGCAGCCACCTCTTGACCTGTTTTGGAGGCTCTGGGAGAGCCGCTGGTTCTTTGGGCCAGGTGGTTTGCGGCCTTCTGAAATTGTCTACTTGCGTGGGAACTTGGCGACCTAACCAAGACACGTGCGAGGGCTCTCCTTGTCCGTAGCCTGGGCATAGGCCAGAAGACCCTCAGCACCTCAGGAGGAGGTGACCTATTCAACCCATTCAGCCAGGTGACTAGGCTCATGGCGGGCTACTTTCGCGCCCCTGGAAACATCATAGGACAGCGCGTGCAGATGGAGTGGCGGAACCAGCAACCCGGGCAGTCAGTTCGGCAGTTTGTAGCAGACCTTCGAGGGCTGGCGGGTGAGTGCAGGCTTGGAACTTTTGGAGGAGGAGTTGGGCCGTGGCCGGCTAGCAGAGCACGTGGCCAGCACCCCAGCAAGAGGCCTGCTAACTCGAGCTGGTGAGCTAGCACCAATAGCAGCTATGGAGCTAGCACGACAAAATGAGGCAGCCGTGAAGAAACTCCTCAGAAGAGCGGTGTACACGAGGAGACCCTGGCTTCGGATTTGGACGAGGGCAGTGACGAAGAGTACGTGGCCATCATCAACATATGGTCCACCGCAGGGACACCACAAGGCTACAGCTGTGGATCCAGCAAGCACCATTTTCGTACCAGGGAGTGTATGGCGAGGGGCAAGCGTTGTGGACGGTGCGGTCTGCTTCATCACTTTGCCAGACTTTTCGACGAGGAAAAATGGAGGTCTGCTAGGGACGGTGAAAAGTCTACAGTGGCCTACGCTGTCTCTCCCAGCATGGATGGGACACCGGTGCCAATGTTGGCGGACTCGGAGTCGGCAACCTCCATTTTGGACTTGGCGACGGAAAGATGGTGTTTTCCCCACCACAGAACTAGCAGCGCCAATGTCACCTTTTATGGTTATGGTAGCCACCCGCTGGATGTCGAGGGCTCAGTTTGGCTGTCGGTGAGGTATGGAGGAGCCTCTATCTGCGCCAACGAGTTCTTGGGGTCACAGGAGGACAATAACCTTATGAGCTGTGACATTTTCTACGGGCTCGGTTTCACCATTACCTGCCTTGAAGGAGAAGAGTGGGCGGGTGGTGGTTTGTGGGACCAGCCCTTTTATGTGGGATGTGGTAAAGAAGTATGGAACTTAGGGTGGCCCATTTCGGGTGAAGAGGGACACCGCCAGCACCTTAGTATGCCATCAAGACGGGGCTCCCGTGCCAGTGTTTGTGGTCCAGCGGAGGACGGACCCCCACAGCGTGGTTTGAGCCCTGCAGAGGCGGAAAGGTCCGGAGAGCGAGAGTTACAGGGTTCTGGTGGCCGTTTGGATTCCACCGTCGAGCCAACAGTGACTGATGCCGCTCCAACGCACTTTCATCTGGCGTCCGAGGCAACACCAGACGGCGCAGACCCCAACCGTGCCGTTAACCAAGGCGAGGGACACAAACTAAGTCACAAGAGAGCCAGAACACGGCGCAGTCGGCGGAGGAAACCAGGAGGTGCTCTCCTAGGGGAGGGCAATGCAGTGCGCCCTAGAGTTGAGCCCCGGCTTGGTCGGGTGCGCAGTTCCAAAATTGGGACAGCGGGGCAGGATGATCTGCGGGTGGTCCAGTCCAGCAGCAATGGCTATCTGACATTGACTGATAGGTCGGACAGGCATCCCAACAAGCTGCAATGCATGTTAAACAGAGTGACAGTGGCATCCTCCACTCCTCTGTGAGGCCTATAGGCAAACTGCAGAGGATCCAATGCATGTTCAGTCTGCCTTAGGACCTCACATCTGACCAGTTTTTCAAAAATTTTCATTAAAATTGAAGTCAAAGCAACTGGTCTAAAGTCATTTACCGTTTTAGGACAGCTGGATTTTGGAACGGGAACAACCACAGCATCTTTCCAGATCTTAGGCACATGTTGTGTCTGTAAGGACTTATTGAAAATGTAATGAAATACAGGACTCAGTTCATGAGTCCTATATTATACACTATAATCACATAGTGTGTGATTCGGGTACAAGTTTATTGGTTGGGTAATTGGTGTGATTGCAGTTTTTTTCAAGGGGGGGGGTGTAGAATAGGAATATAGTAGTATATTAGTATGGTGGTGCTCTAGGCTGGGAGGGGTGATGCCCCGCCTCTAGGAGGTGGCGTCACTTGCACTATATAAGCCTGAGGCAGGAGACCTCTGGTCTCCTTTGCCACACTCCTGTACTCGCGGTAGGGACTCCTGTGTGTATAACCGTTCTTGTTAATAAATACTATAAACCGTCACCTTGTAGAGACTGGGTTAGTCATCTCAGACTGGTGGGTTAATCATCCCAGACTGGATGCAGAGGGTAAACAGAGAAGGACAATAGCTATGGAGATTATGGTGAGGTAGCAGGAAGAAGGAGTTGGGGGGAGAAGGGATGAATGTATTGTGATGTGAGATGTCATGCAGATGTGAGCTGGGCGGTTGGTATAAAAGGAGAACCCATGGTGTATTGTGACATGCTTTTCTGTGTATGACTGATGTGAGAGTGAATAAAATCGTCTGCTGCATAAATCAGTCTCGTTATTTAAACTCTCCACACTGGTGACCCCTTGACGAATTATGGAACACGAGGCAAGAACCCCGGAGTTGGCCCGGACGGGAATCCCCAGCAACGTGGCAAGCATCCTAGAGACGGCCCGGACAGGAACGACAGACGACACCAAATATTACTATGTGGTCGCAGAGCTGGACGCTCGCACGTGTCAGCAAGTAGTGAGCCTGCTCCAACAGCCTCCAGCCCACGACAAATACGGGACTCTCAAGGCCGCGCTGACCCGGCACTACATGCTCTCGGACTGTGAGAGAGCAGAGAGGCTCCTGAGGCGCTCCGAGTTAGGAGATGGTTCAGCGGTCGAACTGATGGAGAAGATGTTGGCGTTAATGGGCACGGACGACGGGCATTTTCTGTTTGCCCACCTTTTTCTCCGGAACCTCCCAACAGAGACGAGAGTGGTTCTTGCCAATTCGCTGTTGCTGGCCACGCGTGACTACCGGGCGCTAGCCCAGGAGGCAGATCGGATCATCCTCACCACCAGAGCCCTCACAGTGAATGCGGCGGCGTCGGAACCCAGCGAGACGACCAGCGGAGGCGAGGAGCCGCCGACGGTAGCGTCAGAGGAGGCCAGGAAGCGCCAGAGAGACACGCTCTGCTTCTACCACCGCAGCTTTGGAGAGAACGCACGCAGATGTGCGCCACCGTGCCAATTCAAGCGCTCGGGAAACGCCAAGGCCGGCAGTCGGAAGCAGCTGCGACCACTGGTGAAGAAAACAAGCTGCTCTACGTGACGGACTCGCGCTCAGCGAGATGGTTCCTCGTAGACACCAGAGCCCAGAAGAGCCTCATCCTGCCGTCCTACGCCGACCGGCTAGCAGGACCTAGCAGCCCCGGGCTGGTAGCAGTAAACGGCTCGGGCATTAAGACTTTTGGTGAGAGAACACTGACTTTATCCCTACACGGCCGTATGTACGAGTGGACTTTTGTCATAGCGGCACTGAGTTTCCCAATCCTGGGAGCTGATTTTCTGTGTGCACATGGGTTACTACTCGATGTTGCTAATAGACGCCTGGTTAATGCACTGTCTTTTGATTCTCTCCCCTGTACAGCTCAAGAGGCCGGGCCAATAACGCAAGCCAACGTCACAGCTCCAGGCGGTAAGTTCCACACACTGCTCACTCAGTTCCCAGCACTCACAGTCCCGACGTTTTCGGCAGCCATCGCTAAACAGGGGGTGGAACATTTTTTCCCCACCACCGGGCCACCCGTTTTCACACGACCTCGGCGCTTGTACGCAGCTAAACTGGCCATAGCACGCGAGGAGTTTGCCAACCTGGAAAGGTTGGGCATCATCAGGCGATCGAACAGCCCATGGGCATCCCCGCTACACATGGTCCCTAAGGCCGAGGGATCGTGGCGACCGTGCGGAGATTTCCGCAGATTGAATAACGCCACAGCGCACAGCCGCTACCCGATTCTCCATATTCAGGATTTTTCCGTTCACCTTGCCGGAGCACGCATTTTTTCTAAATTAGACCTGGTCCGTGGTTACCACCAGGTCCCAGTGTATGCAGAGAACATACCCAAAACAGCGGTAATAACTCCGTTTTGCTTGTTTGAGTTTTTACACATGCCCTTCGGATTAAAAGGAGCGGCACAGACATTCCAGCGCATGATGGATGCGGTGTTGCACGATCTCCCGTTTGTGTTCGTCTACCTGGATGATATCCTGGTGGCTAGTGCATCCGAGGACGAACACGTTGCCCACCTCAGGACGGTTTTCTGGAGGTTGGAGGAGCACGGGTTAATAATCAACCCGGCGAAATGCCAGTTCGGCGTGACGGGGATTGATTTTTTGGGGCACCGCGTCTCACCTGAGGGAGCGATACCCTTGCCTGACAAAGTGCGCGCTGTGGCGAATTTTCCCCGGCCTCAGACGGTCAGGGCGCTGCAAGAATTTTTGGGGATGGTTAACTTCTATAACCAGTTCCTCCCCTCGCAGCTCAACTCATGCAGTCATTGTACGCTGCGCTTCAGAAACGGAAACCCACGGACAGAGTCGAATGGACACCGGAGCGAGAGCAGGCGTTCTCTGAGGTTAAAACAGCCCTGGCAAACGCTGCACTGTTGGCGCACCCGGACCCGGCGGCCCGGATAGCGCTCACTACCGACGCTTCGGATGTGGCCATAGGGGCCGTCGTGGAGCAACATCTCGTCGGTTCTTGGCAGCTGCTCGCTTTTTTCAGCAGAGCTTTGCGCGACAGTGAGCGTAAATACAGCGTGTTCGACAGAGAGTTGCTGGCTCTCCACCTGGCCATACGCCACTTCCAGTTCTGGCTGGAAGGGCGCAGCTTCACCGCGTTCGTGGACCACAAGCCACTAACGTTCGCGATGGCCAAGGTTTCGGAACCATGGTCGGGCTGGCAGCAGAGACAGCTGGCCGCGATCTCGGAGTTTATGACCGATATTCAGCATGTGTTGGGTAAACTGAATGTAGTAGTGGACTGCCTCTTGCGCGCAGTAGTGGCCTCGATCTACGTGGGGATAGATTATACAGCCATGGCCGCAGAGCAGATTGGCGATGCGGACGTGTGCGCACTCCAGTTTGGACCAACAGGGTTAAGGCTGGAGAGCAGAGTACTGCAAGACGGCAAGCCCCCCCTAATCTGCGGCATCTCCACGGGATGCCCGCGCCCGGTGGTCCCAGCCACTTGGCGCCGCCGCGTGTTTGAGTCAGTTCACGCTCTGGCGCACCCAGGGGTGAGCGTGTCAGTCAAAATGGTGGGAGCAAAGTTCGTGTGGCCAGGCCTGCGCAAACAAGTGAAAGAGTGGGCTGCAGCTTGCGTAGTGTGCCAACAAGCCAAAGTACACAGACACACGAAGGCTCCTTTGGAGCCGTTTCGTATACCGGCTAAGAGGTTCGATCATGTTCACGTGGACCTCGTGGGCCCCCTCCCACCATCGCAGGAGTGTACGCACCTTCTGACAGTGGTGGACCGCACCACACGCTGGCCAGAAGCAGTCCCGCTGGTGGCAACCACGTCCGCAGACATGGCGCGCGCTTTTTTGACGACATGGGTGGCACGTTTAGGAATCCCGTCGGACATCATGTCTGATAGGGGCCCTCAGTTTGTTTCCGACCTCTGGTCCGCGATGGCCCGTAGCCTGGGTGTCGAAATTCATCGCACAACCGTGTACAACCCACAGGCCAATGGGTTATGTGAGCGTTTTCATAGGTCACTGAAAGCAGCGCTCAGGGCTTCGCTGATGGATGCAAATTGGGTAGACTGGTTGCCGTGGGTTTTATTGGGGTTGCGTTCCGCACCAAAAGAGGATTTGGAGGCTTCCCCGGCGGAGCTTGTTTTTTCTCAGCCACTGCGGCTGCCCGGGGAATTTTTGCCAGATAATCCCGCGCCGGACAACTGTCCGTCTCAGCATTTGCAGCATAGTGCAGACACAGGCACGTTGCCAGGCCCGGCCCACCACTATTTTCCAGGCACTTTTGTGCCAAAAACTTTGAAGAACACGTCATTCGTGTTTGTCAGGCACGATGCCCACCGCCCTCCATTGCGCCCACCCTACGATGGCCCATTCAGAGTGCTGGAGACAAGGGACAAACATTTTTTGTTAGACTTGGGGGGTCGTTGGGAGAAAATACGCATAGACAGACTTTAGCCCGCCTTTGTAGTGGCGGACGAGCAAGTGATGTTGGCTCAGGCCCCTTGGCGTGGACGACCCCCACTGAGAACTCCCCAGGTAAACGATTCATCAGAGCAGCCACACGGGCAAGTCGAAGTCCGCCCCCCCCTCGCCATTGCCCACCCGCAAACAGACACACCCCTAGGAGCCCCCCGCCGGCACAGCAGCACCGCGAAGGCGTTAAACCCCCGTTACAGCAGATATGGGAGGAGACTGAAGCCAAAAGGACGTGAGGACTGAAACTCTGTCTGAGATTCTTGGGGGGGCGGTGTAGAGACTGGGTTAATCATCTCAGACTGGATGCAGAGGGTAAACAGAGAAGGACAATAGCTATGGAGATTATGGTGAGGTAGCAGGAAGAAGGAGTTGGGGGGAGAAGGGATGAATGTATTTTGATGTGAGATGTCATGCAGATGTGAGATGGGTGGTTGGTATAAAAGGAGAACCCATGGTATATTGTGACATGCTTTTCTGTGTATGACTGATGTGAGAGTGAATAAAATCGTCTGCTGCATAAATCAGTCTCGTTATTTACACTCTCCACAACCTCGCCTTTTCCATTATTCGGACACTACAGTTATGTTTTTATATATATTTAAAAATATGGACCTGTGTCTGAAATAAAGTGATTGATTGGTTCACTCTCAATACATGAAATACCTGCCTGTAATGCAGTGCCTTTATATATTGTGTTTTTTGTATAGTATTGATGGTTTCCATAACTGTGGCATCATAGTGATGGCATTAAGAGGTGGATTAAGGCAGATAGGGTACCACTGAAGGCCTAGGTGTCAAATACACTGATTAATAATCATAATAATAATAATAATAATAAAATACACGTTAAATATCCTGGGTTTTTGCTTCAGCCAAGGTACTGGAGAGGAGAGTCTGGCCGTTGGTTGTACCTCGGATTCAGGAGGAGCAATGTGGTTTTCATCCTGGCCGTGGCACATCGGACCAGCTCTTTACCCTCTTGAGAATTCCTGAGGGTTCGTGGGAGTTTGCCCAACCAGTTTACATGTGTTTTGTGGACTTGGAGAAGGCATTTGACCGTGTCCCTCGTGGTTTTTTGGGGGGGGTGCTTCGGGAGTATGGGGTATCGGGCTTGTTGTTACGAGCTATTCGGTCTCTGTACAACTGTTGTGAGAGTTTGGTTCGTATTGCCAACACTCAGTCGGAGTCATTCCCAGTGAGAGTTGGACTCCACCAGGGCTGCCCTTTGTCACCGATCCTGTTGATAATTTTTATGGACAGGATTTCTAAGCGCAGCCAGGGAATGGAGGGTGTCATGCTTGGTGGCCACAGGATCTCATCTCTGTTGTTTGCAGATGATGTTGTCCTGTTGGCTTCATCCAGCAATGACCTACAGCTCTTGCTGGGACAGTTTGTCGCTGGGTGTGAAGCGGCTGGGATGAGAATCAGCACCTCCAAGTCTGAGTCCATGGTCCTCAGCCGGAAAAAGGTGGATTGTCCTCTCTGGGTTGGGGACAGGCTCCTGCCCCAAGTGGAGGAGTTTAAGTATCTTGGGGTCTTGTTCACGAGTGAGGGGAAAATGGAGCGAGAGACTGACAGACAGATTGGAGCAGCATCTGCAGTGATGCGGACGTTGTACCGGTCTGTTGTGGTGAAGAGGGAGCTTAGTTCTAAGGCAAAGCTGTCGATTTACCAGTCAATCTACGTTCCTACTCTCACCTATGGTCACGAGCTTTGGGTAATGACCGAAAGAACAAGATCGCGGATACAAGCGACTGAAATGAGCTTTCTCTGTAGGATTGCTGGACTCACCCTCAGAGATAGGGTGAGGAGCTCAGTCATACGAGAGAGACTCAGAGTAGAACCGCCGCTCCTCCACATTGAAAGGAGTCAGTTGAGGTGGTATGGGCATCTGATTAGGATGCCTCCTGGACGCCTCCCACTTGAGGTGTTTCAGGCACGTCCCACTGGGAGGAGACCTTGGGGCAGACCCAGGACTCGGTGGAGAGACTATGTCTCCCAGCTGGTCTGGGAACGCCTTGGTATCCTCTCTGAAGAACTGGAGCAGGTGGCTGGGGAGAGGGAAGTCTGGGCTTCTCTGCTTGAACTGCTGCCTCCGCGACCTGGACCTCCGGAAAAGCAGTAGAAGATGGGTGGATGAATGGATGGATGTTAAATATCCAATGAAGTTACTGTTAGATATTCCCATATTAACAACGAGCAGCATGGATGTGAAGGCGCAGGCATGGATGACGTCTTCACGCCGTGCCTATATTAGGGGACTGACGGCGGGAAAGATGGCCTCTTTGGCACCCTGCCTCTAGCCAACACACCAGCCTGTACCCGGTTCTAGTTAGTTTATAAGCTACTGTTCTGTATGTAACACGTGCTACCATTCTTCTATTAAAACCACTGTTCAGCACAGCCACCGCCTCCACTGTCCCTCATTCACAGACATAACAGTTACCAAATATGGATCTTCACCTGATAAAGGATTAAGCTCAAAAACCTCTATGGATTATAGGTATGTTTTTTTGATATAGAGACCGTTTTCAGATTTCACAAACATCATTAGCAAATTATATGTTTCAATCACTGTCTTTATTTACATGATGCAGCAGAGAATAGAAAGAATATAAAGGATATATGGTCATGATAGATTTATAAAAAAAACATTTAAAGGTGCTATGATAGTATTTTCATGAAAATGAATATTCAATAATAATAATACATCAACAAAAATGTTCAGAAAGGTACAGAATTAAAGTCTTTATATTCTTCCAAAAAATAACTGATGGAAAAAAATACTTTTACAAAATTTATGGGTCCAAAACAATTATAACTAGAAAAGCACTCATAGAGCGCATACCTCCACCAAGGCTCCTTCCGTTTCTCATAGATCACCTCCAAAATGTAATGGGGTTTGTGTGTAGGCCTATAGCCACTTGTGGTGAAAATTGCATCAAAGTCTGTCCATCAGTTTTGTACTATTGTTGCTAGCACACTGTGAGAAGATAAGAGCCTTGGCTGAGGTATGCATTCTCAGATCATCACCAAAATATTCTGTAATTTCCCAGTTTGGGATCAATAAAGTACATCGCAACCCTTAACCCAGGTACATCTTTCTATTTTTCTATGTGTAAGCAGAAGCAAGTACTTCGTTGCGAGGCAATAGAGGGTGTTTGTGTGCAGAGCTAAAAACCTACATCCGGTTATGTTATGTGTGTAGCAGTGCAAGAAACTTCAAGCAGCAAAAAGCACATTGTGTTCCTCTTTTATCTAATTAACACATTCTAAAGTAAAACATTCTCATCTAACTGAAATATTCTATCACACTAGTAAAGGCTGCTGATTTTTTTTAACCATATTGAAACATTCAAACTGATGTGCAAATCAAGCTGCTTTTTCACATCTCCGTTCCACAAAGTGCAGGTTTACTTTTTGGTCCGGTGTCAGAATAGTGCGGTTGATGGATTTCAACTCTCCCATTTTGGGGTCTGGTCTGATTTCAAACTGCCTGATTATCTGAAAGTTAAAATAAAAAAACAAAAACAGAGTTAAAACATAAAGACTCAGCTGCTATGGTGGGTTACCTGAAAGGAATGGAGTAAATAGAACTGTAGTTCATTTAATGACCACATGATGTCATAATTTTTCTTCTTCTTCTTCTTTTAGATTTGATTGGCAGTTGGCAACCAGCATACAGGTGCATTACCTCCACCTACGATAATCAGCATCACTCTATAACTTGTGCCTCTCTACAGAGTACAAGATAATGAGAGGATGGAAAGGAGGCGGCTCAGTGGCGAATTGATGAGCAAGGATGCACTGTGTATAGCTGTAGAGCTACTGACCAGATTTCAATGAAATTTGGCGTGAGGGTGGAGCTTGGACTACAGAAGACCTCAGGGATTTTTTTTTTCATTAATATTCCCTCACATTCTGCCACAGTTTTAACAAAATGTAAAGAAAATACCCTTAGGGAACACATTGATCCTGATAAAGAAAATGAAAGGCCACTTGTTGGTCACCAGCATAAAATTTTATTGATCATCAGCAATAAAAATGATTGACCTGTATGCTGTTTCAGCATTTAAATTGGCCCACAACTTACTTCTCATCCAAGTTCACTGATATCAGGGGAAGTAGAGGTGGAGGTGAGTTTCAAAGTGGCTTGCAGCTGTGCAGCAACTCTTTACAGGCTGAAAGACCTAAAGGCAACTCAGATAGCCCGTCCCCATCCACAGCGTCTTGAGTTATTCCATTTCCCTCATTGCCTTGCATGTCATGTCTGCTGCGTAACCTCGCAGCGAACATATAAATTGGCAGCGAGCCCAAAGTGCAGTATGTAACGTGTTTAATTACAAAGGAGTAAATATACAAAATGTCCAAATAACAGTCACTGTTGAGACAAGATGAGACAACCGGCTACAAACTCCGTTGACTTGGATTAAATACCATATGCGCTCCATGCAGGGTAGGAGCGGACAGAAAAGGCATGATTGAGGAAAGACTTATATACTGTACATGTCGGAGTGGAAAGGCTCTGAGGCACAACACAGTATAGTCCAGGGAAAAGCTAACAGACGCAAGCTGGAATGTCCAAAGTTGACGTTAAGCTGCCACACTGGCTGGTCACACTCCTCTCTGTTAATACACAAAACCTTAACGAAGGCAAGTGGACACAGCCGTGTGGTGAGCAGGTGCGTGACTGATTGAAACTCTGTGTGTGTGTGTGTGTGTGTGTGTGTGTGTGTGTGTGTGTGTGTGTGTGTGTGTGGTGATGCCATACAGCCGGTGAATGTCTGGAGAGGAGGAAGCATGACTGTAGGGCTGGCAGAGAGCAAGGCTCAATCTGCCAGCTGGAATTAATAAGCAATAATCAAAACCTACAGCCACAAGTCATGGACGGGGTGAACGATCATGAACATGACGTTGCAGTGATAACTAACACCCAACATGGGTGCTGTAGCTTTGTGAGAAAGATGAGAACAGTATTTTCTTTTCTTTTTACTTCATTTGACCAAATGGGTTTTTAATCTTTTCACTGACACTTGCTGCAGTATCTTGGATATTTTCCTTTTTTTTTTTTTATTTAAGTTTTTGTAAAGGGTATACAGGTCATTACAGCATTGCATTGTTAACATTTTCATCGTACGTTCCCTTATATTTTGCTATTTGACAACATTGGTAGAATAGTTATTACAACACCCCCCCTTTTTTTTAAAGTGAAAGAAAAAGTGAAATTAAAGAGAATTAAATTAAAAAAACAAACAAAAAAAACCCAAATAAACAAACAAACAGAACAGCAAAAAACAAACAAACAGAAAATTAAGTAATTAAAAGTAAAAGAGCATCTGAGTAGCATTGGAACAAAGAGTGGGACCATCATTGAAATGGTATTTGTCAAAGATTAGATCTAATGGAAGACACATATGCGATCCAGGGTTGCCAAAAGTTCATGAACCCATCCATGTCCTGTCTCAGTGCGAATGTCAACTTTTCCATCGAGTAAATGTCTTGAATCACGTTAATCCAATCTTCAGGTGTAGGACAGTCCTTCAGCATCCATTTTTTAGTTAGGGCTTTTTTACTTGCCAATATTAAAACATTGAATAAGTATTTATCTCCTCGTCTTTCCAGTGAGTCCGGCAGTAAACCCAAATACAAAGTTATAAAAGAAAAGGGAACTGTTATTTTGAATATTTTCCCCAATATTGTCTGTACATTGGTCCAATATTGGTGGATAACTGGGCATGACCAAAACACATGAAAATGATTTGCAGTCTTTTCACCACACAAGCGCCAACAGTTCAATCCCTTATGGGTAAATTTGTTTTGTGCAGGTGTTCTGAAAAATCTTACCAAATTTTTCCATCCAAATTCTCTCCACTGCAGGGATGAGGTATTTTTCCATTGCTGTCTATTTAGCTTTTCCCATATTTCCAATTGTAAAGTGAAATTCCCCTCTTTTTCCCATCTCTCTTTTATATATGATGTGTTGTCTCCTTTTAAGTCTTGAAGACCTTAGTATATTTTAGAAATGTATCTGATCCCTGGGATCCCTTTATATGCCATTAAGAAGACCTTCAGAACACCTGACTGGGCCCTTTCCAAATCCTCCTTTTTAAGTATATTGTTTATGTGGTGTCTGAAAGAACCTGTAAAGGTCTTGATTTATTAGACCTTGTTTTTTCAAATCTTCAAAACTTCTTAAAGTTTGCCCCTTAAAGAAATCGTAATATTTTATCAGCCCTTTCTCTTTCCACTCTTTAAATCTAGTGTCTGTTTTATTGGGGGTAAAGTCTTGATCATAGGCAATCCATTGCAGAAGTCGATAGGGCTCTTTAGCTTGATTCTCTCTGACTATCTTAAACCAAATTTTTAGCGGGGTCTCTATCCACGGGTTAGTGTTATTCAAGAGTTTAGGTAAGGCATTGTTCCCTATTATCGCCTGTAGGGGGATGTCACTTGTTATTTGGCATTCCATCTCCTTCCATTGTGCAGTGTAGACTGTGTTACATATCTCTACTAAAGTTTTAATTTGTGCAGCTATAAAATAGTCCCTGATATTTGGCAGCGTGAGCCCACCTTTGTCTTTGTTTAGCTGTAGGGTTCTATATCTGATTCTAGGTCTCTTGCCCTGCCATATGAATCTTGAGATCCTTCTGTCTAGCTCCTGCCATGTTTTTTGGGGGGGTTCTACCGGTATTGTTTGGAAAAGGTATAGAAAACGTGGGAGTATATTCATTTTGACTGCTTCAATTCTTTGTGCAGTACCTAAGAATGGTATCATATTCCATCTTGCTAGGTCAGATTTTATTTTTGTCACCAGTGGATCATAGTTTAGTGTTATAATTTTGTTGAGTTGTTTCGGGATATTGATCCCCAGATATTTCATAGATTCCAGCTCCCAGTTAGTTTTGAGTTCACTTAGTGAATAATGATTTGGGTCATAGTTGAATGTTAAAACTTGGGTTTTATGCATGTTTAATTTGTACCCCAATAAATCTCCATAGTCTGAAAAAACTGAGATTAGTTCTGGTAAAGAAGTGTCTGGTTGCCCTAGGTATATTAAAATGTCATCAGCAAAGAGTGCTATTTTATGTTCCTTCTGACCAAGTGTAATACCTTGAATTTTTTGATTTTGTCTTATCCATTGGCTCAGAGGTTCTATGAAGATTGCAAAGAGCAGTGGAGACAGGGGGCAGCCTTGACGACATCCTCTTTCCAGCTCAAAAGATGATGATAAATTACCATTAATCCTTATTTTAGCTGTTGGTTTTTTATATAATGCCTGTATAGTTCTAATGAAGTTGTTATGAAAATTGAACCTGGATAAGATTCTATATAGGAAAGACCGGTCAACCGAATCAAATGCTTTTTCAGCATCTAATCCCAATATGACTGCATTTAAGTTATATTTTTTTATATGATGAATTATGTGTAAAGTGCGTCGAATGTTGTCTTGTGTTTGTCTTTGTCTTATAAAACCTGTTTGGTCTAGGTGAATTAAGTCTGTCAGTATGTTTTCTAACCTTTTGGCAAAGATAATGGTAAAAAGCTTATAGTCCTGATTTAATACACTGATTGGTCTGTAGTTGGAGCATTCTAGTTTATCCTTTTCAGGTTTAGGTATAACTGCAATGACCCCTTCTCTCCAGGAGGGGGGGATTTCCCCTGTGTGGAGGACATACGTAGTTAAATGTTTTCAGGAGGAGAGGAGATAGTTGCTGTTTAAAGGTTTTGTACCATTCTGCTGTATAGCCATCTGCTCCTGGGGATTTGTTAGCTTTAAGTTTCATAATTGCTTTTTCCAATTCTTTAGGTTGTATTTCTGACAGTAGTGTTTTATTTTGTGATTCCGTAAGTTGGGGAAGGTGTAATGTGTTTAGGAATGTCTCGGATGCGTTTTTATGTTTTTTGTGGGAGTATAAGTTCTTGTAGTAATTCTCGAAGCTTTTAAGAATATACTGAATTCTGAATTTTATTTCCTTTGATACTGGGTCTCTGATTTTGTAGATTGCTCTTTCTGTTTGTTGTTTCCTCAATTTATAGGCTAGTAATTTTGCCGATTTACTGCCTGCTTCATAGTGGTTTTGTTTCAGAAATGTAAGTTTCTTCTGGATTTCTATTGTGTAGATCTCATTTATTTGATTTTTAATTTCTTTAATCTTAAGCGAGCCATTAGAATGAGTGTTGTCTTTGTGTTCTTTTTCTAGGTTCTTGAGTTCTGACTCTAGTGTGATTAGTTTTTCTTGTCTCAGTTTCTTTTGGGTTGCCAGTTTTGCAATAATTTTTCCCCTTATTACAGCTTTGCACGCGTCCCACAGTATTAAAGGGGATACTTCTCCATTATCGTTTTCTTCCAAATATTTGAAAATATCTGATTCCAATTCATCTTTCAGTGGTCCTTTCAGGACATTTGAATTCAACCTCCAGGAAAATGTATTATTTGTGTATTTTTGGATGTTTAAGTCCATATAGATCGGACTGTGGTCAGAGAGATCCATCAGTCCTATTTTACATGTTTTTACTCTTCCAATGTCTCTATTAAACATAAAAAAGTAATCAATCCTTGAGTAAGATGAATGTGGCATTGAATAAAAAGTATAATCTTTTACATTGGGGTTGAATTCCCTCCATACGTCACAGATTCCCATTTCTTTTAAAAGCATCCGAGTTTTCCTATTTTGAGTGTTATTTTGATGTGAAGAATTACCTGTTGCATCCCAGTATGGATTCAGTCTTAGATTGAAGTCTCCACCACATATCACTAAACCTTGGGCTTTAGTTATCATTAGGTCGAATACATTTTTATAAAATTTCCATTTAGCCCCTGGTGGTGCATATACATTCAGCAGGGTGATATCTTCTCCCTCTAGCCGCCCAATTACCAAACTGTACCTCCCTTCTTTATCTTTGTGTTCTGAATTTTTTTCAAATGTAATTTTGGTTGATATCAATATCGCTACTCCCCTCCTCCTCCCTGATTTATCCATCCATCCATCCATCTTCTACCGCTTTTCCGGAGGTCCGGGTCGCGGAGGCAGCAGTTCAAGCAGAGAAGCCCAGACTTCCCTCTCCCCAGCCACCTGCTCCAGCTCTTCAGAGGGGATACCAAGGCGTTCCCAGACTAGCTGGGAGACATAGTCTCTCCACCGAGTCCTGGGTCTGCCCCGGGGTCTCCTCCCAGTGGGACGTGCCTGAAACACCTCAAGTGGGAGGCGTCCAGGAGGCATCCTAATCAGATGCCCATACCACCTCAACTGACTCCTTTCAATGTGGAGGAGCAGCGGTTCTACTCTGAGCCTCTCCCGGATGACTGAGCTCCTCACCCTATCTCTGAGGGTGAGTCCAGCAATCCTACGGAGAAAGCTCATTTCAGCCGCTTGTATCCGCGATCTCGTTCTTTCGGTCATTACCCAAAGCTCGTGACCATAGGTGAGAGTAGGAACGTAGATTGACTGGTAAATCGACAGCTTTGCCTTAGAACTAAGCTCCCTCTTCACCACAACAGACCGGTACAACGTCCGCATCACTGCAGATGCTGCTCCAATCCGTCTGTCGATCTCTCGCTCCATTTTCCCCTCACTCGTGAACAAGACCCCAAGATACTTAAACTCCTCCACTTGGGGCAGGAGCCTGTCCCCAACCCGGAGAGGACAATCCACCTTTTTCCGGCTGAGGACCATGGACTCGGACTTGGAGGTGCTGATTCTCATCCCAGCCGCTTCACACTCAGCGGCAAACCGTCCCAGCAAGAGCTGTAGGTCATTGCTGGATGAAGCCAACAGGACAACATCATCTGCAAACAACAGAGATGAGATCCTGTGGTCACCAAGCATGACACCCTCCATTCCCTGGCTGCGCCTAGAAATCCTGTCCATAAAAATTATGAACAGGACCGGTGACAAAGGGCAGCCCTGGCGGAGTCCAACTCTCACTGGGAATGACTCCGACCGAGTGTTGGCAATGCGAACTAAACTCTCACAACGGTCGTACAGAGACCGAATAGCTCGTAACAACAAGCCCGATACCCCATACTCCCGAAGCACCCCACACAAAAATCCACGAGGGACGCGGTCAAATGCCTTCTCCAAGTCCACAAAACACATGTAAACTGGTTGGGCAAACTCCCACGAACCCTCAAGAATTCTCGAGAGGGTAAAGAGCTGGTCCGATGTGCCACGGCCAGGACGAAAACCACATTGCTCCTCCTGAATCCGAGGTTCGACCAACGGCCGGACTCTCCTCTCCAGTACCTTGGCATAGACCTTCCCAGGGAGGCTGAGGAGTGTGATCCCTCTAAAGTTGGAGCACACCCTCCGGTCCCCTTTTTTGAAGAGAGGAACCACCACCCCGGTTTGCCATGCCAAAGGCACTGCCCCCGACCTCCACGCAATGTTGCAGAGGCGTGTCAACCATGACAACCCAACAACATCCAGGGCCTTGAGGTACTCGGGGCGAATCTCGTCCACCCCCGGGGCCCGGCCACCAAGGAGATTTTTAACCACCTTGGCGACCTCAGCCCCTGTGATAGGCGAGTCATCCCCCTCGTCCCCAAACCCTGCTTCCTCTGTGGAAGGCGTATCAGTGGGATTGAGGAGATCCTCGAAGTATTCCTTCCACCGCCCGACGATATCCCCAGTTGAAGTCAACAGTGTCCCATCCGCACCATACACAGTGTGGACGGGGAGCTGCTTTCCCCTCCTGAGCCGCCGAACAGTTTGCCAGAATCTCTTTGAAGCCGACCGAAAGTCTTGTTCCATGGCCTCTCCGAACTCCTCCCATACCCGGGTTTTTGCTTCAGCAACCACCCGAGCTGCACTCCGCTTGGCCTGCCGGTACACCTCAGCTGCTTCGGGAGTCCCACAAGCCAACCAAGCTTGATAGGACTCCTTCTTCAGCTTAATGGCCCCCCTCACCACTGGTGTCCACCACTTGGTTCGGGGGTTGCCACCACGAGATGCACCGACCACCTTGCGGCCGCAGCTCTGGGCTGCTGCTTCAACAACGGAGGTGGAGAACATGGCCCATTCAGACTCCATGTCTCCAGACTCCCTCGGAATGTGGTTGAAGTTCTTCCGGAGGTGGGAGTTGAAGACCTCCCGGACAGGGGCCTCAGCCAGACGCTCCCAGCACACCCTCACTATACGTTTGGGTCTACCAGGTCTGAATGGCTTCCTCCCCTGCCATCGGATCCAACTCACCACCAGGTGGTGATCAGTTGACAGCTCTGCACCTCTCTTTACTCGGGTGTCCAAGACATACGGTCGCAGGTCTGATGATACGATAACAAAATCGATCATCGACCTGCGGCCTAGGGTGTCCTGGTGCCAGGTGCACATATGGACACCCTTATGCTTGAACATGGTGTTCGTTATAGACAGACTGTGGTTAGCACAGAAGTCCAATAACTGAACACCACTCGGGTTCAGATCGGGCAGGCCGTTCCTCCCAATCACCCCCCTCCAGGTTTCACTGTCGTTGCCCACGTGCGCATTGAAGTCCCCCAGTAGGACAATGGAGTCTCCAGGAGGAGCACCCTCCAGCACCCCAGTCACAGACTCCAAAAAGGGTGGGTACTCTGAAACATCATTTGGTGCATAGGCACAAATGATGGTCAGGACCCGTTTCCCAACCCGAAGGCGCAGGGAAGCAACCCTTTCGTCCACCGGGGAAAACTCCAATATAGAGGCAGCAAGGTGGGGCGATACAAGAATACCTACCCCTGCTCGTCGCCTCTCGCCCGGGGCAACTCCAGAAAAGGCCAAGCTCCAGCCCCTCTCCAGGAGACTGGTTCCGGAACCGGAGCTGTGTGTTGAGGTGAGGCCGACTATATCTAGCCGGTATCGCTCAATCTCGTACACCAGCTCAGGCTCCTTCCCCACCAGAGAGGTGACATTCCACGTACCAAAAGCCAGTTTAGAAAGCTTGGGATCAGTCCGCCAAGGTCTCCGCCTTTGACTGCCACCTAATCCACATAGCACCGGACTTCCATGATCCCTCCTGCAGGTGGTGAACCTACTGGAGGGCGGACCCATGTAACTCCTTCGGGCTGAGCCCGGCCGGGTCCCATGGGTGGAAACCCGGCCACCAGACGCTAGCCTTCGAGCCCCTCCCCCAGGCCTGGCTCCAGGGTGGGGCCCCGGTAACCCCATACCGGGCGGGGTACACTGAATCCTTGATATACAATTTATCATGAGAGTCTGTTGGATCGTTCTTCGTCTGGCCCTTCACCCAGGACCAGTTTGTCTTGGGAGACCCTATCAGAGGCAAATTGCCCCGGACAACATAGCTCCTGGGATCACTGGGGCACGCAAACCCCCCCACCACGATAAGGTGACGATCCATGAGGGGGTCCCGATCCATGAGGGGGTCCCTGATTTATATGAAGATGAAAAGATCATTTTAAACCCTTGTCTATTGAGTTTAGTGTGTTCCACGTCTGTTAGGTGGGTTTCTTGTAAAAATATTATTTCTGCTTTGTCTTTTTTCATTTTGCGTAGAATCTTGGATCTTTTAACTGGATTCAGGATCCCTTTTACATTATATGAGGCTATTTTGGTTACACCCTGTTTCTCCATTGTATTTTCTTATTTAGTATAACAGTGTGGTGGCCCTCTTTTTTGCTGCTCAGAAACTGAAAGAACATTAAGAACATAAAAACATTAAGAACATAGTGTACGAAACTTTAAAACAAAAAACTGTCAAAAAAACTTCCTGAGCTGGGGTCTCTTTAAAGACCCTGTAAGAGCCCTGATGGAGTGTAGGCTCTGAGGGAAATTCCTCAAACTCTGTTACGTGTTGAGGGCCCTCTCTTACCCCTGTAAGTTGTCCCATGTTTTTAACGTGAATTTCAGATCCCAATCCGAATTTGTAATGATTTTTTTTTTTTTTAATGCCTATACCCTATGAGATTGTGTGCACCCTCCCACCCCCATCACAGCAAACCTTCACTCTAGTACAGTATTTGTTAGTGTGGGGAGAACATGTGGGTCATTGTTACATTTCTATTTTAACAAGATTTTTTTTCCTTTAAATTAAGAAGACATTTGTTTCTAATGCTATAACTGCTCCATGAAAGGTTTTACCACATGCTGATTCTGCATCTCCTTTAATGTTTGTTACCTTATAGGAGGGGGGATGGAAGTGCAGAGTGACTGAAAAGAGAGAAAAAAACAAAAAGGTCGCTATTCCTTCCTGGAACTGGAAAGCTTATCTTTGTAGCTCTGGGGCTGGGTTTCCCGCTGCTGGCCTGTGGATTTAGAAGGTCTTTGAGTGGACCACGTTTGAGCTCTGATTTTCTCGCTCAGATTCGCTGCGGGTTTAAACACCGTTACCGGGAGTCCTCTTCTCGCCATGTCAGTTGTTGCTTCTTCCGCTGAATTGTAGAGACATGACTCTTCACTGTAAAAGACCCTTAACTTCGGCGGAAATGGCGTCTGAAAGGATAGATTCTTTTCCCGTAAAACCTTTTTGGCGTCGTTATATTCCCGTCGCTTTTTAAGAACCTCAGGGGCGTAATCGTGCTCCACGAAGACTTTTCTTTCTTGATGCATAAATCCTTTTTTCTGCCAAGCCCGTCTTACAACCTCTTGTTTTATTTTGAAATCGGAGAATCTTACCAACACTGAACGCGGGTGTGCTTCTGCCGCTGGCTTTGTGGCTAATGTACAATGGGCCTTTTCTATTTTCAAATCGGTGGTTTGTGGAATATCCAACTTCTCTCTCAATAAGGATTCCACGCATTCCGCCACTGTGTTGAAACCATCTTCAGCTCCTTCTTTCAGACCGTGAATTCTGATGTTATCTCGTCTCTGTCTTCCTTCTTGGTCGGCTAGCTTAGCCTCCACCCTTGACTATTTTCTGTGTAAATCCAGCATAGAATCTTCAAGCACTTTTACTCTTTCTTCAGCTTCCAAGATTCGGTTTTCGGCCTGGTCCATTCTGCTGTTCGTCCTTATTAGTTCCTCTCTGAATTCGTGAAATTCGGCCCGAAATTGTCGTAATTCGTCATATAGCGATTTCAGGCTAACCTTTTTGTTAGCTAGGCCCAGCTCTTCGTCTCCTGAATGGAGGTCCTCGGGATCAGATTCTGCGGCCGCCGCGCGTCCTGACCTGGGGAATTCCAGTTTTTTCTGTTTGTGGTTAGGCATGGTGTTTTTGTCTTTTGATTTTTATTCTTCCAAAAATCCGTTAAGTCTGATTTTGACGATGTTTTCCTTGGATTGGATCTGGGAGGTTCAGCGTTAAGTTGCTATCACCATGGCGTCCAGACCGGAAGTCCTCGGATATTTTCCATTTTTAGCAAACACACTGTGGTGGTTTTATCCATTTTGTCGATATTACATAAATGCTGACACTCTATTTTTTCAAATTTGCATCATGAGAAATCAGTTTTCTGGGAAAAAACTGGACTGATGTAAAAATACAGGGGGAGCATAAAAAGATCAAAACTGAAAGCTAAGTTTATTAACATCTAAGCTGAATGCTGATTTGTCCTAATGCACTTGGAAAGTAAGTTTTTATTAAAATATAAAATTACAGGCTTCAAAATGTTATTTTAAAAATAAGATAAGACTTTATTAGTCCCACAATGGGGAAATTCCAGGATTGCAACAGCACAAGGATAGCAACACTCAGAGCAATAATTTAGAAGATAAGAAAATAAGAGCAGTGACTATACATATGTACACATAAATATATAAATATACACTACCGTTCAAAAGTTTGGGGTCACTGAGAAATGTCCTTATTTTTGAAAGAAAAGCACTTTTTTCAATGAAGATAACTTTAAACTAATCAGAAATACACTCTATACATTGCTAATGTGGTAAATGACTATTCTAGCTGCAAATGTCTGGTTTTTGGTGCAATATCTAGATAGGTGTTGTAGCATCACCTCACTTTGGCTCAGCAATAATTATTCTTCTGCTTAAAGACATTTTGTTTCACCCAGGAGTAAGACAAAGAAATGGATTTTCTCCCCCAGGCCACAGCTGAAATCCCATTCCTTTGTTAAAACCAGCCTAAGGAATTTCCCCAATGTCCGGCTTTGGTTTATTGCCCCCATAAACATGCAACAGACCTGGGCTACACAGATCTACAACTCTGCTAATTTCCTTAAACTCTGGGACATACTGGATTTAACCAGTGAACTTTAAAGTGCATTATTACAAACTCAATTCTAAACCTTCTCTTCTGTTCAGGACTATGAAAAGCAAATGGACTCTGATGTTTTAATGTGGAAAATCAATAATATGTGTGAAATGCATTAATCTGTGATTTTATATATATATGCATGTTAATGTTTAAATGAATGTTTATTCCTGTATGTTGATTTAGAAGCACTGCTTATAAGATACACTAAGGTTAGTTTAGTTATACATAAGTGTGTATATTCCAATGTATTTAAAATTGTGTGTATTCATTTGGACTGATATCACATTTCATCAGTCTTCAGAGAGACCCCAACTTCTTCATCTCATTGGTCACTTGTAGACTGTTTGTTATTGGACTAAAAGTTCATCGAGGACACCCACGAAGGACACTCATTGGCTGAGATCCCGGAAGCCCGCGAAGCTCAACAGAACTTATAAAAGGCGAAAGACTCTTTGCTCTGCCTCTTTCGGCTCTTTTTGCTCTCTTTCCGGATCGTCTCTTTTGCTCTTTTTCTCTTCGCCCTTGTCACCGATCTCTTTTCTCTTTCGACGTTCGTCTTCCTTTTGTCTACACACAGCAAGGAAGAATAAAGACTCCTACCACGTGTCGCTTTTCTGAACACAGAGCAGATAACTCGTAATTTGTTTATGTAACTTTGTATTTTAATGTTTTTCCTTTTTCTCTTAAATGCCTAGGAATTCCTATTTCTTTGAGCTCAATTCTTAATCGGAGTTAAACTCCAATTTTTATTCATCACTTTTTCTTTGTTAAACTTTCTGTAAAATCACCGTTTGTTTAATTTTAATGTAAACTTTAATCTTGACTTTATTTTTATAATATTTTTCTTGACTAAGCACCCACCAGAAGCTATTAATTTTATCTAAAGTCCGAAGCGTTTTAATTTGAGATCGGATTAGATATCTTTAATTAATTATTATCGAAGGCCTCTTAGAAGACGCAGCTCTCCACATCACGTGCAGCTGAGGAATCAACGCGCAGCTGTTCATCACACGCTGAAGAAATGTCGGCACCATCTGGCGTCAAGCCCAGTTTCAACTCTGGGTCATACAGCCCAGAATCCGGCCTCTTCGACCGCTTGAATTTAAAGGTCGAAATGTGGACCCTGAAAATATCTGCGGGCAGATATTAACGTCCACGAAATCTTGGGCTGAGGACGACGCCGAACGGGAATCACGTGAGCTGCAAACTTTAATTCATCTACTGAATTAAAACGTCTGAGATTCGGTAATAAATTGTATATCTAATCAGATGCAAATTAAGAAGCCCTTAACATAACTCTTCTTTTTATTAAAATTCCGTTTTTATTTTCTTAAGATTAATCCAGGACTTTTTCATATAATTAGTAAACTTTCTCCATAAATTTGCGTTGTTTCCATAATCTGTTATCTCAAACTGATAGAAATTAATTTCTCAGTTTAACCCTGGTTCCGAAAATATTAACATTGTTAATCTATCATTTACAAGATTGATTCTATGATTAATGAGATTACTGCAATGTCTGTTAATCATTTCGTTTAATAAATATGTGAAAATGAGAGAAGTTGTTGAGAATTTATTTCATTCTGAGTCTGTTCAAGCACAGGTATCGAATTCACGGAAAAGTTTTGAGACTGATTATTAATTAATTTATTGAGTGATTAAACAGGTGTAAAGTGAAATTAAAGATTAAATTGCTTCTTAGAGATAGAAGCTGGTGCCCCATGAGTGTTATTAACTTTTCTGATGTATTTGAAACGAGATTTGATCTCAGATTCCAATACATCAATATAAATTAAATAATTCATACCTGATCATATTTATTATTTATTAAAATTCTATATTTTACGCTACAGTGTATAGAGGCCCATTTCCAGCAACTATCACTCCAGCGTTCTAATGGTACAGTGTGTTTGCTCATTGCGTCAGAAGGCTAATGGATGATTAGAAAACCCTTGTGCAATCATGTTAGGTCTGCAATGCTGTAATTGCTGCAAATGGAGGATTCTTTGACGAAAGCAAAGTTTGAAGGAAAAAATTATTATTTCAAATACAAATCATTATTTCTAACCTTGTCAATGTCTTGACTATATTTTCTATTCATTTTACAACTCATGGTGGTAAATAAGTGTGAGTTTTCATGGAAAACACAAAATAATTGTCTGGGTGACCCCAAACTTTTGAACGCTAGTATACATACCCAGTGCGGAGCATTGTAGCTAGATGGAATAAACAGCATAACCATCTATTTAGTTACCCTACATGGTATGAATATGTACCCATACATATTGTCACCCTCCATAGTGGGGAGGGTGACGGAGGGTGGCTGGCGGGGACCATTTGTGTAAGTCTGTTGCGTCTTTTGCATTCAATACTATTAGGTTATCACAATTTTTTTTGTTATCTCTGCGAGCAGCCCTGCTTAGGTTATACAGTCTGACAGCCGTAGGTAGGAAGGACCTGCGAAACCTCTCGGTCACGCACCTAGGATGATGTAGTCTACTGCTAAATGAGCTCCTCAGTGCATTCAGTATGTCCTGCATGGGGTGGGACTCAGACTCAGGCAGGGATGACAGTTTAGCCACCATCCTTCTCTCTCCTATCTCGTCCACTGGGTCAAGGCGTTGCCCCAGGACAGAGCTAGCTTTCTTGATTAGTTTGTTCAGACTCTTCCTATCGGCTGCTGTAATGCCGATGCCCCAGCAGACCGCTCCAAAAGTGATGGCTGATGCCACCACTGTGTTGTAGAATGTCTTCAAGAGCACCCCTTGTACACCAAAAGACCTGAGCCTCCTCAGTAGGAACAGCCTGCACTGTTCCTTCTTGTAGAGTGCGTCGGTATTGTGTGACCAGTCTAGTTTATTGTTCAGATGAACACCCAGGTACTTGTAGGATGTCATCATCTCAATGTCTGTTCTCTAGATGTTTACTGGTGCTGTGAGGGGTTGTCCTTGCCTGCGGCAGTCCATCACCAGCTCCTTAGTTTTCCTTGCGTTGATCTGGAGGCAGTTCCGATGGCACCAGTCCACGAAGTCCTGGATAAGTCCTCTGTACTCAGCTTCATCTCCATTGGAGATGAGGCCAACGATCGCAGAGTCGTCAGAGAACTTCTGTAGATGGCAGTGTGTTGTGTTGTGTGAGAAGTCAGCAGTATAAAGGGTGAACAGGAAGGGAGCCAAAACCGTTCCCTGGGGGGCCCCCATGCTGCCGATGATCGTGTTGGACACACAATCCCGAATTCTCACAAACTGTGGCCGGTTAGTGAGGTAGTCCAGGATCCATGATGACAGGTGCTGGTCCACCCCTGCGCACAGCAGCTTGTCCTTCAGGATCATCGGTTGGATGGTGCTGAAAGCACTGGAGAAGTCAAAGAGCATGATCCTCACCGCGTTCCCGGTCTTCTCCAGGTGGGACAGGGAACGGTGAAGGAGGAAGATCACTGCATCCTCCACCCCAATGCCATGCTGGTAGGCGAACTGGAGTGGATCCATCGCTGGTCCCACCAGGGGGTGGAGGTGAGCAAGGAGCAGTCTCTCCAGGGTCTTCATCATGTGAGACGTCAGGGCCACTGGTCTGTAGCTGTTCAGGTCTTTGGGGTGGGAAGTCTTTGGTACAGGTACCACACAAGATGTTTTCCACAACTGTGGTACCCTCCGCAGCTTCAGGCTCAGGTTGAAGATGTGCTTCACAATCCCACACAGCTGGTCTGTGCAGGACTTGAGGAGCTTCGCGCTGATGCTGTCCGGTCCTGAGGCCTTCCTCGCCTTGATCTTCCTCAGCTCCGTCCTCACCTGGGTCTTAGTGAGGGTCAGGTTGGGGGGCTGTGTGCTGGGAGTGGGGGGGGGGTGTTGGTGGAGTGGGGTGTGGACAGCAGGTCTCGATGACTTTAGAGGCAGCAGTGGTTGGTGTGCAGTCAGGGGGGAGGGCGGTTGGTCAAACCTATTAAAAAACAGGTTCAGATTGTTCGCCCACTCCCTGCCCCCTGTGGCCTGGGAGGAGGTATTCTGGAGCCCAGAGATGGTTTTAAGGTTTCTCCAGACCCTGCCGATGTTGCTCTGTTGCAGCTTGTCCTCCATCTTCTTCCTGAAGCTGTCCTTGCCCTCTCTGATCTTCCTCCCTCTGTATGGACTTCAGCATCTCCCTGTTCCCCGACCTGAAGATCCTCTTCTTCTCTCTCAGAAGTGTTTTTATCTCAGGGTTGATCCAGGGTTTGTTGTTCGAGCAACACCGTATGGTCTTGGTGGGTACGGTGTTGCCCACACAGAAGTTGATGTAGTCTGTGATGGTGTGAGTGAGGCCATCAATGTCCTCACCATGTGGACCGCAGAGCTGCTCCCAGGCAGTGGTTTCAAAACAGTCCTTTAGAGCGTCCATTGCCTCCTCAGACCATATCTTCACTGTGCACATGACCAGAGGTTGTCTGTGTACTAGGGGTTTGTACATCGGCAGGAGATGAACCAAGTTGTGATCCGATCTCCCGAGTGGGGGGAGTGGTGATGAGGTGTACGCCTCCTTAGTGTTTGCATAGAATAAGTCCAGTGTTTTATTGTCTCTAGTGTGACATGTGACATACTGGGTGAACGTGGGCAGAATGGGGGACAGTGAAATATGGTTGAAATCACCTGAGATGAGGAGAAGAGCATCTGGGTGTTCTGTCAGCAGCCTGCCAGTTACTGAGTGAATGGCGTCACGCGCTGTTCCTGCGTTCGCCGTCGGATTTGCATAAATAACAATGCAGATCACGTGTGAGTATTCCCTTGGGAGATAGGTAGGCCACATGCTAACAGCTAGCAACTCAATGTCTTTGTTTAAGTGTTGTTGTTTAACCGTGACATGTCCCGGTCTGCACCAGCTGTTATTGACATACATTATCACTCCTCCACCCCTTGTCTTCCCACTGTCTGGTGTCCGGTCTGCCCATATTGCGTGGAAACCCTCCAGTTCGATGTTAGCATCTGTTGCTAGTTCTGTTAGCCACGTCTCAGTAAACAACATCATGCTAATCTCTCTGAAGACGCTCTGGTAACGAGCCATAGCCGCTAGCTCATCTGTCTTATTGAGCAGCGATCGTACATTCCCCATAATAACGGATGGAAGGACGGGTCTGTACCTTATATTTCTCACCCGCTGTCTTGCTCCAGCACGGCATCCACGTCGTTTCTGTCTTATTTCACCCGGTATGTTGAAGTCTTGCGCTAGCATCTTGGTCCGGTTAAGTGCTAACAGCTGGTCTCTGCTGTAACGTATCCTGCTAAAAACAGTGGCTTCGTCTGTCGGCTCAGGAGACATTTGGGCAATCCGTGTCCGTCCGTGGTGGATAAGGTGTCGCCGGATCAGAAAGATTAGCAAGAGAAGCCAGATAGTAAATAGAAATAGGAAGAAATTGATCCGCTGTTGCAAAAAGGCAGCCTACTTGTGTGGCGCCGAAAGTAGATAAAATGGAGGTTCACAAAAGTTATCTGTGTAGTCTTTAAATGATTTCTGGATTTTCTACAGATGTGTCATTTCTACTACTGACTCACATGAACCAAAAGCAGATACATCTCCAGCTCAGCAATCCGGCGGCCAACACAGCCTCTCACTCCGAAGCCAAAGGGGATAGAGCCAAAAGGGTGTGGTGTCTTACGACCATCACGGAGCCATCTCTCTGGCTTAAATCTGAACGGCTCTGGGAATGTTTTCTCATCATGACTGATGGCATAATGGCAAAACACGAAAGGAGTCTGTAGAAACAAAAATCAAAAGATCAAAGATTGAAGCTCTGTTCAGTGGATTTGTTTGAATGAATGAATCTTTATTTTGGATAGATTAAAAGTAAAGATTAAAAGAAACAGAATAATATAACAAAGGGGAAAAAAATCCAACAAGGTCAAATTAAACAATATCTCCTCTGATTATACAGTTCAACATAAGTTATCTGAAATGGGTGATGGCTGAATCCGCAGCTTATATTGCCCACCCATATTCCATCTAACAATTCAAAAGAAAAACAAAACAAGAGCGATTACAATTCGGAACAAAGCTAAGACAAAATGTGACAAAAAAAAACAAAACTAAGCAACAACACAACACAGACTGGATATGACAATCCTTATGTGATTTTACATGTCATCTTGTATTTATGTTTGGAGTATTTCTTCCTTTAGTTTTTGTTTAAATTGTCCAAGTGTTGTACATGATTTTAGTTCAGGTCCAAAATCGTTCCATAATCTGACTCCTTGCACTGAAACACAGTGTTGCTTGGTGGTAGTTCTCACTGAAGGTTTTTGAAATGTACATGTTCCTCTGAAATGATATTGTTTCTCCCTTATTTGGAACGACTTTTGGATATTTGCGGGCAGTGATAGATTCTTCACTTTAAACATTATTACTGCAGTTTTAAAGTCAACCAGATCTTTCAACTTGAGGGCTTTTAATTTAAGAAAAAGTGGGTTTGTTGGTTCCCTGTAAGCAGCTTTGTTTATTATTCTAACAGCTCTCTTCTGAAGCATAAAGACTGGATATATGTTTGTTTTATATGTATTTCCCCATACTTCAGAACAATATGTCATGTATGGGAGTATTAATGAATGATACAAAGTATATAATGTGGGTTGATTAAGCAAATATTTCGCTCTGTGTAGTATTGCGATTGATTTAGATATTTTACCTTTAATATAATTAATATGACTTCCAACACAGTTTATTATCAATTATTACTCCAAGAAATTTAGTTTCAGATACCCTTTCAATCTCTACACCATTTACACTGAGTTTAGATACTAAGTTGTTGTGACGGTTGTTAAAAACTATAAAATTTTGTCTTACTTAAATTGAGCGTTAATTTGTTTGAATCAAACCACAGTTTAAGCTTTCCTAATTCCTTTCCGAGTGTATCCAAAAGTTGTTCCAAATTGCTTCCACTGCATAATAGATTAGTTTCATTTTATATGTACACATTTTACTGTATATGTCCTCACTGGAACATTCAGCAGTATAGAAATGCACCTGTAACCAATGCCATCATTATGTTTTGCAACAATAAGTTTGTGAAGGTCTAGAGAGAGCTCTTTGCTTCTACCCATCATGAATTTTTTATGGTGTGACAATCTGATATTCACAGACCTTTTTCAGTCAGGACTTAACCAGTTGAAATTTATTTGCACTGATGGGGGATGGGATGGCTTCCTAAATTCTGACAGATTTCAGCTGGTTTCTTGGCTTTCTATGCCTTTTTGCACCTCTTTTGCTTCATGTGTTCAATACTTATTCCCTGTGTCATTCCACTTTATTAAATATAACTTGTTTTGTGAACACAGTTGCCTTGATTTCTTTGTATGTATGGATTACTTGGGTTGTTACTGATATCTGGTGAAAATCTCAGGTCAGTGGTTCTGTCAGAAATGTGTTTAATGAGAAAAATGTTGATGTATTCAATACTTATTTTCCTCGTTGTAAATACAGTATGTGTATGTGTGTGTTTATTATTTTATCGGCTTTAATATTAATTTGTCCCAACGCCAATGAAAAATATTCAATGCTTTATCTGCCAATACAGATAATGTGCCAATATTATCATGCATCCCTAATTAATATACTTAGTAGTATGTAAAATAACTTCCAAGATTAAACTTTCAAACCTTACTGTATTGTTACTTACACAAAGTAACTACAAAATGTGTACTTACGATTTAAAAAAACAGACCTACTTTCTTTGGAAACTGATATCCACCAACAGAAACATTCTTCTCTAATAGGATCCTTGCATTCAGAGGGACCACAGGATACATCCTGTAAAACAAGAAATTATCTTATTTCATTCAACTTTTTAGGAGAAATAGACTGGCTGATTGAGTTTAGATTGCCTTACTTTTCTACCTCTGCAAAGGAAGTTAGGTTTTAGGTACCATTTTTGTATTTGCAGAATTAGGCAAAACACAATGAACCCATTTCTTTCCAAATAATGGAACAGTGGTGTTTGGGCCATGGGAGGAGATTTTCTCCCCATGTTTTTAACATTGCATGATTGGTAAGAATTCAGCAGGAACTTGATGTAAAAAAACCCAAAAAACCTGCAGTATGTGGGAGGTATGTACAGTGGGGCAAAAAAGTATTTAGTCAGCCACCAATTGTGCAAGTTCTATCACTTAAAAGATGAGAGAGGTCTCCAATTTTCATCATAGGTATACCTCAACTATGAGAGACAAAATGAGAAAAAAAATTCCAGAAAATCACATTGAAGGATTTTTAATGAATTAATTGGTAAATTCCTTGGTTAAATAAGTATTTGGTCACCTACAAACAAGCAAGATTTCTGGCTCTCACAGACCTGTAACTTCTTCTTTGAGAGGCTCCTCTGTCCTCCACTCATTACCTGTATTAATGGCACCTGTTTGAACTCGTTATCAGTATAAAAGACACCTGTCCACAACCTCAAACAGTCAGACTCCAAACTCCACTATGGCCAAGACCAAAGAGCTGTCAAAGGACAACAGAAACAAAATTGTAGACCTGCATCAGGCTGGGAAGACTGAATCTGCAATAGGTAAGCAGCTTGGTGTGAAATCAACTGTGGGAGCAATTATTAGAAAATGGAAGACATACAAGACCACTGATAATCTCCCTCGATCTGGGGCTCCACACAAGATCTCACCCCGTGGGGTCAAAATGATCACGAGAACGGTGAGCAAAAATCCCAGAACCACACGGGGGGACCTAGTGAATGACCTGCAGAGAGCTGGGACCAAAGTAACAAAGGCTACATCAGTAACACACTACGCCGCCAGGGACTCAAATCCTGCAGTGCCAGACGTGTCCCCCTGCTTAAGCCAGTACATGTCCAGGCCCGTCTGAAGTTTGCTAGAGAGCATTTGGATGATCCAGAAGAGGAATGGGAGAATGTCATATGGTCAGATGAAACCAAAATAGAACTTTTTGATGAAAACTCAACTTGTCGTGTTTGGAGGAGAAAGAACACCATACCTACTGTGAAGCATGGGGGTGGAAACATCATACTTTGGGGCTGTTTTTCTGCAAAGGGACCAGGACGACTGATCCGTGTAAAGGAAAGAATGAATGGGGCCATGTATCGTGAGATTTTGAGTGAAAACCTCCTTCCATCAGCAAGGGCATTGAAGATGAAACGTGGCTGGGTCTTTCAGCATGACAATGATCCCAAACACACCGCCCGGGCAACGAAGGAGTGGCTTCGTAAGAAGCATTTCAAGGTCCTGGAGTGGCCTAGCCAGTCTCCAAATCTCAACCCCATAGAAAATATTTGGAGGGAGTTGAAAGTCCGTGTTGCCCAGTGACAGCCCCAAAACATCACTGCTCTAGAGGAGATCTGCATGGAGGAACGTGTCATGGCGGCCGCTGGGCTGTCATTAACTCCAGCTGCGCACACACCGGCCATGGGTAATCAGCAGGCTTTAAAAGCCAGTGTCTCAGACTGCTCTGCACGGAGTCGTCTGTCGCCTTTGCCTCGCAACGCGTCAAGGATACAACCTCAAGCCAGAGTTGGAACCAAGTCGCCATGCCAAGCCACGTCACGTAAGCTACAGCATCACTCACGTTGTCAGAGTGCTTTCCCCTGTGCACAGGTGGACCTCCCTGGCAGCGGACTCGCCTCCCTTGATAACGGGACATCATCTCCTCCTCCTCGGATCTCCTCCTCACCTCGTCAGCACCGAACTCCACGCACACCACGCAACACCAGGACACGGAGCCAGCAGAACTCTCGCAGCAGCACCTGCACGTAAGCAGCACAAGCCTCAGCTTCCCATTCGCATGAACTGTGATAACGTCCTGTGCTTGTGTGTTTCAGGGTTGCCAGGTCTCAGCAAGAATCGCTCAGCTCCAGTGGCCAGACTGCTACACACTCACTCACTCATTCACACACTCCTCACTCCTCACTAATCAATAAATAACTGTCTAACTGTCTACTCGTGTCAGCGTCTGTCTCCTGGGTCCTACAATCATGTCAGAATGGGCCAAAATACCAGCAACAGTGTGTGAAAACCTTGTGAAGACTTACAGAAAACATTTGACCTCTGTCATTGCCAACAAAGGGTATACTGTATAACAAAGCATTGAGATGAACTTTTGGGATTGACCAAATACTTGTTTTACAGAGGAATTTACCAATTAATTCATTAAAAAGCCTTCAATGTGATTTTCTGGATTTTTTTTTTCTCATTTTGTCTCTCATAGTTGAGGTATACCTATGATGAAAATTGGAGACCTCTCTCATCTTTTAAGTGGGAGAACTTGCACAATTGGTGGCTGACTAAATACTTTTTTACCCCACTGTATGTACGTATCTATGTCTGTATTCAATAAAGTGGGGATTTAAATAATTCTGTGATTTACAACTTAAGTGTTGACTGAGTATTTTCTGGATTATAATTAACCGCATGAGTGGAAGATGAACCACTTTACCTCAGCGTTTCCTTGATAACACTCCTTAAATATGGTAGGCGGGTAACCTCTGCAGCTGTGGAGATCCTGTCACCTGGTACCGATGAGGAGATTTCTTTGTAGAGAATGTCCTGAATTTCTGGGTGCTTGGATAGTAGGTACAAAGCCCATGTGAGGGTGTTGGAGGTCTGAAGAATAAATGATGTTAAAAAATGAAGAGTTTAAATAGCAACAACACTGAACTTAATTAAGATAAGATAAGATAAGATAAGCCTTTATTAGTTCCACAATGGGGAAATTCCAGGATTGCAACAGCACAGGGATAGCAACACTCAGAGCAACAATCAGAAGGCAAGAAAAAACAAGAGCAGCTAGTATACATATGTACATATTACTATAAATACATATATATATATATATATATATATATATATATATATATATATATATATATATATATATATATATATATATATATAGACACACAGTGCGGAGCATTGTGGTTGGTGGATGTGCAGCAGAAAGTCTAAGCTCTCTCTCTGCGGATGCGGCGGGCCAGCTCGATGTCTTTGGGTATGATGGTGACCCTCTTGGCGTGGATGGCGTACAGGTTGGTGTCCTCAAAGAGACCCACCAGGTAGGCCTCGCTGGCCTCCTGCAGAGCCATGACGGCGGAGCTCTGGAAGCGCAGGTCGGTCTTGAAGTCCTGAGCGATCTCCCTCACCAGGCGCTGGAAGGGCAGCTTACGGATGAGCAGCTCCGTGGATTTCTGGTAGTGATGGATGTCTCTCAGGGCCACGGTACCAGGCCTGTAACGGTGAGGCTTCTTCACTCCGCCGGTGGCCGGAGCGCTTTTCTGAGCAGCCTTGGTGGCTAGCTGCTTCCTGGGGGCTTTTCCTCCAGTAGATTTACGGGCGGTCTGCTTGGTTCTTGCCATCGCTCTTTATTATTCTGTCTTATATTTCTTGCACGCCGCCTAAACTCCAGCCCGGTACCCACGTCGTTTTCACTTCAGTTCCCCGGTATGTCGAGTTTCTCCGTTAGCACCGGGTGGCGGTTGAGTGCTAGCTAGCTCTTCCCTGCTGTATCGTCTCCTGCTGTAAACAGTGGCTCCGTCCGCCGACTCGGGAGACCTTTGGGGCGATCTGTGTGTCCGTGATATATATAGAGTGAAATGTGTAGAAAGAAGAAGGAAGATAAAAAAAAAAAAAAAAAGCAGTTGCAAAAGGCAGCCAACTCGTGTGGCGCCGGAACCAAAATAAAAATAAAAAAACAAAATTAATGATAATTATACAACAGTTTGTTCCAGCTGAGCAATTTGACTGGACAACAGGCATTCCAGAAGTGCTGAAAACTCTGTGTAATGTCTCTCAACGCTGTTGACAATTATACTGTGTCTCTTCACTTCACAGGTGTCCTAATGATCGTAAACTACAGTAACTGGTGTTCACTTATGATAATGTGAGGTTTTTAACGCCATATTGTGTATGGTACATGTTATATAGTTATTTAAATGTTCTGTGTTCTGTGTGGCACGGGGTGGTGGCTCCGCCTTTCGGTCACGCCACCACCCGTGAGTATAAAAGGGCTGCATGCAGGAGAGGTGGTCTCTTGGCCGTCTCTCTGCACAGCGGTTTGGTGTGGTTAGGTGCACTGTGTCCTGTTAATAAACGTGTGTTCAGTTCAACACTTGGCCTCATCCTATGGCTCCAACCACCGACATAACAGTACTGTCTTTGCCAGAGCAGGAAACTCTGACACGAGACAGTTCTCACAGCCTTGATGTGCCTGCTTGTATTGTGGTTGTTGTACTTGGTTTATGGTAAGCGTTGGTTAACTACATCTTAGTAGCTTTAATATATATATGTATACAGTTATGCCCAAAAATATTTGGACAGTGACACAAGTTTTGTTATTTTAGCGGTTTACGAAAACATATTCAGGATACAATTATATAGTCAATATGGGCTTAAAGTGCAGACTCTCAGCTGTAATTTGAGAGTATTCACATCCAAATTGGAGCAAGGGTTTAGGAATTACAGCTCTTTAATACGTAGCCGCCTCTTTTTCAAGGGACCAAAAGTAATTGGACAATTGACTCAGAAGGCTGCAAAAAAAATAACAAGGCTGCATGGGCTCTTCCCTCATTAACCTGTCATCAATTAAGCAGTTAAAAGGTCTGGAGTTGATTCCAGGTGTGGCGTTTGCATTTGGAAGCTGTTGCTGTGAACACACAACATGCGGTCAAAGGAGCTCTCAATGGAGGTGAAACAGACCATCCTGAGGCTGAAAAAAAAGAAGAAATCCATCAGAGAGATAGCAGAAATGTTAGGAGTGGCCAAATCAACAGTTCGGTACATTCTGAGAAAAAAAGAGTGCACTGGTGAGCTTGGGAACTCAAAGGGCTGGATGTCCACGAAAGACAACATCTGTGATCGCAGAATCCTTTCCATGGTGAAGAACAACATCCACTCAAGTGAAGAACACTCTCCAGGAAGTAGTTGTATCAGTATCTAAGTCCATAAAGAGAAGACTTCATGAGAGTAAATACAAATGATTCACCACAAGGTGCAAACCATTAATCAGCCTCAAAAATAGAAAGGCCAGAATTGACTTTGCCAAAAAACACCTGAAGAAGCCAGCCCAGTTCTGGACCAGCATTCTTTGGACAGATGAGACTAAGATCAACCTGTACCAGAATGATGGGAAGAAGAAAGTTTAGAGAAGAACTGGAAAAAGCTCATGATCCAAAGCACACCACATCTTCTGTAAAACGTGGTGGAGACAGTGTGATGGCATGGGCATGCATGGTTTCCAATGGCACTGGGTCACTTGTGTTTATTGATGATGTGACAAAAGACAGAAGCAGCCGGATGAATTCTGAGGTGTATAGGGATATACTTTCTGCTCAGATTCAGCCAAATGCAACAAAGTTGATTGGACGGCGCTTCACAGTACAGATGGACAATGATCCAAAACATACTGCAAAAGAAACCCAGGAGTTTTTTAAAGCAAAGAAATGGAATATTCTGCAATGGCCAAGTCAATCACCAGATTTCAACCCAATCGAGCATGCATTTCACTTGCTCAAGACAAGGCAGAAAGAACCAGGTTCAGGTTCAGGTTCAGGTTACTTTATTTGTACCCGTAGGTAGATTTGTTTTGCAGTTGGTGACATCCATATTTACAAGCCACTAATTACATTCAACATAGACACAAACACAGGCACACATCTTACAAAATAGGTAAATATAAAATATGTACAATATAATTTTTATAGCTTGTTCAACTCTTTGACAGCAGAAGGGACAAAGCTATTTTTGTAGCGCTGGGTTCTACTTTTTGGGACAGCAAACCTCCGTCTGGAGGGAAGAAGCTGAAAGTTGCAGTGCAAAGGGTGGGAGTCATCATTTAAAATCGAGTCGGCCATCCTCTGTACTTGTCTGGTGTACAGGGATGTCAGGCTCAGCTGTGACTCACCAAGCAAACGACTGGACCATCTGACTACCTGATCCAAGGATTTCCTCTGTTTCAGTTTTATCTGACCAAACCATGACATTAAAGAAAAGGATAAAACAGATTCAATAAAAGCCCGATAGAACATAGTCATTATGGTTCGGTCAATTTGGAAGCGTGCAAGTTTCCTCAAACAATGCAAATTTTGCTGACCCTTTTTGCACACCCTTTCACAGTTCACCTCAAAGTTCAATCCACTATCAATAATTGTCCCAAGATATTTGTACGATTGTACACATTCGGTGGTCTGGCCTTTTAGTATGGTGACTTTGTGCCTGGGAGTTTTCCTCCTAAAGTCAATAATCATATCTTTCGTTTTTGTTGTATTCAGCTGCAGGTAGGAATCCTCACACCAGTGAACAAAGTCATCAACTACTGGGCCGTGGCCACTCTCACCATCCTGGAGGAGACTGACAATGACTGAGTCATCAGCATACTTTATAATGTGTCTGTTGTCATGTCTGCTCCGACACATGTTTGTGTACAGGATGAAGAGTAGTGGTGACAACACACACCCCTGAGGAGAGCCAGTAGAAGAGCACTTTAGGTCAGACAATGTGCCATTGACCCTTACTCTCTGCGTCCTGTTGGTTAAGAAATCCAGAATCCAACCCACCAGATTATTGCTTAAATCAAATTGTTGCAGGAGCCTTTCAACTAAAATATGAGGTTGGATTGTATTAAAGGCAGAAGAAAAGTCCACAAATAAAAGCCTGGCGTGTGTCCCATTAAAATCCAGATGTTTAAAAAGCATGTCAAACAGAGTGACAGTGGCATCCTCCACTCCTCTGTGAGGCCTATAGGCAAACTGCAGAGGATCCAATGCATGTTCAGTCTGCCTTAGGACCTCACATCTGACCAGTTTTTCAAAAATTTTCATTAAAATTGAAGTCAAAGCAACTGGTCTAAAGTCGTTTACCGTTTTAGGACAGCTGGATTTTGGAACGGGAACAACCACGGCATCTTTCCAGATCTTAGGCACATGTTGTGTCTGTAAGGACTTATTGAAAATATAATGAAATATAGGACTCAGTTCATGTGCACAGGACTTTACCAGGCGTCCACATATATTATCAGGGCCCTGACTTTTGTTCACTTTTACAGCGCGGAACTCCCTTTTAACATCCTGCATCTCAATATTAAAGTGCTGATTGTCTTTGAGTTTCTGTTTCAAATCTTGGATTTCTGTGCTAAAATCAAAGGAGTCAAAACGACCATAAAAACAATTAAGAGCATTAGCCAGCTCTGTGTCTGAACTAAAACCATCTAAAAACACACGATTACTGCGCTCTGTGCTCTGAAGGCCTGCAATAGTTTTCATACTGGCCCAGGCCAGTATGAAAACCACAAACCACAAACAAGCAACAACTGAAGACAGACAACTGAAGGCCTGGCAAAGCATCACGAAGGAGGAAATCCAGCGTTTGGTGATGTCCATGGGTTCCAGACTTCAGGCAGTCATTGCCTCCAAAGGATTCTCAACAAAATATTGAAAAGTAACATTTTACTTAGGGTTATGTTTATTTGTCCAATTACTTTTGAGCCCCTGAAATGAGGAGCGTTTGTATAAAAATAGCTACAATTCCTACATGTTTAATCATATATTTTTGTTCAACCCCTTGAATTAAACCTTAAAGTCTGCACTTCAATTCCATTGTAGTTGTTTCATTTCAAATCCAATGTGGTGGCATGCAGAGCCCAAATCATGAAGATTGTGTCACTGTCCAGATATTTCTGGGCCTAACTGTATATACAGTGGAGTGAAAAAGTATTTGCCCCTCTTTCCGATTTCTCATTTTTTTGTATGTTTGTCACACTTAAATGTTTCAGATCATCAAACAAATTTAAATATTAGGCAAAGATAACACAAGTAAACACAAAATGCAGTTTTTAAATGAAGGTGTTTATTATTAAAGGTAAAAAAAAATTCAAACCTACAAGGCCCTGTGTGAAAAAGTGATTCCCCCCCCCCAGTTAAAACATAAATTACCTGTAGTTTATCACATCTTTGGAAAACTGAGCTCAGTTTTTCTAGCCACACCCAGGCCTGGTTACTGCCACACCTAGGGCTGTGTGATATGACGATATATATCGGATGATGATATAAAAATGTCTATTGCTTCATAGAATACTCTATCGTTTATATCATATTTAAAATGCACATACCCCCACTGATTCAGTAAAGCTCCTACCTCACCACTACTTGTCAGCACCCCATCTCTTCCCTGCAGTGTGCGACAGAGTGCACAGCGGAACAGGTGTGGTGGGTAGCTAGGCTTCAGTCCGGTGGATGCTAATGCTAAGTCCAGCCTACCGGTTCAGATAGCTGCTACTCCTGTTTGCCAGGGATGTGGGACTATTTTTCGTTGTGCTGCGTCAGAGAGGCTACTTTGCTAACCTTGTTTTAATGGGAGGTTAACACCATGTCTAATTATAAAATGCTAAATGACAATGCTAAGTTGCGCTAACTGGAAACCGCAGCAGACCATTGTTTCTTTGGTTTAAATTACTACTGAGTTTCTTAGTTTTGTTTGAAAAATCTTATTAAAGCTGCAAAAGGGCGTGATGGTGGCACATACATGCAAAATAAATAAATACATTAAAGCGGGTCGGAGGAGCAAGTTGTTTCTTAATGTAATTTATCCATCCATCCATCCATCCATCTTCTACCGCTTTTCCGGAGGTCCGGGTCGTGGAGGCAGCAGTTCAAGCAGAGAAGCCCAGACTTCCCTCTCCCCAGCCACCTGCTCCAGCTCTTCAGAGGGGATACCAAGGCGTTCCCAGACCAGCTGGGAGACATAGTCTCTCCACCGAGTCCTGGGTCTGCCCCGGGGTCTCCTCCCAGTGGGACGTACCTGAAACACCTCAAGTGGGAGGCGTCCAGGAGGCATCCTAATCAGATGCCCATACCACCTCAACTGACTCCTTTCAATGTGGAGGAGCAGCGGTTCTACTCTGAGCCTCTCCCAGATGACTGAGCTCCTCACCCTATCTCTGAGGGTGAGTCCAGCAATCCTACGGAGAAAGCTCATTTCAGCCGCTTGTATCCGCGATCTTGTTCTTTCGGTCATTACCCAAAGCTCGTGACCATAGGTGAGAGTAGGAACGTAGATTGACTGGTAAATCGACAGCTTTGCCTTAGAACTAAGCTCCCTCTTCACCACAACAGACCGGTACAACGTCCGCATCACTGCAGATGCTGCTCCAATCCGTCTGTCGATCTCTCGCTCCATTTTCCCCTCACTCGTGAACAAGACCCCAAGATACTTAAACTCCTCCACTTGGGGCAGGAGCCTGTCCCCAACCCAGAGAGGACAATCCACCTTTTTCCGGCTGAGGACCATGGACTCGGACTTGGAGGTGCTGATTCTCATCCCAGCCGCTTCACACTCAGCGGCAAACCGTCCCAGCAAGAGCTGTAGGTCATTGCTGGATGAAGCCAACAGGACAACATCATCTGCAAACAACAGAGATGAGATCCTGTGGTCACCAAGCATGGCACCCTCCATTCCCTGGCTGCGCCTAGAAATCCTGTCCATAAAAATTATGAACAGGATCGGTGACAAAGGGCAGCCCTGGCAGAGTCCAACTCTCACTGGGAATGACTCCGACCGAGTGTTGGCAATACGAACCAAACTCTCACAACGGTCGTACAGAGACCGAATAGCTCGTAACAACAAGCCCGATACCCCATACTCCCGAAGCACCCCCCACAAAAATCCACGAGGGACGCGGTCAAATGCCTTCTCCAAGTCCACAAAACACATGTAAACTGGTTGGGCAAACTCCCACGAACCCTCAAGAATTCTCGAGAGGGTAAAGAGCTGGTCCGATGTCCCACGGCCAGGACGAAAACCACATTGCTCCTCCTGAATCCGAGGTTCGACCAACGGCCGGACTCTCCTCTCCAGTACCTTGGCATAGACCTTCCCAGGGAGGCTGAGGAGTGTGATCCCTCTAAAGTTGGAGCACACCCTCCGGTCCCCTTTTTTGAAGAGAGGAACCACCACCCCGGTTTGCCATGCCAAAGGCACTGCCCCCGACCTCCACGCAATGTTGCAGAGGCGTGTCAACCATGACAACCCAACAACATCCAGGGCCTTGAGGTACTCAGGGCGAATCTCGTCCACCCCTGGGGCCCGGCCACCAAGGAGATTTTTAACCACCTTGGCGACCTCAGCCCTTGTGATAGGCGAGTCATCCCCCTCGTCCCCAAACCCTGCTTCCTCTGTGGAAGGCGTATCAGTGGGATTGAGGAGATCCTCGAAGTATTCCTTCCACCGCCCGACGATATCCCCAGTTGAAGTCAACAGTGTCCCATCCGCACCATACACAGTGTGGACGGGGAGCTGCTTTCCCCTCCTGAGCCGCCGAACAGTTTGCCAGAATCTCTTTGAAGCCGACCGAAAGTCTTGTTCCATGGCCTCACCGAACTCCCCTCCTCATGGATCGTCACCTTATCGTGGTGGGGGGGTTTGCGTGCCCCAGTGATCCCAGGAGCTATGTTGTCCGGGGGCAATTTGCCTCTGATAGGGTCTCCCAAGACAAACTGGTTCTGGGTGAAGGGCCGGACTAAGAACGATCCAACAGACTCTCATGATAAATTGTATATCAAGGATTCAGTGTACCCCGCCCGGTATGGGGTTACCGGGGCCCCACCCTGGAGCCAGGCCTGGGGGAGGGGCTCGAAGGGGCTCGAAGGCTAGCGTCTGGTGGCCGGGTTTCCACCCATGGGACCCGGCCGGGCTCAGCCCGAAGGAGTTACATGGGTCCACCCTCCAGTGGGTTCACCACCTGCAGGAGGGATCATGGGGGTCCGGTGCTATGTGGATTAGGTGGCGGTCAAAGGCGGAGACCTTGGTGGACTGATCCCAAGCTTTCTAAACTGGCTTCTTAATGTAATTTATTTGATTTCTAATCATTTTAATTAGTCAAGTAGTGATAATGAATAGTTAGTCATCATATGTATTTTATTACAATACGCTTTGCGTCTTTGATTTTCAGATCATTTACCCTTAAATTTTCATTGATTTAACCTAACAGCTAATTTATATCTGTAGATGGCAGCCATGGGTAATTTTCTCATTTTCAGACATTTTTTTATGTTATGGTTTTGTTTTTTGTTTTTTTTGCTTTTCTCCTCTGGCTCAGGAAATATTTAACTTATTGATGTTTACTCTTTATTCATATATGATTTAGAAGAAAAACCTGAAATTTATGAGAATCAAGTCTCAAATGCACATTATAAAACTATTTTATAACACTGCAAAATTATGAGGAAAAATGGTACATGTAAAAAAAAAAAAAGAGATGGTCCTTTTTATATGATTATCTAAAGTGTAGAATTTACAGAAAATGTATATTGTGATATACCATATTTTTTGGACTATAAGGCGCACTTAAAATCCTTTAATTTTCTCAAAAATCGACAGTGCGCTTTATAATCCGGTGCGCCTAATGTATTAATTCTGGTTGTGCTTACTGACCTCGAACCGATTTTATGTGGTACACGGTGCTCAAAAATCTGTCAAAAATGTTTCAGTACGACTTTGGTAAGCTACTAAGCCGAACCGCTTGATAGATTGTCGGAGCATTACGGTAGACAGGAGCCTCGCGGAGTAATATGTGCTTCAACATAATGGCCGGATGGCTTTTTCCACAAATCTCCATCCCTATTGATCTGCCACTCCATGCGCGTCCATCTCACCGATACTGTCAAAACCCAAGTGAAGCAAACTAATTCGGAGCTTGCCATCATTCCGGGTAGATTAACCAAAGAACTCCAACTGCTATATTGGTGTCAACAGGTCGTTCAAAGTTAAATTGCTAGCGAGTTACGCCACTATCTGCCAATGGATCGTGGATCGAAACTGCTCCTGTTTAGCTGTAATTAATATTCAAATATGATATTTTCAGGACGAAAGAATTCAAGCGTCCCGGCATTTGTTTGCATTGTTTACTTCTCTGGGCTGCCGCCGGAGAGCGAGCCGTATCGATTACTGAGCGAGTATCCTGGCGATGTAAACAGCCACGGACCAAAAACGTACATTTGCTCATGGAACAGGTCATTCACACTCGCAGACAGTCACGCTATATGTGTCTATAATGACTATAGATAGGATTTTCTTTCCATGCACGCAAAAAAAAAAAAAAAATTCCCAGATCCGACTACCTCGCGAGGTAGTCGATACCCAAAAGCCGATGGTGTATAGAACAAGTATATTAGGATTTGTATGTGAAATTTCGGCATCGAAACTGCTCCCGTTTACAGCTAAACGGGAGCAGTAAATACGGCTGTAAATACAGCTCGCTCTCCGCTGGAGAGCGAGCCGTATCGAGTACCAAGCAACTACCGAGCCAGTATTCTGGCCAATATGGCGATGTAAACAGCCACGGACTAAAAATGTTCCGCCTGCTCATGGAACAGGTCATTCACACTCGCAGACAATCGCGCTATATGTGTCTATAATGACTATAGATAGGATTTTCTTTCCATGCACGCAAAATTTTTTATTTTTCCCGGCTTCGACTACCTCGCTTTAATGCGCCTTATAATCCAGTGCGCCTTATGTATGAAAACAGACCATCAAATAGACCGTTCATTGATAGTGCGCCTTATAATCCGGTGCGCCTTATAGTCCCAAAAATACGGTATATCATTGTCATGATATAAGATGACTTATATCGTGATATGAATTTTTTGCCATATCACACAGCCCTAGCCACACCTGTTTTCAATCAAGAAATCACTTAACTAGGACCTGCCTGACAAAGTGAAGTAGACCAATAGATCCTCAAAAGCTAGACATCATGCTGGGATCCAAAGAAATTCAGGAACAAATGAGAAACAAAGCAATTGAGATCTACGTATCAGTCTGGAAAAGGTTATATTATAGGACCTGGGGGAAGTCACATTATTTAGCACCTCAGACAGAGACAGTGAATAAGCATGGGAGAACAATGCCCAGGGAGTTCCTGGCGAGATAGCTGGAAGCAGTCAGGGACATAGGGGGTTGAATGCAGTGGAATGTAAATGTCATGCTGTATGAAGAGGAATTGCCATGAAACATGTGAAGAGTGATTTGAGGGAAGAGAGGAGAGCTTGTTGAGATCATTCATTCTGTTCTGTGCTTGTGAGATGTGAAGTGTGTAATAAACCGTCTGCCATATATCTGCCTCTTATTTCACACACTCCACACTGGTGACCCAAGACGTATTGTGGAACACGAGGCAAGAACCCCGGAGCCGGCCCGGTCGGGAAGCCCCAGCAATGCAGCAGCCATCCCACAGACAGCCCGGACTGGAGCCCCCAGCAACGCGTGTGCGGTTTCAATCAAGCTACCAGACTTCTGGCAGCACAACCCGCGCTCTTGGTTCCACCACACCGAGGCCCAGTTCGCCCTCCGGGGAGTAACGGCAGACGACACCAGATTCTACCATGTGGTCACAGCGCTGGACGCCCGCACAGCTCAGCAGGTAGCGAGCCTGCGAGGCCAATACGAGGCGCTCAAGGCTGCGCTCACCCGGCGCTACACATTCTCAGAATGTGAGAGAGCGGAGAGGCTCCTGAGACGGGCCGAGTTAGGAGATGGTTCGGCCATCAACCTGATGGAGAAGATGCTGGCGTTAATGGGCACGGATGACAGGCACTTTCTGTTTGCCCACCTTTTCCTCCGGAACCTTCCAACAGAGGCGAGAGCGATTCTGGCCAATTCGCTGTTGCTGGCCGTGCGTGACTACCATGCGCTAGCCCAGGAAGCAGACAGGATCATCCTCACCATCAGGGCGATCACTGTCAACGTGGCGGCGGCAGAGCCCAGCGAGACAACCAGAGGAGGCGAGGAGCCACCGACGGTAGCAGCAGCGGGGGCCAAGGAGCGCCAGAGAGACACGCTCTGTTTCTACCACCGCCGCTTTGGAGAGAACGCACGCAGATGTGCGCCACCATGCCAATTCAAGCGCTCGGGAAAACGCCAAGGCCGGCAGTCGGTAGCAGCTGCAACCCTCAGTGAAGAGAACAAGCTGCTCTACATGACAGACGAACGCTCAGGGAACGGTGGCGCAGTGGTTAGCACTGCGGCAGCACAGTTTACCCTTGGCCGGGGGATTGTGGGGATCGTGGGATCGTGGGTTCGATCCCAGCCCCCGACCAACAGTGATCTGTGTGGAGTTTGCATGTTCTCCCCGTGTTGCGTGGGTTTACTCCGGGATTTCTCCGGTTTCCTCCCACATGCCAAAAACATGCATGTTAGGTTAATTGGCTGTTCTAAATTGTCCCTAGATATCTGTTTCCTATAGGCCCTTAGAATAGAGGGTTAGTATTAATGAAAGCGCTTTGAGTGGTCTTTGTGACTAGAAAAGCGCTATATAAGTGCAGGTTAGTTAGTTAGTAGTTAGTCAGGGAGGCGTTTCCTCGTGGACACCGGAGCCCAGAAGAGCATCATCCTGCTGACCTACGCCGACCGACTGGCAGGACCTAGTGGCCCCGGGACATTGGCAGCAAACGGCTCGGAAATTAAGACCTTTGGTGAGAGGACACTGATCTTATCTCTACACGGCTGTAAATACGAGTGGACTTTTGTCATAGCAGCACTGAATTACCATATCCTGGGGGCTGATTTTCTGTGTGCACATGGTTTACTGGTTGATGTTGCTAACAGGCGCCTGGTTAATGCACTGTCCTTTGACTCTCTCCCCTGTATAGCTCGAGCGACCCAGCCAACAGCACAAGCCAACGTCACAGCTCCAGGCGGTAAGTTCCACGCACTGCTCACTCAGTTCCCAGCACTCATGGTCCCGACGTTTTCGGCGGCCATCGCTAAACACGGGGTGGAGCACTTTATCACCACCACCGGGCCACCCATTTTTGCAAGACCTCGGCACTTGGACGCAGCTAAACTGGCCATAGCGCGAGAGGAGTTCGCCAACCTGGAAAGGTTGGGCATCATCAGGCGTTCGAACAGCTCATGGGCATCCCCGCTACACATGGTCCCTAAGGCTGAGGGAGCGTGGCGACCGTGCGGTGATTTCCGCAGGTTGAACATCGCCACAGCGCACGACCGCTACCCGATTCCCCACATACAGGATTTTTCCGTTCACCTCACCGGAGCATGCATTTTTTCCAAAATAGACCTGGTCCGCGGTTACCACCAAGTCCCAGTGCGCGCGGAGGACGTACCTAAAACAGCGGTAATAACTCTGTTTGGTCTATTCGAGTTCCTGCGCATGCCATTCGGGTTAAAAGGCACGGCACAGACATTCCAGCGCATGATGAATGCAGTGCTGCGCGATCTCCCGTTCATGTTCGTCTACCTGAACGATATCCTGGTAGCCAGTGCATCCGAAGATGAACACAAAACCCACCTCAGGACGGTTTTCCGGAGGTTGGAGGAGCATGGGTTAATAATCAACCCAGCGAAATGGCAGTTCGGCGTGACGGAGATTGATTTTTTTGGGGCACCGTGTCTCTCCGGAAGGAGCGATCCTGCTACCTGACAAAATGCGCGCCGTGGTGGATTTTCCCCGGCCTCAGACGGTCAGGGCGCTGCAGGAATTTTTGGGGATGGTGAACTTTTATAACCGTTTCCTTCCCCGCACGGCACAGCTCATGCAACCATTGTACGCCGCGCTCAAGAGACAGAAACCCGCGGATGGGGTCGAATGGACCCCGGAGTGAGAGCGGGCGTTCTCGGAGGTTAAAGCAGCCCTGGCAAACGCCACACTGCTGGCGCATCCGGACCCGGCGGCCCGGATAGCGCTCATCACCGACGCTTCAGACGTGGCCATAGGGGCTGTCATAGAGCAGTGCGTCGCCGGGGCTTGGCAGCCGCTCGTTTTTTTCAGCAGAACTTTGCACGACAGCGAGCATAAATACAGCGCGTTCGACAGGGAGTTACTGGCCCTCCACCTGGCCATATGCCACTTCCAGTTCTGGCTGGAAGGGCGCAGCTTCACCACGTTGGTGGACCACAAGCCACTAACGTTCACGATGGCCAAGGTTTCAGAACCGTGGTCGGGCCGGCAGCAGAGACAGCTGGCTGCGATCTCAGAGTTTACTACCGATATTCAGCATGTGTCGGGTAAACTGAATGTGGTGGCGGACTGCCTCTCGCGCGTCGTGGTGACCCCGGTCTACATGGGGATAGATTACGCAGCCATGGCCGTGGAGCAGATTAGCGATGCAGATGTGCACGCGCTCCAGTCTGGACCAACAGGGTTAAGGCTGGAGAGCAGGGTGCTGCAAGACGGCATGCCCCCCCCAATCTGCGATGTCTCCATGGGATGCCCGCGTCCGGTGGTCCTGGTCGCGTGGCGCCGCCGCGTGTTTGAGTCGGTTCACACTCTGGCGCACCCAGGAGTGCGCACGTCGGTCAAAATGGTGGGAGAGAAGTTTGTGTGGCTGAGCCTACGCAAACAAGTAAAAGAGTGGGCTGCAGCCTGTGTGGCGTACCAATGAGCCAAGGTACTCAGACCACGTTCACGTGGACCTTGTGGGTCCTCTCCCGCCATCACAGGGGTGCACGCACCTCCTGACAGTTAATAAAAAAGTAAAAAAAAAAATAGAATGCATAAACTTCCCAGATTGATTAAACAAAATGTTGGGAAAATTCTAATCCAGCCTCAAGTCTCTAAAATTAATACAATTAATAATTTGGCCTCTCTTCCCCCCCAAAGTTTAAAAATTAAATGTGGCTTATTAAACATTAGGTCTCTATCTTCTAAGTCTCTTCTGGTCGATCGATCGATCGATCTACTATCCCTCACAGAGACCTGGCTCGGGCTTGATGATTATCTTGGTCTGAATGAATCAACTCCCTCTGGGTATTTAAACTGTCATAACCCCAGAGGTTCTGGTCGTGGTGGTGGAGTGGCGGCAATTTTCCATCCTAAATTGCTGGTTAATGTTAAGTAGAAATTATGTTTTAATTCCTTTGAAGGTTTGGTCCTCAGTGTGGGGCCTGTTGGAAATCTTGGCTTGATCCCAGTTCTCTTTGCCATAGTTTATTGTCCTCCCACGGCCTATTCAGAGTTTCTATCGGAATTTGCCAAATTTTTAGCTGATTTGGTGCTGAAAGCCGATAGAATAATTATTGTAGGGGACTTTAATATACATGTTGATGTTGAGAGTGACTGTCTTAATAAGGCTTTCAATTCAATTTTAGACTCAATGGGGTTTTCCCAAAAAGTAAAAAATTCTACCCATTATTTCCACCATACACTGGACCTTGTTTTGACATATGGTATAGATATCGAAAATCTGGTTGTGTCTCCTCATAATCCTGTACTGTCTGACCATTGTCTGTTAATTTTTGATTTCATTATCTCTGATCACTTATTTCCTAAAGAAAAATACTACTACAGCAGATGTCTTTCTGATGACGTTGTTGCTAATTTTTTGCAGATTGTCTCCTCTATGCCATGGGTCAACACAACAGAAACACCTGAAATAAGTGATGGAGAGTCTGTTCCATTCGTGATTGATAGCATGGTTGATGGTGTTACTGCCTCTCTGCATCGGACTCTAGATTTGGTACCCCCTTTAAAAAAGAAAAAGTCTAACCAGAGATTTCTTACTCCTTGGTTTAACTCAGAAACTCGTGGCTTGAAACAGAAGGCTAGTCAATTGGAAAGAAAATGGCGTTCAACTAATTCAGATGAATTCTACTTGGCGTGGAGAAATCATCTCTTAATCTATAAAAAAATCTCTTAGAAAAGCTAGATCAAGCTATTATTCTGCATTAATAGAAGCAAACAAGAATAACCCTAGGTTTCTCTTCAACACTGTAGCCAGGCTTACAAAGAGCCATGACTCGGTCAATCCTCGCATCCTCCCTGAGCTTTCTAGTCAGGACTTTCTGAACTATTTCAATCTTAAAATTTTATCTATTAGAGATGAAATTAGTCAGATTCTTCCTACCGTAAACTCTAGTACATTAACTACTGCTGCTCCCTCAGTTGATATCTGCTTGGATAGATTTACTCCAATCGACCTCTTGGAGTAGGATAGGGTAGTTTTCTCTTCTAAGCCTTCATCTTGCCTTCTGGCCCTATTCCTTCCAGGTTATTTAAAATTATTTTCCCAATTATTAGTAGTCGTATTCTTCTTATCATTAATTCTTCTTTAACTCTGGGTTATGTTCCACTGGCTTTTAAAACTGCTGTAATTAAAAACCGACGCTCGATCCTGGAGTTTTGGCCAATTATCGACCAATCTCTAATTTGCCTTTCATTTCAAAAATCCTGGAAAGAGTTGTTGCTGTGCAATTATCTGACCATTTGCAGGGAGTTGGTTTGCTTGAGGTGTTTCAATCTGGGTTCAGAGCTCATCACAGCACTGAAACTGCCTTAGTGAAGGTCTCTAATGACCTCCTGACTGCATCTGATAATGGACTTGTCTCTGTTCTTGTTCTTTTAGATCTCAGTGCAGCCTTTGACACTATCGATCATGCCATTCTACTTGATAGATTGGAACACTTTGTTGGATTCAGTGGAACTCTGTTGCAATGGTTTAGATCTTATTTGTCTGATAGATTTCAGTTTGTCCATGTCAATGATGGATTTTCTTCCAGCTCTAAGCTCACTCACGGAGTTCCACAGGGATCTGTGTTGGGCCCTACTCTTTTTAGTCTATATATGCTCCCGTTGGGCAATATCATCAGAAAGCACTGTATACATTTTCATTGTTACGATGATGACACACAACTATACCTATCAATGAAGCCCGATGATTGTGATCAGTTGGACAAGCTAGATGCCTGCCTTAAGGACATCAAAGCTTGGGTGACTTGTAATTTTTTACTATTGAACTCTGATAAGACTGAAGTCATTGTTGTTGGCCCAAAACATCTTAGAAATTCCTTTTCAGATTATGCCCTTAATTTAGATGCTGCCACTCTCACTCTGAACAGTTGTGTGAGGAACCTTGGAGTGATTTTTGACCAGGATTTGTCCTTTAATTCACATATTAAAACTGTTTCTAGGATGTAGATAAAAAAATTGACAAAGGAATCAGGTAGATGGCAATTTCAGCATAAATGGCTTCAGGATGAGGAATTTGTCAAGTATATAGAAAAACAGATAGACGAGTTCTTTGACATCAATACTACACAAACATCAGCATGTGTAAAGTGGGAGGCTTTCAAAGCTTTTATTACGGGACATATTATTAGTTATACAGGATCAAAATCTAAGAAGACTCGAGAGGAGAGAGCTAAATTGGAACATAAAATAAAAAGTCTTCAGGAAAAAGTGTATGCAGGAAGTGACCCAAGGTTGGAGAATGAATTACTGATTTTGAGAGCTGAATACGACAAAAAATCAGCGAATAGAGCTGCCTCGAGTCTTCTAAGATTGAAACAATCTTTTTATGAACAAGGTGAAAAATCAGGAAAATTATTAGCATGGCAGATTAAACAATTAGAAATTAAAACACCAATTACCAGTATTATAAGTAACGGACAGGTAGTTATAGATCCTTTAGAAATTAATAGAGCCTTTAGAGATTACTATGAAAAATTATATGATACCAAAAATGAACCTGATTTAACAAAACTAAATGGGTTTTTGAACGAACTATCTATACCGTGTATTCCAAATGAAAACAGGGAGATATTGGAGTCTAAAATTAGTCAAGAAGAAGTTGGGCTAGCCATTGATAATATGAAATCAGGAAAAAGTGCAGGACCAGATGGTCTTCCAGTTGACCTTTATAAAAAATTTAAGAATAAATTAATAAAACCTTTTTTGGAAATGGTTTTAGAAGCATTTCAAAATAATAATTTACCATCATACATAAATAATGCCTTAATTATACTGCTGCCAAAACCAGGTAAGCCCTCTAATAAATGTGAAAATATGAGACCAATAAGCCTATTAAACGCCGACCTTAAGATAATCTGTAAAATTTTAGCAAGACGAATACAAGAAATTTTACCAAATATTATTAATCGAGATCAGAATGGCTTTATAAAGGGTAGACAAGGCTTCCATAATGTAAGAAGACTATTTAATATTATTTATTTTAATAAAGAAGCACCGGATACAGCTCTCCTATCACTGGACGCCGAAAAGGCCTTTGATAGAGTTGAATGGCCCTTTCTTTTTGAAGTCCTACAAAGGTTTGGACTTGGAAATAATTTCATAAAATGGGTTCAAATAATATACAATAATGCTACAGCAGAAATCCTAACAAATAACAATATTTCAAAACCAATAAAAATCAATAGAGGATGTCGACAAGGCTGTCCACTTTCACCTTTACTGTTTACTATGGCAATTGAACCTTTAGCAATAGCGATACGTTTACATTCACAAATATATGGAATTAAAGTTGGACCAACAGAACATAAAATCTCCCTGTACGCTGATGACATAATTTTGTTTATGTCGAATCTAAAAAAATCAATTCCAACCTTGTTGAATTTAATAAAGAATTTTGGGGAAATATCAGGATATAAAATAAATAAAACTAAATCTTCAATATTAATGCTAAATGAGACCCAGAGAAATTGCCCAGCCCCTGAGGTAAATCAATTCAATGTTGTAAATCAGTTTAAATATTTAGGAATCCAAATTGTGCCTAAGCTAGAATCAGTCGCCAGTGTCAACTATGAAGCCTTAATGTTAGATATCAATGAGTTAACTCAGAGATGGATGTCACTACCAATGTCGATGATCGGGAGAATCAATATACTTAAAAGTAATATTTTACCTAAAATACTTTATTTATTTCAATACATTCCCTTATCACCACCTTTAGATCTATTCTCAAGAATAAAAAAAAAGTTAGTGGAATTTATATGGAACAACAGGAGGGCTAGATTACGTTTGTCTTTATTATATTTACCATTTGATCGTGGAGGTCTGAAATGTCCAAATTTTATGTTGTATTATTGGTCGGCACAACTGAGGTCTATGACATATTATTTTTCATCAAATGATCTCCCTCACTGGACTGAAATGGAATCATACAATTTACCTTTACCTCTTCCCATATTCATATACTCAGATTCGGCAAAAAAATTACAAAAACAAGTTAAAAATCCATTTGTAAAGCATATGATCAAAATATGGTGTGAAGCTAAAAACTATTTAAAAGAACCACAGTTATAAGATAAGATAAGCCTTTATTAGTCCCACAACGGGGAAATTCCAGGATTGCAACAGCACAGGGATAGCAACACTCAGAGCAACAATCAGAAGGCAAGAAAAAAAACAAGCAAGCAAGAGCAGCTAATAAACATATGTACGTATTACTATAAAATATATATATATACACACACACACAGACACACAGTGCAGAGCATTGTAGCTGGATGGAATAAATATATGAATATATGAACACACAGTGCAGAGCATTGTAGCTAGATGGAATAAATATGTAAATATATAAACACCCACAGTACGGAGCATTGCAGCTAGGTGGAATAAATATGCAAGTATATAAACACACACAGTGCGGAGCAATGTAGCTAGATGGAATAATATGTAGATATATAAATATATAAACACCCACAGTACGGAGCATTGTAGCTAGATGGAATAAATATGCAAATATATAAACACACACAGTGCAGAGCATTGTTGCTAGATGGAATGAAACAGCATAACCGTCTACTTAGTTATCCTACATGGTATGATTATGTGCCCATACATATTCTCACCCTCCATAGCGACCGGTATGTTCCTAGTTGTATGCCGGAGAGGACCATTGTGTAAGTCTATTGCATCTTTTGCATTCAAAAAACTATTAGTTTGTTACGTCTTTTTGCTATCTCTGCGAGCAGCCCTGCTTAGGTTGTACAGTCTGACAGCCGTTGGTAGGAAGGACCTACGAAACCTCTCGGTTGTGCACCTGGGATGATGTAGTCTGCTGCTAAATGAGCTCCTCAGTGCATTCAGTATGTCCTGCATAGGGTGGAACTCGGACTCCAGCAGAGATGACAGTTTAGCCACCGTCCTTCTCTCTCCTATCTCCTCCATCGGATCAAGGCGCTGCCCCAGGACAGAGCTAGCTTTCTTAATCAGTTTGTTCAGTCTCTTCCTATCGGCTGCAGTAATGCCACTGCCCCAGCAGACCACTCCAAAAGTGATGGCTGATGCCACCACCGTGTCATAGAATGACTTCAGCAGCGCCCCTTGTACACCAAAAGACCTGAGTCTCCTCAGCAGGAACAGCCTGCGCTGTCCCTTCTTGTAGAGTGCATCAGTATTGTGTGACCAGTCTAGTTTATTGTTCAGATGAATACCCAGGTACTTATAGGATGTCACCATCTCGATGTCTGTTCCCTGTATATTTACTGGTACTGTGAGGGGCTGCCCATGCCTGCGGCAGTCCACCACCAGCTCCTTAGTTTTCCTCGCGTTGATCTGGAGGCAGTTCCGATGGCACCAGTCCACGAAGTCCTGGATAAGCCCTCTGTACTCAGCTTCATCTCCATTGGAGATGAGGCCAACGATCGCAGAGTCATCAGAGAACTTCTGTAGATGGCAGTGTGTTGTGTTGTGTGAGAAGTCCGCAGTATAAAGAGTGAACAGGAAGGGAGCCAGCACCGTTCCCTGGGGGGGCCCCCGTGCTACTGATGATCGTGTCGGACACACAGTCCCGGGTTCTCACAAACTGAGGCCGGTTCGTGAGGTAGTCCAGGATCCATGATGACAGGTGCTGGTCCACCCCTGCGCGCAGCAGCTTGTCCTTCAGGATCATCGGTTGGATGGTGTTGAAAGCACTGGAGAAGTCAAAGAACATGATCCTCACCATATTCCCGGGCTTCTCCAGGTGGGACAGAGAACGGTGAAGGAGGAAGATCACCGCATCCTCCACCCCAATGCCATGCTGGTAGGCGAACTGGAGTGGATCCATCGCTGGTTCCACCAGGGGGCGGAGGTGAGCAAGGAGCAGTCTCTCCAGGGTCTTCATCAAGTGGGACGTCAAGGCCACCGGTCTGTAGCTGTTCAGGTCTTTGGGGTGGGAAGTTTTTGGTACAGGTACCACACAAGATGTTTTCCACAGCTGTGGTACCCTCCCCAGTTTCAGGCTCATGTTGAAGATATACGTCACAATCCCACACAGCTGGTCTGCACAGGACTTGAGGAGCTTTGCGCTGATGCCGTCCGGTCCCGGCGCCTTCCTCGCCTTGATCTTCCTCAGCTCCGTCCTCACCTGGGTCCTGGTCAGGGTCAGGATGGGGGGCTGTGTGTTGGGAGTGGGGGGGTGTTGGTAGAGTGGGGAGTGGGCAGCAGGACTTGATTTCTTTAGAGGCAGCAGTGGTTGTTGTGCAGTCAGGGGGGAGGGCGGTTGGTCAAATCTATTGAAAAACAGATTCAGGTTGTTCGCCCACTCCCTGCCCCCTGTGGCCTGGGGGGAGGTATTCTGGAGCCCCGAGATGGTTTTGAGGTTTCTCCAGACCCCGCTGATGTCGCTCTGTTGCAGCTTGTCCTCCATCTTCTTCCTGAAGCTGTCCTTGCCTTCTCTGATCTTTCTCCTCAGCTCCCTCTGTACGGACTTCAGCATCTCCCTGTTCCCCGACCTGAAGATCCTCTTCTTCTCTCTCAGAAGTGTTTTTATCTCAGGGTTGATCCAGGGTTTGTTGTTTGAGTGACGCCGTATGGTCTTGGTGGGAACGGATTTGTCCACACAGAAGCTGAGGTAGCCCGTGAAGGTGTGAATGAGGCCATCGATGTCCTCACCATGTGGATCGCAGAGCTGCTTCCAGGCGGTGGCTTCAAAACAGCCCTTTAGGGTGTCCATTGTCTCCTCAGACCATAACTCCACAGTGTGCATGGCCGGAGGTTGTCTGTGCACTAGGGGTTTGTACACCGGCCGGAGATGAACCAAGTTGTGATCCGATCTCCCGAGTGGGGGTAGTTGTGATGAGGTGTACGCCTCCTTAGTGTTTGCGTAGAATAAATCCAGTGTTTTATTGTCTCTAGTGTGGCATGTGACATACTGGGTGAACGTGGGTAGAATGGGAGACAGTGAAACATGGTTGAAATCGCCTGAGATGAGGAGAAGAGCATCTGGGTGTTCTGTCTGCAGCCTGCTGGTTACTGAATGGATGACGTCACGTGCTGTCCCAGCGTTCGCCGTCGGATTTGCATAAACAACAATGCAGATCACGTGTGAGTGTTCTCTCGGGAGATATGTAGGCCTCATGCTAACAGCTAGCAACTCAATGTCTTTGCTGCAGTGTCGTTGTTTAACAGTGATATGTCCCGGTCTGCACCAGTTGTTGTTAACATACATGATCACTCCACCGCCCCTAGCCTTGCCACTGTCTGGTGTTCGGTCAGCTCGTATCATGTGAAAACCCTCCAGCTCAATGTTAGCATCTGCTGCTAGTTCAGTTAGCCACGTCTCAGTAAACAAAAGGAGAGAGCACTCCCGGTATGTGCTATCATAACGGGAGATAGCCGCTAGCTCATCTAACTTTCCCAGTATCGACCGTACATTTCCCATGACAACAGATGGAAGGGAGGGTCTGTACCTTATATTTTTTGTCCTCCGCCTTACTCCAGCCCGGCAGCCGCGGCGTTTTCGCCTCAGTTCACTCGGTATGTCGAGTTTTTCCAATGGGACCGGGTGGCGGTTGAATGCTAGCAGCTGTTCTCTGCTGTATCGTATCCTGCTATAGACAGTGGCTCCGTCCACCGGCTCAGGAGACATTTAGGACGATCTGTGTGTCCGTGATATAAGTGGGGTGAAAAAAAAAAAAAGACGGATCAAAAGAGAGAGGAAGGGAAAAAGACTCGGAATCGAGCCGCTGTTGCAAAAGGCAGCCGACTCGTGTGGCGCCGAGAAAAAAAAAAAAAAAAAAAAAAAAAAAAAATTGTCACAATTTAGTCCAATATGGGGTAATCAATATTTTAAACCAGGGAGAGCGGACGCTGTATTTAAAGTATGGAATTTAAAAGGGATACAAAAGATTCAGGATTTATATTTGCCATGTGCAGATAACATAATGTCTTTTGAAGAGCTGAGGATCAAATTTAATCTCAATAGAACACATTTTTTTAAATATCTTCAACTTAGAAACTTTATTCGATCAAATCAAAATAAAGCTCTCACTCGACCTATTTATTCATCCTTGGAAAAAATGATGATGAAAGATAGTAAAAGAAAGGGTATTATTTCAGAGTTTTATAACTCATTGACACTATCTTCAAGTGAAAATTCACTGAAAAGATTAAACTACTGGAAAGAAGATCTGCAAACTGAAATTTCAGAGGAACAATGGGAATTGGCTTGTACAGAAGCTCAAACCAAATCAATAAATGCACGCCTTAAATTGATACATTTCAAATGGTTAATGCGGATGTATGTTACACCGGAGGAGTTAAATAGATATAACAAAAATATACCAGATACATGCACAAAATGCATGGAAAGTAAAGGAACCCTATTTCATTGTTTATGGGAATGTAGATTAATAAGAATGTTTTGGGAAGAGGTGAGGGTAACAATTGAAAAAATAATCTCAAAACAAATCATATTGAATCCTAAACTGTTTTTGTTGGGTCTGTACCCAGAAAAGCATAATTTTAATAAAAGTGAAAGAACATTCATAGACCTCAGTTTGCTTAATGCCAAAAAATGTATTGCACTATTATGGAAAAAGACTCATAGACCAGATGTGACTCAGTGGTTAAGACAGATGTTAACAAACCTTCCATTAGAAAGAATAACATATATACTGAAATCAAAGGAAATTGTGTTTGAGAATATATGGAGACCTTTTATTGATTATGTAAAAAATTTAAACATAACTCTTGAAGAAGAAGGTGAATGATGTGTGTGGACCTTGTAAATTCCAAACTGGTGAACATAATATGTATACTTATGTATTGGATTGTCTAGACTAAATAGAGGAGCATTGTTGAAGACTTGATTTTGTTGGTGGTTGTTGGTGTTTTTAGTGCATTTTTTTTTTTTGTAGTACTTTAGTGTTAGTGTTTGATTGTTTGTATCATGTTTGTTAAAAAAAAAAAAAAAGGTTCAATAAAGATATTGTGGAAAAAAAAAAAAACTGTTTCTAGGACCGCCTTATATCATCTGCGCAATATTGCTAAGATCAGGAGCATCTTGTCTCTGGGTGATGCTGAGAAACTGATTCACGCCTTTGTCAGTTCGCGATTAGATTATTGTAATTCGCTATTATCTGGTTGTCCTAGAGTATCTTTAAAAAGTCTTCAATTGATTCAAAATGCAGCTGCTAGAGTTTTAACTGGTTCTAGAAAAAGAGATCATATTTCCCCGGTTCTGTCCTCCCTCCATTGGCTTCCCATTGAATTCAGAATCAAGTTTAAAATCCTTCTTCTTACTTTCAAAGCTCTTAACAATCTTGCCCCCCAATATATAAAAGATCTGATATTACCTTACCATCCTAACAGAGCATTACGCTCCCAAAATGCTGGCTTACTTGTGGTGCCCAGAATCTTCAAAAGTACGGTGGGAGGCAGAGCCTTCTGCTACCAAGCCCCTTCTCTCTGGAACCAGTTACCACTCTGGGTCCGGGAGTCAGACTCGATCTCTGTCTTTAAGAACGGGGTAAAATCCTTCCTTTTTAATATAGCTTTCATTTAAGGAGGGTATTTGTGTCTTTTAACCCCACTCTTGTTCTATTGTTATCTGATCCATACTGCTGGTTGATCTCCAATATTGTACTTGGCATCTTACTGCTATGTTCTTTATGTCTGTCCTTTCCATCCTCCCTATCCCCTCATCCCCAGCCAGTCGCAGCAGACGACTGCCCCTCCCTGGTTCTGCTAGAGGTTTCTTCCTTCCAAATGGGAGTTTTTCCTCTCCACTGTCGCCTAGTGCTTGCTCATAGGGGATCGTCTGATTGCTGGGTCCTTCTGTGACTGTGTGATTTTTTTTATCTGCACTGTGGCGCCACGAGACGGCTTTTGTTGTGATGTGGCGCATTATAAATAAAGCTGAATTGAATTGAATTGAATTGGTGGACCGCACCACGCGCTGGCTAGAAGCAGTCCGGCTGGCGGCAACCACTTCTGCAGACGTGGCACGCGCTGGGTGGCGCGTTTTGGAGTCCCGTCGGACATTACGTCCGACAGGGGCCCTCAGTTTGTTTCCGAGCTCTGGTCCACGATGGCCCGCAGCCTGGGTGTTACAATTCATCGCACAACCGCGTACAACCCACAGGCCAACGGGTTATGCGAGCGTTTTCATAGATCATTGAAAGCAGCACTCAGGGCTTCACTGACGGATGCAAATTGGGTGGACAGGTTGCCGTGGGTTTTATTGGGGTTGCGCTCCGTGCCAAAAGAGGATTTGAAAGCTTCCCCGGCAGAGCTTGTTTCTGCGCAGCCCCTACGGCTGCCCGGGGAATTTCTGCCAGATAATCCCATGCCGGGCAGCTGCCCGTCTCAGCTTTTGCAGCGTAGCGCAAACACAGGCACACTGCCCACCACTGTTTTCCGCGTGTTTTCGTGCCTAAAACTTTGAAGAACGCGTAGTTCGTGTTCGTCAGACACGACGCCCACTGCCCTCCATTGCGCCCACCCTATGATGGACCGTTCAGAGTGTTGGAAAGAGGGGATAAGCATTTTTTGCTAGACTTGGGGGGTAGATGGGAGAAAAATGGCATAGACAGACTCAAACCTGCCTTTGTAGCGGCGGACGAGCAAGTGCTGTTGGCTAGGGCCCCTCGGCGTGGAAGACCCCCACGGAGAGCTCCCCAGGGAAACGATTCGCCAGAGCAGCCACACGGACAGAGCGAAGTTTCCCCCCCCCCCCCTCGCCACGGCTCACCCGCAGTCTGACACACTCCCAGCAGCCCACCACCGGCACAGCAGCAGCAGCGCCACGGAGGCAGTTAACCCCAGTTACAGCAGATATGGGAGATGCTGGGGGGGCGGTATAGGACCTGGGGGAAGTCAGATTATTTAGCATCTCAGACAGAGACAGTGAATAAGCATGGGAGAACAATGCCCAGGGAGTTCCTGGCGAGATAGCTGGAAGTAGTCAGGGACATAGGGGGTTGAATGCAGTGGAATGTAAATGTCATGCTGTGTGATGAGGAATTGCCATGAAACATGTGAAGAGTGATTTGAGGGAAGAGAGGAGAGCTTGTTGAGATCATTCATTCTGTTCCGTGCTTGTGAGATGTGAAGTGTGTAATAAACTGTCTGCCATGGATCTGCCTCTTATTTCACACACTCCACAATATAGTCATTTCTAAAGCTTTGGGGCTCCAGCAAACAACAGTGAGATGTGATGATCGGGTGAGCGCGCTCCCCCTCCCCTCCTGTGGGAGGTTTCTCGTCTGTTTCCCGGCTCTGCAGGTCATCAATGCATCTGCGTGAGTGGACGCACCTGCTGCCTCTTCCCTGCCAGCATATAAAAGGATCAGTTTGTGAATATTTCAGCGCTGGACCATTGGGTACTGCTACTGTCTTTTCAGGTCAAGCTTGTAAATTGAAACCCTAGCCTAACTTTCCTTTTCCTCCTCTTTCCTCAGGTTGCTGCTGTCTCAGCGGTGTGTCCCCGGGATTGCAGTGCGCTCACCTGCTCTCGCCATCTCATCTGAAGACCTCTCCCCAGCTCCATTCCTGCTCCTCTCCTTCTCCAGCTCCTCCCACCAGCTCAGCCCTCAACCCTGTGCTGGGTTTCACCGCTGGGTCCTCTGCTCATTCCTGCAAGAAATTCTCAGCACATACTCCTGTCATGTGCGCCTCTATGAGGCGCAGAGAGCACAGATCCACACGCAGGTTGTGTTAAAGACATTTATTAACCAAGGCAACATAAATGTCAAAAGGTGCCCACAATACAAAAAATGCAAGCAGGAATCACTTACACCGGTGCCTCAGCACAAGATGTGCTCTGGAGAAGGTAAGCTTCAGAGGCTGCCAAAGTGTAACGAGGAGACAATTGAAGACTAAGTAGACAAATGTAGACAATGTGATTTAGCCACAAGGCACAGTCAGAGTGCAAGGCTTAAATACAGGGTGGTGAATGGGGAATAATGAGCAGCAGGTGTGGCCAGGAGTGGGCAATGACCTAATTTCAACACCTCTCACAGCTGAGGTGAGCTGGGGAAACAAGCAGTGAGAGGAAGGTGGGTGCATCTGGGAACAGGAGAAATAATGGCCCTGTCATAGAAAAAGGCAAAACAGTCTCAGAATACATGAATTGCCAACATAATAACAATACTAAAACACAAATAATAAATAGAATGATTAATCATCAGAAAACAAAACACAAAAGGACATCACAAAGCTAGGAGAAAATACAGGGAAAATACATAAATAAATTGAGAGACTGAGCCCGGTAGAACCCATGCTCAGCCCTGTGAGAACTCCTCAATTCACAGTGTTATTCCCTGCCTCTAATCATCTCTTGTTCTCTCTCTCCCTCTAGGCTGTGTGTTCCTTGGCATGTGCTGTTTTCCTTACTTCTGTGTGTTTCAAATAAATTGAACGTAAAACGTCTTTCCCGTGTCTGAGTGCTTCCTCTGGTGTTAGTTGCCTTGCACGTGAGCCTCTAGCTAACTTATTATGAGAGAACGGTCCAGCCACAATCGAGACTCAGCGGGCATTACATCAGAGGAGCACTCCGCGCTCTTCCGGTTAGACGCCAAGGAGCAACAGGTGGCCGTGCTCACTGAGCAGTTGCAAACTATTATGCAACAGTTAACCACAGTCTCAGAACACCTCTGCCATATGTCTCGTCCGGGGCCTTCCCCTCCTCCTGCTGCCCCGGCGAGATCCACCACCCGCCGGACCATCACGGTTCCATCACCTGCCCCGTACGCGGGGGAGGTGGGGGGATATAACGAGTTTTTGCTACACATTTGCCTCTATCTGCGGCAGATGGGTGGGGAGTATCCGGACAACACATCCAAGATTCACTTTATGACCCTCCTGCTCCGGGACCGGGCACTCAATTGGGTTCAGTCCGTCCTTGGTAGTTCCGAGGGTTCCAATTACACAGTCAAACGATTTGTGCAGGAGTTCTCCCGGGCTTTTGACCATTCAGAGAGTGAGGAGAACATCATGAGCCATCTCAATACAAGCCGTCTCGTTACTTCAAAGTCAAAGTCAAAAGTCAAAGTGCCTTTATTGTCATTCCATTGTTAATGAACAATGCAACGAAACTGGGATGCTGCTCCCTAAAAACAAACTATAAACAAACTATCACACTCACAGTTCACTCATGCATTTAACATTCTTATAATTACAACAATAAATAATGCTTGAAACAAACAAACAAAAAAAATTACCTAAAAGTTGAAGCAGGGGAATCAGTCTGTGGCCAATTTCTCAGTTGAATTCTGGGCCGTCGCAGCGGACTCCAGGTGGAACAATGTTGCCCTACGCAGCGCCTTCCTCCGGGGCCTAAATTCCAACCTCCGCGATGACCTGGTGGTTCATGCTAGCCCTCTTCTCTGGATGAGCTGATCAAACAGGCCGTGAGCTTACATAACCAGTACCGCAAACGCGCAAAGGAGTAGAAGGCCTTCTTCAATCCGTCCTCCTCGTGATCACCCCCGCCAGCTACAAGCTCCATCAAATCAGATTCCACCTCCAAGCCAGTGGTTCTGGGTCGAGCCCGCTTGACTCTGGAGGAGCACCAGCGCTGGAAGAAGGCCGGCGCTTGCATGTATTGGGGCTCCATGGAGCACAAATTACCGAACTGTCCGCTTAAACCAAAAGATGCAGCCAGTCAGTATCCGTGGGGGTTCTGGGGGTGTTTTCCATCAATGCCCTGGTAACTTTTTGCTGCTGGCCCTCATTCAGTTACCGGGGGCCAAGAAGAAGGTCTCGGCATTAATTGATTCAGGGGCCCAACAAAATTTCATTTCACAGCTACTCGTGCAGGAGATAGGTATTCCTATTATAAAATTGCCGGCTCCATTGAACATTGCAGCACTTTCTGGCTGAAGATTAGCCTCCGTGACTGACCAAACCAAACCGGTATCCGTCCTTCTTTCCGGGAACCATCGGGAGACTCTCACTTTTTTCGTCCTCCCCAGTTCCTCCTCTCCGGTGGTCCTAGGCTATCCCTGGCTCCAAAAACATAACCCTGTTATAAATTGGGCGCAGAACTCCATTTCCTCATAGAGTCCCTTTTTCTTATCTTCATGCCTCCGTTCGGCCGCTTGTTCTCCTACGCTCCCCGTCTCCTCTGCTCCGGCCAAGCCGCTGGACCTCAGCCTCGTGCCCGAGATCTACCATGACCTTGGGGAGGTCTTTAGCAAGTCAAGGTCCCTCTCGTCACCACCTCACCGGTCCTACGACTGTGCTACTGACCTCCTGCCGGGCGCGCAGTTGCCATCCAGCCAGCTCTACAGCCTTTCTGGGCCAGAGAGGGGGGCGATGGAAAGCTACACTAAAGACTCCCTGAACGCTGGCCTCATTCGGCCCTCTTTGGCTCCTCTCGGAGTGGGGTTCTTTTTCATGGGAAAGAAGGACGGATCCCTGCGGCCCTGCATTGATTACCGCAAGCTCAATGCGATAACCATAAAAGACAAATATCTGCTGCCCCGATTTTTTCCACGTTCAAGCAACTTCAACGTGGACGGGTATTCACGAAACTCGACCTGAGCAATGCATATCATTTGGTTTGCATACGCGAAGGGGACGAATGGAAGACGGCGTTCAAAACTCACTTAGGCCAGTTTGAATATCTTGTGATGGCCTTTGGGCTTACCAACGCCCCCGCTGTCTTCCAATGCAAGATTAATGATGTCCTCCGCGATATGGTGAGCCAATTTGTTTTTGTGTATTTGGATGACATTTTAATTTTTTCCCAGCACGCCGAAGGAACACACAGTCCATGTCCGGGCTGTGTTACAACAGCTCCTGGAAAATCAGCTTTTTGTGAAGGCTGAAAAGTGTGAGTTTTCCACTTGCTCCACTTCCTTCCTGGGCTTTATTGTAGCTGAGGGTGAGCTGAGGGCCTACCAGGCCAAGGTAAAGGCGGTGCTAGATTGGCTAACCCTCCAATCCAGGAAGCAACTCCAGCATTTTTTGAGCTTTGCAAATTTCTACCGCAGGTTTATCAGAAACTACAGTAAGGTTGCTCAGTCCCTGACTCAGCTGACCTTGACCAAAACCCCCTTTAAATGGTCTGAGGCAGCGGAGCAGGTCTTCCTGGAACTGAAGGCCCTATTCTCTGATACGCCCATCCTGGTGCAAGTCGATCCTCAGCTCCAGTTTGTAGTGGAGGCGGATGCTTCTGATTTGGGGGTGGGTGCTGTTCTCTCGCAGCGCTCAGCCTCTGATCAGAAGCTCCGCCCATGTGTATATTTCTCTCGGCGGTTGACCCCGGCCGAGAGGAACTACTACGTAGGAGATCGAGAGCTGCTAGCCATTCAAGTGGCATTAGAGGAATGGAGGCACTGGCTAGAGGGAGCCATTCATACCATCATTGTGTGAACTGGTCACAAAAATTTAGAATACTTAAGATCAGCCCGCAGGCTTAATTCTAGGCAGGCCTGTTGGGCCTTAGTCTTTCTCAGATTACATCTCATTATCACCTATCGGCCTGGATCCCGCAACATTAAGCCCGATGCTCTCTCACGCCAGTTTGCCTCTGACCAGTCATCTTCCTCTGCTCCTCCCGAATCCATTTTGCCTTTTTCCTGCATTGTTGGCACCCTCTCTTGGGAGATTGTGCAGAGGGTCCGGCAAGCCCAGTCCACTGAGCCCAAGCCCAAGGGAGGCCCTAGTGATTGCCTGTTTGTCCCCTCCGATCTATGTAGTGACATCATCTGGTGGGGGCACACCAGCCACTTTGCCTGTCACCCCAGCATTTACCATACTATCGATCTGGTGCAGCGAGTGTTCTGGTGGCCTACTCTGTGGACGGATGTGCGAGACTACGTCAAAGCCTGCCAAGTGTGTGCCACGAATAAATCAGACTCTTCACCACCAGCCAGCCTCCTGCACTCCCTGCCGGTCCCCAGTCGCCCCTGGTCTCACATCGCCATGGACTTTGTTACGGGCCTCCCTCCCTCACAGAGCAACACTGTCATCCTTACCATTGCAGATCGCTTCTCTAAAGCTATCCATTTGGTGCCCCTTCCCAAGCTGCCCTCTGCTTCCAAGACCGCCAACCTGCTTATTCTTCATGTCATCCGTCTTCATGGAATACTCTTAGACATTGTGTCTGACTGGAGCCCCCAATTCACATCACAAGTTTAGAAATCCTTCTGCCACTCCCTTCGCACCTCGGTCAGTCTCATCTCCGGTTATCACCCTCAGAGCAACGGGCAGGCTGAGCGTGCTAACCAATCCCTGAGGCCGCTCTGAGATGTGTGACTTCCTGCAACCCAACCACCTGGAGCTCCCATCCGACCTGGGTGGAGCATGCCCATAATCCGGCTGTCTCCTCTGCCACCGGATTGACACCGTTCGAGGCCTCTATGGGCTATACCCCCACCCCACCCCATTGCCAATGGTGGAAAGAGAGGTTCTGTCTGTGGAGGTCCACGCTTGCTGTTGCCATCAGTTGTGGAGGTCCCCCCGGGCTGCCTTTCTTCGTTCAACTGAACGGAACCGCCAGTACGCGGACCGCAGGCAGGTACCGATGCCCAAATACTCCATCGGCCAGAGCATGTAGTTGTCGGCGGATCAGATTCTGTTGAAAACCAAGTCTTGGAAACTGTCACCCCACTTCCTGGGTCCCTTTGCCATCTCGAGGATCATTAATGACGTGACGGTTCACCTGAAGTTGCCGGTGACACCCCACATCCATCCCATCTTCACCGTTTCCAAGATAAAGCCCCTCTCCGCCAGCCCTCTCTGCCCCCACCCCCAAAGCCGCCTCCTCCCCCCCGGATCCTAGACAGCCAGACCACCTACACCATGTAGAGGAGTCGAGACGTCCGCCATCGGGGCCAGCGTTTACAGTACCTGGTCCATTGGAAAGGCTACGGACCGGAAGAGAGATCATGGATCCCTGGTTCCAACTTCCATGACAAGGGGATGGTCCAAGCCTTCTCCTTTTCCAGCTCCTCCCACCAGCTCAGCCCCACTGGCTCCTCCATTGCCTCCGCTGGGTTTCACTGCCAGGTCCTCTGCTCATTCCTGTAAGAAATCCTCAGCACATACTCCTCAATTCCCAGTGTTATTCCCTACCTCTAATCAGCTCTCGTTCTCGCTCTCCCTCTAGGCTGTGTGTTCCTCAGCGTGTGCTGTTCTCCTTACTTTAGTGTGTTTTCAATAAATTGAATGTAAAACATCTTTCCCGTGTCTGAGTGCTTCCTCTGGTGTTAGTTGCCTTGCACGTGAGCCTCTAGCTAACTAATTATGACAGTGAGAGCCATTATCCACAAATGGCGAAAACATGGAACAGTGGTGAACCTTCCCAGGAGTGGCCGGCCGACCAAAATTACTCCAAAAGCGCAGTGACGACTCAGCCGAGAGGTCACAAAAGACCCCACAACAACATCCAAAGAACTGCAGGTCTCACTTGCCTCAGTTAAGGTCAGTGTTCATGACTCCACCGTAAGAAAGAGATTGGGCAAAAATGGCCTGCAAGGCAGAGTTCCAAGACGAGAAACACTGCTGAGCAAAAAGAACACAAAGGCTTGTCTCAGTTTTGCCAGAAAACATCTTGATGATCCCCAAGACTTTTGGGAAGATACTCTGTGGACTGAAGAACAAAAGTTGAACTTTTTGGAAGGTGTGTGTCCCATTACATCTGGTGTAAAAGGAACATCATACTAACCGTAAAATATGGTAGTGTGATGGTCTGGGGCTGTTTTGCTGCTTCAGGACCTGGAAGACTTGCTGTGGTAAATTGAACCATGAATTCTGCTGTCTACCAAAAAATCCTGAAGGAGAATGTTCGACTATCTGTTCGTGACCTCAAGCTGAAGTGCACTTGGGTTCTGCAGCAGGACAATGATCCAAAACACACCAGCAAGTCCACCTCTAAATGGCTTAAGAAAAACAAAATGAAGACTTTGGAGTGGCCTAGTCAAAGTCCTGACCTGAATCCGATTGAGATGTTGTGGCATTACTTTAAAAAGGCAGTTCATGCTCTAAAACCCTCCAATGTGACTGAATTACAACAATTCTGCAAAGATGAGTGGGCCAAAATTCCTCCACAGCGCTGTAAAAGACTCACTGCCAGTTATCGCAAACGCTTGATTGTAGTTCTTGCTGCTAAGGGTGGCCCAACCAGTTATTAGATTTGAGGGGTAATCACTTTTTCACACAGGGCCATGTAGGTTTGGATTTTTTTTCCCCTTAATAATAAACACCTTCATTTAAAAACGGCATTTTGTGTTTACTTGTGTTATCTTTGTCTAGTATTTAAATTTGTTTGATGACCTGAAACATTTAAGTGTGACAAACATACAAAAAATGAGAAATCAGGAAGGGGCAAACGCTTTTTCACACCACTCTGTGTGTGTGTGTGTGTGTGTGGGTGAATGGCGGGGTACACCCTTGGCAAATTGCCAGTCCATTGCAGGGCCAACACAGAGAGGCATATGACCATCCACTTTCTCATTCATACCAATGGACAATTTATCCCCAGTTGATGCCAATTAACCTAACATGCATGTCTTTGGACCAGAATACCTGCTGAAAACACATGCAGACACAGGGAGAACATGCAAACTCCACACAGAAGGGTCACCATTGGCCAGAGGTGGGCTCAAACCCATGACCTTGCAGAAAAGGCAACAGCTCTAACCAGTGGTTAAACCCTGGTTACGCCTGACCATGTTAAACAAGCAAATCATGTTTTTTTGGCATATATTGCTGTCAACTAATAAATGGTGGTTGTGGAACTGTTGTACAATAGCAATATCACACTCGAGGTGGTGCTGTTGTCAAGAAATATCAACACTGGGGAGGGTCAGAGATGTCAGACAATGGTGTTATCCCCCTGCTGTGATATCTTGGACCCTTGTCAGTCCTAATATTTCCTGACAACAGCATTACCTCTCCTGTGCTATTGCTTAATCAATTTACATATAAGGCATATTACTGATCACATATATTTGTGTTTTATTTACCGTGTCCACCCCAGCTAAGAGGAGCTCTGCGACACTGCCATACACATCTTTAGTGCTCATCTGAGTGTTTGACAGGAGGTACGTGAGATATTCACCCTCCACTTCCTGGTTGTTGTCTACACGCTGCTGAATGGCTTCCATCTTCTTGTCAATCAACTTTTTAGCTAGAATAAGGGCAGACCATCAAATATTGTAACAGCACAACTGTAGAACACCAGGGCTTACTGACATATTGAACCTCTTATTTATAGCACCCACATATTTAAGGCTGAAATAAATTTAAAGCAACAATGGAAGTGTTAGAATGGCCCATACCATTTAAGTTATTTCTGTATTTAATAAGATAATTACCACCACCAATGAGGTAATGTAATCAGGTGGTTTGTCTGTCTGTCTTGCTAGCAGTGTTATGCAAAAACTATGGATTTTGATGAAATTTTCACCAGAGGTGGTCCCTGGCCTAAAGAGGAACCCATTACATTTTGGTGATGATATGAGAACCCATAGCTCCGCCAAGGCTCTTATCTTCTCACAGTGTGTTAACAAAAATCCTCCAAAACTACTGGATAGACTTTGATGCAATTTTCACCAGAACTGGCTCGTGGCCTACACACGAACCCATTACATTTTGTGTCAGGAAGACTGTCAGATGAGGCTCATTAAGGGTGTAACTGCTGGCTAGAAAAATGTGGTTGTGGTGGTATGCATTTCTGACCCTTTGTTAAGTAGTTTATTGTTTTATTTGTCCTTCGAGTCCTTCGTGTCCTTCGAGTCCTTCGTGTCCTTCGTGTCCTTCATGTATCATGTATTTTGTAGATTGGTGTTTCTTTACATTCAACTGGTCAGCCTTCTTCCAAGGAGGCAAGCTTAGCTGAACTTTCACAGCAGAAAAAACACAGACATGACACATAAGGTTGATTTCACTCTTGATGTCGTGCAAGTCAATGGTCCTCAACCCCTGGGTTGTGGGCCACTTGGTATTGGGTCGCGGAGAGCCGCAGAGAAAAATTTATCATAAAATATCTAAAAATATCCATCAATCCATTTTCCACCACTTTTCCGGATGTCCGGGTTGAGGAGGCAGCAGCCCAAGCAGAGAAGCCCAGACTTCCCTCTCCCTGGCCACCTGCTCCAGCTCTTCGGAAAGGATACCAAGACGTTCCCAGGCCAGCTAGGAGACATAGTCTCTCCAGCGTGTCCTGGGTCTGCCCCAAGGTCTCCTCCCAGTGGGATGAGCCTGAAACACCTCAAGTGGGAAGCGTCCAGGAGGCATCCTGATCAGCTGCCCAAACCACCTCAGCTGGCTCCTTGATGTGGAGGAGCAGCAGTTCTGCTCTGAGCCTCTCTCAGATGACTGAACCACAGAGATCCAAGTGCTGCAACACCGATGGAAGAAGTGTGTGGACCAAACGGAACACCATATTGAAAAATAAATCACATTTGGTCAAATTTGACCACTATGAACTTTTCAGCCCCCCACCCCCCGTACCATCAAAATGATTTTGAAAACATTATTTTAAGGTGAAAATAATAGATAGTGTTACTTTAACAGTGATGTGTTCATGATTTGATCTGAAGCAATTAAAATTTCACAACAAATACACTAAAAAGTGTCATGACTCTGAGGTTTAAGACACTTACCAAAGCTGAAGATGCCCTCCCAGCCAGCGATATATCTCTGCCAGTAGGGCAGCAGCTTGCGGCTCCACTTGGGAAAAATCATCACAACTATACTGTAGGAGAACATCTGAGTGATGGCATTGATGAAATCTTGTGTACCAGCAGGAATTTCCTTCTCTAGACACCCCAGCCTTGTCTCAAACAATATGGAGGCAATGCCTGAATGGGTTTGTTCAGATTTAGGATAAAACACATTAAGAAATTAAACAGTTATAAATCAAAGATGTTCAGATTTACCTTCCAATGAAAATAGGTAAAGCTCATTGGCCAAATCGGTCACAAAATCTCCAGTAGGGCTGTGCTGGCGTGTGTGGTTAATCTTCTTGGTGAAGTCCGTAACCACCTCATTGAGGACCCCGGTATACTGGGCAGAGTCCTTTGGGTGGAGCATTCGCTTGTTCAGCACTGCCCTCAGGTTGTACCACCTCTCCCCTTCTCTGTAGGAGCAGAAACAGAGTCAGGATGAGGGAAAGATTAAAGATACCAAACATGTGGGCTGAGTGTGTGATATTAACACCATTATTGTGTCCTTCAAAGTTTTATCCAGTGAAAGATCAACATAAAATCTTACATAATGATAGACAAAACCACTTTACAGGCTAGAGCCAGCATTCCTGCTGAAGCAACATAGATCAGTATCTGGTAATCAATAGCTTTGTTTTTGAGCTCAGCTTTCTCTTCACCACTGCTTGAATGGAAGATGGACTCTCCCACTCCACTCTGCCCTTCTTCATGAATAAGATCCAAATATACTTAAATTCCTCCACTTGAGGTGCAAGCTTGTCTCAGACTAAAAGGGAGGAACCCACTCTTCTTCCAATGATGGAGGTGCTATTCTTCATCCTGGCTGCTTCAAAATTGGTTAGAAGATAATATAGGCCAGCTTTCATCAAACTGCTTTTGACAGGTTTATGACCACTTAGCCCCACCCACGCCCCGCCCCTTTCCCCACCCCTTTGACCTGATCCACCCTTGACCTCCCCTTTGATCCGTAATTATCCTTTGATCAGCGAAAAACCTTTATGACCCATAATTATCCTTTGATCAGCAACAACCTTTGATCCGTAATGATCCTTTGATCCATAAGGACCTGTGACCCCCGCCCTGAGGGCTGAACGTGGGAATGGAATGTTAACATACTGGAAACAGTGAGGACGGTGCATGTTGTAGTTGCAGAGTTTTATATATATATGGTGGCTGTAACACCACACAGAAAAAAGATAACACACAATCTCAGAACTAAACATTAAACAATAAACTTTAAATTTTAACAAAATAAAATGGCAAACGGCAATAGCGCTTTTTCTCATGAACAAGAAGGGGCTATACAGATCCTGCTATTCACACACACACACACACACACACACACACACACACACACACTCCCCCCACTCCCCCTTGCCCACCCCACCCCTCCATTCCCACGTGTATAATGATTGTGTTTTTATGTATTATCATTATGAATTTCATTTTATTTATTTATCTATTTAAATTGATTCTTGTACTGATGAAACATGTTCAAATAAATCATTCAAACTGATGGATGATATTTGAGGTTTGTAAACTTTTTGATCTGGCCTCAGCCAATGAGCGGCGAGGGAGGGTTTGACGGGGCTGCCCAATGATGACCTACAGGCATACCCCTACAGTTAACCAATGAAACTACAACACGATGCGGGCAAAAATTGCATCATTAAATAAAATCAGAAAATTAAACAATGAAAAAAGAAAAAACTCACCACGAGTGTGGGTTAGCGGCTATATCTGATCAGCGAGACACCTGCCTCCAGCTTTTGGTCCAGACCGGTCGAGGATAAACTGGGTAAAAAGAGAATTGTCTCAGCTCCATCCAGACCCCTGTGGCCGACAGCACCTCCCACAACTAACCCTGCCCAACCAGCCAACCATTTTGCCCCCCGACAGTGCCTCCCACTACTAACCCCGTCCTCTGATTTTAAGAAGAAGACCGCCCAACCAGCCGTTTTTGCCCAAGCCAAAATGGAGACAGACCCCACGGCCTAGCCAATGGCATTCTAGAGGCGGGGTAATCCCCAACCCCAGTCAAGGGTCAACCTGACGCAGGAGAAAAACAGTGCATTGGCGATCCAGAGGTCTCCGGGTGAAACTGGGATAGACTGAACTGTGCAAAAAGTAAGCCTTCAAACATGCATTTTTGCACTCACTTCCCTCCTTTTTTTCCCTTAATCAAACAACCCAATAATGACAAAAAATGTTAGAGTTTAACAACTTTAAAAAAAACTTATCTGCATGCTTGTGACACTTAGAGTTTATTTTGTGCTGATACTAGGAAATTTAACATTTCTCCTATTTATGTTTTCCATTTTTTGGCAGTGAGAGTTTATTTTATGCTGATACTAGGAAATTTAACATTTCTCCTATAAAAGCATTTTATATTTTGTGTTTACATTTTTAAATAACCATACAACAGCGTTCTCAGGATTGTCTGTGTCAAACAATTCTGTAAAACATCCCACAACTTGTACATGATATTTACCAACAGTTAAATTATTTTTATTCAATCAAACCTTTTATCATTTGCAGTGATCTGGAAAAAAAAAGTTTTATAACTTTAAGGCAGAGTTCTTTTTCAACCACTCATGACAACTTTAAACCAGAATTTGGAGAGGGTTTTGGCTGTCTGTGTATCTGCGTGTTCTTTTACCATCCCATATGACTTGAGCTTTTGCACAGGGTGGGTAAAAAAATAAATAAATAAATAAAATTAAATCATGGATGTTTTTCTTGATCACTACAAAATATTTTTACATCTCCTTGCATTAAAAAAAAAACAACCCCTTATTACATCAGTCTACAGTTTCCCCCCAAATCTGTCATCACAATCACACCGAGAGGTGCAGCTCCTCAAAATTTCTTTCTAAAGGAACGGCACAGACGTCTGCCTGAACTTTTGCTGTGTATCCTGCTTTTAAAACCAGAAGTGGTGTCTCTTCTCTTCAGGCTTGAAAAATAGTTAAACGTAGGTCTCCTCCATGTTTCTACACATCTGTCGATCCTGCGTGAGTCTGAACTACTTTTCTGTAATTTGTGGAGACTAGTCCATGTCTGTAAGAAAGCAAGTATTCTTTGCTATTTGAGTGGTTTTGTCTCCAGTTTATGTGTGTGTGTGGGGAGGGGAGTGTGTGTGAAGATGGTAGGGGATTGCTGATCCCCCTCATACAAGTGATAGCTTATGTTACACGGGGAAGGGGGGGCAGACCCCAGTTGAAAAAGGTTTTGGAATGTGAATGAAACCAGAGTAACATGATATCTTTGGTCTGGCCCCTACAGTCACATTCAACATCTGTGGAACTCATCTGTTTAGCTAAGAGAATGATCTTTTCTTATTTAAGTATTTAGTTGTTTGAAAATTTAAATGCATCAGTTGTTTATGCAATATTTTTTCTGTAGGAACCCTTATCTGAATGTGCTCAGGAAAATCCAAAAAGTTGATGCTACACTTTTGTGAAAATCTAATTTGAAGAAACAGTCTTTGCTCCCTGGGTATGAATGTGTGTGTGTGTGACAAAGAGAGAGAGAGAGAGAGAGGGAGAGAGGGAGAGAGAGAGAGAGAGAGAGAGAGAGAGAGAGAATTCTGGTGCTTATTTGGTCACTCTGACTGATGTGTGTTTTGTAAAATGAACAAACCAAAAACATGTCATCGATTATCCTTGAAAGCTGTTTTCCCCCATAATTAACATTCCATTCTCATGCTAATCCCATGTGGTCAAAGATAATTTTTAAAAGCATACATAACTGACATTCTATACCTACATTAATCCCACACTAATCCCATAGGTCAATTATAATTAACATTCAATACCCACACTAATCCCCATGTCATTAGAGATAATCCCCAGTTAATTACATAGGTCAGGTGTGTCAGGTCAAAGGTCACCTGTCAAAACAAAGTTTTGATAATAAGTACTCCTTACTTCTCTATCTATCTATCTATCTATCTACACTACCGTTCAAAAGTTTGGGGTCACTTAGAAATTTCCTTATTTTTGAAAGAAAAGCACTGTTTTTTTTCAATGAAAATAACTTTAAACTAATCAGAAATACACTCTAATATCTAATATACATTGCTAATGTGGTAAATGACTATTCTAGCTGCAAATGTCTGGTTTTTGGTGCAATATCTACATAGGTGTATAGAGGCCCATTTCCAGCAACTATCACTCCAGTGTTCTAATGGTACAATGTGTTTGCTCATTGCATCAGAAGGCTAATGGATGATTAGAAAACCCTTGTGCAATCATATTAGCACAGCTGAAAACAGGTTAGCTGGTTAGAAAAGCTATAAAACTGACCTTCCTTTGAGCAGGTTGAGTATCTGGAAAAAATTATTATTTCAAATACAAATCATTATTTCTAACCTTGTCAATGTCTTGACTATATTTTCTATTCATTTTACAACTCATGGTGGTAAATAAGTGTGACTTTTCATGGAAAACACAAAATAATTGTCTGGGTGACCCCAAACTTTTGAACGGTAGTGTATCTATCTATCTATGTTGTGTAACAAAAAAAAAAAAAAAAAAATACTAGAGGGTGTTTAGTTTGTACAAGAACACCTAAAAAACTGCAACCGCAATAAAAACAGGGTGATGTCGACCATTTACAAACTCGTATCAGGTGTTTAATAAACAAATGTTTAGCACAAGTGGAGTAAGTTGTTACAAAAAAATAAGGGAGTTAAAAATTCTTTCTTCAAATATGTAAAGGTACTTCACACATGTACTTCTGTGATTAAAAAAAGAGGTCCCTAAAATGGTGTTATGCAAAGAAACAAGTATACAACTGATGGAGTTGCTACTACCTTCCAGTGATAAATATTTAAGGGAAGGCAATGCAAATTAATTTATCCTTAAATGCTTCTGTACAACTAAACAAAATGTTTTTTTGTAATTCCTCCAAGCAAATACTTGTTTCAATGTTTCTTTTTGAAACTAGTGAACGTTTCTAACCACATTAATCATAGTGAAGCAATTTTGTGTGAATATACTAGTTTCAAAATCAGAGTTTGTGTCAACACTGTCCAACATGTCATTTGTTTTTACGAAAGATAAAAACTGTTCTTTTGCAAAGAAGTAAGTACACTGTTATTACAAATTAATTGTTTCAGAATCTGGTAACCCTAATGCTGGTAATGCAGTATGGTGCAAAGTGTTTAACGCCTTCAAGAACCAGCCAAAGACCTGAGGTAATTCTTTTAAAAAGTCCATTTTTGAATGATTAGAAAGTTGATAAATGTCTCTAAAAAACAAAGGATTGTTTATGTAGTGAAATTAGATTAGGATTTCTACAGTATGGGAGAGGAGACGGAAGTTTTTCTAAAAGATAACTCCTATGTGTCAGGAGCTAAAACAACTTAACTTGTGTGTGTGTGTGTGTGTGTGTGTGTGTGTGTGTGTGTGTGTGTGTGTGTGTGTGTGTGTGTGTGTGTGTGTGTCAAAATCAAACACTTTTTGAGTGGTGGCCAGACAGCCAAATGGAGACGTCATCATGTATATACATATACAACAACAATAAACCCTGGTTCATTCCTAAACTGAAGCAGCTACGTCAGACCAAGGAGGAGGCCTACAGGACTGGTGACTGGACTCTGTACAAGCGGGCCAGAAACATGCTGACGAAGGAGACCAGGCTTGCTAAGAGGAGCTACAGTGTGAAGTTACAAAAAAACTTCTCAGCTAACAACTCTGCTTCTGTCTGGAGAGGCCTACGGAATATCACCAACTACAGGAGACCATCCCCCCACCCTGCGGAAAACCTCCAGCTGGCTAATGACCTAAACAGCTTTTACTGCAGGTTTGAAAAGAACCTACAGTTCTCACCTCCCACCCACACAAAAGGATTATCTGCAGCCCCAGAAACTCCATCCCTCCTCCACTCTGACCTCCCACCAGCACTAATGATCTGTGAAGAGGAGGTGCGCCGGGTCTTTCAGAGACAAAAGATCAAGAAGGCTGCAGGACCTGATGGTGTGTCTCCGTCCTGCCTGAGAGTCTGCTCCAACGAGTTGGCCCCCATCTTCACCCGGATCTTTAACAGATCACTGGAGCTGCGTGAAGTGCCTTCCTGCTTCAAACGCTCCATCATGGGCTGCACGGTGGCGCAGTGGTTTAGCACTGTGGCAGCGCAGTTTTACCCTCGGCCGGGGGACCGCGGGGATCATGAGATCGTGGGTTCGATCCCAGCCCCCGACCAACAGTGAGCTGTGTGGAGTTTGCATGTTCTCCCCGTGTTGCGCGGGTTTACTCCGGGATTTCTCCGGTTTCCTCCCGCACACCAAAAACATGTAGGTTTAGGGCGCTCGCACAGGCAGCGACCAGCAGCCAGTGGCTTGTCACCAGACTGCAAACCAAGTCTACCTACGGGTACAAATAAGTAACAAAAAAAAAAAAAAAAAAAAAAAAAAATCATCATTCCAGTTCCCAAGAAACCCTCTATTACAGGATTAAACGACTACAGACCTGTTGCCCTGACCTCTGTGGTCATGAAATCCTTGGAGAGATTGGTGCTGAACCACCTGAAGGTCATCACAGGCCCCCTGATGGACCCACTGCAGTTTGCCTACCGGTCAAACAGGTCAGTGGATGATGCAGTGAATATGGGACTACATTACATCCTGCAACACCTCGACTCCCCAGGGACGTACGCCAGGATCCTGTTTGTCGACTTCAGCTCAGCGTTCAACACCATCATCCCAGGCATTCTTCATCAGAAACTCCTCCAGCTCAAGGTGCCCCCCTCCACCTGCCAGTGGATCTCCAGCTTTCTGACTGACAGGTGGCAACAGGTGAAGCTAGGGAGATTTACATCCAGCTCCCGAAAAATTAGTACTGGCGCCCCCCAAGGATGTGTCCTTTCCCCACTGCTCTTCTCCCTCTACTCCAACGACTGCACCTCAGAGGACCCTTCGGTGAAGCTCCTGAAGTTTGCGGACGACACCACAGTCATCGGTTTGATCCGGGATGATGATGAGTCTGCATACAGGCGGGAGGTGGAGCAGCTGATCCTCTGGTGCAGCCAGAACCATCTTGAACTTAACCCAGCCAAAACGGTGGAGATGACTGTGGATTTCAGGCGACACCCCCCTTCATTCCCCCCACTCACCATCCTCAACAGCACAGTGTCCACTGTGGACTCCTTCAAGTTTCTGGGTACCACAATCTCCCGGAACCTGAAGTGGTCCTCCCATATTGACACTGTCCGGAAAAAGGCCCAGCAGAGGTTGTTTTTTCTGCGTCAGCTCAAGAAGTTTGATTTGCCTCAGGAGCTGCTGGTTGTCTTCTACACCGCCATCATCCAATCTGTCCTCTGCTTTTCCATCACTGTCTGGTTTGGATCTGCCACTAAACAGGACAAGACCAGACTGCAGCGGATCATTAAGTCTGCGGAGAGGATCATTGGTACCGACCTACCCTCCATTGAGAACTTATATCGGTCCATAACCAGGAAACGGGCGGGAAACATCTGTGCTGACCCATCACACCCCGGCCACAAACTGTTTGAACTTCTATCTTCTGGTCGTCGTTACAGATCACTGAAGGTCAAAACCACCCGTCACAGGAACAGTTTCTTTCCTCAAGCCATCACTCTGATGAACTCCTAACATTCACCTAGTCCTACCTGTTGCTGTACTCATGACTTTTCATCCATTATTACATTGCACATAACTCTCACACTGCTTTTTACTTCATTCACATTATATCACTGAATCTGAGTCCACATTGAAATACTGTGTGATTGTATATTTTTTCATATATTTCTGCAAAGTGTGGTTAGTCCGAGTAAATAACTGCATATATTCCTGTATATATTTGCATCCTTTTATAGAAACGTGGACAGACTGTAATTTACTGTACATACTCTGGTTGTCATTGAATCCTTATTTAAATCCTTCACCTGAACAACGAGAGCAAGTTTTTAGCCAAAGTCAAATTCCTTGTATGTGTTGTGCATACTTGGCCAATAAAGCTGATTCTGATTCTGATTCTGATTTAAGGCCCATGCTTTGATGTGACCATCTGCCAAATTTTGACATAAAGCTGCAGACGTTTTGACATAAGCTTTGACATAATGTGGACAGAACACAAGGGAGGGGAGTTTGAATGTTGAAAAAAACTGCATCCAAACTAAGAGTTTGATTTGGAAAGGTATTTCTAAGGTTTTTTGGACCAACAAGAATGACTTCAGTCTTATCTGAATTTAATAGCAGGAAATTGCAAGTCATCCAAGCTTTGATTTCCTAAAGACAGGCTTCTAACTTGGCTAATTGATTACTATAATCTGGCTTCATTGACAGGTATAATTGTGTGTCACCTGCATAGCAATGAAAATGTATACAGTGCTTTCTAACAATGTTGCCTAACGGAAGCATATATAAACTAAAAAGAGTAGGGCCTAGCACAGATCCCTGTGGAACTCCATGACTGAGCTTTGAGTTGAAAGAAAACTCATTATTGACATAAACAAACTGGAACCTATCAGATAAATAAGATCTAAACCACTGCAACGAAGTTCCATTAAGTCCAGCATAGTGTTCTAATCTATCAAGTAGAATATTATGATCGATAGTATCAAAAGCTGCACTAAGGTCTAAAAGGACAAGTACAGAAACAAGTCCATTATCAGATGTGATAAGAAGGTCATTAGTGACCTTCACTCAGGCTGTTTCAGTACTATGACGGATTCTAAACCCAGATTGAAACTCTTCAATTAAACCATTTCCCTGCAAGTGGTCAAATAATTGCGTAGCAACAACTCTTTCTAAGATTTTTGAAATGAAAGGGAGATTAGAGATTGGTCTATAGTTAGCTAAAACTCCTGGATCCAGCGTTGGCTTTTTGAGTAAGGGTTTAATTACAGCAGTTTTAAAAGCCTGCGGTACATGGCCTAAAATTAATGAAGAATTGATTATTTAAAGAATAAAGAAGTGTGGATTACTTCTTTTTTTTTTTGCTCCAAGTGATTAAAAAATGAATTGTTGAGAGTTTTGCCATTCCTTAGGCCTTGTCTTTTATTACATTGCAAAATGGTACTTACACCCCATAGGGTGGATCTTGTTGGTGCTGAACTGAGCTGTTGAATTTCTGCAAATGACTTGTGACTCAGTTTTCATTTTTGATGATAATATTGATTCAAATAAATCAAGGGTTTTATATAGCCGCTCTAAAGGGCTAGGAAACCGGTTACAAGATGCTCAAAAGCAAACCAGAGCCGAGTCTGCCCGGTGGAAAGAAAAATCAGTTGTCTACAACGAACCCTATATCTGCTATTCGATAAAATGCTATTCATGAAGTAATATTGTGTTTAAGATAAGATAAGATAAGCCTTTATTAGTCCCACAATGGGGAAATTCCAGGATTGCAACAGCACAGGGATAGCAACACTCAGATCAATAATTAAGAAGATATGGAAGATATAAATAAGAGCAGTGGATATACATACATACACATCAATATATAAATATATATACAAAGTGCGGAGCATTGTAGCGAGATTGAATAAACAGCATAACCGTCTACTTAGTTATCCTACATAGTATGAATATGTACCCATACATATTGTCACCCTCTGTAGCGACCGATACTGTCCTAGTTGTATATACTGGAGGGGACCATTGTGTAAGTCTATTGCGTCTTTTGCATTCAGTACTATTAGGTCGTCACGTTTCTTTTGCTATCTCTGCGAGCAGCCCTGCTTAGGTTATACAGTCTGACTGCCATAGGTAGGAAGGACCTGCGAAACCTCTCGGTTGCGCACCTAGGATGATGTAGTCTGCTGCTAAATGAACTCCTCAGTGCGTTCAGTATGTCCTGCATAGGGTGGGACTCGGACTCCAGCAGAGATGACAGTTTAGCCACCATCCTTCTCTCTCCCATCTCCTCCACTGGGTCAGGGTGCTGCCCCAGGACAGAGCTAGCTTTCTTGATCAGTTTGTTCAGTCTCTTCCTATCGGCTGCTGTAATGCCACTGCCCCAGCAGACCACTCCAAAAGTGATGGCTGATGCCACCACCGTGTCGTAGAATGTCTTCAGCAGAGCCCCTTGTACACCAAAAGACCTGAGTCTCCTCAGTAGGAACAGCCTGCACTGTCCCTTCTTGTAGAGTGCGTCGGTATTGTGTGACCAGTCTAGTTTATTGTTCAGATGAACACCCAGGCGCTTGTAGGATGTCACCATCTCGATGTCTGTTCCCTGTATGTTTACTGGTGCTGTGAGGGGCTGTCCTTGCCTGCGGCAGTCCACCACCAGCTCCTTAGTTTTCCTCGCGTTGATCTGGAGGCAGTTCCTATGGCACCAGTCCACGAAGTCCTGGATAAGTCCTCTGTACTCAGCTTCATCTCCGTTGGAGTTGAGGCTGACAATTGCAGAGTTGTCAGAGAACTTCTGTAGATGGCAGTGTGTTGTGTTGTGTGAGAAGTCCGCAGTATAAAGGGTAAGCAGGAAGGGAGCCAAAACCGTTCCCTGGGGGGGCCCCGTGCTACCGATGATCGTGTCGGACACACAGTCCCGGGTTCTCACAAACTGTGTCCGGTTAGTGAGGTAGTCCAGGATCCATGATGACAGGTGCTGGTCCACCCCTGCGCACAGCAGCTTGTCCTTCAGGATCATTGGTTGGATGGTGTTGAAAGCACTGGAGAAGTCAAAGAACATGATCTTCACCGCATTCCTGGGCTTCTCCAGGTGGGACAGAGAACGGTGAAGGAGGAAGATCACTGCATCCTCCACCCCAATGCCATGCTGGTAGGCGAACTGGAGTGGATCCATCGCTGGTCCCACCAGGGGGCGGAGGTGAACAAGGAGCAGTCTCTCCAGGGTCTTCATCATGTGGGACATCAGGGCCACTGGTCTGTAGCTGTTCAGGTCTTTGGGGCGGGAGGTCTTTGGTACAGGTACCACACAAGATGTTTTCCACAACTGTGGTACCCTCTCCAGCTTCAGGATCAGGTTGAAGATGAGCTCCACAATCCCACATAGCTGATTTGCACATGACTTGAGGAGCTTTGCGCTGATGCCGTCCGGTCCCTACGCCTTCCTCGCCTTGATCTTCCTCAGCTCCGTCCTCACCTGGGTCTTAGTGAGGGTCATGTTGGGGGGCTGTGTGTTGGGAGTGGGGGAGTGTTGGTGGAGTGGGGTGTGGGCAGCAGGACTCGATGTCTTTAGAGGCAGCAGTGGTTGTTGTGCAGTTGGGGGGGCAGGGCGGTTGGTCAAACCTATTAAAAAACAGGTTCAGATTGTTCGCCCACTCCCTGCCCCCCATGGCCTGGGAGGAGGTATTCTGGAGCCCAGAGATGGTTTTAAGGTTTCTCCAGACCCCACCGATGTCGCTCTGTTGCAGCTTGTCCTCCATCTTCTTCCTGAAGCTGTCCTTGCCTTCTCTGATCTTCCTCCTCAGCTCCCTCTGTATGGACTTCAGCATCTCCCTGTTCCCCGACCTGAAGATCCTCTTCTTCTCTCAGAAGTGTTTTTATCTCAGGGTTGATCCAGGGTTTGTTGTTCGAGCAACACCGTATGGTCTTGGTGGGTACGGTGTTGTCCACACAGAAGCTGATGTAGTCCGTGATGGTGTGAGTGAGGCCATCGACCATGTGGATCGCAGAGCTGCTCCCAGGCAGTGGTTTCAAAGCAGTCCTTTAGAGCATCCATTGCCTCCTCAGACCATAACTTCACTGTGCGCATGACCAGAGGTTGTCTGTGCACTAGGGGTTTGTACACCGGCAGGAGATGAACCAAGTTGTGATCCGATCTCCCGAGTGGGGGGAGTTGTGATGAGGTGTACGCCTCCTTAGTGTTTGCATAGAATAAATCCAGTGTTTTATTGTCTCTAGTGTGGCATGTGACATACTGGGTGAACGTGGGTAGAATGGGAGACACCGAAATATGGTTAAAATTGCCTGAGATGAGGAGAAGAGCATCTGGGTGTTCTGTCTGCAGCCTGCCAGTTACTGAGTGGATGACGTCACGCACTGTCCCAGCGTTCGCTGTTGGATTTGCATAAATAACAATACAGATCACGTGTGAGTATTCCGTCGGGAGATAGGTAGGCCGCATGCTAACAGCTAGCAACTCAATGTCTTTGCTACAGTGCTGTTCCTTAACCGTGATATGTCCCAGTCTGCACCAGTTGTTATTGACGTACATCATCACCCCACCGCCCCGTGCCTTCCCACTGTCTGGTGTTCGGTCTGCCCGTATTGCGTGGAAACCCTCCAGTTCAATGTTAGCATCTGCTGCTAGTCCTGTTAGCCACGTCTCTGAGAATAGGAACAGGCTACACTCCCGGTATATGCTATCATAGCTGGAGATAGCCGCTAGTTCATCTGTCTTTCCGAGTATTGATCGTACATTCCCCATAATGACAGATGGGAGGGCGGGTCTGTACCTTATATTCCTTGCCCGCCGTCTTACACCAGCACGACACCCACATCGTTTTCGTCTTAATTCTCCTGGTATGTCGAGTTTTTGCGTTAGCATCATGGGCCAGTTGAGTGCTAGTATCTGGTCCCTGTTATACTGCCTCCTGCCAGAAACAGTGGCTCCGTCCGCTGAATCAGGAGACATTTGGGTGATCTACGTGTTCGGATGGAATAAAGGTGACGCTGGATCATAAAGACTGGCAAGAGAGCCAGATAGTAACAAAAATAGGCAGAAATTGATCCGCTGTTGCAAAGGGCAGCCTACTCGTGTGGTGTCGGAAGTGAATTTGCTCTCTCGTTTGCTTTCTAAATGCATCGTGCAAAATTACATTTGGCATTTTACATTGATTGGTGATCAGCCTTTCACCCCATCCTGCTTTGGTAGAAAACTCATCATAGCCTGTAGTTCGTGACATAGAGATCCCCTCCAGCACCAAGAACATGATGTAAGGTGTGTGTCTAGAGGTGGTCCTGCAAAAGAGGACACCAAACGAATGGCGTTTTGCCATATTACCCAACTGTAACCATTGTTACTGTCTGGTATGTAGTTGCAAATGGAGAAATACCACCCAGTTTGACAAGAAAATCATTAAGTGAGTATTTCTTCATGTTGGGTCAATGAAAATACCTAAAATGGTGAAAAATGTACGTTACAAAGATGATGCTTGATTGTACATTCAATGCAGGAGTTGTCCGGAGTGTCACCGATTTTTATATATCAAGCGGGCATTGGTTGCAAAATAAAGAGGAGAAACAAGCTCTCATTGCAAAATACAAGCGTGAGATGAGGTACGCGTGCACACACACACACACACACACACACACGCACACACACATGCACACACACGAAACAGTTTCTGCTGTGATGTAGTCTGATGTTCCATTCTCTTTTAGGAGAAAACCGTGCTGATACTTTGATGAAGCCTGAGGGAGATGTCATTATGGCGCAAACTGTTTTTATAAGCATGGTTTCCCTAGTGGAATGCTGGAACTTCAACAAAGACAAAGCGGTATGAATCAGGTACACCTGCTAACAATACCGCTGTGAAATGTATGCAGTTCAGAGAGTTTTTATTAGTAATTTATTTATTTTGAGAAGAACAGATTTTGATCATCCTTCCTCTTTTCCAGAACTTAAGGCAAATATTCCTGAGGCAAATCTATGATGAGTGGGGGAGTACTGAGTCCTTTGATCCTGGGGAGATACTGCTCATGGTGTTAGCTATGGACACGGACGACGAGGTGGTGGATTCAGAGGACGACACGAATTTGTTTTCACATTGAAATGTTTTTTCTAGTAAACCTCTTCTACCCCCAACACTGTTTCTATGTTTTTAAGTGAAGCATCTAACAATTTGGTAAAACTGCACTAAACAACGTTTATAAAATACCTGATAAAAGTATCTAAGTGGTCAACATCATCATGTGTTTTGTACAAAGTTACTAAACAGTATTTGAGGTATTTGTTCCATCCTGTTTTTGTTGTTGTAAAACATACACTGTGGTCATGTATGATGTATTTACCATTTCAGCGCGTGTGTTGTGTCACACACCTTTATGCTTTCTGTTGACTGGAACTATTTTAAAAACTGTTTTCCACAAATTGAAATTTACAAATTTCATGTGTTTATTTAACTTTCCTACTTGCTATATCGTTACTTCACCGTGATTTAAAACATTCATTTGTTTTGAAAAAAATGAAACAGGTATTTGAATGACAACACAGAAAAAATGTTTAGTTGTACAGACATTTTACACTGCATATGGTTTGATGTAGTTCATTCTTTCCACACAGCCAGATTCGTAAATCCAACATACTTACATTTGTACTAACATCCCTTTCAAATAAACATTAAACTTAACCTTTTGACAACTCTAATGCAATCCAAGCCATAAACACAATATTATTTCATGAATAGCAATTTATCGAATAGCGGATATCGGGTTCGTTGTAGACAACTGATTTTTCTTTCCACCGGGCAGACTCGGTTCTGGCTTACTTTTGAGCATCTTGTAACCCATTTTCTAGCCCTTTAGAGCAGCTATATAAAACCCTCGATTTAATTGAATCAATATTATCATCAAAAATGAAAACTATTTCTTTTTAGCCAGTAACTCTATTGTGAGGGATATCACAGACACTGAAATATGTTCAAATCAAGCTATTAGCGATCACCATCCAGTATCCCTTACACTAGTAAATAGGAAAGCTACAAGGAAAACTAGGAGCTGGAAATTTAATATATCACTACTAAAAGACAAAGACTTTATTAACTACTTTAATAAAGAGTGGGAATCATATCTGGAATATAACGATGTGCCAGGAATATCCCTGTGCGTTCTTTGGGAAGCAGCAAAAGTGGTCATGCGAGGTAAAATAATCTCTTACTGTTCATATAAGAATAAAAAAGAGAAAGCACTGGTACTGAAGTTAGAACAGAAAATTAAATCACTGGAGACAACCTGTGCCATTTCTCCACAGGAACAGACACTTAACAATCTGAGAAAACTAAAGCTGGAATTAAAAGAAATTACAAACAAAAAAGCACAGTTTTTAATACAAAGACTGCATCTTGAGAAGTTTGAACACAGTAATAAATTGGGGCGATATCTTGTGAACCAGCTAAGATTGAATGAAGAAAAAACAACTATCCACTCTATTAAGGATATGACTGGAAATATTACCCACGAGCCTGAAGAAATAAATAACTCCTTCAGAAAGTTTTATGAAAACCTCTTCTCATCTCAAATTAACCCATCTGACTCAGAGATAAATAAATTTTTGGACGATATTAACTTACCACTATTAAATAATGAACAGATTGCAGCTCTGGATGCACTTCTTCTGGTGTCTGAACTCCAGGAGGCACTTAAGCACATCTCGAATAACAAAGCTCTGGGACCAGATGGTTTTCCAGTAGAATTTTATAAAGAATTCTGGCCTGTGATGGCACCTATTTTCTTTAAAATGGTGAACCAAATTAAATAAGATAATGTAATCCCTCCAAATATGAATTTGGCTAGAATAATCCTGCTCCTTAAACCTGGAAAGAACCTATGCTTCCATCTAGCTACTGTCCCATCTCACTAATGAATGTCGATCTTAAAATAATTTGCGAAGCTCTCGCCAAAAGACTGGAAAGGATAATTCCGTTTATTATACACCTAGATCAAACAGGTTACATCAAGGGTAGGCACTCGGCTAATAATACACGCAGGCTATTTAATTTAACAGACTATTGCAAGATTAATAACTTACAAACTACAATTTTGTCCCTGGAGGCAGAGAAAGCCTTTGACTGTGTTAACTGGAAATTTCTTTTTATGGTGTTAAACAAATTCAGGTTTGGTTCATCTGTCATAAACTCAATTAAAACACTATATAGCTGTCCAGCTGCATCTGTCTGAACAAATGATCAGACTTCCTGAAGCTTTAATCTCCAGAGAGGTACTAGGCAGGGTTGTCCACTCTCTCCCTCACTTTTTACCATCTTTACTGAACCATTAGCAGCAGCCATACGACAAACTGTTGATATCAGAGGTATCCAAACTGGAGTAAAAGAACACAAGTCTTTATGCTGATGATGTATTGATTTTCCTTGAAAACTCACAAAGATCTTTTCTTCAGACAGTGGCGCTCATTGATAAATTTTCATCATTAAATTAATTAAAATTAAATCACCCTTTATTGTCATTCAACTGTACAACCAATCATGTACAGTTGAACGAGATTGTGTTTTACCTATCTACTGTGTTAATCACACACACCCCAAGTGTAGAATCAGAGGGCCACTGCCATGCAATGCGCCGCCACAAATTTCCCTCCTCCATTCCATTATTGCTGAGCACCAAGCTGGACGGAAGGAAGTTCCACTTTTATATGGTCTTCGGCATGACCCGGCCGGGATTTGAACCCCTGCCTCCCAGGTGTGGGGCGGATGCTCAGCCAACTCAGCCGTCGTCGGCCTCCATCGGTCTATGACGACCATGGAAGAGAATCCTAAATGTCTACTCTGCTGGAACAGCACCGCCTGTGGCTGAACAGGCCGATGCGCAAATGGCAGTCCCTATCACACAGGTCGCACTTGTGGGTGGTCTCCGTGCTGCTGGGTCTGTGGCGGTTCTTCCTGCGGGTCCTTTTTTCATCTGCTGCAGCAGTCAGTCTCTCTTCACCCGCCTTGAGCTGTCTGGTCAGGGTGCCTCTCCATTTGGAGCGGTCCGTTGCAAGGTCCTCCCAGCGCTCTGTGTTGATCTCCAGGGCCTTCATGTCTCTCTTGCAGACATCTCTAAAGCGCAGCTGCGGGTGGCCAACGTCTCTCCTGCCAGTCGCCAGTTCTCCGTAGAGGACGTCTTTGGGGATTCTGCCATCCTCCATACGGTGAATGTGGCCTAGCCAGCACAGCCTGCGCTGCCTGAGTAGAGTGAACATGGAGGGAAGGCCGGCGCGGGACAGAACTTCTGTGTTGGGCACTTTGTCCTGCCAGGATATGTCCAGGATGTGGCGAATGCAGCGCAAGTGGAAGGAGTTCAGTCTCTTTTCCTGACGGGCGTATGTTGTCCACGTCTCACTCCCATAGAGCAGTGTGCTGATGACGCAGGCGTTGTACACTGCCATCTTCGTCTTGACAGAGAGTTTGGGATTCTCCCACACTCGTGTGGTGAGGCGAGCAAGTGTGAAGGTTGATTTTCCAATCCTCTTGTCGATCTCTGTATCAAGGGAGAGCTTGTTGCTGATCGTGGACCCCAGGTACGTGAACTGATTCACGACCTCCAGCTCATAGTCGTCAATGGTGATGGTTGGTGGTGCTTCTGTGCCTTGCGCCAAGACGTTAGTCTTCTTCAGGCTGATGGTAAGCCTGAAGTCCTTGCATGCCTGGGAGAAGCGGTCCATCAGGGTCTGAAGCTCCTGCTGTGTGTGGGTTGCGACTGCAGCGTCATCTGCGAACAGCATGTCTCTGATTAGAGCCTCGCGTACTTTGGTTCTGGCTTTCAGGCGGGCGAGGTTGAAAAGCCTGCCATCAGATCTTGTGTGCAGGTAGATTCCCTATGTTGCTGTGCTGAAGGCATGCCTCAGGAGCATAGCAAAGAAAATCCCAAAGAGGGTTGGCGCAAGTACACAGCCCTGTTTCACTCTGCTGCGTATGTTGAATGGCTCTGAGACGTTGCCGTCGTGCTGCACTATCCCCTGCATGTTGGTGTGAAACGATTCGTTGAGGCTTTGCAACTTTGGTGGGCTTCCTATCTTTGGCAGGATCTTGAAAAGGCCCTCTCTGCTGACCAGATCGAACGCTTTGGTGAGGTCGATGAAGGCGACGTACAGGGGCATGTTCTGTTCTCTGCATTTCTCCTGGAGTTGGCGGATGGAGAATATCATGTCTACCGTTGATCGCTCAGCGCAGAAGCCACACTGAGACTCGGGGTAGACACGTTCGGCAAGCTTCTGTAGACGAACGAGGACAACTCGTGCGTAGACTTTGCCAACAACGCTGAGGAGGGAGATGCCCCTGTAGTTGTTGCAGTCACTTCTCTCCCCTTTGTTTTTGTAGAGGGTGATGATCTTGGCGTCCCTCATGTCCTGTGGTACGGCACCTTCCTTCCAGCACTGGCAGAGGACGTCATGCAATGGCAGCAGTAGGGCGGTCTTGCAGTGCTTGATCAGGTCGGGGGGTATGCCGTCGTTGCCGGGTGCCTTGCCAGCGGCCAAGCTATCAATGGCCTTGCTGAGTTCGTCGATGGTTGGCTCGGCGTCAAGTTTGTCCATGGATGGCAGGCAGTCGATGGCATCAAGGGCTGATGGTGTCATGGTGTTCTGTCTGGAGTAGAGGTCAGAGTAGTGTTCCACCCATCTCTCCATCTGCTTGTTCTTTTCTGTGATCATCTCCCCAGTGGAGGATTTGAGGGGGGCCGTCTTGCTCTGAGCCGGACCAAGTACTTTCTTGATGCCATCGTACATACCACGGATGTTCCCTGTTACGGCAGCGGTTTGAATGTCTTGGCTGAGCTGAGTCCAGTACTCGTTGGCACAGCACCGAGCAGTCTGCTGAACTTTGCTTCTCGCAGCCCTGAGAATCTGGAGATTCTTCTCGTTTGGGTACTTCTTGTACTCAGCATGTTCTGAGCGCTTGGCTTCAATGACGGGGGTCATCTCGGTCAACTTGGCATCAAACCAGTCCTGTGACTTCGAGGTCTTCCTCCCAAAGGTAGCCAAGGCTGTGCGGTGGATGGTGTTTCGCAGCTCTTCCCACTTCTGCTTTGCAGATTCTCCTTCTTGTGGTACACCAAGTTCCTTCTCAAAGGTGGAGGCAAACTGCTCAACAAGTTCTGGTTGGGCTATCTTGCTGGTGTCAATCCATGCCTTTCCAGGCTGTCTAGCACGATGGAATTTCTTCAGCTGCAGCTTGACCTTGCAAAACACCAATGAATGGTCTGTGTCGCAATCTGCACTCTGGAACGAACGGGTGATTAGCACGTTCTTCAGTGAGGTGCACCTGGTCAGGATCAAGTCCAGCTGGTGCCAGTGCTTTGAGTGCGGATGTCGCCAGGAAACCTTGTGTTGGGGCTTGGTCTTGAAGAACGAGTTTGTGATGCACAGATCGTGATATGTGCAGAACTCGAGCAGCCGCTGTCCGTTGTCGTTCATTCTGCCCACTCCAAATGGTCCAAGACAGGAGGGCCAGGAGTCGTGGTCAGCACCCTCTCTGGCATTGAAGTCTCCAAGGAGAATGAGTTGTTCAGAGTTGGGGATGATCCTGACAGTTGTTGCGAGATTCTCGTAGAACTCGTCTTTTGCCTCTGGTGTGGCTGTCAGTGTTGGGGCATACACACTGACGAGGGTGACTGGGCCTTGAGTGGTGTTGAGGCCGGGGGTGAGGAGTCGTGCAGAGCCATTGCTGCCTGGTTCCACCATCTTCAGCAAGGTGTTCTTCACTGCGAAGCCCACTCCGTGTTCCCTGTGTTCGTCACTGCCCTTTCCCTGCCAGTAGAACGTGTAGTCCTTCTCTCTCAGTGTGCCTGCGTCAGCCAACCGTGTTTCCTGGAGAGCGGCGATATCCACTCCCAGTCTCTTCAGCTCATTATTGATGATGGCAGTCTTCCTGGTGTCGTTGATGTCCTTGGGGTTAGCAGCGAGTCCTGTCATCATAGTGTGGACGTTCCAAGTTCCCAGTTTTAGAGTTGGTCTCTTTTGTTTTTTTGTCTTGCCTGGTGCGAAGGTGCTCAGCCTGCTGTTCGGACTTCTCCTCATCCCCATGCACCCAATGAGGAAAGCAAGCTGTGGTGGGACAACACCTTGTTGGCTGGGGGCTGCCCAGCTTGAGGCAGGCGATAGCTGTCCAGTGAGATCCGATGATCCCTCCCACCGTCGGGAACAACCCCTGGCACCGCACTCTACGCCAATTGAGCGGTGGCTTATAACCGGTAACTGTCATTCCCTGTGTTTTGTCTATGCCAAAGGCGAAGCTGGAGTGTCCTCTCCAGTGATCCGGTGTTCTACCTTCCAGCATTGGGCGTTGGTAGGATTCAAGCCTGGGCAGGAAGATATGGAGGACAAGATGTTGCCCATGCAGCATGTCCCCCCTCTCCATGTCACTGATGAATCCAAAGGAACAGCAGGGCTGCTACAGTTTGGCACCAGCACTGTCGCAGGAGCTGCCAGAACGATGTTGAGCACAACAGAGAACTTAGGGGCTCCGACTCCAGATTTTTCCTCAGGGTTGACTCCCGAAGCCTTTCCCGTGACCGGGTGTGCCGCAAGGCAGCGGAGGTTTGAAATCAGGGTTTACTTTCCCCTAGATGGGCTACCTTCCCAGGTTGACGAGCCACCATCTACCCGAAGCATCTGGTTTTAAGGTGCCAGAGATCTGCCCTCGCCCCTTCTCCTATTAGTAAAAGCAGTTTCGCCGGGCTTAGAGACTAAACCACACGGGCAGGCTAGGAGTTGGACTTAGTTGTCAGAGGCTTTTCGAGACGCACGCCATAGGAGCATTTTATGAGCACTGGGAGCTTAACCCCAGTGCCGCTCCTGGCTATGACAACCTTGGAACCACCAACTCAGCCACCACTCCGGTTATCAGACTACTCTATTAATTGGAGTAAATCAATAGTCCTACCTATAAATTGTAATTTCTCAAATACATCTGTAGCAACATCTGGCTTTGGTTAAATCTATAAAATTATCCTCCATGTTAAAGACATTGTTTCACCCAGGAAAGTCTGATCTCAGGACTGTTTCTTCACCCCAGAACCACTATGGAAAACAACATTCCTTTGTTAAGCAAGCCATAAGGAATGCTTTTAACGTATTAAGTTACATCATAAATAACAAACTTCCTTGCTCACAAGGCAGTTTTATTAGTTAACAACTCCAGACATCCATAAACTCTGGAACTGCATTTCAAAAGTCTCTAGGATTATTCACCGCTCGACATTACCCCCTGGTGGACGTCTCTGGAATAGACATTCACTTTTGACTGTACACTGATGAACTGACTCTCTTTCTTCAAGTTTCATTTCTCAGGACAATTCTAAGTACACTATTTGTTGAAGATCACCACCTCTGTAGGACTCTGATATTCGGTGTGGACAATCATTTGGGTGTGAAAGATTTCATTAATCTTGATTTTAAATGTGTGCATGAATGTTTTAATGCTTAAATATCTTATTTTAATGCATATTAAATATTAGAAGGACCAGTATAAAGTGCATGAATACCTGACTTAGTTTAGTTTATATATGTATATGCATAAAATAGAATTTTGAAATTGTTTAAGATGTCTATTCTCATGTTGGAAAGTTTACTCAAGTCATCTGTTGGGTATCAGCCAATCACCAGCCAGCATATGCTGGACAACAGCTCTCTCCATCTTATTCGTCAGTTACAAACAAAGGACTGGTTTCTGATTGGACTAAAGTTCATAGAACGCCCACGACAGGAAACTATTGGCTTATGGTCATGTAAATCACCGGGACCCCGCGGAAGTTGTCTGAGTTATAAGAGGGGAGACACCCTCACTCAGGAGAGAATTACAGAGTTGCAGTATTACAGAGAACATGGAGTATTGTGTTTGTGTAAACGTCTGTGTGTTTTAATATTTTCCCTTTTAAACGTCTGGGAATTAACTCTTTCTTTCCTGAGCTCAAAATCTTCGTTAAATGAAGTCAAACTTCATACTTCACAGGGGTTTCTGTTTTTCTAACTTTTTATCCTGTTAAACTGTCTTTAAACTCACCGTTGTGTTTTTCAAGGGACTGACTGACCATTCGTCTCCAGACTGGAAGCCATTTCAGCCAACTCCACAAAGTCAGAAGAATTTCTTTGAATTTTGTCATTTGGATCAGATTTGTAATTATTCTCAAATTCCCTTGGGAGAAGCCGCTGACCCATGAAAGCCTCGATGCAGCTCGCCTTTACAGCTGCCCTGAAGAAACCACTGTCACCATCTTTGCTTGATTTCAGTCCAACTGTGTTCGCAGTCAAAATCCAGCCTTGTGACTGCTTGACTTTGAAAGTTGTTGGACTGTGGACTTTGGAAAATTCATCTGCGGGCAGATATTTCCCTTATAATCTACAAAATCTTCAGTTGAGGAAGCAGCTGAAAGGACAACAACGCAAGGAGTCACGTGAGCTGTATTCTTTGTTCCATCTGCTGAAAGTGAATAAAACGTCTGAGATTTGAGAATAATTCAGAATCTGATCAGATACAGAATTAAAAGAGAATTAAATAACTCTTCTTTTTATTAAAATTCCGTTCTTACTTCCTTAGAATAATTCAGAATATTTCATATAATTAGTTATAATTTTCTGTATAAATTTGTGTCCAATTTATTTATATTTCCAGCACAGTGAATTCAGTTTATATTTCCATGATGGTTCTACAGATGTGTTCACATTCTTTTATTCATTGTCCCAGTTACAAATTTAATGTGATGGCTTAATGTTGATCATTTCACTTGCTCACAGGTTCTTGGAATGTAATGTCATTTAATCATAATTTCATTTAATAAATCTGTAATCTTGAAAGAGAAGTCGCCAGTGGATTCCTTTCTGTGATTGTTCTAAGTCCCCAGTATCGAATTCATGAATAATTTGAGACTGATTAATTAATTAATTAGTTCAGGTATAAAGACGAATTATTAATAATTTGTCCAATTAAATTGGACTGGTGCCCCAACAAGTGTTATATAGTGTTTTCTGGTGTGTATGTGGGGATTTGGAGGCAAACTCCCATTTCCACATACACTTCCAAGTCTGAATAAAATAATCTTTATACGTGATCATAATTATAAATGATAAAACACTACACATCTACTATTCCAATACAATCAGGTAATATTAAATATTTAGGAATATTTTGGGCTGCACGGTGGCGCAGTGGTTAGCACTGCGGCAGCACAGTTTACCCTTGGCCGGGGGATTGTGGGGATCGTGGGATCGTGGGTTCGATCCCAGCCCCCGACCAACAGTGATCTGTGTGGAGTTTGCATGTTCTCCCCGTGTTGCGTGGGTTTACTCCGGGATTTCTCCGGTTTCCTCCCACATGCCAAAGACATGCATGTTAGGTTAATTGGCTGTTCTAAATTGTCCCTAGATATCTGTTTCCTATAGGCCCTTAGAATAGAGGGTTAGTATTAATGAAAGCGCTTTGAGTGGTCTTTGTGACTAGAAAAGCGCTATATAAGTGCAGGTTAGTTAGTTAGTTAGAATAGATATTTCCCCCAGGCTCTCGGAGTTATTGCGACTAAATCACATTCCCCTTTTAAAAACAATACAAGATGACCTTACGCGCTGGAGGACTACCTATATCACTAATGGGAAGAGTTGCAACTGTTAAAATGATGGTCCTTCCTGAAATCAACTATTTGTTCTCAATGATTTTTTACCCAACCATCAATGGCCTGGTTTAAGTCTCTAGACTCAAATAAAAGTAAATTTTTATGGAAGGATAAAACATCATGGATTAGTTTAAAAACTCTTCAAAAAGCGAAAGAGTGCGGAGGCTTAGATCTACCAAATTTTTATAATTACTTTTTAGCCAATAGACTGCGGTTTGTTTCTAAATGGACAAAATCAACCCTACTAGGAAACCTGTGGTTAGATGCTGAACAGGCTCTCTGTGGGTCGCTAAATATCTCTGACTTACCTGTTATAAGTCCCTGTATTAAACACCATGACTGTTTTAAAAGCATTAATATCAGCTCCTCTCTGACAGCTTGGTGGAAATTTTTAAAAATAACGGGGTCTACATTTGTCCCCTGTAAACTCACGCCCATTTGGAATAATCCTGATATCTTGCAACAAAAGAGGACATTAAATTTTCCACTCTGGCAAGAGAAGGGAATAAATAACTTAGAACATCTTATGTCAAGGTGGAAATTTTATCCAATTTAAGGAACTAGTCTCACAGTACGACATCACTGATAAAAAGTATTTTGAATACCAACAGCTTAAATCCATAATAAAAGCAAGATTCAATCTTAACCAGACAGATTTAGAGATACCAGTTAAGGTGACAGAGTTTCTAAATCTTCGTTCCCCTAAATTGATATCGAAAATATATGGACTATTATCAAAACTGGATGAGTCCATATCTCTTCCAATATCAAAATGGGAGACAGACCTATCGAAAGTTCTACATAGAATTCATTACACAGGACAAAGGATGTTCAAAATGGGCCTAAGTCACACAAATATCTACTCTCACTGCACCAGCAACGTCCCGGATAGCTATATGCATGCTATGTGGTCCTGTGCACCGGTTCAAAAGTTCTGGCGGAAGACATGTGAGAACTTGTCGGCATGGCTTGGGTATAGCATCCCATCCTCACCCACACTTTGCATATTAGGTGATTTAAGTGAAATAAATATAGATACAAGGATGTCACACATGGTTCTCACCGCCTTATGCATCGCAAACTATACTCATGAATTGGAAATCAAGAAATTACTTATGCATGACTTATTATAATAACTTACTATTAGATTATATTAGCCTGGGGAGAATGTTAGCCTCCTCAGATAATCAATTGGCAGAATTCAATTCTCTCTGGTCCCTGCTTATTAATTCTATAACCTGAGGGGTGGCGGGCGGTGGCTCGCTCTCCTTGGTGCCTCTGGCGGCTGGCTGCGTCCCGACAGCGGGTGCCCGGGATGGCCGTGTGTCTGGCCTGGGGGGGTTGGTCGGGGGTGGGCTGTGGGGTGGGCCGTGGCCCTTGGCCGGCTGGCCTCACCTCCCAGAGGGGTCTGGGTCTGGCCCTGGACCCCTGGTGCTGGGGGGGGGGCGTTCCCCCCTGGGCCGGGGTCGGGTGTACACCAGTGGTGAGGGTTGGCCTCAGTGCGTCCTTGCACGGCAGGGTCGTGTTCTGCCTGGGGCCCTGGCGGCACCCTGGGGCAGGTGCCTGAGTCCTGGGTCGTCCTCCCCGTCCACTGAGGTCTGCGGGGGTGTGTGTGTGTGTGTGTGTTGTGAGTGGGCAGGTGGGGCTGTGTGTGGGTGTAGGTGGGCATGTGTGATGGTGGGTGGGGGTACGTGTGTGTATGGGCACGGTTACCTGTGGGTGGATGTCTGGGGGTGGAGGATGTGTGTATAGGTAGGAGAACTTCATTGGGTGGCGGGGGTGGGGCAGTCCATCTAGGGGCATGAGGGTTGGCATTTCGGGACCTGCTTGTCCCGGCTGCCCTGCTGTTGTGTGGTGGGTTGGGAAGCTTTGTCACATTGCCCCTGGTGTCATTGGCTGTGGGTGTGTGTTGGTGCTCGGGGGTGGTTGGGGGGGGGGGGGGTCTGTTGGCACAGGTTGGTGGCTGTGTTTCCACTGGGCTGCTCCGGGGTGGCTGTGGCTGCAGGGCGGCCTGCTGCTGTTGGTGTGCATCTGGGGTGGGTGGTTGGTGGGCTTGCGTGGGCGGTCAGGGATGTCGGTTGGCATGTGGGGTGCCGTGTGGGTCTGGCCCATTGTTCACTATTGTGACTATTGTTGTTGTCCATGTTTGTGTGTGTAAGATGAGTGGGAATGGGTATGGCTGCCCCATCATGTTTGTGGTGCTGGGAGTGCTGGGAGCACTAGGGTGCAATGCTGGTGGGTCCTGGGCTACTCGCACTGGCGGACCTCACCCTGGGTTGGGATTTGGGGGCAGTGAGTAGCCTCATGAACCAGTCTGCGAGCTGGCTCCTGGGAGAAGGACGGCTTTTAGACCGCCTCCCTCCCAGTCTTATTTCCTGCCCTCCCTTCCCCCTGACTCTGGGTGGAATATACATCTTCTTGGATACATTTAGGGCTTTGGGGTGGGGGGTGTGGGGTGGGGGGGGTGTGGCACTGTGTCGGCAAAGGGGATACCTTTGCTGCGCGGTGGGGCTGTCCTCACCTCAATTTTAATTGCATTTTAGACACTGGGGGCTTGGGGGGATAAGAGCCCTGCTGCCCATCGTAGTGGCTAGCGGTGCTCCAATCACCATCCCCCCAATTTTAATTGCACTTTGGTAGTCCACACATTTACACACAATCATATCATATAACCGACATACACCCACCATGTTTTGTGCAGGGGGGAGGGGGTGGGGGTCTTCCCCCACCCCTGTTGCCCTCCTCCTGCTGGGGGTGTGGGGGCCCGGTGGGGAGCCTGGGACCCGCCATGTTGTCAAAATCCCTGGGTGCTACTGAATGTACAACCAAGGGAGTGAGAGCGGTAGTGAATATGAGAGTAAGTGAGAGTGAGGGGGTGATGAATGGAGGTTTTGATGGTGGGTCGGATTTGTGCGGTGCTTTGCGTGTCAGGTGGGATCTTGGGGTGCCTGCGGTGGTCTGCTGTTCAGTCACTCAGGTGGGCGCCGGGGGGTGTGGGTCTGCCTGCTTCTGTGGCCTGTGCCGGCGGACTCCCTGGCCGCTGCCGGGCACTAGTGCGCGTTCAGGCTCGCTGCATCTGCTTCACAGCCGCCTTAAGTAACAAGGGTGAATGAGAGGTGAGATTGAACAGGTACAGGAGTGAGAGAGAATGGGTGGGTCCGGGTGAGTGAGAGTGAGAGAGTGCAAATGGGTGCGCATGGGTGCATGTGGGTGTGAAGGTGTGGGGAGGGGTGGGTTTGCAAGTCAGGAGGTGCTGGATTAAGGGGGTTAGTGCCTCTCGGCAATGTGGGCTCCCCTGGGTGGGGAGGACATCTTTGGGCATGGGGGTCCCCAGGGTGTGCGGTGGTGACACTGGGGGGGGGGGGAGCGGGCCCACTGTGGGGGTGCCTGGGGGGGTGTTTGCGTAGGGGAGTGCAGGCCGGTCTCCAGCCCGGGGGGTGGGGTTTCTGGCTTCCTGGCACCTAGGGCCCGGGGGCAGGCATTGGCCCCGCTGGGGGGGTAGGGGGCTGGTGGGTCTGGGGGTGTCGGCTCACCCCGCCAGCCGCCTGGCAACCTGGCCTCCCGGCCTCCCTCGAACATCCCTCCAGGGGCAGATGTCTGGCTTTCCTAGGGCTTGCTGACCTCGGACGTTTGTGCCCTGTGGGGGTTGGTGGTGCTGCTTTACCTGCTCGGGGTTCCCAGGGAGAGAGCTGCTGCCACAGGCCCCCCGCTTCATATGTTTCCTGACAAACCACTAACATGCACACACTTATTTTGCACACGCTCTCATATATACGCATGCAGACGCACACGCACAAGTGTCTCTCCTTTTACAGGTGCGGAACCAGACTCGTGTTGAGACATCTTCGGTGGAAGAAACAGTTTGTCTTCTGTTTGTTTTAGTTATTGGTTTGTTTGTCTTTTTGTCTGTTCCCCTCCCTTTTCTTTCCCCCTCCACACACTTCCTTTCCCTCTACCTATCCTGTCAGGTCTTCCATGGATAAAATAATTAAAATAAAGTATTAAAAGTTTTTACAGGAGGAGTTTACAACAGTATACAATAGATATTTAGATACTGTATAAGCTCCTCTTGGCAAAGTAAATCTGTTTTGGCACAATAAGGGCGACAGATCCCTGTTCTGCTTGCCTAGCTGCCTGACAAGACAAGGGGGAAAAAAAGTATAACTATTTTAATGTGGCCATTAAGTTTGAAGTCTTTGAAAGCAAATCTCGTGACATTTGAGTTGCTGGCAAAGAAAAAGTTTGCAGAAAAACTGACTTCCCACCATCACCGCCGACTCACTCTCCTTACAGGATTTTGTACAGCTTACTTGGTAATGGAAGAGAATTCTGGTGCTTATTTGGTCACTCTGACTGATGTGTGTTTTGTAAAATGAACAAACTAAAAACATGTCACTGGTTATCCTTGAAAGCTGTTTCCACCCAAATCTGTCATCACAATCACACCGAGAGGTGCAGCTCCTCAGAATTTCTTTTTAAAGGAACGGTGCAGAAGTCTGCCTGAACTTTTCTGTGTATCCTGCTTTTAAAACCAGAAGTGGTGTCTCTTCGCTTCAGGCTTGAAAAATAGTTGGACATAGGGCTCCCCCATGTTTCTCCACATTTGTCGATCCTGTGTGAGTCTGAACTACTTTTCTGTGATTTGTGGAGACTAGTTCATGTCCTTAGAAGGCAAGTATTCTTCGCTATTTGAGCAGTTTTGTCTCCAGTTTGTGTGTGTGTGTGTGTGTGGTGGGGGGGAGGATAAGGGGTTGCTGATCCCCCTCATACAGGTGATAGCTTATGTTACATGGGGGGCAGACCCCAGTTGAAAAAGGCTTTGGAATGTGAATGAACCCAGAGTAACACGATATCTTTGGTCTGGCCCCTACAGTCACATTCAACATCTGTGGAACTTGTCTGTTTAGCTAAGATAATGGTCTTTTCTTATAAAAGTATTTAGTTGTTTGAAAATTTTAATCATCAGTTGTTTATGCAATATTTTTTTCTGTAGGAACCCTTATCGGAATGTGCTCAGGAAAATCCAAAAAGTTGATGCTACACTTTTGTGAAAATCTAATTTGAAAAAAGTCTTTGCTTCCTCTGTGTGTGTGTGTGTGTGTGTGCGCGCGCGCGTGTGTGTGTGTGTGTGTGTGTGTGTGTGTGTGTGTGTGTGTGTGTGTGGTGGCCAGACAGCCAAATGGAGATGTCATTTAAGGCCCATGCTTTGATGTGACCATCTACCAAATTTTGACATAAAGCTGCAGATGGTTTGACATAAGCTTTGACATAATGTGGACAGAACACAAGGGAGGGGAGCTTGAATGCTGAAAAAAAAACTGTAGACTGATTTAATAAGTTTTTTTTTTTGAATGCACGATTGAGGGAGATGTGAAAATATTTTGTAGTGATCAAGAAAAACATCCATGATTTAAAATGGGTTTTTTTTTACCCACCCTGTACAAAAGCTCAAGTCATATGGGATGGTAAAAGAACTAGCAGATGCACAGACGGCCAAAATACTCTCCAAATTCTGGTTTAAAGTTGTCATGAGCGGTTGAAAAAGAACTCTGCCTTAAAGTTATAAAACTTTTTTTCAGATCACAGCAGATGAAAAAAGGTTTGATGGATTAAAAATAATTTAACGGTTGGTAAATATCATGTACAAGTTGTGGGATGTTTTACAGAATGGTTTCACGCAGACAATCATTAGAACACTGTTTTATGGTCATTTAAAAATGTAAACACAAAATATAAAATGCTTTTATAGGAGAAATGTTAAATTTTCTAGTATCAGCACAAAATAAACTCTAATCATCACAAGCATACAGATAAGTTTTTTTTTAAAGTTGTTATACTAACATTTTTTGTCATTATTGGGTTGTTTGATTAAGGAAAAAATGAGGGAAGTGGGTGCGAAAATGCACATTTGAAGGCTTACTTTTTGCACAGTTCAATCTATCTCAGTTTCGCCCAAAGAGCTCTGGATCACCAATGCGCTGTTTTTTTCCTATGTCGGGTTGACCCCTGACTGGGATTGGGGATTACCCCGCCTCTAGAACGCCATTGGGTAGGCCATGGGGTCTGTCTCCATTTTGGCTTGGGCAAAAATGGCTGGTTTGGAAATCTTCTTTTAAAATTGGAGGGCGCGGTTAGTTGTAGGAGGCACCGTCAGGGGCAAAATGGTTGACTGGTTGGGTGGGGTTAGTTGTGGGGGGTGCTGTCGGCCACAGGGGTCTGGATGCAGCTCAGACAATCCTCTTTTTTCGAAGGTAATCCTCGACCGATCTGGACCAAAAGCTGGAGGCAGGTGTCTCACTGATCAGATGTAGCCGCTAACCCACACTTGTGGTGAGTTTTTTTGTTTTTTTCATTGTTTAATTTTCTGATTTTATTTAATGATCCAATTTTCACACGTGTCATGGTGTAGTTCCATTTGTTAACCGTAGGGGTATGCCTGTATGTCACCATTGAACAGCCCCTTCAAACCCTCCCTCGCCGCTCATTGGCTGAGGCCGGATCAGACAGTTTATAAACCTCAAAATCATATCTGTTTGAATGATTTATTTTAACATGTTTCATCAGTATAAGAATCAATTTAAATAGATAAATAAATAAAATTCATAATGATAATACATAAAAACACAATCATTATACACATGGGAACGGAGGGGTGGGGTGGGCAAGGGGGAGTGTGTGTGTGTGTGTGTGTGTGTGTGTGTGTGTGTGTGTGTGTGTGTGTGTGTGAATAGCAGGATCTGTAAACCTCCTTGTTCATGAGAAAAAGCGCTATCGCCGTTTACCATTTTATTTTGTTAAAATTGAAAGTTTATTGTTTAATGTTTAGTTCTGAGATTGTGCATTATCTTTTTTCTGTGCGGTGTTACCTCAGCCATATGTATATAAAACTCTGCAACTACAACATGCGCCGTCCCCACCATTTCCCGTATGTTAACATTCCATTCCCACGCTCAGCCATCAGGGCGGGGGTCAAAGGTTGTCATGGATCAAAGGATAATTACGGATCAAAGGTCGTTGCTGATCAAAGGATAAATTATGGATCAAAGGTCGTCGCTGATCAAAGGATAATTATGGATCAAAGGGGAGGTCAAGGGCAGGTCAGGTCAAAGGGGGTGGGGTGTGGGTGGGGTAAGGGGTCATAAACCTGTCAAGAGCAGTTTGATGGAAGCTGGCCTATATTATCTTCTTCTTTGGTTGCTAACCAACCCAGTGTGAGTCTGAGGGCATTTTTGATGATGCCAACAGAACCTTAATGGATGGAAAAATAAAAGATTTGAGGTCCTGCATGGAACATTGATAAGCAGAGTAGAAAGTAGATAAATTCTGTGTATAAAGGTTATGGACAAAATGGGTGACAAAACACAACCCACTAGAGTCCATTTGTAACAAGGAGCAGCGGTAGCGCAGGTGTAGTGTGACCGACTACTGATCGGAGAGTCAATGGTTCAATTCCCGTGCTGTCTGCTTGTCGAAGTGTCCTTGAGCAAGACACTGAACCCCCAGTTGCTTCTGGTGGCCTGGTTAGCGGCTGTGTGTATTGCAGCTCTGCCGCCATCAGTGTGTGAATGGGTGGACTGCAGGATCTGTAAAGCGCTTTGGTCATCCTAGATAAGAAGAAAAGCGCTATATAAGTGAACACCATTTACAAGAGGCAAATTTGATATTTTGCAGACAATGTGGAGAGGTTCCATATTGTTCACCTGTATAGGGAGCATGTAAGGAACATGTACCAATGTCCCTAGTACCCTATAATAATACTTTTAGTTAATAAAAAAATAGATTAAAAACAGTGTGCAGGCAGTTAAGTGAAGTATGCTAGCTTAAACAGATGGGTCATGAGTCTGGAATTAAAAAGGGAAAGAGTCAATATTTTTAATGTCAGGTGGTAAAGCGTTCCAGAGATGGGGAATGGAGCAGCTGAATGTCCTGGTCCCCATGATGGCGGGGCACAGCGGATGGAGGGGACAGTGAGGTGAAGAGAGGAGGAGGAGCTGAGGGAGTGGACGAGGGTGGCAACGTGGACCAGGTTTGACAGATATGGAGTGGGAAGATCATGGCTGGCCTTGAAAGTGTACAGAAGGATTTTGAAAATTGATGTTGGACTTTACCAGGAGCCAATGAAGCTGCTGAAAAATGGGGATAATGGGATGAATACAGGGGGTTTGGTGATTATACAGGTTGCAGAGTTCTGAACCAGTTGAAGCTTATGGTATTTGTGAGGAAGACCAAAGAGAACAGAAATGCAGAAGTCAATGTGGGAAGTGACAAGTCTATGAATAAGGATGGAGTAATATGTGGAGTGAGGGAGGGACGGAGATGGTTTATGCTGCCATCACTAGCCTGGCTCACTGGCTTAGACAAAGGAGGGAGACCACACAGAGGTGCCAATTTAAGCAATAATTTATTTGTTAAAGTGAAGAAATAAAAGCAAGTGTCTGTAATAATCAGTGGTGTGTGCATGGGATGCGTGAGACAAACAAAGCACCAAACAGTCACTAGCCAGTCCAGTTACTACACGTCTCTGTCAGGGGTTGCTACCATGCCCAGCGGCCAACCCAGAAACCAGAAAGCCCAATGGCTACAAACAATACAGGACTGCCAGCACAGCCCAACCAGGTGATAGAAAACAGAACCAGAGCAGGCAGCAGGCAGAGCAGAGCAACAGGAAGGCAATCGACCTCCAGCGGGAGCAGAACGCTACTGTGAAGCTCACAGAGATGGCTTTATAGACACCTCCCAGCCAGGGGGGGATCCTTTCAGCTCCACCTACAGTACAGGAAAAAACACCGAGAGAGGTCCGACTCCAGATAGGAGTGGGCCATAACAGCGCCCCCCCCCCCCCAAAAAAAAGGGCTGCCCTATTGGGAAGACCGACAGACTGATTTACAAACAGTTTCCCCAAATAATTTATCATTCACTTGTGGAGAGAGGAATAATCAGGCCAAGCATTCAAAGCAGACAAACTTTATTCACTCTCTCACATCTCTCAGAATCAGAAAACATTGACCTCATGTTGCAGGGCCTCTCCTTTATATTACAACACTCACACCCCCTGCTGCCTGAGGTCTTGCATCACAATTCATTCTCGCATCACAATTCCTATTGTCCCCCAGCCGCTTAATCCCCATGCTCTTCCGGCAGAGGAATTTACTGCCTCTCCCTTCCTTCCAATCTGAGATGAATACCACAGCATGGGTCCCCCATACCGCCCCCCCCCCCCCAGAGTCTCAGACTGAGCCTTAACTCTCACGTCCTCTCGGCTTCAGCCTCCTCCCATTTCTGCTGTAACGAGGGGTCTTCTGCTCCGTGGCGCTGCTGTGCTGGTGGGGGGGGGGGGGTTCCTGGGTGTGTGTCTGTCTGTGGGTGGACAATGGAGGGGGGGAACATTCAGCATGCTCGTGTGACTGCTCTGATGAATCGTTTACCTGGGGAGTTCTCAGTGGGGGTCTTCCACACCGAGGAGCTCGAGCCAACATCACCTGCTCGTCTGCCACCACAAAGGTGGGCTTAAGCCTGTCTATACAGATTTTCTCCTGGCGACCGCCCAAGTCTAACACAAAATGTTTGTCCCCTGGTTCCAGCACTCTGAACGGGCCATCGTAGGGTGGGCGCAATGGGGGCTGGTGGGCATCGTGCCTGACAAACACGAACGCCGCGTTTTTCAAAATTTTTGGCACAAAAGCACGTGGAAAACACTGGTGGGCCGGGCCAGGTAGCATGCCTGCGTCTGCACTATGCCGTGAATGCGGGGACGGGTGGGTGTTTGGCGTGGGGTTATCTGGTAAAAATTCCCTGGGGAGCCGCAGCAGCTGAGAAAAAAACAGCTTTCCTGGGGAAGCCTCCAAATCCTCTTTTGGTGTGGAACGCAACCCTAATAGAACCCACGGCAACCAGTCCACCCAATTTGTATCCGTAAGCAAAGCCCTGAGCGCTGCTTTCAGTGACCTATGGAAACGCTTGCATAACCCATTGGCCTGTGGGCTGTACGCAGTTGTGCGATGAATTGCGACGCCCAGGCTCCGGGCCATCGCGGACAAGAGGTCGGAAACAAACTGAGGGCCCGGATCGGACGTGATGTCCGAAGGGGCGCCAAAACGTGCCACCCATGTTGTCAAAAAGGCGCGTGCCACATCTGCGGACGCGGTGGAAGTTAGCGGGACTGCTTCTGGCCATCGTGTGGTGCGGTTCACCACTGTCAGGAGGTGCGTGAACCCCTGCGATGGTGGGAGGGGGCCCACGAGGTCCACGTGAACGTGGTCGAACCTCTTAGCCAGGATATGGAACGGCTCCAAAGGGGCCTTTGTGTGCCTGTGCACTTTGGCTCGTTGGCACGCTACACAGGCTGCAGCCCACTCTTTCCCCTGTTTGCGCAGGCTCGGCCAGACGAACTTCGCTCCCACCATTTTGACTGACGCGCACACTCCTGGGTGTGCCAGGGAGTGAATGGACTCAAAAACGCGGCGGCGCCAAGCGCGTGGGACCACCAGGCGCGGGCGTCATGTGGAGATGTCACAGATTTGGGGGGGGGGCATCTTGCAGTACCCTGCTCTCCAGCCATAACCCTGTTGGTCCAGACTGGAGTGCGCGCACGTCCGCATCACCAATCTGCTCTGCGGCCATGGCCATGTAATCTATCCCTACGTAGACTGGGGCCACTACTGTGCGCGAGAGGCAGTCTGCCACCACATTAAGTTTACCGGCCACATGCTGAATATCGATCGTAAACTCCAAGATCACAGCCAGCTGTCTCTGCTGCCAGCCCGACCATGGTTCCGAAACCTTGGCCATCGCGTACTTTAGCGGCTTGTGGTCCACGAACGCAGTGAAGTTGCGCCCTTCCAGGCAGAACTGGAAGTGGCGTATGGCCAGGTGGAGAGCCAGTAACTCTCTGTTGAACGCGCTCAATGTCGTGCAAAGACCTGCTAATAAAGGCGAGTGGCTGCCAAGAACCGGCGACGTATTGCTCCACGATGGCCCCTATGGCCACGCCCAAGGCATCAGTAGTGAGTGCCATCCGAGCCGCCGGGTCCAGGTGTTCCAGTAGTGCAGCGTTTGCCAGGGCTGTTTTAACCTCAGAGAATGCCTGCTCCCACTCAGGAGTCCAGTCGACTCTGTCCACTGGTTTCCGTTTCTTGAGTGCAGCGTACAATGGCTGCATGGGCTGGGCTGCGCGGGGGAGGAACCGGTTATAAAAGTTAACCATCCCCAAAAACTCCTGCAGCGCCCTGACCGTTTGAGAAAATTCGCCACTGCGTGCACCTTGTCCGGCAAGGGTATTGCTCCCTCCGGTGAGATGCGGTGTCCCAAAAAATTGATCCCCGTCACACCAAATTGGCATTTCACCGGGTTGATTATTAACCCATGCTCCTCTAACCTCCGGAAAACCGTCCTGAGGTGGGTTACGTGTTCGTCCTCAGACGCGCTGGCCACCAGGATATCATCCAGGTAGACAAACACAAACGGCAGATCGCGCAACACCGCATCCATCATGCGTTGGAATGTCTGTGCCGTGCCTTTTAATCCGAAAGGCATGTGTAAAAACTCAAACAGACCAAACGGGGTTATTACTGCCATTTTAGGTATGTCCTCCTCATGCACTGGGACCTGGTGGTAACCATGGACCAGGTCTATCTTAGAAAAAATATGTGCCCCGGCGAGGTGAATGGAAAAATCCTGAATATGGGGGATCGGGTAGCGGTCGTGCGCTGTGGTGTTGTTTAATCTGCGGAAATCTCTGCAAGGTCGCCACAATCCCTTGGCCTTAGGGACCATATGTAGTGGAGATGCCCATGGGCTCTTTGAGCGCCTGATGATGCCCATCCTTTCCAAGGTGGCAAACTCCGCGCGCGCTATGGCCAGTTTAGCTGTGCCCAGGTGCCGAGGTCGTGTGAAAACAGGCGGCCCGGTGGTGGTAATAAAGTGCTCCACCTTGTGTTTAGTGATGGCCGCAGAAAACGTCGGGACCGTGAGTGCTGGGAACTGGGTGAGCAGTGGGTGGAACTTACCACCTGGAGCTATGACGTTGGCTAGCGTTGTTGGCCCGGCTCCTTGAGCTGTACAGGGGAGGTGCCCGTCCATGCCTCGCCCATCCATGCCCATCAACGGCAACATCTTCTCCATCAGTTCGATCGCTGACCCGTCTCCTAACTCGGAGTGCGTCAGGAGCCTCTCTACTCTCTCGCAGTCCGAGAGCATGTAGCGCTGGGTCAGCGCGGCTTTGAGAGCCCAGTATTTGTCGCGGGCTGGGGGTTGTTGGAGCAGGTTCGCTACTTGCTGAGTCGTGCGAGCATCCAGCGCTGCGACCACATAGTAATATCTGGTGTGATCTGCCATTATTCCCCGGAGCTTCTTCTTCGGAGATTATTCTTCTTCCGGCTTTCAGAGAGAGCAGACGCATTTCTTCTCCTCTCCTCTCCTCCTCCCTTCACTGATCCCAGCTTGCTGTGTCCTGTCTGTGTCTCGCTCTTCTTCTGGCTGAATCTCGATCCAAATGGAAAATTATGGATTTGGTAAGCTGGGCTTTAAATGCAATTGACACCACCTTTTCAAACAGAAAATCGGGCCCGGGGGAGTCCATAAGTTTCCATTGGAAACTTATGTGTCTGTGCGACCTTTCGATCGAAGATGTGGAAGACATCTACCTGTTTGGCCTTAAGATCACAGGATTTCTGCTGTTTGGCTTTGGAGTTTTCCTGGTGTATCGAAAACTAAGGAAGTTGGAAAGAGCTAATCAAAATGCGGACCTGGCGAAGCTCCTTCAACAATTCAACCAGTTGGGGAGGGCTCTGATAGCGGCTAATGGTGAACTGAATAGGAAGATGGGTAACATCTCGGAGTCGCTGGGTGCTCTCCAGGAAATGATTTTAAAGCCTGGAAATGTATATGGAAATGTACATGCAAATTGTGATGCACAGAATCGCATGAGAGGTGAAATTTCTATGCTCTAAGTGAACTGTGCCTATCAGGCCTTGATTCGGCGTCCTTGAGAATAATTCCTCCAGGAGAAAAGATAAGGCAGAAGGGAGTTTTTGGCTTGGCTTCTCTAACCCAAACAATTGCTGATGTGCAACAATCTGAACTCTCCAAGGACAGCCATGTGACTAACATGGAATTTTACCATCTGGCATGAACTGAAGAGAGATGAACTCTGTTTGGACATGTTATCTATGTTTTAGGACACTAAGGACATAACATCTAGCCGTTGCCCAAGAGAGGATTTTTGTTTGTCTACCAGTAACTGATGCTTCACACACTGCACTCACACTGATATCACATGACTGACATACACACACTGGTCTCTCTCTTGCTTTGTTAATGTGTGAATCTGTATTGTTTGCTAAGTGTGCTTAGAGGGTTTTTTTCTATGTAATCACAATCTTGCTCACTCGAGCCATATTTTAATAACTATGTTTTTTCTCTCTGCCCAATGTGTCACCCCCTTCCCCCTCCCCCTCTTTACCCCCCACTGAATGGCGCCTGTATGGCTGCCGCGTCATTAGGGTGCGCTTAACATGAGCGCACCTTAGTGATAAGTAAAATTCCTTGTATGTGTAAGCATACTTGGCAATAAAGTTGATTCAAGCATTCAAAGCAGATGAACTTTATTCACTCTCTCACATCTCTCAGAATCAGAAAACACTGACCTCATGTTGCAGGGCCTCTCCTTTATATTACAACACTCACACCCCCTGCTGCTTGAGGTCTTGCATCGCAATTCATTCTCGCATCACAATTCCTATTGTCCCCCAGCCGCTTAATTCCAATGCTCTCTCGGCAGAGGAATTTACTGCCTCTCCCTTCCTTCCAGTCTGAGATGAATACCACAGTATGGGTCCCCCATACACTAATAAATTGTCTGAAGTCATTAATTTACAGTTTACTAGATCCCATCCATCCATCCATCCATCCATCTTCTACCACTTTTCCGGAGGTCCGGGTCGCGGAGGCAGCAGTTCAAGCAGAGAAGCCCAGACTTCCCTCTCCCCAGCCACCTGCTCCAGCTCTTCAGAGGGGATACCAAGGCGTTCCCAGACCAGCTGGGAGACATAGTCTCTCCACCGAGTCCTGGGTCTGCCCCGGGGTCTCCTCCCAATGGGACGTGCCTGAAACACCTCAAGTGGGAGGCATCCAGGAGGCATCCTAATCAGATGCCCATACCACCTCAACTGACTCCTTTCAATGTGGAGGAGCAGCGGTTCTACTCCGAGCCTCTCCCGGATGACTGAGCTCCTCACCCTATCTCTGAGGGTGAGTCCAGCAATCCTACGGAGAAGGCTCATTTCAGCCGCTTGTATCCGCGATCTCGTTCTTTCGGTCATTACCCAAAGCTCGTGACCATAGGTGAGAGTAGGAACGTAGATTGACTGGTAAATCGACAGCTTTGCCTTAGAACTAAGCTCCCTCTTCACCACAACAGACCAGTACAACGTCCACATCACTGCAGATGCTGCTCCAATCCGTCTGTCGATCTCTCGCTCCATTTTCCCCTCACTCGTGAACAAGACTCCAAGATACTTAAACTCTTCCCCTTGGGGCAGAAGCCTGTCCCCAACCCAGAGAGGACAATCCACCTTTTTCCGGCTGAGGACCATGGACTCTGACTTGGAGGTGCTGATTCTCATCCCAGCCGCTTCACACTCAGCGGCAAACCGTCCCAGCAAGAGCTGTAGGTCATTGCTGGATGAAGCCAACAGGACAACATCATCTGCAAACAACAGAGATGAGATCCTGTGGTCACCAAGCATGACACCCTCCATTCCCTGGCTGCGCCTAGAAATCCTGTCCATAAAATTATGAACAGGATCGGTGACAAAGGGCAGCCCTGGCGGAGTCCAACTCTCACTGGGAATGACTCCGACCGAGTGTTGGCAATACGAACCAAACTCTCACAACGGTCGTACAGAGACCGAATAGCTCGTAACAACAAGCCCGATACCCCATACTCCCGAAGCACCCCCCACAAAAATCCACGAGGGACGCGGTCAAATGCCTTCTCCAAGTCCACAAAACACATGTAAACTGGTTGGGCAAACTCCCACAAACCCTCAAGAATTCTCGAGAGGGTAAAGAGCTGGTCCAATGTGCCACGGCCAGGACGAAAACCACATTGCTCCTCCTGAATCCGAGGTTCGACCAACGGCCGGACTCTCCTCTCCAGTACCTTGGCATAGACCTTCCCAGGGAGGCTGAGGAGTGTGACCCCTCTAAAGTTGGAGCACACCCTCCGGTCCCCTTTTTTGAAGAGAGGAACCACCACCCCGGTTTGCCATGCCAAAGGCACTGCCCCCGACCTCCACGCAATGTTGCAGAGGCGTGTCAACCATGACAACCCAACAACATCCAGGGCCTTGAGGTACTCAGGGCGAATCTCGTCCACCCCCGGGGCACAGCCACCAAGGAGATTTTTAACCACCTTGGTGACCTCAGCCCCTGTGATAGGCGAGTCATCCCCCTCGTCCCCAAACCCTGCTTCCTCTGTGGAAGGCGTATCAGTGGGATTGAGGAGATCCTCAATCCCACTGATTGAGGATCACTTCCGGCTTCTAGAGAGAGCAGTCGCTTTTCCTTTCCTCTCCTCTTCTCTACTATTCCCTGCTTGCGATGTCTGTCTTTCGCTCTTCTTCTGGCTGAATCTTAATCCAAATGGAAATTATGGATCTGGAAAAGTGGCTTATATGCGATTGTCACCACTTTAAAAGAAGAAAATCGGGTCAGGGGGAACCCAAGGAAGACTCATGGCATTGGAACTCGTGTGTCTGTGTGATTCGACTGAAGATTGAAATGATCACAGGATTTTCTGTTTGGCCCCTGGAGTTCCTGGTGTATCGAAATTATATTTGGGTGAGCTAATCAAATGCGGACCCCGGCGTAGCTCCCTCAACAAATTCAACAATTCGTCCAGCTGGGGGGAGCACTGACTGTCAGCGGCAAACAGGATTAACATAGAATTTACCACCTGGCATGCATTGAAGAGAGAATGGACTCTCTTGGACATGTTTACCTATGTTTCGGTAGGTGGATAACATCTGGGGATCGCTGAGTGCTCTCCAGAGAATGATCTAAAGCATGATTCAAGCCTGTATGAAATTATGAAGCACAGAATCGAAGAGAGGGAAATTCTATTCTCTGAGTGCACTGTGCAGATTTGACCTTGTGTTTTGGTGCCCTTGTTTACATTCCTCCTCGATGAAGATAAGGCTGGAGAAGTGGCTTACCCAAACATTCGACAATTGTTGTTGTTTCAGCAGACAGAGCTCCAAGGACAGCGTTATCATGTGTCTGGACTATAGAACACATGACTGAATAATATCTATCCATTGCCAGAGGATGCTCTCTGCTGTTCACTAGCAATGGCACACCTACATTACACTGCATTCAACATTACATGAATGACTGATACACGTAAACTGACACAAATATACATACACTGACTCTCTCAATTCTCCTGCTTTGTGAATGTGTGATCTATTGTCTGCTAATTGTGCATAGAGGTTTTTTTTCTTTGTAATCAAAATTTGGCTCATTTGAGCTTTATATGAGCTTATACGAGCGTTATTCTGATTAACTATGTTTTTTCTCTCTGCCTATTGTGTTTTCCTCCCCCCCCTCCCCTCTTTACCCCCACTGTATGACAGGCGCCTTGCATGGCTGCCGCGTCAATGGATGCGCCTAACGTGCATGCCCAATGTCAAGTCAAATTCCTCGTATGTTTACTTGTAAATATACTTGGCAATAAAGCTGGGTCTGATTCTGATTCTGATTCTGATTCTGATCCTCGAAGTATTCCTTCCACCGCCCGACAATATCCCCAGTCGAAGTCAACAGTGTCCCATCCGCACCATACACAGTGTGGACAGAGAGCTGCTTTCCCCTCCTGAGCCGCCGGACAGTTTGCCAGAATCTCTTTGAGGCCGACTGAAAGTCTTGTTCCATGGCCTCACCAAACTCCTCCCATACCCGGGTTTTTGCTTCAGCAACCACCCGAGCTGCACTCCGCTTGGCCTGCCGGTACACCTCAGCTGCTTCGGGAGTCCCACAAGCCAACCAAGCTTGATAGGACTCCTTCTTCAGCTTAATGGCCCCCCTCACCACTGGTGTCCACCACTTGGTTCGGGGGTTGCCACCACGAGATGCACCGACCACCTTGCGGCCGCAGCTCTGGGCCGCCGCTTCAACAACAGAGGTGGAGAACATGGCCCATTCAGACTCCATGTCTCCAGACTCCCTCGGAATGTGGTTGAAGTTCTTCCGGAGGTGGGAGTTGAAGACCTCCCGGACAGGGGCCTCAGCCAGACGCTCCCAGCACACCCTCACTATACGTTTGGGTCTACCAGGTCTGAATGGCTTCCTCCCCTGCCATCGGATCAAACTCACCACCAGGTGGTGATCAGTTGACAGCTCTGCACCTGTCTTTACTCGGGTGTCCAAGACATACGGTCGCAGGTCTGATGATACGATAACAAAATCGATCATCGACCTGCGACCTAGGGTGTCCTGGTGCCAGGTGCACATATGGACACCCTTATGCTTGAACATAGTGTTCGTTATGGACAGACTGTGGTTAGCACAGAAGTCCAATAACTGAACACCACTCGGGTTCAGATCGGGCAGGCCGTTCCTCCCAATCACCCCCCTCCGGGTTTCACTGTCGTTGCCACGTGCGCATTGAAGTCCCCCAGTAGGACAATGGAGTCTCCAAGAGGAGCACCCTCCAGCACCCCAGTCACAGACTTCAAAAAGGGTGGGTACTCTGAAACATCATTTGGTGCATAGGCACAAATGATGGTCAGGACCCGTTTCCCAACCCGAAGGCGCAGGGAAGCAACCCTTTCGTCCACCGGGGAAAACTCCAATATAGAGGCAGCAAGGTGGGGCGATACAAGAATACCCACCCCTGCTCGTCGCCTCTCGCCCGGGGCAACTCCAGAAAAGGCCAAGCTCCAGTCCCTCTCCAGGAGACTGGTTCCGGAACCAGAGCTGTGTGTTGAGGTGAGGCCGACTATATCTAGCCGGTATCTCTCAACCTCGTACACCAGCTCAGGCTCCTTCCCCACCAGAGAGGTGACATTCCACGTACCAAAAGCCAGTTTAGAAAGCTTGGGATCAGCCCGCCAAGGTCTCCGCCTTTGACCGCCACCTAATCCACATAGCACCGGACCCCCATGATCCCTCCTGCAGGTGGTGAGCCCACTGGAGGGCGGACCCACATAACTCCTTCGGGCTGAGCCCGGCCGGGTCCCATGGGTGGAAACCCGGCCACCAGACGCTAGCCATCGAGCCACTCCCCCAGGCCTGGCTCCAGGGTGGGGCCCCGGTAACCCCATACCGGGCGGGGTACACTGAATCCTTGATATACAATTTATCATGAGAGTCTGTTGGATCGTTCTTAGTCTGACCCTTCACCCAGGACCAGTTTGTCTTGGGAGACCCTATCAGAGGCAAATTGCCCCGGACAACATAGCTCCTGGGATCACTGGGGCACGCAAACCCCCCCACCACGATAAGGTAACAATCCATTGGGGGGGGGAACTAGATCCCTTAAAAATAAAACCATGACAGAGCTACTATTTCTTCCTTAACCCAGTCCTGGTGTCAGCACCCCAGCCACCCATCCAAACCTGTCAACCACCCAGCAAGCCCCAACACCTGGAGAAGCAATTTAAGAGGGCCGACAAACCAAACAGATAGCACAGGTAACTTTAGACAAAATTTCCTAAGTCCAACACCCAGGAGGTCGGCACTCTGGACAGGGCATCACCACAACATTTCAAGCCCCTGAGGTGTGGTGGACATCCACACAGCAGATATGCAGAAACAAAAAAACAAAACACATCAATCACATGGTAATCCAGTAGTCCACAGACTACTAGGAAACAGATGACCCTCCGGAGGACGACCAAAATCCAGGGTCCACCGAACAGTAAAGAAAAACTTTTCAGGAGGCTGAACCAAATCCGCAGCCAGACAGACAAAACAGAGGTGTTCATCAAGAGGACGACCACTACCAGAACTCCACCAGATAAACAGAGGTCTCAATCCGGGAGCAAAACAGCACTGCTCAGGAGCAAACCACAGTTCATGCAGGTTTTGAAGTGACTCAGACTTTACCAGCTCGCCCTGAAAACCACACTGATCAGGAATCACCATAATGTCATCATCTGACACACTCACAGACCCTGCAGCAGCTGAACCAACCGGCAGTTGACACACACACACACACACACACACACACACACACACATGGTTCAAAAATCAGTTCCTCTTGGGAGTAATCACATTTTAACAGATTAATCTGGCCAAGCTGCGTTTCCTCCTCATGCTCAAGTGCAACTCCATAGACCTCCTCAAGAACTAGATTAATCAGATCTTTAACAGTATCATCCCGAAACACTTGACCGTCAGAAGCACCAACGGGACAAATTAATTGCACCTGCTGACAGTTTAACACAAACTCCTGCTCACGTGTAATCAAACTAACCTCATCAGAAACCAAATTGGCCAGCTCCTCTGACACACTAACCGGTGTATTAATTGGTGTTACTGGCACATCACCTAGTATTGCTAATGGGTCACAGTCAGAAAACACACGTACAGGCTCCACGCACAAATCTTCAGAGTTAGCCTGTTTAATTGGCATCACTGGCACATCACAGCCAGACTGTCCAGGAGGAGATTTAACACACAGGTTTTCATTATCAGCACAACTAATTGACACAGCTAAAACCACAGGTGTCACTGTGCAAGCTGGAAACAATTCACCAATTAGCTGACCGTGTGTCTCTGACACAGAAGAAACTGGGAATAAATCAGCGGAAACAACACCTGAGTGCGTATAATTAGAGGTGTGGTGCACATATGTGGGTTTCATATGCTTCACATGTATATTACTGTATGCTTATTGTAGGCTTCACGTCTCAGAGGAACAAAAGGACTGAACCTCCTAGGGGTAACAGGAGGATGTGAAATCTGGCCTTTTGTATGCAAAGAGATGGCCTTGAGGGATTTCCTGACCACCAGGACTTTAGGTGGAGGCGAGAAGACCTGGAGGGGGATGCATTGTGATTTGGGATTAAAAGACAATGTGACTGTGTGCTTTGATGTCCTGGGGTTTAAAAGGGACAGATGTTGGGGGATGCATTCTCTTTCTGTTTTTGGATGTTGGAGAATGTGAATGTGAATAAAACTGGACTTGAGAAATAAACTCAGCCTCGTCCTTCCACACTTCTTCACACTGATGACCCTAAGACGTATCATAAGCGGAGACGATTCTCCCGAGCCAGACTCGTCAGGAGCCAGCCAAACGAATGCAGCCACAGTTCAGCTACCGGACTTCTGGCAGAACAATCTGTGCTCCTGGTTTAACGCAGTCGAGGCACAGTTCCACCTCCAGAGGATTTCGGTAGACGCCACAAAGTTCTACGATGTGGTTGCAAAGCTGGACAACCACACAGCCCAGCGAGTGGAGAGCCTGATCAACCACCCGCCGGACAGCGATAAGTACAGCACGTTGAAGGCTGCACTCATCCGTTACTTCACCCCCTCGGTGGAGGAGCGAGCAGAGAGGCTCCTGGCGCTGATTGAATTTGAGAGCGACAGACCTGCAGACCTGATGGGGAAAATGTTGAGTTTGAGAGACTCCAAAGATGATAACTTCATCTTCACCCACCTTTTCCTCAGGACCCTACCGTCAGCGGTGAGAGTGACCCTGGCCAGTTCACCACTGTTGGCCCGACAAGACTACCACGAGCTGGGCCAGGAGGCGCAACGACTCGTCGACGCCAATAAACGGCGCGCGGCTATGGCTGCGGCAGCGGAGCTAGGCGCAACGTCCAGAGATGGCAGGGGGCCAGAGGCTGCAGCACCAGACTCACCGACGACGGCAGCGGCAGGGGCCAGGAAACACGGAGCAGACGACGTCCTTTGCTTCTACCATCGCCGCTTCGCAGAGGGGACATGCAAGTGCATTCCACCGTGCCATTTCAAGTGCTCGGGAAACGCCAAGACCGGGAGTCAGTAGCAGCTGCGGGCCTCGGAGAGGAGAACAAGTTGCTCTACTTGAGGGATGTGCGCTCAGGGAGGCATTTCCTCGTGGACACAGGCTCCCAGCTGAGTTTCATCACACCTTCCTACGCTGACCGGCTGGCGCCTTCCAGTGGTCCCGGGGTGTCAGCAGCAAACGGCTCGGTGATTAAGACCTTCGGTGAGAGGACTCTGCCTCTGTCTTTACACGGCCGTACATTCGAGTGGACTTTCATCATAGCGGCAGTCAATTTCAACATGTTAGGGGCTGATTTTTTGTGCTCACATGGTTTGTTGGTTGATCTTGCTAACAGGCGCCTGGTTAATGCACTCTCTTTTTATTCTATTCCCTGTACAGCTCGAGTGGCCCCGCCAACAGCACAAGCCAACGTCACAGCTGCAGGTGGTAAGTTCCACACACTCCTTACTCAGTTCCCAGCAAAACACGGGGTGGAACATTTTGTTACTACCACCGGACCGCCCGCTTTTGCAAAAGCTCAGTGCTTGGATTCAACTAAACTGACCATAGCGCGCGAGGAGTTCGCCAACCTGGAAAGGTTGGGCATCATCAGGCGTTCGAAGAGCCCATGGGCTTCACTGCTTCACATGGTCCCGAAAGCTGATGGCTCGTGGCGACCTTGCGGTGATTTCCGCAGGTTGAACAACGCTACAGCGCACGACCGCTACCCAATCCCGCACATCCAAGATTTTTCAGTTCATTTGGCGGGGGCGCGCGTTTTTTCAAAAATAGACTTGGTACGCGGTTACCACCAGGTCCCAGTACGCGCTGAGGACATACCCAAAACAGCGGTAATAACTCCTTTTGGGCTTTTCGAGTTTTTGCGCATGCCGTTTGGGCTTAAAGGCGTGGCGCAGACGTTCCAACGCATGATGGACGCGGTTTTGCACGATCTCCCTTTCGTGTTCGTCTACCTGGACGACATATTGGTAGCCAGCGCGTCCGAAGACGAACACGAAAACCACCTCACGGCAGTTTTCCGGAGGTTGGCAGAGCACGGGTTAATAATCAACCCAGCGAAGTGTCAGTTCGGAGTGACGCAGATTGATTTTTGGGGGCATCGCGTCTCCCCAGAAGGAGCAGTTCCTCTGCCTGACAAAGTGCGCGCAGTAACAAATTTTCCCCAACCACAAACGGTCAAAGCGTTACGGGAGTTTTTTGGAATGGTGAATTTTTATAACCGTTTCCTCCCCCGCGCAGCGCAGCTCATGCAACCATTGTATGCTGCACTAAAAAAACAAAAACCCACAAATAAAGTCGAATGGTCTCCGGAGCGACAGCGCGCATTCTCTGAAGTCAAAACAGCCCTGGCAAACGCTGCGTTGTTGGCACACCCAGTCCCAACGGCCCGCATAGCGCTCACTACTGACGCGTCAGATGTGGCCATAGGGGAGGTCGTGGAACAGTATGTAGCCGGAGCCTGGCAACCGCTCGCCTTTTTCAGCAAGACCCTGCGCAACAGCAAACGAAAATACAGCGCATTCGACAGGGAGTTGTTAGCTCTCCATTTGACCATTCGCCACTTCCAGTTCTGGCTGGAAGGACGCGTTTCACCGCGTTCGTTGACCACAAGCCGCTAACTTTCGTGATGGCCAAGATTTCAGAACCTTGGTCAGGCCGGTAGCAGAGACAGCTGGCCGTGATATCGGAGTTTACTACCGATATCCAGCATGTGGTGGGTAAACTTAATGTAGTGGCGGACTGCCTCTCGCGCGCCGTGGCGGCTCCAGCCCGTGTATAGGTAGATTCTGCAGCCATGGCCGCGGAGCAGGTTAGCGACGCGGAAGTGCACGCAGCCCCGGTCCGCGTGGGGATAGATTATGCAACCATGACCGCGGAGCAGGTTAGCGACGCGGATGTGTGCGCGCTCCAGTCTGGACCAACAGGGTTAAGGCTGGAGACCAGGGTGCTGCAAGATGGTATGCCCCCCCTAATCTGCGATGTCTCCACTGGGCGGCCGCGTCCTGTGGTTCCAGCTGCGTGGCGCCACCGCGTTTCTGACTCAATCCATTCTCTAGCGCACCCGGGAGTGCGTGCTTCGGTCAAAATGGTAGGAGAGAAATTTGTATGGCCGAGCCTGCGCAAACAAGTTAGAGAGTGGGCGGCAGCCTGCATGGCTTGTCAGCGGGCCAAGGTTCATAGACACACGAGAGCTCCCTTGGAGCCGTTTCACATCCCAGCTAAAAGGTTTGATCATGTCCACGTGGACCTCGTAGGCCCCCTCCCGCCCTCACAAGGGTGCACACATCTTCTGACAATGGTTGACCGCACTACGCGCTGGCCGGAAGTGGTTCCGCTGTTGTCAACCACAGCCGAGGAGGTGGCGCGCGCGTTTTTAACAGCATGGGTTGCGCGTTTTGGAGTCCCGTCGGACATTATATCCGACAGAGGCCCTCAATTTGTTTCCGAACTTTGGTCAGCGATGGCCCGCAGCCTGGGGGCAACGATCCACCGCAAGACCGCGTACAACCCGCAGGCTAACGGGTTATGCGAACGTTTTCACAGGTCACTGAAGGCGGCTCTCAGAGTGTCGCTTATGAATGCATATTGGGTGGACAAGCTACCATGGGTTTTATTGGGGTTGCGTTCTGCACCTAAAGAGGATTTAGAAGCCTCCCCAGCTGAGTTAGTTTTCGCACAGCCACTCCGGCTGCCCGGGGAATTTCTCCCAGATAATCCAGCGACAGAGTGCTCCCCGGCTCAGCGGTTACAGAATAGCACGGGCCCGAGCACGCTACCTGGCCCCGTTCACCACAGTTTTCCGCGTGTTTTTGTGCCTAAGGCTTTAAAAAATGCGGAGTTTGTTTTTGTCAGACATGATGCCCATTGTCCACCTTTACGCCCACCTTATGATGGACCATATAGAGTGCTGGAAACAGGGGATAAGCATTTTTTGCTAGATTTGGGGGCAGAAAAGAAATGATGGGCATAAACAGGCTCAAACCCGCTTTTGTGGTAGCTGACAAAGTTGTGCAGTTGGCTAAGGCTCCTCGGCGCAGCAGACCCCCTAGAGAGCATTCCCCAGAACACCCACAGAGGTTGACTAACAGTTTTCATCCGCAGGCAGCAGCTCCACAGCAGGAAGACGCCGCGGAGGAGGTACAGCCTGCTTACAGCAAATACGGGAGAAGGCTGAGGCCCAAGCGGCACGTGGACTGATATGTAGTGATTTTATTATGACATGCAATGTGGTTATGTTGTTCCATCTTAGACGTTTGGGGGGGGGGTCATGTGGTGCACATATGTGGGTTTCATATGCTTCACATGTATATTACTGTATGCTTATTGTAGGCTTCACGTCTCAGAGGAACAAAAGGACTGAACCTCCTAGGGCAGGGGTGTCCAGTCATGGTCCATGGAGGGCCAAGACCCTGCAGGCTTTACCTCCAACCAGTGTCTTCAACAGCAGAGTCCACTGAACTTCTTCCTACTGATTGCTGATAAGTGAAAACACCTGCTGAAGAGACCGGGTAGAAGAGAAAACTTGCAGGGTCTTGGCCCTCCATGGCACATGATTGGACACCCCTGTCCTAGGGGTAACAGGAGGATGTGAAATCTGGCCTTTTGTATGCAAAGAGATGGCCTTAAAGGATTTCCTGACCACCAGGACTTTAGGTGGAGGCGAGAAGACCTGGAGGCGGATGCATTGTGATTTGGGATTAAAAGACAATGTGACTGTGTGCTTTGATGTCCTGGGGTTTAAAAGGGACAGATGTTGGTGGATGCATTCTCTTTCTGTTTTTGGATGTTAGAGAATGTGAATGTGAATAAAACTGGACTTGAGAAATAAACTCAGCCTCGTCCTTCCACACTTCTCCACAGAGGTACCATTTGAACTCAAATCGGCACCACCAGCCACACCCACACCCAGTCTCAGCCTCTCCTATCATGCCCTGTGTTTCTCCAACTCTATTTCAAGCAACAACAACTCTCTTCGTTGCTCAAACATAAATCTGGTAACATCGCTGGTCAAACTCGACACAGACATTACCGCAGGTGTTATGCACACGAACACACAAACAAATCAGATCGACATGTAACAAATTCACCCAGATGCCGCATGTCTTGTGGTTAATAATAGAAAGGTCAGCAAGTGTATCTTAACACTTTTATTAAACAATTAACCAGCTCAGTGTACAGCAAAGGTTCATGGCTCCTCTCATGCCATGTGGAGAGTTTCCCAGAGATGGTACAAGTGCGCCCCCTTCAGGACTGGCTGATACTGAGTCAATCATGTAACTGATTACATGCAATATACCACATCCCCCTTCTTAAGATGTAGATTCTATAAACTCACTTACATTTCATCATACAGTATGTTGAGTATTTTTCCACACTTGTACACAAGCTTGTTTTTTTTCTTTCATCCTTGCTGTATAACAACTAGCAACAATTCAAATACATTTCAGAATTAATAACTTCACTATTATTCAGAACTATGTGAAATATAATAAACCTCATTTCTAACAAACTCAAGTGGTTCTTTTCATTAACACCCTTGATCTTTACATTTCTTCTATTAACCTTTGTGGCGGTTTGATAGCTCTGTCAGACCTTCTAATGACTGTTCCTTGTGGATTATCTTGAGCACTTATAAGCTGCTCATCATTCTGACAAGGAGTAGAATCTGAGTTGTCTTTGTCCTGACTGTTTGTTTTCTCAGGTTCAGGTACATGGAGTAAGTGTCTCCTGTTTCTGCGGTAAGTCACTCCCTCAGATGTCTGTACCTCATAAGATCTTTGCGCTACAGTTTTCAGGACTCTTGCCTCTATGTTCCAATATTTCCCATCATGCATCTTTACTCTATCATGGTATTTAAGTGTAGATAGCTGTCTTGAGCCTCTGTCATAGTACCTTTTCTGTACCTGTTTCTCCCTTCCTTTTGTCTGAGTGAGTCTGCTGTTCTTTTCCGTTTCTAACAGTGATGATAGTCTCGTTCTGAGTTTTCTATTAAACAGCAACTCTGAAGATGATAGCCCATTTTTCAGAGGTGTGGCTCTGTAGTTCAGCAATGCCAAATAGGGATCAGTTTGTGAGTCAATTGCTTTTTTAACAAGACACTTGACAATTTTTACACTATTTTCCACCAGTCCATTAGATTGTGGATACACAGGACTTGAGGTGATGTGTCTGAACCTACAGTGTTTTGAGAATCCACTGAATTCAGCATTACTGAATTGTGGACCATTATCAGATCTTACCACATCAGGTATGCCATGCCGTGCAAAAACTGACTTGATGTGAGTGATCACAGTTTCAGCTGTTGTGTCCTTCGGTAAAGCCAATTCAGGATAGTGTGAATAATAATCCACTATGAGAACATAGTTCTTGCCCCCCAGTGTGAATAGATCAATGCCAACTTTCTGCCCTGGATTTGCTGCATCTGTCTCATCCACCCACATTGGCTCTTTAATCTGTCTCGTCTGGTATTTTTGACACATTTCACAGGCCCTGACCTTTCTTTCAATGTCGGTATTCATGTTAGGTTAATAAAGGACTGCTTTTGCTCTCCTTTTACATTTCTCCATGCCTAAAAGACCTTCATGTATCTTGATCAGCATGTTTTCCTGTAATATTTGAGGTACTACGATTCTTGAGCCCTTAAACAGTACTTCATCAACAACTGATAGCTCATCTCTAAAGTGTCCATAAGGAGAAGGAATAGACCGTGAGTCGTATCCTTTGGAGATGGCTCTGATTACTTCAGCCAGTGTTTCATCTTTAGTCGTCGCACTTCCTATGACGGTTCACATTTCATCTGACACTGGGCATGATTTTCTGACCAAGTTCACATGAATCATATCATCGTGCTCACACTCTTGCAAGTTCTCAGTGTTGTCTACAGCTCTGGAAAGTGTATCTGCAACAAGAAGTTCTTTACCAGGTCTATATTCAAGGTGCAAATCATATTTCTGTAGTTTGAGAAAAATTCTCGGCACTCTTGGTGGTGTGTTGGCTAAGCCCTTTTTTGCAATAGTCACCAAAGGTTTGTGGTCAGTCTCTGCCCACAATGTTCTGCCATAAATCAGATAGTGAAACCTTTCACATGCATAGGATAGTGCTAATGCTTCCTTTTCAATCTGAGCATAATTACACTCTGACGCTGTTAGTGCCCATGATGCATAAGCAACTGGTCTCCATCTGCTGCCATATTGCTGCAACAATACTGCTCCTATGCCTGCTTTAGAAGTATCTGCTGAAGTTTTTGTTTTTCTCTTGTCATCATAGAATCTCAAGACTGGAGCTTGCGTGATCAGTGTTTTGAGATCATCAAATTCCTTTTGATGTTTAGCATCCCAGCTCCATTCAGTTGTGTCACAAAGTAGGCTCCTAAGCTGAGTCGCCAGGTTAGGCACAAACTTGCCTACATAGTTAACTATGCCAAGAAATCTTTGAACTCCCTTTTTATCAGTTGGTGGTGGCATGTTATTCATAGCAGCTACTTTGCTCTGATCAATCTCTACACCAGTGCAGGACAGTTTCTCTCCTAGAAAAGTTATTTCTGTTTTTCTGAATTCACATTTGTCTGCGTTTAGCTTCAGTCCATTCACTCTGGCTGCCTCAAGAGCTTGTTTTAATCTAGTGTTGTGCTCTTCAACAGTTTTGCCCCAAACTAATATGTCATCAATGTACACTTTTGTGCCTGGCACTTGGTCAAAAATCTGCTGTACCGTTCGATGAAATATTTCTGGTGCTGATGTTAACCCAAAAGGTAGCCTTTTAAAGGAGTACCTGCCAAAAGGTGTGTTAAAAGTGCAAAGTGCAGTACTCTCTTTGTCTAGGGGTATCTGCCAAAATCCCACTGATGCATCAAGTTTGGAGAAATACTTGGCTCCTGCTATGTCACTGAGTAACTCATTTCTGGTTGGTAGCTGAAAATGTTTTCTTGTCACCTACTTGTTCGGCTGCTTTGGGTTAATGCATAGTCTAAGAGACCCATTCTTTTTTTCCACTATGACTAGTGAATGCACCCATTTAGTAGGTTCTTCTACTTAACAGATTATGTCTAGAGCTTCTAGTCTCTGTAGCTCTGCTTTTAATTTGTCTCTGAGTGCCAATGGTACAGGTCTTGAAGCATGAATAACTGGATGATTTGGCTCCTCCAATGTTATTTTGTGTTTTACATTTAGCTTACCAATGCCTTGAAACACATCTGGATACTCTTTTTCAATCTGAGGCTCTGTCTTCTTTTCACAGACAACCTGCACTCTTTTAACTAATCGTAACATATTACATGTCTTCAGACCCAAAATCAGTATTTTGTTACCTTTTACAATCACAAATGGTATTTCATGTGATTCATCATTAACATGCACTGATAATGTACATGTGCCAACAGTGGGAATCTGTTCTTCACTATATGATTTCAGTCTTATAATTTGTTTCTCATTCACCGCAGGTTTTATCTTAAGGCACTGAAAGTCAGTCTCTGGAATAATGTTCACTTGTGCTCCCATGTCAAGCTTGAACTGGATCTGTGTACCATTTACCTCGTAGCTTGCTGTCCAGTCTTCATTACATGTCTCAGCTCCCACAGTACCTGTAAAGAGATCCCCTGTCTCGGTGCTGCCACAATTGTCGTTCTCTATGCTGTGGATCGCCCCTCTCTGTTTGGCTTGCTTGCATGCCTGTGCAAAGTGGTTCCTTCGTCCACAGGGGCAACACTCCTTCCCATAAGCTGGACACTGGCGTGGTGGGTGCTGTCCTCCACAGCTGTCACATCTGCGTGGCTCCCTGTTGCTGGTGCACGGCTCTCTGCCACCTTTGCTCTGCCTTGGCCTGCCTCTCTCTGTTTTAGCACCGCTGGGTTTCACTTTTCCCCTCACAACTACCTCCATGCTGTAGTCTTTGTTGTTTGTTTTGTCACTGTCCATCATTTTAATTCGACTGTGTAGCCTCCTTAGCTTGACATATCTGGATTGCTTTCTCCAGTGTTAAGTCACCTTCACCCAGAAGTCGCTCTCGAAGGCTCTTGTCTCTAACTCCAATAATTATGCGGTCTCTGATTAACGAATCTGTCAACTGTCCAAAGTGGCACGATTGACTTTTGAGTTTAAGGTCCATTATAAACTCTTCTATTGTCTCTGATTCAGCCTGGCATCTGCTGTGAAAGATATATCGTTCATAGGTTTCATTTTTCTTTGGCGTGCAGAATTTCTCAAACTCCTCCAGTACTTTATTATAGTCAGCTTGTTGGTCTGCTGATAGCTGAAGGCTATTGAAAACATCGATAGAATCTGAGCCAGCTACTGTCAGGAATAGTGCAACTTTCTGCTCACCGCTCTTGTCAGATGCTCCAATTGCTGTAATGTACAGGGTGAAACGTTGTTTAAACCGCTTCCATTGCTCTGCCCCGTTACCCGTCAGCTTGAGTGGAGAAGGAGGCCTTAATTGATCCATCTTATATTTGTGCTAGCAGTTAGCTTTACTTAGCTTTACTCCGAGGTCGGCTCCTTTCACTGGCTATGTTTACATGGACACAAGTAGCCATATTAAAAGCCTGATCGGAATAAAAATGCTTCATGTAAACATGGCAATCTGAATATTCTAAACCGATCACGCTCATTCGGATCAAAATGGACACAAGTAACTGGATTAAAAGCCTGATCGGAATAAAAATGCTTCATGTAAACACGGCAATCTGAATATTCTAACCCAATCACGCTCATTCGGATCAAAATTTCATTCCGATTGAGAGGGGTGGGTTATGCTGATTGTTAATCGGAATGGTGCGCATGAAAACTTATTCCGAATGTAGGGCAGAAAATATGTTTACTGCACATGTCTGTACACCAGCCGCACGTCAACATGATGTATTTCCGCCTTAGCAGCCTTCCTTTCCTCTTCGCCCCAGCTGGGGCATAAGGCGCCAACGAGTCTCCTCCAGCCATCTCGGTCCTGGACGAGCCAGCTGACTTTGTTCCAGGTCTTGCCCTCCGCTTTCATTTCCTCTTCCACTGTCCTCCTCCAGGTGCCCTGGGGTCTGCCTCTCCTCCTTTTCCTCGGCGGTGCCCATCTGAGTGCTGCGTGTGGATGCCTGGCTTTGTTCATGCACAGAACGTGGGCCAGCCACCTCCAGCGTCTCTGCTTCACCTCGTCCACGATGTTGTTGATGCCTGTGCATCTGCTGACTTCCTTGTTGGTGACGCGCTGCTCCCAGTGGATTCTGAGGATTCGACATAGACACCGTCCTTTGAAACCTCTGAGGCGGCTTTCAATTTTCTTGTTTGTTCTCCAAGTCTCTGAGGCATATAGGAGGACTGAGCGAATGTTTGATTTGTAGATTTTCAGTTTGATACTGTTCCGCAGGACTGACGATTTCCATACATTTCGCAGTCTGTTGAAAGCCTGTGCCGCAAGACCGATTCTTGTGGAGATCTCTCTCTCGATGTTGCTGTCAGCTGAGATGTAGCTTCCCAGGTATTTGAAGTCCTGTACTTCCTCAAGATCTTCGCCCTGTACCTTTGTTTTCTGTGTGCTCTTGTTTTTCAGTTTCATCACTTTCGTTTTGTTGGGGTGAATCTTGAGCCCAATAGTTCTTGCTGTCTGGTCAACTCTGTCTGTCTTTTCCTGGATGTCTCTCTGTGTATGTGATAGCAGAGCGATGTCGTCTGCAAAGTCGCAGTCTTCCAGTCTGGCCGTTAGTCCCCAGACAAGTCCCCTAGGTCGGTCTCCTGTGGCTCTCCTCATCACCCAGTCAATGACGACCAGGAAGAGGATCGGTGAGATCACGCAGCCTTGTCTGACCCCGGTCTTCACATGGAACCACTCGCTCACCTGGCCATTGTGGCGTACGCAGCACTGATTGTTAGCATACATGTCCTTCAGGATGTTGACTACTTTTGTTGGAAATCCATAAGCTGTCAGAATCTTCCAGAGGGATGGGTGGTGGATACTGTCAAAGGCCTTTTCAAAGTCAATGTAGTTTATGTACAGTGAGGAGTTCCATTCCAGTGATTGTTCAACTATGGTACGCAAGACAAAGATTTGGTCTATGCAGCCCCTACCGCTTCTGAATCCTGCCTGTTCCTCCCTCAGGACCCTCTCTATGGCTTGCCTCACCCGCATCAACAGAACTCTGCAGAAGATTTTCCCAGGCACAGACAGAAGGTTGATGCCTCTCCAGTTCCCGCATGCTGACAGGTCGCCTTTCTTTGGCAGCTTGACTATGATGCCTTTCTTCCAAGTAACAGGGACTTTTTCTTCTTCCCACACTTTGTTGAAAAGTTCTGTCAGAGCTTTTGCACTTGCCTTTGGATCTGCTTTTAGCATGTCTGCAGTAATCCTGTCTTCGCCAGGTGCCCTGTTTCCTTTTGTCTGCTTAATGGCCTCTTCTATCTCCTGTTGGGTGATGTGCCCCCGCTTCATTTCTATGTGAAAGCCTGTGTCTTCTATCACTGCTTCTTCCTCAGGGTCTGGTCTATTCAGAGTCTGTCTGAAGTGCTCCGCCCATCTACTGAGTTTTTTTTTTTTTTTTTTGTTACTTATTTGTACCCGTAGGTAGACTTGGTTTGCAGTCTGGTGACAAGCCACCGGCTGCTGGTCGCTGCGTGCGCGAGCGCCCTAAACCTACATGTTTTTGATATGCGGGAGGAAACCGGAGAAATCCCGGAGTAAACCCACGCAACACGGGGAGAACATGCAAACTCCACACAGCTCACTGTTGGTCGGGGGCTGGGATCGAACCCACGATCTCATGATCCCCGCGATCCCCCGACCGAGGGTAAAACTGTGCTGCCACAGTGCTAAACCACTGCGCCACCGTGCAGCCCACGTTGGTCCTCTTCCTTCATGAGAACTTTCCCGTCTTTGTCCTTAACCACCGTTGACTTGCTGGTGAAACCTCCTGTGAGGGTTTTGGTGATTTTGTAGACCATTCTTGTGTCTCCCCTTTCTGCTGCTGACTGTGCCTCCTGAGCCAGGCTGTCCGCGTACTCTCTCTTGTCTTTGCGGACACTCTTCTTGACATCGTTGTTCTTCTGTCTGTATGCTTCAGCAGCTGCTTCCCTCTCTTCCGTGCTTCCCCCTAGCATGCGCTGTTTTGTTGCCCTTCTCTCCACGATGAGTTGCCAGGTGTTTTCAGAGATCCATTCTTTCCTCTCTCTTTTCCTGTGGCTCAGCACCTCTTTGCTTGTGTCGAGGAACAACTTCTGGACAGTGTTGCTCAAGGTGTTGATGTCGTCTGCTGGTGTGTCTTCCAGGACCTGGAATCTGTTGGACAGCTCGAGTACAAACTGAGTCTTCACTATAGGATCCTTCAGTCTGCTTGAGTCAAAGAGCTGTTCACTAGTCTTCTTGGTGGTCCTCTTCAGCTTCAGCTGTAGCTTGCACAGAACAAGGTGGTGGTCACTGCCGGCGTCGGCCCCTCTTAGTGCTCTGACATCAGTCGCAGACCCTCTCCACTTCTGGTTGATGGCTATGTGGTCTATTTGGTTCCTGGTTCTCCCATCTGGTGACACCCACGTCAGTTTGTGAATAGTCTTGTGTGAGAATATGGTGCCTCCTATCACTAGCCCATTCTCCAGGCACATGTCCACAAATCTCTGACCGTTGTCGTTTCTCACATCTGTTCCTTGGGTTCCCATGCATGATTCGTATCCCACATTTCCTGCACCAACCTGGGCATTAAAGTCCCCCATCACAATGAGGATGTCATGCTGTGGTGTCTTGTCTATTTGCTCTTGGAGGTTTGTATAGAAAAGGTCCTTCTCTTCATCTGATGATGGTTCTGTTGGTGCATAGCACTGGATGATGGTGGTTTTCACGTACTTTGAGAAAAACCTTGCTCTAATGATCCGAGCATTGACCGGCTCCCAGTTCAGGAAGCTCTTCTTGGCATTATTGTCTAAAATGATGCCCACTCCTTCCTGGTGTTGGCCGTCTGTTCTTCCCGAGTAGTACACTGTCTCTCCTGTGTTCAGGGTCATGGTTCCCGAGTCTGTCCATCTCATTTCATTGATTCCAAGAATGTTGATGTTGTATCTCTTCATCTCTTTCACAACCTGTGCTGTTTTTCCAGTTTCGTACATCGTTCGAACATTCCATGCTCCCACTCTCACTCGTTGTTTGGTGTTTCGCCAAGGACTCCATCGGAACAGAAACTTCCTTTTGGCTTTCATCCCTGCTCTTCATATAAGACATTGCTGCCTCAGTCCTCAGCTCGTTGCCCAAGGTTTGATGACTTTTTGTTGATCTTGTTGGCGTTTCTGTAGCAAGCGTTTTTTACGTGGTGGGCTGCTAACCCAACGCACAACCCTCCTCCTTTCGCATCCTAGGCTTGGGACCAGGCAATGGCGGCGCAGCAGCTAGCGGAAAACATAGCAGGAGTAAAACAAAACTGGTCTGTATCGTCCTGCTGTCTCCCTCTGTTCGTCATATGCAGAAGTATGTACTTGTAGCTTCATTACGGAGACCAGCAGAAGCAAAAGTACAGTCTGAATAACACAATACAGGTCAATTTCAACACGAAGCGGGGCTTGCTAACACCGGAAGTTGCTTCTTCTTCTACTGTTTTTGGAATGTCGAAGTGTTGACGTGCACATGTCAAAATGATTTATTCCATTCAAACTTGTGACATATGGAAACGCACGTCCTAATCAGATCAGTTTTTTCAGGATCCATGTAAACAGTAAAATTCTGATCTGAATTGTAATCAGATTGAACTGCTGACTGGAAGGTGAGTGCTGTCACTCCTGGTACCATGTCAGGTCTTGTGGTTAATAATAGAAAGGACAGCGAGTGTATCTTAACACTTTTATTTAACAATTAACCAGCTCAGTGTATGGCAAAGCTTCTTTAATCACTAACCCACTGGGCTGGCAAGCAATTGCTCTACAACCTGCCAGGAATTCCCGTGGATGTGACCCCAGTGCCGTGTTCACCACACACTAAACCAAAACAGTGGAGCTCACTGTTAAGCCTATCCAGAGAAATAACCAATGATGGACTTTCGGTTATGGCGGCTACATAGGAAGACGTGTTTCACACTGCTCTACTCGTGAAAATAAACATTTTACTAAAACTCTCTTAACTGGAACAAAAACCCATCCCAACGTTTTGGCGCTGATATAGTAAAGACCAAGGTTGGAAAATTAGGTGGAGGAAAAGGTAACTCGATAAAACAACCCAAGCTAACAGACTTTCACGCTCGAGGCGAAACAGAGAAAACTCCAGAGGCAATGGCGGAGGAGGGAGCCAGCGGCGGAGCGGGAACAGTTGAAGAGGGGACAAACGTAGTGCTCACTGCCATTAACTCCATGAGAACAGAGTTTTCGTCTAAATTGGGATTATAGCAGCGATAGAAGGTATGAGAAAGGAAATAAACAACTGCATGGAGCGAGCGTCGCAGGCGGAGCTCCGAATATCAAGCACTGAAGATGATGTGACCAGCCTGCAAACTAAACTGCAAACACTGGAATCAAAATGCAAACGTCTGGAAGATAACATCCTAGACTTGGAATCCCACTCGCGACGGAATAATTTGAGGCTGGTGGGCCTCCCGGAGGCAACGGAGGGACGGGACCCGTGTTCCTTTTTGGAAAAGTGGATTCCAGAAGCACTGAATAACGCGGATCTGCAGTCATTGGTCGTTTTAGAGAGAGCTCACCGAATCAGCCCACTGAGAGATAATAAGACACCACCGAGGACACTGATTATGAAGTTCCTCAACTACAAAGACAAGATGACAGTCACCAATATAGCGCAAGCTAAAGGGGAAATTAAATACCAGGACCAACAAGTGCGGTTCTACCCGGACTTGGCTGCAGGAATACAACAATTGAGGAAATAGTTCGACCAGGCCCGCAAAGAGCTGCGCAACCTAGGGATTCGTCATGGAGTAATTCATCCGGCAAGACTGCTGGTCACATGTAAGGGGAGAACCCACACCTTCAAGACCCCTCAAGAGGCGCAGGAGCTCATCAAGCAAATCCAAAAGGAGACTGGTGGGACCTAAGCATGAACATGACAAAGGTAGAACATTTAAGCATATGTACGGGCATCTGATTGATCTGACACATAAATATGTCTACAAAATACAGACTGTATTAAAATAAAAAAAAAATGTTATGATGTACAACGTTGCTATAAAACTTTGAAGTTATGTTGAAAAAACTACACAGAAGAGAGTTAATGTCATAAGAATAGTAGTAGTGTCAGGGTGATTGAGAGGAGAAAGAGAGAGTGGTTTGACTGATCCTCGCAGGTGCGGAACAGTCACTAGCTATAACGGGAGTCGGAATATTTTGGGGGGATTACCACGAATGTGGGGAAAGGGAATGTGTTTTTGTTTAGTTTGTAGGATGAATGTTCTATCATCCATGTTTTTGCTTCTCTGTACGAGTATGTCATCTTGCAAGGTAATCTCAAACTCCTTATTGATCATAGATCAAAGCGTTAATCTTAATTTAACTTCATGGAATTGCAGAGGTCTACAAAATCTAAAAAAAACTTAAACAAGTCATGAATAAAATAAAAGACATAGATTCGAAAATTGTATTTTTACAAGAAACTCATCTATTAGAGGAGGATGTAAAAAGAATTAGGAGAAGATGGCAAGGTAATGTGTTCACCTCATCATTTTCATCCTGAGCTAGGGGAGTTATGACTCTCATACACAAAACAGTCCCATTTCAAGTGAAAAATGAAATTAGAGACAAATTTGGAAGCTATTTAATCAGCCAAGGTTCTTTGCTATTAGAAAATATAAATCTGGTGAACTTATACGGCCCCAATATTGATGATCATAACTTCTTTGTTAATTTATTCCTCACTTTATCATCACTTGCAGGGCAACATATAATAGCAGGGGATTTTAATTGTACATTGAATCCCAGTATAGATAGATCAACAGGACTGGACTGTATGCACAATGGATGTAGGATGACCATTAATCATTTTATGAAAGAATTGAGATTGTTAGATATATGGAGAGAAATGAAACCACAAGTCAAAGCCTATTCTTGTTATTCTAATACCTACATTCTCACGTATTGACTACTTTTTGATCTCTACAGAATTAAGGTCCAAGATTCAAAACTGTTTCTATGATAACATTGTGATCTCTGATCATGCACCCTGCTGTCTAGTATATGTAGATAAAAAATTGACAAAGGACCCAGGTAGGTGGCATTTTCAACATAAATGGCTTCAGGATGAGGAATTTGTTAAGTACATAGAAAAACAGATAGATGAGTTCTTTTGATATCAATACTACACAAACAACGGCATGTATAAAGTGGGAGTGTCAGCATGGGATGAGACGCCAGGTTCCGGCGCTCAGACCATATCCCTTCTCATCCCTGCCTCTCATTGGGCAGCGTCTCAGCGGGTTCCCAGCTGTCAGTGTTACGGGATGGCTGGGGCCCAATTAATCCTCATCAGCTGAGGCGCTGCTAATGAGGATAAAAAGGAGCAGCTTCGATCATTCGGGGCTGCGACTTAAGCACTGTTAGACTGGAACCCTTACGTCCGGTGCCAGTCCTCTTCTCATCTGGCAGCATTACTTGTGAGTGTTACCCTGTTAAGAGTATTTGTGCCTTGGTACCCCTACGTCTGGTGCCGGCTCTCTGCTCGCCTACTGTGTAACTTGTAAGTGACATCTTGTACGAGTACTTGCGTCTTGGAGTCCGTATGTCCGGTGCCAGCTCTCTACTCGTCTGGCTGCATAACCTGTGAGTGTTACCCGCTGTGAGTTCTCATACTTTGGTACCCCTATGCCCGGTGCCAACTGTCTACCCAGGTGCTGTACTACTCGTGAGTGTTACATTGTATGAGTATCTGTGCTTTCCTTATCCCTCACCCTTGTCATCAATAAAACATCACAACTCACTGGCTCGCCCTTGGCTCTCACTGTGTGGCTCCCCAGAGCCACACGTAACAGGGAGGCTTTCAAAGCTTTTATTAGGGGGCATATTAATAGTTATACAGGTTCAAAATCTAAGAAGACCTGAGAGGAGAGAGTCCAATTGGAACGTAAAATAAAAATTCTTCAAGAAAAGGTGTATGCAGGAAGTAACCCACAGTTAGAGAACAAATTACTGACTCTGAGAGCTGAATATGACAAAAAAATCAGCGAATAGAGCTGTCTCGAGTCTTCTAAGATTGAAGCAAACTTTTTATGAACAAGGTGAAAAATCAGGAAAATTATTGGCATGGCAGATTAAACAATTAGAATCTAAAACACCAATTACCAGTATTATAAGTAACGGACAGGTAGTTATAGATCCTTTAGAAATTAATAGTGCCTTTAGAGATTATTATGAAAAACTATATGATACAAAAAATGAAACTGACTTAACAAAACTAAATGGGTTTTTGGGTGGATCATCTATACCATGTATTCCAAATGAAAACAGGGAGATACTGGAGTCTAAAATTAATCAAGAGGAAGTTGGGCAAGCCATTGATAATATGAAATCAGGAAAAAGAGCAGAACCAGATGGTCTTCCAGTTGACCTCTATAAAAAAAATTTAAGAATAAATTAATAAAACCACTTTTGGAAATGGTTTTAGAAGCATTTCAAAATGGTAATTTACCACCATACATGAATAATGCCTTAATTATACTGTTACCAAAACAAGGTAAACCCCCTAATAAATGTGAAAACATGAGACCAATAAGCCTATTAAATGCTGATCTTAAAATAATCTGTAAAATTTTAGCAAAATGACTACAAGAAATATTACCAAATATTATTAACCGAGATCAGAATGGCTTTATAATGGGAAGATAAGGCTTCCATAATGTAAGAAGACTATTTAATTTTATTTATTCCAATAAAGAAGCACCAGATACAGCTCTCCTATCATTGGACGCCGAAAAGGTCTTTGATAGAGTCGAATGGCCCTATCTTTTTGAAGTCCTACAAAGGTTTGGACTTGGAAATAATTTCATAAAATGGGTCCAGATAATATACAATAATGTTACAGCAGAAATCCCAACAAACAGCAATATCTCAAAATCAATAAAAAATTAATAGAGGATGTTGACAAGGCTGTCCACTTTCACCTTTATTGTTTACTATGGCAATTGAACCTTTAGCGATGGCAGTACATTTACATTCACAAATACAGTGGGGTAAAAAAGTATTTAGTCAGCCACCAATTGTGCAAGTTCTCCCACTTAAAAGATGAGAGAGGTTTCCAATTTTCATCATAGGTATACATCAACTATGAGAGACAAAATGAGAAAAAAAAAATCCAGAAAATCACAATGAAGGATTTTTAATGAATTAATTGGTAAATTCCTCGGTTCCTTGGTCAGTAACAAAAGTTCATCTCAATACTTCGTTATATACCCTTTGTTGGCAATGACAGAGGTCAGACGTTTTCTGTAAGTCTTCACAAGGTTTTCATACACTGTTGCTGGTATTTTGGCCCATTCCTCCATGCAGATCTCCTCTAGAGCAGTGATGTTTTGGGGCTATCGCTGGGCAACACGGACTTTCAACTCCCTCCAAAGATTTTCTATGGGGTTGAGATCTGGAGACTGGCTAGGCCACTCCAGGACCTTGAAATGCTTCTTACGAAGCCACTCCTTCATTGCCTGGTCAGTGTGTTTGGGATCATTGTCATGCTGAAAGACCCAGCCACATTTCATCTTCAATGCCCTTGCTGATGGAAGGAGGTTTTCACTCAAAATCTCACGATACATGGCCCCATTCATTCTTTCCTTTACACGGATCAGTCGTCCTGGTCCCTTTGCAGAAAAACAGCCCCAAAGCATGATGTTTCCACCCCCATGCTTCACAGTAGGTATCAGAATCAGAATCAGAATCAGATTTATTGCCATTGCTCATGTAGTACACAAACTAGGAATTTGTCTCGGTGCAATGTTGCAACATTAAACATGGTAAAAATAAAAGATAGAAATAAAAAACTATACATGCAATAAAATGTAGAATATGAATGAGTAATACTAGACAAAGCAATTTTTAAACATATTAGCGAGCAGCAGATATTGTGGAGTACCCCATAGTGCAGTTGGTAATGCAAAAAGAAAACAGTGATGATTGACATGAGTCTGGTTGAGCTGCTGTACATAGTGCACGAGAGTCTAATAAGTCACTTAGTGTTCAGCAGTCTGATGGCAGAGGGGAAGAAGCTGTTCATGTGACGGGAGGTTTTAGTCTGAATGGACCGAAGTCTTCTACCTGAGGGGAGGGGGGCAAACAGTACGTGACCAGGGTGTGAAGGATCGGCTATGATCCGGCCTGCACGCCTCCGGGTCCTGGAGATGTACAGATCCTGGAGGGATGGGAGCTTGCAGCCGATCACCTTCTCAGCAGCGCGCACGACGCGCTGCAGCCTTAGTCTGTCCCTGGCAGTGGCTCCTGCGTACCACACGGTTATGGAGGTGGTGAGGATGGACTCAATGATGGCCGTGTAGAACTGCACCAACATCTTGGTGGGTAGCTTGAGCTTCCTCAGCTGCCGCAGGAAGAACATCCTCTGCTGGGCCTTTTTGATGAGGGAGCTGATGGTCGGCTCCCACTTGAGGTCCCGGGTGATGGTGGTGCCCAGGAAGCGGAAGGAATCTGCAGTGGTGATGGGAGAGCCTGTGAGGGTGAGGGGGGTGCAGAGGGGTTGTGACTTTCCTGAAGTCCACGATCATCTCCACTGTCTTCAGAGCGTTTAGCTGCAGGTTGTTGTGGCTGCACCAGGACGCCAGCCGGGCCACCTCTTTCCTGTAGACGGACTCGTAGCCGTTGGAGATGAGCCCGATGAGGGTGGCGTCGTCCGCAAACTTGATCAGCTTGACAGACTGGTGGCTGGAGGTGCAGGAGTTGGTATAAAGGGAGAAGAGTAGGGGGGAAAGTACACAGCCCTGGGGTGATCCGGTGCTGATGCTAACAGAGTCAGAGACAGTCTTTCCCGGCCGTACATGCTGACTCCGGTCCATCAGGAAGTCGGTGATCCACCTGCAGAGGGAGTCAGGCACGTTGAGCAGGGACAGCTTGTCCCGGAGCAGAGCGGGGCGGATAGTGTTGAATGCAGAGGTGAAGTCCACAAACAGGATCCTGGCGTAGGTTCCCGGGGAGTCCAGGTGCTGCAGGATGGAGTGGAGGGCCAGGTTGACTGCGTCGTCCACAGACCTGTTGGCTCGGTAGGCAAACTGCAGCGGGTCCAGGAGGGGAGTAGTGATGGACTTGAGGTGGGGCAGGACCAGGCGCTCAAAGGACTTCATGACTACAGAGGTGAGCGCTACAGGTCTGTAGTCGTTAAGTCCAGTGATCCGTGACTTCTTGGGGATAGGGATGATGGTGGAGGTTTTGAGGCAGGTCGGCACGTGGCATAACTTCAGGGAGGTGTTAAAAATGTCTGTGAAGACAGGAGTCAGCTCATCCGCTCAGTGTCTCAGGGTGGAGGGAGACACGCCGTCCGGACCGGGGACCTTGCGCGGGTTCAGTCTGGAGAACTGTCTGTGCACGTCCTGCTCACTGATGACAAGGGCAGGGGGGGAGGAGGGGGGGCCGCCTTTGATGAAGTGGGGACCGTGAAGGCAGTGGCACTGGGGGGAGGGGGGGAGATGGACACAGCTGACGAGGTGTCAAAACGGGCATAATGTTGGGACAGTCTTTGACAAAGGGCTATGTCATCCTGACCTTTAGAAGCCTGAGGCCGATAGTTGGTGATTTGCCTCAGTCCTCTCCACACAGAAGCAGAGTCGTTAGCAGTGAACTGCTGCTGGAGTCTCTCAGAATACACAGATTTAGCTCTCCTCAGCTCTCTGCTAAACCGATATTTGACCTCCCTGTAGCAGTTCCTGTCTCCACTTTTCAACGCTGCTTCCTTCTCCTTCCTGATCTGTCTGAGCTTAGCAGTGAACCAGGGCTTGTCATTTGAGTACCTCACCCTTGTGCACGATGGAAGAATGCTCTCCTCACAAAAGTGGATATATGAGTTCACAGTGTCCGTGTACTCATCCAGATCATGCGTGGCTCCTTTAAACATGTCCCAGTCAGTTATTTCCATGCACGTGCTCAGCTTCTCCCCAGCTTCACTGATCAATTTTCTCGTAGTGCTCACAACAGATTTAGTGAGCTTTAGTCTCTGTCTGTATGTGGGAATGAGGTGGACCATCACATGATCAGATAGTCCGAGCGCAGCGCGGGGAACAGCGCGATACGCATCCTTCATTGTAGTGTAACAGTGATCCAGCGTGTTCTTTCCTCTGGTGGGGCATTTAATAAACTGTTTGTATCGGGGGAGATCGTGGCACAGGTTGCTCTGGTTAAAGTCGCCAACCACAATAACCAGAGAGTCTGGGAAAGTGCGCTCCGTTTGTTGAATGTGATCTGCGAGCGCGCGCTGAGCCTCGCGTGCATCCGCGTCGGGCGGGACGTAAACGGCGGCCAGGATGAATGACGCGAACTCCCGCGGGGAATAAAAAGGCTTGCAGTTAATGAATAAATATTCCAGAGCGGGAGAACAGTATTGGGAAATCACCGTTACATCAGAGCACCAGCTGCTGTTGATGTAAAAGCAGACTCCTCCTGCTGAGGACTTACCGGAGAGCTCTGTGTCTCGATCAGCACGAAACAGCTGAAATCCCTCGAGGAGGAGCGCGCTGTCCGGAGTCACTTCCTTAAGCCAGGTCTCAGTAAAACAGAGGGCAGACGAGGTAGAAATGTCCTTAAATCGCATCAGCAGTCTCAGTTCCTCTACCTTGTTAAAGAGAGAATTGACATTGGAGAGAAATATGCCAGGCAAAGCCGTGCGTGTGCCTCTCCTGCGAAGCCGCACGAGAGCGCCCGCTCGCCTTCCTCTCCTTCGCCGTCTCACTTTTTGGGCCAAAAAGTGAACCAGATCAGCGGCAGGAGCCAAAAAAACCAGGAGTAGGTCCATGGGAGTGAAAGTCCTGAAATTTAATAGCTCTTCACGGGTGTAAGAGCAGGCAGACACACAATTGACGAACAGAAACATACAAAGACAGGCGCAGCGAAACACCATGGCGGCCACTGTGGGCGCCATCTTGGATCGAAAAAAAAAAAAAAGGTATGGTGTTCTTTCTCCTCCAAACACGACAAGTTGAGTTTTTACCAAAAAGTTCTATTTTGGTTTCATCTGACCATATGACATTCTTCCAGTCCTCTTCTGGATCATCCAAATGCTCTCTAGCAAACTTCAGACGGGCCTGGACGTGTACTGGCTTAAGCAGGGGGACACGTCTGGCACTGCAGGATTTGAGTCCCTGGCGGCGTAGTGTGTTACTGATGGTAGCCTTTGTTACTTTGGTCCCAGCTCTCTGCAGGTCATTCACTAGGTCCCCCCATGTGGTTCTGGGATTTTTGCTCACCGTTCTCGTGATCATTTTGACCCTACAGGGTGAGATTTTGCATGGAGCCCCAGATGGAGGGAGATTATCAGTGGTCTTGTATGTCTTCCATTTTCTAAGAATTGCTCCCACAGTTGATTTCTTCACACCAAGCTGCTTACCTACTGCAGATTCAGTCTTCCCAGCCTGGTGCAGGTCTACAATTTTGTTTCTGGTGTCCTTTGACAGCTCTTTGGTCTTGGCCATAGTGGAGTTTGGAGTCTGACTGTTTGAGTTTGTGGACAGGTGTCTTTTATACTGATAATGAGTTCAAACAGGTGCCATTAATACAGGTAACGAGTGGAGGACAGAGGAGCCTCTTAAAGAAGAAGTTACATGTCTGTGAGAGCCAGAAATCTTGCTTGTTTGTAGGTGACCAAATACTTATTTTACTGAGGAATTTACCAATTAATTCATTAAAAATCCTTCAATGTGATTTTCTGAATTTTTTTTTTCTCATTTTGTCTCTCATAGTTGAGGTATACTTATGATGAAAATGGGAGACCTCTCTCATCTTTTAAGTGGGAGAACATGCACAATTGGTGGCTGACTAAATACTTTTTTGCTCCACTGTATATGGAATTAAAGTAGGACCAACAGAACATAAAATCTCCCTGTATGCCGATGACATAATTTTATTTCTGTCGAATCTTAAAAAATCAATTCTGATCCTATTAAATTTAATAAAGAATTTTGGGGATATATCAGGATATAAAATAAACAAAACAAAATCTTCAATATTAATGTTAAATGAGACCCAGAGAAATCACCCAGCTCCTGAGGTAAACCAATTCAATGTTGTAGATCAGTTTAAATATTTAGGAATTCAAATTGTGCCTAAGCTAGAATCAGTCGCCAATGCCAACTATTAAGCCTTAATGACAGATATTAATGAGTTACTTCAGAGATGGATGTCACTACAAATGTCGATGATCGGGAAAATTAATATACTTAAAAGTAATATCTTACCAAAAATACTTTACTTATTCCAAAACATCCCTTTACCACCACCTTCAGATCTATTCTCAAGAATTAAAAAAAGTTAGTGGAATTTATATGGAACAATAGGAAGGCTAGATTACATCTGTCCTTACTATATTTACCATTTGATCGTGGAGGTCTGAAATGTCCAAACTTTATGTTGTATTATTGGTCGGCACAACTGAGGTCTATGACATATTATTTTTCATCAAATGATCTCCCTCACTGGACTGAAATGGAATCATACAATTTACCTTTACCTCTTCCCTTATTCATATACTCAGACTCGGCTAAAAAATTACAGAAACAAGTTAAAAATCCAATTGTAAAGCACATGATCAAAATATGGTGTGAAACCAAAAAATATTTAAAAGAACCACACTCACTGTCACAATTTAGCCCAATATGGGGTAATCAATATTTTACACCAGGGAGAGAGGATACTGTATTTAAAGTATGGAATTTTAAAGGGATTCAAAAGATTCAAGACTTATATTTGTCACACTCAGATAACATAATGTCTTTTGAAGAACTGAGGATTAAATTCAGTCTTAATAGAACACACTTTTTTAAATATCTTCAGCTTAGAAATTTTATTTGATCAAATCAAAATAATGCTCTCACCCGACCTACTTATTAATCTTTGGAAAAAATTTTGATGAAAGATAGTAAGAGAAAGAGTATCATTTCAGAGTTTTATAACTCATTGACACTATTCGCATGTGAAAACTCAGAAAAGACTGAATGGCTGGAAAGAAGACCTGCAAATTGAAATTTCAGAGGAACAATGGGAATTGGCTTGTGCAGGAGTTCAAACCAAATCAATAAATGTACGTCTTAAACTGATACATTTTAAATGGTTAATGCGGATGTATGTTACACCAATGGAATTAAATAGATATAACAAAAACATACCAGATATATGCACAAAATGTATGGAAAGTAAAGGAACCCTATTTCACTGTTTATGGGAATGTAGAAAAATCAGAATGTTTTGGGAAGAGGTGAGGGTAACAATTGAAAAAATAATTTCAAAACAAATCACATTGAACTCTAAACTGTTTTTGTTGGGTCTGTATCCAGAATAACATAACTTTAATAAGAGTGAAAAAACATTCATAGACCTTGGTTTGCTTAATGCCAAAAAAATGTATTGCATTACTGTGGAAAAAGACTCATAGACCAGATGTGACTCAGTGGTTAAGACAGATGTTAACAAACCTTCCACTAGAAAGAATAACATACAGTATATACTGAAATCAAAGGAAAATGTGTTTGAGAATATATGGAGACCTTTCATTGATTATGTAAAGAAATTAAACATAACTTCTGAAGAAGAAGGTGAATGATATGTGTGGACTTTGCAAATTCCAAGCTGGTGAATGTATATTATGTATTCTTATGTAATAGATTACCTAGACTAAACAGAGGAGCACCTGTTTTTGTTAATGGCTGTTGTTGTTTTTATTACACATTTTTTTGTTATTGTTCTTTTTAATTTTTAAATTACTTCTGTGTTTGTGTCTGACTATTTGTGCCATGTTTGTAAAAAAGGTTCAATAAAAAATATTGTGGAAAAAAAAATAACCAATGATATCAGAGTGATGAATGGAAAACACGTACCCATTTTAACCCAGTTACACATAAAAAAAAAACCAAATCCGTCAATCAAACAAATGAGCTCCCATTTCTCTCACAAATGGACTCAAACAGACAACCAAACGAGCTGTGGAGAGTGGAAATAACGGAGGCAGACTTATGCAGCAGACGACTTTATTCACTCTCACATCAATCATACACAGAAAAAGAATCTCTCCAATACACCAGGGTCTCTCCTTTTATATCAACCACCCATTTCACATCTGCATGACATCTCGCATCACAATACATTCACCCCTTCTCCCCCCTTGTCCCCCAACTACTTCTTCCTGCTACCTCACCATAATCTCTCTCATCTCAATACCTATTGTCCTTCTCTGTTTACCCTCTGCATCCAGTCTGAGTTGATTAATCCAGCGTCTACACCGCCCCCTCCAGAATCTCAGACCGAGTTGCAGTCCTCACGTCCTTTTGGCTTCAGTCTCCTCCCGTATCTGCTGTAACAGGGGTTTTCCGCCTCCGTGGCGCTGCTGCGCCAGTGGGGGGCTCCTGGGGGTGTGTCTGTCTGCGGGTGGGCAATGGCGGGGGGGGGGGGACCTTCGACTTGCCCATGTGGCTGCTCTGACGAATTGTTTACCTGGGGAGCTCTCCGTGGGGGTCTTCCACACCAAGGGGCCTGAGCCAACATCACTTGCTCATCCGCCACCACAAAGGTGGGCTTAAGTCTGTCTATACATATTTTCTCCCAACGACCCCCTAAGTCTAACAAAAAATGTCTGTCCCCTGTTTCCAGCACTCTGAACGGGCCATCGTAGGGTGAGCGCAATGGGGGGCAGTGAGCATCGTGCCTGACAAACACGAACGCCGCGTTCTTCAAAGTTTTTGGCACAAAAGTGCGTGGAAAACAGTGGTGGGCCGGGCCCAGCAGCGTGCCTGTATCTGCGCTATGCTGCAAACGCTGAGACGGACAGTTGTCCGGTGCGGGATTATCTGGCAAAAATTCACCAGGGAGCCGCAGTGGCTGAGAAAAAAACAGCTCTGCTGGGGAAGCCTCCAAATCCTCTTTTGGTGCAGAATGCAACCCCAATAAAACCCATGGCAACCGGTCTATCCAATTTGCATCCGTCAGCGAAGCCCTGAGCGCTGCTTTCAGTGACCTATGGAAACGCTCGCATAACCCATTGGCCTGTAGGTTGTACGCGGTTGTGCGATGGATTGCAACACCCAGGCTACGGGCCATCGTGGACCAGAGGTCGGAAATGAACTGCGGGCCCCTATCATGTCCAACGGGATGCCTAAACGTGCCACCCATGTCGTCAAAAAAGCGCACGCCATGTCCGCGGACGTGGTTGCCGCCAGCAGGACTGCTTCTGGCCAGCATGTGGTGCGGTCCACCACTGTCAGAAGGTGTGTGCACCCCTGCGATGGCGGGAGGGGGCCCACGAGGTCCATGTGAACATGGTCGAACCTCTTAGCTGGTATATGAAATGGCTCCAAAGGAGCCTTTGTGTGTCTGTGTACTTTGGCTCGTTGGCACGCTACGCAGGCTGCCGCCCACTCTTTCACTTGTTTGCGCAAGCCTGGCCAAACGAACTTCGCTCCCACCATTTTGACTGATGCGCGCACTCCTGGGTGCACCAGAGCTTGAACTGACTCAACCACTCGGCGGCGCTAAGTAACTGGGAACCACTGGGCGCGGGCGTCCCGTGGAGACGTCGCAGATTGGGGGGGACTGCCGTCTTGCAGTACTCTGCTCTCCAGCCTTAACTCTGTTGGTCCAGACTGGAGCACGCATACGTCCGCATCGCCAATCTGCTCTGCGGCCATGGCTGTATAATCTATCCCCACGCAGACCGGAGCCACTACTGCACACGAGAGGCAGTCCACCACCACATTCAGTTTACCTGCCACATGCTGAATATCGGTCGTAAACTCCAAGATCGTGGCCAGCTGTCTCTGTTGCCGGCCCAACCATGGTTCCAAAACCTTGGCCATCGTGAACGTTAGCGGCTTGTGGTCCACGAACGCGGTGAAGCTGCACCCTTCCAGCCAGAACTGGAAGTGGTGTATGGCCAGGTGGAGAGCCAGCAACTCCCTGTCGAACACGTTGTATTTACGCTCACTGTCGCGCAAAGCCCTGCTAAAAAAAACGAGCGGCTGCCAAGAACCGGTGATGTGTTGCTCCACAACGGCCCCTATGGCCACGTCCAAGGCGTCGGTAGTGAGTGCTATCCGGGCCGCCAGGTCGGCTGTTTTAACCTCAGAGAACTCCTGCTCCCGCTCCGGAGTCCGTTCGACTCTGTCCACCGGTTTCCGTTTCTTGAGCGTGGCGTACAATGACTGCATGAGCTGAGCTGCGTGGGGGAGGAACCGGTTATAAAAGTTAACCATCCCCAAAAACTCTTGCAGCACCCTGACCGTCTGAGGCCAGGGAAAATTCGCCACAGCACGCACCTTGTCCGGCAAGGGTATCGCTCCCTCCGATGAGACACGGTGCCCCAAAAAGTCAATCCTTGTCACACCGACCTGGCATTTCGCCGGGTTGATTATTAACTCGTGCTCCTCCAACCTCCGGAAAACCGTCCTGAGGTGGGTAACGTGTTCGTCTTCGGACACGGTGGCCACCAGGATATCATGCAGGTAGACAAACACAAACGGCAGATCACGCAACACCGCATCCATCATGCATTGGAATGTCTGTGCTGCACCTTTTAATCCGAAGGGCATGTGTAAAAACTCAAACAAGCCAAACAGAGTTATTACCGCTGTTTTGGGTATGTCCTCCACGTGCACCGGGACCTGGTGGTAACCACGGACCAGGTCTATTTTAGAAAAAATGCGTGCCCCGGCGAGGTGAACGGAAAAATCCTGAATATGGGGAATCAGGTAGCGGTCGTGCGCTGTGGCGTTATTCAACCTACGGAAATCTCCGCACGGTCGCCATGATCCCTCAGCCTTAGGAACCATATGTAGTGGGGTTCATATGTAGGTCATATGTGGGTCATGCGCTGTGGCGTTATTCAACCTGCGGAAATCTCCGCATGGTCGCCACGATCCCTCAGCCTTACGAACCATATGTAGCGGGATTTGAGCCCATGGGCTTAAACAGCCCATGGGCTGTTTGAGCGCCTGATGATGCCCAACCTTTCCAAGTGGGCAAACTCCTCGCGCGCTATGGCCAGTTTAGCTGCGTCCAGGTGCTGAGGTCGTGTGAAAACGGGCGGCCCAGTGGTGGTGATAAAGTGTTCCACCCCGTGTTTAGTGCTGGCCGTCGAAAACGTTGGGACCGTGAGTGCTGGGAACTGAGTGAGCAGTGTGTGGAACTTACCGCCTGGAGCTGTGACGTTGGCTTGTGTTATTGGCCCAGCCCCTCGAGCTGTACAGGGGAGAGAATCAAAAGGCATTGCATTAACCAGGCGTCTGTTAGCAACATCGACTAGCAACCTGTGTGCACACAGAAAATCAGCTCCCAGGATTGGGAAACTCAATGCCGTTATGACAAAAGTCCCCTCGTACATACAGCCGTGTAGGGATAAAGTCAGTGTTCTCTCACCAAAAGTCTTAATGTCGAAGCCGTTTACCGCTAACAGCTGGGGGCTGCTAGCTCCCGCTAGCTGGTTGGCGTAGGACGGCAGGATGAGGCTCTTCTGGGAGCCGGTGTCTATGAGGAACAGTCTCCCCGAGCGCGAGTCCGTCACATAGAGCAGCTTGTTCTCTTCACCGGCGGTCGCAGCTGCTTCCGACTACTGGCCTTGGCGTTTCCCAAACGCTTGAATTGGCACGGTGGCACACATCTGCGTGCGTTCTCTCCAAAGCGGCAGTGGTAGAAGCAGAACGTGTCTCTCTGGTGCTTCCTGGCCCCCGCTGCTGCTACCGTCGCCGGCTCCTCGTCTCCGCTGGTCATCTCGCTGGGTTCTGACGCCACCGCATTCACTGTGAGGGCTCTGGTGGTGAGGATGATCCGATCTGCCTCCTGGGCTAGCGCCCAGTAGTCACGCACGGCCAGCAACGGCGAGTTGGCAAGGACCGCTCTTGCCTCTGTTGGGAGGTTCCGGAGGAACAGGTGGGCAAACAGAAAATCCCCGTTGTCCGTGCCCATCAACGCCAACATCTTCTCCATCAGTTCAACCGTCGACCCATCTCCTAACTCGGAGCGCCTCAGGAGCCTCTCTGCTCTCTCACAGTCCGAGAGCATGTAGCACCGGGTCAGCGCGGCCTTGAGAGCCCTGTATTTGTCGTGGGCTGGAGGCTGTTGGAGCAGGCTCGCTACTTGCTGAAATGTGCGAGCATCCAGCGCTGTGACCACATAGTAATATCTGGTGTCATCTGCCGTTATTCCCCGGAGGGCGAACTGAGCCTCGGTGTGGTGGAACCAAGACCACGGGTCATGCAGCCAAAAGTCCGGTAGTTTGACCGAAACGGCTCACGCGTTGCTGGGGCTTTCCGTCCGGGCCGTCTCTGGGATGCTTGCCGCGTTGTTGGGGCTTCCCGTCCGGGCCGACTCCGGGGTTCTTGCCTCGTGTTCCATAATTCGTCAAGGGGTCACCAGTGTGGAGAGTGGAAATAACGGAGGCAGACTTATGCAGCAGACGACTTTATTCACTCTCACATCAATCATACACAGAAAAAGAATCTCTCCAATACACCAGGGTCTCTCCTTTTATATCAACCACCCATCTCACATCTGCATGACATCTTGCATCACAATACATTCACCCCTTCTCCCCCCTTGTCCCCCAACTACTTCTTCCTGCTACCTCACCATAATCTCTCTCATCTCAATACCTATTGTCCTTCTCTGTTTACCCTTCTGCATCCAGTCTGAGATGATTAACCCAGCGTCTACAGAGCCACTCTATCCTGCATCTTTGCCTCGTGGTTTTGTAGGCCATTTCAGTTAATGTTTACCAGTGTTTTACCGATTCCAGTTTCCTGTAATTTTTTTATCTTGTTTAAGAGAATAGATAATATTTTATGAATTTGTTCTTTTACAAGCGGGTGTACAACTCAAGCAAACCAGGTACCGAACTGGATTCAACCAGACAGACAGATGAGCCTCCCATTCTCTGTCAAATGGGCCAAAGGCTCAGACAGACAAGGTTCAAACTGACAGCCCTCATTTGTCCTATTACAAATGATTTAAACAAGGCTAAATGGACAAACCAAATTCAGACAGACAGACAGACAGATTCCAACAAGCAAACGAGCCCTCATTTATCACGCCACAAATGAATTAAAAGGCTCAAACAAACTTACCGGGTTCAGTCGAGCGAACAAGCCTCCATATGTCACATATAGACCAAAATAGAAGCAGACAATCCCAGGCTCAAAATGGGACGAGCCCCCATACGAGCAAAAAACCCGGCCGAGGTCCCATATGTCACAAACCTAGCTCACTGGCTTAGACAAAGGAGGAAGACCACATGGAGGTGCCAATTTAAACAATAATTTATTTATTAAAGTGAAGAAATAAAAGAAAGTGTCTGTAATAATCAATGGTGTGTACGTGTGCATGGGATACGTGAGACAAACAAAACACCAGTCACTAGCTAGTCCAGTGACTACACGCCTCTGTCAGGGGCTGCAACCATGCCTAGCAGCCAACCCAGAAACCAGAAAGCCCAATGGCTACAAACAGTACAGGACTGCCAGCACAGTCCCAACCAGGCAACAGAAAACAGAACCAGAACCAGAACAGGCAGAACAACAGGAAGGTGATCGGCCTCCAGTGGAAGCAGAACACTACTGAGAGGCCCACAGAGATGGCTAAAACCAGGATTTTAATTGAGACACTTGGTGAGGGAGAAGGGTGGAAGGGTGGAGTTGGGTTTACTGGAGAGGTACAGTGGTGCATGGAAGTTTGTGAATCCTTTAGAATTTTCTATATTTCTACATAAATATGTCCTAAAAGATCATTATTTTCATGCAAGGCCTAAGAGTAAAGAGAACCCAGTTAGATAAATGACCGAAAAAATATTTTACTTCATTTATTTATTGAGGAAAATGATCCAATATTACATATCTGTGAGTCACAAAAGTTTGTGAACCTTTGATTTCAGTATCTGGTGTGTCCCCCTTTTTGCAACAATAACTGCAACTAAACATTTCTGGTAATTTTTGATAAGTCCTGTACATTGGCTTGGAGCAATTCCTTCCATTTCTCCAGACAGAACAGCTTAAACTCTGAGATGTTGGGGGGGGGGGGGGGTTCCTCGCATGAACTGCTCACTTCAGGTCCTTCCACAACATCTCAGTTGGATTAAGGTCAAGCCTTTGACTCGGCCATTCCAAAACATTAACTTTATTCTTCTTTAACCATTCTTTGGTAGAATGACTTGTGTGCTTAGGATCATTGTCTTGCTGCAAGGTCCACTTTCTCTTGAGATTCAGTTCATGGAAAGATGTCCTGACATTTTCCTTTAGTATTTGCTGGTATAATTCAGAATTCATTGTTCCATCAATAATGGCAAGCCATCCTGGCTCAGATGCAGCAAAACAGGCTCAAACCATGATACTACCCCCACCATGTTTCACAGATAGGATAAGGTTCTTATGCTGGAATTCAATGTTTTCCTTTCTCCAAACATAACATTTCTCATTCAAACCAAATGGTTCTACTTTGGTCTCATCCTCCGCAGTGGTGGCCTAGTTGCTAGAGAATCCGCCCCACAACCGAGAGGTCATGGGTTGAAGCTGGGTCATACCAAAGACCATATAAAAATGGTACTTATCGCCTTCTAGCTTGGTGCTCAGCATAATAGAATGGGAGAAGGAAAAGCTGTTTGTGGCGTGCCTTGCATAGCAGCAGCCCCTCTTATTCTAGGTATTATTAACATTGTAGATAGAAGAAACATAATTTTGTTCTACTGTACATGATTGGCTGTATGGACTGAATGATAATAAAGTTGGCTTCTTCATCTGTCCACAAGACAGTTTCCCAATAGCCTTCTGACTTGTCCATGTGATATTTAGCAATTCGACAAATATAGATAAATATCTGTGCTCTTTAAATAAAACAGGATGCCCACTCACACCTGATTGTCATCCCATTGATTGAAAACACCTGACTCTAATTTCACCTTCAAATTACTTGCTAATCCTAGAGGTTCACAAACTTTTACCACTCAGATATGTAATATTGGATAATTTTCCCCAATAAATAAATGGCAAAATAAAATATTTTTGTTTCATAAATGATTCTTGAGACTTGGGACAAAACGGGATAAAAATTGAAAAAAAAAAATTGATGGTCAGATAAATTAAACTACATGTATGAATCTACCAAAGACTAGGCTACCTAATTATGCTTTGATACACCCACCAATGTTTTTTCTTTTTTAAAAAAAATGTGCTTTATGCCTTTCCATTGACCCATTGCGCATTTACAGTGAATGCGCAAAATGAAGGGGTGAATTGGGATGCACCCTAAGTGTCATAAATTTAATATAATAATACATAGATAGCTAGATAAGATACTTTATTTCAAACAAAAAAAACAAATGACAAGTGCAATAAAAGTGACAGTATACAGTGCTCAAAAGGGAGAAGGAAGAAGTTAACACTTATTTACTCCAACTACTCTTTTTCCTAAGTACAACCCATGTGAAGTATACACCTATTACCTCAATTGAGACCCCAAGTAGACAATTAACTATATTTTGTACATATCAACATTGACACTCATCCATCCCAACATACATACGGTCCATACATCTATACCCAGCCCCAAACAGCACAGATATACACAGATATGCACAGTACTGTCCTACCTACCCTACCATAGTGTCCCAGAGTGAACATAATGAATCGTACATATTAATACTACCCCTCTAGCATATATCCTTTCAGCAAATAATGTTTATACCTATTTTTGAATTGATTTCTGTTTGTACATAGTTTCAGTTCCAGCTCCAGACTGTTCCACAAATCCACCCCACAGACAGATATGCACAGACTTTTCTTAGTTGTTCGTACCTTAGATTTAGTAAAGTTTAAGTCTCCTCTCAAATTATAATCATTGTCTCTTTTTTTGAATATTTTTTTGTATATTAGTTGGGAGTTGATTATTATTGCCCTGCACATGACTTGTGCTGTCTTATATTTAACTAAATCCATGAACTTTATGGCATGTGACTTTAAAAACAATGAATTGGTATGGTCTCTATATCCTATATTATTTATTATCCTTATAGCTTTTTTTTGTAATGTGCATATTGACTGTAGGTTGGTCTTGTGGGTGTTTCCCCAGACCTCTACACAGTAGCTAAGATATGGTAGAAACAGTGAATTGTACAGTAAGAACAATGATTTATAGTCCAAGATGTGTCTTGTCTTCCTCAGTATGCCTATACATTTTGCCAACTTGGCCCGGATGTGACTGATGCGAGGTTTCCGGCAGATTTTATTGTCTAGCGCAGGGGTGGGCAGTGAGGGCCATTCCACTGCAGCTTTTCTGTTCCACCCAGTCTCTTCAGCAGGTGTTTGCTCTCATCAGCTCCAAGGATTGCTAATCAGTGAAGCCACCTGCTGAAGAGACAGGGTGGAACAGAAAACCTGCAGTGGAATGGCCCTCCGTGGCACATGATTGCCCACCCCTGGTCTAGCGTCACTCCCAGAAATGTATTTTCCTGTACTATTTCAATTCTGGCATCATCTATCGTTACCATTATTTCATGATTTATTTTATAATTTCCTAACAACATAATCTTTGGTTGTTTTTTTTTCAGATTTAGAGATAATTTATTTTTGTTGAACCACTGCGTTAACCTTTTCATTTCTGTTGTGACCACCTCTAAAACCTGCTGCAAATTCTCACCAGTGCAAAGGATATTTGTGTCATCCGCAAACAAAATAAATTTCAGAATTTTTGATACTTGGCATATGTCATTTATATATAAGATAAAGAGTTTGGGTCCCAAAACTGACCCCTGGGGCACATCACAAGAGATGTCTATGAAGGGTGATTTATGCTCACCAATTTGTACAAATTGTTGTCTGTTACTTAAATAACTTTCCACCCAACTCAGTCCGACCCCTCTTATCCCATACCTTTCCAGTTTCCTCAGTAAAATTCTGTGATCAATGGTGTCAAAAGCTTTCTCTAAATCTATAAATACTCCTACAGCAAACTTTTTTTTATCTATACAACTAGTAATTTTTTAACTATACAACTAGTAATTTCTTCTATGAGTTTGATCAGTGCCAAAGATGTAGATTTATCTGCTCTAAAACCATACTGACTGTCTGTAAGAAGGTTGTGTTTTTCAATGAAATCATCCAGTCTCTTAGTGAAGATTTTTTCAAGTATTTTGGAGAATTGTGAGAGTAAAGAGACCGGCCTGTAATTTGTGAAATGATGACTGTCTCTTGTTTTGTATAGTGGTATTACTTTTGCTATTTTCATTTTGTTTGGAAATTTACCAGTTTGAAATGACAGGTTACAGATGTGGGTGAGTGGTTTAACAATTCCTTCAATTATTTTTTTCACTATTGTCCTGTCAATTTCATTCCAGTCAGTTGATTTTTTGTTCTTAAATTTACTCACAGTCTCAATAATTTCCTTTTCAGTTACTGCACCCAAAAAGATTGTGTTTGGATTTCTATCTTCTATTTCATTTACAGGCCCACTGTCGTTTGTTTCTGCGATCACTATTGTTTTTGCTAATTCTGGACCAACGTTTACAAAAAATTTATTGAAACCACAAACCACATCCTCCATATTATTTATCAAATTGTCATTTTCAATAAAATAGATAGATAGATAGATAGATAGATAGATAGATAGATAGATAGATAGATAGATGTACTTTATTGATCCCAAACTGGGAAATTACAGTGTAACAGCAGCATGACAGTAGACAACCAAACAACAGAAACACACACATGACAGACCAACGGATTACCCATGGAAAGTAAAACTAACACGACTATAGAAAACCTATATACGTATATCATAGCTTAATATATGATTATCCAGATTATCCATAATTATTCTGGATAATTAGCATTCTTTGATCAGTTACTAATAATCCCATTTAGCACTTGCTATATTCCTCTTAAGTTAAGTTAAGCATACATTTTTTCCATCCAGTCCTTAAATAAATCAATATTTGATCCAGGTGTTCTATATACACAGCTCACTACTATATTCTTTATATTGTCCAAACAGATTTCTATTGAAATACATTCAAATAAATCATCCACAGTCACTGTCAAATTTTCAACAACCTTGTATTGCAAGCTCTTGTCAACATAAACTGCAACTCCTCCTCCTTTTTTCACTTTTCTATTCATATAATTTAATTGGTAGCCATCCATGGTAAAATCCACTCCTTTCTCTTCACTGAGCTACATCTCTGATATTGCCACTATATTGAATGTCTCTTTAAATTGATGTAAATAATCTTTAATGTTATTAAAATTGGCATAGAGACTTCTACTGTTGAAGTGGATCATAGAAATATTGAAATCAGATATGACCATTGTGTTAAACTGTTCATCCGTGTAGTAACTACAGTTATTATTGATGGAGGTAAATAACTTATTGTCAGGGTCAATGTCATATTCCACGTCCTGTGGGTTGTGATCTGTATATTCAAAAACTTTCGGTTCCTGTTGATCCTCTTTGTTGATCTTTTGTTTCATGTAGTTATACAGTATGTCCTGTTGTAGATGAGTATAATCCTTCAGTGTCCTACAGTTGTCTCTTATTGCTGTTGACTCCAGTTCATAATGTTCATTGATATTTGTCCATCCATCCATCCATCCATCTTCTTCCGCTTAATCCTTTTTGGGTCGTGGCGGGGGTGGGGGGTGGGGATGGAGTCTATCCCGGCATCTTTGGGCGAGAGGCAGGGTACACCCTGGACAGATCGCCAGTCCATCACAGGGCCAACACAGAAAGACAGACAACCATTCACTCTCACGGTCATACCTAAAGACAATTTAGAATCCCGTTTGATGCCAGTTAACCTAACTTGCATGTTTTTGGCATGTGGGAGGAAACCGCAGAAATCCCGGAGTAAACCCACGCAGACACGGGGAGAACATGCAAACTCCACACAGATCACTGTTGGTCGGGGGCTGGGATCAAACCCAGGATCCCCCGGCCAAGGGTGAGTTGCTGGGTTGCCGCAATGCTAACCACTCTGCCACCGCGCTGCCATTTTTATTGATATTTGTCCAGTTCCATAATATTTCGGATGTTAATGACCTTGGCTTCTTCAGGTGATCCATTTAATTTGATGTATATTTTACAGTTTGTTGTCCAGGTGTTTTGAATCTTTTTTTGCTTTCTCATGTATCTAGCTTTCCTGGCTATTTCTGCGTTTTCTTTTGTGAGGTGCTCGTTTATGTAAATGTTCTTTCCTTTCAGTTTTGTCCCTTGTTTTAGCAGCACAGTCTTGTGTTTTCTTTTGACAAACCTCATGATGACAGCTGGTTTGTCGCTGTTTTTCCTGGGCAGAGGGTGGCAGGCCTCAATGGTGTCACAGTCCAGCTGGATTCCTTTGGACTGCAGGAAGGCCACCACTTGTTGCTCAGTGGATTTGGCTTCCAGCTCATCGAGCCTGCCTCCGCTGTCCGCGGCCACTGCCCGAGCATATGATCAGGGTTTAATGTGGAGCCCTGTGATGATCACGTCGTTCACCCGGGTGTATTGTTCCAGGCCCGCCACTCTGCTCTCCAGATAGGCCAGCCTCTTATCTTTCTCAGCGTTCTGGATCCACAGCGCTTTCACCTCCTCGACCAGGCCCAGAATGTTTTTTTGCTGCAACTTAACTGTCATGATCCGAGCGCTAATATTATTCGCGCTCGGGCCATACATTATTCCTGTCAGGCTTTGACAGCGGTGTTATTATTCCGGCTCTCCGAGCTCTTATTGTGACAGCGCTCGGGGGAGCTTTCGGCTGTCAAGGTCTGAACAGCTGTGCTGCATTTGCGGTCATTAGCGGCCGGCTTCAAAAACCGGCGCCAGTGGCAGCATCTTGCAGCAGTATCGTCGTCGTAATTGTATCGACCATCTAACGTGCAATCCTGTGGACCCGTAAGTGAGCTTTGTTAGCCTTATGCCTCCCAGTATGTATGTTATCTTACTGTTTAACCGTTAATAAAGACATCAACGCAACTCTCTGGTGATGGTGTGGCGTCTTATGGTGGCTCGCAAGGGCCACCGCATGACAGAATACCGCTGCCAAAACGACGTTTTAACGGTGACGCCAACCCGAGACGCCTTTCGCCAGTAAGTTAGTGTTTGAGTGGACTTAGCTCTTTCCTACGGTGTGCTGTGGACCCAATGCCATCATGGAGGGGCCGTGCCCGGAGTCCGAGCCACGAGTTGGCGGATGTCCTGGAGTATGTGGACGAGACACTCATCTCCGCTTCCCTCCTGGACTACGACCGTAGCGTACTCTGGTACCTGGACTGCGCTGAGGACGTGCTCAATCATCTTTCTCCCAGCTACGCCGACCACCCCAAAGTCGGCGCGAGGAGGGATGACGTCGCTGTGCAAAACGAAATACTCTGTATGGTGGAGGAGGACTATGGCATGAAGCAGAGGAGGAGGCGTTTCCGCTCCTCGCTTTGAGATCCCGTTCCTGTCCTCGATTCACTAAAGGAGTTCGCACCATCCGGGGGCCGTCGTAGACATCGGCGCCGCGGCCAAGGGCATCCCCAGCAAGCTCCTGTTCCGGATCCAGTTCCGGGCCGCCGGAATGACCCAATCAACCATTCAGCTGCCTTCTTGGCGTCTTGTCAGGAGGGAATCCCCGCAGCCCCTCTCCCCGGGCCATCTTCCCCTGCTGCCCCGTCAGCGCTGTGCCCGGCTCATCTCAGCTGTCGCCTCCTCCTCTCCGACGCCTCCTCCAGCTGCGGAGTGTGTAATGAGTCCTGCTTCGGCGAGCCCCGTCCATGGTTCCTTGCAAGCGGCTCCCCTTCGTCCTTCCAGGGGGCCCTCTGACATCATCCTGCAGGAGAAGGAGGGAGCAACACCCACTACAGCCGGCACCACCCTCCCTTCGGGAGACAGGCAAGTTCAAGTTCACTTTCCTACGTATAATTGTGTTCTGCCTTGTCTGATTCCTGGGGGGGGGAGTTCGGGGTTTGCAGCCCCCCGAGCTCCCGCCACTGGCTGTAATCGTCTTACCTGAACCTGTTGCCTCTGTGTCTCCCCTTGCTGAGCGGTCCTTGGCGTTAGGCCTACATCGTTGGACGAGGGGGGGGGGGCCTGTGGCTCTGGGAACAATTCCGGCCCTGCAGCCAAGCCATGGGCAGAGGAGAAGAGCGGACTGCGGCGCGGAGCCTGAACCGACAAGGAAGCGTCCCCGAGTCTCCACAGAAGAGCAGCCCAAACCGGCGGGTCGAGGGTCACCTGCCTCCACGCCATGCGGGTTATCGGCGCGGACGTCAGCACCAGAGGATCCGGCTGCCGAAACCATCATGCCAGCTGCGGAGCTCGACGCAGCTGAGTGGGAGCCCCATGACGAGCTTCTACCTGAACTTGGATCGACGGAGTCCTGGACGGCCCCAGAGCCCGAGTGCAGGCAAGTGCTCTTCTTTATTTTCCTTTGTGTTGTGTTAGAGCATTTTTGCATGCCTCGCGGGGAGGCGAGCGAGGGACAGCCGTCTGCTGCGCCCAAACTCGTCTCGCTGGGCTCTGGCGCTGCCGGGGATACTGATCCTGGCCCTCTCTTGTCCTCTGAGCCTCTTCACAGTGTCACCGGCTTGGAGTCTGTCGAGTTCGCGGTGCAGGAGGTTCCAAGTTCGGGGGTGGAGGTCGTCGCCGATGCGATGCCGGCCCAGTCGGGGTCCGACGAGGCCCAGCGGGGGTCCGACGTGGGAGCAGCTGTGACCCAGCGGGGGTCCGACGCGGGTGCAGCTGTGACCCAATCGGGGTCCGACACGGGCGGAGCTACAACGTCCGCATCGGTATGGGTCGAGGTCGGTGGAGGAGCTGCAGACCCTTCGCCGTCTGACGTGATGTGGGTTCGTCTTCTTCCTGATTATTCCCCTCTCAAGAGCCGCCAGTCTGGGTCGTCATCGCTGGGGGCCATTGGAGGTTTTCTTCTTGCGGTTCGGCACTCCTATGCAGTTTTCCCCTCAGGGAGGCCACTGCACACTATTCCTCCATGGTTCTGGTGGCTGAGGGACGCGGGACGGCCGCCCGAGGAACTGTTTAACCGGTTCTGCGCCTTGGGTCGGCCACCCAAAAAATTGTATCTGTTACTGGGCGACCTGGTTCGGCCGCCGGAGGACTTGTCTCTTGGGGCCTGGGACTGGGGCAGGCCGCCCGTTCTCATTCTGTTCCTCGTGACCACCCGCCGGCCATCGGACGCACGGAGACCGCTGGAACTGTTCCTGTGGTATTTGGTCTCCGCCTGCCGCCATTCGTTTGGACTGTATGGTGTGAAGGTCATCGAGGGCAATAATTTGACTCTTTTTGATCATGTTCACAGATTCGGTTATAAAACACTAAGGGACTCCCCATAAGTTGTCATTTTGGATTTAAGACACTCGAGTGAGTAATTTGAAACTGTTTGTATATTGGTGATTGTGATTTGGGCCTCATGTGAGAGGTGCGACTGTATTTGCAATTTATGTCTGACTTTTAATTTTTGGGGTACATTTGGTGACTGTTAAATGGCGACTTTGTACTTAAGACTATTTTGAAGGTTAACGTTCATTTCCTAAGTTAAACTTTAATACCTCCTACATTCCTCTTCACTGTTTTTTTTTTTTTTTTTTATGCAGGGACATGCACAATATACATTGACCTTAAAGAGGAAAGATGCATTGTACCAGGTTATAGCACAAGTGCTAATTTCCACCTGTAGTCCCTGGGCAGGCTGGTGTTAACATTAAAAAGCAGACATTTGCTAAAACTACAAGTAAGCATTGATAAAAAACTAAAACCAAACATTGATTAAAAAACTAAAACCAAGCATTACTAAAAACTAAAACAAACATTAATATCATTGATAAGAACCCAAAACATTGATAAGAACTAAAACATACAATAATACATTTTTATAACTCCATCCATATAAACAATTTTTCACATCCAACCACTGACTCTTATTGGTCCCACTGTCGTCATCACACACTCTAACATCTTTACATCACAGTACATTATGGACACAGGTTTGCTTAGAGATTAACTGTTTTTTCACCAAGCGCGAAAATGTGTGATAGTCTGTTGCTGCAAGTAACACCGTTGGTAACATGTTCCACTGTTGCATAGCCACACATGAAAATGTTGAATTTGCTAATGTTGTCTTGTGCTTAGGAATCCTGCACTCGCCGCGTGCTGTTGATCGAGTTGTCCGAGATTTATTTACAGAACTTAATGAAACAAACCTTTTTAAGGGAGGAGCAGCAGAGTTATAGATTATCTTAAACAAAAGACACACATTTGTTTACATAATTAGATTTTCAAAGCTCAACAGGTTATATTTGGACAGGATTGGGCAGTGATGGAACGCTCGTCTTTTCTTGTCATGAATCTTGATAGAATACTTGTATAATGATTCCAGAGGCCTCAGGGCAGATTTACACGCCTGTGACCAACTTGTCATACAGTAAAGAAAATGTGGAATTATCATAGCATTTAGATACATACTTGATGCTTCAGTAGACAGTGAATTTCTGATATGTTTGAAATTAGCACAATTAAATTTGACCATGTTTGTCATCTTTTTAATGTGTTTTTTAAAGCTTAAATTTGAGTCAAGTGTAACACCTAAATATTTAAACTCAATCACATTCTTAATTTTTTGTCCTTTTATCAAGATATGACAAGAATTCTTGGATTTGTAGCGATTTGTAAAAAACATTGACACAGTTTTATCAACGTTTAAGGTTAAACAAGAATTCCTCAACCAATGTGAGACTTTCTCCATTTCCTGTGTTAATTTTTCAGTCACCTCTTCAGTTGTTTTACCATGAGTATATACCACAGTGTCGTCAGCATACATAATTATATTTGCATTACACACAGACAGGAGATCATTAATATATAATATAAACAGCAAAGGCCCTAAAATAGAGCCCTGCGGTACACCCATACTGCATGCTGTTAAGGGAGATGTAACATTATTTACAATTACACACTGCTGTCTGTCACTGAGGTATGACCTTATCCAATTTTGTGTATTTTTATGAAGGGAGAATTGTGATAATTTGTTTAAAAGTAACTCATGGTTAACTGTATCAAAAGCCTTTCGCAAGTCAAGAAAAACAGCCCCTACTACCCCTCCCCCATCCAGGCTGGATTTGATGTTTTCTAATAGATAGTAGCATGCTGTTTCAGTGGAATATCCACTGAAAGATGATGCTCCTTTTTGGAAAGATGATGCTCCTTTTTGTTTTTGAACCACGTATGGATTGTTATTGTAGTTTTATGCTCTGTTCAGGTGCTGCTTGACCTCAATAACTCCATGCGTATATTTGGGATAGCGAGCCTTTTTTTTTCTCCTTCCCCTGTCAAAGGGAATGTAGCATGTTACCATGGTGTTTGGTTTTTTTTCTGTACATCAGTAGCCCCATGTGTATGTTTGGGTGCCCCATGTGATTGTAATTCCTGCATGCCCTGTAAATAAGTGCCCTGGTTGTTCTGTTGTTTTCTGTTTGAAATGGGATGGGTATGTCAGGGGATGTGTGTTTTCCTTTTTTCTTCTGGGGCCTTGTTTCTGTCTGTGTCTCCCCATCCTTGCCTACTCACCCACCCGCCCGCCCCGGCGGGGGGGGGGGGGGGGGGGGGGGGGGGACTAGGTGTTACTGGGCGCTCAGGAGCTCGCCCTTGAGGGGGAGGTACTGTCATGATCCGAGCGCTAATATTATTCGCGCTCGGGCCATACATTATTCCTGTCAGGCTTTGACAGCGGTGTTATTATTCCGGCTCTCCGAGCTCTTATTGTGACAGCGCTCGGGGGAGCTTCCGGCTGTCAAGGTCTGAACAGCTGTGCTGCATTTGCAGTCGTTAGCGGCCGGCTTCAAAAACCGGCACCAGCGGCAGCATCTTGCAGCAGTATTGTCGTCGTAATTGTATCGACCGTCTAACGTGCAATCCTGTGGACCCGTAAGTGAGCTTTGTTAGCCTTATGCCTCCCAGTATGTGTGTTATGTTACTGTTTAACCGTTAATAAAGACATCAACGCAACTCTCTGGTGACAGTGTGGCGTCTTATGGTGGCTCGCGAGGGCCACCGCATGACAGTAACAGCAGAAATCTCTTCAGCCAAGAAGTCGAGCGATCTTTTAATATCGTCCACCTCCTCAGTCTGCAGAGCTTTCTTGGGACCCATAATCCTGGATGATTTATGTTGACAAAACAGCTACTGAACAGCTGTTTAGCTAGCTAAATGGTGGGCCGCTCCGCTCTCGTTTTCCCAGTCCATAAATGCCACTATCGGCGTCTTAAATCAGGCAGGGGGTGAAATGAGGATGTCCAGTCCATAATCCAAATTCAGTTATCAGAAGCCAAAAAGTAGTCAAAAACCGAGCACCAAAACACAGAAATCCACCGATTGACAGGAGCTGACAGCAGGTTGACAGGTTGACAGGGATAGTGGGACAGGGATAATGGTTAAATGAAGATGAAAGGAATAATTATACTCAATACATTTTATCAAACAAACACCTGTGCCTTGAATTTCATCTGGCCCCAAGGCCCTGCCACTGAAAAATTCTCAAACTGCCTCAGCAATTTCAGCATCAGTCATGGGTGAAGTTATTTTGTCTTTTTCAATTGTTTAAATGAACACCTCTTCACTGCTTATCGAGCTCATGGTAGTAGGGGGTCTTAACTATGTTTTGGCTTTTCAGGAAAACTCACTAAGCCAACATGGAGTGACAAGCATGTCTTTGGATTGTGGAAGGAAACCACAGAACTTGGATAACATGCAAGGCCACCATTTCTCAGGAGAACATCTGAACTCCAAATAGAAAACCCAGAGTTGATCAGGAAGCTTGAACCCAAAACTTCAAGTCAATCCACAGTTTAAGTTAAGATGCAGAAATCTACCAAATCTAGAAAACTGGATAAAACAGCTGATTGTCACAACATTACGTGACCGTTCTAAGGAAGGCTGCAAGAAGTGGCCGAAACATGTCAGGGTAAAAACATCCTTATTCACTGTCTGATAGAAATTTTTTTTTATAAATCTAGAAAGCTCTTTAACCACTTTAATGGAAACTGGTTAGATGCAATCTTTCTCACATTAATGATTTCTCCCCCTAAAAAAGTCCCTGTGTATAAAGAATTTAACTAGGACATCTCCAGAAATGCAAATGGAGCATTGCTGTGTAAGTTGGTAGTCTTACTCTGTAAAAGGCCCATAGCCAAAGCCCCTCATGTCACGGTACTCCTTCCACAGCGACATGTCTCCCCTGCAGGGGAACTTCTCATCCTTCCTCAGGATTTCTTCCAGTAGCTCTGGGGAGTTTATGGACACTGCCCTGAGTCCATCTCTGAATATGGGCCCATATTGCTGCTTCTGATACAGCTGATGGCAGACAGAGAAAAGATGAAACATACAGCAGTAAAATAATTTTGCCTGAGGTATAAAGAAATGGTAATTCACAGGGATGACTGGTATCTGTGGGCTAGAAGGGCTAAGTCCCTCTAGCTTTAGATAAAATTATGTTAAAATTATAAATGTAAGAAAAAAATACACTCAGCATTTTTAATTATGAGTTAATCACAAATAAGTTGTATACTGTTTCCATGTACATTTTGATTGCAGAATTAATTTATTTGTGGAAGTAGTTTTTTGTTGGGTATATAAGTTAGCTGTGGGAATCACCAGAGGCTGCACAATATGACACTGTCACGATCTTGCCACGCGTTTAAGTATTGTGATATTATGGGGGACCCATGCTGTGGTATTCATCTCAGACTGGAAGGAAGGGAGAGGCAGTAAATTCCTCTGCCAGAAGAGCATGGGGATTAAGCGGTTGGGGGGACAATAGGAATTGTGATGCAAGAATGTATTGTGATGCAAGACCTCCGGCAGCAGGGGGTGTGAGTGTTGTAATATAAAGGAGAGACCCTGCAGCATGAGGTCAATTTTTTCTGATTCTGAGAGATGTGAGAGAGTGAATAAAGTTTGTCTGCTTTGAATGCTTGGCCTGATTATTCCTCTCTCCACACTGGTGACCCTTGATGAATAATAGAACACGAGGCAAACACCCCGGAGAGGACCCGGATAGGAAGCCTCAGCAACGCGTGTGCCGTTTCAGTCAAACTACCAGACTTTTGGCTGCACGACCCGAAGTCTTGGTTCCTCCACACCGAGGCCCAGTTCGCGCTCCGGGGAATAACGGCAGATGACACCAGATATTGCTATGTGGTTGCAGCGCTGGCTCTCAAAGCCGTGCTGACCCGGTGCTACACGCTCTCAGACTGCGAGAGAGCAGAGAGGCTCCTGACACTTTCCGAGTTAGGAGATGGATCGGCGGTCGAACTGATGGAGAAGATGTTGGTGTTGATGGGCACAGACGACGGGCATTTTCTGTTTGCCCACCTTTTCCTCTGGAACCTCCCAAAGGAGGCCAGAGCGGTCCTTGCCAACTCACCGTTGCTGGCCGCGCGTGACTACCGTGCGCTAGCCCAGGAGGCAGATCGGATCATCCTCACCACCAGAGCCCTCACAGTGAATGCAGCGGTGTCGGAACACAGCGAGATGGCCAGCGGAAGCGAGGAGCCAGCGACGGTAGCGGCAGCGGGGGCCAGGAAGCGCCAGACAGACACGCTCTGCTCCTACCACTGCTGTTTTGGAGAGGACGCACGCCGATGTGTGCCACCGTGCCAATTCAGGCGTTCAGGAAACGCCAAGACCGGCAGTTGGTAGCAGCTGCGACCGCCGGTGAGAAAGCAAGCTGCTCTACGTGACAGACTCGCGCTCGGGGAGACGGTTCCTCGTGGACTCCGGCTCCCAAAAGAGCCTCATCCTGCCGTCCTACACTGACCGGCTAGCGGGTGCTAGCGGCCCCGAGCTGACGGCCACAAACGGCTCGAACATTAAGACTTTTGGTGTAAGGACACTGACTGTATCCCTACACGGCCGTGCATACCAGTGGACATTCGTCATAGCGGCATGCATTTTCCCAATCTTAGGCACTGATTTTTTGTGTGCATACGGACTACTAGCCGATGTTGCTAACAGACGCCTGATTAATGCAATGTCTTTTGATTCCCTCCCCTGTACAGCTCGGGAAGCCAGGCCAACAACGCTAGCCAACGTCACAACTCCAGGTGGTAAGTTCCACACACTGCTCACCCAGTTCCCAGCACTCACGGTCCCGACGTTTTTGGCGGCCATCACTGAACACGGGGTGGAGCACTTTATTACCACCACTGGGCTGCCCGTTTTCGCACGACCTTGGCACCTGGACACTGCTAAACTGGCCATCGCACGAGAGGAGTTTGCCAACTTGGAAAGGCTGGGCATCATCAGGTGCTCAAACAGCCCATGGGCATCTCCACTACATATGGTCCCTAAGGCCGAGGGATCGCGGCAACCTTGCGGAGATTTCTGCAGATTAAACAACGCCACAGCACACGACCGCTACCCGATCCCCCATATTCAGGATTTTTCAGTTCACCTCGCCAGGGCACGTATTTTTTCTAAGATAGACCTGGTCCATGGTTACCACCAGGTCCCGGTGCGTGGAGGACATACCTAAAACGGCAGTAATAACCCCGTTTGGTCTGTTTGAGTTTTTACGTATGCCTTTCGGATTAAAAGGCGCGGCATAGACATTCCAACGCATGATGGATGTGGTGTTGCGTGATCTGCCGTTTCTGTTTGTCTACCTGGATGACATCCTGGTGGCCAGCGCGTCCGAGGACGAACACGTAGCCCACCTCAGGACAGTTTTTCGGAGGTTAGAGGAGCACAGGTTAATAATCAACCCGGCGAAATTTCACTTCGGCGTGATGGGGATTGATTTTTTTGGGACACCGCATCTCACCGGAGGGAGCGATACCCTTGCTGGACAAGGTGCGCGCAGTGGCAAATTTTCCCTGGCCTCAAACGGTCAGGGCACTGCGGGAGTTTTTGGGGATGGTTAACTTTTATAACCGGTTCCTCCCCTGCGCAGCCCAGCACATGCAGCCATTGTATGCCGCACTCAAGAAACGGAAACCGGTGGACAGAGTCGACTGGACTCCTGAGCAGGAGCAGGCATTCTCTGAGGTTAAAACAGCCCTGTTGCTGCTGCTGTGGTATTCATCTCAGACTGGAAGGAAGGGAGAGGCAGTAAATTCCTCTGCCGGAAGAGCATGGGGATTAAGCGGCTGGGGGGACAATAGGAATTGTGATGCAAGAATGTATTGTGATGCAAGACCTCAGGCAGCAGGGGGTGTGAGTGTTGTAATATAAAGGAGAGACCCTGCAGCATGAGGTCAATGTTTCTGATTCTGAGAGATGTGAGAGAGTGAATAAAGTTTGTCTGCTTTGAATGCTTGGCCTGATTATTCCTCTCTCCACAATATCATATATTGTGATTTATCATCCCAATCTTTGTCTTGTTCAACTCCCAGCTAGATCTCAGAAGTCAACCAGACAGTGACCCCGGTTACATGGTTATAATAAACCGATTACTGGGAATAAACCAATAATGGCAATAATCTGTTTTGTTGTGTTTACATGCACTGAATAAATGGATAATTGGAGGGTAAATCACTTCAGTTAATGACCCCGGTTACATGGTCTTTATCGGATTATGCTGTTTACATGGCCACTTGAATAATCAGATAACTCCAGAAATCCCATCATAACTGATTTATTCGTGTACATGTAAACATGGTCAGTGATGCTTTAGGACCATCTAGTGGAGTGTTTTTCAACCAGGGTGCCGCATGAGAGATCATTTGGGGTGCCATGGCAAATTGTTTAATTTTACTTAATTGGTCCAAAAATTGCAAATAATTTGCCTATGTTGTGTGTCGGTGCCTGTAGTGGCTCTTCCATGTCTGTGGGTGGCAGTATGAATGCAATCTCTCTTCTTCTTCTTCTTCTTGATGGAAAATCATCACCTCAGAACCTCTGCAGCCACTCTGCATACTCTGCTGAAATCCCCCCAAAACGTTGCCATGTGTGACCCTACAACACCATTTGGAGGGGCACACCAGCCAGGAAAATGTCACCACCTCTTCCAGAAACTGCATCCCAATGTTTGCTGCCCTCAGGACCAAACAAACGCAGACAAAACTGTCACAGAGCTCCGCTGGCCCATCCGTCCATTGGCCCAGATTAAGTCTTGTGGTATATTTGAATGGCTAAGTGTATATTGAAATATTTATGCACATTCCTAAATGTATTTCTAGTAGTGAAAAGGCCTCAATGTACAAATAATATTAATATCAGAATTTGTACAAACGAAAGGTATGTATTTATCCAGGCTGATTGGCGACCAACTACAGTGGTGTGAAAAAGTGTTTGCCCCTCCTGATTTCTCATTTTTTTGCATGTTTGTCACACTTAAATGCTTCAGATCATCAAACAAATTTAAATGTTAGACAAAGCTAACACAAGTAAACACAAAATGCAGTTTTTAAATGAAGGTGTTTATTATTAGGGAATGAAGGGACAAAATAAGTTCAGGCGTGACACGGCGAGCTGAAGGTTTAAGAGTTTTATTCCTCCATCATCATGAGACACACTGCAGCAGTGTGCTGTCTGTACACTGTTGTCAGTGCGCTCTGAGTGCGTTAGTGAGGCATGTAAAGTCAGCTCTTTTATACAGTGATACAGACAGAGAATGCATGGCACATTAGCATATCAATTGTCATCTAATACACATCGGTCAATACACATGATTAGCATGACATTGGCTGGCTCGAGGACGCATGCATACAGTCCCGTCTGACTGCTTCCTGTGGTTCCCTGTAAATTGTCCTCTGCTTCTTCCAGCCCTGCTGCTGGGTGTGAAGAAAGCTCCAGGAGAAAATCCCAGAGGAATGTCTCACTGCTGTGTTTAGTGTCACCACACCAGCCGCCCCCCTCCCGAACATCCAGAAAGGGCTGTGAACCCCCTATCGTTTGGGCTCAAGTTGACGCCAGTAGAGGCTGTAGCGGGGGCGGGGGGGAGGTTGCCGCTCCAGTCGAACTGTCAGAGGGCATGTCAGTCCGTGAGGGGGACGGGGGAGGGGTGGAAAGGTGCAGTGTGCTTCACTCCGAGTTCCAGCACGTTGAACGGCCGTGGATCGTGGTCACACGGGCCGGTGTGCAGTCGTGCGTAATGGAACCAGATGGCGATCGGCCGGCTTTGGGAGTGAGGTGCGGGAAAAGCTCTGTGCAGGAGGAGGTTGAGGGGGTGGGAGTAAGCGAGTGCCGGCCCAGGACGTCAAAGGTGTCTGGGCCGCACAAAAATTGCGTGTGGATCCACGATGGTGAGGAACTTTTCCCGTTAAACATGGCGGATATCCACAGCGGCTGTGAAAAAAATTATATTTCTGACTTCTCTCGTGTTTTGGTCCAGCGAGGATGTGGGGAAGGCGAGCGGCCAAATTCCCCGAGGATGCGTAGTGGCTGTGATAAACTGAAGCTGTGTCAGGGACTCGGCAGTTTGGCTTTAGGTGTGGGAAACAGCCCTAAAGTCATTGGGGAAAGCAATCGGCTAAATTCCCTTTGTGCGCCATGGCTGGAAAACTCATACAAAATCCTGTGTGCTGGCTGCACATATGCTCCAGGTGCGCGAGCAGCCCAGAAGGTTCCGAGGGTGGTGATTGGCTGTTTTTCTCAGGCATGTGCAGCGGCAGAGGACGAATGTATCAGTCTGTGGAGCTGGTTTTGTCCTGTGCGTGGCACGCGCCTGGCGCAGTGACCACATAACTGGCAGTTGCGCTGTCCTCGTAACCCCGCAATGTGCGTGCGTGGCTTCTGTGCGCGGAAGGTCCGTTGTCGAGAGGTGAGTCAGGGTCAGGAAGCTTGATGGAAATCAGCGCAGTCGGCATCGATGATTGTCCCCATTCAGGCTGCTTCCTTCGTTTGCTCGTGTTGATCATGGTGCTGGAAAAAGATCAGGCGAGGGTCGCACCATGACGCGTGCTGAGGCTTCCCGTCCGGGTCATCTCCGGGGTGTTTGCCTGGTGTTCCATTCTTTGTCAAGGGTCACCAGTGTGGAGGAACAAAATAAGTTCAGGCGTGACACGGCGAGCTGAAGGTTTAAGAGTTTTATTCCTCCATCATCATGAGACACACTGCAGCACTGTGTGCTGTCTGTGCACTGTTGTCAGTGCGCTCTGAGTGCGTTAGTGAGGCATGTAAAGTCAGCTCTTTTATACAGTGATACAGACAGAGAATGCATGGCACATTAGCATATCAATTGTCATCTAATATACGTACATCAGTCAATACACATGATTAGCATGACATTGGTTGGCTCGAGGACGCATGCATACAGTCTCGTCTGACTGCTTCCTGTGGTTCCCTGTCCGCATGTAAATTGTCTTCTGCTTCTTCCAGCCCTGTTGCTGGGTGTGAAGAAAGCTCCAGGAGAAAATCCCAGAGGAATGTCTCCCTGCTGTGTTTAGTGTCACCACAAGGGGTAAAAAAAAATCCAAACCTACATGGCCTTGTGGGAAAAAGTGACCCCCCCCCGTTAAAACATAAATTAACTATGGTTTATCACATCTTTAGAAAGCTGAGTTCAATTTCTCTAGCCACACCCAGCCCTGATTACTGCCACACCTGTTCTCAATCAAGAAATCACTTAAATAGGACCCGCCTGACAAAGTGAAGTAGACCAAAAGATCCTCAAAAGCTAGACATCATGCTGCAATCCAAAGAAATTCAGGAACAAATAAGAAACAAAGTAATTGAGATCTATCAGTCTGGAAAAGGTTATAAAGCCATTTCTAAAGCTTTGGGACTCCAGCGAACCACAGTGAGAGCCATTATCCACAAATGGCAAAAATATGGAATAGTGGTGAACCTTCCCAGTAGTGGCTGGCTGACAAAAATTACCCCAAGACCGCACCGATGACTCATCCAAGAGGTCACAAAAGACCCCACAACAACATCCAAAGAACTGTAGGCCTCACTTGCCTCAGTTAAGGTCAGTGTTCATGACTCCACCATAAGAAAGAGATTGAGCAAAAATGGCCTGCATGGCAGAGTTCCAAGGCGAAAACCACTGCTGAGCAAAAAGAACATAAAGGCTCCTCTCAGTTTTGCCAGAAAACATCTTGATGATCCCCAAGACCTTTGGAAAATACTCTGTGGACTGACGAGACTGTGGTAGACTGCAAGTCTAATTTAAAACATTACTGGCACATGCCTCTAGGGGGAACTACCTGTATTGTTTAGCACTACTATTAAGGGGACACATTAGAACAAGAGTGTGAAAACCCCGCGCAGAATCCATGTTCAGTCATATTATGTGTGTTGCAGAATAAACGGCAGAGTTAGCCAAAGAAATAACTCAAGTGTGATCATTGCTACACGGTAGGATATCACACAATTGGCGACGAGGATTAAAAGAAAAAAATCAGCGGCGAGAAACAGAGAACATTGCAAGTGTGGCGAACTCAAGTGACTCCAGTAGTTCGAGTGCAAGTTCAGAGGAGGAAAAACGAGGTTTCCCCACCACGACGAGCAATGGCGGCTGTAATCGGAACGGTAACCCCTTTTGATAACTCGACTCAGTCATGGGAAGAATATAGTGAAATGTTGGACTTTTTCTTCGAAGCTAATGACATTGAGGAGCCAGACAAAAGGAAGGCTGTACTGTTGAGTGGAGTTGGTGCAACTACTTACAGCTTGTTGAGAAATTTAATAAGCCCTGCATTACCGAAAGATAAAACGTACGACCAGCTTACTGCTGAGCTTCAGAAGCACTTCAGCCCCAAACCGAGTGAAATCGTGCAACGATTCAAATTTAATTCACGCATAAGGAGGAACACTGAGTCCATAGCAGAGTATGTGGCAGAATTGAGGAAATTAGCACTGCACTGTGATTACAAAGACTCATTGGAAGAAATGTTAAGAGACAGACTTGTGTGTGGAGTGAATGATGACCGAATGCAACGGCGACTTTTATCTGAAACAAAACTCACTTTTGCAAAGGCTTTGGAATTATGCCAAGCGATGGAAACAGCATCTAAAGATGTGAGAGAGATGCAAGGGAAGCTAACAGAGGACACAGCAACGCATGTTCGTGTGCCTAAGACCCAAGTAGGTGTCCACAAAGTGTTGACTGACAAAACTCAGCACAAATTCCCCAGTTGTTATCGCTGCAAAGGCCAGCACAATGCTGCCGAGTGCAAATTTGCCACTGAGCTGTGTCATAATTGTGGCAAGCGAGGGCACATTAAGAAAGCATGTAGAATAAAGGTGGACAGCGCACAGGTGCTGAAAGCGACAGTTAATGGGCAAAAGTATGAAAACAAGGGCCCAGGAAAGGAACAGCGAGCGAATCAACTGAGAGGGGAGGGAGAAAGTGATACAGAAGACATGGGTTTTCACACAATTTACAACACGTCAGAGGAGCTGACCAAGGTAGCGCCCATCACGCGTACCATGAATGTTAATGGAATGAAAGTAACATTTGAAGTTGATACAGGCTGTGGAGTAACCATATTAAGTAAACAGCAATATACACAACTGTGGAAGAAAACAGACACAGCAGAATTAAATCCCTGTTCATTAAAATTAAAAACATACACAGGAGAGAAGCTAGACGTGCTAGGCATGGCACAAGTGAAGGTGCAACACAAAAACAAAGAAAAGGACTTACCTGTAGTAGTAGTTGGGAGCGAAGGACCAAATCTACTAGGGCGAAGTTGGCTACAAGAACTGGCCATGATTGATCAGTTGGTGAATAAAGTGGAATCTCAGCCCAAATTGCAGCTGGAGGAGATCCTCGAAAGACACGCTGAGGTGTTCAAAGAAGGCGTAGGACAGCTAAAAGGTGTCACTGCAAAGATTAATGTGGACAAGGAGGCCCAACCACGATTCTGCAAACCCCGACCGGTGCCCTATGCAGTCAAGCCACTGGTCGAAAGCGAGCTACAGAGGCTGCTGGATGACAAGATCATTGAGCCAGTGCAGGTTGCAGAATGGGCGGCGCCCATAGTCCCAGTGAGAAAGCCGGATGGCTCCATTAGAATATGTGGAGATTACAAACTCACTGTCAATCGAGCATCACGGGTGGATCAGTATCCAATTCCTAAAGTGGAGGACCTCTTCGCACAGCTGAATGGCGGCCGACACTTCACGAAATTAGACATGAGTCACACCTACCAACAAGTAGTCTTGGAAGAAGAATCAAGAAAGTATGTAACCATCAATACACACAAAGGCTTATATACCTACACACGCTTACCATTTGGAGTAGCTTCCAGTCCTGCTATATTCCAGAGAACTATGGAGGGCATCCTAGGTGGAATTCCGAATGTTGCCATTTATTTGGATGACATCCTTTGTACAGGACCAAATGAACAAGAACATCTGAAAACGCTGGAGGAAGTGCTTCAACGGTTGGAGAAAAGCGGTCTGAGGTTGAAAAGAAGCAAGTGTGAGTTCATGGGAAAAGAGGTGGTGTTCCTAGGCCACAAGATCAACGCCAGTGGTCTACACCCTCTAACAGACAAAGTGGAAGCCATTGCGGAGGCGCCTGAGCCACAAATTGTTACTGAGTTAAAAGCCTACCTGGGCTTGTTGAACTATTACCATAGGTTCCTCCCAAAGCTCTCCACGCTGCTGGCACCACTACATACCTTACTTAAGAAGGAAGAAAAATGGTCATGGGGGGTCAAGCAGCAGAAGGCGTTTGAAGAGTCCAAAGCGCTACTTCAGTCCTGTAGTGTGTTAGTGCACTATGATTCAAACAAACCACTCATCCTGGCGTGTGACGCATCACCCTACGGTGTGGGTGCTGTACTCTCTCATCGTATGGAGGATGGCTCAGAGAGACCCATAGGGTTCGTCTCAAGAACTCTTAGTGCAGCTGAGAAAAACTACTCCCAGCTAGACAAGGAGGGCCTTGCAGTAGTATTTGGTGTAAAAAAATTCCACAAATACCTGTATGGGAGACAGTTCGCTATAGTGACTGACCACAAGCCACTAATTTCACTGTTCAGTGAAATGAGAGCCATACCCCAGATGACATCTCAGAGAATTCAGAGATGGGCCGTTACATTAGCAGCGTATGAGTACACCATCGTTTACAAAGCCGGACGGGACCATACAAATGCTGACGCGATGAGTAGGCTACCCTTGGATGGAGGAAGAGACAGCACGCCTGAGGAGGAGGAGAGAGTGCTATTGTTTGAAGATATCGGCGTGCCCCTGGTGAACGCACAACAAATAAAGAAGTGGACAGACAAAGACCCTGTTCTAGCAAGAGTGCGAGAATACATCTTGCGAGGATGGCCGAAGATGAACAGTCCTGAGTTCATTCCCTATGCCCGACGACAGGATGAGCTCAGCACCCAGGAAGGTTGTATCCTGTGGGGAGGACGCGTGGTTGTTCCACCACCTGGTAGGAATGCCTTACTGCAACAACTACACCAAGCACACCCTGGCATCACTCGCATGAAAGCGTTGGCGAGGAGTTACATGTGGTGGCCCAACATGGATGCAGAGGTGGAGGCGCTTGTGAAGTCATGTGCGGCATGCCAGGAGAACAGGAACAGTCCTCCAGCAGCCCCACTACATCCCTGGGAAGTTCCAGATAAACCATGGAGAAGAATTCACATTGACTACGCAGGTCCATGGATGGGAAGAATGTTCCTGATCATAGTTGACGCATACTCAAAGTGGATCGATGCATATTCTGTGAGTAGCTCTACTTCTACTGTTACCATTGAATGTCTTAGAAAGAGTTTCAGCCAACATGGGCTACCTGAAATCATAGTATCAGATAACGGTACATGTTTTACGAGTGAACAGTTCCAAGAGTTTTCTGAAAAGAATGGCATACGTCACATCACGACTGCGCCATACCATCCTTCTTCTAACGGCTTAGCCGAGAGGGCCGTGCAGACATTCAAGTCACTCATGAAAAAGATGACAGGAGACTCTATTGAAACCCGAATGTCTAGAGCTCTGTTCAGCTATCGAATAACACCCCAATCTACAACTGGCAAGTCACCAGCTGAGCTGTTGTGTGGAAGGAAGTTGAGGTCAACATTTGACTTAATACATCCAGACTTCAGAAACAAAGTGCATGATAAACAAGAGAAACAAAAAGGTTATCATGACATGCATGCTAGAGAGAGAATACTGAGAGAAGGAGACGTGGTCTACACCCGCAACTTTGGCTCAGGACCAGCCTGGGTACCAGGAGAAATAACAGAAAAGACAGGCCCTGTGTCATTCAAGGTGACATTAGGTCATGGACAAGTGGTGAGGCGACACATCGACCAAGTTCGTGGTAGGAGCTCCATTCCCCTGCCGATGGCACCAGAGGTGTTGTCTGACACCCATTCTGAGGAGAGCATCAACGAACCACCACTTCAGGTGAAACCTGAGGTAACCGTCTCTGCAGATTCTACGGGCAGCACTGCAGCAGCCGAAACAGTGGAGCAGTCTGAGTCTTCACCTGCAGTTGGCTCACCCGCCGTGAGAAGATCTCAGCGAGCTAGGAAAGCTCCAGACTACTTGAAGGACTATACTTAGTCAGTAGTGAGTTCCCCAGCCACAGGACAAGAATGCGTCCTGGAACCTCACTGGGATGCGGTAGTCAAACCAATTCCCCAGTTAGACTGTTATGTGTGTTATACATGTGAAAAAAAAAAAAAAAAAAGAAAAGAAAAGAGAAAGAAATTATATGTATGGCACATGTGTTTAAGAAGTTAAAAGTAACTGTGATTGTTTAGGATTAAATGGGAGTTCCAGGATGTCTAGCATAATTGGCTAGTGTAATTAAAAGTAGTTTAATCTAGAGGGGAGGGATGTGGTAGACTGCAAGTCTAATTTAAAACATCACTGGCACATGCCTCTAGGGGGAACTACCTGTATTGTTTAGCACTACTATTAAGGGGACACATTAGAACAAGAGTGTGAAAACCCCGCGCAGAATCCATGTTCAGTCATATTATGTGTGTTGCAGAATAAACGGCAGAGTTAGCCAAAGAAATAACTCAAGTGTGATCATTGCTACACGGTAGGATATCACAGAGACAAAAGTTGAATTTTTTGGGAGGTGTGTGTCCCATTGCATCTGGCGTACAAGTAACACAGCATTTCAGAAAAGGAACATCATATCAACAGTAAAATATGGTGGAGGTAGCGTGATGGTCTGGGGCTGTTGTGCTGCTTCAGGACCTGGAAGACTTGCTGTGGTAAATGGAACCATGAATTCTGCTGTCTACCAAAAAATCCTGAAGGAGAATGTCCGGCCATCTGTTCGTGACCTCAAGCTGAAGCGCACTTGGGTTCTGCAGCAGAACAATGATCCAAAACACACCAGCAAGTCCAGCTCTGAATGGCTTCAGAAAAACAAAATGAGGACTTTGGAGTGGCCTAATCAAAGTCCTGACCTGAATCTGATTGAGAGGCTGTGGCATGACGTTAAAAAGGCGGTTCATGCTCGAAAACCGTCCAATGTGGCTGAATTACAACAATTCTGCAAAGATGAGTGGGCCAAAATTCCTCCACAGTGCTGTAAAAGACTCACTGCCAGTTAACACAAACGCTTGATTGCAGTGGTTGCTACTAAGGGTGGCCCAACCAGTTATTGGGTTTAGGGGGCAGTCACTTTTTCACACAGGGCCATCTAGGTTTGGATTTTTTTCCCTTAATAATAAATACCTTCATTTAAAAACTGCATTTTGTGTTTACTTGTGTTATCTTTGTCTAATATTTAAATTTGTGCAAGTTAGGTTAATTGGCATTAAAACTGGGGATTCTAAATTGTCCTTAGGTATGACTGTGAGAGTGAATGGTTTTCTGTCTCTCTGTGTTGGCCCTGCGATGGACTGGCGATCTGTCCAGGGTGTACCCTGCCTCTCGCCCAAAGATGCTGGGATAGGCTCCCGCCCCCCCCCCCCCCCCGCAACCCGAAAAGGATTAAGGATGGATGGATGGATGGATGGATCTAAAACATTTAAGTGTGACAAACATGCAAAAAAAAAAGAAGAGAGAAATCAGTAAGGGGGCAAACAATTTTTCACACCACTGTACTTTTTAATAACCAACTAAGGAAGAGTCAGTCAAGGATTTTTGGCCACTTAAGGGAAATAGGGATGACTGTGAAATGAAACATCTGAAAGCCACGCTGATAGACTCCTACCCAAAAAGACTGAGCGCTGTACTAAAAGCCAAAGGTGCTGCAACACAGTATTAGTTTAAGGGTGTGCATATTTATGCAACAAAGTTATTGTAAGTTTTGTTATTTTTTATTTTTCCCTTTAAACGATTTCAGTTTGTTTTTCAATTGGATTGTACAGGTTGTAGGTTACATCAATGGTGGAAGAAGCTTTGAAATTATTTTTCTTGGTCTCATTTTTTTTTTACTTCACAAAATCGTGGCATTTGAACAGGGGTGAGTAGACTTTTTATATCCACTGCATGTAAATGTAATGTTATGTTTGTCCATTACACTTCTTATCACGCGTGCTTGAGTGTCCTGTTTAATACGGCCTTGCTGGCTGAATAAACAATCCATCTATCCATCCATCTTCTACCGCTTTTCCGGAGGTCCGGGTCGCGGAGGCAGCAGTTCAAGCAGAGAAGCCCAGACTTCCATCGCCCCAGCCACCTGCTCCAGCTCTTCAGAGAGGATATCAAGGCGTTCCCAGACCAGCTGGGAGACATAGTCTCTCCACCGAGTCCTGGGTCTGCCCCGGGGTCTCCTCCCAGTGGAACGTGCCTGAAACACCTCAAGTGGGAGGCATCCAGGAGGCATCCTAATCAGATGCCCATACCACCTCAACTGACTCCTTTCAATGTGGAGGAGCAGTCATTCTACTCTGAGCATCTCCCGGATGACTGAGCTCCTCACCCTATCTCTGAGGGTGAGTCCAGCAATCCTACGGAGAAAGCTCATTTCAGCCGCTTGTATCCGCGATCTCATTCTTTCAGTCATTACCCAAAGCTCGTGACCATAGGTGAGAATAGGAATGTAGATTGACTGGTAAATCGACAGCTTTGCCTTAGAACTAAGCTCCCTCTTCACCACAACAGACCGATACAACGTCCGCATCACTGCAGATGCTGCTCCAATCCGTCTGTCAATCTCTCGCTCCATTTTCCCCTCACTCATGAATAAGACCCCAAGATACTTAAACTCCTCCACTTGGGGCAGGAGCCTGTCCCCAACCCAGAGAGGACAATCCACCTTTTTCCGGCTGAGGACCATGGACTCGGACTTGGAGGTGCTGATTTTCATCCCAGTTGCTTCACACTCAGCGGCAAACCGTCCCAGCAAGAGCTGTAGGTCATTGCTGGATGAAGCCAACAGGACAACACTATCTGCAAACAACAGAGATGAGATCCTATGGTCACCAAGCATGACACCCTCCGTTCCCTGGCTGCGCCTAGAAATCCTGTCCATAAAAATTATGAAGAGGATCGGTGACAAAGGGCAGCCCTGGTGGAGTCCAACTCTCACTGGGAATGACTCCGACCGAGTGTTGGCAATACGAACCAAACTCTCACAACGGTCGTACAGAGACCAAATAGCTCGTAACAACAAGCCCGATACCCCATACTCCCGAATTCATACTTTGGGAGTGTGAATAAACTATTTTTGCATAATTGTATTCAGCAGTTCTCCATCTTCTTCATTTTGGTCTGGTGTCAGTTTCTCAGGCCAAGTTGGCCAACCACAGTCTCATTTTAAAACTATGCAGAATATCAACATTGATTTGTATATAATTGTGCCGCGTTTCATACCGAGTACAAACAAATGACAATGTGAGCGCAGCAGGACCACTTGTGGCTGAGTTTCCTGACAGCTGCACAATTCCAGAAAATTTAGAAGAATAAATTGAAAACCGAATTCCAAAGCTCAAGTGTGGGAGCATTTTGGACTGAAGCCAAATGAGCAAGGAGAGCCCATTAATGTCAGCGAGCCAGTATGTGGTCTATATTTGAAAACAGTTGTAACAAAAAGTGAAGAATGCATTAAAAACATAACCATCCATCCATCCATCTTCTTCCGCTTAATCCTTTTCGGGTCGCGATGGGGCTGGAGCCTATCCCAGCAACTTTGGGCGAGAGGCAGGGTACACCCTGGACAGTTCGCCAGTCCATCGCATAGCCAACACAGAGAGACAGACAACCATTCACTCTCACAGTCATACCTAAGGACAATTTAGAATCCCCAGTTTTAATGCCAGTTAACCTAACTTGCATGCTTTTGGCAAGTGGGAGGAAACCGGAAAAATCCCGGAGTAAACCCATGCAGACACGGGGAGAACATGCAAACTCCACACAGATCACTGTTGGTCAGGGGCTGGGATGGAACCCAGGATCCCCCGGCCAAGGGTGAGTTGCTGTGCTGCTGCAGTGCTAACCACAAAACATAACCATCCCACTCAATTTTTTTAAGAGGGAGCAAAACTGTGCTCAGACATGCAGAGCCCTTCATTTTCCCCAATCTTGTATAAAGGAGTTGGAGGCTCCAGAAGCTAGAGAGAGAGCAAGCGAGAAAAGTCTTGAACATGATATTGTTTGCATTGGTACGTGTGGCTGCTGTTTACCTCACAATAAACAATACCCCTCTGTGTGAGAGTCAGCTGATGTTATCAAGACATTACTATAGAAACAAGAGTAATCAGACCAAGATGGCATGACCATTATGCATACTTACTGAATGCAGTAAAACACATCCTGCATAATCAAAATTGTTATCAGGTAATAATAAAAATGTGCATAATACCGTAGGACATAGTACCTGCAGCTCATGCATACGGCTGTGGAAACCCTGAACCACCAGTCTGTACAGCAGTTCCCAGAAGCTGACATGAGGAAGATCCTCCACAGTTCTAATCTTGTCTTGGAGGGTGGATACCCCTGAGGCAATGGATGAGGGCCTCAGCATCCCTCTGGAGCAGACCTGAGCCCCAGTCACAAGACACGGCAGCGGCCAGCGGCCTTTTCTTGGGATCACTCTCTGCAACAGCCATGTAGCCATAGTGAGGGTAGAACAGCAAAAATACAGGGCTCAGGTTGCATTCCAGAGTCTGGTTGAGCAGGGAGGGGCCTTACCTAGCACAGTGCTTAACCCTTCCAGTCCAATTACTTTTAACATCCTCATTACAGCCCTTCATTGGTGTGTCTCTTTTTGTGCAAAAAAGCATCCACTAAAAATTACTTTAGTAGCAGGTTCTTGAGCAGCAAATAACTTTGATCACACATTAAAAAGCTCATCAGAGAAACATAAAATGCAGACTATCCATGTCCACCCACTAATGTAATTTGAATCATATAAAGCAGGGGTGGGAAGAACAATGAATATAGTGCAGTACTGTGATACTTTGTGTCAGTGATATTATTTCATTCAAGGATGCCAGTATCACAGTATTTTCATAGGTAATTTAATTCTCTGGTTAGATCAGCACTACAAAGGAACAACTTGAGATCTAGCTGGGACTGGAACAAGATTAAAGATTGGACTGGGAAATTACAATATAGTATGATACGTAATGCAACACTCAGCATATCACAAGATTGTGATATTATATTGTGGGGATTCCTACCCCGAGTAGAAAGAAACAGAATAACCAAAGATCAAAGCGGACACTGTGACCATGAACTGTGACCTTTTATATTGTTCAGAAGGAAAGTGCAATGTCAAAAGAGCAAACATCATTTATGGGGACGTCTATGACAATTTTGCTATTAGGACAGTAGAAAAAAAAACCTGATTTTCCCCTGTCAAAAAGCACCAAAAGGTTGTTCTACCGCTCTTAATTATTCAGAGGTAATTTTTGCGTCTATCATAATAGCAGATTGATGTTATAAGGGTGTGTTCACCTGGGAATCACAACTGATTTTTTTTTTTTTTTTTTTTTTTGCCAAGGAAAAGGTTGCGTCGGTGCGCGATGTGAAAATGTACAAAATCATCATATACCGTACAGTGGTGTGAAAAAGTGTTTGCCCCCTTCTGGATTTCTCATTTTTTGTATGTTTGTCACACTTAAATGCTTCAGATCATCAAACAAATGTAAATACGAGACAAAGATAACACAAGTAAACACAAAATGCAGTTTTTAAATTAAAGTGTCTATTATTAAAGGGAAAAAAATCCAAATCTAGATGGCCCTGTGTGAAAAAGTGATTGCCCCCTAAACCCAGTAACTGGTTGGGCCACCCTCAGCAACAACTGCAATCAAGCATTTACGATAAACTGGCAATGAGTCTTTTACAGTGCCATGGAGGAATTTTGGCCCACTCATCTTTGCAGAATTGTTGTAATTCAGCCACATTGGAGGGTTTTCGAGCATGAACCGCCTTTTTAACATCATGCCACAGCATCTCAATCAGATTCAAGTCAGGACTGTGACTAGGCCACTCCAAAGTCTTCATTTTGTTTTTCTGAAGCCATTCAGAGCTGGACTTGCTGGTGTGTTTTGGATCATTGTTCTGCTGCAGAACCCAAGTGCACTTCAGCTTGAGGTCACGAACAGATGGCTGGAAATTCTCCTTCAGGATTTTTTGGTCGACAGCAGAATTCATGGTTCCATTTACCACAGCAAGTCTTCCAGGTCCTGAAGCAGCAAAACAGTCCCAGGCCATGACACTACCACCACCATATTTTACTGTTGGTATGATGTTCCTTTTCTGAAATGCTGTGTTACTTGTACGCCAGATGTAATGGGACACACACCTTCCAAAAAGTTCAACTTTTGTCTCTTCAGTCCTCAGAGTATTTTACCAAAAGTCTTGGGGATCATCAAGATGTTTTCTGGCAAAACTGAGAGAAGCCTTTATGTTCTTTTTGCTCAGCAGTGGTTTTCGCCTTGGAACTCTGCCATGCAGGCCATTTTTGCTCAAATCTTTCTTATGGTGGAGTCATGAACACTGACCTTAACTGAGGCAAGTGAGGCCTTCAGTTCTTTGGGTGTTGATGTTTGGTCTTTTGTGACCTCTTGGATGAGTCGTTGCTGCGCTCTTGAGGTCATATTGGTCTGCCGGCCACTCCTGGGAAGGTTCACCCCTCAGGGTTTTGTCTAGTAACATTTCTCGGTGGTGGTCCGTCTCGCCAGAAAATTTACCGCCACGCCAAGAAGGAGATATGAATTTAAGAAAAATATATGAAGCAATGACTTTCCGCAAGCGCTCACACAAACAACGCGCGTGGCCATCATCCGCACGGAGTTTAGAAGCGCCCTGTCCACGCGAGCTTTCCAGTCAGTCAGCAGGCAGTGTCTTGCTAGTGGCAGCAGCATCTTCATGGAAAAGGAGTGAAAACTGGAAAGTCAAACAGCAGAAATGGACCTCATTTGATGAGAAACTTTGTGAAGAAGTCTGCCATTTCTTTGTTGGTGAAAATCCTGGCGTGTCAGCGCCTTGGCGCTACCTATCGGGTGGGAGTGAAACTACAAATGATGGTTGTGTGCATGCGTCAACCGCTTGGCCTGGGTAGATGAAAAAAGTGAGCATGAACAGCATTGCGTGCATGCCAGGTTTGTCCACAGCGTACGTGGACCAAGGCAGACTAGAGGGGAAATGCAGCATGAATAAGGCTTGACTGTCTGACAGAAACATGAGTTTATTAAAGTACCTTAAAGGAGGGAAAAAAAATCAGAAGAGGTATGTAAACACTGGAGGCATTTATCATGGTTTTAACCAGCTGGAAACAGGAGCAATAACTGAAGAGTCGCTTAGCTCAGAGATGTGGTTAGGAATCAAATGCAGCCGGCTTCATATAAAGGGAAAGGCAAGGGGGACTACTGAATTGCTGAGGGTATATTTCACCAGCCACTACAATATTAAGTTATGTTCCCAATTATGTACCTGGAAAGTTAAGATGACCGAAATTCACAAAGTCATTGATTTTAATCCGTCAGCAGCCTTCAGACAAACTAAAGGTGCCAGTATTTGGATTTCAAAATAAGGGAGGTTTTTCTTGGCGGTGAGGAGATTTCTAAAAAAAAAAAACTAAATATATAGAAATATTATAACAGAAATAACGGCATCCTTGGTCATTTAAGTTAATTACCTCCGCCAGGCCGAAAAGGCCAGGAGGAGGTTATTGTCACGCCGCGCCGCTCATCAGCGGCGCCACCTGCACACACACCTGCACATCATCAGCGGCAAGGGATATAAGCCGCCTCGCCCTGAGCTTTGGCCTGAAGCCGTCAGACTTCCCTACGCATCGCTGTGAGTTCCTTTCACCCTCAGCCGATCATTCTGGTAAGAAGACCTTACCTTCTTTCCCTTCCAAGTCTGCTCCCCTGTGCACAGGTGGATTCCCCGGCGGCGGACAACGTCTCTCCATCGCCTGTTCCTCGCTGCTGCACCGGGCTCTCTAGGTGGCTGTCTACCGGACCTCGTCCCTTGCTGTGCCAGTCATCTGTCCTCTCCAAGTAAGCTCCTCTCTCGCTCTTATATCTCCTGTGTTGGTGTATGCCCGTCACCCTTCTCCTTGTGCTTTTCCCATAGGGTTGTCCGGCTGTACGGCCTCCTGCCTCTGTGCCCGAAGCAGACGCCGCCACCAATACATTTACATCCCGCAGACACACACTCATACACACCTGCTGTTAATAAACTGTTTGAACTACTCTGAGCCTGTGTGTGTGCGTCTCCTGAGCCGTGCGTTATGTCAGTATGGCTTCAGCAGAGCGGCTCGGCAGACGGCGGGCTCGCACACCGGCTTACCACTCTCGAGGCTCGAGTGGATCAGATAGCTTATCAGCAACAGGTGATTTTTAATCAGTTGATTGCTATAAATAACCGATTGGACCGCTTGGACCCCCAACAGCCGTTCCCCCCGGCTCGTCAGGGTGACGCGGCTCCTGCTGCTCCAGCGGCCGTCCAGCAGGCTCCGGGTGCACCGGTTCGGCTCACGCCCACTCCAACCCCCGCCCGCTTTAGCGGTAAGCTCGGCGGAGCGCGGGGGTTTATAATGCAGTGTGAGTCCGTTTTCCACCGTGTGCCCGGGGACTTTCCCTCAGATCATAGCCGAATTGGTTATATTGGGAATCTCCTGGAGGGGCGAGCATTAACCTGGACCTACGCCGTAATGGCGAGGCCCAGTTATGCCACCCTCACATATGACCAATTCGTGAGACGCTTCCTGGAGGTCTTTGACCATTCTCTTACCGAGACGGTCCAGGTCGATCGGCTTCTCGCCCTCCAGCAGGGAAGCCGGTTGGCAGCGGACTACGCGGTCGACTTCCGGGTAGCGGCGGAGGAATTAGGCTGGGAGGAACGCTCCCTCTGTGGCCTTTTCCTCCGCAGTCTCAATGATGATCTGAGGGATGAACTGGCTTGGCGGGATATCCCTGAGACGCTAGCGGAGCTAACATCCCTAGCGATCAGTTTGGACAACAGGCTGCGCGAGCGCTCCTCAGGACGGAAGTCGTCTTCTTCTCGCCCTCGTGGAGTCTCGCCGCGCCTGTTCCAAGCTCGCCCCCTGGCGGCGCCGCCACCATCGTGCCCCGAGGAGTCGGAGCCGATGGTGACGGGCTGGACAAAGCTTTCCCCTGCAGAGAGACAACGCCGCCGTGAGTTGGATCTCTGCATGTATTGCGGAGATGACCAACACACGGTGAAGCTTTGCCCACGGAAAGCCAGTCGGCGGGGTCCGCGAGTCACTGTAGGAGGCCTCGCGGACGTCAATCGGTTAAATCTCCTCACACAATTGAAGCTGCCCATCCGTTTCTGCCACAACCCCACTGGGCATCTCACCCACGCACTGGTGGATTCGGGCGCGGAAGGCAGCTTTATTTCTCAAAGCCTGGCAACCCGATTGGGCATCCGCTGTCAGGCACTCAGGAACCCTATCTCCCTGGTCAACCTCTCTCGTGCCTCCCTTGGGAGAGTTACGCACCAGACCATCCCCGTCCCGGTTATTATCTCCGGAAACCACCGGGAGGAGATAACCTTTTACGTCCTGCCCAACTCTGTGTCGCTCGTCATCCTGGGGTATCCCTGGCTACGCCTCCACAACCCCGTTCTGGATTGGAAGTCCGCCGGGGTGTCGGCATGGAGCACGTTCTGCATGGGCACCTGTTTACAGTCCGCTGCCTGCTCTCCGTCCGCTTCTCCCTCTCCTACGGACGCTGCGCCCCCGGACCTGTCCCTGGTGCCACTAGAATTTCACGACCTGGGTATGGTATTCAGCAAATCCAAGGCGATGTCTCTCCCTCCTCATAGGCCCTATGACTGCGCAATCAATCTCCGCCAGGGGGCACCCTTACCCTCTGGACGACTCTACAGTCTATCGGCGCCGGAGAAGGAGACAATGAACTCTTACCTCAAGGAGTCGCTGAGTGCTGGGATAATCCGCCCATCGTCATCACCTGTGGGGGCAGGATTCTTCTTCGTCGGTAAGAAGGACGGATCCCTCCGTCCTTGCATTGACTATCGTGCCCTTAATGACATAACGGAGAAGGATCGTTACACCCTGCCCCTCATGGACACCGCTTTCCACTCCCTCCAGGGGGCGACTTGGTTCACCAAGCTGGATCTACGCAGCGCATACCACCTCGTCCGGATCCGGGAGGGAGACGAGTGGAAAACAGCCTTCCGTACCCCGAACGGCCACTTCGAATACCTGGTGATGCCGTTCGGGTTGACCAACGCTCCAGCCGTCTTTCAGCGCCTCATCAATGACGTCCTCCGGGATTTCATCGGCCTTTTTGTGTTCGTCTACCTGGATGACATACTCATCTTCTCCAAGTCCAGGGACGAGCACCAGGTCCACGTGAGACGGGTCCTCCAAAGACTGCTGGAGAACCGGTTATATGTGAAGGCCGAGAAGTGTGAGTTTTACGCGAAGACAACATCCTTCCTTGGGTTCATCATCTCCCACGACCAGGTGCTTCCGGACCCAGAGAAGGTGAAGGCGGTGGTGGAATGGCCTACACCTGCGTCAAGGAAGCAGGTGCAACAGTTCGTTGGGTTTGCGAACTTCTACCGCCGCTTCGTCCCAAATTTTGGCACCATCGTCGGCCCGCTGACCCACCTCACGTCCCCTAAGGTCCCGTTCCGGTGGACCGAAGAGGCCGCGGCTGCTTTTCAGGCGCTGAAGGCGGAGTTCTCCTCCTCCCGGGTCCTTAGCCAAGTCAACCCTGCGCTGCAGTGCATCGTGGAAGTGGACGCTTCGGACACAGGAGTGGGGGCGGTGCTATCCCAGCGGTCGCCAGACGACGGTATCAAACGGCCCTGCGCCTTCTTCTCCCGGCGCTTGTCCCCGGCGGAGAGGAATTACGACGTGGGTGACAGAGAGCTCCTCGCCATCAAGCTCGCGCTACAGGAGTGGCGTCACTGGCTAGAGGGGGCGGACCTGCCGTTCGTGGTCCTGACGGACCACAAGAACTTGGAGTACCTTAGATCTGCCAAGCGCCTGAACGCCCGCCAGGCGCGCTGGTCCTTGTTCTTCGCCAGGTTCCAATTTACCATCACCTTCAGGCCTGGCTCCAAGAACGGCCTGCCCGACGCCCTCTCTAGGCAATTCGCCCCTGAGGAGTCGGAGGACACGGTCCACACCATCCTACCCAGGTCGTGCGTCGTGGGAGCCGTCACCTGGGACATCGAGAGCAAGATCCGGAAGGCGCAGGAAGTGGAACCTGACCCTGGCGGCGGACCGGAGGGGAGGCTGTTCGTGCCATCCACGGTTCAGGGGGAGGTCATCCACTGGTTGCACACATCCAAGCTCACCTGCCACCCTGGCTCCTCCCGGATGATTGACCTCCTCCAGCGGTCCTTCTGGTGGCCGGGCCTGCGGAGGGACGCTGCCCGCTATGCCCGGGCCTGTCCAGTGTGTGCCACCAACAAATCGGGTAATGCCCCTCCAGCGGGTTTGCTCCAGCCCCTGCCCGTCCCTGGCAGGCCCTGGTCGCTTATCGCCCTGGATTTCGTCACCGGACTCCCAGTCTCGAACACCTACGACACCGTCCTGACCATCGTGGACCGCTTCTCCAAGGCGGCACACTTCGTCCCCCTACGAGGTCTCCCAACTGCCCTGGAGATGGCGGACCTCATCATCCAACACGTGGCCAGGCTGCATGGGATTCCGGTGGACGTGGTCTCAGACCGGGGGCCCCAATTTTCTTCAGAAGTTTGGAGGTCGTTCTGCAACGCCTTAGGAGCCAAGGTGAGCCTCTCCTCCGGCCATCACCCCCAATCCAACGGGCAGTGTGAGCAGACCAACCAGGAGCTGGAGGCTGCGCTCCGCTGTGTAACGGCGTCCAAACCTACGTCCTGGAGTAACCACCTCGCCTGGGTTGAATACGCCCATAACACCGCTCGCTCTTCTGCTACAGGGATGTCCCCCTTTAAGGCGTCCCTGGGTTACGACCCCCCCGCTGTTCCCGGCGCAGGAGAGTGAGGTTACTGTCCCCTCAGTACGGGCGCATCTCAGGCAGTTCCGCTCCATCTGGGCGTCAGCGCGCAATGCGCTTTTACGCACGGCGGAGCACAACAGAGCCGTGGCGGACCGGCACAGAAGACCTGCCCCGGCGTACAGAGTTGGTCAGCAAGTCTACGTGTCGACCCAGGACGTGATTTTAAAGGGCGAGAGGAGGAAGCTGGCACAGCGCTTCATGGGTCCATACCCCATCACCAGGATCATCAACCCGGTGGCTGTGCGTGTAGCTATTCCCCCCTCCCTCCGCATCCATCCCACCTTCCACGTGTCCAAGGTGAAGCTGACAGTCTCCGATCCCCTTTGCCCCCCTCCTGCTGCGCAACCCGCGCCCCGGATGATTGGTGGCCATCCGGCCTGGCCCGTCGCCTCCATCCTGGACTCCCGGCGCCGGGGTCGTGGGTTGCAGTACTTGGTGGACTGGGAGGGCTATGGGCCTGAACATCGACAGTGGGTACCCTCGTCATTTGTGTTGGACCCATCGCTCATCGCTGATTTCCACCGAGCGCACCCAGAGAAGCCATCGCCAGGAGGCGCTGCTAGAGGGGGGAGTACTGTCACGCCACGCCGCTCATCAGCGGCGCCACCTGCACGCACACCTGCACATCATCAGCGGCAAGGGATATAAGCCGCCTCGCCCTGAGCTTCAGCCTGAAGCCGTCAGACTTCCCTACGCATCGCTGTGAGTTCCTTTCACCCTCAGCCGATCATTCTGGTAAGAAGACCTTATCTTCTTTCCCTTCCAAGTCTGCTCCCCTGTGCACAGGTGGATTCCCCGGCGGCGGACAACGTCTCTCCATCGCCTGTTCCTCGCTGCTGCACCGGGCTCTCCAGGTGGCTGTCTACCGGACCTCGTCCCTTGCTGTGCCAGTCATCTGTCCTCTCCAAGTAAGCTCCTCTCTCGCTCTTATATCTCCTGTGTTGGTGTATGCCCGTCACCCTTCTCCTTGTGCTTTTCCCATAGGGTTGTCCAGCTGTACGGCCTCCTGCCTCTGTGCCCGAAGCAGACGCCGCCACCAACACATTTACATCCCGCAGACACACATTCATACACTCCTGTTGTTAATAAACTATTTGAACTACTCTGAGCCTGTGTGTGTGCGTCTCCTGAGCCGTGCGTTATGTCAGTTATGTTTTTGCCGGGGTTTATCTGTGTGTTTGTCTGTTTGTCTGTCTGTCTGTCTGTTTGTCTGTTGGTTAGCAAGATAACTCAAAAAGTCTTGGACAGATTTCCATGAAACTTTCAGGCGTTGTTGGAAATGGTACAAGGAAGAACTGATTAAATTTTGGGGGTGATCCGGTTCACCGTCTGGATACAGGAATTTTTTAAAGCATTTTTCAACACTGTGACATACGGCCATTTTCAACATGTGCGCAGGCGCAATGGAGGGCGCTGGTCATCGTGTCTGCAACACAAACTCTGCGTTCTTCAACGTTTTAGGCACAAAAGCACGCGGAAAACACTGCTGGCCTGGGCCCGCCAGCGTGCCTGTGTTTGCGCGCAACTGCAAAACCTCACACGGGCAGCTGTCCGCCGACGGATTCTTTGGCAGAAATTCCCCGGCCAGCCATAGGAGCTGCGCATTTGGCAGAAATTCACCGCCCAGCCATAGGCACTGCGCAAAAACGAGCTCTCTGCCGGCGAAGCTTCTAAATTCTCGTTTGCCGCGGAGCGCAACCCAAAAAAAAATAATATAATATAAAACCCACGGCAACCTGTCTACCCACTTTGCATCCGTCAGTGGAGGAGATGGACACAACAGCAACACTTCAGTTTATTACCTCCGCCAAGGAGGCAATGCTTTTACTACTGAACCACTAATCCTATCACTATCAGATTGATTGTCATTGATTAATTGTGTGTTTATTGCACTGTCCCTGTCAAATAAACAAATAATCATTGTGAATCCAATTGCTAGTCATATGTTTACATGCTCAAGGAATCTGAAAACGTACACACAAACACTGTATGGGGGGAATTGTGGCGCTTGGCGGAGGTCTGCGCTCTCCGAGTGCTTTTCTAGTTTAAATCATTAAATACAATTTTATTAATTTTTTTCTTTGTAATGAGAGTTAAATTATTCTGTTCTGACTGCAAAGTTATGGTCAAAAATATAAATTGTTATAAGTAAAAAGAAAAAAAAAACACAGTCTGTTTCAAATTTATTTAAAAAACAGTAATTTTATTTTAAAAACACACAAAAATAAGCCATAAAATAATCCACAAATTTATAATAAAGTTTCAAATGTACAAGAAAAGTCAATTTTACAAGAGGAAATTACAAATTTGAGAAAAATGGTTTCAAATTTAGATAAATTTACAGAGAAAAGTAGAAAACCATAAGAAAATTGTTATAAATTTTGGAGAAAAACCTCAAACCTTCAAGACTGAAGTCATTACTCAAGTTTTAATTGGGCGCTCTTTGTACCCTTAACTAGAAATTTTTGGTTGTCTCCTTTAATTTACATGGCACTTGATATTTTCTAACCTGTTTGTACACCACCATAGATAGAGAGAGAAGCTGAATTAGACAGAGCTCAGGGCAAGATGAGACAGAAGAGAGGAGCCAAGGAGAGGAAAGTGTTCAGGCAGAGGGTCCAGGAGAGGTGAGAGCAGAGGAAGGAGAAAAGGATGACACCAGTAAAAAGTCCAAAGACAGGACGTCTGGGTGGGACCCCAAATGGTCCAATATTCCAACATTCAAGCCTTGGTTGTACAATACTTCAAATTGTAAGCTCCATATGCACTGCAGTGGCTCAGGAGGTAGAGCGGGTTGTCCAATGACCAGATGGTTGGCAGTACGAATCTCGCTCTCCCAAGATATCCTGCCATTGTGTCCCTGGGCAAGACACTTTACCCACCTTGCCTCCAGTGTCCATAACACTGGGTATGAATATGTATAAATGTTCGGTGGTGGCTGGAGAGGCCGTTGGCCTGGATTGGCAGCCACATTTCCGTCAGCCTGCCCCAGAGCAGCTGTGGCTACAGTAGTAGCTTGCCACTACCATTGTCTGTCTGGAGTGAATGAATAATGTATCTGTAAAAAAGCGTCTTTGAATGTCTATGATAAAGCGCTATATAAATTTGATGCATTATTATTATTATATTCAAAGTTACTATGCAAAATTAAAAAAAAGAAATAAATAGTATAAAATTAGCATATTCATACATGTGTTTTCTGCCCCCCCACCCCCCGGAAAAATATGTTGCCACCTCGCCAAGGGTCTTTAAGCCAGAGGAAACACTGCCACTGTTCCATGTTTTCACCATTTGTGGATAATAGCTTTCACTGTGGTTCGCTGGAGTCCCAAAGCTTTCAAAATGGCTTTATTGTGGAGGAATAAGATCAGGTGAGATATGACGAGCTGGAAGGTTGCAGAGTTTTATTTCCTCCATCATCATGAGATACACTTGTAGCACTGTGCGCTACTGTGCTGTGCTGTGCTGTGTTCTGCTGTGCTTCTGAGGCATGTCACACAAGCTCTTTTATCAGTGATACAGGAAGAGAGAATGCATGGCACATTAGCATAACAGTCAATATACATGATTAGCATGACATTGGTTGGCTCTTTGTCCGTCTGTGCATTGTCCTCTGTATGCAAATTGCCTTCCGTTTCCTCCACCCTTGCTGAGCATGAAATAGTATCAGTCTGCATTGTGCTGGGTCACCACAGGGCTCCCCCCAGAATGCTCAGAAGGAGCTGTGACCCCCCCCCCCCCCGCCGTCGTTTGGGCTCCAGCTCCAGTAGAACTGTCCTGCTGTAGAGGAGGAGGGGGAGGGTGGTGGGAGTAAGTGAGTGCTGGCCCAGGACGTCAAAGGTATCTAGGCCGTGCAAAAATTGCATGTGGATCCATGATGGTGAGGGACTTTCCCGTTAAAACTGGCGGTGATCCACAGCAGCTGTGAAAAAAAAATTAAGTCTCTGACTTCTCTCACGGCTCGATCCAGCGAGGATGTGGGGAAGGCGAGCGGCCAAACTCCCCGAGGATGCATAGCAGCTGTGAAACAACTGCAGCTGTGTGAGGGACCTGGCGGTCTGGCTTTTAGGTGCGGAAGCAGCCCCAAAGCCATCAGGGACAGCAATCGGCTAAATTCCCCTTGTGCGCCGTGGCTGAGAAACCCATACAAAGTCCTGTATGCGGGCTGCACGTCTGCTTCAGATGCGTGAGCAGCCCTGAAGGTTCCGAGGCTGGTGATCGGCCGTGTTTCTTGGGCATGTGCAGCGGTGGAGGACAATGTATCAGTCTGTGGAGCCGGATTGTCCTTATGCGTGGCGCGCGCTTGGCGCTGTGACCACATAGCTGGCAGTTGTGCTGTCCTTGTAATCCTGCGGTGTGCGTGCGGGGCTTTGTTGTCGCAAGCTGAGTCATGGTCGGGGAGCTTGGTGGAAATCAGCGCAGTCAGCGCCAGTGATCGTCCCTGATCAGGCTCCTTCCTTCGTTTCGCTCGTGTCGCCGTTCATGGTGCGTGTCGGTCCAAGCACTGCCCGCTCCGGGAAGTGCGCTCCGGTGAGGATGAAGAGGTTGCAGGTGTTCTCTGGTCCTCTGGGATCCACAGCGCGGTGAGAGGGAGCAGACGGTCATTCTCTCTCGTCAGGTCACCAGTGTGGAGGTAAAAGATCAGGCGAGGGGCGCACCATGACACGTCTAGGGTCACCAGTGTGAAGGAATAAGTTCAGGCGAGATATAACGAGCTGGAAGGTTGCAGAGTTTTATTTCCTCCATCATCATGAGATACAATTGTAGCGCTGTGCGCTACTGTGCTGTGCTGCGCCGTGTCCTGCTGTGCTTCTGAGGCATGTCACACAAACTCTTTTATCAGTGATACAGGAAGAGAGAATGCATGGCACATTAGCATAACAGTCAATACACATGATTAGCATGACATTGGTTGGCTCTTTGTCCGTCTGTGCATTGTCCTCTGTATGCAAATTGCCTTCCGTTTCCTCCACCCTTGCTGAGCGTGAAATAGTATCAGTCTGCATTGTGCTGGGTCACCACATTATAACCTTTTCCAGACTGATAGATCTGTTACTTTTTCATTTGTTCCTGAATTTCTTTGGATTGCAGCATGATGTCTGGCTTTTGAGGATATTTTGGTCTACTTCACTTTGTCAGGCAGGTCCTATTCAAGTGATTTCTTGATTGAAGACAGGTGTGGCAATAATCCGGCCTGGATGTGGCTGGAGAAATTGAACCCAGCTTTCCAAAGATGTGATAAACCAGTTAATTTATGTTTTAACACGGGGGGGGGTCACTTTTTCACATAAGGCCATGTAGGTTTGGATTTATTTTTTTACCCTTAATAATAAACACAAAAAAGGAGCTACGCATGATCTGGATGAGTACACGGACTCTGTGACCTCATATATCCACTTTTGTGAGGAGAGCATTCTTCCATCACGCACCAGGGTGAGTTACTCCAACGACAAGCCCTGGTTCACAGCTAAGCTCAGACAGATCAGGAAGGAGAAGGAAGCTGCGTTGAAAAGTGGAGACAGGGACTGCTACAGAGAGGTCAAATACCGGTTTAGCAGAGAGCTGAGGAGAGCTAAATCTGTGTATCCTGAGAGTCTCCAGCAGCAGTTCACTGCTAACGACTCTGCTTCTGTGTGAAGAGGACTGAGGCAAATCACCAACTATCGGCCTCAGGCTTCTGAGGGACAGGACGACAAAGCCCTTTGTCAAAGACTGTCTCAACACTATGCCCGTTTTGACACCTCGTCAGCTGTGTCCAACTACCCCCCTCCCCCCAGCGCCACTGCCTTCATGGTCCCCACTTCATCAAAGGCAGCCCCCCCTCCTCCCCCCCTGCCCTTGCCATCAGTGAGCAGGACGTGCACAGACAGTTCTCCAGACTGAACCCGCGCAAGGCCCCCGGTCCGGACGGCGTGTCTCCCCCCACCCTGAGACACTGTGCGGAGGAGCTGACTCCTGTCTTCACAGACATTTTTAACACCTCCCTGAAGTCATGCCACGTGCCGGCCTGCCTCAAAACCTCTACCATCGTCCCTGTCCCCAAGAAGCCACGGATCACTGGACTTAATGACTACAGACCTGTAGCGCTCACCTCTGTAGTCATGAAGTCCTTTGAGCGCCTGGTCCTGCCTGGTCCATCACCACTCCCCTCCTGGACCCGCTGCAGTTCGCCTACAGAGCCAACAGGTCTGTGGATGATGCAGTCAACCTGGCCCTCCACTCCATCCTGCGGCACCTGGACTCCCCGGGAACCTACGTCAGGATCTTGTTTGTGGACTTCAGCTCTGCATTCAATACCATCCGCCCCGCTCTGCTCCAGGACAAGCTGTCCCTGCTCAACGTGCCTGACTCCCTCTGCAGGTGGATCACTGACTTCCTGACGGACCGGAGGCAGCATGTGCGGCTGGGAAAGACTGTCTCAGACTCTGTTAGCATCAGCACCGGATCACCCCAGGGCTGTGTACTTTCCCTCCTGCTCTTCTCCCTGTACACCAACTCCTGCACCTCCAGCCACCAGTCTGTCAAGCTGATCAAGTTTGCGGACGACACCACCCTCATCGGGCTCATCTCCAACGGCGACGAGTCCGTCTACAGGAGAGAGGTGGCCCGGCTGGCGTCCTGGTGCAGCCACAACAACCTGCAGCTGAACACTCTGAAGACAGTGGAGATGATCGTGGACTTCAGAAAAGTCACAGCCCCTCTGCCCCCCCCCTTACCCTCACAGACTCTCCCATCACCACTGCAGATTCCTTCCGCTTCCTGGGCACCACCATCACCCGGGACCTCAAGTGGGAGCTGACCATCAGCTCCTTCATCAAAAAGGCCCAGCAAAGGATGTTCTTCCTGCGGCAGCTGAGGAAGCTCAAGCTACCCACCAAGATGCTGGTGCAGTTCTACACGGCCATCATCGAGTCCATCCTCACCACCTCCATCACTGTGTGGTACGTAGGAGCCACTGCCAGGGACAGACTAAGGCTGCAGCGCGTCGTGCGCGCTGCTGAGAAGGTGATCGGCTGCAAGCTCCCATCCCTCCAGGACCTGTACATCTCCAGGACCCGGAGGCGTGCAGGTCGGATCATAGCCGACCCTTCACACCCTGGACACGCACTGTTTGCCCCTCTCCCCTCAGGCAGAAGACTTCGGTCCATTCAGACTAAAACCTCCCGCTACTTGAACAGCTTCTTCCCCTCTGCCATCAGACTGCTGAACATTAAGTGACTTATTAGACTCTTGTGCACTACGTACAACAGCTCAACCGGACTCATGACAATTATCACTGTTTTCTTTTTGCACTACCGACTGCACTATGTGGAACTCCACAATATCTGCTGCTTGTTAATATATTTAAAAATTGCATAGATTAGTATTACTTATTCATATTCTACCTTTTATTGCATGCATAGTTTTTTGTATCTTTAGTGCTACTCCATGTTTAATGTTGCAGCATTGCACCGAGACAAATTCCTAGTTTGTGTACTACATGAACAATGGCAATAAATCTCATTCTGATTCTGATTCTGATAATAAACACCTTCATTTTAAAAATTGCATTTTGTGTTTACTTGTGTTGTCCATCCATCCATCCATCTTCTTCCGCTTAATCCTTTTCGGGTCATGGGGGGGGCTGGAGCCTATCCCAGCATCTTTGGGCGAGAGGCAGGGTACACCCTGAACAGATCGCCAGTCCATCGCAGGGCCAACACAGAGAGACAGACAACCATTCACTCTCACAGTCATACCTAAGGACAGTTTAGAATCCCCAGTTTGACGCCAATTAACCTAACCTGCATGTTTTTGGCATGTGGGAGGAAACCAGAGAAATCCCAGAGTAAACCCACGCAGACACGGGGAGAACATGCAAACTCCACACAGATCACTGTTGGTTGGGGGCTGGGATCTGTAATAGAAATTCACTGATTATGCATTTATCTGTTGAGATCAAATGTTTTATGAGTGTGTGTGTGTGTGTGTGTGTGTGTGTGTTACGACATTGACTATAACTTTATATCCATGTATGAACTGTTTTGATATGCTATATTAACAAGCTGTTTGATGAATTTGTTATACTTTGTGTCCCAAGATGAAGTTTATGTCACAGTGACCAGCTAAGGTATTCATGCTCTCACTCCCTCTCCTCCCTTTTTTTATCCCTCTCATGGGAGAACAGTTTGATGGCATTGAAGCCCTCGCCTGGATCCTGCAGTGTCTCTGAGTTGTACAGCTGTGTCTTATCTCTTTCCAGAAGCCTCACTGTAGAGCTATAAAAGTGTGTGTGTTTCTCTCAGGAGAGCAGAGCTGTATTCTGGTCTCATTCCCTCCCGTTTGCTGCAGCAATAAAGGATGATTCACCTCACAGATCTGGCTGATTATTTTACTCCAGGACCATTTAAAGTGTTTAGATAAAATTCAGCTACATCAGTGGTGTCAGAAGGTGGGATAATTGATCACCGATTTCCAGCGGCTGACGTGGATTGATCACCCGAACGGAGTTCGGCTCTTTCCGCCTTTTTAGGCGACGTGAGCGTGTCACTTGATGGAATCGTGACACATTATCCCAAAGAACCGTCTCAGAAGCCTCCAAATCTCAGTAAGTGAACTTTTGCTGTGTTTTTAGAGGTTTATTGATAAAATATCAGTTGTGTAGTTCACCTTGACAGACCGATATCTGTGCATGCCCAGTGGGTTAAAGTCCCCTGGACAAATTCTGGGGTCCAGCAAGTTGATCTCGTGGCAGGATCAAATACAGGACGGTGAACAGTATTTGTTTCATACAAATTTGGGGACATCGTCTCAAATAATAGAAGACAGTGTACAGTATTTGTTTAATCCCTTGCACTCCGGTCAATTTCCCTAAAAACGCCAAAAAATAACGTGCCCAAAGTAAATCGAAAGCTGTTCTTCAACCCTTTGCAGCATCTTCATGGGGTTGGTCTCATTTAAAAGAAAACACTTTGAATTTTTTGGCAAAATAGTCATAATCTCTCTAAGTGCTCCGGCCACTGAGTTACAGTCATCTAAACATAGTGAACTTGAAGAAAATAAATTTCGTCTGGGTGTTTGTTTGGATACAAATGCTTGCAAATAACACACAGCTTCAGATCCGGGCTGGAAAATGCAACAGAAATGTAGAACTAAGTGTTATCCAGCTGAGGTCCAAATTTTGTAACAATACCACAAAAAATGAATATATTACACAGCTTTTTCCTCAGGTAGTTCCCAGGCATTTTTGAACTGTGCCAAATTGTGCCAAATGGCAGAGTTTGGAAAAATGTCTGCTACTTTTGAATGATTCAATATAGAAGCTTCATCTTGGGCTCTAATGAAAGGTGACACTCAGGGCTGTGTGTGTGGGGGGGGGGGGGGGGGGGGGGTTGTCACCCCCCCCTCGCTACAGAGGACGGACATCGCCCGTTGCGCCGCGGTCCGTCATGTAGCGATGACGCACAGCTGTAATTTACCGATCGGTCAAAAGTCATTTTGATTACAATTTTCAGGGATAAAGAACAATTTAGCTTATAACACTTACCTCTTCACAGCAGAAGCGGAGCTGGCGAACTTCTTCCTCATTCAGACGAACGCGACGCTGGTCTCGCGACCCGGTCAAAACATAATTCCATTATTGCGGTTTTGCACTTCCATGATTGCGGTTTTGGCGAACGATTTTTCAAAACAAATAACAGTAGTAATTAAAAAAAGACTGGCGAATGCGTGTGTGTCACTCAGCCTTCGTCCTCGGCCTCCGTCGGTCTATGATGACCATGGAAGAGAATCCTAAACGTCTACTCTGCTGGAATAAAAAAAAAAAAAAAAAAGCACAGCCTGTGGCTGAACAGGCCGATGCACGAATGGCAATCCCTGTCACACAGGTCGCACTTGTGGATGGTCTCCGTGCTGCTGGGTCTGTGGGGTTCTTCCTGCAGGTCCTTTTTTCATCTGCTGCTGCAGCAGTCTGTCTTCACCCAGCCTTACACAAAACAGCTTGCGAACTTCTGTGCTTCAATTGGCTCGCTGCATTCACAGCATTGGTAGGCGGGTCCTTCTTGCTAGGTTTTCAGTCATTGGTTCGTCAAGGTTTCAGAAACCCAATTCAAGGCTCTTATTAGTCGAATGAGAGGTCAATCATATCCGATCTGTTCGCGGCTGTGTCTGTAGTGGAAGAACGGAAATGCAGCTTTTTTTTCCAGTGCGCTCTTAGGACGCAGCGCCCTCGTGCGTCCTAAAGCACACGAGAGCGCCCTTGTGCGCTGTAGGACGCAGAGAACTGCCCATCCGCGGTACACCGGAGTGCAAGAGGTTAATACAAATTTGGGGACATATGTCATGACCTGGCTCTCACGAGCCAGAAAGGAGATGCGAGGGCGACCAGTGAGTTTGCGTAATTTATTAATATTCACACACAAAAAACGAACACAAAGTAAAGAGCCTCGTGGGGCTATAACACACATAACACTAGACAACAAACTGAAAGGAAAAGAGCCACATGGGGCTAAAATACACACAGAACTAAGGATAACATACAACCCAGGGAGAAAGGCTAGAGAGGCGGCGAGGGGAAAACACACGCCGAGTCGCAGCACTTACTTTGGGGGTAGCGCCGAGGTAACGGCGGACTGAAGCTAGCCTTAGGAGCTTCAGCCGTGGAAACACAGGGCATGTCTTTCCATAGCGAGGTCGCAGCAACGAGTAACTCTCGGCTGCTCGCTTAAGTGGGGGAGATGATTGATAATAGGAGACAGCTGTCCCAGCGCAGCTGAACTAGACAGCTGGGAATCAGCTGGGTGCTGTCAAAGTACGGGCCTTGGAAGACCCGGCACGGACTACCACGGAGCAGGAGCGACACTGGACAACCTGAACGCAGAGAAGGATAGCGTTCAGGTCGTGACAGTACTCCTCCCCCGAGCCGCGCCTCCTGGCGCAGGCTAAACACCCCCCCCCCCCCGAGGGAAGACCAGGGAGGGCGGTGGGGGCCAGATCTGGGAGAAAGTGAGGGACAAGGAAAAGGAGGCAGGGAAGAAAAAAAAACCTAGGTACAGTATAGGATCAGACACCATAATAACAGTTTCAAAACAAGAAAAAAAAAAACATCACCCCCTCCTCTGCAGAGGCCAGACGGTCTATGCAGGTGACCACAGGAGGTGGGGACATCAAACTGCAGAAATATAGCGACATAGTCATAAAAAGGCTCACAACACTGTGTGTTTACATATTCATATATTTATTCCATCCAGCTACAATGCTCTGCACTGTGTGTCTGTGTGTGTGTATATATATATTTTATAGTAATATGTACATATGTATATTAGCTGCTCTTGCTTGCTTGTTTTTTTTTCTTGCCTTCTGATTGTTGCTCTGAGTGTTGCTATCCCTGTGCTGTTGCAATCCTGGAATTTCCCCGTTGTGGGACTAATAAAGGCTTATCTTATCTTATCTTATCTAAACAACTTAGGGCGAGGACAAGGCAAACTCATGTCCCGAAGACCAAAAAAAACTACAAAACTCTGTGAACATAAGGTTGCAGAAGACTACACATGTAACCCCGGCCAAAGACAGAATATATAAAGGAAACAATCCGGGCATAAGACCTAAAAATAAAGCCTGAGGCCGCTAACTGGCATGAAGTTACAAAAAAAAATCAACTCCTCAAACACGAATTAGCACAACACAGAAAATCAAACAGTCTGGAGGAGGATATAGATGCAGAAGAACAAAAACTACTCTGAATAAGGCCAGGCAATGTGAGGCAAAAGCTACTTAAAGGGCTAACAGAAATAGGAGCTCATACTGGGAACATAAACATAGAAAATGGTCTAAAGAATCTTAGTTATAATGACACCACAATAAGAACTCTAGGGCAGAAAGTTCCTCGATGTCCTGAATGGAATTAAATTATGAAGGGCAAACAAACAAGGCTATGAACAGTCAGTCAATCTTTCAGGAACGTCAGCAGGTGGAGCGAGGCAGGCGGTGACAGCTTGTCCGGCGGGCGACCCGAACTCCACCAAGCCAGGAACCACAACACCAGTTCGGGCGGCCTACCAGAGTCCCAGGCTAGGAGACACAGTTTCTCCGGAGGCCGACCCAGATCACCGAACCAGCCAGATGGCTCCCCAGGCGGTCGTCCCGTGACCTCAGACCACGGAGAGCAGAGGGAGAAGTCTTGGTGCAGCTTCCTCCCTGAGGGAAACGGTAGGAGGAAACTGACCCAGGTGAGAAAAACCCCAACAGTAGTAGGGGGAGAGGAGATGGAGGCAAGGGGCAAAGTCAGCCTGACATCTAATGATAACAAGGGCAGGGGGAAACTGGCCCGGATGAGAGGAACCCCAACAGCGGCAGGAGGAGAGATGATGGAGGCAAGGGACGAAGTCAGCCTGATGTCAGGTGAACACAATCCTCCAGCTCCCTCACTGACCTTTACCCGGACCGGCGCAGCACCCCCGGTGGACCCCGATCGGGCCGGCGAAGCACCCCCGGTGGACCCCGATCAGGCCGGCGAAACACTCCCGGTGGACCCCGATCGGGCCGGCGAAACACTCCCGGAGGACCCCGACTGGGCCGGAACAGCACTCCCGGAGGACCCCGACTGGGCCGGAACAGCACTCCCGGTGGACCCCGACTGGGCCGGAACAGCACCCCCGGTGGACCCCAGCTGGACCGGAACAGCACTCCCGGTGGACCCCAACTGGACCGGAACAGCACTCCCGGTGGACCCCAACTGGACTGGCAAAGCACCTCCGGGCGCGGCATCTGAGGCGAACACCGTACGGAGAACCGGAACCTCCGAAGTGGCACCCGGGGCAGGTTCGTTTCCAGTGACCCTGGGGAGAGGCTCAGAGGGACAAAAGGAACCGGGATTAGGATCACCGGCAGCGGCAGAGCCCGGCGAGACAGGCTCGAGCGCAGCAGAAGGCTGCACCCGGCCCGCCCCCCCCGAGAGACAGGCGATAATGCTCCAGAAAATGAATAAAAGAAGGAGAATAGAGCACTCGCCTGATCTCGGGTTCTACCGCCATCCAGGACTTCGATGCTCCGGGTTCAGCGTGCAGGACTCCGTCCTCCGGCTCCAACTCGACTGCGAATGGCTCCGCAGCCGGCATGATGGTTTCCACAGTCAAACGACCTCCAAGCACCGAAGACCACATCGACAGCCCGCATGGCGTGGAGGCAGGAGATCTGGGCTCTGCTGGGCCGAACCATTCCTCCGTGGAGACCCGGGGACGCTTAATCGTCGGCGCTGGCTCCAACAGGTAGTTCGACCTTCTCCTCTGCTCATGACGTGGCTGCGGGGCTGGGGCAAAACCTTCCAGGGCCGCAGGCCTCCTCCTCGTGCGGAGGTGCACACCTGGCACCGGGGCACACTCAGGGGGAAGAGACAGAGAGGACGCAGGTTCATATTCAACTTTTGCAGCGGGAGGAGAGAGCTCAGGGGACTGTGAACCCTGAACTCCTCCCCCAGGAATCAAACAAGGCAATTCACTCATAATGGGAGGAGAATGAAAGGACACTTGCCTGATTCCCGGAGGGCCGGTGGAATCCACTGCAAGGGACTTGAGTCTTTCCTCTCCCAGCCGGATAGAAGTGGAGGACCCCCCGGACAGACGAGGTGGTGCCACTCGCACCGGATCGGGACCGGGAACACCTGGAGGCAAATTTGCGCCGTTCTCAGCAGCCGGAGTGAATGACGAAGAGGGGGGAGAAACAGCTGAGGAGAACCGGGGGCCCAAAGCTGACGGGACAGCGGGGAGAGCGGGCCCAGGGGCGGGAGCAGTTGATTCGCTTCTTCGGCAAGACACGGGAGCTACAGCAGGCTGGGAGGCGGAATTCATGTGGTTTCCTGGAGCGGGATCCGGACGGGGCTCTCGCTGAGATGAACGGGGAATTTGGGAGCGGCGTCTTCTGAACGTGAAGTCGGGAAAACGCCGCTCCCGTACGGAGACCGAAGCCAACAGGTCAGCGTTTTCCGGATAATCGTTCAGCTCAGGGTTCTTCTCAACCAGCCTGACCGCCGCTATCACGTGCTTCATGGCTACGGGGGGATAGGCGGCGGAACAAGCGGCTGCCACTCGGTCCGCAATGCAAATCGCTGTTAACCTCATCTTCTCCGGGGGAACCCCGGTTGACGTCACTCTATCTTGGGGATTACCCCTGGGTGAGGCGAACTCCTGGACTGGATCGGCGGCAGGAGCGGGATTCCGAAGCGAGGGGCGATGGTGTCCTGTCTTCGGCTTCCTGCCGGAGTTCTCCTCCAGCCTACGGAGTCTCTCCCAGGCCGCAGAGATGTCTGCCCTCCTCGCCTTAACCTCGGGGAGATGGAAGCAGCAAGGGAAGTTGTTAATCATACTCTCGGCGAGCTCCAGGCGCCAGCGTAACTCGCTGGGAGAATCGTAAAGGTCTGTGGTGAACAGCGTTCCGTCCACAAGGTCCAGAGCCTCCGACAGATCGTGGCCTAGGTGCCGCATACGCCTCCTGGAGGGAGACATGATACAAGCCTGCCTGCACCCAGAGGAAGGGAAAAACAACGAGTCCCACAGCAAACTCACGGTCGCGGACGTCTCAGTCTGGCTGCGACCTACTGTCATGACCTGGCTCTCACGAGCCAGAAAGGAGATGCGAGGGCGACCAGTGAGTTTGCGTAATTTATTAATATTCACACACAAAGAACGAACACAAAGTAAAGAGCCTCGTGGGGCTATAACACACATAACACTAGACAACAAACTGTCATATCCGGCTCTAGGCAGCCGGGCAATCAGAGCCAGGGACAAGCCAGTGAGTCGTGATATTTTATTCAGGGAAAAGGGGAAGGGATGAGGAGAGCACAGATACTCATGCAGACGTACACTCACAGGTTGCACAGCGCAGAGGTAAGCAGCTCGTACCGGACGTGGGGGTAACAAGACGTACATACTCACAGCGGGATACAAACACAGGAATGCTGCAAGAGGAGTATAAGCTGACACCAGACGAAGGGGCTTCAGCTTAGCAATGTGTTTATGTCGCAGCCCCGAGTCATCGAGGCTGCTCCTATTTATCCTCATTGGCAGCGCCCCAGCTGATGAAGACTAATTGGCCCCAGCCGTCCATAATGCTGCCAGCTGGGGGCCAGCTGAGACGCTGCTCAATGGGAAGCAGGGATGAGGGAAAACATGGGCTGAGTGCCGAGACGGCATCTCAACCCATGGTGACAGAGCCCCTCCCTCAAGGTCGGGCTCCTGAACAACCAGGAACATCCCAGCCCCCCCCCCCACACACACACACCTAGGGTGGGAGGAAGGGAGGCGGACCGGAGGGGAAGAAGCCAAGGGAAGGACAACACCAATGGGGCAATGTAGGGTAGCGGGAAAGAAAAACCCAAATACAATACTGACAAAACAGAATAATTAACCCAGGTACAGATGGGGAGAAGAACTGGGTCAGCACGCCGGTTACATACTACCCAGAGAGTACCAACCATGCGTGACCCAGAGCAAGGAAAAAAGAACCACCAAAAAGGTACAGGGCAAAAAATGCTGAGTACGGTTAAATAAAGGGGAACCTATACACAGCGCTAATTTAAGTACATACACAGTCACCAAGAAAAGTGAGGGTGACTGGAACAAATGACAATTATAGAGCATGGTGTTACGGAAAACAAAGCACATGACTCTATAATGAACCAACAGGACAAAAAAGAAATACTGAGTGCAGGCAAAGAAAAACCCACACACACGAATATATAAATACCCAGTCACCTAAAGAAATGAAAGTGACTGGAATAAATGGATAACTGCAGAGCATGGTGTTACGGAAAACAAAACATAACTCTACAATACAAAAAACGAGGCTAAAAACATGGCACAAAAAGTAAAATGCTGAGCATGAGCGATGGAAAACACAGCACTATAAAAACAAATCCACCAACAGGACAGAACATTACACCCGAGTGACCTTAATAACAAAAGAAAAAGTGACACCCGAGGTGAATGGCAGGCAGAGTCCAAAAATGGCCGAGATGGCTCCGGAGATCTCCCCGCCCATCGTCCAGCTGGCGAATCAGGGAAAGAGAAGTGTTCGGACGGCGAACTCTGGACCCAGATCCCAGGAATCCAGTCCACCGGCAGCCGAACCAGGCTGCCCAGAGGGAAACACAGACCAGTGGGGGGGAACCAGATCACCGAACCGAAAGTTCTGTGGGTCGGGTTGTCGACCCGCATCACTCAACCACCAGGACCATTGAGACGGGCGAAGGATCAGAGCGGATCCCGGTGGAAGAGGCTCAGGGGAGAGCCGATGACGAGGGCGGCGGGCGTCAGGCCGCAGGAAAACGGCCACCTCCTCACCGGACCTGGACAATACTGGGGCAGCACCCACGTCGGACCCCGATCGGGCCTCAGGCGAACCCACGTTGGACCCCGACTGGGTCTCGGGCGAACCCACGTTGAATACTGCACCAGAACCGACCTCCAACGTTGAACCCGGACCCTCCAGCACCACGAGGAACAGCAACTCCTTGCCGGTGACCCTGGAAGAAGGCTCAGAAGAGAAAACAGAACCGGGATCAGGATCACCGGCAGCGCCAGAACCCGGCGAGACGAGCTCAGACGCAGCGGACGGCTGCACCCGGCTCGTCTCCCCTGGAGATAGGCTGAAGTGCTCGGGGATAAAAAGAGAGAAAAGAAAGGAGAGCACTCGCCTGATCTCGGGTTCTGACGCCGTCCAGGACTGCGAAGATCCAGGATCCGTCGTCAGGAGGTCGTTGTCAGGCTCCCATCTAGCCGCGTCGGGCCCCGCAGCCAGCACGATGGTCAGCGCAGCTTGAGATTCCTCCAGCTCAGGTGACCCCGCCGACGATCCACTCGGCGTGAAGCCAGAAGAATCTCGTCCCGCCGGACCGAACCGCTCCTCCGTGGAGACCCGGGGACGCTCAGTCGTCGGCGTAGACCCCACGCAGCAGTCAGTCCCCCTCCTCCGTCCGCAATGTAGCTGCGGAACCACAGGCCCTCTCCATATCCCACCACGTTGACCCGGAGCCGGGGACCGCTCGGCGGAGAGAGACACAGAGGATGCGGGATTAGGCATACAGGTTACAGCAGGTGGGGAGAGTTCAGGGAGCTGCGAACCCTGAACTTCTCCTCCAGGGATGTGACAGAGCAAATCATTAAGCAGGTGTGAAAAAACAATGACTTGCCTGCCCCCTGGAGGTTGAGTATCGCCTGCTGTAGTGGATTCTGCTTCTTCCTCTCCCCGCCCGGCGATAACGGAGGACCCCCCGGGAATTCGTCTGAGGGTCGCTCACGTTGTCTCCAGCAGAGAGCTCACCAGGCCGGGATTCCAGGCACACACAGCGGTCAGGAAGCGCGTCGAAGAGGAGGGGGAAACAGCCGGGGTGAGCCAGCCCGAATGTCCAGGAATGACAGCGGGGGAACGAGGCTCAGGGGACGAGGCTGTAGAATCTCCACACTGACGAGGCGAAGGGATGACAGCTGCGTGGGAGGAACGGTCCTGACGATGACCCAGAACTGGATCCGGACGAGGTTCGTGCAGAGGTGACTCGGCGATGTGATGACGACTACTCCCAGGGGACGAAGCGAGGGGGAAACCCAGGATTCGCCGCTCCAGATCGGAGATCGAGACGAGGAAGGCGTCGAGCACGGGAAAGCTTCGTAGCCCTGAAGTCCTCACCATCAATCTCACTGCCGCCACCACATGCCTTAAGGTGGTGACAGGAAACACAGTAGAGCTCGCGACAGCCACTCGACCCCGGACATAACTGCTGTCAGCTGCGGCTCCTAGAAGGGAATCCCGAGTGACGTGGCGCAGGTCGGGGGAAGTCCTCTGGTTGGCGCGAACTCCCGGACTGGAATGGCGGCAGGAACGGGACTCCGAAGCGGGGAAAGACGTCGCCCACTTCGACTCCCTGCCGGGATTTCCATCCACCCCGTGGAGCTTCTCTCGCTGTGTACCTGCAGCGTCTATCCTGGCACTGTCCTCCAGATGGTACAGAGAGTGAGGGTGACAGTCCAGGAGTTCCTCAGCACGGCCCGGATGCCAGCGTCTCGCGTTGGAGGCGTCGTGCAGGGTGAAGAATGTCCCGTCGACAGCCTCCGAGATGGACCTTAGCTCGTCGCCCTGGCGCCGGAAGTGACTCCTGGGAAACGGCATGCTAGCAGCGCTGACACTCGGACAGAAAGGTACATTTCCACAGCGACTCACGGCCGCCGGCAACTCTTCTGGCTGCGACATACTGTCGTATCCGGCTCTAGGGAGCCGGGCAATCAGAGCCAGGGACAAGCCAGTGAGTCGTGATATTTTATTCAGGGAAAAGGGGAAGGGATGAGGAGAGCACAGATACTCATGCAGACGTACACTCACAGGTTGCACAGCGCAGAGGTAAGCAGCTCGTACCGGACGTGGGGGTAACAAGACGTACATACTCACAGCGGGATACAAACACAGGAATGCTGCAAGAGGAGTATAAGCTGACACCAGACGAAGGGGCTTCAGCTTAGCAATGTGTTTATGTCGCAGCCCCGAGTCATCGAGGCTGCTCCTATTTATCCTCATTGGCAGCGCCCCAGCTGATGAAGACTAATTGGCCCCAGCCGTCCATAATGCTGCCAGCTGGGGGCCAGCTGAGACGCTGCTCAATGGGAAGCAGGGATGAGGGAAAACATGGGCTGAGTGCCGAGACGGCATCTCAACCCATGGTGACACAAACTGAAAGGAAAAGAGCCACATGGGGCTAAAATACACACAGAACTAAGGATAACATACAACCCAGGGAGAAAGGCTAGAGAGGCGGCGAGGGGAAAACACACGCCGAGTCGCAGCACTTACTTTGGGGGTAGCGCCGAGGTAACGGCGGACTGAAGCTAGCCTTAGGAGCTTCAGCCGTGGAAACACAGGGCACGTCTTTCCATAGTGAGGTCGCAGCAACGAGTAACTCTCGGCTGCTCGCTTAAGTGGGGGAGATGATTGATAATAGGAGACAGCTGTCCCAGCGCAGCTGAACTAGACAGCTGGGAATCAGCTGGGCGCTGTCAAAGTACGGGCCTTGGAAGACCCGGCACGGACTACCACAGAGCAGGAGCGACACTGGACAACCTGAACGCAGAGAAGGATAGCGTTCAGGTCGTGACAACATAGTCTCGAATAGAAGACAGTGTACAGTATTTGTTTGATGCAAATTTGGGGACATAGCCCTGAATTGCACAATCGGACGTGTTGGAACATGTCTGGGGACGCCTAGGGTAACCACGGTCCAGGAAAGGATGCGCTAGCAAGTACTTTAGATGTTTTGTAGTGACTGAGCGGTCATATCGGTCAATAATATATATATATATATATATATACAGTGGGGTAAAAAAGTATTTAGTCAGCCACCAATTGTGCAAGTTCTCCCACTTAAAAGATGAGAGAGGTCTCCAATTTTCATCATAGGTATACCTCAACTATAAGAGACAAAATGAGAAAAAGAAAATCCAGAAAATCACATTGTCTGTTTTTGAAAGAATTTATTTGCAAATTATGGTGGAAAATAAGTATTTGGTCAATAACAAAAGTTCATCTCAGTACTTTGTTATATACCCTTTGTTGGCAATGACAGAGGTCAAACATTTTCTGTAAGTCTTCACAAGGTTTTCACACACTGTTGCTGGTATTTTGGCCCATTCCTCCATGCAGATCTCCTCTAGAGCAGTGATGTTTTGGGGCTGTCGCTGGGCAACACGGACTTTCAACTCCCTCCAAAGATTTTCTATGGGGTTGAGATCTGGAGACTGGCTAGGCCACTCCAGGACCTTGAAATGCTTCTTACGAAGCCACTCCTTCATTGCCCGGGTGGTGTGTTTGGGATCATTGTCATGCCGAAAGACCCAGCCATGTTTCATCTTCAATGCCCTTGCTGGTGGAAGGAGATTTTCACTCAAAATCTCACGATACATGGCCCCATTCATTCTTTCCTTTACACGGATCAGTCGTCCTGGTCCCTTTGCAGAAAAACAGCCCCAAAGCATGATGTTTCCACCCCCATGCTTCACAGTAGGTATGGTGTTCTTTGGATGCAACTCAGCATTCTTTCTCCTCCAAACACGACAAGTTGAGTTTTTACCAAAAAGTTCTATTTTGGTTTCATCTGACCATATGACATTCTCCCAATCCTCTTCTGGATCATCCAAATGCTCTCTAGCAAACTTCAGACGGGCCTGGACATGTACTGGCTTAAGCAGGGGGACACGTCTGACACTGCAGGATTTGAGTCCCTGGAGGCGTAGTGTGTTACCAATGGTAGCCTTCGTTACTTTGGTCCCAGCTCTCTGCAGGTCATTTACTAGGTCCCCCCATGTGGTTCTGGGATTTTTGCTCACCGTTCTCATGATCATTTTGACCCCACGGGGTGAGATCTTGCATGGAGCCACAGATCGAGGGAGATTATCAGTGGTCTTGTATGTCTTCCATTTTCTAATAATTGCTCCCACAGTTGATTTCTTCACACCAAGCTGCTTACCTATTGCAGATTCAGTCTTCCCAGCCTGGTGCAGGTCTACAATTTTGTTTCTGGTGTCCTTTGACAGCTCTTTAGTCTTGGCCATAGTGGAGTTTGGAGTCTGACTGTTTGAGGTTGTGGACAGGTGTCTTTTATACTGATAACGAGTTCAAACAGGTGCCATTAATACAGGTAACGAATGGAGGACAGAGGAAACTCTTAAAGAAGAAGTTACAGGTCTGTGAGAGCCAGAAATCTTGCTTGTTTGTAGGTGACCAAATACTTATTTTCCACCATAATTTGCAAATAAATTCTTTAAAAATCCTTCAATGTGATTTTCTGGATTTTTTTTTTCTCATTTTGTCTCTCATAGTTGAGGTATACCTATGATGAAAATTGGAGACCTCTCTCATCTTTTAAGTGGGAGAACTTGCACAATGGGTGGCTGACTAAATACTTTTTTGCCCCACTGTATATATATATATATATTTTTTTAGATTTAGTATACTTTATTGATCCCCAGAGGGGAAATTGAGGGTCATCCACCACCTGGATGGATGAAGCAGCCACGATACGGCGCTATCCCTTAACCATTCACACACACATTCACACCTAGGGCCACTTTAGAGTCTCCAATTAACCTAACCTGCGTGTTTTTGGCATGTGGGAGGAAACCGGAGAAATCCCGGGGTAAACCCACGCATACACAGGGAGAACATACAAACTCCACACAGATCACTGTTGGTCGGGGGCTGGGATCGAACCCACGATCCCACGATCCCCACGATCCCCCGGCCAAGGGTAAACTGTGCTGCCGCTGTGCTAACCACTGCGCCACCGTGCAGCCATATATATATATATGATATATATTCTTGGTATGTTGACCCGGCATCGGCCCGGTAGATGACAGCTGAGCCTCTCGCGTAGATTCTTAGAATCTTGTGATTGGGGCTCGCCGGAGGAACTAACCGAGGCAACAGTTGAACGGGAGCCAGATTGGTGTTCAAGTACAGCGGCGGTAGGAGACGGGGACCAGTGGAGGAGCAGCCAAGGCCCCAGCTGGATAAGAGCCGGAATCGGAGCCCAGTTACAGCGGCGAGGCTCGGTGGAGGAACTACTGAGGAAGACGGCGGTAGGTGGCGGGGCTCAGCCACCTACTCAGCGGAGTAACTACCGGGACCCCAGCTGGACAGGAGTAGGATCGGAGCTCAACTACAGCGGCGGTGGGTGGCGGGGCTCGGTGGAGGAGCTGCCAGCACCCCGGCTGGACAGGAGCTCAATTGCAGCGGCGGTAAGCAGCAGGACTAGCAGCGGAGGGGGCTAGCTGAGGCCCCAGCTGGATTCGAGGTCAGTCGGTCGGATCGGATACCAGCGACACCAGCAGAGATTGTTTTACTATCAATAGGTCAGTAAAAATGCCACCAAAGAAGGAAGAAATGGAAGAGATAAAAAAATCTCTGAATTTCTTGTCAGAAGAACTGACCAAAGTGGCTAGTCAACAGCTTAAACTATTAGGGCTAATGGAAGAAGTCCGAGAATTAAAATTAACAATTAAGGAAAAAGACAAAAAAATTGCAGGCTTGGAGCGATGCGTCGAGGATCTTGAACAATATTCTCGTATGGATGATCTAATTATAAGTGGACTAGACATTAAATATCAATCATATGCCAATGTTGCAGCAGGAATGAGAGGTGAGGAGGTTCCCCCAAGTGAATCAGTCTCCCTGGAAAACCAGGTGCTTCAGTTCCTTGAAAGCAGAAACATAAAGGTTGAAGTAAATGCAATTTCAGCCTGTCATACTTTACCCAGAAAAGATAATAAAACAAAGAATTCAATTGTGATGCGCTTTGTGAACAGAAGGGTAAAGAATGACATACTGAGGCAAGCCAGAAAGCTACGGGGAACAAAAGTTTACCTAGATGAACATTTAACAAAGACTAATGCTGAAATAGCACGGCAAGCACGGATGCTGAAAAGACAAAATAAGATACAGGCAACATGGACAAGAAATTGTAGAGTTTGGATCAAACTAAATGGAACACCTGAGGAAGCGAAGACCATAATAATCAGAGATCTTACTGACTTAAATAAATATAGATGAACACTGATTAAGAAAATTAAGAGACTATGATAATCCATATCCACACACGGCAAGAATTGTTCTTTTGTGACATATGTCAATATACTTTAAAAAAATAAACAAAACAAACAAAAAAAAACTTATGACTGACTTGAGTAGACATCAATTGTCACGCGGGGCTCTAGGGAGCCACGCAATAAGAGCCAAGGGCGAGCCAGTGAGTCGTGATGTTTTATTAAAGGTAAGGGGTGAGGGATGAGGAAAGCACAGATACTCGTACAGAGGTACACTCACGAGTTGCACAGCACAGGAGCAGGGAGCTCGTACCAGACGTAGGGGTAACAAGGCATACATATTCTCAGCGGGTAACAATCACAGGAATGCTGTAAGAGGAGTAGAGACTGACACCAGACGAAGGGGCTTCAGCCTAGCAGTGCTTATGTCGCAGCCCCGAGTGATCGAGGCTGCTCCTATTTATTCTCATTGGCAGCGCCCAGCTGATGAGGATTAATTGGCCCCAGCCGTCCCGTAATGCTGCCAGCTGGGAGCCTGCTGAGACGCTGCTCAATGAGAAGCAGGGATGAAGAGAAACATGGGCTGAGCGCCGAGACGGCGTCTCATCCCATGGTGACAGAGCCTCCCCCTCAAGGTCGGGCTCCTGAACGACCAGGAACATCCCAGCCCCCCCCCCCCCCACCTAGGGTGGGTGGAAGGGAGGCAGGACCGGAGGGGAAGAAGCAAAGGGAAGGACAACACCAATGGACCAATGTAAAGTAACAGGGCAGAGAAAAAAAAAAACAAATACGGTACTCTACATCGCACAAGAGAAAAAAAAAACCAGGGCACAGATGGGGAGAATACAGACACGGGAACAGATAACAACCCACCAAAAGAATGCCAAAAACGGATAAAGCAATTACAGAGTATGGATAACAGAACAAACACTACTCCATAATGCACAGACAAAACTAAGAACAGGACAAGAGTGATAAAAAACGCTGAGTACGGATAATGAAGGGGGGGAGAAAAAAAAACCACAATACACAGCACCGTATATATATACCAACACAGTCACCTAGAGGAGTGAAGGTGACTGGGACAAACGGACAATTACAGAGTATGGTTTGATGGGAAACAAAACACATAACTCTATAACGCACAGACAAAGCTATGAACAAGGCACAAAAAGGAAAATGCTGAGTACGGACAATGGAAAACAATACACAGCACTATGAATATATGTTCACCAAAAGGACAAAATATTACACCCGAGTGACCTTAATAATAACAAAAGAAGAAAAGCGACACCCTGTAGAAGAGCTTGGAAGAACGAGGTGATGTGATATATAAACCAAAGTTTATTATCAGCTCCTCTAACAAGTCTCATCCTAGTGCAGCAGCAGAAGAAGGAAAAAGAGACCGAACACCTCCGGCTCTAAGAACTTATACTTGCACATAACAAAAGACATGCAAATCCAAAGCTGACATCCCTCCTTATCTTAATCCCCCCATTGTCTTTGTACTCCTCCTCATGGCCCTGGGGGGTGAGGGCAGCTCCTCCGGTCTCCACCGCAGTGCCTGGGAAACTCTTTAATCCTCACTGGCGGTTGAGATCTCTTTGTCCTGTTCTGAGGTGTGAAGTCGCCTTACATATGTAATCACCAAACATTCTCACATGCTTCAACATATGTAGGTTATGGAATATATGATTAATATAGACCACACACCCGAGGAATATGGCAGGCAGAGTCCAAAATGGCCGAGGTGGCTCCGGAGGTCTCCCCGCCCATTGTCCAGTTGGCGAACCGGGGAAAGGGAAATGTTCGGACGGCGAACTCCGGACCCAGATCCCAGGAACCCAGTCCACCGGTAGCCGAGCCAGGCCACCCAGAAGCAAACACAGATCATCGGGGGGTTGGACCAGATCACCGAACCGAAAGTCTTGCGGGTCGGGCCGTCGACCCGCATCACTCAACCACCAGGACCGTTGAGACGGACGAAGGGTCAAAGCGGGTCCCGGTGGAAGAGGCTCAGGGGAGAGCCGATGACGAGGGCGACGAGCGTCAGGCCGCAGGGAAACGGCCACCTCCTCACCGGACCTGGACAACACTGGGGCAGCACCCACGTCGGACCCCGATTGGGCCTTAGGCGAACCCACGTCGGACACCGCTGGAGCAGCACCCACGTCGGACCCCGATTGGGCCTTAGGCGAACCCACATCGGACACCGCTGGAGCAGCACCCACGTTGGACCCCGATTGGGTCTCGGGCGAACCCACGTTGGACGCCGCTGGAGCAGCACCCACGTCGGACCCCGATTGGGTCTCGGGCGAACCCACGTTGGACACCGCACCAGAACCGACCTCCAACGTTGAACCTGGACCCTCCAGCACCACGAGGAACGGCAACTCCTCGCCGGTGACCCTGGAAGAAGGCTCAGGAGAGAAAACAGAACCGGGATCAGGATCACCGGCAGCGCCAGAACCCGGCGAGACGAGCTCGGACGCAGCGGGCGGCTGCACCCGGCTCATCTCCCCAAGAGACAGGCTAAAGTGCTCAAAGATATAAAGGGAGAAAAGAAAGGAGAGCACTCGCCTGATCTCGGGTTCTGACGCCGTCCAGGACTGTGAAGATCCAGGATCCGTCGTCAGGAGGTCGTTGTCAGGCTCCCATCCAGCCGCGTTGGGCCCCGCAGCCAGCACGATGGTCAGAGCAGCTTGAGGTTCCTCCAGCTCCGGTAACCCCGCCGACGATCCACTCGGCGTGAAACCAGAAGAATCTCGTCCCGCTGGACAGAACCGCTCCTCCGTGGAGACCCGGGGACGCTTAGTCGTCAGCGCAGACTCCACGCAGCAGACAGTCCTCCTCCTCCGTCCGCAACGTAGCTGCAGAACCGCAGGCCCTCTCCTTATCCCACCATGTTGACCCGGAGCCGGGGATCGCTCGGCGGAGAGAGACACAGAGGATGCAGGATTAGGAACACAGGTTACAGCAGGTGGGGGGAGTTCAGGGAGCTGCAAACCCTGAACTCCTCCTCCAGGAATGTGACAGAGCAAATCATTAAGCAGATGTAAATAAACTATGACTTGCCTGTCTCCTGGAGGTTGGATATCGCCTGCTGTGGTGGACACTGCTTCTTCCTCTCCCCGCCCGGCGATAACGGAGGACCCCCTGGGAAACCGTCTGAGGATCGCTCGCGTAGTCTCCAGCAGAGAGCTCACCAGGCCGGGATTCCAGGTACACACAGCAGTCGGGAAGCGTGTCGAGGAGGAGGGGGAAACAGCCGGGATGAGCCAGCCCGAATGTCCTGGAGTGACAGCGGGGGAACGAGGCTCAGGGAACGAGGCTGTGAAATCTCCACACTGACGAGACGAGGAGGTGACAGCTGCGTGGGGGGAAAGGTTCTGGCGGCAGCCCAGAACTGGATCCAGACGGGGTTCGTGCAGAGGTGACTCGGCGATGTGATGACGGCTATTCCCAGGGGACGAAGCGAGGGGGGAACCCAGGAATCGCCGCTCCTGATCGTAGATCGAGGCGAGGAAGGCGTCGAGCACAGGAAAGCTTCGTAGCCCTGGAGTCCTCTCCACCAATCTCACTGCCGCCGCCACATGCCCGAAGATGGTGACAGGATGCACAGTGAAGCTCGCGACAGCCGCTCGGCCCCAGACGTAACTGCTGTCAGCTGCGGCTCCTTGGAGGGAATCCCGAGTGACGTGGTGCAGGTCGGGGGAAGCCCTCTGGTTGGCGCGAACTCCCGGGCTGGAATTCAATTCAATTCAATTCAACTTTATTTATATAGCGCCATTTCACAACAACAGTCATCTCATAGCACTATCAACTGTAGGGGGGAACCCCCACAGTTGCAGAAAGACCCCAGCAATCAGGCGATCCCCTGTGAGCAAGCACTTGGCGATGGTGGAGAGGAAAAACTCCCTTTTAACAGGAAGAAACCTCCAGCAGAACCAGGCTCAGGGAGGGGCAGTCATCTGCTGCGACTGGCTGGGGGGTGAGGGGATAGAGAAGAAGAAAAGAACAGACATGTAGAGAGCAAACAGCACGATGGGGACTCAATCTATGGGAGAGAACAAACAGATGTTAATGACCAGCAAAAAAAAAAATATTTCATAGAGAGTGAGGAAAGGAGTGAGGCCCAATGCATTACTGGAGGTCCCCCGGCTGACTAAACCTATTAGCAGCATAACTAAGGGAGGGTTCAGAAATACATGATCCCTCCCTAATTGTAGGCTATATCAAAAAGGTAGGTTTTAGCCCTATTCTTAAAAACAGAGATCGAGTCTGACTCCCGAATCCAGATTGGCAGCTGATTCCACAGGAGAGGAGCTTGATAACTGAAGGCTCTGCCTCCCATTGTACTTTTGGAGATTCTAGGTATTACAAGTAATCCTGCATTTTGGGAGCGTAGTGCTCTGTTAGGATAAAATTAAATTAAATTAAATTAAATTAAATCACCCTTATTGTCATTCAACTGTACAACCAATCATGTACAGTAGAACGAGATTGTGTTTTACCTATCTACTGTGTTAATCACACACACCCCAAGTGTAGAATCAGAGGGCCGCTGCCATGCAAGGCGCCGCCACAAATTTCCCTCCTCCATTCCATTATTGCTGAGCACCAAGCTGGACGGCAGGAAGTTCCACTTTTATGGTCTTCGGCATGACCCGGCCGGGATTTGAACTCCAGCCTCCCGGGTGTGGGGCGGATGCTCTACCAACTGAGCCACCACTCCGGTCGTATTACCGTACTAATACGGTAGTATCAGATCTTTTAAATAAAAAGGAGCCTGATTGTTTAGAGCTTTGTAAGTACGAAGAAGGATTTTAAACTTAATTCTAAACTCTATGGGAAGCCAATGAAGGGAGGCCAGAACCGGAGAGATATGATCTCTCTTTCTAGCACCTGTTAAAACTCTTGCTGCAGCATTTTGGATCAGCTGAAGACTTTTTAAAGATGTTTTAGGACAGCCTGATAATAAAGAATTACAATAATCTAATCTCGAGCTAACAAAAGCGTGGATCAGTTTCTCAGCATCACTCTGAGACAAGATGCTCCTAATCTTGGCAATATTACGCAAATGATAGAAGGCAGTCTTAGAAACAAATTTAATATGTGAATTGAAGGACAAATCCTGATCAAAAATAACTCCAAGGTTCCTCACAGAGCTATTAAGAGAAAGAGTAACCGCATCCAAACTGAAAGTTTGATTTGGAAAGGGATTTCTAAGGTTTTTTGGACCAACAAGAATGACTTCAGTCTTATCTGAATTTAATAGCAGGAAATTACAAGTCATCCAAGCTTTGATTTCCTTAAGACAGGCTTCTAACTTGGCTAATTGATTACTATCATCTGGCTTCATTGACAGGTATAATTGTGTGTCATCTGCATAACAATGAAAATGTATACAGTACTTTCTAATAATGTTGCCTAACGGAAGCATATATAAACTAAAAAGGGTAGGGCCTAGCACAGATCCCTGTGGAACTCCATGACTAAGCTTTGAGTTGAAAGAAAACTCATTATTAACATGAACAAACTGGAACCTATCAGATAAATAAGATCTAAACCATTGCAACGAAGTTCCATTAAGTCCAACATAGTGTTCTAATCTATCAAGTAGAATATTATGATCGATAGTATCAAAAGCTGCACTAAGGTCTAAAAGGACAAGTACAGAAACTAGTCCATTATCAGATGCAATGAGGAGGTCGTTAGTGACCTTCGCTAAGGCTGTTTCAGTACTATGATGGATTCTAAACCCAGATTGAAACACTTCAAGTAAACCATTTCCCTGCAGGTGGTCAAATAATTGCGTAGCAACAACTCTTTCTAAGATTTTTGAAATGAAAGGGAGATTAGAGATTGGTCTATAGTTAGCTAAAGCTCCTGGATCTAGCGTTGGCTTTTTGAGTAAGGGTTTAATTACAGCCATTTTAAAAGCCTGCGGTACATGGCCTAAAGTTAATGAAGAATTGATTATATGAAGAATAAAGCTACCAATAAGTGGGAAGACTTCTTTAAATAACCTGGTAGGAATAGGGTCTAAAAGACAAGTTGAAGGTTTGGATGAGGAAACTATTTTGTCTAACTCACAAAGGTCGATTGGAGTAAACTCATCAAGACAGACATCAATAGAAGGAGTTGTAGTAGTTACAGTATTTAAGTTAACTGTGGGAAGAATCTGATTGATTTTATCTCTGATGGATGAAATTTTATTATTGAAAAAGTTCATAAAGTCCTGACTAGTAAGCTCTAAGGGAATGCTAGGATTGACAGAGTCCTGACTCTTTGTCAACCTGGCTACAGTACTGAAAAGAAACCTGGGATTATTCTTGTTCTCTTCTATTAATGCAGAGTAATAACTCATTCTAGCTTTTCTAAGAGATTTTTTATAAATTAAAAGATGATTTCTCCAAGCTAAATAGATTTCATCTAAATTAGTAGAGCGCCATTTTATTTCTAATTGACGAGTCTTCTGTTTTAAGGTACGAGTTTCTGTGTTGAACCAAGGAGTTAGAAATCTCTGATTAGACTTTTTCTTTTTTAAGGGGGCCACCAAGTCTAGAGCCAGATGCAGAGAAGCTGAAACACTATCCACCATGTTATCAATTACAGAAGGAGCAAGCTGTCTATAGCTTATTTCCATTGTGTTGACACATGGCATAGAGGAAACAATCTGCATAAATTTGGAAACAGCATCATCTGAGAGGCATCTACTGTAATAATATTTTTCTTTAGGAGCCAAATAGTCAGAAATAGTAAAATCAAAGGTTAACAGACAATGGTCTGACAGTACAGGGTTATGAGGAGACACTACCAGATTTTCTATTTCTATGCCATATGTCAAAACAAGGTCCAATGTATGGTGGAGGTAATGAGTAGAATTTCCTACTTTCTGAGAAAACCCAATCGAATCTAATATTGAATTGAATGCCACATTAAGGCAGTCACTATCTATATCCACATGTATATTAATGTCCCCTACTATAATTATTCTATCAGATTTCAGCACTAAATCAGCTAAGAAATCAGCAAATTCGGATAAAAATTCTGAGTAGGTTGATGGGGGACGATAAACTATGGCAAATAAAATTGGGTTTAACCCAGGGGTGGGCAATCATGTGCCATGGAGGGCCACTCCACTGCAGGTTTTCTGTTCCACCCAGTCTCTTCAACAGGTGTTTTCACTGATGAGCAATCCTTCAAGCTGATCAGAGCATACACCTGCTGAAGAGACTGGATGGCACAGAAAACCTGCAGTGGAATGGCCCTCGCTGCCCACCCCTGGTTTAACCTAAAATTGCTAAAGTGCCCAATACTGAGGACCAGGCCCTCAAAGGAATTATAACATGTTTCTTGCTTTACATTAACTAGTAATTTGGAATGGTAAATTGTTGCTACTCCTCCTCCACGACCAGAACTTCTGGGATTTTGACAGTTTAAATAACCAGAGGGAGTTGATTCATTTAAACCAACATAATCCTCTTGTCCCAACCAAGTCTCTGTAAAGGAAATTAAATCAATCTGATGATCAATTAACAAATCATGGACTAACAGAGACTTGGGAGTTAGAGACCTAATATTTAATAAACCACATTTAATTTTTAAATTATGAGGAGGAACAGAGGCCAAATCATTCAGTTTAGAGGCTTTATGTTTAATTTGAGTTTTACCAATATTTTGCTTTATCACTTTGGGATGCTTATACATTATATTTTTATTCACTTTGGAGGGAGCAGACAGCGATTCTCTGATGGGGAAGACAGGGGCTAAGCTGAGGGGTGGCGGATGAAGAGGAGCTGCAGAGAGGCGTGTAAGACTGCGACTCTGCTTCCTGGTCCCAACTCTGAGTAGTCGTGGTTTTGGAAATTTGGATAAAAAAGATGCCAGATTGTTAGATAAATGAGAAGCACCATCCAAAGTGGGATGAATGCTGTCTCGTCTCATAAGACCAGGTTTTCCCCAAAATGAGCTCCAATTGTCAATGTAGCCCACGTCATTTTTAGGACACCACACAGACAGCCAGCGGTTCAAGGATGACGAGCGGCTAAACATGTCATCACTGGTCAGATTGGGGAGGGGCCCAGAGAATACTACAGTGGCAGACATCGTTTTTGCAAAGTCACACACCGATTCTATATTAAGTTTCGTGACTTCCGACTGCCGGAGACGGATGTCATTAATGCCGGCGTGAATAACAATTGTGGAATATTTACAGTTACTTTTAGCCAGCATTTTCAAATTTGACTCGATGTCTCCTGCTCTGGCCCCAGGAATGCATTGGACTATGGCCGCTGGAGTCTCTAGGTTCACGTTTCTGACTACAGAGTCGCCAAAGATCAGAGTTTTTTCCTCAGCGGGTGTGTCGCTGAGCGGAGAAAAACGATTAGAAACGTGAACAGGTTGGAGGTGTACCGGGGCTTTGCGACTAGGCTTCCTTCTCACCGTCACCCACCCAGTCTCCTCGCTGCTGAGGAGAGCCGAGGGACCGCTGACAGTGGGACCTAAGCTAGCTAGCTCCGCTGCAGCTAATGGGCGTCCGTCAAGATTAACTGGCGCAGACGGTGTTTCAATGCAGCAGAGCCGGGATTCCAAATCAGACAACCTCGCCTCGAGCGCCTCAAAAAGACAACATTTATTACATTTACCGTTATCGCTAAAAGAGGCAGAGGTGTAGCTAAACATCTGACAGAGAGAGCACACCAAAGGAGGAGAGGAAAGAGAGCTAGTAGCCATAGCTAGTGGCTAGAGAGCAAACCACAAAGCAAACCACACAGGCAGACAGCAAAACAGGAAGTGACGATACGTTACCACAAGGAAGTCAAATGACCCATCGGAAGTCAAATGACCCAAGGAAGCAGGAACAGGATCCCGAAGCGGGGGGCAACGTCATCCACTTCGGCTTCCTGCCGGGATTTCCATCCAACCCACGGAGTTTCTCTCGCTGTGTACCTGTGGCGTCTATCCTGGCACTGTCCTCAAGATGGAACAAAGAATGAGGGTAACAGTCCAGGAGATCCTCAGCACGGCCCAGATGCCAGCGTCTCGAGTTGGAGGCGTCGTGCAGGGTGAAGAGCGTCCTGTCGACAGCCCCTGAGATGGACCTCAGCTCGTCGCCCTGGCGTCGGGAGTGACTCCTGGGAAACGGCATGCTAGCAGCGCTGTCACCCGGACAGAAAGGTACAATTCCACAGCGACTCACGGCCGCCGGCAACTCGTCTGGCTGCGACATACTGTCACGCGGGGCTCTAGGGAGCCACGCAATAAGAGCCAAGGGCGAGCCAGTGAGTCGTAATGTTTTATTAAAGGTAAGGGGTGAGGGATGAGGAAAGCACAGATACTCGTACAGAGGTACACTCACGAGTTGCACAGCGCAGGAGCAGGGAGCTCGTACTGGACGTAGGGGTAACAAGACATACATACTCTCAGCGGGTAACAATCACAGGAATGCTGTAAGAGGAGTAGAGACTGACACCAGACGAAGGGGCTTCAGCCTAGCAGTGCTTATGTCGCAGCCCCGAGTGATCGAGGCTGCTCCTATTTATTCTCATTGGCAGCGCCCAGCTGATGAGGATTAATTGGCCCCAGCCGTCCCATAATGCTGCCAGCTGGGAGCCTGCTGAGACGCTGCTCAATGAGAAGCAGGGATGAGGAGAAACATGGGCTGAGCGCCGAGACGGCGTCTCATCCCATGGTGACATCAATTATCCCCAGTTGGAGGAAATCATTTGGCACAGAGAGAGGAAATTCAAACTGAAAATATGCCATTATGCTGAACATAAACTACAAGAGATGGAGAATGATATTGATCCTGATAACCACTTTTTCAATAATATTCATAATCATTGTGAATATTACACTGAAAAGCAATTCAAAAGTCAAGTGCAACTAGATGGTAAACTATCAATAAAACACTTCAACAGCAGAAGTCTTAACAAAAACTTTCCACAGATTCAGGACTATTTAAAACAGCTAGACAGAAAATTTACAGATATCGCAGTCTCTGAAATTTGGCTTAATGAAGAGCAGGCTCCTCTGATGGCAATAGAGGGATATTAAATGTTTCATATTAACAGATCTCAAAAAAGGGTGGTGGGTGTTGCACTGTATACTGATGACCTGTATAGGTGTAAGCTTGTAAATGGAATGTCCTTTGCACTACCAGGGATTCTGGAATGTGTTACTGTTGAGATTGACCAAGATAAAACAAAAAATGTCATTATAAGTTGTATATATACAGTATATAGAATGCCGGGAACTTGCATTGAGACATTCAGAGATAAATTTGTCGAGCTGTACAATAATATTACTAGTAAGAAAATGGTTGTAATTTGTGGAGATTTCAATATTGATTTACTAAATCCATTTCAACAAAATGTAATTACAGAGTTCATGAATTCTATGTGCAGTATGAGTCTATATCCCACAATAACACATCCCAGTAGAATCACAGTTCACATTGCTACACTTATTGATAACCTGTTTGTTAATATTATTGATAAGAAAATAGAAAGTGGATTATTGATAAATGATATAAGTGACTATTTGCCAATCTTTGCACTTATCCATGGCCACACGGGAGTCAATACAGAAAAAACTTTAAAATCTTTCAGATACAAATCACAAAATGCAATCAGTTCTTTTAAAGAAGACTTGCTGAAGCAGGACTGGACAAAAGTCTATGTTAGTTAAGTTAGTTAATTCCCTTCACACCATGTTGGTGTATGGGGCGGCGCCTATCTCCGTTTCTCTGACCCTAGGCCACACAGCTACTGTAAGTAGTGAAAGCTACAGCGGGGGGTCAGTCCTCTGGTAGCTCTGTGTGTAACTTTACTTTCCCCGTTCCATTATGCGGAGCACCACGCTAGAAGGCAGAAAGTACCATTTTTATATGGTCTCTGGTATGACCCGGCCGGGATTTGAACCCCTGCCCCAGGGGTGTGGGGCGGATGCTGTACCCAAAAGTCTATGTCAAATCAAATCAAATCAAATCAAACTTTATTGTCATATTGCTGTACATACAACTGTAGTGCAGGCAAGATGAAATTGCGTTTCTCTCGGCATCCATATAAGAAGCAGCATGATTAAGACACACTCCCACATAGCTCCCACCCCCCCATCCATTCACACATCCCTGAGACATACTTGGGAAAAAAGAATAACTAACTATAATATACAAAATGTCTATAGGTGCAGTAGTGTGTATGTGAGATTCTGGGTCAGCTGTTCAGCATCCTGACAGCTTGTGGGAGGAAGCTGTTGATCAGTCTGGTGGTTCTGCCTCTGATGCTCCGGAATCGTTTACCAGATGGAAGAAGTTCAAATCAGATGTAAATGAAGCCTATGACAAATTTATGAACATTGTAACCACTCTTTATGAAAAAAAATTGTCCATTAGTAAAGAAAAAGCTAAAACATAAATTTGTCGACAAGCTATGGTTAACCAAAGGATTACAAAAGGCATGTAAAAAGAACAATCTATTATATAAAGCTTTTCTAAAGAAAAGGACAAAAGAAGCAGAGCAGCGATATAAAACATACAAAAATAAGTTAACATACACTACCGTTCAAAAGTTTGGGGTCACCCAAACAATTATTTTGTGTTTTCCATGAGAAGTCACTGTAAAATGTATAGAAAATATAGTCAAGACATTGACAAGGTTAGAAATAATGATTTGTATTTGAAATAATAATTTTTTCCAGATACTCAACCTGCTCAAAGGAAGGTCAGTTTTATAGCTTCTCTAACCAGCTAAACTGTTTTCAGCTGTGCTAACATGATTGCACAAGGGTTTTCTAATCATCCCTTAGCCTTCTGACGCAATGAGCAAACACATTGTACCATTAGAACACTGGAGTGATAGTTGCTGGAAATGGGCCTCTATACACCTATGTAGATATTGCACCAAAAACCAGACATTTGCAGCTAGAATAGTCATTTACCACATTAGCAATGTATATTAGATATTAGAGTGTATTTCTGATTAGTTTAAAGTTACCTTCATTGAAAAAACAGTGCTTTTCTTTCAAAAATAAGGAAATTTCTTAGTGACCCCAAACTTTTGAATGGTAATGTATATAATGAGATGTAGTAAAAGAGACTATTACAGTAAAGAACTGGAGAAAAACAGAGACAGTATTAAAAATACATGGACAATACTTAACAATATTCTTGGAAATAAAAAGAGAAATACAAGCTACCCAACCAATTTAAAAAAAAATAAATAAATAATAAAATGACTCAGAGTGTGAATGCAGTCTCACCTGCAGATGAATTTAATAACTTTTTTGTTAACATTGGTCCAAATTTGGCTCGAGAAATACCCATTACGGCATCTACGGGTGATATAGTAAGCAAAAACACTGCTATAAAAGACTCCATTTTCATAAAGACCACAGACGAGAGAGAGGTCATTGAAATTGTTAAATCGTTTAAAAGTAAAACATCTACGGACTGTGATGGTATTGACATGCTCTTAGTCAAAACTATTATTGAATGCTTAGTGAAACCACTGACGTATATTTGTAACCTGTCTCTCCAAACAGGTATATTTCCCAATGCAATGAAAATAGCTAAAGTAATTCCGATATACAATACGGGTGACAGAGGGGAATTTTCAAACTACAGACCAGTTTCACTATTGTGCAATTTTCCAAGATACTTGAAAAAATATTCTGTGAGAGAACTGACAACTTCATAATGAAGAATAATTTATTGTGTGAGCAGCAACATGGGTTCAGACACAAGAGGACAACTGCATTTGCTCTAATGGAATTTATAGAAAAAATATTAACTGCTGTTGAAAATAAAGAGTATTCAGTTGGGGTATTCCTTGATCTTAAAAAAGCATTTGATACAGTGGATCATAATTTATTATTAAAGAAACTACAAAATTGTGGTATTGGGGGGTAGCGCTGTCCTGGTTATGTAGTTACTTAAAGAATAGATATAAGATAAGATAAGCCTTTATTAGTCCCACAACGGGGAAATTCCAGGATTGCAACAGCACAGGGATAGCAACACTCAGAGCAACAATCAGAAGGCAAGAAAAAAAACAAAAACAAGCAAGCAGGAGCAGCTAATATACATATGTACATATTACTATAAAATATATACAGTATATACACACACACACACAGACACACAGTGCAGAGCATTGTAGCTGGATGGAATAAATATATGAATATATGAACACACAGTGCAGAGCATTGTAGCTAGATGGAATAAATATGTAAATATATAAACACCCACAGTACGGAGCATTGCAGCTAGGTGGAATAAATATGCAAGTATATAAACACACACAGTGCGGAGCAATGTAGCTAGATGGAATAATATGTAGATATATAAAAACACAGTGCGGAGCATTGTAGCTAGATGGAATAAATATATAGATATATAAATATAAACACACCCAGTGCTGAGCATTGTAGCTAGATGGAATAAATATGTAAATATATAAACACACACAGTGCAGTATAAAGAGTGAACAGGAAGGGAGCCAGCACCGTTCCCTGGGGGGCCCCCGTGCTACTGATGATCGTGTCGGAAACACAGTCCCGGGTTCTCACAAACTGAGGCCGGTTCGTGAGGTAGTCCAGGATCCATGATGACAGGTGCTGGTCCACCCCTGCGCGCAGCAGCTTGTCCTTCAGGATCATCGGTTGGATGGTGTTGAAAGCACTGGAGAAGTCAAAGAACATGATCCTCACCATATTCCCGGGCTTCTCCAGGTGGGACAGAGAACGGTGAAGGAGGAAGATCACCGCATCCTCCACCCCAATGCCATGCTGGTAGGCGAACTGGAGTGGATCCATCACTGGTTCCACCAGGGGGCGGAGATGAGCAAGGAGCAGTCTCTCCAGGGTCTTCATCAAGTGGGACGTCAAGGCCACCGGTCTGTAGCTGTTCAGGTCTTTGGGGTGGGAAGTTTTTGGTACAGGTACCACACAAGATGTTTTCCACAGCTGTGGTACCCTCCCCAGTTTCAGGCTCATGTTGAAGATATACGTCACAATCCCACACAGCTGGTCTGCACAGGACTTGAGGAGCTTTGCGCTGATGCCGTCCGGTCCCGACGCCTTCCTCGCCTTGATCTTCCTCAGCTCCGTCCTCACCTGGGTCTTGGTCAGGGTCAGGATGGGGGGCTGTGTGTTGGGAGTGGGGGGGGTGTCGGTGGAGTGGGGAGTGGGCAGCAGGACTTGATTTCTTAGAGGCAGCAGTGGTTGTTGTGCAGACAGGGGGGAGGGCGGTTGGTCAAATCTATTGAAAAACAGATTCAGGTTGTTCGCCCACTCCCTGCCCCCCGTGGCCTGGGGGGAGGTATTCTGGAGCCCCGAGATGGTTTTGAGGTTTCTCCAGACCCCGCTGATGTCGCTCTGTTGCAGCTTGTCCTCCATCTTCTTCCTGAAGCTGTCCTTGCCTTCTCTGATCTTTCTCCTCAGCTCCCTCTGTACGGACTTCAGCATCTCCCTGTTCCCCGACCTGAAGATCCTCTTCTTCTCTCTCAGAAGTGTTTTTATCTCAGGGTTGATCCAGGGTTTGTTGTTTGAGTGACGCCGTATGGTCTTGGTGGGAACGGATTTGTCCACACAGAAGCTGAGGTAGCCCGTGAAGGTGTGAATGAGGCCATCGATGTCCTCACCATGTGGATCGCAGAGCTGCTTCCAGGCAGTGGCTTCAAAACAGTCCTTTAGAGTGTCCATTGTCTCCTCAGACCATAACTCCACAGTGTGCATGGCCGGAGGTTGTCTGTGCACTAGGGGTTTGTACACCGGTCGGAGATGAACCAAGTTATATATATATAACTTATATATATATATATAACTTATATATTATATAACTTATATATATATAACTTATATATTATATATATACTGTATAACAAGTTATATATATATAATATACAGTATAAGATATCAGTATGTATGTGTTGGTAACAAAAACTCAGTTACTGAGGTTACTTGTGGAGTCCCACAGGGTTCAGTTTTGGGGCCACTGTTATTCATTATGTATATGAATGACATATGAAAAGTCTCGGAAAAAACTGATTTAATATTGTTTGCCGATGACACTAATTTATTATGCAGTGGAAGCAATTTGGAACAACTTTTGGATACACTCGGAAAGGAATTAGGTGTGGCAACCTGGGGAGTGCATAATGGTTTACCACCTTAGACAGGAACAAAGGACATGAAGTTAACCTTTTGTGTTTGAGAAGTTTCTAGATGCCCTAGTAAGATAACAGGGAGGTGCCAAGGATGAATGGATTGACTGCAGCCCGGGGAGATTATCTTTTGTGTGTGATGAATGGACTGACTGCAGTCGGGGGAGATTATCTTTTGTGTGTGAGAAGAGTGTAGAAGGGTGTCATGTTTTTAAGGGAAGAGCTCCTACTTGTATGCCATTCTGTCTATGCTTGAAGTGAGAGATGTGTAATAAATCGGCTGAAGCAAATCTGCCTCTTCATTTACACGCTCCACATAGGAAAGCTTAAACTGTGACTTGATTCAAACAAATTAACCCTCAATTTAAGTAAGACAAAATTTATAGTTTTTAACAACCATCACAACAACTTAGTATCTAAACTCAGTGTAAATGGTGTAAAGACTGAAAGGGTATCCGAAACTAAATTTCTTAGTAATAATTGATAATAAACTGTGTTGGAAGTCACATATTAATTATATTAAAGGTAAAATATCTAAATCATTTGCAATACTACACAGAGTGAAATATTTGCTGAATCAACCCACATTATATACTTTGTATCATTCATTAATACTCCCATACATGACATATTGTACTGAAGTATGGGGAAATACATATAAAACAAACATATATCCAGTCTTTATGCTTCAGAAGAGAGCTATTAGAATAATAAACAAAGCTGCTTACAGGGAACCAACAAACCCACTTTTTCTTAAATTAAAAGCTCTCAAGTTGAAAAATCTGGTTGACTTTAAAACTGCAGTAATTATGTTTAAAGTAAAGAATCTATCACTGCCCGCAAATATCCAAAAGTTGTTCCAAATAAGGGAGAAACAATATCATTTCAGAGGAACATGTATATTTCAAAAACCCTCAGTGAGAACTACCACCAAGCAACACTGTGTTTCAGTGCAAGGAGTCAGATTGTGGAACAATTTTGGACCTGAATTAAAATCATGTACAACGCTTGGACAATTTAAACAAAAACTAAAGGAAGAAATACTCCAAACATATATACAAGATGACATGTAAAATCACATAAGGATTGTCATATCCAGTCTGTGTTGTGTTGCTGCTTAGCTTTTTTTTTGTCACATTTTGGCTTAGCTTTGTTCTGAATTGTAATCGCTCTTGTTTTGTTTTTCTTTTGAATTCTTGGATGGAACATGGGTGGGCAATACAAGCTGTGGCTTCAGCCATCACCCATTTCGGATAACTTATGTTGAACTGTATAATCAGAGGAGTTATTGTTTGATTTGACCTTGTTGGATTTTTTTCCCCCTTTGTTGTATTATTCTGTTTCTTTTTTTAATCTTTACTTTTAATCTATATAAAATAAAGAGATTCATTCATTCATTCATTCATTCATAATGGGGTCTTGTGGATTAAAACCCAAATGGTGCCTCTCCGGCGTGAGTGGACCAAAGGTGAAATATATGACTGAAAAATACGGTCCTGGAAGTGTTGAATTTCTGCAAAAATGGATCTGTGGGGATGGATTCCCTGGGGGGGGAAGGGTGTCACTTTCAGTAGAAATTATTACTACTCTGAGGGATAAAATAAATGTTGGAATTCAGGAGGTGCAAACAAGGGAAAAGCAGAGTAAGAAGGACAGAGAAAAGCTGACGCAGTTACAGTTGGAAAAGGGTGCGGTCACCATGTGGCTCACCGAAGCGAGAGAGAGAGAGAGAGAAACAGGAGCAGAATAGAAAGGAGAATGAACGGAAGAGAAAATACACAAATTACACAAGAAAAGATAAGCCTTTATTAGTCCTACAATGGGGAAATTCCAGGATTGCAACAGCACAGGATAGGAACACTCAGAGTAATAATTTAGAAGATAAGAAAATAAGAGCAGTGAATATACATATGTACACATAAATATATAAATATATATACACTCACCGGCCACTTTATTAGGTACACCATGCTAGTAACGGGTTGGACCCCCTTTTGCCTTCAGAACTGCCTCAATTCTTCGTGGCATAGTTTCAACAAGGTGCTGGAAGCATTCCTCAGAGAGTTTGGTCCATATTGACATGATGGCATCACACAGTTGGCGCAGATTTGTCGGCTGCACATCCATGATGCGAATCTCCCGTTCCACCACATCCCAAAGATGCTCTATTGGATTGAGATCTGGTGACTGTGGAGGCCATTTGAGTACAGTGAACTCATTGTCATGTTCAAGAAACCAGTCTGAGATGATTCCAGCTTTATGACATGGCGCATTATCCTGCTGAAAGTAGCCATCAGAAGTTGGGTACATTGTGGTCATAAAGGGATGGACATGGTCAGCAACAATACTCAGGTAGGCTGTAGCGTTGCAACGATGCTCAATTGGTACCAAGGGGCCCAAAGAGTGCCAAGAAAATATTCCCCACACCATTACACCACCACCACCAGCCTGAACCATTGATACAAGGCAGGATGGATCCATGCTTTCATGTTGTTGACGCCAAATTCTGACCCTACCATCCGAATGTCGCAGCAGAAATCGAGACTCATCAGACCAGGCAACGTTTTTCCAATCTTCTATTGTCCAATTTCGATGAGCTTGTGCAAATTGTAGCCTCAGTTTGCTGTTCTTAGCTGAAAGGAGTGGCACCCGGCGTGGACTTCTGCTGCTGTAGCCCATCTGCCTCAAAGTTCGACGTACTGTGCGTTCAGAGATGCTCTTCTGCCTACCTTGGTTGTAACGGGTGGTTATTTGAGTCACTGTTGCCTTTCTATCAGCTCGAACCAGTCTGGCCATTCTCCTCTGACCTCTGGCATCAACAAGGCATTTCCGCCCACAGAACTGCCGCTCACTGGATATTTTTTCTTTTTCGGACCATTCTCTGTAAACCCTAGAGATGGTTGTGCGTGAAAATCCCAGTAGATCAGCAGTTTCTGAAATACTCAGACCAGCCCTTCTGGCACCAACAACCATGCCACGTTCAAAGTCACTCAAATCACCTTTCTTCCCCATACTGATGCTCGGTTTGAACTGCAGGAGATTGTCTTGACCATGTCTACATGCCTAAATGCACTGAGTTGCCGCCATGTGATTGGCTGATTAGAAATTAAGTGTTAACGAGCAGTTGGACAGGTGTACCTAATAAAGTGGCCGGTGAGTGTATACAGTGCAGAGCATTGTGGCTAGATGGAATAAACAGCATAACCAGCAGCTGAATGCTCTGAAGACAGTGGAGATGATCGTGGACTTCAGGAAAGTCACAACCCCTCTGCCCCCCCTCACCCTCTCAGGCTCTCCCATCACCACTGCTGATTCCTTCCGCTTCCTGGGCACCACCATCACCAGGGACCTCAAGTGGGAGCCGACCATCAGCTCCCTCATCAAAAAGGCCCAGCAGAGGATGTTCTTCCTGCGGCAGCTGAGGAAGCTCAAGCTACCCACCAAGATGTTGGTGCAGTTCTACACGGCCATCATCGAGTCCATCCTCACCACCTCCATAACCGTGTGGTACGTAGGAGCCACTGTCAGGGACAGACTAAGGCTGCAGCGCGTCGTGCGCGCTGCTGAGAAGGTGATCGGCTGCAAGCTCCCATTCCTCCAGGATCTGTACATCTCCAGGACCCGGAGGCGTGCTGGCCGGATCATAGCCGATCCTTCACACCCTGGTCACGTACTGTTTGCCCCCCTCCCCTCAGGTAGAAGACTTCGGTCCATTCAGACTAAAACCTCCCGTCACATGAACAGCTTCTTCCCCTCTGCCATCAGACTGCTGAACACTAAGTGACTTATTGTCTCTCGTGCACTACGTACAGCAGCTCAACCAGACTCATGTCAATCATCACTGTTTTCTTTTTGCATTACCGACTGCACTATGTGGTACTCCACAATATCTGCTGCTCGCTAATATATTTAAAAATTGCTTTGTCTAGTATTACTCATTCATATTCTACATTTTATTGCATGTATAGTTTTTTATTTCTATCTTTTATTTTTATCAATCAATCAATCAATACATCAGATTTATATAGCACTTTATCATAGACACTCAAAGACACTTTACAGAAATTAAGGGTCATCCACCACCTGGATGGATGAAGCAGCCACAATACGGCGCCATCCCTTTTTAACCATTCACACACACATTCACACCAAGGGCCACTTTAGAGTCTCCAATTAACCTAACCTGCATGTTTTTGGCATGTGGGAGGAAACCGAAGAAATCCCAGGGTAAACCCACGCATACACGGGGAGAACATGCAAACTCCACACAGATCACTGTTGGCCGGGGGCAGGGATCGAACCCACGATCTCATGATCCCCGCGATCCCCCGGCCGAGGGTAAACTGTGCTGCAGCAGTGCTAATCACTGATCTTGTGAGTCATCCTTGTGTTTCCTTCTCACATTCCTTCTGGTGTTCTTTTTTCCTTGTGGTGAATGATCTTCCAGTTTCTCCAGTGTAGGTTTTGTTGCATGATCTGCATGATATTTCATATATTACATTGCACTTTTTGTCTTGTTCTATTTTGTCCTTGGGGTGTACCAATAACTGTCTTAATTTTTTGTGTGGTTTTACTGCTGTGTTTATTTTGTATTTTTTCATGATCCTTTGAATTGGTTCCGTGATCCCTTGGATGTATGGTATAGTTATGGTGTCCTTGTTTTTGATTTTGGCTTTTGTTCTGTGTCTTATTTCCTGTTTGTTTTCTTTGTTTTTGACTTGCTGTTTCCCTTTGTTTATGGCCCATACTGGATATTGGCAGCGTATGAGTGCATGTTTTATGTGGTTTTCCTCCTCCTGTCTATCTTCTTGGTCTGTGATGACGGTGGCCTGTTCATATAATTTTATATGTTATAGTTTATATGTTATATGTTATAGTTTAAAATCCTTCTTCTTACTTTCAAAGCTCTCAATAATCAGCCCCCCCAGTATATAAAAGATCTGATATTACCTTACCATCCGAACAGAGCATTACGCTCCCAAAATGCTGGCCTACTTGTGGTACCCAGAATCTCCAAAAGTACAGTGGGAGGCAGATCCTTCTGCTACCAAGCTCCTTCTCTCTGGAACCAGTTACCACTCTGGGTCTGGGAGTCAGACTCGGTCTCTGTTTTTAAGAACAGGGTAAAATCCTTCCTTTTTATATAGCTTACCTTTAAGGAGGGATTTTGTGTCTCTTAACCCCACTTTTGTTCTGTTGTTATTTGATCCATACTGCTGGTTGACCTCCAATAATGTACTTGGCATCTTACTGTTATGTTCTTTATGTCTGTCCTCTCCATCCTCCCTTTTCCCTCACCCCCAGCCAGTCGCAGCAGACGACTGCCCCTCCCTGAGCCTGGTTCTGCTAGAGGTTTCTTCCTGCCAAATGGGAGTTTTTCCTCTCCACTGTCGCTAAGTGCTTGCTCATAGGGGATCGTCTGATTGCTGGGTTTTTCTGAGACTGTGTGGTTTTTTCTGCACTGTGGCACCATGAGACGGCTTCTGTTGTGATGTGGCGCTGTATAAATAAAGCTGAATTGAATTGAATTTTTGGCCTGAGTTGAGCAAAATCTTTGCATGCGCGGACGCAAGTTCATATATATTTTCTTTCCACTGACTTTGTATGTAATATAGTATATACAGTATAAATTGCAAGACTAAATATGCCATAATAGGCTACAGTGTGTCATTTTTGGTAGGTGGGGTGCCGCGGTTGAAAATCATTGCCATACAATGGTGTGAAAAAGTGTTTACCCTTCCTGATTGCTCTTTTTTTTTGTATGTTTGTCACACTTAAATGTGTCAGATCATCAAACAAATTTAAATATTAGACAAAGATAACACAAGTAAATGTAAAATGCAGTTTTTAAATGAAGATGTTTATTATTAAGGGTAAAAAAAAAAAAAAGCCCTGTGTGAAAAAGTGTGAAAATTGAACTCAAGTGTGAAATTGAACTCAACTTTCCAAAGATGTGATAAACCACATTTAATTTATGTTTTAACCGGGTGGAAATCACTTTTTCACACAGGATCCCGGGTTTGAACCCAGCCCCTGACCAGCAGTGATCTGTGTGGAGTTCGCATGTTCTCCCTGTGTCTGCGTGGGTTTACTCCAGGATTTCTCTGGTTTCCTCCCACATGCCAAAAAACATGCAGGTTAGGTTAATTGGAGACTCTAAAGTGGCCCTAGGTGTGAATGTGTGTGTCAGTGGTGAAGGGATAGCGCCGTATCGTGGCTGCTTCATCCATCCAGGTGGATGCCCTTAATTTCCCCTCTGGGGATCAATAAAGTACACAAAATCAACGACAAAAGGCTCAGGCGGCTGCTGTGGCTGGCGCCCGGTTTCCTCCAGAGCTAGCTTTTCCGTGGTTTCCATCTGGATAGCTAGCTTAACGGCTCTGGCTAGCGTGAGCTCGCTTGGCGCTGTAAGTAGCCTAGCCCGCACTGTGACGCTACAGCAGTGCTCTGCCAGCTGGTCCCGCACCATTTCCTCCTCCAGTGCTCTGAAACGGCACTCACTAGCCAGCTGTCTTAAGTCATTGACAAACTGTTGGACGGGCTCACCTACCCGTTGACACCGCTGCCAAAAACGGATCCTCTGGGCTGTCACGTTGTCCGGGGTGTTGAAGTGGCTCGCTAGCAGCTCTGATGTCTCCTTTCAGGTGTCTGCAGCACCGAGCGTCCGCATGATACGCTGGCCTTCTTTGCCCAAGTTGTGCACCAATAGCACCCAGGCTCTCAGCTATATAGATAAGTGGGAAAACACAGCTTTATTGAATGGCTCACACCGACAGCTAGTTTGACAGGTTGACAGCTAGACTCCAGGTGAGATAAGACACCGTAAGATGGCCGACCCGGCTTTATATAGTGCAAGGCGGAGGTGCCACCTGGCGATGCTTGTCCATCTTACACTTTAACTATCCAACACACTGTAGAACACTACATTATGCAACATTTCATTTTGTAATTTTCTGTTATTGATTGAAAATTCTTAAGAGGAGTTATTAAAAATGTGAATAATTTGGATGGACACTCGGTAAAAGTGCATTCAGACCAAACACAAATTTTTTCATGCGGCAAGATTATATGCTAACTCAGTGTAAGCATGACAATAGACATGAGTTCACTGTCTGAGTGAGTTGCAGACAAGTGAAGTTGTCTTTATACCTCCTGCAGCTGTGTTCTGCCTGTTGTGGAAATCCCCAAAACACCATCATAGAGCTCCCAGTCCATCTGTCTGCAGGTGAGTGGCAGTCTCATTTTCAAACTACATAACTGTCCAGTTTTGATACTTTAACTCCCGTGATGGCAGAATCTCAAGGCTGATTACTAGCTGGTGCTACCAGATCCCTCGGACGTGTGAATGCCCAAATTCTCATGTTTTCCACATGTTTACATTAAAGGCCAAATGTCACGTAACAGGGTCCTTAAAATGTCTTGAAACTAGATATAAAAGGGAACCGATCCGTTCGGGTCTTGGTGCATATGCTTCAGTAACTCTGGAATATTCGTTAATTTAAAACTGCCGCGCTTGGCCTGACGTTCCTACTCACGGCCCCCGGAATCGCCTGGGGAAGAAGGTGGAAGTGACGAAATTGATTGTACCTTAGTTTGATGCTTGGGGTATCCCGATTGATTGTTTATATGGAGACTGGAAGATTGAAGTGAGCAACAAGAAAGAAAAAATTGGATATTTCACCCATACCTTAAAACGGGGCTATAAGGGACAGCTGGGTAATAAAGGACACTTTTCTGGGAAATGTTTTCATACCTGTCAAGTGAGACGTTTTCGCCGTATTTTAATACCGTAAAACGTGGCTATAAGGGACAGCGGAGTAATAAGGGACACTTTTCTGGGAAATGTTTTCATACCTGTCAAGTGATACATTTTCGCCGTATTTTAATACTGTAAAACGCGGCTATAAGGGACGGCGGGGTAATAAGGGACACTTTTCTGGGAAATGTTTTAAATGTAATTCGTGTTGTTATTGTCAAATATTTTAAGGATTCATGGATATTTGACAATAACAACACAACTCGGCGTCCGGCTCAAAATAAAAAAAGCAGAAATCTGGATTTGGAAGGCGATTCCTTTCTGTTTCGCAGCCGCAGGACAGTTGAAAGTGTTAGGCCATCAGCCTAATGACTTCTAACAGTAGTGATAATAGCTCCCGCTGATCGATCTGCCCGCCCCGGCCATCAGCCTAATGATTGAGTCCACACTTCTAACAGTAGTGAGAATAGCTCCCACTGAGCGATCTGTGGGGCGGCCATCAGCCTAATGATTGAGTCCACACTTCTCAATGTAGTGAGAATAGCTCCCGCTGAGCCATCTGCCAGCACCCTAGCTGTTGGGGTCTCACACACACAACGTGTTCCTCAACACACTCAATTTTTTTTCCCATATATTTTTCTTTTGGGCGTACAGAAATGGCAATACGCCCGTATTTGCTAAAATTGCATTTTCCTCGTATTAAAATACGGCGAAAACGTCTCTCTTGACATGTATGCGCCTCCATTCTCATATTCATCTGGTCAATTTCTTGACAGCAACGGCTCTCCTCCACTGTAATAATAATGGCTTCCGAAAAATCAATATTTATGGGGCGCCCTCGACAGACCCCCTTCGGCTTCCCAATTCTGGAGGCGATTAATGTCCAATTCAATGACATTTTCCACTGGTTCTGCTCTCTGGTCATCGTCGGAACTGTTGTCATCAGACAAAGCATCTGATTCCGTCTCGGACGGCTCGAACCTGTAAGGTTCTATGCCTCTGTCACTGTCTGAACCACTGACAAAAAAAAAGACAAAAAGAAAAGACAAAAAAAAGACCAAAAAAAAGACAAAACTAAACTAATTTGTTCACAATCGCTGTCACTTTCCGTCATGATTGTCCAATGTTGTTAAGTGTGAATGTGGCTGCAGGGCAGCCAGGGTGAAATTTGTGACGTCAAAATCATGGCCGCGGTCTGGATTGGCTGTCACAAGCCAGTGAGCAAGGCGGGGCCTTCGCCTGGTGTATTTTGTGCAATTATGTAAATACGGGTGGGTGATATGGTCTCCGGTATGAATATTTGGTTTAAGCTATGTGTATTTTATCAAAATTCGTTGTCATTTAGAAAAAAAAATTACGTGACATTTGGCCTTTAACTTTACATGTATTTTTTTTTTTTTTTTGTTACTTATTTGTACCCGTAGGTAGATTTGTTTTGCAGTCTGGTGACAAGCCACCAGCTGCCGGTCGCTGCGTGCGCAAGCGCCCCTTAACTCCCTAACCTGCATGTTTTTGGCATGTGGGAGGAAACCGGAGAAATCCCGGAGTAAACCCACGCAAACACGGGGAGAACATGCAAACACAGATCACTGTTGGTCGGGGGCTGGGATCGAACCCACGATCCCCGCGCTCCCCCGGCCGAGGGTAAAACTGTGCTGCCACAGTGCTAACCACTGTGCCACCGTGCAGCGCATTGCGCTCATGTTTGGTCTGAACGCACCTTACGTAAGTGAAGCAGCATTGTGAACGTTGTCACAGGAAAACTTTGACTAAAAGAAATGAGATGCCCTGGTAGAGCTGCAGACCCCGGTGAAGTCCATCAATGGCCATGCGCATGTGCACGAATAAACCATTTCTAATCGGCTTTCTGGAGTTATCCAGTTATTCAAGTAGTCATGTCAATGGAATGATCAGATAAAGGCCGTTATCCATTTATGAAAAATCAGATTAACTCAAGTAGGTTACTGCCCAATAATCCGTTTATTCGGTGCATGTAAACATGTCAAATTGGATTATTACTGTTATCTGTTTATTCCCACTTACCAGTTTATTGTGACCATGTAACCAAGGTAATTGGGTGCAACTTTACACTGTTTTTACTCAAACAATCAGGTAATTATTATTATTTTTTTAAACTATCAGTATCACAGCACTACTGTGTGTTCAAACAGATTTGGGGTTGTGTGAATGGTTAAAATAAATGAGCTGTAGAAACAGAACAAAAGTGTCATGGCTGCCTGGTAGTTGTCTTTAGCTGTGTTGGTGTGATCACTGACAGGACCCACAGGGTTAAAATGGTAATGAAAGCCAAGACACAGGATATAGACCAGACTAAGAGAAACACAGACAGATAAGTTCTGAATTACAACAAGGTGAGTGTTGAAACACAAAGCTCCACTCATAGCCGCATGGACAAACAGACGTTTGTCTATTATTAAAGAAACTACAAAATTGTGGTATCAGAGGGGTAGCACTGTCCTGGTTAAGAAGTTACTTAAAGAATAGATATCAGTTTGTATGTGTTAACAACAAAAACTCAGAGCTACTGAAGGTCACCTGTGGAGTCCCACAGGGTTCAGTTTTGGGACCATTATTATTCAATATGTATATAAATGATATATGTAAAGTTTCAGAAAAAATGGACTTAATATTGTTTGCTGATGACACTAACCTGCTATGCAGTGGAAACAACTTGGAACAACTTCTGGATACACTCGGAAAGGAATTAGGAAAGCTGAAACTGTGGTTTGATTCAAACAAATTAACGCTCAATTTAAGCAAGACAAAATTTATAGTCTTTAACAACCATCACAACTACCCAGTACCCAAACTCAGTGTAAATGGTGTAGAGATTGAAAGGGTATCCGAAACTAAATTCCTTGGAGTAATAATTGATAACAAACTGTGTTGGAAGCCACATATTAATATATATATAAGGGGGGCAATGGATCAGCGTTCTCGTCGCGCCCTCCGCCAGTACCCGGGCTCGCCTGGGGAAGCTAATGATCCTACCAGCAGACTAAATTCGAAGAGACGACGCCTCTGTGCCAAGTCAAAGAAGAATCCTAGTCACAGTCCTAAAGCCGAAAGCAAACAGCCCCAAGAGCACTTTGTGGTAGGATCTGCCCTTCGCATATTACAACTAAACGTTGAAGGCCTATCTGCAGCCAAGCGAAGCCTTATTGAAGTCCTCGCCTTCCAACATTCAATTGATGTAATCTGCCTCCAAGAGACTCATATTGGCACAGAGGAAGCTGGCCGCTTCACCATCAAAGGCTTTGACCTCCTGTGCTATGTTCTACATGCTAAACATGGACGTGCCACCTATGTGCGTTCTGACATAGTTGAAGCAAATCACCTGATAACAACACATTTCTCAGACACCATAATCATTGGTGGCTTCCATATTGTCAATGTGTACAAGCCCCCTAATGCCAACTGGGATCTGCAGGTCTTACCCACCCTACCCCACCCTGCCATCTATGTGGGGGACTTTAACAGCCATCACCCTGACTGGGGGTACCCAGCAGTGGACAGTGATGGGGAGGCACTTTCAGACTGGGCATCCAGAAATGACCTCGCTTTGATATACGACCCCAAACAAAGAGGAACCTTCCACTCTGCTAGGTGGAAGAAGGACTATTCTCCTGACCTGTGTTGGGTCAGCTCTTTGAATGGGGAGCCATATCCTACACAGATCCTCATTCTTGATGATTTTCCACACAGCCAACACCGGCCCCTGCTTGTACACATTGGCCTACAACTTCCAGTCATATACAGCCCAAGGAAGATGCGCTGGAACTTCCGCAAAGCCAACTGGAAGAAATTCAGTGAAACTCTGGACCGGAGCGTTGTTACCATCCCACTCCACACCATCACTGTAGATGAAGCATACAACCGCTTCTGCAGCGCAATCTTCAAAGCTGCCCATACTGCAATCCCACGAGGCTACCGACCCCTCTATGTCCCATGTTTGGACGGAGAAAGTGCTGCCCTCCTACAATCCTATCAAACATCAGGGGACCCAGAGATAGCAGACCATCTCATTGAATCGCTAAATACAGCCCGGCGAAAGAAATGGGAGGAGACAGTTGCTGACCGGAGCTTTACCCACTCTAGCAGGAAATGTTGGAGCCTCATCCGTCGCCTAGGAGCTGCACAGAAGCCCCCTAGCCAAAGCCGAGCATCCGTCACGCCCAACCAAGTTGCATCCCACCTACTGACTATCGCCAAAGCACCCCAAGACAAAGACACCAGAACAGCAGTTACAACTGAGCTAAAAAAACACCAAAAAATGCCTGTAGAGGAAACGAACCCTGAACCCTTCGAGGCTGCTGAACTGGAGAAAGTCCTACAGGGCCTGAAATGTGGAAAGGCAGCAGGATACGATAACATCTTCCCAGAATTCATGAAAAATCTTGGCCCCCGAGCCCTAACCTGGTTGACACAATTCTACACAAGGATCACACAAATGAACTCGATCCCAAAGAAATGGCGGGCAGCAAAGGTCATTGCCATCCCAAAACCTGGCAAAGACCACAAACTACCAGCAAGCTACCGCCCAATCTCCCTACTCAGCGTTCCTTACAAAATCATGGAGCGCCTAATACTGCAACGCATTTCCCCAGAAATAGAGGATATTCTAAGTGTGGATCAAGCAGGTTTCCGCAAGGACCGCAGTACAGGAGAACAAGTACTGGCCCTAACCACCTTCATTGAAAATGGCTTCGAGAGCAGACTGAAGACAGGGGCTGTGTTTCTCGATCTTACAGCCGCCTATGATACGGTCTGGCACAAAGGCCTCCTCCTGAAACTTATAAAGGCGATCCCTGCTTGGGCAACAGCAATTATAAAAAACGCTGCTGACCAACCGAAGGTTCAGAGTCCACCTCAGTCAGAACACAAGTGCATGGAGAATGCAGAAAAACGGACTCCCACAAGGCTCAGTTCTAGCTCCAACTCTGTTCAACCTCTACATAAACGACCTGCCTACTACAAAATCCCGCAAATTCATCTATGCAGACGACATCTGTCTGGCATTCCAAGCACCAGACTTTGAACCACTGGAACGGGTGCTCACGGAAGATCTTGCTAAACTGGACCAGTTCTGCAAAATCTGGCGCCTAAAACCAAGCCCAGCAAAAACCGTCTCCAGTGTATTTCATCTCCACAATGCAAAAGCTGCCAGAGAACTAAACATCCACCTGAGCGGACTCAAGCTTAAGCATGCCCCAAATCCAACTTATCTTGGAGTGACCCTTGATAGAATCAGAATCAGAATCAGAATCAGAATCAGGTTTATTGCCATTGTTCATGTAGTACACAAACTAGGAATTTGTCTCGGTACAATGCTGCAACATTAAACATGATAAGATAAGAGAAATAAACTATACATGTAATAAAGTGTAGGATAAGATTAAGTGATACTGGTCAACAGTTAAAATATATATTAGCCAGCAGCAGATACTGTGGAGAACTATATAGTGCAGTCGGTAATGCAGGAAGAAAACAGTGATGATTGACATGAGTCTGGTTGAGCTGCTGTACATGGTGCACGAGAGTCACTTAGTGTTCAGCAGTCTAATGGCAGAGGGGAAGAAGCTGTTCATGTGACGGGAGGTTTTAGTCTGGATGGACCGAAGTCTTCTACCAGAGGGGAGGGGGGCAAACAGTACGTGACCAGGGTGTGAGGGATCGGCTATGATCCGGCCAGCACGCCTCCGGGTCCTGGAGATGTACAGATCCTGGAGAGATGGGAGCTTGCAGCCGATCACCTTCTCAGCAGTGCGCACGACGCGCTGCAGCCTTAGTCTGTCCCTGGCAGTGGCTCCTGCGTACCACACGGTTATGGAGGTGGTGAGGATGGGCTCGATGATGGCTGTGTAGAACTGCACTAACATCTTGGTGGGTAGCTTGAGCTTCCTCAGCTGCCGCAGGAAGAACATCCTCTGCTGGGCTTTTTTGATGAGTGAGCTGATGGTCAGCTCCCATTTGAGGTCCCTGGTGATGGTAGTGCCTAGGAAGCGGAAGGAATCAGCAGTGGTGATGGGAGAGCCTGAGAGGGTGAGGGGGGGCAGAGGAGTAGTGACTTTCCTGAAGTCTACAATCATCTCCACTGTCTTCAGAGCGTTCAGCTGCAGGTTGTTATTGCTGCACCAGGACGCCAGCTGGGCCACCTCTCTCCTGTAGGCGGACTCGTCGCCGTTGGAGATGAGCCCGATGAGGGTGGTGTCGTCCGCAAACTTGATCAACTTGACAGACTGGTGGCTGGAGGTGCAGGAGTTGGTGTAAAGGGAGAAGAGTAGGGGGGAAAGTACACAGCCCTGGGGTGATCCGGTGCTGATGCTAGTATAGTCTGAGACAGTCTTTCCCAGCCGCACATGCTGCCTCCGGTCCGTCAGGAAGTCGATGATCCACCTGCAGAGGGAGTCAGGCACGTTGAGCAGGGACAGCTTGTCCCGGAGCAGAGCGGGGCGGATGGTGTTGAATGCGGAGCTGAAGTCCACAAACAGGATCCTGGCGTAGGTTCCCGGGGAGTCCAGGTGCTGCAGGATGGAGTGGAGGGCCAGGTTGACTGCATCGTCTACAGACCTGTTGGCTCGGTAGGCAAACTGCAGCGGGTCCAGGAGAGGGGTGGTGATGGGCTTGAGGTGGGACAGGACCAGGCGCTCAAAGGACTTCATGACTACAGAGGTGAGCGCTACAGGTCTGTAGTCATTAAGTCCAGTGATCCGTGGCTTCTTGGGGACAGGGATGATGGTGGAGGATTTGAGGCAGGACGGCACGTGGCATAACTTAAGGGAGGTGTTAAAAATGATAGGACCTTATCCTTCAAGGAACATCTAAAGTGGACGGCTGCTAAGGTGAAAGTACGAAACAACCTGCTCTGCAAGCTCGCTGGTGCAAAATGGGGGGCGGCAGTCTCCACCCTGCGCACCTCAGCACTGGCCCTTTCATACTCTGTAGCAGAATATTGTGCCCCTGTCTGGTCCAGGTCATCTTACACACACCATGTAGACACCCAGCTCAACTCAACCATGAGAACTATAACTGGAACAATCCGCTCAACACCACTCCCCTGGCTCTCTGTACTGTCAAACATAGCCCCTCCACACATCCGGCGAGCAGCATTAACTCAAAGGATGCTCCAAAAAGTTAAAGATTTTCCTCACTTACCAATCCATGCAGATATCTACACCCCACCCACTGCCCGACTTTCATCCAGACGGCCGATTTGGAAAAACCCTCCCCCAGCTGACTTTACCATCCAGACAGCTTGGCAAGAGGAATGGGAGACCAAGGAGGTCCCAAACAAACAGCTGGTGATAAACCCCAACCAACAGGTCCCGGGCACCAACCTCCCAAGGAGACAGTGGTCTACACTCAATCGCTTCAGGACTGGACATGGCCCCTGCTTGGCCAGCCTTCACAGATGGGGCAGTAGCCCTAGCCCACTGTGCGCATGTGGAGAGGAGCAAACTATGGAACACATCATAGAGGCTTGCCCGCTCCAAAGACTGGAAGGAGGATTACACACCCTCCATACAGCAAACCAGGAGGCAACTGCTTGGCTTAAGGACTTTGCATTCGCTAAATAAATAAAATTATATAAAAGGTAAAGTATCCAAATCAATTGCAATATTACACAGAGTGAAAAATTTGCTGAATCAACCCACACTATACACCTTGTATCATTCATTAATACTCCCATACATGACATATTGTAATGAAGTATGGGGAAATACATATAAAACAAACATATATCCACTCTTTATGCTTCAAAAGAGAGCTATTAGAATAATCAACAAAGCAGCTTACAGGGAACCAACAAACCCACTTTTTCTTAAACAAAAAACTCTCAAGTTGAAAGATCTGATCGACTTTAAAACCGCAATAATAATGTTCAAAGTGAAGAATCTATCACTGCCCGCAAATATCCAAAAGTTGTTCCAAACAAGGGAGAAACGATATCACTTCAGAGGAACATGTATATTTCAAAAGCCTACAGTGAGAACAACTACCAAGCAACACTGTATTTCAGTGCAAGGTGTCAGATTATGGAACGATTTTGGACCTGAATTAAAATCATGTACAAAGCTTGGACAATTTAAACAAAAACTAAAGGAAGAAATACTCCAAACATATTTACAAGACGACATGTAAACTCACATAAGGATTGACATTTCCAGCCTGTGTTGTGTTATAGCTTAGTTTTTCTTTTTTCTCTGTGACACTATGTCTTAGATTTGTTTTTGAATAGTAACCGCTTAACTTAGACTAGCTCAGTTTTCTTTTTCTCTCAGTCATATTTTGTCTTAGCCTTGTTTTAAATTGTAATCGCTCTTGTCTTGTTTTCTCTTTTTTCTCCTTTGAATTCTTGGATGGAATATGGGTGGGCAATATAAGCTGCGGCTTCAGCCATCACCCATTTCGGATAACTCACGTGGAATTGTATAGTAGAAGGAGTCTTTGTCTAATTTGACCTTGTTGTTATATTATACAGTTTCTTTTAACCTGTAATGTACTATCCGAAAATAAATAAATTCATTCATTCATTCATTCACGTTAAAAGGCAGGGATTTCCCACCTCCCACAGTTCAGCCCTGTCCCTTTGTTAACCGTGTGTTTATCTGACATAAGCAGAGATGTTGTTTTCTTACCATGAACCACATGTCGCCTCTCTGGCAGTCATCCCTTCCTTCCTGGGCCTTGTCATTAATAGCGAATTAAATAACGCTTACTGCGCCGACATCTGGTGAACAAGACTTCAGCTAAAGGTGTTGCTCTCGGAGCTGCCTTCCATGTAATTACCCCTGAACAACATCAAAGACAGTGGCCATTCTTTCCATGTTGAGGCGTAATCTTTAATGTGCCACACATTAGGAACAAACATTCTTTTGTAATGTCTTTGCCTGCTACCGGGTAATGGCTGGTGAGGTTGTGGAAGCAGCACTTACTGTCAGTCTGTGTTAAATTCTGTAAGTTAGACTGCTTAAATGCTTCCAGAATTTATGTGAGATTACGCCCAGCCAAAAGAAACTGCAGTGACCTGTTTAATCCAGCAAAAATTATCGCCCGGCACTTCAATTTTTTTTTTTTTTTTAGCTCTGGTATATAAAGTGCTTCTAGAGCTTTACAGCCTTTTTTCAGGCTTTAGATGTTTTTTTAGTATATGTATTTAAATTTTTTACCCTCTTAGCAAAGGAATTTGAAGCCAATTCATATAAAATCAAAATATTGCTGCCATAGCTATTAATCATACCAATATTTTCATAATTTTTTGCAGATATGCTGTGAATAATAAAACATGATTTTCTCACATTTACACAAATGTGTAAACATACTCTGTTTATTGTGCATTTTAATATGTTGTGTTAATGACTAACTGAAAAAACAGGACCTTCCTCAGATGTTTTGGTGTCTCTCTGGACTGATTATACTGTATGTCATAATCAGGGCATGGCTAGGGACTGTGCCCATGCTTTATGTTCATTTTGGATCTTTGCTTTTCCCACATTATTTTTACTGTGATTATCATTAAGTGTCCTTGTTAGTCTGTCATGTCATGCCATCCCCTGTTTTCTGTGTCTTATGGTTGGTTGTCTTTTGCATTTAATTATATTCTGATCTTAGTTTATTTTTACTGTTAGTATTATTGTCCAGTGTCTTTAGTCATGTCGTGTCATCCCCTGTCTGTCCTCATTGTCATCATTTTAGTCTTGTGTGCATATTTGTTTACTTAAGCCCCTTTTCCACTAGTACCTACTTAGCCCTACTCACCTCAACTCGGCGCATTTTGTAGGCTTTTCCATTAGTACCTGGTACCTCGTATCCGGTACTAAAATAGTACCTGCTCCAGTTGGATACCAACTGTGCTGAGTCGAGCTGAAAATGTGACGTCAACAGACTGCAGGCCACTGATTGGTCAGGGCGTAACGTTATGAGAATGACGTCTTCAAGGATCTCCAGCCGCCATTTGCAAAGATTTGTCCGCGAGCCAGCAAGCAAGCATCAGTATAAACAACAGCGATGGAATGTGTAGAAATGTTGAAGATACACAGGAATTCACATGAGGTTCAGAGTACGAGCTTTATTTTTAGCCTCACTCAAGAGGCGTGCCACCAGCTCTCCAAGCTGTGGCCAGAATACCCCGAGATTCCCAGCGGCACACATACATATTCCACAATGAACAACTGAGATCTTAAGGAGTGGCTAAGTGCTGTCAGCCACTTTCTTTCTACATATTCTACATCCCCCCTCTCAATAAAGTATAACAAACAGGGGAGGTTAGCAGTTTTGACAGATAAAAGAACAGCCTAAGTGCTCCTATAAGGGTAAGGCACATAAGGGGAAGTTAGGAACGCCAGAATAACAATATTCAACTATATTACAAATTCATTAACTTAATGTGAATAAGAACGTGCATGAAGAATGAACAGTGACATTGTACAGTGACACTTTTTTAAGTGAGTGAGTGAGTGAGTGAGTGTGTGTGAGTGTGAGTCAGTGAGTCAGTGAGTCAGTGAGTGAGTGGAAGTGTCTAGGTGGTGTAGTCTTTGTAGAGGGTGTTGGGCCTCGATACTCTTCCTGAGCGGGTGATGATCACACCTTCCTGGGCTGGGGCCGCCTCTGGCTGGGCGGCGACAGGCTGTGGATCCGCTGGTCGGTCTGGAGTGGTGCTAGATGGGAGGGTTGGTGTATGAGGGGTGTAGGTCTCCGGGGTGAGTAGCAGATGACGTCTGTTCCTTGTGTACGTGGCATCCCCAACCTGGACCTGGTAGCTGTAGGGTTGTGCTGCAGCTCCCGTGACCACTGCGAGCCGGTCATATCCCCTGGCCGTCTGCATCCTGACCGTGTTCCCTGTTTGCAGTGGTGTTAGGCGTTTGGCTGATTTGTCGTAGTGTGCCTTGCGTCGCTGCCTTGCGTGGGTGAGAGCAGCCTGCACCTGTGTCTGCACCCTGGGTAGGTACATTGCTTTGGTCATGGGAATGAGGGTCTTTGTGCGCCGAGACAGCAAACGCTGCGCTGGCGAGGGCAGTCCATCTCTTGGTGTGTTTCGTATGTTGAGTAGGGCCACATAGACATCTGTACCATCACGTGCACATTTCTCCAGCAGGTGTTTGGCTGAACGAACGGCCCTTTCAGCTAACCCATTTGATTGTGGGTAGTGGGAGCTGCTGGTGACGTGGGTAAAGTCCCATGTGTGGGCAAATTCCTGGAATTCCCTGCTAGTGAAATATGCAGCATTGTCAGTCATGAGCTGCTGAGGTGCACCGTGTATGGCAAAGTGCCGTTTCAGCCTGGTGATGATGGTTGCACTAGTGGTGTTGGGGAGCTGATCCATTTCATACCAGCCAGAGTACGAGTCGACAAGCACCAGGTGTTCTTTTCCCTCCCACTCGAAAACATCAACTGCTGTTAGGGCCCACGGTAGGTCAGGTACATCATGTAGTTGCAGAGGCTCTTTTGTCTGGTGAGGTCGCAGTGCATTACATGGAGCACATTTGGAGAGCTCATTCTCAATGTCCTGGTTGATTGTGGGCCAGAACATGGTTTCTCTGGCCCTGCGTTTTGTTGCTTCCTACTCACCTCAACTCGGCGCATTTTGTAGGCTTTTCCATTAGTACCTGGTACCTCGTATCCGGTACTAAAATAGTACCTGCTCCAGTTGGATACCAACTGTGCTGAGTCGAGCTGAAAATGTGACGTCAACAGACTGCAGGCCACTGATTGGTCAGGGCGTAACGTTATGAGAATGACGTCTTCAAGGATCTCCAGCCACCATTTGCAAAGATTTGTCCGCGAGCCAGCAAGCAAGCATCAGTATAAACAACAGCGATGGAATGTGTAGAAATGTTGAAGATACACAGGAATTCACGTGAGGTTCAGAGTACGAGCTTTATTTTTAGCCTCACTCAAGAGGTGTGCCACCAGCTTTCCAAGCTGTGGCCAGAATACCCCGAGATTCCCAGCGGCACACATACATATTCCACAATGAACAACTGAGATCTTAAGGAGTGGCTAAGTGCTGTCAGCCACTTTCTTTCTACATATTCTACAGAATGGCTTCACAGAAATCAACACTGTGGTCCAACAGACTTTTCTGTGCCTTTTGGCTGATGAGAGAATCCAGAGGGAACTAGACGGAGCCACCCAAAATGAATTTACAGCCACTGACTGGCAAATAACGGGAGGACCCAACCACAGCAGTTGAAAGCCGTGATATAGAGGGTATAGAGGATGGTGAGTGATGTGATATGATGGGATATTACGCATCTTTTACGTTATTTATCCCAGCTGTGGAAAGCTCACTTTGAGCAAACAACACCGTTGTCCCCTGTATGCAGACAGTGAGCTAGCTAGTTAGCCATCAATGCTAACTCCATGCTCTGCTTGTATTTTGCGCTTGTGTCGACAACATCTGGCAAAATAAACTAGTGTTAATCCTGGTTAAAAAAGGTGTTTTTTTTACATGTTGCACTTTCGTGCTGTGCATGTACTTAAGTTGTGTTTATTTTCGTTCTAGAATCTGACCAGCATCTGTTTAGACACCGCAATGTAGCACGACACAGCAATGTATTATGACTGGTAAGTTGCACACCCCATTGTTTTTAGTAGTGGTGGACAAAGTGCTCAAATCCTTTGCTTTTTAAGTTAAAGTATAGCTAAAGTGCCAAAACTAAAGTGGCACAATTTCCACTTAATATGAAAGGGACTGAACTGAGATTTATTTGATTGTGTGAATATTAATTACAGAATAATTGAAAATGAATGGGACATCCAATATTAGCCACTGTTTGAGAACTGCTTGTTTATTTTTTTGTCTGATCACTTGTGTGATCCGTTATGAGTTATATTCATAATAGTGTATCTTGCACTTTGGGAAATGTGAGTTGTTCAGTCACCATTATAATTTAGTTTATATGTGTAGTTTATAGTCTATCATCAATAAACTCATGCAGTACTATAACAGGACACATTACACATATTTGAGACCCATTGTAGTGCATCCTTTTACATTTTAGCATTACAAGTGCAAAACACCGCCCACACTTCTTGAAGACAGGGCAAGAAGAGACACAGCGGTGACAGAGCAGTGGCTAAACTTTTATTGATAAAAATTACATATTTTGACTGAGCGACTCCAGACTTGGCGATGCACACCTTCAGTACTAGATTCCATTCAACTGAATGTATTAACTCATTCTGATTGCTGAGGCCACAGTAAAAAATGATTTTTAATGTAACCCAGCCCTTGTAAAATCTACTTTACTGAAGCACAGCTACATGAAAATTGTGGTTAAATACAACAACGAAGCACTTTTGTCACATTCCACCACTGGCTTTTAGCAACAAGTTTATTTCTCAAATATGTTTTAAACTTGCATTAATTAACCACCACCCTTTTCTCTCTTTTGTCTAGGCAAGAGGAAAACGATCCACCCCAAACCGGACCTTGCGTCATTATTTACAGAGATGCAGGCTGAAGATCTGCTGAACCGGGACGAGTGTGAGTGACACATCCAGTTGCTTCTCAGTGAGGCAGCGTGGCCGGTGTGTGTGACCCATTCTAAATAATCTGGATTTTGCTGCTGATTGTAATAAACAATTTAGTGACTTGTGTTGCGTCATGATTTTCTATTTTGTCTGTTAAGACACCGGTGGGAAAAGAGTCAACAGTACAAACCATTTATCAGTGATGTTGAAAATGGCTCATTTTTAAGAAAACGTAACCAAAAACAATTATTTTGTTTACTGAAGACTGTATTGTTGGATGTGCCAGTGCAGAAGATACTGCACACTTTAGTGATAGTACCAGTATATGGAGGAATTCTGGGCCATATTAGCATCTTGATTTCCTAATAATGGGTTAATGCAGGGGTGTCCAATCATGTGCCATGGAGGGCCAAGACCCTGCAGGCTTTACCTCCAACCAGTGTCTTCAACAGCAGTTTCCACTGAATTTGTTCTACTGACTGCTGATCAGTGAAAACACCTGCTGAAGAGACTGGGTAGAAGAAAGAACCTGCAGGGTCTTGGCCCTCCATGGCACATGATTGGACACCACTGAGTTAGTGTTTAATGGGATTTAACATTTTAACACAAACTGCTTTATGGTTCATAATTCTGTTGACAGACTTACACCAAACCAAAAGTGATTTCTCGAACTATATAGTATACATGTATAGTAGTATACTATTATACATGTATTCATGTAGTATTGCACTACGAATTTTGACAATAAACCTTTGTACTTTTTGCAGATCTGTCTCCACGTTTGTTTTATGTGTGAAGGTTACCACCAAGTGACATAAAATACATGTATAGTACGCAGCGCGGTGGCGGAGTGGTCAGCACTGCGGCAGCACAGCAACTCACCCTTGGCCGGGGGATCCTGGGTTTGATCCCATCCCCCGACCAACAGTGATCTGTGTGGAGTTTGCATGTTCTCCCCATGTCTGCGTGGGTTTATTCCGGGATTTCTCCGGTTTCCTCCCACATGCCAAAAAAAAAAAAACCCATGCAAGTTAGGTTAATTGGCATCAAACTGGGGATTCTAAATTGTCCTTAGGAATGACTGTGAAAGTGAATGGTTGTCTGTCTTTCTGTGTTGGCCCTGCAATGGACTGGCGATCTGTCCAGGGTGTACCCTGCCTCTCACCCAAAGATGCTGGGATAGGCTCCAGCCCCCCCACCCCCACCCCCCCGGCGACCCAAAAAGGATTAAGCGGATGAAGATGGATAGATGGATGTATAATACATTGTTGATGCAGAGAGTATATATTTATACAGTATCTACATGTATATATCCAGTAAATTCATGTATTTCTCCATGTGACCTTGTGACTGCATTATTTTAATTGCTTTTAATCCTAGATCAAGTTTATTTTGGCTTAAAAATGCATCATAATTGTTAAATATATATTATTATACCTAACTCAGTACTGTTTACCTGTTGAAATATATATTTTACGGCTAATAATAACCCCATAACTACAATATGGCACCTGGCGATCAAGTATTGGCAGCTGATCACTTTTTGCCATGCCACCACAGACTCAGTGCTGCTGGAGCACGTACATCCCATGATGTCTCAACAGTCTCGCCATGATTTTCACACAGATCAGAGCAATTTGTTGCACATGAAGCTAAACGTTTCTACAGACATGCTGAGGTTCTGTAACCACTGCATGTTTGTGAAGCTGGGGTGACATCTCATCACTGGGAGGCTCGGTTGAACGCCCAGACCCACGGTTTGAAGCGATAATTTTGCCACAAGCGAGCCATCTGAAACACACACAGCATATATATTTTAGTACCTAATAGCGATAACTTGCTGACATTACAATGCAGTACGGCGGACTTAAAGCAAACTATCATTAGCAATCATTAGCTTACTTTCATATGTGATCTAGTTCGTATCCTCATGTCTTCGGCTTTATACTGCTCTATGGCTTCCTAAATGCTCCAGTACTTTTCCAGAGTGTTTTGTCTCACCGCCTGTAGCCTTCTCTGGCTCTTCTTTTTTTCCTTTACTCTGAAAAAAAGCCAGAGAACGAGCAGTCGCCTCATAATCTGCCATCTTGTGTTTTGCTTGTGTTGCGTGTTTTACGTCATGGGAGTCTTGCACCGTCTTGCTGTAAAAAAAATCCCACCCACCTCAGGCGGTACTCTGCTGTAATGGAAACAAAAGCGAGCTGAGTTGAGTAAAGGCGAGGCAAGTCGGGCTAAATAGGTACTAGTGGAAAAGGGGCTCTAATGTCCTCAGTGCCTCATGTTTCCGTACCCATAGCCACTCTCCCTCATGTGTGTATTGTTCATCCCCCGATTACTCTCCCAGATGTCCTGTGTTTCCTAATTATGAGTTATCCCCTATATATGAGTCCCTGTCTTTGTCTCGTTGAGAGGTCATTACATCATTTACTCTGCCATGTCCCTATCTACAGTAAAAAATCTACACAGCCCTGTTCAAATGCCAGGTTTTATGATCTAAAAAATGAGACCAAGACAAATCATTTTAAAACTTTTCCACCATTATGTGACCTATAACCTGTACAACCCAATTGAAAACAAACTGAAATCTTTTAAGGGGAAAAATAAAAAACTTACAATAACCTGCTTGCATAAATGTGCACACCCTTAAACTAATACTTTGTTGCAGCACCTTTGGCTTTTATTACAACACTCAGTCTTTTTGGGCAGAAGTCTATCAGTGTAGCACATCTTGATGTGTCAATATTTGCCCAATCTTCTTTGCAAAAATGCTCCAAATCTGTCAGATTGTGAGGGCATCTCCTGTGCACAGCCCTCTTCAGATCACCCCACAGATATTCGATTGGATTCAGGTCTGGACTCTGGCTAGGCCATTCCAAAACCTTAATCTTCTTCTGGAGAAGCCATTCTTTTGTTGATTAGGATGTGTATTTGGTCATTGTCTTGTTGAAAGATGAAGTTCCTCTTCAGCTTTCTAGCAGAAGCCTGAAGGTTTTGTGCCAACATTGACTGGTATTTGGAACTGTTCCTAATTCTCTCCACCTTGACTAAGGCCGCAGATCCAGCTGAAGAAAAACAGCCTCAAAGGATGATGCTTCCACCACCATGCTTCACTGTAGGTATGGTATTCTTTTGGTGATGAGCAGTGTTGTGTTTGGGCCAAAAATACCTTTTGAAATTATGGCCAAAAAGTTCGACCTTGGTTTCATCGAACCATAACACATTTTCCCACATGCATTTGGGAGATTTCAAATATGTTTTTGTAAAATGTAAATTGTAGCCAGCCTTTGATGTTTTTTTTTTCTTTTCGTAAAATAACGTTTCCGTCTTGCCACCCTATCCCATAGCCCAGATATATGAAGAAAACAGGAGATTGTTGTCACATGTACTAAACAGCCAGTACTTGCCAGAAATTCCTGCAGCTCCTTCAATGCTGCTGTCACATACAGACAGAGATTGAAGCTCACTAAACCTGTTGTGAGCACTACGAAGAAATGGACCAGTGAAGCTGAGGAGAAGCTGGAAACGTGCATGGAAATAACTGATTGGGGCATGTATAAAGGAGCCACGCATGATCTGGATGAATACACGGACACTGTGAACTCATATATCCACTTCTGTGAGGAGAACATTCTTCCATCGCGCACCAGGGTGAGGTACTCTAATGATAAGCCCTGGTTCACTGCTAAGCTCAGACAGATCAGGAAGGAGAAGGAAGCAGCGCTGAAAAGTGGAGACAGGGGCTGCTACAGGGAGGTGAAATATCGGTTTAACAGAGAGCTGAGGAGAGCTAAATCTGTGTATTCTGAGAGACTCCAGCAGCAGTTCACTGCTAATGACTCGGCTTCTGTGTGGAGAGGACTGAGGCAAATCACCAATTATCGGCCTCAGGCTCCTAAAGGTCAGGATAACAAAGCCCTTTGTCAAAGATTGTACCAACACTATGCTCGTTTTGACACCTCATCATCTGTGTCCAACTCCCCCCCTCCCTCCAGCTCCACAGCCTCCACGATCCCTACTTCATCAAAGGCGCCCCCCCCCCCCTCCTCCCCCCCCTGCCCTTGTCATCAGTGAGCAGGACGTGCTCAAACAGTTCTCCAGACTGAACCCGTGCAAGGCCCCCGGTCCGGACGGCGTGTCTCCCTCCACCCTGAGACTCTGTGCGAAAGAGCTGGCTCCTGTCTTCACAGACATTTTTAACACCTCCCTTAAGCTATGCCACGTGCCGTCCTGCCTCAAATCCTCCACCATCATCCCTGTCCCCAAGAAGCCATGGATCACTGGACTTAACGACTACAGACCTGTAGCGCTCACCTCTGTAGTCATGAAGTCCTTTGAGCGCCTGGTCCTGCCCCACCTCAAGTCCATCACCACCCCCCTCCTGGACCCACTGCAGTTTGCCTACCGAGCCAACAGGTCTGTAGACGACGCAGTCAACCTGGCCCTCCACTCCATCCTGCAGCACCTGGACTCCCCGGGAACCTACGCCAGGATCCTGTTTGTGGACTTCAGCTCCGCATTCAACACCATCCGCCCCGCTCTGCTCCAGGACAAGCTGTCCCTGCTCGGTGTGCCTGACTCCCTCTGCAGGTGGATCACCGACTTCCTGACGGACCGGAGGCAGCATGTGCGGCTGGGAAAGACTGTCTCAGACTCTATTAGCATCAGCACCGGTTCACCCCAGGGCTGTGTACTTTCCCCCCTACTCTTCTCCCTTTATACCAACTCCTGCACCTCCAGCCACCAGTCTGTCAAGTTGATCAAGTTTGCGGACGACACCACCCTCATCGGGCTCATCTCCAACAGCGACGAGTCCGCCTACAGGAGAGAGGTGGCCCAGCTGGCGTCCTGGTGCAACAACAACAACCTGCAGCTGAACGCTCTGAAGACAGTGGAGATGATTGTGGACTTCAGGAAAGTCACAACCCCTCTGCCCCCCCTCACCCTCACAGGCTCTCCCATCACCACTGCTGATTCCTTCCGCTTCCTAGGCACCACCATCACCAGGGACCTCAAGTGGGAGCCGACCATCAGCTCCCTCATCAAAAAGGCCCAGCAGAGGATGTTCTTCCTGCGGCAGCTGAGGAAGCTCAAGCTACCCACCAAGATGTTAGTGCAGTTCTACACAGCCATCATCGAGTCCATCCTCATCTCCTCCATAACCGTGTGGTACGCAGGAGCCACTGCCAGGGACAGACTAAGGCTGCAGCGCGTCGTGCGCACTGCTGAGAAGGTGATCGGCTGCAAGCTCCCATCTCTCCAGGATCTGTACATCTCCAGGACCCGGAGGCGTGCTGGCCGGATCATAGCTGATCCCTCACACCCTGGTCACGTACTGTTTTCCCCCCTCCCCTCAGGTAGAAGACTTCGGTCCATCCAGACTAAAACCTCCCGTCACATGAACAGCTTCTTCCCCTCTGCCATCAGACTGCTGAACACTAAGTGACTTATTGTCTCTCGTGCACTATGTACAGCAGCTCAACCAGACTCATGTCAATCATCACTGTTTTCTTCCTGCATTACCGACTGCACTATATGGTTCTCCACATTATCTGCTGCTGGCTAATATATTTTAACTGCTGACTAGTATTACTCACTCTTATTCTACACTTTATTGCATGTATAGTTTATTTCTTTTATTTTATCATGTTTAATGTTGCAGCATTGCACCGAGACAAATTCCTAGTTTGTGTACTACATGAACAATGGCAATAAATCTGATTCTGATTCTGATTCTGATTCTGAACCGTCTATTTAGTTATCCTATATAGTATGAATATGTACCCATACATATTGTCACCCTCCGTAGTGACTGATATTGTCCTGGTGGTATACTTTTACACTCTGCTGGGGATCCCATGCCACCTCAAACCCCACCCTACTAATCCTTCCACTACGGCATTATACCCAGCACTACCTGGCTCATATGCTCTCACACCGGAAGATGATAGTTTTAGAAGGGGGACCAGCACATCAAGATGCCCAAGAGGACCCAGCACTGCAGGAAGGGGTGGACAAGGAGCAGCAAGGAGCGGTAGGAGGAGGGGCTGCTGCCCAACCGCTGACTGACCAGAAACCCCCATCTCAGCACAAAGCGGTCACACGCACATAACCTCCACTTTTGCGTGACCGAACATCAAAGCAAGAACATGATCAACCTCCGGACGCCAACATGCCTATGATGGAGGTGGCAGGGGACGGAAGTCCACACTTTGTTTCGCCCGTGGGCTCCAGAAGACATTCCCAAGTTTGCAGCTACACTGCCACAGCTGGAGAACAAAGCTGCGTACTTCTATGAACAATTGTGGGCATTCTGTGAGACCTACCGCCCCACCTTTTCTGAGTTGCAAAGAATCACGGCTCAGAAGTGCACACCCACCAATATGGCCAAGCTGATGCCAGCCTTTGTTGTGGATGTGCGCCCTGACAACTATGTCTGGGGGGATGATACCAACAATCACGACTGCAAAGACGCGATAAAGGCACTTGTGCGGCTAATTGAGGATCAATGCTGTAAGACCTCAGACCTCTCCAAGGTGGTTCAGTGCAAGCAGAAGGATGACGAAGCACCAGGAGACTACTTCCACAGGCTGCACAAGGTCTTTAATGGTGCTGCGGGCATTCCTCCCCCACCTGCCCCGAACGACTACATGAAGGATATGGGGCCGTACGGCACACATCTTAATATGTGGGTCATGGCAGGATTGCATCCTCACCTTGCGGCAGACAAAATGATGACCTGCATCGGCTGGGAGGAGGAAAATTGTGAGACTGTCCTCCGCCATGCCAACCATCACCACCGTAAACATGAATAAACCACGAAGAAGAAGACAAAGCAAGGAGGACAACCTGGAAAAGGCCCTGCTCACGACGGTGCAGTGGGCCCCCACTCCAACGCAGCCACACCCAGAGTCCTCTGCTGGCCCTAACCAGTGTCGCTACTGTGGCCAAGAAAGACACTGGATGACACAGTGCCCACAGCTGTCAACCAGAGTTACTGCAAGCAAGCTGGACACTGGGCTACAGCATGCCCAGTAAGACCACAATCTGGACCCCGTGGAAGGGGGAGGGGCAGAGGTACCTTCCCGCAAGGCAACCGTGCATCATGGCCTGACAAAACCCTGGCCAACCACCACACCTTTTCCCCAAGCCCCCACCACCTCAGCCTCAACCCCAACAGCATCAGCAGTGACGCCAGGTGGATAAGACTGGACAATGCTCGCTCTTTCTTTACCCTCACCCCCAGCAGACGCCGCACATGTGCTTGCCAATAAAAATCACGCTGCAGCCACACGTACATCTCATACTAAATACACAGCACTAACAATTGCATCATACCTCCTCTCACCTCTCGTTCACTCACATCACAGGTGGCGAGTGGAGGCACACCACAGGGAACCCAAATTGAAACTCCCAGCTCGACCTTTGCCAAAATTCCATCTCTGCTGTACATTTATGAGCGGGCACTAACAGATGAAGGGCAGAGCTCTCATTTGGTTGAAATGGGAAAGAAGATATTGCAACAAGCTACAGTTTTCATGCCACCACACAGAACACATTGTACAGCACATCTCTCACAGGGCCCTGACACAGAATATGAGAAACAATGACCACAAGTTAAATCTGCCCCACTGCAAACGACACACGTGTGGGCAGCAGATTTTAGCTTTTTACTGATTGCACTTAAACCATCAGTGTCTACAGTGTTCTTAGTCTCACACAGCCACCCGCATGTCTCACTCACAAAAGCTCCCTCCTCAGCGTGGAGAAATATGGGAGCACGGGCCCTTGCCACTCACCGCACTGATGACTGGGTTTCATCTGCACCACTACACCATGTTGGCCTCAGTACAGTTTCGTTCTCCCCCTCTCTGCAGATATATCGTGCAGAGTACGCGGTTTCACTTTCCTGCAAGCATGTATGCCAATTTTTCCCGTAAAAAAAAAAAAAAAATCAGAGATAAGGGCCAACCTGCTGAATGGCAATTTGTTCAAGACCTTCAGGCTGTCAGCGCTGCCGTCATCCAGCATGCTCCTGTGGTGCCCAACCCCCACACTATTTTGACTCAAATTCCTCCAAATTCAACCTGCTTTACAGTGGTGGATTTGTCAAAACGCGTTTTTCAGCGTCCCCATCCACAAAGACTCACAGTTTTGGTTCACATTCCAATTCAATGGGGCTCTTTACACGTTCACCAGATTGGTCCAGGGCTACTGTGAAAGTCCAACCATCTATAACGCAGCTCTTAAGAGCTCTTTGAGCTCTCTTCAACTGTCAGAGGGCTCCATCCTGATTCAATATGTCAATGACCTTTTGCTGTGCATGCCAAATGAGGCACAATGCCAAGCAGATTCTTTGAAGCTTTTGTGTCACCTTGCTGCAGAAGGCCACAAGGCTTCAAAGTCCAAATTGCAATTTTGCAAACCAATGGTCACATTTTTAGGCCATCAAATCTCTAATCAAATCAAATCTCTTTCTCCAAAGTGTGCTCAAGCAATCTGTCACATGGACAAGCCTAAAACCAAGAAGGAACTTCTTTCCTTCCTTGGCATGGCATCCTATTGCCGTTCCTTCATTCCTGATTTTACATGCATTGCAAGCCCAATGCGTGACATCATTCCATCAAAGGGTCCCTCACACTTCCCTCTTGAGTGGACACCCGCTGCTAATAACTCCTTTGACAACATGAAAAAAGCTCTCTTGGCTCCTCCAACTCTTTCACTTCCTGATTCATCTAAACCAGGGGTGTCAAACTCATTCCATGGAGGGTCAAGACCCTGCAGGTTTTACTTCCACCCAGTCTCTTCAGCAGGTGTTTTCACTGATCAGCAATCAGTAGGAAGAAATTCTGAGAAATCACCTGTTGAAGACACTGGGTGGAGGTAAAACCTGCAGGGTCTTGGCCCTCCATGGAATGAGTTTGACACCTGTGATCTAAACCCTTTGTTCAGTATGTTGATGAAAAGTCTGGATGCATGACCTCCATTCTCCTGCAGCCCCATGGTGACAGACTTTGCCCAGTTGCGTATTACTCCTGCAAATTGGATGCTGTTGCAGCAGGGCTCACTCTCTGTCTCTGGGCTGTGGCTGCGGCAGGGTGTGCGGTAGTGGCATCCCGCGACATTGTTCTGTGTTCTCCCCTCAGTCTGTATGTTCCTCATGCAGTTGTACTGCTTCTGAATGAGCAGAAATCGTCACACCTCTCCCACACAAGGTGGCTTAGATATCATTCTACCCTCCTTGAATCACCAAACCTTACTGTCAAATGCTGTGCACAGTCAATTAACCCAGCCACCAATCTTCCCCCACCTTCTTGTGACAATGACACAGACTGTGACCATGACTGACCTGTCTGACACTCCACTTCCCAACCCAGACCTTTTCCTGTACGTTGACAGCTCTGCCTCTGTTGACCTCTCTGTAGGCTGCAACAAAGTGGGTTGGGCAGTATGTGATGACCACTATACGTTGCTCTCTGGCTCCTTGCCATCTCATCTTTCTGCATAACTGGCTGCCTTGGCAGAGGCATGCACTTATGCTACGGGGCAATTGGTCACTATTTACACTGACTCTCATTACGCTTTTGAAGTAGTGCATGATTTTGGTGCCCTTTGGCATGAACGTCACTTCCTTACCTCTGCAAGCTCACCGGTAAGAATTCTATACATGTGTCACGCCTGCTGAAAGTTATTCTTCTTCCTTTATCTGTGGCGGTGTACAAATGCACAACCCACACTTCATCTTCTGACCCTGCATCTAAGGGTAACACACGTGCTGATGCTGCGACTAAAGCTGCAGCCCTGTCTCTTGCTGCAGCCATGTCATGACCCCTTCTTCCCCTTCGTGTGTCTGCCCTCCTACTAACCAACCCTCCTCTCCTTTTGACTCACTTCTTACCATGCAGTCTTCTTCCTCCCCACAGAAACGTCAGAAATGGGCCAAGAAAGGATGTCTCAAAGACCAGGCTGGTGTGGAGGGGTCACGAATGCCCTACCCTGCTTACCAGCTCATTTCTTCCATCATTACCTCCGCCAAGGAGGTTATGTTTTTGCTGGGGTTTGTCTATTTGTTTGTTTGTTTGTTTGTTAGCAACATAACTCAAAAAGTTATGGATGGATTTTGATTTTAGTGATGATCTGGGAGTGCACACCTCCACCAAGGGCTTTGCTTGCATTTGTGTAGCAGGATTACACAAAAAACTACTGGATGGATTTAGATGGGAGGGAAGGAAGGAGCCTTGGCAGAGGTATGAACTCTCTGCGTGCTTTTCTAGTTTTGCTAAATCGACACATGGGAAAGACCATGTGTCAAGAGAAGGGATGATACAACCACTGCATGCAAATTGGTTTACTACTGGATTCACTGTTTATGCTGACAATTTTTGCAAAAAAATGCTTAATCTGTGCCACTAACAATGCCCACAGGGTCTCCAAACAGGTCCCAGCAGCACATCCGCCACCTGCAGGACCGTTTCAACATCTCATGATGGATTTCATTGAACTAAGCCCAGCAGAGGGCAAAAAGTACTGTTTGGTAATGGTTGACATGTGGTCCAAATGGGTAGAGGCCTTTCCAGCCAAACATGCAACAAGCACTGTTGTGGCCAGAGCATTATTGTCAGAAATCATTCCCAGATGGAGAATACCAGAGAAAAACTCTAGTGACAATGGTAAACATTTTGTAAATGAAGCATTGACTAATCTGAGTATTACACTGGGCTTTGATTTGAAGAAACATTGTGGTTACCACCCGCAATCAGGTGGTGCTATTGAGCGTGAAAATGGCACCCTAAAGAACAAGCTTGCCAAGCTCGAAGATGATACTGGCCTGCCCTGGGTAAAATGTCTGCCATTGGCACTCATGTACATGCACATGCGAGTCAGGAAGAAGTATAACATGTCACCCTTTGAAATCTTGTTTGCTCGTCCTCCCTTTTTAGGATTCTCTTCAGAAAGGAAGACACCACCTCTTCTAACCACCTCACATTTTGAGAATGCCATGTTATCTTATTAGTTCTAAGGCAAGGCTGTCGATTTATCAGTCAATCTACGTTCCTACTCTCACCTATGGTCACGAGCTTTGGGTAATGACTGAAAGAACGAGATCGCGGATACAAGCGGCTGAAATGAGCTTTCTCCGTAGGATTGCTGGACTCACCCTCAGAGATAGGGTGAGGAGCTCAGTCATCCGGGAGAGGCTCAGAGTAGAACCGCTGCTCCTCCACATTGAAAGGAGTCAGTTGAGGTGGTATGGGCATCTGATTAGGATGCCTCCTGGACGCCTCCCACTTGAGGTGTTTCAGGCACGTCCCACTGGGAGGAGACCCCGGGGCAGACCCAGGGCTCGGTGGAGAGACTATGTCTCCCAGCTGGTCTGGGAACGCCTTGGTATCCCCTCTGAAGAGCTGAAGCAGGTGGCTGGGGAGAGGGAAGTCTGGGCTTCTCTGCTTGAACTGCTGCCTCCGCGACCCGGACCTCCGGAAAAGCGGTAGAGGATGGATGGATGGATGTTATCTTATTGCTCTGCCTTGTCCTGCCAACTGCAAAACATCTCTCAACAGGTAAAAGCTGCCCTGCCCAGACCTGCCGAGGGGCTCCTCCACGACATAAGACCAGGTGACTGGGTGGTGGTTAAAAGCTTCAAATGGAAGAATTGGTACAGCAAACGATGGTTGGGTCCATACCAAGTCCTTCTGACGACATTCACAGCTGTGAAAATCGCTGAGAGGGTGACATGGATCCATGCAACACACTGCAGAAAGGTCCCAGGTGTCAAGCCAGAAGAACCCAGACCAGACCAGGAGTAGAAGCAGATGGTAATTAGTCATAATCACCACCTCACGTTGTAGACTAGGACGAGGAGCAGATGTCCAAGTGGTTAGCCAAGATCACTACCAGCTTCATTATTTTTCCCCTTCCCCCCATTAACTCGAAAGCCAACTCCCTGTTCATCTTTGGCGGCTTCTTCTGCTGGATCCTCTGGGTTTTAGACTCCTCGACAAAGGCAGTGACCGTCTGTTTGTCTATGCAAATGTCAGCTGACAGCACCCTCTGGTGTTCAGTACCATGTTTGCAATAGAAAAGCAGGCTGTCTGGTTATCAATGTAAAGGAAAGGAAAGAAGAGGAAGTGTGACTAGTGTTGTCACCTAATCGCCGTGTGACGACATAAGGCCACATACTGTTGCACTTGACAGCCGTCACAAACAACCTCAGTGTACGCTGAACGCTGCTCAGGTGAGATATACAGCATGCATCTCACTTACACTGACACTGATATGACGGACAATTCAGACTCACAACAGCATTGCGTCACTGAGGAGGAACACTGCCGAAGACGGCGGCGATGTTGTCAGTTTGGTGCCAAGACGGACTCATGGAGTAATCTTATTTCTATTGATGAACTATTCTGCCTCACCAAATAATCCTTTCCGGACAAGACAAGAGGCAAGCCCTTGGGGGTATAACTTTGACAACCATTCCAGCGACACCTATGACAACAATGCATGGTATCAGGTGGTACGTTTGTCAGTTAGACAAGCAAATGTGACTGGGTCTTGTTATGTCTGTACTTATCTGCCACATCATGTTACTCATTCTGTGCCCATGAGTCCTTATCCTCTGAACAGATCAGAAACAATGGGAGAATTGCTAGCGCAGACTACGATTGAAAAGGGCTCACCAAAATGGTTTGGGATGTGACAAGGGGTTTACTGTTGAACTGGCAGGAAACACAACAGAATGTCAGTGTTGTGGAGAGTGCAATAAAAAGACCAGACTTGGACGGCAGACGAACTTTATTCACTCTCTCACTTCATTCATACACAGAAAAAGCCTTCCTATCATACACCAGGGTCTCTCCTTTTATATCACCCCACTCCTTCCCCCTGCTGCCTGAGATCTTGCATCACAATACATTCAACACATCATCACCCCTACTGTCCCCGCAGCTACTCCTTCCTGCTGCCTGGGGTTCAACATCACCATAACTTCTCCCATCACAATACCTATTGTCCTCATCTGTTTAATCCCCTACGCTCTACCGGCAGAGGGACTATTTGCCGCTCTTCTGCTTCCAGTCTGAGATGATTTTCCCAGAGTGGGTTCCCCACACCGTCCCCCCTCCCCCAGAGTCTCAGACTGAGTGTCAACCTTCACGTCCTTTTGGCTTCAGTCTTCTCCCATATCTGATGTAACGAGGGTTCTTCGGCTCCGCGGCGCTGCTGTGCCGGTGGGGGGCTCCTGGGGGTGTATCTGTCTGCGGGTGGGCAATGGCGAGGGGGGGGGAACATTCGACTTGCCCGTGTGGCTGCTCTGATGAATCGTTTACCTGGGGAGTTCTCAGTGGGGGTCTTCCACGCCGAGGAGCTCGAGCCAACATCACTTGCTCGTCCGCCACCACAAAGGCAGGCTTAAGTCTGTCTATACATATTTTCTCCCAACGACCTCCCAAGTCTAACAAAAAATGTTTGTCCCCTGGTCCCAGCACTCTGAACGGGCCATTGTAGGGTGGGCGCAATGGGGGGCAGTGGGCATAGTGCCTGACAAACATGAACGCCGCGTTCTTCAAAGTTTTTGGCACAAAAGTGCATGGAAAACAGTGGTGGGCCAGGCCCGGTAGCGTGCCTGTGTCCACGGTATGCTGTGAACGGGGAGACAGATGGTTGTTCGGTGCGGGATTATCTGGTAAAAATTCCCCGGGGAGCCGCAGCGGGTGAGAAAGGACCAGCTCCGCCGGGGAAGCCTCCAAATCCTCTTTTGGTGCGGAACGCAACCCTAACAGAACCCACGGCAACCGGTCTACCCAATTTGCATCCGTAAGTGAAGCCCTGATCACTGCTTTCAGTGACCTATGGAAACGCCCGCATAACCCATTGGCCTGTGGGTTGTACGCAGTTGTGCGATGAATTGCGACACACAGGCTATGGGCCATCTCGGACCAGAGGTCGGAAACAAACTGAGGGCCCCTATCAGACGTGATGTCCGAAGGGATGCCAAAACATGCCACCCATGTTGTAAAAAAGGCGCGTGTCACGTCTGCTGACGTGGTTGCCACTAGTGGGACTGCTTCTGGCCATCGTGTGGTGTGGTCCACCACTGTCAGAAGGTGCGTGAACCCCTGCGATGGCGGGAGGGGGCCCACGAGGTCCATGTGCACATGATCAAACCTCTTAGCCGGGATACAAAACGGCTCCAAAGGGGCCTTTGTGTGCCTGTGCACTTTGGCTCGTTGGCACGCTACGCAGGCTGCAGCCCACTCTTTTACCTGTTTGCGCAGGCCTGACCATACGAACTTCGCTCCCACCATTTTGACTGACGCGCGCACCCCTGGGTGCGCCAGGGCGTGAACTGACTCAAACACGTGGCAGAGCCAAGCAACTGGGACCACTGGGCGCGGGCGTCCCATGGAGACGTCACAGATTGGGGGGGGGGCTCCGTCTTGCAGTGCCCTGCTCTCCAGCCTTAACCCTGTTGGTCCAGACTGGAGTGCGCACACATCCACATCGCCAGTTTGCTCTGCGGCAATGGCTGCATAATCTATCCCTACGCAGACTGGGGCCACTACTGCGTGCGAGAGACAGTCCGCCACCACATTCAGTTTACCGGCCACATGCTGAATATCGGTTGTAAACTCTGAGATCGCGGCTAGCTGTCTCTGCTGCCGACCCGACCATGGTTCAGAAACCTTGGCTATCGCGTACGTTAGCAGGTTGTGGTCCACAAACACAGTGAAGCTGCGCCCTTCCAGACAGAACTGGAAATGGCATATGGCCAGGTGGAGAGCCAGCAACTCTCTGTCGAACATGCTGTATTTACGCTCACTGTCACGCAAAGCCCTGCTAAAAAAAAGCGAGCGGCTGCCAAGAACCGGCAACGCGTTGCTCCACGACGGCCCCTATGGCCACGTCAAAGGCGTCGGTAGTGAGCACTATCCGAGCCGCCGGGTTCGGGTGCGCCAACAGTGCGGCGTTTGCCAGGGCTGTTTTAACCTCAGAGAATGCCTGCTCCCGCTCAGGAGTCCAGTTGACTCTGTCCGCCGGTTCCTGTCTCTTGAGCATGGCGTACAATGACTGCATGAGCTGAGCTGCGCGAGGGAGGAACCGATTATAAAACTTAACCATCCCCAAAAACTCCTGCAGCGCCCTGACCGTCTGAGGCCGAGGAAAATTCGCAACCGCGCGCAGTTTGTCCAGCAAAGGTATCGCTCGCTCCGGTGAGATGCAGTGCCCCAAAAAATCAATCCCCGTCACGCCGAACTGGCATTTCGCCGGGTTGATTATTAACCCGTGCTCCTCCAACCTCCGGAAAACCGTCCTGAGGTGGGTTACGTGTTCGTCCTCGGACGCGCTGGCCACCAGGATGTCATCCAGGTAGACAAACACAAACGGCAGATCGCGCAACACCACATCCATCATGCTTGGAACGTCTATGCCACACCTTTTAACCCAAAGGGCATGCGTAAAAACTCAAACATGCCAAACGGAGTTATTACTGCCATTTTGGGTATGTCCTCTGCGCGCACCGGGACCTGGTGGTAACCACGGACTAGGTCTATTTTAGAAAAAATACGTGCCCTGGCGAGGTGAACGGAAAAATCCTGAATATGGGGAATCGAGTAGCGGTCGTGCGCTGTGGCGTTGTTCAATCTGCAGAAATCTCTGCACGGTTGCCACAATCCCTTGGCCTTAGGGACCATGTGTAGTGGGGATGCCCATGGGCTGTTTGAGCACCTGATGATGCCCAACCTTTCCAAGTTGGCAAACTCCTCGCGCGCTATGGCCAGTTTAGCTGCATCCAGGCACCGAGGTTGTGCGAAAACGGGCGGCCCAGTGGTGGTGATAAAGTGCTCCACCCCGTGTTTAGTGATGGCCGCCGAAAACGTCGGGACCTTGAGTGCTGGGAACTGGGTGAGCAGTGTGTGGAACTTACCACCTGGAGCTGTGACGTTGGCTAGCGTTGTTGGCCCGGCCCCTCAAGCTGTACAGGGAAGAGAATCAAAAGACATCGCGTTGATCAGGCATCTGTTAGCATCATCGACTAGCAGCCCGTGTGCACACAAAAAATCAGCGCCCAAGACTGAGAAACTGCATGCCGCTATGACGAATGTCCACTCGTACATACGGCCGTGTAGGGATACCATCAGTGTCCTCTCACCAAAAGTTCTTATGTCCGAGCCGTTTGCGGCCAACAGCTCGGGGCCGCTAGCTCCCGCTAGCCGGTCGGACAATGTGTCTACGAGGAACCGTCCCCCCGAGCGCAAGTCCATCACGTAGAGCAGCTTGTTTCTTCACCGGCGGTCGCAGCTGCTACCGACTGCTGGCCTTGGCATTTCCTGAACGCCTGAATTGGCACGGTGGCACACATCGGCATGCGTCCTCTCCAAAGCGACGGTGGTAGGAGCAGAATGTGTCTCTGAGGCACTTCCTGGCCCCCGCCGCCGTTAACATCACCGGCTCCTCGCTTCCGCTGGCCGTCTCGCTGGGTTCTGATGCCGCCGCATTCACTGTGAGGGCTCTGGTGGTGAGGACGGTCTGATCTGCCTCCTGGGATAGCGCCCGGTAGTCACGCGCGGCCAGCAGCGGCGAGTTGGCCAGGACTGCTCTTGCCTCTGTTGGGAGGTTCTGGAGGAAAAGGTGGGCAAACAGAAAATGCCTGTTGTCCGTGCCTCAGGAGCCTCTCTGCTCTCTCGCAGTCTGAAAGTGTGTAGCGTCGGGTCAGCGCGGCTTTGAGAGTCCCGTATTTATCGTGGGCTGGGGGCTGTTGGAGCAGGCTCGCTACTTGCTGAGTCGTGCATGCATCCAGCGCTGCGACCACATAGTAATATCTGGTGTCGTCTGCCGTTATTCCCCGGAGGGCAAACTGGGCCTCAGTGTGGAGGAACAAGACTGAAGGAACAAGGAACAAGACTGCGGGTCGTGCAGCCAAAAGTCCGGTAGTTTGACCGAAACGGCGCAAGCGTTGCTGGGGCTTTCCGTCCGGGCCGTCTCTGGGGTGCTTGCTGCATTGCTGGGGCTTCCCGTCTGGCCCGACTCCGGGGTTTTTGCCTCGTGTTCCATAATTCGTCAAGGGTCACCAGTGTGGAGAGTGCAATAAAAAGACCAGACTTGGATGGCAGATGAACTTTATTCACTCTCTCACTTCATTCATACACAGAAAAAGCCTTCCTATCATACACCAGGGTCTCTCCTTTTATATCACCCCACTCCTTCCCCCTGCTGCCTGAGATCTTGCATCACAATACATTCAACACATCATCACCCCTACTGTCCCCACAGCTACTCCTTCCTGCTGCCTGGGGTTCTACATCACCATAACTTCTCCCATCACAATACCTATTGTCCTCATCTGTTTAATCCCCCATGCTCTACCGGCAGAGGGACTATTTGCCTCTCCTCTGCTTCCAGTCTGAGATGATTATCCCAGTGTGGGTTCCCCACAGTGTAACAGATTTTGCTTTTCGCCAAGTCAGAGTTCACAATGTATGTACCTATATGCCTGATGATGGGGATAATATGACATATGTGATAAGTCACCTCGATGACCTCCTCTCACAGCAGCCGCAGCAGGACAGCATGGCCTCTCCAATCTGGGACCTCTGGTCTTGCCTCACTAGTGGTAATTGGAAAGACTGGTTTGTACGTATTGGTGTGATGTTCTTAATGATTCTATTGATTTTGATGTTCTGTGGCTGTTGTCTGATTCCAATAATTCGCCATATGATGTTCAAAATGTTTGCTGTCAACATGATGCATTACACAGCTCTCCCCACAGCGGAACAGGATTCAGACACAATTTAACAGAAAATGTCTATTCACACTGCTTCAGATATGTCACACCTTCCTTTCCCTGATGGCTATGATAATGTTACAGAATAAATTTTGAAATTTTGTTGTTACCATGCTACACTATTATTCCCAGTTTATGATGCAATGGTCTGTGATTCTTCACCTATTATGTCATTCCATGTCATTGTTCATGATGCATTAGTTTAAACCTGAGAGGGTGTACTTTTGCTGATTTTTCTTACTCTGACAGTCTTGTACATATGGTCATATATGACCAAAAGAAGGGAATATTGTAATAGAAATTCACTGATTATGCATTTATCTGTTGAGATCACGTTTTATGAGTGTGCGTGTTACAACATATGACTGTAACTTTTATCCATATATGAATTGTTTTGATATGCTATATTAACAAGTTGTTTGATGAATTTGTTATACTTTGTGTCCCAAGATGAAGTTTATGTCACAGTGACTGGCTAAGGTATTCATGCTCTCACTCCCTCTCCTCCCCTTTTTATCCCTCTCATGGGAGAACAGTTTGATGGCCTTGAAGCCCTCGCCTGGATCCTGCGATGTCTCTGAGCTGTACAGCCGTGTCTTATCTCTTTCCAGAAGCCTCACTGTAGAGCTATAAAAGCGTGTGTGTTTCTCTCTCTCAGGAGAGCAGAGCTGTATTCTGGTCTTATTCCCTCCCGTTTGCTGCAGCAATAAAGGATGATTCACCTCACAGATCTGGCTGATTATTTTACTCCAAGACCTTTTAAAGTGTTAAGATAAAATTTGGCTATATCGAGTTCTTGTTGTTTTTATGTTTTGTACATGTGGTTTATGTGCCATTTTGACCCACTTTCAGGTGGGCACTGTCCAAGATTCGCCGGTCCGACCACGCCCCCTCTCTCTTTGATGGTCAACTGTTCATGTTTTGTGAGCATCATCTGCCGTGTTGTCAGTCAGCCAATATTGCCAACACTATCACAACGTGTTAGTCACTCCACATAGCCGTGGTTCTGTTGCGCCCCTTGAAGCAATGTCGGCCCTGGGGCGCAACCGTGGTTAACACGTCTCCTCTCCATGTGTTCGCTGGGCGATGTCGGCCCCGAACGCCAACTGTAAGTGTTTCTGTTTATTTTTGTAAGTCTTCACCTTTTTGGGATCAGTCTTATGTTCAATACATGTGCTGTGGTGAATCCTGCGCGTAAATCCATTCATACTTCCCCTCCTCATGCACTCCTTGTCATGACCCTCCGTGCGCTCTTACACAGGGCACGGAGAGGGAGGATGAAATAACGAGGATTTACATGCAGTATTCACCACAGCACATTTAATACAGAAAGACAGACAATTCCCAAAAAGGTGATGTACAAAAAACACACTTACTGATGGCGTTCAGGGGCCAGCATCGCCCAGCGAACAAATGAGAGGAGACATGTTAGCAACAGGTGCGCCCCAGAGTCGACATCGTTTCAAGGACGCACGAGAACCACGGCAAACATGGAGTGACTAACACATCATGAGAGTGCTGAACATACTGGCAGACTATCAGCACAGATGACAATACTATGGATCAACAGTGCGTAACTGGCAAACGACCGCTAAGTACATGCACTGCTGGTGATGGTGTGATGAGAAGCACCTGGGCGAGGACCGGGAAAGATTATCAGCGGGAGTGGTAATCAGCTGGTGATAATGAGAGAGGGGACATGGCTGGACCGGCGAGCTGTCAGCATGTGATCACAGAAAGTAGGTCAAAGCTGCGCGTAAATCCATTCATCCTCGTGCACTCCTCCTGCGTAAAAGGAGCGCACAAGGAGGCTTATGACAGTTGGAACTGAAGCGTGTGATGTGGTCTTTCACAGCCTGCTGTTTATCTAAGCCTGCGACACAATGCGAAGGCATAGCTGTAAAACTAAAACAAGAAACCAGAGAAACTGTGAGCTACAAAGCTGCTGGCATTCCAGCTAACAACACCGGAGTCCGTTCTGTTGCTTATGTCATGGTGGTGCCACTCTTCATTTGATGGGCGGCACCACAGTCCAGTCAGCAGCTGTGGTTTTTTGATGATAACTAGTTTATGCAGGTGCAGTTGTAAATATTATATTAATCATCGACAATGACTTTTGGGTTTACACAGCATGCTAAAAAATGTCAAAATCGTGTCATCAGACCTTTAAATAAGGCAGGAGTATCATGAATCGCCCCTTCGGGGCAGAGAGAGAGGCCCAAGCACTGGACTGCAGTTTGTGGTATTTATTAAGAAAACAAATTCCAACAGTGCACAAACATAAACTTATAATGAGGCAAAAATGGGAAGAGAACAGGATGGCGTTAGAACAGGACCGGGTTCTAATGGAGAAGGTAGCAACAATGATGATGATGAAGATGATGAGACTCTGACAAGGGGTGAATGAAAAGGCCCCTCTTAAATAAGGCAGGAATACAATCATAACAAATGATACCAGGCGTGAATCACATGAGCGGGCAGGAGGTGATAGTGATTACAAATTGGGGTCACCTGTGAGTAAAGAGAGGAGGAAAGACAGGACTGACAGCTTGACAGGAGCACCGCCCACAACAGAGCAAAAACCCAGAAGTACCACTGACAGCTGCAGCCCCAGAGAGAGAGAGAGCACAAACGTACAAATATAAAGTGAGAACTAAAATGCCAAGAAATAAAGACTGAGGGATAAAAACCAAAAAATACCACATAAATGAGAAGCAAGACTATGGTGAACATACACAGGGGAATGAGTAGAATAAGAAACAATACAAGATATTAGAAAACCAACCAAGGATAAAATGACAGGAACCTCAGAACTCAAAATACAACAAATTTACAAATATGAAAAAAGACCATGAGACTGAGCATCTCAGAATCCCCCATGCTCAGATCATGACAGAGCCCCCCTCTCAAGGGGTGGAATCCAGACACCCAGGGTAACATCAAAGAGGAATATCCCCACCCCCCCAAAAAAGGAGAAGAACAATAAACCACCCCGGGTGGGTTGGGGGGGGGGGACAGGCTAGGAGGGAACAACAAAAAAAACCAAAGAAACCCGCTTAGGACCCACACCAGGCAACACCCAACCACCTAAACTCCCTGGACCGGAAAGTTGGACAGTTCAGGCGGGCGGCCAGAGTCCCAGGCTCGGCAGATGGCAAGATGGAAGGAGTCAGGTGGCCTCCCGGAGAGCTCAGACCACCTGCTCCAGTGACATGGTCTGTCAGGTGGTCTTCCAGAGTTCTTTAGCCACCCGAACAGAAGGGGTGGTCCAGGGGGCAGCCGTCCAACAGGAAGAATCAGTGGTGTGAAGGAGGGAAGGGAACGGGGACCCCCGACGATGCCAGACAGAGGAGTGGGAACCACAAGACGTCAGACAGAGGAGGGGGGACCACGACAACATCGGGCAAAGGAGAGGGAACCACAACAACGTCAGGCCGAGGAAAGGGAACCACGACGGCCTTGGGCAGAGGAGAAGAGACTGCAGTGGAGTTAGGTGAGCATTGAAGGACCATGGACTGGCCTGTAGCACCCTCTGTGACCCCAGACTGGGGCATGGCAGCACCGGTGGTGGCCCAGGGCTGTAATCACTGTCACAGGGTTACCCTATGACAGTGATTACAAGCTGGGGTCAGCTGTGAGTAAAGAGAGGGGGAAAGACGGGACAGACAGTTTGACAGGAGCACCGCCCACAATAGAGCAAAAACCTGGAAGTGCCACTGACAGCCGCAGCCCCAGAGAGAGAAAGAGAGAGAGAGAGAGCACAAAAGTACAAATATAAAGCAAGAACAAAAATGCCAACAAATAAAGACTGAGGGATAAAAAACAACAAATACCAAATAAATGAGAATCAAGACTCCAGTGAACATACACAGGGGAATGAGTAGAATAAGAAACAATAGAAGATATAAGAAAACCAACCAAAGATAAAATGACAAAAACCTAAAAATTCAAAATATACCAAATATACAAATATGGAAAAAGACCATGAGACTGAGCACAGCGGAATTCCCCATGCTCAGATCATGACAAATTCACCTTAGGATCCTGACCCTGAACTATGGGTTTAGGATCAGAAGGTCAAACTTAACATTCCCTTTGCAATATTATTATAGAACAAGTAAAGCTAGGGTCACCAAGGTTGGTGCACAGGTTCAACCCGAGACGCTGACCTTTAACTATGGGTTTGGGGTCAAAAGGTCAAACGTCAAGGATAGCATTCTCTATACACTATTACTATAGAACGAGTAAAGCTAAGGTCACCAAACTTGGTACACAGGTTCACCCCATGACCCTCAATTGTGACTGTTTTGGGACTGCAACATCAAAGGTCAAGGTCAGAATGCCAAATAAACTATCTCTCAACAACAAAGCTAGGGTCACCAAACTTGTTACAGAGGTTCACCTTGGGATCCTGACCTCACACTATGGGGTCTGGGGTCAAAAGGTCAAGATTTTTCATTTTCATTTTAAAACATGGTAAATGTGATAACTCAGAAAGTAAATGATGTGAATGTTTCACATTGATACCATAGTTCTTTCTTTGAAAAATCAGGGATGAATTTGAGTTTTGGTAATCTTGACCTCAGGTCAAGCACAGAGGTCAACTCTCAAAAAATCTTGTCAATGTGATAACTTTTAAATGAAATGGCAAAGGCTTTTCATTTTGATCCCATAGTTGCATCTATGACACATCTGGGTTAATTTTGATTTTGTGCTACTTCACACAAAAAATCAGCCAACCAGTCCTCTTAATTAATGCCAAAAAAGCAAAGGGGTACCAGTGGCAGTCGCCAGTACTTTTATAGTTTGTATAAATAGTGTATTATATTGACAACTGTGTAGATTTAAAAGAAATTGGGTTTTGATGTGTGGTCAGGGATGTGCCTCTTTGTAATTTTCTTATGTAGACTGCAACATGACTCTTTTGCTGCAGGTGTAACCATAGAAATGGATGGTGGGGGTGTAGCTACTTCAAAGCTGAATCATACACTCTGTCAGGCTATGAGAGAAAAATGGACAATTCAAACTGTGAAATTAAATGTAACTCAGAGTACCACCAAATTTGCATGGGTAAAAGTAGCACTTTCTTCGTACATACACTCAAGTAAGAGTAAAGAGTATCCTACAATTATAATAGTAATGGATATGGCTGTGTTGTGAGACATGTATATGTTGGACACTGCATATGTGATTTAACCACGATGAAGGAGAGCCAGCCCCCTGCGGTGCGGAGCCACAAAGCCTGGACCCCCTGCGGAGGACAGGGGACAGAAGACTTCCTGACCACTGAGGCTCGAGAAGAGAGAAGGGGGAGTTATGTAAATAAAAGGCTAATGAATGTGAATAAAGAGATTTTGAGAGAGATGTGTGATTTCCCCCGCGAGGGAAATGGTTTGATGTCAGAATGTTTAAATGAGAGAACTTTGGTGTGTTCAGTCTCTTTGTTCGCTGCTCAAGAATGAGAGCAGATGGTGGAATGATTACTTGAATAAACTGGAATGAAAGACCATTCGGTTTCGTTATTCAAGTCTCCCCACATTGGTGACTGACGACGTTGAGAATGAACGAAGAAATTCTCAGGGTCCCGGACTCACAGCGCTCAGAGCTGGCGAGCGCAGTGGCCGTTAAGCTGCCTGATTTCTGGCAGGATAACCCACGGTCGTGGTTTCTGCAAGCAGAGTCGCAGTTCGCGCTCGCAGGAGTAACGGTGGATGACACTAAGTTCCACCATGTCATTGCTAAACTGGACAACAGCACAGCTCGGTGCGTGCAAAGCTTGGTGGAGCAGCCACCCGCGACCGACAGGTACGGCAAGCTGAAATCCACCCTCATCAAGTTTTTCACCCCCTCGGCTGAAGTGAGGGCGAGGAGGATCCTGTCTTTGCTAGACCAAGGTGGACACAGGCCGAGCGCCCTGATGGAGGAGATGATACAGCTGAGAGGGTTGGACAACGATGATTTCATTTTTCAGTTCATCTTCCTCTCCAACCTCCCGGCGCATGCGAGAAGCACGCTGGCCGGCAAAAAGTGTCACACCCTGGAGGAGTTCCGGGAGCTGGCCCAGGAGGCAGATGGGATCCTGGACGCCTGCGGCGGGCAAGCAACCACAGCAGCGACCCGAGACAGCGGGGAGCCAGAGGCGGCAGAACCAGACTGGCCGACGACGGCGGCAACACGGCCGCGACGAGGGGGGGCCAATAGCCCGGCGGCAGAGGCGCGGGCACGACACAGCGGAGGAGAAGATCTCTGCTTTTACCATCGGAGGTTCGCAGAGAAGGCACGCAGGTGTGTGCCGCCCTGCATCTTCAGGAGTTCGGGAAACGGCAAGACCGGGGGTCGCTAGCAGCTTCGACCCTCGGAGAACGCAACAAGCTGCTCTACATCACGGATGCGCGCTCCAGACGAGAGTTCCTAATCGACACCGGAGCACAAGTGAGCTTCATCACCCCAACATACGCGGACCGGGTGGCTGGACCCCACGGTAGCGGAGCTACAGCGGCAAATGGCTCGAACATCAACACCTACGGGAGAAGGACCTTGCCTTTATGCTTACATGGCCGCACATATGAATGGACTTTTGGGATAGCGGCGGTGAGTTTCAACATGTTGGGCGCGGATTTTTTGTGTTCACACAATCTGTTAGTTGATCTTGCTAATAGACGGCTGGTAAATGCACTCTCTTTTTACTCTCTCCCCTGTTCAGCTCGAGTGTCCCCGCCACCAGTACAGACCCACGTCGCTACAGCAGGTGGTAAGTTTCACACACTCCTCACCCAATTTCCAGCGCTCACTGTGCCCACTTTTTCAGCGACGGTCGCGAAGCACGGGGTGAAACACTTTATCCCCACTTCTGGTCCTCCCGTGTTTGCAAAAGCTCGGCGCTTGGATGCAGTTAAGCTCGCCATTGCACGCGAGGAGTTCGCCAGCCTGGAGAGGCTAGGCATCGTTCGTAGGTCGAAGAGCCCGTGGGCTTCGCCGCTGCACATGGTACCGAAAGCCGATGGCTCCTGGAGACCGTGCGGGGATTACCGCAGGCTAAACAACGCTACGGCGCACGATCGTTATCCCATCCCGCACATTCAGGATTTTTCGGTGCACCTGGCGGGGGCGTGCATTTTTTCAAAGATTGATCTAGTTCGCGGCTATCACCAAGTCCCGGTCCAACCGGAGGACATTCCTAAAACAGCGGTAATAACCCCGTTCGGACTTTTCGAATTTTTACGCATGCCGTTTGGTCTCAAAGGGGCAGCGCAAACATTTCAGCGGATGATGGATGCCGTGTTACGCGATCTCCCTTTCGTGTTTGTGTACCTCGACGACATTTTGGTCGCGAGTACTTCAGAGGACGAACACGAAACGCAACTCACAGCAGTTTTTAGGAGGCTGGGAGAGCACGGCTTAATAGTTAACCCAGCCAAGTGCCAGTTCGGCGTCGAGCGGATCGATTTTTTGGGTCACCGCGTCTCCCCGGAGGGAGCGGTTCCGTTACCAGAGAAAGTACGCGCGGTAGCGGATTTTCCCCGTCCACAAACGGTCAAATCACTACAGGAATTCTTGGGGATGGTGAATTTTTATAACCGATTCCTGCCCCACGCAGCTCAAATCATGCAACCGTTATATGCCGCGCTCAAAAAACAAAAACCGACCCAGGCGGTCGAATGGTCCCCGGAGCGGGAGCGCGCGTTCACAGAGGTTAAAAAAGCCTTGGCTGACGCTGCGCTCCTGGCCCACCCAGACCCTGCAGCACGTATCGCGCTGACGACAGACGCTTCAGATTTAGCCATAGGGGCCGTTATTGAGCAACAGGTAGCCGGAGTTTGGCAGCCTTTGGCTTTCTTTAGCAAATCTTTAAGCGCGGCTGAACGAAAATACAGCGCGTTTGACAGAGAACTGTTGGCGCTGCATTTGGCTATTCGTCATTTCCAGTTCTGGCTGGAAGGACGGTGCTTCACCGCTTATGTGGACCACAAGCCGCTCACATACGCCATGGCCAAAATTTCAGACCCGTGGTCCGGCAGGCAGCAGAGGCAGCTGGCCGCAATCTCGGAATTTACCACTGACATTAGGCACGTCGCGGGCAAATTCAATGTAGTAGCGGATTGTCTCTCACGCGCGTTCACGACCCCAACACGCGCAGAGGCAGAACGGGCCACCGTGACCGCGCCGCAGGAGAGCGGCACGGTGGCGCGCGCAGCCCCGGTGCACGTGGGTATAGATTACGCAGCCATGGCAGCGGACCAGGGGGCGGACGCAGACGTGCGCGCGCTCCAGTCTGGACCAACAGGGTTGAGGCTGGAGAGCAAGTGTTTACAAACCGGTATGCCCCCCCTGATCTGCGACATGTCGACGGGGCGCCCGCGTCCGGTGGTTCCGGCCACGTGGCGCCGCCGTGTTTTTGACTCGGTCCACTCACTGGCGCACCCGGGGGTGCGCGCGTCGGTGAAACTAGTGGCGGAAAAGTTTGTTTGGCCGTGCCTGCGCAAGCACGTGAAGGAATGGGCAAGAACCTGCATTTCCTGTCAACGGGCCAAAATTCACAGGCACACAAGAGCCCCGTTAGAACCGTTCCGCATTCCGGCCAGAAGGTTCGACCATGTGCACGTCGACCTTGGGGGCCCCCTACCAGCATCACAGGGGTTCACGTATCTTTTGACAATGGTGGACCGCACCACACGTTGGCCGGAAGTGGTCCCACTTGCGACGACCACGGCCGCGGAGGTGGCTCGCGTTTTTTTAACGGCTTGGGTGGCGCGCTTCGGGGTTCCGTCGGACATTACGTCCGATAGAGGACCGCAATTCATCTCTGAGCTGTGGTCAGCGATGGCCAACGGCTTAGGAGCCAAAATTCACCGCACTACGGCTTACCACCCTCAGGCCAATGGTTTATGCGAGCGTTTTCATAGGTCTTTGAAGGCAGCACTCAGAGCGTCGCTCACGGATGCAGATTGGGTGAATAAACTTCCATGGGTTTTATTAGGGTTGCGTTCTGCGCCTAAAGAGGACTTAGACGCCTCCCCAGCGGAGCTGGTATTCGCACAAACTCTGAGGCTGCCGGGCGAGTTTTTACCAGAGCACCCAGAGCCCCCACCTCTCTCGGCTCTGGGACCGTTAGTCGGCACGGGGGCAGACACGCTCCCGGGTCCGGTTCATCACGCTTTTCCATGAGTTTTCGTCCCCAAGGCTTTGAAAAATGCCGATTTCGTTTTTGTCAGGCGCGAAGCCCTAAAAGCAACGCTCAAACCACCTTACGAAGGGCCATTTCGAGTGCTGGAGGCAGGTGATAAGCAATTTGTGCTAGATTTTGGAGACAGAAAAGAGACAGTCAGTATTGACAGACTAAAACCTGCTTTTGTCATGAAGGACGTGTCTGTACCGGTCGCAGTGGCGCCTCGACGAGGCAGGCCCCCGCAGAGGGCAATTATTCACTCTCTCCCTCAGTCAACAGACCCGAAGCAGAATCGCACCGCAGACAAGGCGGGGCCAACGCACAGCAGATTCGGCAGACGACTGAAGCCCAAGCGGCGCACAGACTGAATGTTGGTGTTGATTATTCAGTAGTGAGTAAGGTGCTATTTAATTTTAGGAATTAGTCTGTTCTTCATCGTTTGGGGGGTGGTTATATGGCTGTGTTGTGAGACATGTATATGTTGGACACTGCATATGTGATTTAACCACGATGAAGGAGAGCCAGCCCCCTGCGGTGCGGAGCCACAAAGCCTGGACCCCCTGCGGAGGACAGGGGACAGAAGACTTCCTGACCACTGAGGCTCGAGAAGAGAGAAGGGGGAGTTATGTAAATAAAAGGCTAATGAATGTGAATAAAGAGATTTTGAGAGAGATGTGTGATTTCCCCCGCGAGGGAAATGGTTTGATGTCAGAATGTTTAAATGAGAGAACTTTGGTGTGTTCAGTCTCTTTGTTCGCTGCTCAAGAATGAGAGCAGATGGTGGAATGATTACTTGAATAAACTGGAATGAAAGACCATTCGGTTTCGTTATTCAAGTCTCCCCACAAAGGACTCCAAATAGAAAAACCCAGAGTTAATCAGGAAGTCTGAACACAGAAACAACACAATGCTGTTAATTGTTTAAGTACATGCCTAGTACTTACATTGAAACTCATTACTACCTACTACAACTCTGGCTCTAACAAAAATACAAACTGTGGATTTGAAGTCCATTCTAGTGTTCAGCAACTCTAACACTGGTCAGAACAATTAGAACATTTTAAGGGGTTTTGAGCCTGATAGTGGTTTAAAATATGAAATGTATTTGTTGAATTATATAAACCTTACCCGAAGCTTGTCTGTTTGTGACCATAATTTTATTAGGTTTATGTATGATTTGAAAGAAATTTCTAGGACACTAAGAGTATGTCACAACTGCATGCTACACACTTGTTTGCAATGAACTTTCTTCCATTGTTTGTTCATAGTGTGTTATTAGTATTACAGAGTGTGGCTGTGTTTTTGTACACAGGTACCCAATGCTATGCGAAGGATAATGGTCATCTAATAAACAAATAATCAATAATTTAAAAAATATGCCAAGGATTTGGTACACAATATAGTTGTGTTACCTGGCTAGCGGTTTAAAAGAGCTGATTCAAATCTAGATTGTTCGAGGTTAAAGTTGCAGTTTGTGATTTTTTTTTAAAGGTGATAATTTGACAAAGGAAACCATAATAACTATTTAATAAATATTTATTAAACAATCTGAAAGGGAAATGTAGGCCTGCCTCTCTGGCCTTTTGTTTACACTGTGGAGAGTGCAAATAACGGAGGCAGACTTACGCAGCAGACGACTTTATTCACTCTCACATCAGTCATACACAGAAAAAGCATGTATCAATACACCAGGGTCTCTGCTTTTATATCAACCGCCCATCTCACATCTGCATGACATCTCACATCACAACACATTCAACCCTTCTCCCCCCACTACTACTTCCTGCTACCTCACCATAATCTCTCTCATCTCAATACCTATTGACCATTTGCTGTGACATCACATCCTTTTGTTTACGCCGCCATATTGGACGGCAGAAGCAAGTGGACGGCGCATTCAGCAGCTGTTCAGCGGTGTACCAGATCTCGATATATTTACCTGATTTCAACCTACATCTTTGTCTTATTTTATGTTGGCACTGAATTAGACTATGGTGTTTCACTGCTGTGCCTTTGGGTGTACAAGTCGCCAGAAAAAGGGATCCAACTTGAAGTTTTACCGTTTCCCAGCTGACAAAGACAGGCGCAGGAGGTGGGTGGCAGCGCTGAAGAGGAAAGATTGGTCCCCGTCGCCTTACTTGCGGCTATGCAATCAACATTTTATATCGGGTATGTCTGATGTATCAGTGTCTGTAGATGTAATGTTATATCATTGTAAACACTGGTAAATGGGTATGTCCCTCCCTGTGTGCACCACCAAGGCCTACCATCTGTGACCTAGCACTAGACAACTGCTAGATGACAAGATAATGATCATGAATGCATGCTCCTGTTTGAAATTTAATGTGTTGATCAATATGGCTGAGTTTATTTTGCAATGAATAAAAAATTTATTAAATTTACCAAAAAAAGGAGTATTTTTACAATAATTCACATTCACCGATACAGTTAAACCTCCCACCATTGTTTATTACTTTGTACTTCAACGTACCACATAAATAGGTCTACATGGATTAAAAGAATGATATAAACATGATAAATCGTTATATTGCTTCTCAAACTGTATAAACTATATATTCTACCTACTCCATATTCCAGGTGAGAAGAGCAGTGACCCTCTTTCCCCAGATTACATACCATCAGTCTTCACCTTCACGTCTACTCCAACGAAAGACAGAAACAACGCCAGCTTCCATCGGTACATCAAAACACAAGCAAGGAAAAAAAGACAGAGAGAGAACTTGGATCGCTCACTTGCTGCCAGTGTACTCGTAGAAATGTCTTCTGGAGTTTGTTGTGCATTGATAAATGTAAATGATTCTGTTGTGCCTTTCAATTAAACTGATTTGGCGTTTAATTTTTGGTAAAAACAGAAAGTGTGAAGACAATATGACACCATCTTGCTTCATGATCACCCAGGGTTTCAGTGGGGGGTCCGACATCTTCTGGGAGTGATGTACCTGTAGTGGATAAATATTCTTAAAATTAATATGTGGATATGATGACTTTTTATCTGGATATAAGTCTTTCTTGTATAGACTGGACAATAAAATTTGTAATATATCTAATAGTGTTGGGAGTTGTTTATCCAGTATTCTATTGATACGACAAATATTTATAAATCCTTTTACAGAATATATAGATCTATAAAAATATTTAATTATTTTTTAATTAATTTAATTGAGATATTATATATGCTGCTAATAATAATAATTGAATATTTTATAAAAATTTTAATAATTTATCACTTAATAGATTCTATATAACATGACAAATCTATACAGTAGGGCCTTCACAACATAGTGGACCGTTGAAGTGATGACTGGGGATATCAGCACATTTCTCACAAGCCCAGCAACAAAATAACTATAAGCGTCCAAACTTTTGAAGGCTTTCAGAGACTCTCCAGTATACCTAGACTGTGTGTTGACCAGGTAGTTGTAGATGTCCATATAGTGTACGTCAGGTTTGGGGCAAAAATCTATGAAACTGGTGAATTTTTCAAGCAACAAGTTGTAAGGGTCCACGCCGATAACACTGATCTTTTCTGTGTACCTGTCACGATGTTTTTTATCTAGTAGTTGCGCTACATCAGACAAAGCCGGCACATCTGACTGAGCGGACGCCATGCTGAAACGCACTCACACAGCGCCCGAGTTGCCGTCCAATGTGGCGGTATCAACAAAAATCACGTGATGCGGGACGTCACTGGCAAAAGGTTAATTGTCCTTCTCTGTTTACCCTCTGCATCCAGTCTGAGATGATTAACCCAGCTTATACACCACCACCCCCCCAGAATCTCAGGCTGAGTTTCAGTCCTCACGTCCTTTTGGCTTCAGTCTCCTCCCATATCTGCTGTAACAGGGGTTTTCCGCCTCCGCGCCGCTGATGTGCCGGTGGGGGGCTCCTGGGGGTGTGTCTGTCTGCGGGTGGGCAATAGCGAGGGGGGGGGGGAACCATCAACTTGCCCGTGTGGCTTCTCTGATGAATCGTTTACCTGGGGGGTTCTCAGTGGGGGTCTTCCACGCCAAGGGGCCCGAGCCAACATCACTTGCTTGTCCGCCACCACAAAGGCGGGCTTAAGTCTGTCTATACATATTTTCTCCCTACGACCCCCCAAGTCTAACAAAAAATGTTTGTCCCCTGTTTCCAGCACTCTGAACGGGCCATCGTAGGGTGGGCGCAATGGGGGGCGGTGGGCATCGTGCCTGACAAACACGAACGCCGCGCTCTTCAAAGTTTTTGGCACAAAAGCATGTGGAAAACAGTGGTGGGCCGGGCCTAGCAGTGTGCCTGTATCTGCGCTATGCTGCAAACGCTGAGACGGACAGTTGTCCGGCACGGGATTATCTGGCAAAAATTCCCCGGGTAGCCGCAGCGGCTGAGAAAAAACAAGCCCCGCCAGGGAAGCCTCTAAATCCTCTTTTGGTGTGGAACGCAACCCCAATAAACCCCACGGCAACCGATCTACCCAATTTGTATCCGTCAGCGAAGCCCTGAGCGCTGCTTTCAGTGATCTATGGAAACACTCGCATAACCCATTGGCCTGTGGGTTGTACGTGGTTGTGCGATGAATTGCAACACCCAAGCTATGGGCCATTGCGGACCAGAGGTCGGAAACAAACTGTGGGCCCCTATCGGACGTGATGTCCGACGGGATGCCAAAGCGTGCCACCCATGTTGTCAAAAAAGCGCGCGCCACGTCCACGGACATGGTTGCCGCCAGCGGGACTGCTTCTGGCCAGCGTGTGGTGCGGTCCGCCACTGTCAGAAGGTGCGTGCACCCCTGCGATGGCGGGAGGGGGCCCACGAGGTCCACGTGAACATGGTCAAACCTCTTAGCCGGTATGCAAAACGGCTCCAAAGGAGACTTCGTGTGTCTGTGTACTTTGGCTCGTTGGCACACTACGCAGGCTGCCGCCCACTCTTTCACTTGTTTGCGCAGGCCTGGCCATACAAACTTCGCTCCCATTTTGACTGACGCGCACACTCCTGGGTGCGCCAGAGCATAAACTGACTCAAACACTCGGCAGCGCCAAGTAACTGGGACCACCGGCTGCGGGCGTCCCGTGGAGACATAGCAGATTGGGGGGGGCTGCCGTCTTGCAATACGCTGCTCTCCAGCCTTAACCCTGTCGGTCCAGACTGGAGTGCACACACGTCCACATCACCAATCTGCTCTGCGGCCATGGCTGTATAATCTATCCCTACGCAGACTGGGGCCACTACTGCGCGCGAGAGGCAGTCCGCCACCACATTCAGTTTACCTACCACATGCTGAATATCGGTCGTAAACTCCGAGATCGCGGCCAGCTGTCTCTGCTGCCGGCCCAACCATGGTTCCGAAACCTTGGCCATCACGAACATTAGCAGCTTGTGGTCCACGAACGCGTTGAAGCTGCGCCCTTCCAGCCAGAACTGGAAGTGGCGTATGGCCAGGTGGAGAGCCAGCAACTCTCTGTCGAACGTGCTGTATTTACACTCACTGTCGCGCAAAGCCCTGCTGAAAAAAGCGAGCGGCTGCCAAGAACCGGCGACGCATTGTTCCACGATGGCCCCTATGGCCACATCCGAGGCGTCAGTAGTGAGCGCTATCTGGGCCGCCGGGTCCGGGTGCGCCAACAGTGCGGCGTTTGCCAGGACTGTTTTAACCTCAGAGAATGCCTGCTCCCACTCCGGAGTCCATTCAACTCTGTCCGCCGGTTTCCGTTTCTTGAGTGCGGCGTACAATGACTGCATGAGCTGAGCTGTGTGGGGGAGGAACCGGTTACAAAAGTTAACCATCCCCAAAAACTCTTGCAGCGCCCTGACCGTCTGAGGCCGGGGAAAATTCGCCACGGCGCGCACCTTGTCGGGCAAGGGTATTGCTCCCTCTGGTGAGACGCGGTGCCCCAAAAAGTCAATCCCCGTCACGCCGAACTGGCATTTCGCCGGGTTGATTATTAACCTGTGCTCCTCCAACCTCCGGAAAACCGTCCTGAGGTGGGTTACGGGTTCGTCCTCAGACGCACTGGCCACCAGGATATCATCCAGGTAGACAAACACAAACGGCAGATCGCACAACACCACATCCATCATGCGCTGGAATGTCTGTGCCGCCCCTTTTAATCCGAAGGGCACGCGTAAAAACTCAAACAAGCCAAACGGAGTTATTACCGCTGTTTTGGGTATGTCCTCCGCACGCACTGGGACCTGGTGGTAACCGTGGACCAGGTCTATTTTAGAAAAAATGTGTGCCCCGGCGAGGTGAACAGAAAAATCCTGAATATGGGGAATCGGGTAGCGGTCGTGCACGGTGGCGTTATTCAACCTGCGGAAATCTCCGCACGGTCGCCACGATCCCTCGGCCTTAGGGACCATGTGTAGTGGGGATGCCCATGGGCTGTTTGAGCGCCTGATGATGCCCAACCTTTCCAAGTTGGCAAACTCCTCGCGTGCTATGGCCAGTTTAGCTGCACCCAGGCGCTGAGGTCGTGCGAAAACGGGCGGCCTGTGGAGAGCGTGAAAAGATGAGGCTGAGTTTATTTCTCAAATCAGATTTATTCACTTGTCTCCAACATCCTCCAAACAGAAAAAGAGGAAACATCCCCCCATGTCTGTCCCTCTTATACTTAGGACATCAAAGCACAGAGTCACATTGTCTTTTAATCCCAAGACACAATACTTCTTCCAGGTCTTCTCCCCCCCACCTAAAGTCACTGGTGGTCAGGAAATCCCTCAAGGTCCTTTCTTTGCATAACAAAGGTCACATTTCGCGTTTTCCTGTTATCTCCCGGAGACTCCGTCCTATTGTTCATTCTGAGCCGTGAAGCAACAGTAATATACAGTACATATGAAGTCTATGAAACCCCTTATGTGTCCCACATGACCCCCCCCCCCAAACGTCTAAGATGGAACAATATAACAGTCTGCATATCATGATAAAATCACAACATCAGTCCACATGCTGCTTGGGCTTCAATCTTCTTCCGAACCTGCTGTAAGCGGGCTTTACCTCTCCCGCGGCGCCATCCTGCTGTGGAGCTGCTATCTGGGGGTGAGAACTGTTAGTCAATCCCTGTGGGAGCTCTGGGGAATGCTCCCTAGGGGGTCTGCCGCGCCGAGGAGCCCTCGCCAACTGCACAGCTTCGTCAGCCATCACAAAAGCGGGTTTGAGCCTGTTTATGCCAATCATTTCCTTTCTGCCCCCCAAATCTAGCAAAAAGTGCTTATCTCCTGGTTCCAGCACTCTAAACGGTCCATCATAAGGTGGTCGCAAGGTTGGGCGATGGGCATCATGTCTGACAAAAACAAACTCCACATTTTTTAAAGCCTTAGGCACAAAAACGCGCGGAAAACTGTGATGAACGGGGCCAGGAAGCGTGCTCGATCCTGTGTCGCTCTGCAACCGCTGAGCAGGGGAGCACTCTGGCGCGGGATTATCTGGGAGAAACTCCCCGGGCAGCCGGAGTGGCTGTGCAAAAACTAATTCCGCTGGGGAGGCTTTTAAATCCTCTTTAGGTGCAGAACGCAACCCCAACAAAACCCATGGTAGCCTGTCCACCCAATTTTCATCAGTAAGCGACGCTCTGAGGGCTGCTTTCAATGACCTATAGAAACGTTCGCATAAACCATTAGCCTGCGGGTTATACGCGGTAGTGCAGTGGATCGTTACCCCCAGGCTGCAGGCCATCGCTGACCAGAACTCGGAAACGAATTGAGGACCTCTGTCGGACGTAATGTCCGACGGAACTCCAAAACGCGCCACCCAAGCTGTTAAAAACGCGCGTGCCACCTCTTCAGCTGTGGTTGATGCCAGTGGGACCACTTCTGGCCAACGCGTGGTGCAGTCCACCATTGTCAGAAGGTGTGTGTACCCCTGTGACGGCGGGAGGGGGCCTACGAGGTCGACATGCACATGATCGAACTTCTTAGCCGGGATGTGAAACGGCTCCAAGGGGGCTCTAGAGTGTTGGTGTATTTTGGCTCGCTGGCAGGCCATGCAGGTTGCTGCCCACTCCTTAACTTGCTTGCGCAGGCTCGGCCATACGAATTTCTCTCCTACCATTTTGACCGACGCGCGCACCCCTGGGTGCGCCAAAGAATGAATCGAGTCAAAAACGCGGCGGCGCCAGGCGGCCGGCGCCACCGGACGCGGTCGTCCCGTGGAGACATCGCAGATTAGGGGGGGCATACCCCCTTGCAGCACCCTGTTCTCCAGCCTTAACCCTGTTGGTCCAGACTGCAGCGCGCACACGTCTGCGTCGCTAACCTGATCTGCGGCCATAGCTGCATAATCTATCCCCACGCGGACCGGGGCTGCGCGCACCTCCGCGCCGCTAGCCTGCTCCGCGGCCATGGCTGCATAATCTACCCTTACGCGGACTGGCGTAGTTACGGCGCGCGAGAGACAGTCTGCCACTACATTTAGTTTACCCGCTACGTGTTGAATATTGGTAGTAAACTCGGAGATTGCAGCCAGCTGCCTCTGCTGCCGGCCTAACCACGGTTCTGAAACCTTGGCCATCGCGAAAGTCAGTGGCTTGTGGTCGACGAACGCAGTGAAACGGCATCCTTCCAGCCAGAACTGGAAGTGACGAATGGCCAAGTGGAGCGCTAACAACTCCCTGTCGAACGCGCTGTATTTTCGCTCGGTATCGCACAAAGTCCTGCTGAAGAAAGTGAGCGGCTGCCAAGCCCCGGCAACCTGCTGCTCCACGACCGCCCCTATGGCCACATCTGATGCGTCAGTAGTGAGCGCTATGCGAGCCGTTGGGTCTGGGTGTGCTAACAACGCAGCGTTTGCCAAGGCTGTTTTGACCTCCGAGAATGCGCGCTCCCGCTCCGGAGACCATTCGATTTTATTTGTGGGTTTTTGTTTTTTAAGCGTGGCATACAGTGGGTGCATGAGCTGCGCTGCGCGGGGGAGGAAATGGTTATAAAAATTTACCATTCCCAAAAACTCCTGTAATGCTTTGACCGTTTGTGGCTGGGGAAAATTTGTTACTGCGCGCACTTTGTCCGGCAGAAGAACCACTCCTTCTGGAGAGACGCAGTGCCCCAAAAAATCAATCTGCGTCACCTTGAACTGACACTTCGCTGGGTTGATTATTAACCCGTGCTCTCCCAACCTCCGGAAAACTGCCGTGAGGTGGTTTTCGTGTTCCTCTTTGGACGCGCTGGCTACCAAAATGTCGTCCAGGTAGATGAACACGAAGGGGAGATCGCGCAACACGGCGTCCATCATGCGTTGGAACGTCTGCGCAGCGCCTTTAAGCCCAAACGGCATGCGCAAAAACTCGAAAAGGCCAAACGGAGTTATTACCGCTGTTTTGGGGATGTCCTCAGCGCGTACTGGGACTTGATGGTACCCGCGGACCAAGTCTATCTTAGAAAAAAAGCGCACCCCTGCCAGATGAACGGAAAAATCTTGGATATGCGGGATTGGGTAGCGGTCGTGTGCCGTAGCGTTGTTTAACCTGCGGAAATCTCCGCAAGGACGCCACGAGCCATCAGCTTTAGGGACCATGTGCAGCGGGGAAGCCCAAGGGCTTTTCGAACGTCTGATGATGCCCAACTTTTCAAGGTTGGCAAACTCCTCGCGCGCTATGGTCAGTTTAGCTGCATCCAAGCGCCGAGCTTTTGCAAAAATGGGAGGACTGGTGGTAGTAATAAAATGTTTCACCCCGTGTTTAGCGACGGCCGCTGAAAATGTGGGAACCGTGAGTGCTGGAAACTGAGTGAGGAGTGTGTGGAACCTACCGCTTGCCGTTGCGACGTTGGCTTGTGCTGTGGGCGGGGTCACTCGGGCTGCACAGGGAATAGAGTAAAAAGAAAGTGCATTAACCAGGCGCCTATTAGCAAGATCAACCAACAACCCATGCGAGCACAGAAAATCAGCCCCGAACATGTTGAAGCTCACCGCGGCTATAACAAAAGTCCACTCAAATGTGCGGCCGTGTAGGGACAGAAGCAGAGTCCTCTCCCCGAAGGTCTTAATCCTCGAGCCGTTCGCTGCTGACGCTCCGTGACTCCCGGGGCCTGCCAGCCGGTCTGCATAGGTTGGCATGATGAAACTCACTTGGGAGCCTGTGTCCACGAGGAATTGCTTCCCCGAACGTGCGTCCGTCAAGTAGAGCAGCTTGTTCTGTTCTCCGAGGGCCGCGGCTGCTACCGACCCCCGGCTCTGGCGTTTCCCGAGCTCTTGAACTGGCACGGTGGTACACACCTGCGTGCCCTCTCTGCAAAGCGGCGATGGTAGAAACAGAGGTCGTCTCCTCCGCGATGTTTGGCCTTCACCGCCGCCATTGTCGGTGGGTCTGCTGCCGCCACCTCTGGCCCCCTGCCATCTCCGGCCCTCGCGTCGAATCCTGTCGCTGCTGCGGTGGCCGCGCGCTGTCTGCTGGCGTTGAGAATCCGCTGTGCCTCCTGGGCCAGCGCGCGGAAGTCCCGCTGGGTCAACAACGGTGAACCGGCCAGGGTCGCTCTCGTGGCTGACGGTAGGGTTCTCAGGAAAATGTGGGTGAAGAGGAAGTCGTCGTCGTCTGAGCCCCTCAGCCTCAGCATGTCCTCCATCAGGTCGACGGGTGTGCTATCTGACTGAGGGAGTGAAACGCTGGATGAGCGCAGCCTTCAACCCGCCATATTTGTCGTCGGCCAGTGGGCGCTGCACCAGGCTCTGCACATGTCGAGTCGTGTGGTTGTCGAGCTTGGCAATAACGTGGTAGAATTTCGTGTCATCTGCCGTTATTCCCTGGAGAGCGAACTGAGCTTCGGCCAAGAGGAACCAGGAACACGGGTTGTCCTGCCAGAAATCTGGTAGCTTGACTGAGACTGCGTTCGCCTGGCTGGTTCCTGGCGAGTCCGGCTCAGGGGAATTTCTTCTGCTCATGATACGTCTTAAGGTCACCAGTGTGGAGAGCGTGAAAAGATGAGGCTGTGTTTATTTCTCAAATCAGATTTATTCACTTGTCTCCAACATCCTCCAAACAGAAAAAGAGGAAACATCCCCCCATGTCTGTCCCTCTTATACCTAGGACATCAAAGCACAGAGTCACATTGTCTTTTAATCCCAAGACACAATACTTCTTCTTCCAGGTCTTCTCCCCCCCACCTAAAGTCACTGGTGGTCAGGAAATCCCTCAAGGTCCTTTCTTTGCATAACAAAGGTCACATTTCGCGTTCTCTTGTTATCTCCCGGAGACTCCGTCCTATTGTTCATTCTGAGACGTGAAGCAACAGTAATATGTATATGAAGTCTATGAAACCCCTTATGTGTCCCACAGGCCCAGTGTTGGTGATAAAGTGTTCCACCCCGTGTTTAGTGATGGCCGCCGAAAACGTTGGGACCATGAGTGTGGGAACTGAGTGAGCAGTGTGTGGAACTTAACGCCTGGAGCTGTGACGTTGGCTTGTGTTATTGGCCCGGCCCCTCGAGCTGTACAGGGAAGAAAATCAAAAGACATTGCATTAACCAGGCGCCTGTTAGCAACATCGACTAGCAACCTGTGTGCGCACAGAAAATCAGCTCCCAGGACTGGGAAACTCAGTGCCGCTATGACAAAAGTCCACTCGTACATACAGCCGTGTAGAGATAAAGTCAGTGTTCTCTCAACAAAAGTCTTAATGTCCAAGCCGTTTATGGCTAACAGCTGTGGGCCGCTAGCTCCCGCTAGCCGGTCGGTGTAGGGCGGCAGGATGAGGCTCTTTTGGGAGCCGATGTCTACGAGGAATCGTCCCGAGCACGAGTCCGTCACTTAGAGCAGCTTGTTCTCTTCACCGGCGGTCGCAGCTGCTACTGACTGCCGGCCTTGGCGTTTCTCGAACGCTTGAATTGGCACGGTGGCACACATCTGCGTGCGTTCTCTCCAAAGCAGCGGTGGTAGAAGCAGAGCGTGTCTCTCTGGCGCTTCCTGGCCCCCGCTGCCGCTACCGTCGCCGACTCCTCGTCTCCGCTGGTCATCTTGCTGGGTTCCAACGCCGCCGCGTTCACTGTGAGGGCTCTGGTGGTGAGGATGATCCGATCTGCCTCCTGGGCTAGCGCACGGTAGTCACGCGCGGCCAGCAACTGCGAATTGGCAAGAACCGCTCTTGCCTCTGTTGGGAGGTTCCGGAGGAAAAGGTGGGCAAACAGAAAATGCCCGTCATCCGTGCCCATCAACACCAACATCTTCTCCATCAGTTCGACCGCCGACCCATCTTCTAACTCGGAGCGCCTCAGGAGCCTCTCTGCTCTCTCACAGTCCGAGAGCGTGTAGCGCCGGGTAAGCGCGGCCTTGAGAGCCCCGTATTTGTCGTGGGCTGGAGGCTGTTGGAGCAGGCTTGCTACTTGCTGAGACGTGCGAGCGTCCAGCGCTGCGACCACATAGTAATATCTGGTGTCGTCTGCCGTTATTCCCCGGAGGGCGAACTGAGCCTCTGTGTGGTGGAACCAAGACCGCAGGTCGTGCAGCCAAAAGTCCGGTAGTTTGACCGAAACAGCACATGCATTGCTGGGGGTTCCCGTCCGGGCCGTCTTTGGGATGCTTGCCGCATTGCTGGGGCTTCCCGTCCAGGCCAACTCCGGGGTTCTTGCCTCGTGTTCCATAATTCGTCAAGGGGTCACCAGTGTGGAGAGTGCAAATAACGGAGGCAGACTTATGCAGCAGACAACTTTATTCACTCTCACATCAGTCATACACAGAAAAAGCATACAGTATATCAATACACCAGGGTCTCTCCTTTTATATCAACCGCCCATCTCACATCTGCATGACATCTCGCATCACAATACATTCAACCCTTCTCCCCCCACTACTTCTTTCTGCTACCTCACCATAATCTCTCTCATCTCAATACCTATTGTCCTTCTCTGTTACCCTCTGCATCCAGTCTGAGATGATTAATCCAGGTTCTACAACACGAGATAGAAAGTCATGAGCCTATAATATGTAAAGTCTCATACAGTATGTGGTGGCTGCAGCCATTCAACCCTTAGACCAGACATCTTTTCAAATTGGAGCAAAGCCGATTTCATTGGTTAAAAAAAAAAAAAAAACTGAAAGATGCTTTGGGCTGGGCAATATGGGCCTTGAACCATATAATTAGACTATCCTGATTTATGACATTTTTCATATGGTTTTAACTTAATTTTATTCGCTGAACATCTGTGAGAATTTTCATTTATTATGCATCAGTGAAACTGAGGCATATAGTAATTGCTTAGTGCATCTGTTTGTGACTGTATGTAGCTTGCCGTCTGTGTCTGTCTGTCCGCCTCTCTGTTTCAGCTCGCCCGGTCAAAATTAAGTGGAACTAAAGGCTTGTATCATTGTATTACTGTATTTTCTCAACTTTTAATTTGCCAGAATTTCAAAATAACACTTTTTGAAATAAACACAAATTTGACTCACAATTTCTGTCAATGCCGCAGCAAAAAAAATGTATTGTAATAACTATCCCGGGCCAGTAGACATTGGAGTGCCACCTTTTAACAGCTGCCCATGCTACTATGCCACAGGCACCGAGGCACAGTACCATGGTGCTTTTTATTTATCCACAGAAATGTGAAGCTTATAAACTGCACTTAATTAGTGTTTTTCTTGCTGAACAAAGCAGGCTTACCCAATGAGGTAGATATATTTTGTTGTTTCTCAACACATAAAAACAGCATCAAGGTTGAGTACCCAGATATGCTAACAGCAAAAACAAGTATAAATGGGCTTTGTTTGTTTGGGTTTTTTTTTTTTTTTTGAAAGAGCAATGATATCAAGTACTGGAATTACTTGAGGAGCTGCTTACTCAAGTTTGGTCAAGGTAAACTGGCTGTTTATGTGGATTTCATTGACCTGCAGTCGAGTTGTCGCAGATGTTCTACTTCTGATTCCGAGTCCTTTGTCTCATGGTGGCATGCCAGGGGCAAGCGGCTGGTGTGTTGTGTGGGCTGAAGAACAAAGCATTCTCCCCAAGCTATGCATAGTACCTGGGGAGGATTTCTTTAATGAGAGAGTAGTGATGCATTCAAACTGTTTCTTGCTGTGGTGGCTGTACAGATTGTGCAGGTAATGTTCTAAATATGTTGGACAATGACTTTATTCTTGCATGTTGCTAAAAGTTTCGCAATAAGTCAACTGGCACCAAAGGTTCACTGCTAGTATGTGGTGCTCAGAAACAGAGTACATCAAGCGTCAGGGTTTTATGGTGCATTCCTATTCTTTTCATGGTCTGTCACCATCAGATATCCCTGACCTCCTGTCAGTTTTTAACATCCCAAAAAGAGCAACCCTGAAACCAAGATGGATGCCCCCAGAAAAGCTAGCCATTAGCTGGCTTTAGTGCTTGTGGTTGCAGAATGCCAACATATACAGAGGTAATCTGAGGAACGTCTCTTCAAAAATGGTGAAGAAGAAGTCAAACATCTGACATACAGTGGGGCAAAAAAGTATTTAGTCAGCCACCAATTGTGCACGTTCTCCCACTTAAAAGATGAGAGAGGTCTCCAATTTTCATCATAGGTATACCTCAACTATGAGAGACAAAATGAGAAAAAAAAATCCAGAAAATCAAATTGAAGGATTTTTAATGAATTAATTGGTAAATTCCTCAGTAAAATAAGTATTTGGTCACCTACAAACAAGCAAGATTTCTGGCTCTCACAGGCCTGTAACTTTTTCTTTAAGAGGCTCCTCTGTCCTCCACTCGTTACCTGTATTAATGGCACCTGTTTGAACTCATTATCAGTATAAAAGACACCTGTCCACAACCTCAAACAGTCAGACTCCAAACTCCACTATGGCCAAGACCAAAGAGCTGTCAAAGGACACCAGAAACAAAATTGTAGACCTGCACCAGGCTGGGAAGACTGAATCTGCAATAGGTAAGCAGCTTGGTGTGAAGAAATCAACTGTGGGAGCAATTATTAGAAAATGGAAGACATACAAGACCAATGATAATCTCCCTCGAACTGGGGCTCCACGCAAGATCTCACCCCGTGGGGTCAAAATTATCACGAGAACGGTGAGCAAAAATCCCAGAACCACATGGGGGGACCTAGTGAATGACCTGCAGAGAGCTGGGACCAAAGTAACAAAGGCTACATCAGAAACACACTACGCTGCCAGGGACTCAAATCCTGCAGTGCCAGACGTGTCCCCCTGCTTAAGCCAGTACATGTCCAGGCCCGTCTGAAGTTTGCTAGAGAGCATTTGGATGATCCAGAAGAGGACTAGGAGAATGTCATATGGTCAGATGAAACCAAAATAGAACTTTTTGGTAAAAACTCAACTTGTCGTGTTTGGAGGAGAAAGAACACCATACCTACTGTGAAGCATGGGGGTGGAAACATCATACTTTGGGGCTGTTTTTCTGCAAAGGGAACAGGACGACTGATCTGTGTAAAGGAAAGAATGAATGGGGCCACGTATCGTGAGATTTTGAGTGAAAACCTCCTTCCACCAGCAAGGGCATCGAAGATGAAACATGGCTGGGTCTTTCAGCAAGACAATGATCCCAAACACACCGCCCGGGCAACGAAGGAGTGGCTTCGTAAGAAGCATCTCAAGGTCCTGGAGTGGCCTAGCCAGTCTCCAGATCTCAACCCCATAGAAAATCTTTGGAGGGAGTTGAAAGTCTGTGTTGCCCAGCGACAGCCCCAAAACATCACTGCTCTAGAGGAGATCTGCATGGAGGAATGGGCCAAAATACCAGCAACAGTGTGTGAAAACCTTGTGAAAACTTACAGAAAACGTTTGATCTCTGTCACTGCCAACAAAGGGTATATAACAAAGTATTGGGATGAACTTTTGTTTTTGACCAAATACTTATTTTACCGAGGAATTTGCCAATTAATTCATTAAAAATACTTCAATGTGATTTTCTGGATTTTTTTTTTCATATTTTGTCTCTCATAGTTGAGGTATACCTATGATGAAAATTGGAGACCTCTCTCATCTTTTAAGTGGGAGAACTTGCACAATTGGTGGCTGACTAAATACTTTTTTACCCCACTGTACGTATGTTTGACATGTATTTATCTGTGTATCTGCATTTGACTGCATTAGTTACTTTAGACCAACGGTGGGGGGATTCTGACAGTTGGAATGCCACAACATAACCTCGAATTACAAGAGGTTCACTCTACCTCAGCACAAAAAAAATCTGACGTAATGGCCTGATAAGCATACCCCAATTTGCACTGCTCTCAGGTTTAGGAATGCACCATTACTGGTCCAAAGGAAATGAAGCCACAATACCAGTATAAAAGCTGACAAAAACTATGCATGGCATGTGTGCTGGAAGCCTTTTCACAAGTGTGCACATGTAGAGACAACCAAAAGAACAATCATAATCTGCCACTTTAATGTCAATGCACCAGTATTTAACAGGCAAGTTATCCTATTCTGAGCAATGACAAATAACTTTAAGATCTTATTTAGATCAGAGGTCTCCAACCTGCAGTTCCAGAGCCACATCTCCAGTTGTTGCTCATAACCACCAGCTCTGTGTGGCTGATAAAAAAAGAAGTAAATCACAAAAACAAGTCACACATTTTCATTTATTTAATTGGTCAACATTAGCTATCGCTCCTACAGGGTCCTTTTTGTGCAGCAGAAAATGTCCCTGGACCTGAGCGGCACTGATCTCAGAGTGGGCAGCCAGCGCTCGCTCAGCAAAACTCTCCCCTTCAGAGGCATGCTGGCCTGGGTAAAACCGGCTGAACATCTGGGCCAGCTGCCAGTGTGTGCAGTGACCGATGTACTGCTTCATGTCCACTCGGCCGGGCCGGATGAGTGCCGGGTCTAACCTGTGTGAAAAAATTAAGAGGTGAGACTGGGTGGGAAGTACATGTGTGCGTTTGTCCATGCAACTGTGTGTAAGTATATAAATGTATGTAAAGCTGTTGTGGTCTGCATCATAGTAAAGTACAGCTATGGTGGAGGGTCCGCGGTTACACCTGAGCTACAGCGTTGTTTGGACACACAAGTATAAATCGGGCCTTCACATAATGTGACTAAACAACTAAAACTGAAGAAATTTATTAGGACACTCCCATATTTATTCCCACTTAAAATGGCTAAAAAAGATAAAAATATTAGGATATCCATATATGAAAATTTCTTCATAAAGAACTGAATATTTAATGGGGTGCCCTAATTTTTTCACATGACTGCAAGTCTTGGCAGAGGTATGAGCTCTCTGATCATGTTCTAGTTATTGAAAGTAAAGATGATGTTGGTATAATGAATTTCAAAAAATTACACCCTTTTGTAGTGTAGCTATTTGTAATATAATGTGAGGCACAGGGTGGTGGCTCCGCCTTCCGGTCACACCACCACCTATGACTACAAAAGGGCTGCAGGCAGAAGGGGCGGTCTCTTTTGGCCATCCTCTGCCTGGCGACTGTGTGGGTTGCTCCTGTGTCCTCCTTTAATAAACGTACGTTTGGTTCGCCTCGTCCTTGGCTCCATACACAGACATAACATTTTGGAGGAGGATAAAAAAGGATTAGGAAGGTATGGAAGCATGTGGGTCTAGGGTTCGGCTGTTTCTGGAGCTCCCGGGCGGGCCACCTGTGCCCTGGCCGAGGCAGTGCGCGGTCTTCCTGGCTTACATGGTGGTGCTGAACCCGGGGAGAATGGACAGGCTGAGGGTAAGTACGTTGTTGGTATGCAATTTGGGAACTGGAGGCCAGCGGATACTGAGCAGGCTTGGCAGCTCGGACAGCTCTGAGGACGTGGCCGAGCTGATGGCACGCAATTTTCATGCCCTGCACGATGTCAACATCCGGAGGAGTGGGTTTTGACAGTGCTGTCAACAGCTGGAGTTCCCCGTGACCACACAAGTAGCGGACCCGGACAGCGATGGGAGCGTGGAAGAAGACACGGGAGATGCCAATGCTGTGGATTTGAGGTCTGCCCCGAGTAAGCCCATGAATATGGGCTGTGGGTCGGTGAAGTACCGCCTCAAGGCCAGAGACTGTCCGGCATGAGCGAGGCACTGCAGCAAGTGTGGTTGCCTGCATCATTTTGCCAGGGTATGCCGCATGTTCGAGCAAGTAAGTCCGCAGTATGAACTGGACCCTCCCACCCCGACGGTTGTCCACACTGTGTCCCCGAGCACCAGTGGTTACATGTTCTATGCGGTGGAGTTGGATGGTGTGGAGGTGCCATTGCTGATCAACATGGGAGCGGTGGGTTCCCTGCTGAATTGGACGACTGATAGAAAAATTCCATATTATCTACATTATTATTGATATTAATAATGTATTATTATATTTGAGAAGTATCATACCTTTCATATGCCATGTTTAATGTTTATATGTGCATTCCATATAGGATAAATTCATATAGTCTTAGCATGTTTCTGTGAGCAATTTCAGAGAGTTCAGACTGAAGATCAGTACTGGGTCAGTACATGCGTAAGGAATGATCTAAGCCGCTTTTTATAATCTCTCTGACATGTCCTGTTTCGGGTCACAGGAACTCCTCAGCTTATATAGATTAGTGTCTTATGAACGTTCTGTTAGATTTACATTCTCGTCTCCAGAGTGTCTGTGACGTCTGCCTGGATAAGCTTTGATTATCAGGACTGTCCCGTTCTGTCCCTTCCCTTATCCTCATCCTCCCTCTCTTTTCTCCTACCTATATATATCAGACTTAGAAGAATGGATCCTTTAGAGATTCTAGGTGTGTCTGAATGCCATGCTTTGTAACCTCTCCCCCAAAGTGGCCATTGGGGTGACTCCTTATATTTTTGTAATAAATGTACATAAATCCAACTTTCTGCCTGATTTTTGACTTTGAATAATTTAAGCTCAAAATTATTCCAACAACGACTGTAGGACGATTTCTCTCGCACTACAGGATTGGAGGTGACCCAGCACCGCTTTGTGGATAAGGAGAAGGATGGCTGGCCACGGTGGGAATGCTGAGACAGACGGCCCAGTACAAATCAGCAGAGGTGTCTGACCTGGAGTTCACCGTCACGGCCCGGGGTGACAACATAATGGGCTGCCACCTTTTTTATGGTTTGGGCTTCAACATTAAATGTGGTACTGGAGAGGAGTGGTCGGGCTATGGACTGTGGGACCAACCGACTCTGAGTGGAAGACGATGCAGTATGGGATGAAGAACTGCCTGGCACCCAGGAAAGGACCAGTATCGCTCAGGGCCATCGCAGGAGGGTCCCTGTGCCGAAGCCCAGGTCGCCCGGGACGAGGGTACTGGGCGGCACGGTGGGATGCCTGCAACGGCAGGCGATGCCGAGGAGCTGGTTCCATTTGTTCCCGGAGCTCGGCTGAGGTGGGCCGGTGAACAGGGAGCCACGATGGCGATGGCTGCGGCGGATTCAAAAGAGGTCGGGGCCAGACCGGTAGGCACAGCGATGCAACGTGCCACGCAAAGACCCTGTGAGCTGAGCAAAACCCCTCTGGGAGTCACGGACTGGATTCGGGAGAAGGGATGACCATGGGAGGTACTGGCCGGTCGGCGGTTGGAGAAGCACTAGGGACGGTTATGCATCGTGGCCAGACAAGAGGACGCTCATCTCCAGCTGCCAGACGGTTCGTGGGGGCACCCGAACGAGCTGCGGCGTGCCAGGGAGGGGGACTGAGGGATGTGGGCCTGGACAAGCGGAGCAGCTGGTGGTGATGAAGAAGAGGCACACCAGTACTGAGCCAACCTGCTGCGACTCGGGAGGCTTGATGCCTCCAGGAGCGGACTGATGACAGGGCAGTCCAGGTGGCCCATGGACTTGTCTTCTCCGGCTGTATGTACATAGGTTGATTATGGTGCATGTGTGTGGAATGTTTTATTATGTGTGTATAAGTTGATCATTATGCTTGTGCTCAGAATGATTTGTTGTTTATACATGTACAGTGGGGCAAAAAAGTATTTAGTCAGCCACCAACTGTGCAAGTTCTCCCACTTAAAAGATAAGAGAGGTCTCCAATTTTCATCATAGGTATACCTCAGCTATGAGAGACAAAATAAGAAAAAAAAATCCAGAAAATCACACTGAAGGATTTTTAATGAATTAATTGGTAAATTCCTCGGTAAAATAATTATTTGGTCAATAACAAAAGTTCATCTCAATACTTTGTTATATACCCTTTGTTGGCAATGACCGAGGTCAAACGTTTTCTGTAAGTTTTCACAAGGTTTTCACACACTGTTGCTGGTATTTTGGCCCATTCCTCCATGCAGATCTCCTCTAGAGCAGTGATGTTTTGGGGCTGTCGCTGGGCAACACAGACTTTCAACTCTCTCCAAAGATTTTCTATGGGGTTGAGATCTGGAGACTGGCTAGGCCACTCCAGGACCTTGAAATGCTTCTTACGAAGCCACTCCTTCGTTGCCCGGGCGGTGTGTTTGGGATCATTGTCTTGCTGAAAGACCCAGCCATGTTTCATCTTCAATGCCCTTGCTGGTGGAAGGAGGTTTTCACTCAAAATCTCACAATGCGTGGCCCCATTCATTCTTTCCTTTACACAGATCAGTCGTCCTGTTCCCTTTGCAGAAAAACAGCCCCAAAGTATGATGTTTCCACCCCCATGCTTCACAGTAGGTATGGTGTTCTTTCTCCTCCAAACACGACAAGTTGAGTTTTTACCAAAAAGTTCTATTTTGGTTTCATCTGACCATATGACATTCTCCCAGTCCTCTTCTGGATCATCCAAATGCTCTCTAGCAAACTTCAGACGGGCCTGGACATGTACTGGATTAAGCAGGGGGACACGTCTGGCACTGCAGGATTTGAGTCCCTGGCAGCGTAGCGTGTTTCTGATGTAGCCTTTGTTACTTTGGTCCCAGCTCTCTGCAGGTCATTCACTAGGTCCCCCCATGTGGTTCTGGGATTTTTGCTCACCGTTCTCGTGATCATTTTGACCCCACGGGGTGAGATCTTGCGTGGAGCCCCAGATCGAGAGAGATTATCAGTGGTCTTGTATGTCTTCCATTTTCTAATAATTGCTCCCACAGTTGATTTCTTCACACCAAGCTGCTTACCTATTGCAGATTCAGTCTTCCCAGCCTGGTGCAGGTCTACAATTTTGTTTCTGGTGTCCTTTGACAGCTCTTTGGTCTTGGCCATAGTGGAGTTTGGAGTCTGACTGTTTGAGGTTGTGGACAGGTGTCTTTCATACTGATAACGAGTTCAAACAGGTGCCATTAACACAGGTAACGAGTGGAGGACAGAGGAGCCTCTTAAAGAAGAAGTTACAGGTCTGTGAGAGCCAGAAATCTTGCTTGTTTGTAGGTGACCAAATACTTATTTTACTGAGGAATTTACCAATTAATTCATTAAAAATCCTTCAATGTGATTTTCTGGATTTTTTTTTCTCATTTTGTCTCTCATAGTTGAGGTATACCTATGATGAAAATTGGAGACCTCTCTCATCTTTTAAGTGGGAGAACTTGCACAATTGGTGGCTGACTAAATACTTTTTTTTACCCCACTGTAGTTCTAGGGGATTATTTTGTGTATTTTATTTTAGTCGAGGAACATGGCGGCCATTTTAATTTGCAGATGGACTTTTGTTTTAGTATAAGCGGCAGAATAATCCGCTTTGCCATGTGGGGTGGGACGACAGTCCACCTGTCCCCCCTAGTTTAGTTGTTTTAGTATGAATGTGTTAGGCCACTTATGTTGTTTGTCATCTTAGTGCGTGATTCAGGTCCTAAATTGGGGTGGGTCTGAATTGTGTGTATGTTTTGGACTTCTGTGTGTGTGTGGGGGTGGTGGTGTAATGTAGTTACTTATAATATAATGTGAGGCACCGGGTGGTGGCTCCACCTTCCGGTCATGCCACCATCTGTGACTATAAAAGGGCTGCAGGCAGGAGGGGCAGTCTCTTTTGGCCATCCTCTGCCTGGCGGCTGTGTGGGTTGCACCTGTGCCCTCCTTTAATAAACGTACATTCGGTTCGACACTTGGCCTCGTTCTTGGCTCCATACACAGACATAACATCTTCCAGTAGTACCTCTCAATGAAGTTGGTGGTCATGAACACTATCCTGGCCTCAGATGAAGCCACTCCATCCAGAGAATTCAGCAACCCGCTGAATGTCAGCCGTCCCATTCCCTGATAGGCCAGAGGGTCTGAGAGACAGGAAAACATTACCCTAAGCTTAAAATCCAAGCTCACTGAAACCCCAAACAGTTGAGCGGAGCAACTCACTCTCAGTGGGGAGCAGCTCCCGGCTGACGAAGGCGGCGTCCACATCCTCCAGAAGGATGATGCTCTGCTGCGGCGCCACACTCAGGAGGTGGTTCAGGCGGTCGTCAGACAGCGATCGGTCGCTCAGACTCATCAGGCAGATGCTGTAACCCAGCTCGCCTGCTAGAGCCGTGCTGAAATACAGACAGATAAGTTGTAAACAAGGATCCAAGGAGTACAGAAAAAGCAGAAAATCTTAATTTAAAAATCACTCACATGAAACTGCTTTTCCCACATCCTGGTGGACCGTAGAGGAGATATCCTCTTCTGTAGGGAATACCTGCACCCACACAATCACTGTAATCAATCAATATTTCAGCCTATATGGTCCAGGGTACACAATTTTTTATAAATTAATACAGATAAGCAAAACAAATAAATATACATAATAAAAACCCGTGGGGGGGAGAATTATGAAAAAATGGCTAAAAAGCACTCAGTTCATCAAATTTTCATAGTCTATCAATTCTAAAAAAATGATAAAAGCTTTAGTTTGGAATTCATATTTAAACATCATACACTTACTGATAAACTGAACCCACCACCACCATATTAAAGTAATAAATGAACAAGCTACTTCTTTGTTTTACCCAATGTACTGATAAAATGAAACGAGCTTTTGGGAATGAAAAGTGAAACTACTGTTTGAAATCTGTTTGCACTGCTTCTAAAATGTGAGAAAGAGACTGTGACACTCCTGGGAATTATGGTCTTATAAATTTGCAACCTTTCTCACATTCTAAACCAGCTTACTTTTTTTTTGTAAATTTGCCTTTTGTTTGCATGTTTGCAACATTTTTCTCATCAAATTCTGACTCTTACTGAAATTTATAACTTTTTGCCAGTAATTTTTGATTTTTTTTTTCTTGCACATTTGGAACTTATTTTTCCCTGTAAATTTCAAAACTTTCTTCTGCTATATTTGTTTTTTGCTGTTGTTGTAAATTTGTGATTTTTTTTATCTTAAATTTGCAACTTTCCTTGTAAACCTACAACTTTTTACTTTTTGTCATTAATTTGCTACTTTCCCCATTATTTTAAAGAAATTAAATTTGAAACTTTTTACTCTCAAAATTACACAATTTTATTCATAAATAAGCTACTTTTTTCTTGTAAATCTGTGAGTCATTTTCTATAGTTTTAAACCTTTTTGTCAAGGTCAAAGTCAAAGGGTTATGGGCAAAAGACCCTCATGTGACTCCGGGGCCCCAGGTTGTGGACACCTGTCCCGGGATGGTTTACCTCTGTCCGTGTACCACTTTGGGTTTTCGATAAAATCCTTCACATCGTCCACGATCCTCTCGGACACGCCCTTCTCCAGCACCACAGAGCTGAGGGGTCGGCGTCGCCGTGGGAACCCGAACGGTCTCCACTCTGCTCCCATTGCCGAGTACATGACGGTCCTCCCTTCCTCCTGCTTCAGGGCCAACTCTCTGGCTGAAAAACAAGAGTGACAACAACATGCAGGTAAGTTTTCATTTAAAATATATATATGTATAATGCTGCTTGAAAATTTGCACCTTAATTTTCATCTATCCTTCATACAGGATATCTGCAGCTTTGAGGAAGTTAAATTTAAGACTTTTTAAGGCATTTTAAGGCGACAGAGCATCCGCCCCACAACTGGGAGATCAGGGGTTTAAGTCGCGGCCGGGTCATACCAAAGACCATATAAAAATGGTACTTCCTGCCTTCTAGCTTGGTGCTCAGTGTAATAGAATGGGGGAAGGAGAAGCTGTTTGTGGCGGCGCCTTGCATGGCAGCGACTCCTCTGATTCTACATGTGATTAACATTGTAGATAGGAGAAACGCAATTTCCTTCTACAGTACATGATTGGCTATATGGACTGAATGACAATAGAGATGGCTTCTTTCTTTTTCTTCTTCTTTGATCAGATTTAAGACCTCATATTTGTAAAATGTCAACAAGAATGTGACCACAATTATTAAGTTTGTCTAGGTATTTACCAGAACTAAAATTCCAGCTAATTTTGAATTTACACTTCTCTGGGATCAATATTGCCACTGGATAATTAAGTAATTCAAGTGAAATACCTGAAACTAGCACCTATCTCAAAATCAAGTCACAACTTCATGAAGGAAAAAAAAAATGACTCAAATTTATGAGGAAAGAAGACCCAAATTTATGAAAAAGTCACAAATTAATGTGAAAAGTCATAAATTCATCAGGAAACAAGTCACGAGTAGCATCAGCTGACATTCTTGTCCAGAAGGGTAGGAAGTGGAGTGCTCAGGAAGGTCTGGAAGTGGCTGAGTAACAACTGAGACACAGGGCTCTGGTGGGCACTGTAGCCATGGGCCGAGCTGGTATGGGTGCCATCACCCAGCCCCAGTATGACAATGTCCATGGCAAAGAAAGATGCCAGCTGGTCTTAAATAAAGTTCGAGCTGCTGTTGAAGAGGAGAGAACCACCAAGATGGTGGCCATGCGGCAACAGGGTGCGTGGACAAGGTGGGAGGGTGCAACTGAGAGAAAGATTTCCCAGACCGAGATCTGGCAAACAGAATCAGAACAAATCTAATTTTTTGATACATGCGGTCTATGATGTTCTTCCCAGCCCTACAAATCTTTACATCTGGGGGAAGAAGGACTCACCAACTTGTCCTTTGTGCTCAGGAAAGGGTTCCCTAGAGCATATTTTAAATAGTTGCCCAACAGCCCTAAGTGACGGCCGCTACCGGTGGCAGCACAACCAGGTCCTCAAGTCCATAGCAGAAACCATCTCAAATGCTGTGGCTAACAATAGCGAGAAAACCTCAGCTTTGTCAGAGTTGGAGAGCAGCCATGTATTCAGCCCAAACCTGCACATACATTGCTGAACTTGGCATTGGACTGGGAGCTTCGAGTGGATCTGGGGAGACAGCTTAAGTTCCCAGACCACATCACAACAAGTTCCTTGAGACCAGACATGGTCTGATGAGGCTCATGAGGTGTTGTGCATTTTTTAAAATAATAATAATAGGTCTATCACCTCAAAGCAGGTTTTGCTGCTAGAGCTTACAATTCCATGGGAGGACCGAATTGAAGAGGCAAATGACAAGGATGTGATTTGGGGTTGGGGAAATTATTTGAAAATTTAGCAGGGGGTCTGGGACAGGGGTCCGGGGCAGAGCCCTGGTGGGGGGGGGAAAGGGGGGCAAAGCCCCCCAAAGCTCCTGGGTTTTTATGATTTTTAAGTACCAGAACTGTGCTTAAATGACATAAAACAAACAGCTGAATGCCACTTATTACTGTATAATATTGACTTCTGTTCCAAGAAGATAGCATTCCTAAAATATCCCAACAAGCGTTATCCATCACATGTGTGGCATTAAAAATATTTTTTAAATAAAGTCCAAAACATCTTCAGCAGGCAAGATGAAGAAAATATTAACTAGATGACATGTATACAAAAATATATTTTCACATACCTCAAAATTCACTACTCTATCCGCAACTGGCACTGGTTGTTGGGGTGGATCATTCCTTTCGATTTCCGTGTCCGATCGTGTCGTTAACAAAGGGTGGAGGCCGTATGGTTTCGATGTTTTTTTCTGAACACCGAAAGTTCCAGCAATTGTATAATTAGTGGACCTCGATTTGACCTCTTGTACATGTTTTTTGCTCCTAGCATGACTCTCGAGAGACTTAAATCCTCTTCCACCATAGTCAATCGTGTCGTGACACCACATGCATATCGCCTTCCCGGCACAGTCGATTTTCCATATAAAATCGCTAAACAAATTTGTCACAGTTTTCTTCCCAACATCCGTTGCAATCTCCTTTTCTAGCCAATCCCAACGAAATTTGTTTTTCACGACCTTGTCAATTTCTTTAATTCTGTTAATTATTACTAAAAGTAGAATCCGGTATACACGAAATCGGATTTTGCTTACTGAAAAATCGTAATTTTATTTTTTTATTTTGGAAGATAAAAAAAGCGGAATTCCGCGAATTAGCGGAAACATCACATCCCTGAAATGAACGCAAGCAGGCTAAGTACCAGGAGCTGGTGGAGCAGTGCAGGAGGGCAGGCTGGAACACGCGCTGTGACCCCATTGAAGTGAGCTGCAGAGGCTTCGCTGGTTGATCACTGCATAAGGTGTACACACTGCTTGGTATCACTGGGGTTGCCAGAAGAAAAGCCATAAAATTGACCATGGAGGCAGCAGAAAGGGCTTCCAGATGGCTGTGGCTCAAGAGGAGTGGTTCGTGGGCCAGTACTGCTGCTGGGACACAAACCAGGGCCTGATCAACCCTGCCTGGGTTGCCTGAGTGAGGGTGTACGATGCTGAAAGACCCGAATGATGATGTGTCCCAGTGCATCTATAGGTGTGTCTTAAACAAGAGAAAAAGCTGCAAACTGACAAATTTGATCAAGTCTGCTCATTCCTCTTTTTATCATTTTAAAAGACCTGTGCAAGACCTGTGTAGCTTCCTAGCACAGGGCGGCCCGTTAGCATTAGTGGTCCTCCGGCTCTCCTCAGCAGCGATGAGACTGGGTGGGTGACGGTGAGAAGGAAGCTAGTTGCAAAGCCCCGGTACATCACCAACCTGTTCACGTTTCTAATCGTTTTTCCCCGCTCAGCGACACACCCGCTGAGGAAAAAACTCTGATCATTGGCGACTCTGTAGTCAGAAATGTGAACCTAGAGACTCCAGCGGCTATACTATAGTCTATAGTCAAATGCATTCCTGGGGCCAGAGCAGGCAACATTGAGTCAAATTTGAAAATGCTGGCTAAAAGTAATTGTAAATACTCCACAATTGTTATTCACGCCAGCATTAATGACATCCGTCTCTGGCAGTCGGAAGTCACGAAACTTAATGTAGAATCGGTGTGTGACTTTGCCAAAACAATGTCGGACTCTGTAGTATTCTCTGGGCCCCTCCCCAATCTGACCAGTGATGACATGTTTAGCCGCTCGTCATCCTTCAAGCGCTGGCTGTCTGTGTGGTGTCCTGCAAACAACGTGGGCTACATAGACAATTGGAGCTCATTTTGGGGAAAACCTGGTCTTATGGGACGAGACAGCGTTCATCCCACTTTGGATGGTGCATCTCATTTATCTAACAATCTGGCATCATTTTTATCCAAATTTCCAAAACCCTGACAACTCAGAGTTGGGACCAGGAAGCAGAGTCGCAGTCTTACAAGCCTCTCTGCAGCTCCTCTTCATCCGCCATCCCTCAACTTAGCCCCTGTCTTCCCCATCAGAGAATCATTGTCTGCTCCCTCCAAAGCAAATAAAAATATTCAATTCAATTTTATTTATATAGCGCCATTTCACAACAACAGTCATCTCATAGCACTATCAACTGTAGGGGGAACCCCCACAGTTGCAGAAAGACCCCAGCAATCAGGCGATCCCCTGTGAGCAAGCACTTGGCGACGGTGGAGAGGAAAAACTCCCTTTTAACAGGAAGAAACCTCCAGCAGAACCAGGCTCAGGGAGGGGCAGTCATCGGCTGCGACTGGCTGGGGGGTGAGGGGATAGAGAAGAAGAAAAGAACAGACATGTAGAGAGCAAACAGCACGATGGGGACTCGATCTATGGGAGAGAACAAACAAATGTTAATGACCAGCAAAAAAAAAATATTTCATTGAGAGTGAGAGAAGGAGTGAGGCCCAGTGCATTACTGGAGGTCCCCCGGCTGACTAAACCTATTAGCAGCATAACTAAGGGAGGGTTCAGAAACACATGATCCCTCCCTAATTGTAGGCTATATCAAAAAGGTAGGTTTTAGCCCTATTCTTAAAAACAGAGATCGAGTCTGACTCCTGAATCCAGATTGGCAGCTGATTCCACAGGAGAGGAGCTTGATAACTGAAGGCTCTGCCTCCCATTGTACTTTTGGAGATTCTAGGTATTACAAGTAATCCTGCATTTTGGGAGCGTAGTGCTCTGTTAGGATAATACGGTAGTATCAGATCTTTTAAATAAAAAGGAGCCTGATTGTTTAGAGCTTTGTAAGTAAGAAGAAGGATTTTAAACTTAATTCTAAACTCTATGGTAAGCCAATGAAGGGAGGCCAGAACCGGAGAGATATGATCTCTCTTTCTAGTACCTGTTAAAACTCTTGCTGCAGCATTTTGGATCAGCTGAAGACTTTTTAAAGATGTTTTAGGACAGCCTGATAATAAAGAATTACACTAATCTAATCTCGAGCTAACAAAAGCGTGGATCAGTTTCTCAGCATCACTCTGAGACAAGATGCTCCTAATCTTGGCAATATTACGCAAATGATAGAAGGCAGTCTTAGAAACAAATTTAATATGTGAATTGAAGGACAAATCCTGATCAAAAATAACTCCAAGGTTCCTCACAGAGCTATTAAGAGAAAGAGTAACCGCATCCAAACTGAAAGTTTGATTTGGAAAGGAATTTCTAAGGTTTTTTGGACCAACAAGAATGACTTCAGTCTTATCTGAATTTAATAGCAGGAAATTACAAGTCATCCAAGCTTTGATTTCCTTAAGACAGGCTTCTAACTTGGCTAATTGATTACTATCATCTGGCTTCATTGACAGGTATAATTGTGTGTCATCAGCATAACAATGAAAATGTATACAGTGCTTTCTAATAATGTTGCCTAACGGAAGCATATATAAACTAAAAAGAGTAGGGCCTAGCACAGATCCCTGTGGAACTCCATGACTGAGCTTTGAGTTGAAAGAAAACTCATTATTTACATGAACTGGAACCTATCAGATAAATAAGATCTAAACCACTGCAACGAAGTTCCATTAAGTCTAACATAGTGTTCTAATCTATCAAGTAGAATATTATGATCGATAGTATCAAAAGCTGCACTAAGGTCTAAAAGGACAAGTACAGAAACTAGTCCATTATCAGATGCAATGAGGAGGTCGTTAGTGACCTTCGCCAAGGCTGTTTCAGTACTATGATGGATTCTAAACCCAGATTGAAACTCTTCAAGTAAACCATTTCCCTGCAGGTGGTCAAATAATTGCGTAGCAACAACTCTTTCTAAGATTTTTGAAATGAAAGGGAGATTAGAGATTGGTCTATAGTTAGCTAAAGCTCCTGGATCTAGCGTTGGCTTTTTGAGTAAGGGTTTAATTACAGCCGTTTTAAAAGCCTGCGGTACATGGCCTAAAGTTAATGAAGAATTGATTATATGAAGAATAAGGCTACCAATAAGTGGGAAGACTTCTTTAAACAACCTGGTAGGAATAGGGTCTAAAAGACAAGTTGAAGGTTTGGATGAGGAAACTATTTTGTCTAACTCACAACGGTCGATTGGAGTAAACTCATCAAGACAGACATCAATAGAAGGAGTTGTAGTAGTTACAGTATTTAAGTTAACTGTGGGAAGAATCTGATTGATTTTATCTCTGATGGATGAAATTTTATTATTGAAAAAGTTCATAAAAGTCCTGACTAGTAAGCTCTAAGGGAATGCTAGGATTGACAGAGTCCTGACTCTTTGTCAACCTGGCTACAGTACTGAAAAGAAACCTGGGATTATTCTTGTTCTCTTCTATTAATGCAGAGTAATAACTCGTTCTAGCTTTTCTAAGAGATTTTTTATAAATTAAAAGAATATAATGTATAAGCATCCCAAAGTGATTAAACAAAAAGTTGGTAAAGCTCAAATTAAACATGAAGCCTCTAAATTGAATGACTTGGCCTCTGTTTCTCGTCATAATTTAAAAATTAAATGTGGTTTATTAAATATTAGGTCTCTAACTCCCAAGTCTCTGCTAGTCCATGATCTGTTAACTGATCATCAGACTGATTTAATATCCCTTACAGAGACTTGGTTAGGGCAAGAGGATTATGTTGGTTTAAATGAATCAACTCCCTCTGGTTATTTAAACTGTCAAAATCCCAGAAGTTCTGGTCGTGGAGGAGGAGTAGCATCAATTTACCATTCCAAATTACTAGTTAATGTAAAGCAAAAAACATGTTATAATTCCTTTGAGGGCCTGGTCTTCAGTGTTGGGCACTTTAGCAATTTTAGGCTAAACCCAATTTTATTTTCCATAGTTTATCGTCCTCCATCAAACTACTCAGTATTTTTATCCGAATTTCCCGAATTCTTAGTTGATTTAGTGCTGAAATCAGATAGAATAATTATAGTAGGGGACTTTAATATACATGTAGATGTACATAGTGATTGCCTTAATGTGGCATTTAATTCAATACTAGACTCGATGGGGTTTTCTCAGAAGGTAGGAAATTCTACTCATTATCTCCACCATATGTTGGACCTTGTTCTGACATATGGCATAGAAATAGAAAATCTTGTAGTGTCTCCTCATAACCCTGTACTGTCAGACCATTGTCTGTTAACCTTTGATTTTACTAGTTCTGACTATTTGGCTCCTAAAGAAAAATATTACTACAGTAGATGCCTCTCAGATGATGTTGTTACCAAATTTATGCAGACCGTTTCCTCTATGCCATGCGTCAACACAACGGAAATAAGCTATAGAGAGCTTGCTCCTTCTGTAATTGATAGCATGGTAGATAGTGTTACAGCTTCTCTGCGTCAGACTCTAGACTTGATGGCCCCCTTAAAAAAGAAAAAGTCTAATCAGAGATTTCAAACTCCTTGGTTCAACACAGAAACTCGTAGTTTAAAACAGAAGACTCGTCAATTAGAAAGAAAATGGCACTCCACTAATTTAGATGAAATCTATTTAGCTTGGAGAAATCATCTTTTAATTTTTTAAAAATCTCTTAGAAAAGCTAGAACGAGTTATTCTGCATTAACAGACGAGAACAAGAATAATCCTAGGTTTCTTTTCAGTACTGTAGCCAAGTTGACAAAGAGTCAGGACTCTGTCAATCCTAGCATCCCCTTAGAACAGGGGTCACCAACGCGGTGCCCGCGGGCACCATGTCGCCCGCAGGGACCACATGAGTCGCCCGCAGGCCTGTTCTAAAAATAGCACAACTCGCAAGTGAGCTGCGTCTAAGATGTAATTTTTTCTGCCGCTATTTTTTAAAATCACACTTGCATTTATATAGATTTTAAAATGACAATGTCTTAAAAATAAAAAAAAATGAAAATATGTTTATTATACGTAAAGTTAAGGTGAACTCTGACCTAGTTCAAAGGTCAGTATCATGCGCATGACAAAACCTTCGCGCTTGTGGAGCGTAAGCTAGCGGACAGTGAAGATAGTGGGCGGAGTGCAGTTTCCTAGGCCAAAAACATGGCGAAAAAAAGACAGAAAATTTATCATTTTCAAAGTGAGCGGGAGGAAGAGTTCTTTTTTACTACCGTGAAAGGAAGCTGCGTGTGTTTCATTTACGGGGCGACGGCGAAGCGACACTTCATTACCCACTTTTTTTTTTTTTTTTGGACTTATCTTGTACCCGTAGGTGGATTTGTTCTGCAGTCCTGTGACAAGCCACCAGCTGCCGGTCGCAAGCGCCCCTTAACTCCCTAACCTGCATGTTTTTGCATGAAAAACCAGAACATGCAAACTCCACACAGATCACTGTTGGCCGGGATCGAACCCACGATCCCCCGACCGAGGGTAATCTGCTGCCGCGGTGCTAACCACTGCGCCACCGTGCATATAAGCACTCCCAGTGCTTGTTTAGATTTTTCTCATGAAAGGACAGTGCTGGTTATTACTCCAGCATGATTCTTGGCAAGAACTGTATGGATATAATTCCAGTGAAGAAACACACAAAAGTGTGTTTATTAAATGTAACAGATTTTGAGCAGAATTGCAGCAGATTTGTTCAGTTAAAAATGTGATAAGATTTATTTAATATGAAAGCTGATTTTTCTTAAATGTTGCATAACTTTTTCAAACATGGTTCAACATAGTTCATGAATTAAAAGAGTTTAGTTTTTTATGGTTAAAAGGGACTGGTGAAAACTGGACATTTTTTTAATGAAATGTAGAAGTGATCATCTGAACAATTGCTGAGATTAATAAAAATAAAGTGTTGAATATTGATCTTGTCTGTTACCCACTCTAAGTTATTGATAATTATTTATATATATATATATATATATATATATATATATATATATATATATATACACACAATTTGTTATTTTAGAGGAGTGTGTCAAGCTGGTGCCCTTCACATGACTCGATACCCATGAAGTAGCTCTTGGTTTCAAAAAGGTTGGTGACCCCTGCCTTAGAACTTACTAGTCAGGACTTTATGAACTTTTTCAATAATAAAATTTCATCCATCAGAGATAAAATCAATCAGATTCTTCCCACCGTTAACTTAAATATAGTAACTACCACAACTCCTTCAATTGATAACTGTCTTGATGAGTTTACTCCAATTGACCTTTTAGAGGTAGACAAAATAGTTTCCTCATCCAAGCTTTCAACTTGTCTTTTAGACTCTATTCCTACCAGATTATTTAAAGAAGTCTTTCCACTTATTGGTAGCTTTATTCTTCATATAATCAATTCTTCATTAACTTTAGGCCATGTACCTCAGGCTTTTAAAACGGCTGTAATTAAACCCCTGCTCAAAAAGCCAACGCTGGATCCAGGAGCTTTAGCTAACTATAGACCAATCTCTAATCTCCCTTTCATCTTTTCATGCATCCTTTCATGCCGCCATCAGTGTGTGAATGGGTGGATAGCAGGATCTGTAAAGCGCTTTGGTCATCAAGAGATGAGAATAAAAGCGCTATATAAGTGAATGCCATTTACCATTTCATCTCAAAAATCTTAGAAAGAGTAGTTGCTACCCAATTATTTGACCACCTGCAGGGAAATGGTTTACTTGAAGAGTTTCAATCTGGGTTTAGAATCCATCATAGTACTGAAACAGCCTTGGCGAAGGTCACTAACGACCTCCTCATCGCATCTGATAATGGACTTGTTTCTGTACTTGCCCTTTTAGACCTTTGTGCAGCTTTTGATACTATTGATCATAATATTCTACTTGATAGATTAGAACATTATGTTGGACTTAATGGAACGTCATTGCAGTGGTATAGATCTTATCTGATAGGCTCCAGTTTGTACATGTCAATAATGAATTTTCTTTCAACTCAAAACTCAGTCATGGAGTTCCACAGGGATCTGTGCTAGGCCCTACTCTTTTTAGTTTATATATGTTTCCGCTAGACAACATTATTAGAAAGCACTGTATACATTTTCACTGTTATGCAGATGACACACAATTATACCTGTCAATGAAGCCAGATGATAGTAATCAATTAGTCAAGTTAGAAGCCTGTCTTAAGGAAATCAAAGCTTGGATGACTTGTAATTTCCTGCTGTTAAATTCAGAGAAGACTGAAGTCATTCTTGTTGGTCCAAAAAACCTTAGAAATACCTTTCCAAATCAAACTTTCAGTTTGAATGCAGTTACTCTTTCTCTTAATAGCTCTGTGAGGAACCTTGGGATTATTTTTGATCAAGATCTGTCCTTCAATTCACATATTAAATTCGTTTCTAAGACTGCCTTCTATCATTTGCGTAATATTGCCAAGATTAGAAGCATCTTGTCTCAGAGTGATGCTGAGAAACTGATCCACGCTTTTGTTAGCTCGAGATTAGATTATTGTAATTCTTTATTATCAGGTTGTCCTAAAACATCTTTAAAAAGTCTTCAGCTGATCCAAAATGCTGCAGCAAGAGTTTTAACAGGTACTAGAAAGACAGATCATATCTCTCCGGTTCTGGCCTCCCTTCATTGGCTTACCATAGAGTTTAGAACTAAGTTTAAAATCCTTCTTCTTACTTACAAAGCTCTAAACAATCAGGCCCCTTTTTATTTAAAAGATCTGATACTACCGTATTATCCTAATAGAGCACTACACTCCCAAAATGCAGGATTACTTGTAATACCCAGAATCTCTAAAAGTGCAATGGGAGGCAGAGCCTTCAGTTATCAAGCTCCTCTCCTGTGGAATCAGCTGCCAATCTGGATTCGGGAGTCAGACTCAATCTCTGTTTTTAAGAATAGGGTTAAAACCTTCCTTTTTGATATAGCCTACAATTAGGGAGGGATCTTGTGTTTCTGCACCCTCCCTTAGTTATGCTGCTAATAGGTTTAGACAGCCGGGGGACCTCCAATAATGCACTGGGCCTCACTCCTTTCTTCACTCTCATTTTTTTTTTTTGCTGGTCATTAATATCTGTTTGTTCTCTCCCATAGAGTCCCCATTGTGCTGTTTGCTCTCTACACGTCGGTTCTTTTCATCTTCTCTGTCCCCTCACCCCCCAGCCAGTCGCAGCCGATGACTGCCCCTCCCTGAGCCTACTTCTGCTGGAGGCTTCTTCCTGTTAAAGGGGAGTTTTTCCTCTCCACCGTCGCCAAGCGCTTGCTCACAGGGGATCGCCTGATTGCTGGGGTCTTTCTGCAACTGTGGGGGTTCCCCCTACATTTGAAAGTGCTATGAGATGACTGTTGTTGTGAAATGGCGCTATATAAATAAAGTTGAATTGAATTGAAAAACTGTGCATGTCCATAGAAACCAAGTATAAGCAAGTATTTCTGCATGCCCGTAGAAAGCAGGTGTAAGCAAGCATGTTGACAATCGTGTAGTGATGCCTGCCTTTGATCTTTGATAATGTCATAGCGAGTACTAGCATCTTTGATGATGTCATAGCGAGTCCTATGATCGTGAGTGATGCCTGCCTATGATGCCTGCCTTTGATGATGTCATAGCGAATCCTACAATCTTTTAGCGAGTCCTATGGTCGTGACAGACACACAGAGATTTCTTGAATTATATACAGACTGATGATAAACACAGCTCCTGACCAGATAGAATGATGATATAGAGTGAAGTAAGAGGCGGTAGTTCACCTGTAGGCTGGTTGCCAACTGCCAATTAAATCTAAAAGAAGAGTTCTCTCGATCAGGCATCACATTTATTATACCTGTAGTTTTTAAGATGTTTGAAAACCAGACTTGAGGACTGAATTTCATTTTTTATGGATAAATACAGCTTTAACTTTGGCTAAAGAGACTTAACACTTTTAAGGATGCACAAACACCTGGTTCATAGCATTACATTATTTGCACTATTTGTTTTGCAACCAGTGTATATTAACACTTCTCTCAGGTAGTGCATATCTTCTTGTGGTGTCTCACTGCACTTTCACTTCATATACAGTGGGGTAAAAAAGTATTTAGTCAGCCACCAATTGTGCACGTTCTCCCACTTAAAAGATGAGAGAGGTCTCCATTTTTCATCATAGGTATACCTCAACTATGAGAGACAAAATGAGAAAAAAAAAATCCAGAAAATCACATTGAAGGATTTTTAAAGAATTTATTTGCAACTTATGGTGAAAAATAAGTATTTGGTCAATAACAAAAGTTCATCTCAATACTTTGTTGTATACCCTTTGTTGGCAATGACAGAGGTCAAACGTTTTCTGTAAGTCTTCACAAGGTTTTCACACACTGTTGCTGGTATTTTGGCCCATTCCTCCATGCAGATCTCCTCTAGAGCAGTGATGTTTTGGGGCTGTCGCTGGGCAACACAGACTTTCAACTCTCTCCAAAGATTTTCTATGGGGTTGAGATCTGGAGACTGGCTAGGCCACTCCAGGACCTTGAAATGCTTCTTACGAAGCCACTCCTTCGTTGCCCGGGCAGTATGTTTGGGATCATTGTCATGCTGAAAGACCCAGCCACGTTTCATCTTCAATGCCCTTGCTGATGGAAGGAGGTTTTCACTCAAAATCTCACAATACATGGCTCCATTCATTCTTTCCTTTACACGGATCAGTCGTCCTGGTCCCTTTGCAGAAAAACAGCCCCAAAGCACGATGTTTCCACCCCCACGCTTCACAGTAGGTATGGTGTTCTTTCTCCTCCAAACACGGTAAGTTGAGTTTTTACCAAAAAGTTCTATTTTAGTTTCATCTGACCATATGACATTCTCCCAATCCTCTTCTGGATCATCCAAATGCTCTCTAGAAAACTTCTGACGGGCCTGGACATGTACTGGATTAAGCAGGGGGACACGTCTGGCACTGCAGGATTTGAGTCCCTGGCGGCGTAGTGTGTTACTGATGGTAGCCTTTATTACTTTGGTCCCAGCTCTCTGCAGGTCATTCACTAGGTCCCCCCATGTGGTTCTGGGATTTTTGCTCACCATTCTCGTGATCATTTTGACCCCACGGGGTGAGATCTTGCGTGGAGCCCCAGATCGAGGGAGATTATCAGTGGTCTTGTATGTCTTCCATTTTCTAATAATTGCTCCCACAGTTGATTTCTTCACACCAAGCTGCTTACCTATTGCAGATTCAGTCTTCCCAGCCTGGTGCAGGTCTACAATTTTGTTTCTGGTGTCCTTTGACAGCTCTTTGGTCTTGGCCATAGTGGAGTTTGGAGTCTGACTGTTTGAGGTTGTGGACAGGTGTCTTTTATACTGATAACGAGTTCAAACAGGTGCCATTAATACAGGTAACGAGTGGAGGACAGAGGAGCCTCTTAAAGAAGAAGTTACAGGTCTGAGAGAGCCAGAAATCTTGCTTGTTTGAAGGTGACCAAATACTTATTTTCTACCATAATTTGCAAATAAATTCTTTAAAAATCAGACAATGTGATTTTCTGGATTTTTTTTCTCATTTTGTCTCTCATAGTTGAGGTATACCTATGATGAAAATTGGAGACCTCTCTCATCTTTTAAGTGGGAAAACTTGCACAATTGGTGGCTGACTAAATACTTTTTTGCCCCACTGTATATACTTCTGTTTATCGTGTTATGGCTGTTTTATAATTAATGGTGTGCATCTGGAACAGAGCTGTTTATGGTTAAATTACAGCAATGGTAATAAAAGTGTTCTAATTCCAAAAAAATATGACTGTACAAGTGTACCTTCTTGTAAGATATTAAAGAATATTTGTCTATCTCTGCCTAAAGCGGTGAAAGTGACAGACTCCCAGGGCGTCCCAGTGTGCAGATCCACCATCTGCTTTTCTCTGGTCCGCTCCACCCTGATCCACTTCCTCCCATACCTGCAGAGCAGAACAAATAACGGACACAGCCAGATTATTAGGTCAGATTACTGTAATGTGCCTCAAAATAACAGTCCGGTGGCCAGATCTGGTCCAACAATCTTAAACATAAAGACTACATTTAATCTCTTTGGTTGAAAATCTTTAAAGCCACAATCAATATGTTTTACGCTGCAGATGAAATAAAGCTCTCCAGACCAGATGATGTGGTTCCCAGGGCTGGGGTGGAAGTCGAATTGCGTGTGGACCCGACCGCTCTCATGAGCCAGGTATGAGGTCTCCACGCTGAGGTGCTGAGTGTGGCGGGCGTGTTTGGTGATCCAGCTGAGCAGCCAGTTGTAGCTCTTATCCCTGCTGGGCACCTCCAGAGTGATCATGTAGTGTCTGCGGAAAAAGATCATCCCCACCTACACAGCAGACCATGCATTTAGGATGAATAAAGCTAAATAGGCAGGATACATTCATGTGGAAAAACTCAGGGCACCATATTAAATATTTAGCACTTAGCTAAGAAATGTCAATTAACGTTTAATTCAAATTATATCTATGGATGAATGTGATTTAAATGCTACAAAAATCAACAAAAGACGTCAATTCACACAGAGGTTAGAGCTACAATAAACAATATTTCCTATAATTGTCTCCCAGTGTTTAATATTAACTTTTAAAAAACTTGTCCCCACAACTCACTGCGGATCATTTTAGCTGTGTGATGTTTGAGAGGTTTCTCACAGGCCAGCTCATTTTAGATCAGCCCACAGCATCTCAATAGGATACCCAGCAGCTCGCAAAAGTATCCACCCCCTCAGCATTTTTTTCTATTTTGTTATGTTGCAGCCTGATGCTAAGATCATTTAACCCCCCCCCCCCCATTATCTACATTCAGTACCCCATAATGACAAACTGAATACAGAACTTTATGATTTTTAAGAAGAAACTGGAATATTACATGTGCATAAGTATTCAGACACTTTGCAAAAACTCTTGAAATTCAGGCTCTGCTGCCTCCAGTTTGTCCTGACCCTTGCTGAGATGCTTCTACACATTGTTTGGAGTCCACCTGTGGTGAACCAAATTGGCTGGACATGCTTTGGAGAGTCATACACCTCTCTATAGAAGGCCTCACAGCTGACAATGCATATTAGCCTTTTGTTTTCTTATTAAAGACAAGGATAGAGAGGAGCAAAAACCAAGCCATAACGTCAAAGGAAATGCCTACAGAGCTCAGAGACAGGGTTGTTGCAAGATCGGGGGAAGGCTAGAAAAAAAAAATTCTGCTGCACTGAAGCTTCCCAAGAGCACAGTGGCCTCCATAATACTCAAATGGACAAAGTTTGGCAGAACCAGGACGCATCCAAGAGCTGGTCGCCCAGCCAAACTGAGCAAATGAGGGAGAAGGGCCTTAGTGAGAGAGGTGACCAAGAACTCCAGAGATCCTGTGTGGAGATGGGACTAAGATCCAGAAGGACAAGTATTTGTACAGTTCAAAAGTCCATGTTTAGCTGTACCAGTAATAGCAGTAACTGCAGATTTCATAAAACAGGTGCACCTCAAAAAATTATATCATGAAAATGTTTTTCTTATTGTTATTTTCAAATGTGAACCCAATATATTTATATTCCTTGCAATTAAAGGGAAAAATCTCGAGCTTTTTTTTTTGTTTTACTTTTGATTATCATGATTTATAGCTCATGAAAATCCGAAAGATGGTGTCTCAAATGATCAGAACATTCCCTGAGCTCAACCCAAACTAAGTATTTATAATACAGAAATGTGCAGCTTCTGAAACGTGTGTTCATCTGAACACTCGGCACTTGGTTTGGGCTCCTTCACCATGAATCCCTGCATCAGTGTGATGTGGCGGGGTGGTGATCAGCTGCTGTGGCACTGCTGATGTTATTGAAGTCCAAGTTACTTTGCTAGCAAGAATATAAAATATATGTGAAAGTTTGCGTCTGCAGTTAAATTATGAAAAAATAACGGGAAAAAATGTCACTATATTTGCTGACTTTTCTGAGATGCACCTGAAGTAGTCATTCCCACCTGGGCTCCTTTTCTGGCCAAAGCCAGCGCGGTCCCGACCCCAACCAGCCCGAATCCGGCACCGAAGTACGGGTTGTCCTTCAGCCCATCCAGGAAGTCCGACAGGGGCATGATGACGGTTCTCCGGTCCGCTCAGGGACCGTTACACCGTGAAGAAGACAGCCCGCAGGTGGGAGCAAATTCACCTGGATTTGATTTTTTTTTTTCCCAACCAGAAGCTATTCGAACAGAACCGCTGCCGTCTAAATACATCAGACATCCGCTTATTTTGACTGTGTTCATGCCACAGTGCTGCCACGGAACGTCCCACACATTAAAGATAGTGATTTTCCTTTTTATTTTTTATGTCCAGCCTCCTGCTGAAACTACCTGCTCCACATGTCTGATGTTGGGATAAACGATGCTGCTGCGACCTCTACTTCACTTCCGGTGTCCGGGTGACCACCAGGATAGGCGAACATTTGTTCCGCCCGTCTTAGCCGCAAACATTTCTCTTCTTATTTTGCTCTCAAGTTAAAATAAAATATTTTTAGATAAATATTGTTAATACATTATACACTTCATCAATTTTACCATCGACACTCTGAACTGCTGCAGTAAAACTCTTTATTTACGGAAACCGGAGCCGCTTTATTGTCTGTTAGCATCACTACAAGCTAACCAACATTAGCCTGGTAGTAGCCTGCTGCTTCTGTTCTAAAACCATCATTAAACTAGCGGCTGAACTGAGGTGGGTGTCGCTGATTGTAACATTTTATGCAGTTTGTATTATTTACAAATTTTCTCAGCAGGTTGACAGGTCAGCCAGTCCTGTTACACTGATAATTGTTGATGTGTTTTTGTTTTTCAGACACAGCGTAGATGTGAAACTCAGGCAGTAGGTCTGACTGCAACTACAGTTTCTGCTGTAAATTAAGTTGTTTCAGTGTTGAGTAATGTATTTCCATTTTAATTTCTTTAAGTTTAAATAATTTGAATAATTAGATGTAATAACTGATTTAAAATGATCAATAGTGCAGTAATATTACTATTACCATTGTCTTACCATTGAACATGCTTCTGTTATATTGCATGTGACTGATGTGTTGCACACGTTTAAGAGGAAAAAGTCGCAAATTTGCGGTAACATTGTGACAAACTTGCAAATAATTTACAAAGGAGGGGAAATCATTTTAAGAGGGAAAGAAATCGCAAACCTATGAGAAAACCTGTAAATAAGGGAGGAAAATGCAAGGTAATGAAGTAAATTTGTACATTTATGAGAAAATGTTCCACTTTATCAGGAAAAACTCCAGAACCACATGAAGAAGTTATTAAATTTAGATGAAAACCCAGAAATGTATGAAACAATAAAGTCTTAAATCTAGAAAAATACCAAATTTGTGATATGATTATGTTTAAAAGAAAATGACGCTCATTTAAGCCAGGCTATTGGCTTTTTTACTTTTACTCTAAGGCTCAGATTTGTTTTACTGCTCCTTGAGATTTAAGTCCAAAAATTGCTCAAAATAGCTCTTTCTGCAGTGAAGGTTTTTTTTTTTTTTCCGAAAAGCTGGATTAATTAATCATCTTTGAGAGAAAATTGACAGGAAGCATGAGAAGAAGCCAGAAGTTTTCCTTTTTCACATAATCACAAAAGCATCTGCTCTGCTTTTCAGACACAACAGACAGAGAGGGCGGCGCGGTGGCGCAGTGGTTAGCACTGCGGCAGCACAGCAACTCACCCTTGGCGGGGGGATCCTGGGTTCGATCCCAGCCCCCTGACCAACAGTGATCTGTGTGGAGTTTGCACGTTCTCCCCGTGCCTGCGTGGGTTTACTCCGGGATTTCTCCGGTTTCCTCCCACAGGCCAAAAACATGCAGGTTAGGCTAATCCGAGACTCTAAAGTGGCCCTAGGTGTGAATGTGTGTGTGTGAATCCATCCAGGTGGATGCCCTGAATTTCCCCTCTGGGGATCAATAAATAAAGAATATTGACGTGATGATGTGGACAAAACTCCTCAGACAAAAAAAGACGAGCAGCTCCATTTGGCGACCGACAGCTGGACATTTAAGGTGCTCTCAGTGAATTCAGGTCTTTTCACAGTGAGTCTGAGGGCATGAGACCGCCTGAAGTCCACATGTGGCCCCGACTGTTTCCCTTCCCAGCAGCTGCCCCACCTTTGTGTCATCTCTTGCTTAGGAGGAGATGGAGAGTCTTCGGAACGAGCAGACGCCTTTTGTGTGCTCTCGCTGCGAGGTTGCCTATGAAAATGCAGAAGACTTGAGCAACCACCTCTCGGAGCACAGAGATCTGCCACATTTCACCGAGCCTGCAGCAGTTTGCACGAAGCAAACGTCTGTGTCAGCATCACCGTGTGAAGAAGAGTCTGAGAGGGACGCAGGCCCCATAATGCAAAGGAGAATGGACGAGGAGAGGCCTTCCACGCCACCGCCTTCCAAAGGTTGGCTGGTTAATGTATTTCTTCTATACCTGCAAATGTAAGGCTGTAAACTGTGTAAAATGTTTTTATAACAATATGCTGTGATTTTCCCCCATTTTACAAATTACACAGTAATACACTTACTAAAAGTGCATTAAACTACAGCATCGATTTGAGTTGTTTTTCCTTCAATTTGTATTTTTTTCCCCACAGAAATGTAGGTTATTTTTTTCTCCTAAATTAGTTCAACAAAGGTTTTTTTTTTTTTGTATATTTCAGTTTTTTTGCTCTAAATTGATTTTTTTTTCCTAAGCAAAGGGTAAAGGGTTTGTTTTTTTTTTATTTAAGTTTTTGTAAAGGGTTTACATGTCATTACAGCATTGCATTGTTTACATTTTCATCACATATTCCCCCTTTTTTTTTAGGGTAAAGGGATTTTTTAAATAAATATTGTTCTTTTTCCCCTAAATTTTTTGGGTTTTATCAAGCAATTTTGATTTTTTTTTTCCCCCAGAAATATTTTTCTTTTGATTAAAAAAAAAAAAAAGTTTTCTTCTTCATGTAGAATTTGACTTCGAAATTCTTACAAATTTGTCATTTAAAAAAATTGATTCCGTAAACTTGTAAGTCTGGTTCTCATAAATTTTCAGTAATCAAATTCACACAAAAAAATACAGGAATTAAACTTGGAATGCTGAGAGAAAGTCAAAAATTATCGAAAAAAAACCCTCAAAATTTCAAAGAGAAGAAAATTCCGGAAAAACCACACGATTACATGATAAACCTGGCAAATCTGGAAAACGCCACAAAATTTAAGGGGAAAAAACTTGACAATATGCTTGAAAAATAAAATCAAAATTTACAATAAAATTATGAAAAAGTCAATTTGCATAGAAAAACAGATTTGGAATAATAGTAATAATTATAGGGAGAAAAAAAATAGCATTTCTGGTTAAAGGAAAAAATAAAAATAACAATTTTTCTTGTAATTTTGTGAGCTTTTTTTGTTTGCATTTTTTTCTTGAATATTTGCAAGTTTGCATAACTTTGCAAGTTTTTGTCCCAGGATATTTTCTGACAGGTTTATATTTTAATACCATTGTCCCTGTCATTCAGAGTACCTTGCAGAAGGATCGGAGCACATTTATCGCACCCACACCTGCCCCAAGTGCCGACGCTGCTTCAAGATGCGCTCTCACCTGCAGGAGCACCTCCGTCTCCACTTCCCCGACCCCACCCTCCAGTGTCCCACCTGTAAGCGCCACTTCACCAGCAAGAGCAAGCTGCGTGTGCATCGGCTCCGAGAGGCCGGGGAGAAGCTCCACCGCTGCCACCTGTGTGAGTATTCCGCCGTGGAGAGGAGCGCAATCCGCCGCCACCTCTACAGCATGCATGCCGACGAAATGGAGGATGACAGAGATGGCCCCAGCTACCTTTGTCCCACCTGCGGTCGGGGCTTTGGACAGAGCCGGACGCTGAAGGCTCACATGAAGACACACAACGGCCTCAAGGACAAGAAGCTGAAGACGTGCTTCAGAGACGGTTGCTCCTTCCAGAGCTCGCAGCGCAAAGAGCTCATGAAGCACGCCGCCGAGGTGCACGGGGTCAAAGCGGTAGCATGTCGCCATCACTCCTGCGGGGCCGTCTTTGAGAGGGAGACGGACATGGAGGCTCACCGTCGGACTCACCTGGCCTACCACTGTCCAGAGTGCGACTTCTCTTGCTCCAATAAAACTGTCTTCCTGCAGCACCGGCGGCACGGACACGCCGGCTCCGAGAAGCTGAGCTGTGACTTCTGCCCGTTCGCCACGTTTAACCCCGTGGAGTTTGAGAAGCACATGGGACACCTGCACGCCAATGAGAAGATCCACCGCTGTCCCCAGTGCAGCTACGTCACCTCGCACAAACGTGGTCTGAAGCGGCACGTGCTGATGCACAGCGGTGAGGACGGAGCAGATTTTAGCAGCCTCTGTCTATGCATTAGCTCATATGAAGCCTTCATTCATTTAATTATTATTATTTTGGTCTAGATGAGAAGCCCCACAAGTGCAGCCAGTGTGACTTCAGGTGTCGGGATGAGTCCTACCTCTCCAAGCACATGCTCACTCACTCAGACGACAAGAACTTCATGTGCGCTGAGTGTGGATATGTCACCAAATGGAAGCACTATCTCAGCGTCCACATGAGGAAACATGCCGGAGACCTCAGGTAGACGGTCTACAATTTTCACACGTGGCTAACGGCTGCATTTTTTTAATTCAAGGTTGAGGTGATAAAGAGAATATGAGCATGAGATCTTTGCCATTTTAAAAGGTGGCAAATTTCCAAAGAAGAATGTGACAAATTTATTAGAAAAGCAGAAAGTTTCTCCCAAAAATCTCACAAATTTTGGAAAAAAGTTGTAATTTTTGGAGAAAAAAAAAAACCCTTTAATGTTGATGCTGTCAGGCCAGTTTGTGCTGGTCAGGCTGCTGTTTTTCAGACTCTGTTAATGTTATTTTTTTTTTGGCTCCATGCAGATTTTGCTGGTCAAAAATCTCTCAAAGTGACTGTTTGCATAGTAGAGGCTGCCAAGCCCTGTACTAGATGTACAAATGATTAAATAAAAACAAGTGCCAGCTCATAAAAAAACGACGACTTTTAACCTTGAATCATGCAAACTTGCTTATGTGTGGATAAAAAAGGTAGAGTTGGAGATGAATCCAGCTTGATTTTGAATAGTCAAAGTAAGCAGGGGTTTGGGTTTTTTTTTGGATGTCACTCTGTCTGATCTTCCCATGTCCTCTCCTAGGTACGCGTGTGACCAGTGCTCCTATCGCTGCCACCGCATGGATCAGCTGAACAGCCACAAGCTTCGACATCAGGCCAAGTCTCTCATTTGTGAAATCTGCGCTTATGCCTGCAAGCGCAAGTACGAGCTCCGCAATCACATGCTGGCCAAACACTCTGGAGAGGAGAGGCAGTCGGCGCTGTACAACTGCAAATACTGCACGTACTCCACCTGCTACCGGCAGGCGCTGCAAAACCACGAGAACTGCAAACACACCAAGCTCAAAGAGTTCCGCTGTGCCCTCTGCTCCTACTCGTCCTTCAGCAGCATCAGCCTCTTCCTCCATAAGAGGAAGTCTCACGGTTACGTACCCGGTGACAAAGCGTGGCTGGAGGACTACGCTGCGAAGGAGAAGGAGAGGAGCTCGGCCGCTATTTTAGAGGATTTTTATGTTAAGTCTTCGGACGCTCACAAACAGCTGAGTAAACTACCTCCATCGTCTGGAGCTCAGAGAGCGAATCACCTTCAGTCCGGCACAGCAGATCAGCATCGTATGAAGGAAGCTGCTGCTGGTGGTTCACATGTGGATGTTCTTGATGTTGCTTCTCAGGAGGTCATTGGCGAAGTTGTTTCAGATGGCCCCCAGTCCACCGACAGTCCCGAGGAGTACTGTACTCTTGTTTTAACCACACTCCCAACTACTGACTACCAGACCCCATCTTTACAGAACAAGGAAGACTGTCCAAGCATTTTACGTTCCAATGACCTCCAACTATCACAAGAAAAGACAGATTTGAGGTCGAATGCATCAGAGGACGAGGATTACGAGCCTCTGAATGACACAAGTCATCCTCAAGAGCCTGAAGAGTGTCCTACATCTGAGGTAGAAAATGTGAGCACAACGACTTCACATAAAGAAATTCAGCTGTCCAAAACTGAGACGCATCTGAGCGCCATGAGGAAGTACGACAAGGACCAAGCAGAGGCCATGGTTCGAGAGGGCCGGGTTCAGATGTTAGTAGTGCCAGCTGAAGGTGTTTATCGCTGCGATGGATGCTCTTATGTAACCTCTAAGGAGAGCGCCTTAAATCACCACCGACAGACTCTGTGCCACGGCAGGAAGAAGGGGCATGAGTGCCATGCCTGTGGGGCCCAGTTCAAACAGAGGCGCGGCCTCGAGAGCCACCTTAAGAAGAAATGTCCAGCCCTGCCACGAAAAATAAGGACTTTTGTAGGCGTTTCCAACACACGTGTGACTACAGAAGACAGCTCAGCTCTGTTTAACAGGGGAACAAATTCAGATCCTGCATGTTTAAAAGATGGAAAGGAATTACACACGCCTCGGCTTAGGGCCGCTTCTTCATCCAGTCCAAAACTCAGAAGTGGTCCTCTGCAGAAGCCCCCCCTCTACTCTAAAAACGATGGAAGATTTAGTTGCAGGCTGTGTAGCTTCTCATCAATCAGACTTCCAACGGTTGAACGGCACCTCTCTATCTGCAGAAAAAGATTAAAGAGAACAGAGAATCGTATCACTTCAGAAGTATGGGATGAGGTTGGTGATGGGTCAGGACTGGAGGAGAAGACCACTGAAGGCTCAGCTGAGGTTTCTGAAAAGACAAAAACCTTCAGTTGTCCAAACTGTGCATTCAGGTGCAGTCAGAAACAAGAGTGGGACAGCCATGACAAGAGAGGCTGCATGAAGCCGGGTGAAGTCCAGTGTGCCGTCTGTTTGTTTGTCGCCAAATCTAAAACGTCTTTGGCCCGCCATGTTGCGTTTGCTCACAACAAAGAGAAGGCGCTCAAACGTCTTCGCTGCCAGCATTGTTCTTTCAGTTGTAAACAACAGCGACTCATGGCTCAGCACGTGGCACTCAAACACAAAGACTCTCTCGCTCACCACTGCCGCTACTGCCCGTTCAGCACCACGAGGCGCTATCGCCTTGACGAGCATGAGTCTCTCCACACGGGGCTCGGCCGCCACAGCTGCGACGTGTGCAACAAGACCTTTGGGGCTGTGACCAAACTGCGCCAGCACAAGACGCGCATCCACGACAAGCGGCCGACGCACTTCTGCGATCTGTGCGACTTCAGCGGCTACACACTTGACGACGTGAGAAGGCACAACTTCAGGTGCCACACAGGGGAGCTACGGCACATTTGTACTCACTGTGATGCCCGGTTCAGTTCGGAGATCGCTCTGAGAAACCACTGCAAGCGCGCGCACCAGCTCGTGGTCTGCTTCTCGTGCAAGCAGTGTGACTACACGTGTAGCAGCGAGGCCATGCTGAATTCGCACCAGCAGAGTGAGCACCCCCGGGTCAAATGCACAACCTGCCATGACGCTTTTGAGTCAAAAGAACACCTGCAGCTCCATCAGAGGACTCACCTGCCCCATCGGTGTCACCTGTGCTCCTTCGCAACCAAAACAAAGCCGCTGCTGGCTCGACACCTTCTCGACGAACATGAGGAGGGAGCGGCGGGGGAGAAGCCGCTGAAGTGCAGCACATGCCCGTTCACCTGCCGCCACCAGCTGGTGCTGGAGCACCACCTCCGCTCACACGGTAGCAAGCGCCTGTACAAATGCACCGATTGCGAGTACTCAACGCGGAACAAGCAGAAGATCACGTGGCACATTCGCATTCACACCGGGGAGAAACCATACAGCTGTGAGCAGTGCAGCTACACTTGCACGGACCCGTCCAGGTTAAAGGTACGTCTGCACTTTTATTTGACAAGATAAAAACTGGCGCAGTGGTTAGAGCTGCAGCTTCACAGCTAGAAGGCGCTAGGGTTGAGTCCTCGTGGTCCCTGTCTTTGTGGAATTTTTGTTCTGCCCGTGCCTGCATGGGCTTTCTCTGAGTCCTCCATTCTTTTCTCAAAATCTAAAGGCATCCTGGTGAGGAGGGTTTTCCAGTTTACCAGTTTTCAGACTCATTAAAATGAAGGTAAAACAGTTCTGAATTTCCCTCCATTCTGTTCAAAGGCAATAAAAGTATTTGTATTGTAACAATAAACCCTCCCATCAACCTGAGTATTTCACCTTTTTTCAAATTTGTTTTATATGTATCTTTACATCTTTTTTCTTGTGCTGTATATTTACAGTAAATTTCTCACTTTTCACTTATTTTTGTAAACTTGTGACCTTTATAAGTTAAAAAAAACAACCATACGTTTACAGCATTCCCTCCATCTTATCATGTTGGAGGGCTTCACGTGCTGCAGTGATCCCAGGAGCTGTGTTGTCGGGAGCAGCTTGCCCCTGGTAGGGTCTCCCAAGACAAATTGGTCCTGGGTGAAGGGCGAGACCGAAAGCCGTCTAGCGGATATCTATGAAAAAAAGTTAGAACAAGAAACCAGCGTACCCAAGGGAGCCATATGGGTCCGACCTGCGGGAGGGATCATGGAGATCATAATGCTCTGTGAACTGAGCAGCAGCCCGGGCTGCTTGGACTGTTGCCCCCCCCCTCCCCCCCGACCCAGATCTCCGGATGGGCAGGGGAAAATGGAAGGATTTACAACATTTTAAAATTTCTTTCTTTTCTCATAAATTTTTCACAGATTTACATTTTTTTTCCTCTGTAATTTTGTGACCTGCTTCTGCTGTGCGTCTGTTGTCAATTTGCATCTTTTTAATCATAAATTTCCACATTCTTGTGAGTTTGTGTTTTTCTTTTTTCTTTTTTTTTTTGCTTATAATTATTGTGACTTTGTTTCAATAAATTGGTTATTTTTTTAAAATCGTAAATTTAATAATTTTTTCATATACATGTAAGACTGATCTACACTCCACTGCCATATATTACTGTTATTTAGCTGGTGGGCTGGTGCCAGTGTCAAGTCCTGCTCATTAGGTTGATTAGGATCCAAAATTAGTCATAAGTGTGGATGTGAAACTGTGCAGTTGAGACATGGTTCCATTATTGAAGACCACACCCGCCTTGACATATTTGTCCTTGTAAGATAACAGTATAAGTTTATATAATTTTCAGCGATCTGTTTTTCATTTAAAAATCTGGAAATAGGATTACCATTCAAAAATGTTGTTTGGATAACAATAAATGGAGAAACAAAACAACAACAACAAAAAAAACCATGAGGAAAATGTTGATTTGCTGATATCTGCAGAAACGTTGTAATGAGAAACCCTTTATTTATTGTGTTTTGTGTCTGTTGTAGCTTCACATGAGAGTTCACCAAGAAGAGAAGAAGTACCTCTGTCCAGAGTGTGGCTACAAGTGCAAGTGGGCGACTCAGCTGAAATATCACATGACTAAGCACACAGGTATCGTGGAGACAGGAATATCGAATAGTTTTTACGGCAGGAGCCGGAAACCTCTACCATTTAAAGAGCCACTTGGAGCAGCTTTTGGCACAGAGATGCATTTAAACTGCAAAATATATTTTGGTCTTAAAATGAAGATGAAACGGCACAGTTACAAGAATAAGCTAGCTTGTTAATATCAGTAATGGGAGCTAAAAATATTCAGCTTTTGTCACATACTGTACATTTGCAGCTTTTTCTTGAAAACTTCCAGTTTAGCTTCTTTTAAAATTTTCTTATCCAGAATGCGTGCCTTTTTATCCTCATTGAACTAGGACATTTTTCTCAGAAACTTGACTTCTTTTTTCCACAAATTTTCAAGTTTTTGCTCATGACTTTGTATTTTTTTTAAATATATTTGCAACTATGTTCCTGTTCTATTGTGGTATTTTTAATGTCAAAGCCAAAGAGCGTCACAGGTTACAGGCCCCTGTTTTATTGGAAACACTTGAACAAACATTTGGCTTAAAGGAGAACAAACCTGAATAATCAAGCATGCATTTGTGATTTGCAGGAGAGAAACCGTATGCCTGCGACCAATGCAACTACCGCACCAACAGAGCCGACGCCCTCCGCGCCCACCGCCACACGCAGCACTGCGACCTCCGACCTTATGTCTGCGAGAAATGTGGAAAAGCCTTCAAGACGGCCTTCATCCTGAAGACCCACCAGCGGCAGCACGGCGACGGTCGACCATACATCTGCGGACTCTGTCAGAAGGCCTTCAGGTGGCCAGCTGGGCTCCGACATCACTTCCTCTCCCACACCAATCAGCAGCCATTCTGCTGCCGCCTCTGCCCATACACAGCAAGACAGAAGTTCCAGGTGGTGAAGCACCTGCGAAGGCACCACCCAGGGGTGTCAGTGGATCAGGGCGTGGTGAGGGACTCTGGAGCTGGAGGCCTCACCCTGAAGGCAGCTCTGGAGGGGACTGTGGACCGGAGAACTGATAAACTGGACAATCAGTAAATTTGCACGTTTTTTCATGCTAATGTGCAACTTTTTGCTCATTGATTTAAATTTGTTTAAATTCCAAACATTCCATTCAGTCCCTTTAACCAATTAAAGGAGCAATATGTAACGTTTCCTACTATCACACCAGGTGGCAGCATTGTACCAGAAGTAGAAAATATGAGCAAATTTTCAAATTCAAACGTTTATTTCAAACTCAGGGTTCATATTAAATGCAGAACTAAAACGAGTAGAAAATAAATAAATAAATAAAAGTATATACAGATGAGCAGACACTCGGCGCTCTTGTAACAACAATAACATACAATATTGGACTCAGTATAAAATAGAACGCCACCACTTCCAAATGCTGGAGTGAAGTGTGAGTGACGAGTTGACAACTGCTGATATAAGATGATTGTTACATGCCAGCAACCTTCTCATAAAACTGTAAACATTCTTTCGTATCAACTCGCCAAAAGACGGAATGTTCAAGGACACAAACATCTTGCTTGCACTCGACCTTCGTGGTATATCTAACAACCTTCTTAGGGAATTATTATATGCAATGCGGATTTTGTTCCTAACAGCAACATTGCTATTAAACCATAAAGGCGAGCAGTACATTGAGGTACAGAAGGTCTTGAACAGCATACATTTAACATCAGGAGAACATCTATGGAAATTTCGCAACAGTAAATTTGTTTGAGCATAGAGTTTCCTGAGTTGCCTGTTACAATCAACATTGGTCTTATCAGATTCAATCCACACACCTAGGTATCTGACTTTTTCAACAAAGTTCAAGCTATTACCACAAAGTGGCATAACAGGATTCGAAGTATTGACACCCTTCGGTTTGAAAGCCATACACATAGATTTAGTACAGTTGAACAAGATGTCATTTTTTTCATCAAATTTTTCACATACCGAAAGGAGATGTTGCATCGCTGCAGTAGACAAACTTAACAAACAGAGATCATCAGCATAGAAAATGTGATTTAACAGTGCACCGTTAATGGAGCCGCCCACATTAGTACTGTTCAACAGTACACTGAGATCATCAACATAGACATTAAACAACAAGGGTGACAGTATACCACCTTGTTTAACACCGTTGGTTACATGAAATTTGGATGAGGTAACATTGCCCCACCTAACAACCATAGACTGCCTTCTGTACCAGTATAACAGGATGCTAACAATGTAAATAGGAATACCTCGATCGATCAGTTTTCTAAACAAACACCAATGGTTAATCCTGTCAAAAGCTTTGCTAGCGTCTAGGAACGTAGCATAGACACTAGTGGAGTGGCTTCTGAAGTAGTCAACAAATTCATGGAGTAGGTAAACAGTCTTGTCAGTTGAAAGAGCTGACTTGAAACCAAACTGATTGTCGTTTGTCCACAGATAATCCTCAATTCTGTTCAGAATTAAACCCTCTAACAATTTAGATATAGCATTTGCAACAGCTATAGGTCTGTAGTTGTTCATATCAGACAGACTGGCACACTTGTTTTTCACCAAGGGAATAATAACAGAGTCCATCAACATATCTGGCATGTAACCATGAACAAACATACAGTTAAAACACAATGACAACAGAATACACAAATTGAAATCAACATTGATGAGGCATTCACTGGTGAGACAGGGCCAGCTGATTTGCCTGTCTTGAGAACTTTGATCAGTGAAGCAACTTCAACAGGAGTAACAGCAGAAATATCGGAGGTATCAAACATGTCATTATACAGGTGAATATCGTGCATAACAGAATCCTTCATTGAAACATTCTTGACTGAGTTGAAAATTGCTTCATATTGACATTTCCACTTTTCAGCAATATTAACATCACCAGTCACACCATCAATAGTGTTTGATCTAACAGACCGGTGGGAGCTCATAGCCTTCATTTGTTTCCAAAATTCTACCATGTTCAGTTCACTCATATGACTAGCTAACTGGTCACATTTGATACTTTCTTCATTGCGTCTACATGCTCGTAGAGCATATTTGAACCTAGCCCTACAACTTTTCATGTTATCAAATATTGGACCAGAGCGTGGTTTGCTATTACTCCACCACAAAAAAGCATCCCGAGCAGCTGTGTGAGCCTCGCTAACAACATCATTCCAGCCTGGGACGTTATATTGGGTGGCCACACTGTGACTAGGAATGCATTCACTCACACAATAATTTAAAGCATCAACAATATCACTGTAAAACCTGTCGATATCGTCCCTGTGTGCCGCACAATTATGGTTGTGACACCTGATGGCGTCCGTAGGAGTACGGATGTTACAGAGTTTCCTACGAGTAAGTTTCTTATATCTGGACAGGTCTGACGCTGTGGCATCACGCCATTTGTATGTCCTACTGCCCGTTGTGGCTGAGGGAGCTCCCCGGGGGCCACTTACAGCACTAGATACCTCAATATCCATAGATAAAGGTACATGATCGGAACTCACATAATCATACAGAACTTTGATATTGGACATGTTAAATAAATCAGCCACGAGGATATCATCTTGCAAGTCTCTGAAGAAAAGTCTCACAAGCAAGAGTATATGAGACTTGGCCAAACAGAATATATGTCTTGTTTTTTGAGCCTATGAGTGTTTTCTTTATTTCACGCTCCCCACATTGGTGACCCCGACGTGAAATAAAGAGACTGAATTATTTCTCAATTCAGGTTTAATGCAGATTTCACATCCCCAGCTTTCTCTCAAGACAAGAAGAGAGTGAGCTGCATAAAAAAAACCACATTTATACATGTCACATCAGAGGCAGAATCACACAATGTCATCAAATCCCCCATTGACAATAATTCTCCCCCCGAGTCCTTTCGTCGTCCGTCTGACCCCAGGAGGTCAGGAAGTCCTTTCAGAGTCTTATCACGGCACCTCCGTCCTCCTGCTATTATCCACAGGCGGTCCAGACGTATTGTTCCATCCCAGACGTGAGGTCAATCAACACATGCAGTCCTAAGCATCTCACCTTGTGCTTATGCATATGTAGTCAAAAATATGTGAGCCACATAACCCCCCCCCCCCCAAACGTCAAAGAATGGACAATACAGCATAGTTCACACAACATGATAAAATCAACAGCAAGTCTACACAACATGATAACATCACACATCAGTCCGCACGCTGTCTGGGCTTCAAACGTCTTCCAAACTTGCTGTAAGCAGGCTTCGCAGCCCTTGTGGCGCCGTCCTGCAGTGAATCTGCTAACTGAGGAAGAGAATGGTTATTTGATCCCTGTGGGGGCTCCAGGACATGCTCCCTGGGGGGTCTGCCACATCGAGGGGCCCTCGCCACCCGTACAGACTCGTCATTCATCACAAAAGCAGGCTTTAGTCTGTCAATACTAACTGTTTCCTTTCTGTCCCCCAAATCTAGCACAAAATGTTTATCACCTGTTTCCAGCACCCTAAATGGACCATCGTATGGCGGGCGCAGGCTTGGTCGCAGAGCCTCGTGCCTGACAAAAACGAACTCGGCATTTTTTAAAGCTTTGGGAACAAATACACGCGGAAAAGTGTGATGAACGGGGCCCGGGAGCATGTCTGCTCCCGTGCCGATCAGTGGCCCCAGAGCCGGGGGGCGCCCCGGCGCCGGATGCTCCAGTAGGAACTCACCGGGCAGCCTTGCGGGGCTGCACATTTTAAACGATAATTTGTAATTGTATCACTGTAGATAAGTCAGAAAACATGAAAAAGCATCATACCATAGGCAGTTCGTTGAGTTACTTAGATGCACGCCAACAGAAACCCAAAAGACTGTGATACACACAGCTCTGACTTCTCTGTTCAAACAACAGCTCTTCCCCATTTTGTAGCTGTGTTTGCTTTCATTGTATTAAAATTAGAATATTTTTAAAATGTTTTTTGCAATGTAATTCAAAAAGATAAACTTTCATAATTCAATATTCATTACACGCATAGTGAAATTTTGCTGATCATTGTCATAGTTGTTTTTTTATTACAAATTATGGTATTTTAATTTACCAAGATGTACTGGTAGATAGGTAGATGTACTTTATTGATCCCAAACTGGGAAATTAGAGGTCTAAGGCCAATTTAAGATAAGATAAACCTTTATTAGTCCCACAATGGGGAAATAACAGGATTGCAACAGCAAAGGGATGGCAGCACTCAGAGCAATAGTAAATAAGAGAATAAGATAAGGATTAGATAGTGAAACAGTAAATATACATATATACACAGTGCAGGAGCATTGTAGTTAGATGGTCTTAACGGCATTAAGTTAAGTTAAATTACCGGCAATATAGAAATATAGACCCAGTCAGTATATTTCACAGTTGAATGAGCAGTGTTGTCGCCACCCTCAATAATTGTAATTGTATAAGTTGTGTATTGGAGGGGACGATCTCTATTGTGCAAAGTTAAGATAAGATAAGATAAGATAAGCCTTTATTAGTCCCACAACGGGGAAATTCCAGGATTGCAACAGCACAGGGATAGCAACACTCAGAGCAACAATCAGAAGGCAAGAAAAAAAAACAAGCAAGCAAGAGCAGCTAATAAACATATGTACGTATTACTATAAAATATATATATATATACACACACACACAGACACACAGTGCAGAGCATTGTAGCTGGATGGAATAAATATGTAAATATATAAACACCCACAGTACGGAGCATTGCAGCTAGGTGGAATAAATATGCAAGTATATAAACACACACAGTGCGGAGCAATGTAGCTAGATGGAATAACATGTAGATATATAAATATATAAACACCCACAGTACGGAGCATTGCAGCTAGACGGAACAAATATGCAAATATATAAACACACACAGTGCAGAGCATTGCCGCTAGATGGAATGAAACAGCATAACCGTCTACCCAGCTATCCTGCATGGTATGATTATGTGCCCATACACACTCTCACCCTCCATAGCGACCGGCATGCTCCTAGTTGTATGCCGGAGAGGACCACTGTGTAAGTCTATTGCATCTTCTGCATTCAAAAAACTATTAGTTTGTTACGTCTTTTTGCTATTTGTGATGTTTAATGCGGCCTCTATGAGGAGCACCAGTTAGTGACATAACGTTCGGCTCAGGAGACGCACACACACAGGCTCAGAGTAGTTCAAACTGTTTATTAACAACAGGGATGTTTGGGTGCGTGTCTGCGGAATGTTAATGTGTTGGTGGTGGCGTCTGCTTCGGACCCAGAGGCAGGAGACCGTTCAGCCGGCAACCCTATGGGAGAAATCAGACACAGGGTGATGAGCACACACCAACACGGGAGGAGAATAGGCGAGGGAGAGAAGCTTACTTGTTTGGGCAGATGACTGGCGCTTCAAGGATGGAAGCCCGGGAGACAGCCACCTGCAGGGCTCGGTGCAGCAGCGAGGAGAGACGAGGGACGGGATTGTCCGCCGCCGAGGAATCCACCTGTGCACAGGGGAGCAGACTGGAGAGATGAGGTAAGTGAACTGCTTACCGGAGATGAGGATGCTGAAGAGAATGTGGTAGAAGTCCATACAAAGGAAATGAAGTCTACGGCTTCAGGCCGACGCTCAGGGCGAGGCGGCTTTTATCCTTCGCCGCTGACGAGTAGCAGGTGCGTGAGCAGGTGGCGCCGCTGATGAATGGCGCGGCGTGACAGTACTCCCCCCTCTAGCAGCGCCTCCTGGCGATGGCTTATCCGGGTGCGCTCGGTGGAAGTCCGCGATGAGCGATGGGTCCAACACAAACGACGGGGGCACCCACTGTCGATGCTCGGGCCCATAGCCCTCCCAGTCCACCAAGTATTGCAACCCACGACCCCGGCGCCGGGAGTCCAGGATGGAGGAGGCGGACCAGGCCGGATGGCCACCAATCATCCGGGGCGCGGGTTGCGCTGCAGGAGGAGGGCAAAGGGGGTCAGTAACCGCCAGTTTCACCTTCGACACGTGGAAAGTAGGATGAATGCGGAGGGAGGGGGGAATAGCCACGCGCACAGCCACCGGGTTGATGATCCGGGTGATGGGGTAGGGACCCATGAAGCGCTGTGCCAGCTTTCTCCTCTCGCCCTTTAGAGTGACGTCCTGGGTGGAAATGTAAACAAGCTGCCCAACTCTGTACGCCGGGGCAGGTCTCCTACGCCGGTCCGCCACAGTCCTGTTGCGCTCCGCTGTGCGCAATAGCGCATGGCGCGCGGCAGCCCAGGTGGAGCGGAACTGCCTGAGATGGGCCCTAACTGACGGGACAGTTACCTCACTCTCCTGCTCCGGAAACAGCGGGGGGTCGTAACCCAGGGACGCTTTGAAGGGGGACATCCCTGTAGCAGAAGAGCGAGCGGTGTTGTGGGCATATTCAACCCAGGCAAGATGGTTGCTCCAGGACGCGGGTTTGGATCTGGACACACAGCGGAGCGCAGCCTCCAGCTCCTGGTTGGTCCTCTCACACTGCCCGTTGGATTGGGGGTGATGGCCAGAGGAGAGGCTCACCTTGGCTCCGATGGCGTTGCAGAAAGACCTCCAAACCTCAGATGAAAACTGGGGGCCCCGGTCCGAGACCACGTCCACCGGAATCCCATGCAGCCTGACCACGTGTTGGACGAGGAGGTCCGCCGTCTCCAGGGCAGTAGGGAGGCCTCGCAGGGGGACGAAGTGCACGGCCTTGGAGAAGCGGTCCACGATGGTCAGGATGGTGTCATAGGAGTTGGAGATGGGGAGTCCGGTGACGAAATCCAGAGCGATGTGCGACCAGGGCCTGCCAGGGACGGGCAGGGGCTGGAGCAGACCCGCTGGAGGGGCATTTCCCGACTTGCAGGTGGCACAGATTGGGCAAGCCCGGGCGTAGCGGGCTGCATCCCTCCGCAGGCCTGGCCACCAAAAGGACCGTTGGAGGAGATCTATCATCCGGGAGGTGCCAGGGTGACAGGTGAGCTTGGAGGTGTGGAGCCAGTGGATGACCTCTCCTCGGACCGCGGATGGCACGAACAGCCTCCCCTCCGGTCCGCCGCCAGGGTCAGGTTCCACCTCCTGTGCCTTCCGGATCTTGCTCTCAATGTCCCACGAGATGGCTCCCACGACGCACGACCTGGGCAGGATGGAGTGGGGCGCCTCCTCCGACTCCACGGGGGCGAACTGCCTGGAGAGGGCGTCAGGCAGGACGTTCTTAGAGCCAGGCCTGAAGGTGATGGAAAATTGGAACCTGGCGAAGAACAGAGACCAGCGCGCCTGGCGGGCGTTCAGGCGCTTGGCAGACCGTAAGTATTCCAGGTTCTTGTGGTCCGTGAGGACCACAAACGGCAGGCTTGCCCCCTCCAACCAGTGGCGCCACTCCTGCAGGGCGAGCTTGATGGCCAAGAGCTCTCTGTCCCCCACATCGTAGTTTCTCTCCGCCGGGGACAAGCGCCGGGAGAAGAAGGCGCACGGTCGCTTGGCGCCATCGTCCGGTGACCGCTGGGACAGCACTGCTCCCACTCCCGTGTCCGAGGCGTCTACCTCTACAATGCACTGCAGCGCGGGGTCGACCTGGCGAAGGACCCGGGAGGAGGAGAATTCCGCCTTCAGCGCCTCAAAGGCGGCAGCGACCTCTTCGGTCCACCGGAACGGGACCTTCGGGGACGTGAGGCGGGTCAGTGGTCCCACGATGGCACTGAAGTTGGGGACAAAGCGGCGGTAGAAATTGGCGAAGCCAACAAATTGCTGCACCTGTTTCCGAGATGCAGGTGTGGGCCATTCCACCACCGCCTTTACCTTCTCTGGGTCGGGGAGCACCTTATCGTGGGCGATGATGAACCCCAGGAAGGATGTGCTCCTGGCGTAAAATTCACACTTTTCCGCCTTAACGTACAGACGATTCTCCAGCAGCCTTTGGAGGACCCGCCTCACGTGGACCTGGTGCTCATCCCTGGACTTGGAGAAGATGAGAATATCGTCCAAGTAGACGAACACGAAAAGGCCAATGAAGTCCCAGAGGACGTCATTAATGAGGCGCTGGAAGACTGCAGGAGCGTTGGTCAACCCGAACGGCATCACCAGATATTCAAAGTGGCCGTTCGGGGTACGGAAGGCCGTTTTCCACTCATCTCCCTCCCGGATCCGGATGAGGTGGTAAGCGCTGCGTAGGTCCAGCTTGGTGAACCAGGTCGCCCCCTGGAGGGAGTGGAAGGCAGTGTCCATGAGAGGCAGGGTGTAACGGTCCCTCTCCGTGATATTGTTGAGGGCCCGGTAGTCGATACAAGGGCGGAGGGACCCATCCTTTTTCCCCACGAAGAAGAACCCTGCCCCCACGGGTGACGATGATGGGCGGATAATCCCAGCACTCAATGATTCCTTCAGGTAGGCGTTCATCGTCTCCTTCTCCGGCGCAGACAGGCTGTAAAGGCGACCAGAGGGTAAGGGAGCCCCCTGGCGGAGGTTGATGGCGCAGTCATAGGGCCGATGAGGGGGAAGAGACATAGCTTTCGCTTTGCTGAACACTATACCCAGGTCGTGAAATTCTGGGGGCACCAGAGACAGGTCCGGGGGTGCAGCGTCCGTAGCAGGGGGAGGAGCGGACGGAGAGCAGGCAGCGGACTGAAGGCAGGTGCCCATACAGAACGTACTCCATGCCGAGATCCCAGCTGATTTCCAATCCAGGACCGGATTGTGAAGGCGGAGCCAGGGATACCCCAGGATGACGGGCGACACAGAGTTGGGAAGGACGTAAAAGGTCATTTCCTCCCGGTGGTTTCCCGAGATGATGACCGGTAGGGGAACAGTTTGATGTGTCACTCTCCCGAGGGTGGCACGGGAGAGGTGGATTAGGGAGATGGGAGTGTTGAGTGCCTGGCAGCGGATGCCCAATCGGGTTGCCAGGCTTTGTGAAATGAAGCTGCCTTCTGCGCCCGAATCCACCAGTGCGTGGGTGAGGTGCCCAGTAGGGTTATGGCAGAAACGGATGGGCAGCTTCAATTGAGAAGGTGATCCTAACCGATTGACATCCGCGAGGCTTCCAACAGTGACTCGCGGACCCCACCGACTGGCTTTCCGTGGACAACGCTCCACGGTGTGTTGGTCGCCTCCGCAATACATGCAGAGGCCCAACTCACGGCGGCGTTGTTTCTCCACAGGGGAAAGTTTAGTCCAGCCCGTCACCATCGGCTCCGACTCCTCGGGGCGCGATGCTGGCGGCGCCGCCAGGGGGCGAGCTTGGAACAGGTGCGGCGAGGCTCCACGAGGGCGAGAAGAAGAAGACCTCCGCCCCGAGGAGCGCTCGCGCAGCCTGTTATCCAAACTTATCGCTAAGGATGTCAGCTCCGCTAGTGTCCCAGGGATATCCCGACCAGCCAGTTCATCCCTCAGATCACTATTGAGGCTGCGGAGGAACAGGCCACAGAGGGAGCGTTCCTCCCAGCCCAATTCCTCCGCCGCTACCCGGAAGTCGACCGAGTGGTCCGCTGCCGACCGGCTTCCCTGCTGGAGAGCGAGAAGCCGATCGACCTGGACCGTTTCGGTTTGTGAGTGGTCAAAGACCTCCAGAAAGCGCCTCACGAATTGGTCATAGGTGAGGGTGGCATAACTGGGCCTCGCCATTACGGCGTAGGTCCAGGTTAACGCACGCCCCTCCAGAAGATTCCCTATGTAACCAATTCGGCTGTGATCCGAGGGAAAATCTCCGGGCACACGGTGGAACACGGACTCACACTGCATAATAAACCCCCGCGCTCCGCCGAGCTTACCGCTAAAGCGGGCGGGGGTCGGAATCGGCGTGAGCCGAACCGGTGCCACTGGAGCCGGCTGGACGGCCGCTGGAACAGCAGGAGCCGCGCCACCCTGGTGAGTCGGGAGGAACGGCTGTTGGGGGTCCAAGCGGTTCAATCGGTTAGTCAGCTCTAATAATTGATGAAGAACCACCTGTTGCTGATAAACAATCTGATCCACCCGAGCCTCGAGGATGGTAAACCGGTGTGCGAGCCCGCCGTCCGCCGAGCCGCTCTGCTGAAGCCGTACTGACATAACGTTCGGCTCAGGAGACGCACACACACAGGCTCAGAGTAGTTCAAACTGTTTATTAACAACAGGGATGTTGGGGTGCGTGTCTGCGGAATGTTAATGTGTTGGTGGTGGCGTCTGCTTCGGACCCAGAGGCAGGAGACCGTTCAGCCGGCAACCCTATGGGAGAAATCAGACACAGGGTGATGAGCACACACCAACACAGGAGGAGAATAGGCGAGGGAGAGAAGCTTACTTGTTTGGGCAGATGACTGGCGCTTCAAGGATGGAAGCCCGGGAGACAGCCACCTGCAGGGCTCGGTGCAGCAGCGAGGAGAGACGAGGGACGGGATTGTCCGCCGCCGAGGAATCCACCTGTGCACAGGGGAGCAGACTGGAGAGATGAGGTAAGTGAACTGCTTACCGGAGATGAGGATGCTGAAGAGAATGTGGTAGAAGTCCATACAAAGGAAATGAAGTCTACGGCTTCAGGCCGACGCTCAGGGCGAGGCGGCTTTTATCCTTCGCCGCTGACGAGTAGCAGGTGCGTGAGCAGGTGGCGCCGCTGATGAATGGCGCGGCGTGACAGTTAGGTTATAAAGTCTGACAGCCGTAGGTAGTAAGGACATGCAGAACCTCTCCCTCGAACACTTAGGATGATAGCCTACCACTAAATGAGCTCCTCAGTGTGTTCAGCATGTCCCGCACAGGGTGGGACTCGGACTCCAGCAGAGATGACAGCTTAGCCACCATGCTCCTCTCTCCTTTCTCCTCCACTGGGTCGAGGTGGTGCCCCAGAACAGAGCTGGCTTTTTTGATCAGCCTGTTCAGTCTCTTCCTGTCGGCTGCCGTGATGCCGCTGCCCCAGCAGACCATGCCATACATGATGGCTGATGCCACCACAGAAATGTAGAAGGTTTTCAGGAGTGTCCCCTGCACTCCAAAAGACCTGAGTCTCCTCAGGAGGAACAGCCTGCGCTGCCCCTTCTTGTAGAGCGTGTTGGTATTGTGTGACCAGTCCAGTTTATTGTTCAGGTGAACACCTAGGTACTTGTAAGATGTCACCATCTCAATGTCTGGTCCCTGGATGTTTACTGGTACTGTGGGGGGTTGTCCACACCTGTGGCAGTCCACCACCAGTCCCTTGGTTTTCCTCGCATTGATCTGGAGGAAGTTCCACAGGCACCAGTCCACGAAGTCCTGGATCAGTCCTCTGTACTCCGAGCCATCCCCATCGGAGATGAGGCTGATGATTGCTGAGCCATCAGAGAACTTCTGTAGGTGGTGTGTTGTGTGAAAAGTCAGCAGTGTAGGGAGTGAACAGGAAGGGAGCCAGAACTGGTCCCTGGGGGGGGCCCCCGTACTGCAGATGATGGTGTCAGATACACAGTCCTGGGTTCTCACAAACTGTGGTCGGTCTGTGAGGTAGTCCAGGAGCCACGATGACAGGTGCTGGTCCACCCCTGCACACAGCAGCTTGTCCCTCAGGATCACTGGTTGGATGGTGTTGAAAGCACTGGAGAAATCAAAGAACATGATCCTCACAGTGCTCCCAGGCTTCTCCATGTGGGACAGGGAACAATGTAGGAGGAAGATCACTGCATCCTCTACCTCGATGCCATGTTGGTAGTCAAACTGAAGTGGGTCCATCGCTGGTCTCACCAGGGGGTGGAGGTGGGTGAGGAGTAGCCTCTCCAGGGTCTTCATTAGATGTGATGTGAGGGCCGCTGGTCTGTAACTGTTCAGGTCCTTGGGGTGCGGAGTCTTCAGCACGGGTACCACGCAGGATGATTTCCACAGCTGTGGTATCCTTCCTAGCTTCAGGCTCAAGCTGAAGATGTGCTCCACGATCCCGCACAGCTGGTCTGCACAGGACTTGAGCCTTGAGCCTATGCTGTCCGGACCTGCAGCCTTCCTTGCCTTAATCTTCTTCAGCTCAGATATCACCTGGGTCTTAGTGGGACAGACTGGGGCAGTGGGGGCTGTGTGCTGGGAGGAGCGGGTGTTGGGTCTGTGAGTGGAAAAACAGCAGGGAGTGTGTACTGAGAGCTGAGGGATGTAAGGGGGGGTGGAGTGAGGGCAGTGGACAGGGGGACTAGATGAAGGTGGAGGTAGCAGGGGTTGGTGGGCAGGTGGAGGAGAGGGCGGTTGGTCAAACCTGTTGAAGAACAGGTTCAGGTCGTTTATCCACTCCCCCCACGGCCTGGGAGGAGGTATCCTGGCGCCCAGAGATGGTTTTGAGGCCTCTCCAGACACCGCTGACGTCACTCTGCTGCAGCTTGTCCTCCATCTTCTTCCTGTAGTCATCCTTCCCCTCTCTAATCTTCCCTCTTAGCTCCCTCTGTACAGACTTCAGCTCCTCCTTGTTTCCCGACCTGAAGATCTTTTTCTTCTCCTTCAGCAGCAGCATCTTTATCTCAGGGCTGATCGAGGGCTTGTTGTGTGAGAAACAGTGGAGGAAAAGTGGAGGACAGAGAAGCATGGTTAAAAATCCCCGGAGATGAGCTGAAGAGCATTGGGGTGCTGGGTCTTCTATTCTATTCTATTCTATTCTATTCTATTCTAAATAGTAAAGACACTCAGAAGGAGAAATAACAGTTGTGATCCCTATGAGCAGCACTTGGCAACAGTGGAGACGAAAGATGCTTTTAAAAGGAAGAAACTTGAAGCAGAATCAGACTCATGGAGGAACAAACATCAGGTTACTTAGAAGGGAAAAAATTTCAAATTGACAAGAACAGAGGTAAAAATTTACGTGGAAAAAGGTTGCAAAGTAAAATAAAAAAGTTCTGTGCGCTCACCCCACATAAAAGTATGTGCACACAGACACATGCAGCTGACAGTGTTATTGATTGGGGCTGCTTGGTCAAAAGTGTGAAAAGAGGGAGAGTTTCTGTTAGTGAGTGGAGGAAAACACTCCAGTATAAAGTGAATAAAAGCTTCTAACTCACCGTCAAGGTCAGGACCTCTGGAAATCAATTAAGAATTGTTTGTACTTTATAGGGTTGAGAAAATCAGGAAAGTTAGCTTCAGTAGAAGTACTGACTTTCTTAACTGTTTCAAAATAAAACTGGAAATGCAATAATATTGGTAGTTTTGCAGAGAAATCAACTTCCTTTTTATAATGAACTGAAAAGAAACATTACAAACTGGAATAACAATCTTTAATTGAATATATGTTCATATTTGTTAAGTGTTCTCTGTTGCTCTAGCAGCACTTTTGTTGAATCAGAATCAGAATCAGGTTTATTGCCATTGTTCATGTAGTACACAAACTAGGAATTTGTCTCGGTACAATGCTGCAACATTAAACATGATAAGATAAGAGAAATAAACTATACATGTAATAAAGTGTAGGATAAGATTAAGTGATACTGGTCAACAGTTAAAATATATATTAGCCAGCAGCAGATACTGTGGAGTACCACATAGTGCAGTCGGTAATGCAGAAAGAAAACAGTGATGATTGACATGAGTCTGGTTGAGCTGCTGTACATAGTGCACGAGAGTCAATAAGTCACTTAGTGTTCAGCAGTCTAATGGCAGAGGGGAAGAAGCTGTTCATGTGACGGGAGGTTTTAGTCTGGATGGACCGAAGTCTTCTACCAGAGGGGAGGGGGGCAAACAGTACGTGACCAGGGTGTGAGGGATCGGCTATGATCCGGCCAGCACGCCTCCGGGTCCTGGAGATGTACAGATCCTGGAGAGATGGGAGCTTGCAGCCGATCACCTTCTCAGCAGTGCGCACGACGCGCTGCAGCCTTAGTCTGTCCCTGGCAGTGGCTCCTGCGTACCACACGGTTATGGAGGTGGTGAGGATGGACTCGATGATGGCTGTGTAGAACTGCACTAACATCTTGGTGGGTAGCTTGAGCTTCCTCAGCTGCCGCAGGAAGAACATCCTCTGCTGGGCTTTTTTGATGAGTGAGCTGATGGTCAGCTCCCATTTGAGGTCCCTGGTGATGGTAGTGCCTAGGAAGCGGAAGGAATCAGCAGTGGTGATGGGAGAGCCTGAGAGGGTGAGGGGGGGCAGAGGAGTAGTGACTTTCCTGAAGTCTACAATCATCTCCACTGTCTTCAGAGCGTTCAGCTGCAGGTTGTTATTGCTGCACCAGGACGCCAGCTGGGCCACCTCTCTCCTGTAGGCGGACTCGTCGCCGTTGGAGATGAGCCCGATGAGGGTGGTGTCGTCCGCAAACTTGATCAACTTGACAGACTGGTGGCTGGAGGTGCAGGAGTTGGTGTAAAGGGAGAAGAGTAGGGGGGAAAGTACACAGCCCTGGGGTGATCCGGTGCTGATGCTAGTATAGTCTGAGACAGTCTTTCCCAGCCGCACATGCTGCCTCCGGTCCGTCAGGAAGTCGATGATCCACCTGCAGAGGGAGTCAGGCACGTTGAGCAGGGACAGCTTGTCCCGGAGCAGAGCGGGGCGGATGGTGTTGAATGCGGAGCTGAAGTCCACAAACAGGATCCTGGCGTAGGTTCCCGGGGAGTCCAGGTGCTGCAGGATGGAGTGGAGGGCCAGGTTGACTGCGTCGTCTACAGACCTGTTGGCTCGGTAGGCAAACTGCAGCGGGTCCAGGAGAGGGGTGGTGATGGACTTGAGGTGGGACAGGACCAGGCGCTCAAAGGACTTCATGACTACAGAGGTGAGCACTACAGGTCTGTAGTCATTAAGTCCAGTGATCCGTGGCTTCTTGGGGACAGGGATGATGGTGGAGGATTTGAGGCAGGACGGCACGTGGCATAACTTAAGGGAGGTGTTAAAAATGTCTGTGAATACAGGAGCCAGCTGTTTCGCACAGAGTCTCAGGGTGGAGGGAGACACGCCGTCTGGGCCGGGGGCCTTGCGCGGGTTCAGTCTGGAGAACTGTTTGAGCACATCCTGCTCACTGATGATAAGGGGAGGGGGGGAGGAGGGGGGAGGTGCCTTAAATGAAGTAGGGAATGTGGAGGCTGTGGAGCTGGAGGGAGGGGGGGAGTTGGACACAGATGACGAGGTGTCAAAACGGGCATAGTGTTGGGACAGTCTTTGACAAAGGGCTTTGTCATCCTGACCTTTAGGAGCCTTAGGTCGATAGTTGGTGATTTGCCTCAGTCCTCTCCACACAGAAGCCGAATCATTAGCAGTGAACTGCTGCTGGAGTCTCTCTGAGTATAGAGATTTAGCCCTCTTCAGCTCTCTGTTAAACCGGTATTTAACCTCCCTGTAGCAGTCCCTGTCTCCACTTTTCAGCGCTGCTTCCTTCTCCTTCCTGATCTGTCTGAGTTTAGCTGTGAACCAGGGTTTGTCATTAGAGTAACTCACCCTGGTGCGTGATGGAAGAATGTTCTCTTCACAAAAGTGGATATATGAGTTCACAGTGTCCGTGTACTCATCCAGATCATGCGTGGCTCCTTTAAGCATGCCCCAGTCAGATATTTCCATGCACGTTTCCAGCTTCTCCTCAGCATCACTGGTCCGTATCTTCGTAGTGCTCACAACAGGTTTAGTGAGCTTCAATCTCTGTCTGTATGTGGGAATGAGGTGAACCATCACGTGATCAGATAATCCCAGCGCAGCTCGAGGGACAGCGCGATATGCGTCTTTCACTGTGGTGTAACAGTGATCCAGTGTGTTTAATCCTCTGGTGGGGCATTTAATAAACTGTTTGTAGCGGGGGAGATCGTGGCTCAGATTGCACTGATTAAAGTCGCCAGCCACAATAATCAGCGAGTCTGGAAAACTCCGCTCTGTGTGTTGAATGTGATCCGCGAGCACGCGCTGAGCTTCGCGCGTGTCCGCGTCGGGAGGGGCGTACACAGCGATCGAGGGTCACAGATTTATGCCAAACAGATTTATTTTGTCAAAAGGAGCTCTGCTCAATTTGATATGTGCTTTATATAAATAGTATTTATAGACTCCTCTTACTGTATAACTTTAACCCTCTGGTGCTTAGCGGTCACTACAGTGGACAGCTACTAAAAAGTAACTTTCTCTTTAATGCATTGGTTTCTACGGTGGAACTGCATATCAGCCTCTAGAGTGCTCTCTGCTGCCATAGTCTATTGAAGTCAATTCAGTGGTCCGTCGGTCTAACTGCAAGTAAATTTCCTCTGAATCCAAGACACACCTGCTGACCACTGCTGGCATATCCTGTCAATCCTTCTGTACTGGAAGAGCCCCAGCGGTAAAAAAAAAAAAAAAAAAAAAAAAAAAAAATATGATGATATACAGTAACATCTAGGGAAGGACATTATCTGTTTGGAATATGAAATTTTTATGTCCAATATGTAGAAAATTACGATTAACCATGTGTCCAATGAAGTGGACATCATGCATCACCCAGTATATTTTTTAACACAAGTCATATAATTGCTTCACTGTTTCTTGTGACTGTTTTGATTATAAGTCAGTGTATAATTGTTATATTTATAAGCTATTCATTTAAAATATACATTTTTGTGCAGATTAGCTGTAGTTTGAGTTACTATAACAATTATTTTATGTTATTTTGTAGACTTCAAACGCAGCAAAGAATAAGGCAGCCTACAGAATAGTCCAGGAAATTCCGTCCAGCTCCAGTGATGATGAGTGTAGTGACAACGGTGATGATGAGTGGCTGCCAGAGAAGAACAGAGACATAGGAGCTGAGGATGATTGAGATACAGACAGTCAGGATGCAGAAAATGAGGATGATGAGGGGCAGGATGCAGAGGATGGTCAGCATGATCAGGGAGCTGTGGAAGATGGACACATGCCACCTGACCATACTCAAGCCCGAAAAAATATCTGGAAAGTCCAAGACAATGACTTTGATGGAGACTTGCCTCCTTTTCTAGGAGAGTGGAAACTGAATGTGGAGGGAAGAGATCCCATAGATTTCTTCAGACATCTGTTTCCACCAGATCTCATTGATGATATAGTGCACAACACCAACTTGTATGCTCTCCAGAAAGGGAAAGAAAATCTGGCAGTGACAGGAGAGGAAATGCAGATTTTTTTAGGGATCAATCTGATCATGGGGTACATTCGGTATCCTAGGGCACAAATGTACTGGTCTAGTGAGGATGGCCTTCGTCTTGGAATAATTGCAAATGCCATGTCTGTAAACAGATATGAGCAAATCCTGAGATACCTGCACTTTGTGGATAACTTGACTTACCAGCCAGCGAACACTGATAGGCTCTTCAAAATAAGACCATTGCTAAGTGCACTTCAGGAGACATTCAAGGCAGCAGCAGACCCTGAAGAATTTCAGTCAGTTGATGAGCAGATCATTCCTTTCAAAGGCCTACTGTCCATCAAACAATACATACCAAAAAAGCCCAAACCCTGGGGAGTGAAAGTGTGGGTGAGGGCAGGAACCTTGGGCTATATGAATAGATTCGAAGTGTACCAAGGCTCTGCAAGTAGTGGTCGCATCAGTGGATTGGGAATGGCTGGAGATGTGGTGATGCGTCTTTGTGATGACATAAAACACAAAAATCACAAGGTGTTTTTTGATAACTTCTTCTGCAGCATTCCACTCATCAAGGCCTTGAAAGACCAAGGCATCTATGGCACAGGTACATGCAGAGCAAACAGGCTGAAGGGAGCAAATCAGAAACTCAAGAGTGAAAAACAACTGAAAGAAATGGGCAGAGGATTGCTGAATTGTTGAAATGGTTTTCAAAGCATAAAAAGAAACAAGGGTTTGTATATTTACGTCCATACGTTGCAAAGATAGGGCCTTGGTGGAGGTATGTGCTCATGGATCACCTCCAAAATCTAATGGGTTTGTCTGTAGCCCAGGGACCACCTCTGGTGAAAATGTCATCAAAATTCATCCAGTAGTTTTTGTGTAATCCTGCTAAACCACTGCTAGATAGGATGGATGGGTGTTAATGTTGATTTGTAAAAAATACAGTAAATGTTTACTTGGGGTCTTAAAGGTGGTAATTTGTATAAAATTCACATGGGTGTATTTATGGAAAAGAGGAGATGGAATTAATAAGTGTTCACTTCTTCCTTCTCCCTTTCAAACAGTGTATACTGTTACTTTATTGCATTTGCCATTTGTTTGTTTTTGTTATACTTTTTTTGTTCAAAATAAACTATCTATCTATCTATCTAGATGATTGAGCCTTGGTGGAGGTATGCACTCATGTATCACCTCCAAAATGTAATGGTTTGGGACCTTGGGGAAGTCAGGTTATTTAGCACCTCAGACAGAGACAGGGAATAAGCATGGGAGAACAATGCCCAGGAAGGACAGAGGGGGTTGAATGCAGTGTAGTGTAAATATCATGCTGTGTGATGTGAAGTGCCATGAAACTTGTGAAGTGTGACTTGTGATATAGAGAGGAGAGCTTGCTGTAACCAGTCAGTCCATTCTGTGCTTGTGAGATGTGAGTGTGTAATAAGTCGCCTGTCATGAATCTGCCTCTTCATTTACACACTCCACACTGGTGACCCAAGACGTATTATGGAACACGAGGCAAGAACCCTGGAGCCCGCCCGGTCGGGAAGCCCCAGCGACGCAGCAGCCATTCCACAGACAGCCCGGACTGGAACCCCCAGCAACGCGTGTGCAGTTTCAGTCAAGCTACCGGATTTCTGGCAGCACAACCCGTGCTCTTGGTTCCACCACACCGAGGCTTAGTTCGCCCTCCGGGGAGTAATGGCAGACGACACCAAGTTCTACCATGTGGTAGCAGCGCTGGACTCCCGCACAGCCCAGCAGGTATCAAGCCTGCTCGATCAACCACCAGCCTGCAACAAATACGAGGCGCTCAAGGCTGCGCTCACCCAGCATTACACGCTCTCGGAATGTGAGAGAGCAGAGAGGCTCCTGGCGCAGACCGAGTTAGGAGATGGGTTGGCCGTCGACCTGATGGAGAAGATGCTGGCGTTGATGGGCATGGACGACGGGCACTTTCTGTTTGCCCACTTTTTCCTCCGGAACCTTCCAACAGAGGCAAGAGCAGTTCTGGCCAATTCGCCGTTGCTGGCCACGTGTAACTACCGTGCGCTAGCCCAGGAGGCAGACAGGATCATCCTCACCGCAAGGGCAATCACAGTCAACGCGGCGGCGGCGGAGCCCAGCGAGACAACCAGGGGAGGCGAGGAGCCACCGACGGTAGCGGCAGCGGGGGCCAAGGAGCGCCAGAGAGACACGCTCTGCTTCTACCACCGCCGCTTCGGAGAGAACGCGCGCAGATGTGTGCCACCGTGCCAGTTCAAGCGCTCGGGAAACGCCAAGGCCGGCAGTCGGTAGCAGCTGCGACTGTCGGTGAAGAGAACAAGCTGCTCTACGTGACGGACTCGTGCTCGGAGATACGCTTCCTTGTCGACACCGGAGCCCAGAAGAGCGTCATCCTGCCGTCCTACGCTGACCGGCTGGCAGGACCTAGCGGCCCCGGAATGGTGGCAGTAAACGACTCGGAGATTAAGACGTTCGCTCAAGGGACCCAGCCAACAGCACAAGCCAGCGTCACAGCTCCAGGCGGTAAGTTCCACGCACTGCTCACTCAGTTCCCAGCACTCACGGTCCCGACGTTTTCGGCGGCCATCGCTAAACACGGGGTGGAGCACTTTATTACCACCACCGGGCCGCCCGTTTTTGCAAGACCTCGGCGCTTGGACGCAGCTAAACTAGCCATAGCGCGCGAGGAGTTCGCCAACCTGGAAAGGTTGGGCATCATCAGGCGTTCGAACAGCCCATGGGCATCCCTGCTACACATGGTCCCTAAGGCTGATGGATCGTGGCAACCGTGCGGTGATTTCCGCAGGTTGAACAACGCCACAGCACACGACCGCTACCCAATTCCCCACATACAGGATTTTTCCGTTTGCCTCGCCAGAGCACGCATTTTTTCCAAAATAGACCTGGTCCGCGGTTACCATCAAGTCCAAGTGCGCGCGGAGGACGTATCCAAAACAGCGGTAATAACTCCGTTCGGTTTATTCGAGTTCCTGCACATGCCATTCGGGTTAAAAGGCGCAGCACAGACGTTCCAGCGCATGATGGATGCAGTGCTGTGTGACCTCCCGTTCGTGTTCATCTACCTGGACGATATCCTGGTAGCCAGTACGTCCGAAGACAAACACGAAACCCACCTCAGGACGGTTTTCCGGAGGTTAGAGGGCAACGGGTTGATAATCAACCCAGCGAAATGCCAGTTCGGCGTGACGGAGATTGATTTTTTTGGGGCACTGCGTCTCTCCGGAAGGAGCAATCCCGTTGCCCGACAAAATGCGCACCGTGGCAGATTTTCCCCGGCCTCAGACGGTCAGGGCGCTGCAGGAATTTTTGGGGATGGTGAATTTTTATAACCGTTTCCTTCCCCGCGCGGCGCGGCTCATGCAACCATTATACACCGCGCTCAAGAGACAGAAACCTGCGGATGGAGTCGAATGGACCCCGGAGTGAGAGCGGGCGTTCTCAGAGGTTAAAGCAGCCCTGGCAAACGCCGCACTGCTGGCGCATCCGGACCCGACGGCCCAGATAGCGCTCACCACCGATGCTTCAGACGTGGCCATAGGGGCTGTCGTGGAGCAGCGCGTTGCCGGGGCTTGGCAGCCGCTTGCCTTTTTCAGTAGAACTTTGCGCGACTGTGAACGTAAATACAGCGCGTTCGACAGAGAGTTGCTGGCTCTCCATCTGGCCATACGCCACTTTCCAGTTCTGGCTGGAAGGGCGCAGCTTCACCGCGTTCGTAGACCACAAGCCACTAACGTTCACGATGGCCAAGGTTTCAGAACCGTGGTCGGGCCGGCAGCAGAGACAGCTGGCTGCGATCTCAGAGTTTACTACCGATATTCAGCATGTGGCCGGTAAACTGAATGTGGTGGCGGACTGCCTCTCGCGCGCCGTGGTGGCCCCGGTCTACGTGGGGATAGATTACGCAGCCATGGCCGCGGAGCAGATTAGTGATGCAGACGTGCGCACGCTCCAGTCTGGACCAACAGGGTTAAGGCTGGAGAGCAGGGTGCTGCAAGATGGCGTCCCCCCGCCTAATCTGCGATGTCTCCACGGGACGCCCGCATCCGGTGGTCCCGGTCGCATGGCGCCGCCGCGTGTTTGAGTCGGTTCACATTCTGGCGCACCCAGGAGTGCGCGCATCAGTCAAAATGGTAGGAGAGAAGTTTGTGTGGCCGAGCCTACACAAACAAGTAAAAGAGTGGGCTGCGGCCTGCATGGCGAGCCAACGAGCCAAGGTACACAGGCACACGAAGGCTCCTTTGGAGCCGTTTCCGGTACCGGTTAAAAGGTTCGACCATGTGCACGTGGACCTCGTGGGCCCCCTCCCGCCATCACAGGGGTGCACGCACCTCCTGACAGTGGTGGACCGCACCACGCGCTGGCCAGAAGCAGTCCCGCTGGCGGCAACCATGTCCGCGGACGTAGCACGTGCTTTTTTAACAGCATGGGTGGCACGTTTTGGAGTCCCGTCGGACATTACGTCCGACAGGGGCCCTCAATTTGTTTCCAACCTCTGGTCCTCGATGGCCCGCAGCCTGGGTGTTGCAATTCATTGCACAACCGCGTACAACCCACAGGCCAATGGGTTATGCGAACGTTTTCATAGATCACTGAAAGCAGCACTCAGGGCTTCACTGACGGATGCAAATTGGGTGGACAGGTTGCCGTGGGTTTTATTGGGGTTGCGCTCCGCGCCAAAAGAGGATTTGGAAGCTTCCCCGGCAGAGCTCGTTTTTGCGCAGCCCCTACGGCTGCCCGGGGAATTTCTACCAGATAATCCCGTGCTGGGCAGCTGCCCGTCTCAGTTTTTGTAGCGTAGCGCAAACACAGGCACGCTGCTGGGCCCTGCCCACCACAGTTTTCCACGTGCCTTCGTGCCTAAAGCTTTGAAGAACGCGGAGTTCGTGTTCGTTAGACACGACGCCCACCGCCCTCCATTGCGCCCACCCTGTGATGGGTTCTTGTGTAGCCCAAGAGCCACCTCTGATGAAAATTTCATCAGACTCTATCCAGTAGTTTTTAAGTAATTTTGCTAACACATTGTGAGAAGATAGAGCCTTGGTGGAGGTATGTGCTCTGGAATCATCACCAATATCTACTGGGTTCCTCTGTAGCCCAGGGACCACCTCTGGTGAAAATTTCATCTGAATCCATCCAGTCGTTTTTGTGTAATCCTGCTGCATAAATACAAAGAAGGGCCTTGGCAGAGGTATGCACTCTCAGATCATCACCAAAATCTAATAGGTTCATCCTTAGGCCAAGGGCCACATTTGGTGAAGATTTCATTCAAATCTATCCAGTAGTTTTTGTGTAATCCTGCTAACAATCAAATCCCAGCAAAAACATAACCTCCTAGGCAGAGATTTAAAAAAAAAAAAAAACACAAAACAATTGCCGTTTCTGAGAAGATCTCAGCACAGGCCTGATATCTGCGGCTGAAAGACAATAGATAGACTTGTGTGTGTGTGGTTTGCCAGGAAACATTAAAAAAAAAGGTAAGAGGTCATAGCAAGCCCACTCCAGGATCGTGAACAAGCAAGACAACGCCCCCATTGCCTGGGCAACCTGCAGCCCCAACAAAGCGTAAATGCTCTGAGGCCACCCAGCCCCAAGACAGCCAGGCACCCTTCCAGGAGGAAGGACAAAGGGGGGTGGGGCCGCTAGGCGGCCAGGGTGGTATGTCACAGCCCCCCAGGGGCTTCCCCTGGGTAAACCTTGGCAGGGGCAGACCCACGCCAACCCCAGGGCCCCAGACACACACCCCAGGGGCCACGAGGCACCCACACAAAGAGGAGGTGGTAGCAAACAGCAGACCTCAAGAGACCTCAAGATGGCGACCGGGATGGTCACACTTTTTCAGTGCTGAGACAAAGTCACTGATTTTGCCATTAAAAGTGGCTGGCCTGCAGCGATCGGCGCTCGTGGCGAACACGCACGGGCTGAATTGCCACCTCCGTTGGATTGCCCTTTAATCGCCTTTCTCCAGCGACTTCCTGCGCCTTCCTGAAGCGATTGCTAAGCTAACACTAGTTAGCTTAATGCTACCTGAAGCGATTGCTAAGCTAACGCTAGTTAGCTTAATGCTGGCGCCAGTCTCTAAAAATCTAACCTACAGCGATCGGATATACCTCCGGTGGATTACCCCTTTGATCGCTTTTATCCGGCCACTGTGAGTAAACTGACCAGCGATTCCAGCGCTTCCTTGTGATTCACTGATGTGCCCTACCTGAAGCGATTGCTAAGCTAACGCTAGTTAGCTTAATGCTGGCGCCAGCCATTCCACCTAACACCAGCCTGAATCAAAGCCCAGCTGCGAGGCCCAGCGGAGATACTACCAGGCAGGCGGCTATTTGTTTGACGGGGCTCAGCAGAGATTTCACCCAGGCAGACGGCGGTAGGCGGCGGTGCCCAGCGAAGGACTTACCGTGACTGCAGCGGCGGTGTGTGACGAGACTACCCGAAGCGATTGCTAAGCTAACGCTAGTTAGCTTAATGCTGGCGCCAGTCATTCCACCTTACACCAGCCTGAATCGAAGCCCAGCTGCGAGGCCCAGCGGAGATACTACCAGGCAAGCGGCTATTTGTTGACGGGGCTCAGCAGAGATTTCACCCAGGCAGACAACGGTAGGTGGCGGTGCCTAGCGGAGGACTTACCGTGACCTCAGCGGAGCTCGGTGGCAGCGGCGGTGTGTGACGAGACTCGGTTGGAGGAGCGGGACGGGAGACCAGTTACGGCGACTATGAGCAACGAGACCAGCAACGGAAGGGGCTAGTTGGCTAGCTGAGGCCCAGCTGGATTCGAGGACGATCGGATCAGATTCTGGCGATATAAGCAGAATTTATTTTACTATCCACAGATTTTCTTTTTCCTTCTTTCCAAGAAAGACTGAAGATGGCGGCCACCGGATTAAAAAGTGGGCTGATGGGCACCACTAATAAGCCTTCTCTACTTCTCTACTTCCTCTTCGTTTTGTCTTTGTGTGTCTGGACCTGCAACAAGAAGGATTTTCCGACAAACTCAACCAAAGGTGAAGTTAAAAAGTTTTATCTGTATGGATTTGGGCTTGGACATCTCACCCTACACTCTATGTGGTCTTTAAAAGGCCTGAGCAAAAACTTCCAAATTAAGGCAAACATGGCTGTTAAGCAAAAATCACAATATGGCAGAGGATATACAATTAAAGTTCTGTTAGTTCTGCTACTTCTGGCAGGAGATATTCACCTTAACCCTGGACCTGCCACTATTAAACAGCAGACCACTGGGTTAGCACAAAACCGAGCTGTACAAAAGCAAAAACATTTATTTTTCCAAACTGTTAATCATGCACGAGTTCTTTGGGACACCAAGGCTAAACCAAAGGGGATCCTCGGCGGTCATTTAAACATACGGAGCATAATCCCCAAAAGAGATGAGATTTCGGTGTTGCTGTTGGACTCAAATCTGGACTACCTTTGTCTCTCAGAAAGCTGGCTACACAGGAACATAGACACTAATATGATCGATATTGTGGGCTACCAGTGTTTTAGAAAAGACAGGCAGGTAGGGAGGGGAGGAGGTGTTTTAATTTACATCAAAGACAAATATAAATGTCAACTGGTTGATTTGAATACTTCACTTGAATGTTTAGCTGTTAATGTATGTCTCTCTCCGGTAATGAATTTCAACATTGCAGTATTGTACAACCCACCATCACACAATTCTTCCTTTTATAATGAATTAAGTGATCTGGTTAAACAACTTGAGAAGAACAGAGAAACAATAATTCATGGTGACTTTAATATCAACTGGTCTGATAAAAAAGACAAACAAAAACTGAAAAGCCTCATGACTAAATTTAATTACCAGCAAATCATCAAAGGACCCACCAGGATAACCAAACAATCCAGAACACTTATTGACATGGTATTTACTAATAAACCAGAACGAATAACCAGAACCTATAATCTTGTAACTGGTCTCTCAGATCATAACATGGTTCTTGCTGTCAGGAAACTTACTAAAAAGCGACTACAGTATTTTGGGGGAGTCGATATTGACAAATCAAATTTTATTATCCCCAAATCAAAAAATGAGGAGTTTGAACATTACTTAGAGAATCAAAATTGGGAGCAGCTCATGTCAACATGTGAAGTAGATGATTGTTGTAATTTTATAACTGCAACAATCACAAAGTCTATAGAAAAATTTTCAAAGCAAATTAAAAGTAGACAACAGAAGATTAGCCTACCATGGTTAAATAATGAAATAAGAAAACTTATGAAGAGGCGAGACTATGCACTGAAAACATCACTAACCTCCAAACTACAAAATGATCACCTTGTGTACAAAAGTTTAAGAAATAAAGTGGTACATGAGCTGCGAAAATCAAAAATATCTTATTACAATAAACTGATAGATCATGCAAAGGGTAACAACAGTTCCCTATGGAGGCATTTAAATAACTTAACTAATAAAAAAAACGATCAGAAGGGGGTAAAGGAACTTAGAATCAATGGCAAGACCGTCAGTGACAAGGCTACTTTGGCAAATGAATTTAATTCACACTTTGTGGGCTCTGTGGAAGACTTAACAAAAATTTTTGTGCTGCCAAATGTGCTCAACAACACAAATTCCATACTTCCAACAGATACTTTTCACATCGATGAGGTAAATGAGAAGTTAATTGCTGGTATTGTTAAAACACTGTCAAACTCAAAAACTAATGATATCTACAATATGAGCACCTCCTTTCTCAAAATGCACAGCAAAATATTAATCAAACCACTGACTCATCTCATTAATCTCTCCATTAGGTCTAGTACATTTCCATCTGGCTGGAAAAAAGCTGTCGTCATACCAGTTCATAAATCAGGCAGTAAAGACGATATATGCAATTACCGCCCAATCTCTATCTTACCAGTCCTATCTAAGGTTCTTGAAAAAGTTGTAGCTACACAGCTGATAGACTACTTACAAGACAATCAACTTCTTCATCCACATCAATTTGGTTTTAGACCAGGATACTCAACAGAAACAGCAAATTGTTGCCTTATTGAAAACGTCAAACAGTCCTTGGACAGGGGTAATGTGGTAGGAGCTGTTTTTCTAGATCTCAAAAAGGCTTTCGATACTGTAAACCACAGTTTGCTTTTATCCAAAATGGTATCTTTTAACTTCTCCCCAAATACATTAGAATGGTTTGCATCTTATCTCCAGAATAGAGAACAGTGTGTAAAAGTTCACCAGGATAAATCCTCATTTTTAAACAACCGCATGGGTATCCCACAAGGGTCCATTCTTGGTCCTTTACTTTTCAGCATTTTTATTAATGACCTGCCGTTACACTGCTCAGCTGCAACATGCCAACTTTATGCAGATGATGCAGTTATTTACACAGCTGCCAAGACTCCAGCACAGGCTGCAGATGTACTGTCTACAAGTATGGTTGATGTCCAAGAGTGGCTCCTCAAGAACCATCTATTGCTGAACCTTCAGAAAACAGTCTCAATGTGCTTTTCAATCAAAAAATGTAACCTGCAACATTTTAAAGTTAATATACATGATCATGACATCAGTTTAGTTACAGAATTCAAATACCTTGGCATTGTACTAGATCCTCAACTCAAATTTAATCTTCATATAAAGAAAATTTCAAAAACGGTAAAAAAAAATCTGAACTGCTTTAAATTAATTAGATATTACATACCTTACGAAGCAGCTGCACTGTATATGCATTCTATGGTTTTTTCTCATATATCATACTGTTTGACAGTCTGGGCTCAAGCAGCCCCTTCCACAATAAGACATATAGGTTCATTATATAATCAAACCCTAAAAATCTTGGACAAAAAGCCCATTAGGTGGCATCACTGTAATGTTTTAAAAAAATACAACCTATTGAGTTTTGAGAGCTTCATTGACCTCTGTCTTCTGAAATTAACGTTCAAATGTTTTCATAAATCAGCACCCGAGCCACTTGCTGGTTTTGTCCAAAGACAGGACAGCAGCAGAGCCACCAGGAGTTCTGTTAACAATAACTGTAAAATATTCCACCGCAGAACCACATTTGGACAAACAGCTTTCTCTATAAAGGGCAGTCACATCTGGAACACAATGCCAAATGAAATTAAAATAATAACGGACTTTAAAACATTCACTAAAAATGTTAAAAACTGGCTGAAAAATAAACAAGAATGTACTCATGTATGAATTAATTGTCTGCAAAGTGAGAGTGAATGAAGGGAAGGAATAAATGTGTTTGTTTATAGTGAGTGACGGAGGGAGGAAGGCCTGAAATAGGCAAATGTGAGTTATGTTATATGTGTTAAATGTGAGTCAGGCTGTTATATTTGTGTATTTATAATATTTATAATATTTATGTTAAATGTGAGTCAGGCTGTTATATTTGTGTATTTATAATATTTATAATATTTATAATTGTGTATTTATAATTTTTCTGCATTGATGTATGTGGTTATTGTGTATATTTTTTATCTTGATTCTTTTTTCTAAAGCCCATCCAGGGACAAGAGTTGCAAATTAGCTAATAGCTATACACTCTATGTGCAACACATCAGATTGATTGTCTTTGATTAATTGTCTATGTTTATTGCACTGTCCCTGTCAAATAAACTAATCTACTACTACAGGAAGCCACGGGAGAAGCCTTGCCCCCCCCCCCTCACCAAGACCTAGAGGTATCGCACCCAGCACCCCCTGACCTCTCTTCTTCACTCACAAACCACTGTCTCCCTCCCCAACCCATCATCCATACAACCATGTACACATCCCCAAGGCACCACCCTCCAGATCAGTAGCGTCCCGGGGATGACATCAACACTACATCCTAGGCCACCGACCAGACCCAAAGTCCATGGCAGAAGGTATTTATTTTTCATTGTCTCTTCATTCTAATTTTAGTGATTAATCACAATTAATTACAGAAAATGTGCAGTTAAATGTTTTAATCAATTCCAAGCCCTATTTTTTAAATGAAATTATTTAATTATAACAAATTGAAATTTCTTACTTATTTTCTTATTCTTTAAGTATTTTGTACCATAATTTATTGTGTATTAAATAAAAGAGACAAAAACTCAATTTGAGTAGAAACCTTCAGAAGATTTACTACTTGTATTTACAGGCTTTTATAAACATACATATATATATAAACATTATGCACATTAACATGAATATGAACATTCAGAGATGAAAAGTCAGAAATGTGCATTAATCAAAATGGTGCAAAGCTTTAACTGCCTCACAGATGAAGTCTTACAATACTGATATTTGGCCTTTTCCCCCCACACATCACCATTTTCAGTACAGTTTCTTATATTTTCATATCTTCTACATGCAGAAATCCTTCATGTCTTTTCACGTGCAGAGTTTACAATTATTTAAATAAAATTAAAAACCTAAAAAAAAAATAAATACAATTTGATATCTTACTCTAAACATTAGAAACCTTCACGTGACTGCAGGGTTAGTGTAACTTAAAAAAAAAAGAACATTTAAAAATTGGCCTTAAAAGACATTATGAAATCTTTGTTGAACAGGCGCAGCTCAAACAATTAGAATATACTGGAAAATGCCTTTCTTGTAATTTAATTCAAAGAGCTAAAATTTCATATAGAATTCAATGTTCATCACATGTAAAGCTAAACATTTCAAATCCTTTTTTAATTATCATTTTTATGATTATATAGATTTGAAACAAATTAGTAATCATGGTATAGTCTCAGTTTTTGAGATGCACCAGTAAAATACAAAATTTTTTGTTAAAATAATACTGAAAATCAACCGACAATCATCCTAATACAGCTCCTACTTCAACCTGTCAAACACCCATATTTGGGTCAGAGTCACTCTTCATTTTTGCTGGGTTTCCATGGAAACGCTAGACTCCAGACCACTTCTAGTGTTTCACTTTTTCTTCACGTGAGCTCAGAAATGCTGATGTTTACAAAAAGCGAAGATGGAGGGATTGCAGTTCCATCTTTAGACAGCAGATGTATGTGGCGGTATCCTGGAAAAACAAGAAGATTTTGGTTTTTGATCAGGTTTTAGATTTTAGTTTGGGTTCTGTGGTCATTTAATGTGACTACACTTCACACAGCAGATCAGGACTGGCAAACTCATGTAAAGAGAAATTTTGAGCAATTTTTGTCCCAGAAAAAAATCTGTATGGAGCCACAACACATATTTAAGCCTTAAAATGATGCTAAAACAGCTGAGATGTTAGAATAAACTCTCCCCTCCCCAGGAGCAATTTGGGTTTTTTTTCTCTTAAAACCCCTTGTCTTTCCACCCAGTATCTAGCCAATGTAAAACATCCCATGGGCGCGACACCGGAATGATATGCAGCTTTTCTGTTATAAATTTGCAACCCTTCATGTAAATTTGCAACTTTTTTCCTCTTTTGTACCTGATTTACTTAAGATTTGTGGGTACTAAAATACGTGAAAAGTAGATAGCACATAAAGGACCACTCAAAGAGGACTGCATAAGTCATATAAGCAAAATTACACAGCGTGTGGACTTTGCAAAGTGGGACGTTTCTGTCAGAATGAGCAGAATACTGGGCAGGCCATATGTAAATGCAATTTACAAAAGCTGAAACAAATTGTCTTGTTTGTGTAAGGTTTATTTGAAAGGGACACTACATACTAATGAACATTAATACAAATGTATGTATACCAGGTTTAGCAATATTGCTAATTTGCATCTGTAGTCCCCCGGCAGATCACAAAAAACACACAATCATACACGAGAAGAACATGTGCAATAAACTGTACAAAGTGGCTATGCTAAATTGCAGGAGTTAAGGTGCTATAAAACAAAACATTCAAATGTCACACAAGTGAAGTGCTGTGTATGCATACGCACACACATGCACCCAAGCGCCTCACAGCAACAACAAACAGTGATGAGCAAGAGACGGGCACATATTCTGTATATGCACATGCCACAGTGCAACCACTAGTTATGCATACAGCATTGTGTGATTGTGTCTATTTTTAAAACCTTTGAAAACCAGGTGCAAACTGCTTGTTTTATTGTGATTGTAACCCCGATGACAGCATTGACTCTCACATCTTATACTTCGATACAGCCTTTCTTCTTGTAATACTGAGATCTCATTGTGGCTCACCATAGTGATTGATGAGCAAGTTCAAACAGCAGCTTTACAGACATGGACAAATTTGTTGGAACCCTTCCACTAACTAAATAAATAAAGTAAAACAAAACCCCAACTATCTCTGAAATAACTTGAAACTGGGGAGAGTTTAATGGCATCCCATCCATCTTCTTCCGCTTAATCCTTTTCGGGTCGCGGGGGTGCTGGAGCCTATTCCAGCATCTTTGGGCGAGAGGCAGGGTCCACCCTGGATAGATCACCAGTCCATCGCAGGGCCAACACAGAGAGACAGACAACCATTCACTCTCACATTCATACCTAAGGACAATTTAGAATCCCCACTTTGAGGCCAATTAACCCAACTTGCATGTTTTTGGCATGTGGGAGGAAACCGGAGAAATCCCAGAGTAAACCCACGCAGACACGGGGAGAACGTGCAAACTCCACACTGATCACTGTTGGTCAGGGGCTGGGATCGAACCCAGGAACCCCCTTATTGTTTATATCATTTAACACAAAGACTTTACTTCTGATTATTGATCAAATTAAATATTTTATATGATTAAACAAATTAAAATGGCATGAACAAAAATGATGGTACCCTTAAATTTAATATTTTGTGGCACCAGCTTTTGCAGCAATCACTTGCCAAGTGATCTCTGTACTTCACAATGAGATGTCTGCATTTGCCAACAGCCATTCAGCCTATTTAAAGGGAAAATAAAACCAGCTACTGTGTAGTTTGGTATCATTTTGTGCACCGCACTGAATGTGGACCAGAGAAAGGAGCTCAGGAAGAAGATTATAGATAACCATGTTAAAGGTAAAGGCTATAAGACCATCTCCAAGCAGTTTCATGTTCCTCTGACCACAGTTGCTAATATTATTAAAACTGCATGTACAGTGTGCTATTTCTTCTTCTTTTAGATTTGATTGGAGGTTGGCAACCAGCTTACAGGTGCATTACTGCCACTGACTTTATTATCATCACTCGATATCTTTGTATAAGGAGTTCTGAACATCTCCTTATGTGTGAAAAAATTAGCCGTCCTTGGACTGTGTCCTCGGCGTCATCGTCAACCCATACCTGTGGCTTTCTTCTATGGAGTGTCCTCGCCTATCACTCTACATCATCAAATTCAAGTTCAGAAGCCAGTAGTTCATGCAGCATAGCTACCATTTATATCCAGTCTGTAGATGTAACTCTGTTGTCTGTGCTCACCTGTTTGGATGCAGGTAAAGGGAAGGGTGAACTGTCCGATGAAGTCGTTCCTGGAGGCCTTGTCGTAATCCTCCACCACAAAACGAACAAGTGCCAGCTCGGGGGTGTGGAGGACAAAATTTAGAGTTTCATTCCACACTGGGTTAAAACCTGCAGGGACACAGCAACAGACGAGCCAGTAACACCAGGAAGGACTTCTGAAGTCTAGAGATCGTCTTTGATTTTCTAGCTTCACAGAAAAAGCTTGAAAGATCAAGAATCTGAATTTAACAGAACCTGAAGTAGCTATAGCCCAAAATGTAAAGTTCAAGGGGTGAAAATCATACTTCTAGAAATAATTTTGTTTTTGAACTGAAGAGTTAAATGTGTTTCCATAATAGTTAAATACTGTTAAGCAGCAACAGGACATTCACACCATCAGGAGCCATTTTGATATTCACCTCAGCATTTACAGCAGGAACTATCTACAGCAGTCACTACCAGCGCTTTCATTTTTATACATACCGTATATAATGTCTATTTTAGTTGTTGTTTATGTTGGAATTATCCAAAAAGACTGTATACATAAGCAGAATTCTAATGTGACAATATGAACTTGTAAGTAAAAGAAATAAGCCACGTTTCCCTTCAAGTCTGTATATATCAACACTGTTCATAAAGACTAACATTTGTAAGCACTTATAATTAAGGAGAAAAGCCTGGGTCAGAAATTAAAATAAATAACATGCAGAATTTGAACAAGTTCTGAAAATGTGTTAATGCCCAGAAACTTCCATGATCAAGAGTCTACAGCCTGCAGTTCTGCATCCACATGCAATTCTTTGTGGCTCTGACAAAAAAAAAGTTGCATATTTACCTGAAAAGCAGAAAACTGTTACAATTTACAAGAAGAAATAGCAAACTTAAAATAAATATTATTATATTTAAGAGGGAAAAACTTGCCCACAACTTAATGTGAGTGAAGTTGGCTCAGGCACTTCCTAGAAATACTAAGAAAAAAAAAAAAAAACCCACAGTGGCTGGCATTGGTTACTGGAACATTTGTGCTGGAAAACAAAAACTATCTGTGCTAATGTATCTCTGTTTTATTTACAGTTGTATGGAATGTCACGAACAGGTGAAGCAGCTCTGCCACTCTGAAAACAGTGAAGGAAGCTATGCCAATGTTTAGTGCTACATTTGTGCTGATTTATGCTGTTACATCATTTGTGCTGTCTTTGCTTTTTTGTGATCACTCACTCACTATCCATTCCATTTAATGTCTTTAACACCTTCAAGTGTGACAGATGCTGCGCAATAGGCTCGCTGTGCCTTCCTCCATCCTTCCCTGTCATGGGCATCTGACATTGAGATTCTTCCTCAGCCTTCACATGGCACATCCACCACAGTGTGGTTTGGGCCAGATATCATCACCCTGGTTTTGCTCATGTTCACTTAGGCCTCCTGATTCTAGGCCATTCTTCCACAGATGAACCTCTTATTTAAGCTCACCTAATGTGTCAGTAACAATCACCAGGTCATCTGTGTATAACAGTTCCCAGTTGGCACCAGTAGAAAATTCCCTGGACAAGGCCTAAAGTACAATGATGAACAGCAAGTGGGTTGAGGACAGAGCCTTGGTTAATGCCATCTTTCACTTCAAAATTATCACTAAAAGAGTTGTTGATCCGAACCTTGCTCTTGGCATTCACATACAGTACATTGCCTGTACCTTATTATCCACTTCAGGACTCCCATGTGCCTCGTGATATTAACAGTTATAACTAACCTGTACTTATATAGCGCTTTTCTAGTCACAAAGACCACTCAAAGCGCTTTCACTAGTACTAACCCTCTATTCTAAGGGCCAATAGGAAACAGATATCTAGGGACAATTTAGAACAGCCAATTAACCTAACATGCATGTCTTTGGATTGTGGGAGGAAACCGGAGCCCCCGGAGTAAACCCACGCAGCACAGGGAGAACATGCAAACTCCACACAGAAAGGTTCCAACCCCTGCCAGCCTGGGGATTTGAACCAGGAACCTTCTAGCTGTAAGGCAACAGTGCTAACCACTGCATCACCGTGCTGCCCATATATATAAGGAAGGCCATCTGAGGTCACAGCTGAGTCACTGTCTGGAACAAAAACAATTTTATCAACCACAAACAATTTTTTGTAATGGAGAGAAAAACCTTAAATGCCTCTAAATCTTTCTTTTACTGGTACAAATCAGCAAAAATCCTCCAACCAGCAGTGTGTGGAGTTTGCATGCTCTCCTCATGCTTGCGTGGGTACTCCGGTTTCCTCCCACATTCCAAAAACATGCAATTTAGGCTAACTGGAGGCTCTAAAGTAGCCCTAGGTGTGAAATGTGTATATGAATGGTGAAGGGATTGGCGTTGCACCGTGGCTGATTCATCCAGGAGGATGTCCTTGAATTTCCCTCAGGGATTAAAAAAGTATAACAAATAAACAAATGAAGCATTAACCACTGGCACCAATTTTTGTTTTAAGCACAAACTGTTAAAATTGTAAATACACCAAAAGTAGTAGTAGAAGATAGTGTGGTGGTACGGTGGGGGATTCTCCACCCAGAGAAGGCAGCTAGGGAAGGGGGGAACAATGGACCGAAGGCGGAAGTGTCACCGGGGGGTATCAGATGGGACTAACTAACTAACTAACCTGCACTTATATAGCGCTTTTCTAGTCGCAAAGACCACTCAAAGCGCTTTCATTAATACTAACCCTCTATTCTAAGGGCCTATAGGAAACAAATATCTAGGGACAATTTAGAACAGCCAATTAACCTAACATGCATGTTTTTGGCATGTGGGAGGAAACCGGAGAAATCCCGGAGTAAACCCACGCAACACGGGGAGAACATGCAAACTCCACACAGATCACTGTTGGTTGGAGGCTGGGATCGATCCCACGATCCCCACAATCCCCCGGCCAAGGGTAAACTGTGCTGCCGCAGTGCTAACCACTGCGCCACCGTGCAGCCCAAGGACTATGTGCCCCCCGGGGAGAGGAGGAACTGCCAGAGCCACTGGAAGAGGAAAGGGTGTGAAAGCGGTGCCGGCGTTATGTCATGTTAATGTGCCACACCTTTGTTCTAAACAATGTATTGTGACGTAGTGGGGTTCCCACAAAGAAGAGGAGCAGATGGTAGCGACACAACAGGCTTTATTAAACACCACCCTGAGCACAGGCAGGAGGGGAGGTCATTCTCCCAGACCTCCGTTTCAATCATGGTTACACACACATAATAAATCTTGCCCTAATCCTGCCTATGACACTGCTGGGTCATTATAACGCAGTTATAATGACCCAGCAGTATAATAACTCAGTAATAACATTAAATACACACGCAAAGTAACGTTCTCTGCTGGCAAAGCATGCTGGGAAAATCCCTGCCCCCCTTAACACGGCCCCGATGTTACAGTATTATGGTCGGAAGTCCCGGGTCTCAATGCATGGAATTAAAGGTATAAAAGAGGAATGCACAGAGACCCAGGAGCTCTTTTACTGTACTTGATGTTGGAGAAAGAATAAAGTTTGTGTGTCGTCTAGCTCGCTGCCTCACCTGTTTCCTTTTTCCACAATAGCACAATTTATTTTTCAGCACAATCAGCCAGTGTAGCAATGATCAATTTCCCTTTTGTGTTATTTCAGTTAAGTGGCTGAGCCAACTTTAGTCACTAATTATATTAACAGACAAGTTTACTGTTATAATTTAATTTTATTTTAAGGCTAAATATATTTTGCAGCTATTTTGCATGCAGAGTTTTTTGACCAATAATAACTCAAAAATGGTCCTTTACATAGTAGAGGTTGCTGCCACAGGGTATAAATTTGAAATGTGTAAATCCTAAAATGTACAATTCACCGTTGTTGTTAATATGGCTGGTTTCCTCCTTGGCCTGGTCCTGTGGGACTCCATAGATCTCCACCCTGACTAAAGGATCTACAATGGAGCCCTCCTTCTGGTTCACCTTCGGCAGCTGCTGACCACTTATCACCTGATAAACACACACAGTACATATTAAACCAACTTACATTTACAACCCCAATTCCAATGAAGTTGGTACATTGTGTAAAATGTAAATAAAAACAAAATACAATGATTAAAAATTACTTTTCAACCTATATTCAATTGAATGCACTACAAAGACAAGATATTTAATGTTTAACCAACCAAGCAACGTCTTTTTCAGGGACATCCCTGCTTATTTCAGCAAGACAATGCCATGCCACATTCTGCATGTGTTAAGGTGCATTCAGACCAATCGTGAAAGCGCAAAGTTTTCATGCGGCGTGATTACATGAGAACTTAATGTAAACATGCAAATGGATGTGAATTTGCATCTGCCGCGAGTTACAGAGGGGCAGGGTTTAACGATTCAAGATTCAAAGATTTTTATTTGTCAATACTTCTATATGTACAGGACACACAGTAGAACTGAAATGCCGTTTCTCTCTTAGTGGTGTTTACAATATATAAGACAAGAAGGAATAAGGATGTTGTAGACTCCGCTGGGATAAGCATCTCAGACTGGATGCAGAGGGTAAACAGATGAGGACAATAGGTATTGAGATGGGAGAGATTATGGTGATATACATGTAGCAGGAAGGAGTAGCTGGGGGGAGAATGGTTGAATGTATTGTGATGTGAGATGTCATGCAGATGTGAGATGGGCGGATGACATAAAAGGAGAGGCCCTGGTGTACTGAAAGAATGTTTTTTCTGTGTATGACTGATGTGAGAGTGAATAAAGTCATCTGCTGCACGATGTCTGACTCCGTTATTTGCACTCTCCACAATGTAAAAAAAAACAAAACAATGTACAGTAATGCTACCCATAGTGCAAATAGTTTAATATAAAACACAGCTGTCTTACCTTGGAATGTCCTTTACAAATGAAGATGTTCAACTGAAGTACGAAGGAAAAACGTAAAAACTGTCCAAAATATCCAGTAGATTCTCCAGAGGTGTTACAATATACAGTATACGTATGTATATATTGTGAAGGAATGAAAGGATGAGACATGAGAAGCCCAAATTGTGCACCAGGAGTGCCCCAGAGGAAAAGTGGAAAAACACAGATCGTACTGTCAGCTGAGTACAGAGGACTTAACCAGGACTTCGTGGACTTACAGTCTGGCCACAGTAGCAACACTGATTTGGGCCAGCAGAAGTGGCTGATATGGAGTGGGGACCCACTGACCCACTGTGAGCAGGCCCTTTCCCAGGTTATCTTCCTTTGCCCTTACTTTCTTCTTTGTAACTGTCTCATGTTTTCTGTAATGATGTTCAGCATGATGGAGTACCTCTTCCAGGGCTTGAGACTCCCATCCAATACAGGTTTGTTTCACGTCTGCTGCCAAGTTGAGAAGTAGTCCCGCCATGAACCACATGTTCAGATGAGTAAAACAGGCCCCTTTGTCCGTCATGTAGTCTGTCTGGGAACATGAACTCTATCACATAAACTCTTATCATGGTGGTACAAAGCATTAACTGTTAGGAGGCTATTTTCCTTCTTCTTAACTATTTTCCTTCTTGCAATACTCTTAACTTTAATGTTATGTGTGTTTTAAACCTGCTCGTTTGCAACAACTCGCTGCCATCCGTTTCAAAGGGAAATGCCGGTTCCACGTTGTCGACACCATGAAGGGCTTAAATGACATTAACAGCCGGTTTAACCTCTGGATTACCTTAGTGACTTTGAGCCTTTTGTGGTACACTGACTTGGCCGTTTTATACAAAGGTGGACTCTTCAACACTTGAGACTTTTAACTGGAACAGCAACCCCTTAAAGACGAAGCCAAAGCAAAATTTTTAACATTTTGTATGGAATCTGGTCCGTCTCATGAGTGGTAATTGGAATGTGTGAGTGCAGGTGATCTGCAGGCAGAACTTCATTAAGGAATCCAAAGATTTTTATTCTTAAATGCTCCCAGCTGTATTCAGATTGATTGTTTTTGTTCAAGTCTTAATTAAGTTGGTTGCAAATACTCTGCTTGTTTGAATTAAGAACTAAATGCGATCAAATGAAATTGTATGTTAAATAGCATATTGTATGATAGAGTGTAGTTAGAAATGTACTTTAAGTCAGTTAACATTATTCTTAAAATGATGTTTTAAAAACTCAAAGCAATCAGAAAGTGGCCATAAGGACTGGAAGAGAAGCGGAAAAAAACAAAAAGAAAATCAGCAAAATTTAAAACAATGTGTCATGGGTCTAAGTTTCCCCTGAAGTTTGTTTCCTGAAATTGTGACTTAGATTAACCATTATAATTCAATAAGTGACTCCATGAAACACTCATGGCTGCTCTGTTCATTCACAGACCAGAAAATTCACGCTATTATCCTGTTAAATCAAAGGGAATCTTTGTTCTTTTGCATGTCCTTTGTTGTTAAAATTGTGTTAACAGGCCTGAGGAGTTCTTTCTAGGCGCAGCCAGGGAAGGGAGGGTGTCATGCTTGGTGACCACAGGATCTCATCTCTGTTGTTTGCAGATGATGTTGTCCTGTTGGCTTCGTCCAGCAATGACCTACAGCTCTTGCTGGGATGGTTTTCCGCTGAGTGTGAAGCGGCTGGGATGAGAATCAGCACCTCCAAGTCCAAGTCCATGGTCCTCAGCCGGAAAAAGGTGGATTGTCCTCTCTGGGTTGGGGACAGGCTCCTGCCCCAAGTGGAGGAGTTTAAGTATCTTGGGGTCTTGTTCACGAGTGAGGGGAAAATGGAGCGAGAGATCGACAGACGGATTGGAGCAGCATCTGCAGTGATGTGGACGTTGTACTGGTCTGTTGTGGTGAAGAGGGAGCTGAGTTCTAAGGCAAAGCTGTCGATTTACCAGTCAATCTACATTCCTACTCTCACCTATGGTCACGAGCTTTGGGTAATGACCAAAAGAACGAGATCGCGGATACAAGCGGCTGAAATGAGCTTTCTCCATAGGATTGCTGGACTCACCCTCAGAAATAGGGTGAGGAGCTCAGTCATCCGGGAGAGGCTCAGAGTAGAACCACTGCTCCTCCACATTGAAAGGAGTCAGTTGAGGCGGTATGGGCATCTGATTAGGATGCCTCCTGGACGCCTCCCACTCGAGGTGTTTCAGGCACGTCCCACTGGGAGGAGACCCCGGGGCAGACCCAGGACTCAGTGGAGAGACTCTAGGCTCTTTTCCATTAGCCCCACTCAGCCTCGAGTTGAGAACACGACTCGTTTCACCACGACTCGATTCACCCTCGATTGCTTTTCGACATTACTGCTGACATGTCTGCGGTGGGTGGGATTTCTTGAACAGCAAGGTGGCACCACACTCTCGTGACATGAAGCGCGCGACCCAAGCAAACATAACATGGCTGCTCTACAAGGCGACTCCTCGGTCTGTGGCTTTTTTCGCCGTAAATACCAAAAAGGACCGCCAGATAAGGGTACAGGCAGCCAGACGAAACACTCTGGAATAGTTCTGCAGCTTCTGGGAGAGCCGAAGACATGAGGATACAAACTAGGTCATATATGACGGTAAGCTAATGGTTGCTAATGCTAGTTTGCTGTAAGTACGTCGTGCTACACTGTAATGTCTGCAAGTTAGATACTAAAATATGTATGCTGTGTGTGTGTGTTTCAGATGGCTCTGTTGTTGAGAAATTACCTCTTCAAACGGTCGGTCTGGCTCAGCACAGCCTCTCACTGTCATCAAACTGTCACTGATGTCATCACCCTGTCACTAATGTCTGCACAGCTTCACCAACGATCAGTGGTTATAGAGCTTAAGAATGTCTGTAGAAACGTTTATTTCCTGTGCAACAAATTGCTCTGATCTGCATGAAAACCATGGAGAGACTGTTCAGACATCATAGACGTACCTGCTTCTGCAGCAGTCTGAGGTGTGTTCATAGAAAAAAATGATCAGCTGACACAACTTGATCGCCAGTTTAATAACTATATTAGCCACAAAATATGTATTCAAAAAATAAACAGTACTGAGTTACGTATAAGATATATTTTATAGTTATGATGTATTTTAGGCCAAAACAAACTTGATCTAGGATTAAAGGCAATTAAAATAATGCAGTCATAAGGTTACATGGAAAATAATTGATTTACTAGATACATGTACTGTAGAAATATATATTCTCTGCATCAACAACGTACTATACATGCATTCATGTAGTATTGCACTGGGAATTGCACTGACAATAAACCTGTGAAGTTTTTGCAGATGTCTCGTTTTTATATATCTGAAGGTTACCACCATGTGGCACAAATTAAATACTGAAAGACTGGAAAAGCTGTCTAAGAACAATCCAGCAGTTTGAGAAATCACTTTTGGTTTGGTGTAAGTCTGTCAACAAAATTATGAACCATAAAGCAGTTTGTGTTAAATGTTAAATCCCATTAAACCTAATCCGGGGGCTTCCAATCATGTGTCATGGGGGGCCAAGACCCTGCAGGTTCTCTCTTCTACCCAGTCTCTTCAGCAGGTGTTGTCACTGATCAGTCAGTGGAAGAAGTTCAGTGGAATCTGCTGTTGAAGACACTGGTTGGAGGTAAAGCCTGCAGGGTCTTGGCCCTCCATGGCACATGATTAGACACCCCCGCCCAAACCCATTATGATGAAGAGCAGATGCTAATATGACCCAGAATTCCTCCATATACATCCAACAATACAGTCTTCAGTTAATAAAATAATTGTTTTGGTTACTTTTTTCTTAAAAATGAGCCATTATTTTCAAGGTCACAGATAAATCCTTTGTACAATTCCATTTTGTCTGTTAAGACAAAATGGAAAATCATGATGCAAACACTTAAGTCACTAAATTCTTTATTACAATCAGCAGCAAATTCCAGATTATTCAGAATGTGCAAAATTCAAACTGTAAAAAAGAATAAAACTGGAATGGGTCACACACGGCTGTCACGCTCCCTCACTGAGAAGCAAATGGATCAGCCCCTCGTACTGGTCCTGGTCCAGCAGATCTTCAGCCTGCATCTCTGTAAATATTGAAGCAAGGTCCAGTTGGGGTGGACATTTTCCCTCTTGCCTAGACAAAAGACAAATGGGTGGTGGTTAGTTAAAGCAAGTTTAAAACATATTTGGGAAATACACTTGTTGCTAAAAGCCAGTGGTGGAATGTGAATTAATGAATGAATCTTTATTTCGGATTGATTAAAGGTAAAGATTAAAAGAAAACAGAATAATATAACAAAGGGGAAAAAATCTAACAAGGTCAAATTAAACAATAACTCCTCTGATTATACAGTTCAACATAGGTTATCTGAAATGGGTGATAGCTGAAGCCGCAGCTTATATTGCCCACCATATTCCATCCAAGAATTCAAAAGAAAAACAAAACAGGAGGGATTACAATTTGAATGTGACAATAAAGTACTTCGTTGTTGTCTTTAACCACAATTTTCATGTAGCTGCGTTTCGGTAGATTTTACCAGGGCTGCGTTACATTTAAAATCATCTGCTTTTACTGTGGCTTCAGCAATCAGAATGAATTAATACATTCACTTGAATGGAATCTAGTACTTTAACTGATGCTGTGAATCACCGAGTATGGAGTCACTCAGTCAAAATATGAAGTTTTTATCAATAAAAGTTTGTCTTGTCTGTAAAAGTGTCTCTTCTTGCCCTGGCTTCATGTGTGGGCGGTGTTTTGTACTAGCATTGCTAAAATATAAAAGGAAGCACTACAATGGGTCTCAAATATTTGTAATGTGTCCTGCTACTGCATGAGTTTATTGATGATAGACTATAAACTACACATATAAAGTAAATTATATTGACGACTGAACATCTCACATTCGCCCAAACATACAGTTATGAACATAACTCACAAAGGATCACACAAGTGATCTGACAAAAAAATAAATACATTAACAAGCGGTTTATTTTACAGTTGATGTGCCATATTCACACAATCAAATAAATCTCAGTTCAGTCCCTTTTATATTAAGTGGAAATTGTGCTTTTGACACTTTACCTATAAAAGCAAAGGATTTCAGTACTTTCCACAGTGGTGAGGTAGGTTGTGGGGAGGCTGATTTCCTCTTGCCTAGACAAATGACAGAAATGGATGTTGGTTAGTTTCAAGCAAGTTCAATACATATACAGACACATCTCAAAAATTAGAATACCATGAAAAAATTCAATATTTTTGTCACTCATTTCAGAAAGTGAAACCCATAATAGATTCATTACAGGGACAGTGATATATTGAAAGTGTTTATTTTAATATTGATGATTACAGCTACAGCCCATATTAACCAACACCTCAGCGGCCAACATTTATATTTAAAAACTATTTTTTAAAGTTAATTTTATGTAATATTCCAAGTTTTTGAAAAATAGAATTTGGGGTTTTCAGGGGCTGTAAGCCGTAATCAGTAAAATTAAAATAAATAAACGCTTCAAATATATCACTGTCTGTGTAATGAATCTACTATATAATATACGGATTTCTCTTTCTGAAATGAGTGAGTGGTGGGATGTGACAAAAATGCTTCGTTTCTCTGACAAGCATTGCAGGATCCACAGAATAGGTGTGTGGGTCTATTCTGACGCTTTAGAAAATTATATGAATGACTTTATAAATCACTGGTTTGAAAATGCAATTTTAATATGACGAGATTTCGGCTCTTGTGGTCCATTTCACCAGTATCAAACAGGGAGGCTAACCCCTGGCATGTGGAAACACATTCTAGCATTAAATTGCAATACAAAACACAAACCAGGACTTTAACCAGGATTAACATATTTCATCGTTTTGCTCTCACAAGCGAATATTTAGGAGAAAACGAGCGCGATTCAGCAGTTGGTACTAGCTAGCTAGCAAAAAAAAACGTTAGCTTAAAAACGTTAGCCAGCACAGAACAGCACTGTAATGGCTCAAAAAAAGTGAGCTTACCACCAACAGGATAAATAAGCAAACAGATGCACATTATTACAAATCACTCACCATCGATGGTTCTCTCACGTTCGTCTACAGCTTGTCCATAGTGCGGTTTCTATGCTGTGCAGCCATATAGGTCCGGGTCACTCCTCACTGTGGATCTGCCACAAAGCAGAGAAAATTCCGCACCTCTTCGTTGGACCACGGTGTAGAGTTCCGCAAAACCTACAACGCTGTCTGTATTAATATCATATTTACTCCGTGACCGAGTTAGTCCATGACAATATTGCAAATGGCGGTTATCAGAAGATGGCGAAGACGGTCGCTTTCGTGACGTTACGACCTGACCAATCAGCGGCGACCAGTCTGTTGACGTCACATCACGGCCCAACTCGGCTCCAATGGACCCTGCCCTAGATCAGTTATGAAAATAGCACCTGCTAACTGGTGCTGGGGCTAATCGAAAATGCTCAAACGCGGGGTGAGTGGTGCGGTGTTGGGGTAAGCGGGGCTAGTGGAAAAGAGCCTTTTGTCTCCCAGCTGGTCTGGGAACGCCTTGGTATCCTCTCTGAAGAGCTGGAGCAGGTGGCAGGGGAGAGGGAAGTCTGGGCTTCTCTGCTTGAACTGCTGCCTCCGCGACCCGGACCTCTGGAAAAGCAGTAGAAGATGGATGGATGGCCTGAGGAGTTGTTAGTTCCTGTCCAGCAGGTCAGTTGTGGCGGGGGGGGATTAGTGCTGCTGATAAAGCAACGTCACCCTTTAACCCTTTGGTTTCCATCTCAGCAGCGGCTCTGTTTGAATTGTCCTCAGAAGGGAACATGTAAATCGACAGAGGTGTGAAGTTTGGCCCAGCTGTTCCCATAGATGTCATGGGGGGGTGATCTGTTGGGTGTCATGTGTTTACTTTTCCTGGGTTAACTGGATTATTTCTGCTGCTGGGGATCACCTATTCATCTCCTTCTCCTTTTCCCTGCTGATTAATGCAGATTTGCAGGATTTAACACCTCCGAACACAACCGCTTAGTTCCTCCTCACGGCTGTCTTTAAAAAAAAATGGCCAACACACGCCAATTTATCACATCCTTTTTCATGTAAATTAGAAACATTCTTTTGTAAATGTGAGGATTTTTCTCATAAATTTGCAGGATTTTCCTGCAGAGTTAGAGCCATTTTACTCAGAAATGTGCAGCTTCTACCAAAGCCAGTTTAGAAAGCTTGGGGGGTGCTTCGGGAGTATGGGGTATCGGGCTTGTTGTTACGAGCTATTCGGTCTCTGTACGACCGTTGTGAGAGTTTGGTTCGTATTGCCAACACTCGGTCGGAGTCATTCCCAGTGAGAGTTGGACTCCGCCAGGGCTGCCCTTTGTCACCGATCCTGTTCATAAATTTTATGGACAGGATTTCTAGGCGCAGCCAGGGAATGGAGGGTGTCATGCTTGGTGACCACAGGATCTCATCTCTGTTGTTTGCAGATGATGTTGTCCTGTTGGTTTCATCCAGCAATGACCTACAGCTCTTGCTGGGACGGTTTGCCGCTGAGTGTGAAGCGGCTGGGATGAGAATCAGCACCTCCAAGTCCGAGTCCATGGTCCTCAGCCGGAAAAAGGTGGATTGTCCTCTCCGGGTTGGGGACAGGCTCCTGCCCCAAGTGGAGGAGTTTAAGTATCTTGGGGTCTTGTTCACGAGTGAGGGGAAAATGGAGCGAGAGATCGACAGACGGATTGGAGCAGCATCTGCAGTGATGCGGACGTTGTACCGGTCTGTTGTGGTGAAGAGGGAGCTTAGTTCTAAGGCAAAGCTGTCGATTTACCAGTCAATCTATGTTCCTACTCTCACCTATGGTCACGAGCTTTGGGTAATGACCGAAAGAACGAGATCGCGGATACAAGCGGCTGAAATGAGCTTTCTCCGTAGGATTGCTGGACTCACCCTCAGAGATAGGGTGAGGAGCTCAGTCATCCGGGAGAGGCTCAGAGTAGAACCGCTGCTCCTCCACATTGAAAGGAGTCAGTTGAGGTGGTATGGACATCTGATTAGGATGCCTCCTGGACGCCTCCCACTTGAGGTGTTTCAGGCACGTCCCACTGGGAGGAGACCCCGGGGCAGACCCAGGACTCGGTGGAGAGACTATGTCTCCCAGCTGGTCTGGGAACGCCTTGGTATCCCCTCTGAAGAGCTGGAGCAGGTGGCTGGGGAGAGGGAAGTCTGGGCTTCTCTGCTTGAACTGCTGCCTCCGCAACCCGGACCTCCGGAAAAGCGGTAGAAGATGGATGGATGGATGGATGTGCAGCTTCTTACTTGAAAATTTACAGCTTTTTATTATTCATAATTTTGCAGCTTTTTCCTCATGAATTTAGAACTTTTCTTACTCTTGAATTTGCAGTTTAAAAAAAAGAAAAAAGCTTAAACTTGCAGCATTTTACTCAAATCTTAGATCTGCAGCGTTTTTAGGTTGTAAATAGTTGGAAATTTAATACACCTTTTTTTTGTCTTTTTGCTAAAGTTGCAGCTTTTTACCCATAAAATTGCACTTTTTTGGTCAGAAATTGGCAGCTTTTAACTGAGACTTACATCCCCCCCCCCTTTTTTTTTTTTTGTCAGGTCAGGCATTGGCTTGCTTGCTACCGGATAACCATGAAAACCGGAACTACCTGTCTCATGGGTCGGGCCGTCAGTGACTCAACCGGCATCCCCGCCCTTCCGAGGGCGTGGAGGGTGAAACAGGGCATCCTGGCAGAACTAAAAACAATATCTGTCACAGGTCTGTGGTGGACCACTCCCAGTTACACAGGGTGAGACTGGATATCCTGGCAGATAAACACATCTGTCACAAGGTCTGTGGTGGACGGTGCCAGTCGGTGCATTGTGACATGCACTACAAAAAGAGCAGAGATAAACAAACCTATCATCTGGTCAGTCACCGCAACAGATACTGGAATCAGTTTGTCTTGGCTTGTCCTTGCCACTGATAATACTTTTATCTGCCAAGAATGTGCGGCTAGTCCAGCAAAAGGTAGCAGTACTCAAATACTTTGCAAGCAGTTTCATGAAATGGTCAATCAGAAAGCAACTCATACTGGCTCGGATGCCGCCCAGGCTTACAAGGTCCGCGTTGATCTGCTCACACTCCGACAGGCAGCGAAAAGTAAGCTAGGAGCAGGAAGACAAAAGAAGAGGAAAACAGCAACCTTGTGTGTAGCAGAATGGAATGTACGCACTCTGTTGAACAGAACAACATCACAGCGCCCAGAAAGACAGACCACGCTTGTGGCCCTGGAAATGAA